>CM063283.1:98738969-100104412 GCA_032173965.1 Sitta carolinensis
TAAACCTGTATGACAGACAAAGCAAAAAAATGCCTGCTGTTTTTTGCAATTCCCTGTACCTGAGAGGCACAAATTAATAGGCCCTTTGGATTGGCAAAAACTTGCTAATGCATCAGGCAGACCCAGTTTCAAAAATAATTTTTATACTGATCACTACAAATAAATGTGAGTTTGTTGACTTTCCTCCAACACAGGACTACTACAGTAAGTCAGAAACAAGTTACCATAGTGACCTATTACACACAGGGAAAGTACATT
Organism: Sitta carolinensis; assembly: GCA_032173965.1. NCBI lineage: Eukaryota > Metazoa > Chordata > Aves > Passeriformes > Sittidae > Sitta > Sitta carolinensis. Next base: position 98,739,228 of record CM063283.1, read on the forward strand.
TCTGCAATTATTTTTGGAGCTTTCTGAAAGGCTGTATTGTCAACCAAACACAGTCTTGAAACCAGAGCATGCTTCTCACTTCTTCATTGTGCAGTGGAGAAAGACAGACATGTAGGATGTAACCACCAAGGCATCCCAGGGAGACAACTGCATCTTGGTGTTTAGCTCAGTGGGACGCTGGCACCAAGCAAGCTGAAGGTCACTCTCAGGGCTTAAGCATCACAAATTATGCACCTAAAAGCTTGTTCTTGCCTCTCCTTCCTTTGTCTCACATCAAATACAATCAGAGCAACACACATTTTGCCCAAACTGTTTTTATTTCTTTGGGCAGCTCTCAGTATCAGTTAAGAGGACTGAAATCTTCCATCTCTCTTTCCTGGTTTCCATAGTGCAGTCCATAGTGAGTTCCAGTCTCCAGGGAACTTGCCCACTCAGGACCAGAATCTTTTGCTTCATCCACTGGGCATTTTCTTGCTTCCCTCCATATTCACAGCCAACTCTGACAGTGGCAAGGACATTCAGATAAGTGAGAACAAGAGGCAATTCTGGATGTCTTGGTGCTCAGTGTTCCTCTATGCCCGGGTGATCCCCTGTCCCAGCAGAGGCAGAGCAGACCCCCACACTATCCCAAGAGACACTCCATGTGCAGGATGAAGCTGCTGTGTTGTCTCTGCTAAGAGGCAGTGCAACCCCAGTGCTGTGCTCCCAGCTGCTCACCCAGCCCTGCTCTGCCCCCAGCATGGAGGGAGACCCTGAGGGACACTCCTGGTCCCCAGGCTGCAGCTGGACATGGAGCCACTGCCCACTGCTGCCTGGCTGTGTCCATCTGGCCCATGGCTCATGCCCCCAGCAGCCCACCCTCCAAAGCCAGGGCTCTGCAGAGCGGGGGGCTCAGGCTCTTGTGTGGGACCGTGTCCGAAGCCTCACAGGGCTCTGGGCACATCAGGGGCTGCAAGAGCCCAAGGCTGGCGGCTGCTCCATGCCCCTTCCAGGGGGGTTCAGCTGTTGAAGGGGTGCCAGGGGTGCCCCTTTGTGACACAGGGGCATTCCATCAGGGCCCTGGGTGATGCAGGACTGTTGCGTTGCCCAGAGACCGTTAACGACGTGTAGAGCCCCGCCCTGCCACAGGGTATAAAAACGGTGCAGAGCCCCGGGCTGCCCAGTTCCAGGACAGCAGCTGTCCCAGCTCAAAGCGGCTTCTGGGGTCCCTCTGCGCCACAGATCTTTGAGATGGAGGAGGACAAGGCCAAGCCCCTCTCCCAGACACCCAGCCCCTTGCCCAGCTGGCCCGAAGACCTACCAGTTTCTGACTGGGATGAATTCAGTGAGGCAGACGACCCGTGTTCCCGGCCTCCCCACAGCCCAGTCCCTGCCCCGCACAGCTGCTCCAGCCCCTCAGATCCCCAGCTGGAAGACGAGGGTCCCCACAGGAAGCGTCAGTCCTTTGGCAGGCGGGTGCTGTGGGCGCTGCTCAGCATCTTCTACTTCTCCTGCCATGGCCCACGGCCTGAGGACTAGCATCACTGCCAGCACAGGCCACCGAGCTGCCCGGCATCCTGAGCGAGACACACAGTCTGCCTGAGCCTGGAAAAAACGGAAGAGCATGATCAGAAGAATAGGAACAAATAAGAATAAGAATAAGAATAGGAATAAGAATAAGAATAGGAATAAGAAGAAGAAGAAGAAGAAGAAGAAGAAGAGTAAGGAGAAATAGTAAAAGTAACTAATATTAAATAAAAAGAAATAGAATAACAATAAGAATAGTAAGTTAGAATAATAAAAACAAGAGTATGAATAAGAAGATAAACAAGTAGAAGAAATAGTACTAGCAGTCAAAAAGAAGAAGGAGGTGACGAAGAGGGAGAACAAGTAGAAGTACATAATAAGAAGAGGAATTAGAAGGAAAAGAAGAACTAGAAGAAGAAGAGGAAGAAGAAGAAATAATAGTAGTAGTAATTAGTAGTAAGGATTAGAATAAGAAAAATAGAAGAATAAGAAGAATAAGAATTGCTAAGATGAAAAAGAAATAGTAGTAGTTATAAATAATAATAACATGAATAAAAATAAGAATATGAACTTGTAGTTGTTTTATTAATAATAATGTCAAATTAAAATACACACACAGAGGCATCTCTCCCTAATGGGATGGTGACACCTGAGCAGGATCCCTTGCAGCCACAAGCATCCCATGATTCTGTCAGCTCCTTGCTTCCCTTTTCTTCTTCCCTCTGCTTCGACCTGGGAATGTGTGGGAAAACGTCCAGCAAAGAGGCCTTTGCTGTCTGCTCTGGGGGCCCACACAGCTTCAGGATTTTGTCACCTGTACCTGCACCTGCCCAGCTCCCTTGGGAGGCACGGCAGAACCAGCACTCTGGGAGCCTCGGTAATTCCCCTCTGGGATGCACGGTACTCACAGTGCAATGGGCTGGAATTCCAGTTTGCAGTAAGGAAAAGTGTTCCTGCCCTTTAAGGCAAAGCTCTGATGGGGCTGAAACCCAAGTGGAGCAGAATCCTACAGTGCCATTTCACAACCAACTTTCATAGCTTAATCGAGGGTTGTTTTAGTGCCTGGATTAGGAAAAAAAATCAGGGCCTTTGCCTGGGAAGTGCCACAGGAAGAGACAGACACCATGAAAGAAAGCGAGCAGGCAAAGACGGAAAGAAGAGAAAGGAAGACACAAATAGCACTAAGCTGGTGGCACTCTTGAGAACCAAAGTGGAACTTACTGAAAAGGAATGGGACAGAAATACAGAGCTGTGAAACTTGGATTTACTCTCCAAATATAATTTTGTTCCTTGATAGCAAACCTCCTTCTGGTAAGAACAATCCTCCAGTATGCTTTTCAGAAAGTACTTAGTTCTGAATTCATGCTGTAGGCTGCAGACACAAAGAAAGATGGAAGGGGCTTTCTCCTCCTTCTGGTTCCTTTGACATCCTCAGCAGAGGAAGGAGCAGATAGGAAAGGGCAGCTTGTCTTCATCCTTCAACAGGTCATGGAGGGGCAAAAAGGTCTCGCAATGTCTGTAGCTGTTCCCACAGGGGTGTGAAGGCTGATGCCAGACCCCCAAGGGTCACATTAAGGGGTGCCTTCACACAATGCTCGCCTGGTATTGAGGGGCAGGGTGACAGTTTTATTCACGGGGCTTTGTAATTCTGCCACAAGCCAGGTGAGTAGGCCTTGGCCTCCTGGACACAAAGACTCTGTGATCTTTCCCATTTGGGGCAGAAAGCCAGGCCCTTTGGTAGACAAAGCCCAGTGCCCACAGGTGACATCAGCAGGGTTATTATTTATTGAATGAAATGATGTGCAGAGCTGTTCACGTAACTCTTTGCAGTTGTTGCTTAGTGTGCAAACAGCTACTCTCAGTAACACTGAGGGAAAGAGAAAACCTTTTGTTTTGTGTAAACCAACAAAACCTCTGAGTCTGACACTGGAGTCTTTGGAGGGCTGCTGAACACCTCTCCTTCCCCACTCTCCCTAAAGGAAGTCCCCCTTTTTGCCCATCCTTGCCAGCACTCTTGTCATCTCATTCTGCTCCTTCTAGATGGTGGGGCAGTACATGACTTCAGTGAATTGCTGGTGACACAAAACTGGGAGACATGGCTGACACCCAAAGGCCCCTACTGCCATCCCAAAGGACATGGACATGATGGAGAAATGTGCTGACAGGCATCTGGCAAAGTTCTGCAAGACAGTGCCAAGTCCTGCATCCAGGCAGGAACAACTGAAGGCAGTGGAACATGCTGGGAACAGCTGGCTGCAAAGTACTTTTGTGGAAAGGACCTTGGGGTCTTGGTCGACAGCAAATTTAATATGAGCCTACAACATGTCCTTCAGCAACGAAAGCTAAGGGCAGCCTGGACTGTATTAGAAGGAATGTTGTCAGCAGGCTGTGGGAAGGAAACCTTGCCTCATCCTCAGCAATTGTGAGGTCACACCTGAAGTGCTGTGCCTCCACTGGAGAGATGCCGGTGAAAAGTCATGAAGGTGATTAATGGACTGGGACATCTCTCAGGTGAGGAAAGGCTGGACAGGCTGTGTGGACTCCCTGGCAGTCTTAGGAAAGAGGAGGACTGTCGCTGTGGTGAGTAACAAACGACATGAACCTCGTTTAGCAAAAATCATCTGACTACACTGTTATTGAACTCCAGACCCCCTTTATATCCTTTTTGAACAGGCCACTCTCATTGGTCAGAAGAGTACCAGAACTCTTCATCCCACTGGCCAAAAACCGAAAGACATAGAGAAAGTCCGTCCCACAGAAAGGAATCCAAAACACTAGTGACAAAAACACTGTCCCAGTGTTCGACCATCCTTTCAGTAAAGAAATGCTTCCTAATGTCTAGTCTAAAGCACCCGTGGCAGAGCTTTGAGCCATTCCCATGCATCCTGTCACTGGATCCCAGGGAGAAAAGATCAGCACCTCCCTCTCTGCTTGCCCCTCTTGGGAAGCCATTGAGAGCAACGAAGTCATCCCTCAGCATCCTTCTCTCCAAACCAGACAAGCCAAAAACTCTCAGCCTCTCCTCACAGGACATTCCTTCCAGCCTTTTCACCAGCTTTGCAGTCCTCCTCTGAACCCATTTGAATACCTTCACATCCTTCTTAAAATGATCTGTCATTTTTTCTAAAACTACACAAGTAACTGGGGTTTGTCTATCTGTCACGGGTTTTTTGTTATTTTATTGTATTTTTATTGGTGTTTATTGTTGTCTCAGAATCCATGAATAAAGATCAAGCTTTTACTCAGCAATATTTTTTCATTGTTGGTATTTGAAAAGAAGGATTAAAAGGACAGTACTTTTTGTTGAGCAATATTTATTCTCTATATATTTTCACTTCTTTTGAATTGCTTTATCTGCAGGACTTTACTAAAATTTACTAAAAATGAAGCATTTTAGCTGGAAAAATGGAAATTATTTTTTTTAAAAATTGCCAAAAGAGAGTGCCTGGGTTAAGAATCTGTGATTCTTAACTAAGGGTGTTTTGTTTTTCACAGGAAAAAGGCTGAGTTTATAGAGATAATTTATTGAAATATTTTGAACAGCCTCGATCCTCATAATTTCATAAAACTCAAAAAGTTTTTGTTTTAAATATGAAGAGCATGTCATCATCTTATGCCTGGAAGGAGCACCACACACAAGCAGATAATAAACAAATAATAAATATCTGTAAGATTACCCAAATAAAAGCATTTAATGACCTTCCACTGCTTTAATCCCATGCTATATTTTAAGCAGAGTTCCAAGTAATTTCTGTCCTATATAACTTATATGTGACAGAATTCCCCAAAGGAAAGAATTTTTGAAGGATTTTGAAAGAATTTATAGTTTTAGATTGATAACCATACCACCCTTTAACTATTATTACCATGTATTCCTAAACTATAGCTGAAGTCCTGGTAGTTGTTTCTATGTTTTACAAGGACTTTGAAGGGATTCCATCATCTCAGTCTCTGAGCACCATAAGGAAAATGCCTACCAGCTGGGCAAGTTGCTAGAAAGCCAAACTTGTGCCCTCTCGTCCTTTTCTTCTCAGCCATAGATAATGCAGGATCATCTGGAGTCTGCTCAAAGTGTTCACTGCTTGCTCAAATTTTACAGGAAGCACAACTCTGTTAAGTAATGAACCTTCAGTAATTACTTGATGATAATGGCTTGAATGATGAAAAGTTCCTGTGTTCTTTTTTTTCTTAGCAACTTCAAACTTAATTGCTACATTCTCCACATGCTGAAAAAGAGATCTTTGAAGAACTTTTAACAGAATTATGTCATGTTTGAAACGCTTATCTGTTCCTGTGACCTGGCTTTGTTACAATTCATGTTGGATTAACAAAGAATTTCACCAGTGCAATTTTTCCACCTGGCAAGGTGCTATGCAGTTAGAATTAGAGTTGCCACTCATGCCAGGCCAGGAGCTGGAATGATTTCCAGAGCTCCTGAGCCTCGTCCCTCTCTCAGAGGCAGGAAGCATGTCACCTTGGTTTTCACGTGCCATTGCTACCTAAAGCTGGGCTTTGGCAGCACCTCAAAGGGCTGTTTAGCCCTGAGAAGACAAGGCTTTGGGGCGACCTTACAGCAATCTTCCAATACTTAAAGGAGGCTGACAGGAAAGGTGCAGAGGGCCTCTTTATCAGGGAGTATGGTGATAGAAAGAGGGGTAATGATTTTAAAATAAAGGGAACAGATTTACACTAAATATGACAAAAAAGTTTTTACAACGAGGATGATGAAACTCACTCAAAGGGGTGGTGGATGCCCCATCATTGGAAACTTTCAAGGTCAGGCTGGGTAATGCTCTGAGCAACCTGATTTACTTGAAAAATGTCTCTTCTTGCTGCGGGGTTATTGGACTAGGTGATGTTTTAAGGTCCCCTCCAATCCAAATTATTCTACGATTCTATGATTGACTGCTATTGTGTCACCATTTCAAAGAGTCATAGCCAGACCTTCAGGGAATCAGGATCAAGAACCAAAGTGTAACCCACTGTAGGATTTTCTCCACCCTCTCTCACAAAAGGGGATGGCTGGACAGTGAATGACTGCTGTTCTCACTAAATGTGTATTTTCTGGTCTCCAGCAGAAAGCTCAAGGCCCTGCAGTGCCACATGCCAATACCCAGACAGACTGAAAACTAGCCTGGATCTTGGAAGAAGTCCTCCTCATGTGGTATTCTTCCTGGGTTATCTTCCTGGGTTTTGGACCACAAAGACAGTGTGATTGCCCCATTGCTGTCCTGCTCCTTGTAGCCGAACTAGTCCATGCAAGGCTGGTTGAGGTATTCCTATGTGGCGCTTTAAGACTAACAGGAGTTCACCCCTCCCAGCAGCAAGAACCAGCACCCAGCTGCATTTGCCTGCTCCTGTAATTTTCTCTGCTGCAAGCTGTGTTGCAGATCCAGCTACAAAGTCACAAGTCTTACAAAATTATGACATCTGATTTTTTTTCTTAAAGTCAAATTCTTAAATGAGGTACTTCTGTTTGAAAGGGTAAGATTTTCTCCCATGTGACTCAGGGTAAAAGTCTCAAAAAAGTACTCAAGAGAAAGACCATGGCTGAAAACCATCAAAATATCCCAGCTGAGCCTGTGGTTTTTGAACAAAGGAAGTGTCAGCACTGCATGTCTGAAGAATACAGTTCAGTTGCTATTTTTTCAGCCTTTGTGCTGTCACAGCAAGAGGAGACAGTCTCCCATTGAGCAGTGTAAGCATCCAACTACATCAATCACAAAACACATGCTTGTTTGGGTGCCTAAGAAATGCCAGGTCAGAACAAAGTGACTTATTACAGTTCTACACACACAAGGACTCAGTGGGTTTAAACAACAGCCTCTCCTGCCATAATTAGGGTTCAAAATCGTTAGAAAGAAAAAGAGTTAAGAGTTATTGTTAACCATGTTTGTAGTTGCAAAGTTAATGTTTGTAGTAACAACTGTTATGACTGTTAAATAAGGTTAAAAATCACCTACCTTGTACCTCTACTGTAGCCCTATCCCAAGTTCCTATATCCTGTTCCTGGTTCCTGTTTCTGTCAGGCGCCGCCTCCACTGCTCCCCTGTTCTTCTCCATGACAACCAGTGGCTCTACCCAGTATGTAAACCATGTGAACTCCCATAGATCCAAGTGACCACCGGAAGTGAGACCACTGCATACATACCGCTGAAGTTTGGAAGCTGATGGACAGATACCTTGCCAAACCACCCTAGAAGATTGGGAAGAACAGCAGCTATCTGGAGAACTGTTTGATCATCTCATTGTAACCACAATAAGACTTGCTCAGAGTCACCCCCTGGACCTCAAACGAGCCAAAAGAGAGGAAGTCTCCTCTAGGACTCCTGTGAGGTCGGAGACTCCAGCTCTGTCGTTAAGGCAAAGCTGCTTGCACCTCCTCCTCTTCATTGCCCACAGGGAGCAGTGGCAGTGAGCTCGACCCCTCAAGCCCCCCGCAGGCTGGTCACACAATATAGGCTTTAAAAGGGAGCAGAAGGTCTCCTGGCCCGTTCATTTATACCAAAAATCAATGTATCCTGGGCATAGCTGCAGTGTGATCTGTGATGTGTTACTGGGCATTTTTACCATTCTGGCCATGCTTCAGTCTACTGTTGTGTTGAGCTGGTCCATCTCACCAGATCACAGAGGGTTCCCCACCCCTGGGGATCCACTGGCAAGGTGGGAACTCCCAGACCTTTCTCTCTACCTGCCACAAGCCTAAACTACACCAAATTTGCAAAGTGCACAGGCTTCAGAGATCAGAGATCATCATCTCTCTGACTGAGTGCCCTCACTCCTCCCGTTGCAAAGGGGTGAGATCCCAGCCTTAGGTCTCTTCCCAAAAGTAGGCACAACAAGCCAGCTGGACTATGACTTCCAACATTTCCTAAAGACTTCTTCCAAGATGAATAGATTTAGCAAATCTACCTTGCAGCTGTCATCAGCACAAGAAGGATCTATCTGGTGCTGAAGGAGGTCTTCCAGGACAAACGTTTTACAGCAAATTCTGAAGTTTCTGTTTAGATTAAATTCACATGAAGAGAACTTGTCTTCATTTCTCCTTTTCACAGTTAAATCAATGAAGTATTTCCCTGAGTCTCGGTTTTGCATCTAGCTATCTTTATTAAGACTTAAAGACTCCTATCTCATTTACAGTAAAAGGGAAAAAGGAAAAATTGCTGAAAAATAAAGATGTCAGTTTCCTTGTATCAGCTTTTGTATACTACATTGCTAAAAGAAAGTCTTTGAAATCTGAGGGGGTTATAAAAATCTAAATAATGCTAAATCAATTCTTCTTCACGTATTAACAAGAATTTTCATGCATTTTATTGCACTCACTTTGATTTCACATTATATGTAGAGCAGGATATTTCAGTTTAGAAAACTGAAACATGTAAATAATATAGAAATGTTTTTCAAGTTTCCAGTCACATGAACTGAGAATCTAAAGCACTTTCTGAAAGGGTCTATCCTTGATCTTGTATCTTCTAAGAAAATAAGTGATCTCTTCCAGCTAAAGCCTCTGTATATCCACATGCAGGAGCATGGTTGCCTCTGGCAGCCCACACAGGCTGCAGCATCGGAGCAAGGGGCAAAGCGCAGCAGAGCCCAGGCAGAGAGAATACTGAGCACATCCATCATATTGTATTAATAATATAATCTGTGAAAGGCTTCACTGAAAGTGTATGCAGGGGACAGAAAAGGAGCCTACTATCCATTGTTCCCATCCCATTTTAATCAGCAGATGCTGCTGTTTCCCTTGGTGGTGTGTGCTGTTGGCTCATTTATTCATTCATTAGTGCTTGCATTGTTCCTTTTTTCTTTTGCTGTCTCAGTGCAGTACCCTGTTCACAGAGAAACTTTTGACTTAGAGATGCTGTTTAAAATAAAATTAAAACTGATTCTTCACATATTGCATTAAGGAAAAAGGTCAGGTTTGCCACAAATGAGAGTGAAAGAACATACATAGATTATCACTGACCCCATAGAAAGGCATTCTGCAAAAATACCCAAAACACAAATTAATATAAATTTACATATATCCTCATATATCTCACAGTCTGAGGCAAAGGAAATTCTCTGCCTCTTTCTGCCTGCCTCTGCTTTCTCCCAGCCTGTGCTAAGCCACTTCTTGCAACTCTGTTCCCTGCTGTTTCTGCCCAGGTGTAAGCTTATAAAGATGTGATAATAATATTTAGATGCTTACATGACAATGAGAGAACTGCTGATGGCAATGCCAAAAACCTCTCAGTCACAGCAGCTGAAAGGAAGCCAGATCATGGGAAAGTATCAATGCTGAATGCAGCAGGGGCTAAAGACTCAGGTAATGAAATACAGCCTCAGGCAAATAATTGTATTAAAAGTGAGCAAGAGCTCTCTTGAATCTTAATCATAACACTTCGGTCTAGACATCCCATCTAATCAGGTGTGTCCATAGAATTTTCAGTGAGGTGAGTGCAACACACCAATCTTCAGCGTTCACTTTCTAAAAAAGACATAAAACTGGCAAGTCATTGGCCACTTGGGGTGTCCAGCTCTCAGGGGCCTGAGGCCAGGCAGCCAGGCTTTGAGGCAGTGGCGCACTCTCAGGTTTCAAGCAGATATACTTTTTTGAGTACAGCACCATAGCAGAAGAAACCATCCAGGGGGCTCATTCATAGTTAGGTGCAAACTGGCCAAAACTGAAAGATTTCCCACAACATTCAAGGATTTTTGTTATTTACCTGCTTCCTCATGCTGCTTTTATCACTGTTGCTTTGATTTGTTTTCCTGTGAAAAAGCAGAAGTTATCAGACTGGGTGGGAAAGAGGAGGGAGGGAATGGAGACACTGGAGTATGCAATGTGGGAATTGTGAATAGATAACTTGTTTTTTTCTGCTTTCAGACATAGTCCTTATATTGCTTGGATGTTTTTTATTTAATTTCAATTCTATTTCATTCTATTTCTGTTACATATAACTCAGCTGGTACAATATTTTGTTGTGTCTGTTTACAAATAGATTTTAACTGTGAAAAATGTGATCTATTCCCTGTTTAATGTGTAAGCCCCACTGCGGCTTTAAAAAGGAAATTATAAAAGAGGCACCGTGTACATCTGATAGGCATTCACAAAGTGTCCTTGAAATGTAAAACTCTTGTCCTTAAAATCTTAATCTCCAAGCAATGATAATAACTCTGAGATAAGTGAGGATGGGAATTTGGGGGATTTTTTTCAAATGCAGGCCTTTAAAAGTGGATAATGGATGAGAAGTTTTAGGTAGTCTGTGTAAAGGCAGACCTTGAATGACTTAAGAATTGGTTGTAGTGATTTTGAAAAGAAGCTTGAAAAGAACTAGGTGATTGTATGGATATAGACTTCATCTAGCTGTAATGCATGCAATATTCAAGCAGTGCATGTAGGAATTTCTATTACACTGTCTTTATTTCTGGCTTCTTTCTGATGAGAAGGGATCCAGCTGTATGAGCCAGTGGGGAAAGGGTGTGTTCATCTCAGCTTTTGCAATCGAGTGACCCGTGGCTGCCACAGCATCAGCTAAACCCTGTCTGTTAAAGAGGGCTTATCAAAGGAAGTACATGTCATTTCAAGGGAGTATTAATTACACTTAAACTAGGTTTTGAGTGGTCAGCAATATCTACATGAAGTTCTGTTTAGATGACCAGAAGTCTTTGATGATATAAGCCCCATGAATAACATAATTTCAAGATCAAAACATCAAGGTGTTAAGTTGAAAATGGCAATCTTTTTATGGGGAACCGAATAAGAGGTTGAGGATTGTTGTTTCTTACCCCTCAATTTAAAATAAGTCGTGGTGAGAAAAAAAAAAATCTCCATGCCAGCTTGCTTTTCTTCAGCTGTGTGAACATTGCCTACGTCTCCAAAACCTTTAAGGTTTAAAACCTTATAAACATCAACCTGGTGGATTAGTGTTAGTCTTGGAGGGCATCTGGACATGAACTGGGAGTGATTTCTGTTCCAGAAAGAGAATGGATCACATCGGAAGTCTCAGTCCTAGACTGATGGCTTTCCAGGAGGGGTCTTAAGTTAGAGACCAATCTATGGCTATATTTCCCTTCCATCTAAACTAGTGAAGCACCTGGGAACTGCATCAAGCCTTGCAGATTCCTCAGCACTCCGAGTCGTAAGCATTCTGTCAGCCTAGAAGCTGTCAGGCACACGAGGATGGGCTGCCCACAGGCATTCACCCCACCAGTGTGTGCATTGTCTGTCCACCCTGCTGTGGAGGGAGAGAGTGAGGAGCAGAAGAGACTCCCAACACCTCTGGGGAGCAATGCAGCCACTCTGCTGGCCTGAGGAAGGAGCAAACGTGTTGAAGCACTGCGCTTGCATAATGATGCTGCTCTGGTCCAAAGTTTGTGTGTTGAAAGAAACCCCTCTGATACTGGGACGTCTTTGCTGTGATAATCTGGGTCCCAAGGAAAGATTGCAGAGGGAAATGTAGACTCTCAGGTGTCCTTCAGGGAAATGGGCACACCTTGCACTTCCTCTTGCCTTTTTGCTGACCAAAACCTATGATTCTTGTCTGAGCAATCTCCATCCTCTTGAACCCTTCCTACAAGGATGTTCATCTGCCAGAGTGTAAATTTCTAATTTGGTTAGAATACGTTTAATTTTTATTTAAAACTTTTACTCCCCCAAAATACTGCATATTATTTCAGACTCAATGGCAAAGTATTAAAGACAAGTGAACTTTAATACAATTTTTCTTTTAATCTCTGACAATTTTTTTCTTATTTTCTAACAAGCATGACAAATCTTACAAAATCTCAGTTTCAAGCATAATTGATGCAGGGATAAGAGCAAACTACTCCAAAGATTGCCTTGTTGTTTTAAAGACATTGAGTTAATTAGAGAGATATTCTTGTTAGTGGTGATTCATTGAAAGATCCTTCATTCAACTGAAATGTTAATTTTATCAGAAACAATCTAGGGGACTCAAATTATGAATTGATAAATGTTTAATACTTTTTTAATTAGAAGCTTTAGCAGCAGAAATAACACCAAAACTGCAGTGACTGCCACTAGATTTTTAAGAGTTTGACTACATAGGTTTGGATTTCCTGACTGCATTACTACTGCTATCTTATTCCATTCCCAGGATGCCTTCATTATGCCCAAATCACAGTGACTGTTCTTTAAAGTGCACTTACTTTGCAGCCTGTGATTAGTAGGCCACAGTGCTCTGTGAGAAAAAGTGGGGAGAGAGTCAAAAAAGGAGATGAGAAAGCCAGTAGGTGCAGAGGCAGAGCACTGGTAAGCATATTTTATAAGTGGTATGTGTGGTTTATGGAGACACAGAAGGAGAAGATGAAAAGGGTGGGTCTACTTAATCTTAAGGAAACAAGGCCGTGTCCAAGCCATGGCAGTAACCAAAGAGATGGATTTTAAATTTACTTCCCAAGGAGCAGACTTGGTTACAAACAGGAGAGATCTCAGCCACAAAGATCTAGTACAGGCCTTCTTGGGGATCTCACTCTACACGATATCCACATGCTCAAAGGTATGTGTTTGTTCACCTGTTCTGGTCACTGGTTATCTCTGCTTGTGTTTAAACATCTGATTCTTAAATGTGCAGGCAGTGGACTGACAACCACATCAGCCCACTAAAATATCCTGGGGGGAAAAAGGTACAAAACAAAAGAGAAAAATGCAGTAATATTTTCTGGGCTCACAAGTTCAGGAGAAATGACACTTCTGCAGTTCCTGTGGCCTTGGAAAAAGTTGTCAAGGTCTGGGAAAGCACTCTTGTAAAGCAGTATTGAATGTGGTATGTGCAGCAATGAGATTCGATTGTACTGCAAGCGTATTCTTGGTAGCTTATGTCTCCTCTGATGCTGAATCAGAAAAAATCAATGCCTGTAAGCAAGAACTCCTCTCTGTCCTCAAAAATCTTATTTTCAGTTTTCTTCAGAGATTCATATTAAAACAAAGGTTTATTAAAGGAAAAAAAAAAAAGGTAAACAATTAATTCATTAGTCTTGTATATACTCAATTGTATTTAGGGTTGTCCCACATTATTAATTTTCCTTTATGCTCCTTCTGTTTCAGGAGGCAGGGTACAAGCAACAGCAGTTGCCTATGAATGTGTTAAGAGTAGTCAGGACAAAGAATAAGGCTAATATTCATCTTTAGTGGATGATTTTAGCTGGTTCAGAGGCTAGAGAGACTATAGCAACTAGCTCTACTATAATACTCAACAGGATACAAGATGGAAATACAGGAAACTGCTCTAGAGGAAAGACTAGTATCCAAGTAGATAATCCTTTCCCCAGTTGCAAAACTGTGGTCTAATTAAGTAATGGATGCAGATGGTTTCATTCAGACTGCACACAATATTTGCTTTTAGCAAAAGAGAAATTAAGTTAATTTCTCAACTGGCACAAGCATTTGGAGAGGGGGCAGTTTGTTATCCTTTTTGCTGTGGTGCTGTCCCTTGTGGGGTTGTCCTCTCAGCTGTCTGATGGGAAAGCTCTGTCAGACAAGCTGAGTGAGCTGCCTTGAGGAGTGGCCATGGGGCTTTTGGCAGCTTTCTGTGCTTGGGCAAAGGATGTTGATGGGTTTAGGTGGGCAAAAGCTATTGGAAAGCACAAAGTCATGGGCTTTTGGCACATGTTTGAGATCTATCCTTTTCACAAAGACTGAGGTGCAGTGGTGGTAACCAGCCCTCCCTTCCCCAGCTGTGACACTGCCCTGCCCTGGACCAACAGGACAGGCTTCAAACGTGCTGAGACCAACATTTTCAATACAGATCTGAAGTGCTTGGCCACAAAATGGGGAGAGCGTGTGCCTGCAGAAGAGTGTGTGCTGCTGTGGCTGGGCAGGGATGCTCTGGGCTGGCAGGAATGCTCTGGGCTGGCAAACTGAGCAGCTATCTCTGAGGGGAATAAGCAAAGGAGACAAATCTCTTTTTCTCTTACCCTACATGAGCCCACAGCAGGATTCTATGCCCAGCATCTCCCAGACTCTAGGCCATCATGACGAAGTAAGATAGAGGTACTTGTCCCCAGTCCCACCCTTACCTATGGAGAGAAGCTCTGCTCCTGTGCTCTGTCCCTCACCTTCAGAGACTGCCTTGTCTTCTGCTTTTGCAGACTTACCTGAATGCTGTCCTGTAATGGCACAATAACAAAACCAACAGGGGATTGGCTGATCAAATCCCAGTAAACTCCTGGTAACGATGTGCATAGAAATCAGACGACATACTTTTAAGTTTGTTTATCACTTTCTATGTGTTTTATGTGTCAGATCAAGTTCTACATTTTACTTTTATCTGCAAGAATATTTTGGCAGCAGCCAACCTTGGGCATTGGACTGAAACTAGCAGCTGAGGGAATTATTTGCCAATAAATAAAAAAGCTATTCCTGCACCGCTAGTTAGCAAAGGAATTGATTTGGTCAGTCAGGGAACAGTTTTCATACACTGGCATGAGAGGGTAAAGCTTCAGACTCATCTGGTATTTTTCCACTAAGACTTCTGAACTCGGAGAATTCCATTTGCTGATCATTTTACCAGAAAATTATCACTTCTGAAGGGAAGTTATTTACTCCAACTGCTGTATTAGCAGCTGTAGCACAGCCCAGGTGTGCACAAGCGCTGTGAAACAGTGCCATCTCTTGGGCCTCGGGCTGATCTGGGAAATCTGCATTGGCCCATCCTGGCACCAGCACATCGTAGGCAGCTGTGCAAAAAGCCATTGTGCAATTAGTGGATAATGCTGATTCTAGCGGGGGAAGGAGGGCAATTTGTTAATGTCATCGTTTAGTAGTGTGTTCACTGGGCAGATAAGCTCTGAGACAGTCTAATTTAGAAAAAAAAATAAAGAAATTAAAAAAACTCCTACCGTGTTAATACTGCATAAGCCTGAAAAATGGCAGTAATTATACTGCTCATGCAGCTGCCACGTTAGGGAGGTAGGCTGAACGGCAGGTGAAGGGATAGTTGTCACAGAGCCATCAACCCACCAGCATTTTGAAGTACCTGCAGCACCAATGCCAATCAAGCTGCAGGGAAGTCGGATCCCTGCAGCTTTCTTTGGGGCTTTTGTGCCTGGGGATGTTTTATGGATGCTTTTTTGGGATGTTTTTCTCTCTTCATTTCTATTAGCTGGTGATTCTCTTCCTCTTATTATAGCTCAAATGCCCTTTCTCAGTGAGTGAAAAAACACAGAGATCTGCTTACCCTCCTTTTAAAATTCTCCAGGTGACAAAGCCAGGCTGGAGAGGAGGAGAGTCCTGAGGAAATCTGAAAGTGTGTGACTTGCAAAGAACAGCTGAAATCTACCTTGTGTCCTAGCTCATACTGCTGTACTAGTGCAAAAAGAGTTCATATTTTAATCCCAGTCTTTAGAAAAAGAGGATAAAACCAAAGATAAATATTATTTATTTTTCAGTTATAGTCAGGGAGTATCTCATTTTCCAGGGCATTTAAGCTATGCTTTATCCTGCCTGTAGTTTGCCACTTTAGCTTGAGAGGGAAAACAGTTTTCTGTTCCTGTTGTTCTTATATGATGGTGGACTTCTCTTTACTGGAATTAGTCATGTCATTATTTGAAATTATAATCACCTGCATTAAAGGTATCTGGTGTCCAGAAAGCACCATAACCTATGTTTAATGCTTCAAAATCCTTTCCCATCCTATGTAAACCATCTGTTATTTGAACAGTCGTTTGCTTATTTTCTTGGATGTGATGGCTTAACCCTGGTGAGCATCTCAACACACAGCTGCTCCCTCATTCTCACCCAGTGGGGTGGGGAAGGAAGTCAGAAGGGTAAAACTGAGAAAACTTGTGGGTTGAGATAAAGACAGTTTAATAGATAAAGCAAAAGCTTCACACAGGAAAGCAAAACAAGGAATTCATTCACTGCTTCCCACGGGGAGGCAGGTGTTCAGCCACCCTCAGGAAAGCTGGGCTCCATCCTGTGTAAGTGTGCCTGGGGAAGACAAACGCTCTGTCTCTGAACATCCTCTCCTTCCTCCTTCTCCCCAGCTCTCTAGGCTGAACATGATGCCATGTGGTGTGGGATATCCCTGTGGTCAGCTGGGGTCAGCTGTCCTGGCTGTGTCCTCTCCCAACTCCTTGTGCACCCCCAGTGCTCTCACTGCTGGGTTGGGGTGAGGAGCAGGAAAGGTCTTGACTCTGTATAAGTGCTGCTTATCAATAACTAAAATATCCCTGCATTTTCAAGAGTAATTTGGTCACAAATCCACAACATAACCCCATATCAGATACTATTAAGAAGATTAAATCTATCCCAGCCAAAATCAATATATTGGACTAAAGCCAGCTTTCTCTTTATTTTTTATCCAACTTTGCATCAAAGAAAATATTGATGGGGATTGCAGTTTTGCCATCTTTGCTGTGTCTTTGAATTTCCAAGACTTTTCCTTTATAAATGATGAAAGATCTTAATTTTTTGTGTCCTTTTTTCTTAATGACATTTACTTCTTTTTCTCAGATTTTTCCTAAGCTTTTAAGATGTGTGAAGTAGAAAAAAAACCCAATAGACCTGCACGTGCAATGGGTTTGATAGCAACTAGGGAAGACTATTCTGTTTCTAGAATTATTCTGTCTCTTTATTAAGATATTCAATTCAGTCCATTTGTTACTACACTTAGGACGTAATGAAAAACTTTCCAAAGATTCTTTACATCCTGCACTTTCACAGCTATTGCTCTACCCTGCAGGTCCCAGAAATTACACTAAAGCAAATCATGGAGTATTTTATTCTTAGAAGATATAAAACAGTGCAGATAACATAGTACTAAATTACAGTCTTTTCTGATACATGGCAATGGTTAATAATAAAAATATAAGCATACATCTATTCATCAGTATATATTGGATATACATTTCTAGAACAGTCTGATTGAAATTTGTCAGAAGAGATGTAAAATGTCTTTGCTTTTTCAATATTGAAGGCAGCTTCCAAAAATCTGCATAATGAGCAGTACATCCTCTTCCTGTCAAACCAGCTGGCAGGATCCTCAATTTCAACAGGAGGAGATTTCAATTAATTCCTGAACTACACTGAGAAGTCAATTGCATTTACTGTTCAGTCCAGTGCTTTACAGTCAGTGTTCAGTTCCTAGAAAAACCACTTGGGCTTCTCAGTCTAAGACCTGTTAAACTCTGTCCAGTCTTGCAGTGCTGTGTTACACTCATGTACTTACATATTTTTATTCTTCTGAGAATGACAAAAATTCATGACTGAGTGAAATAATAAAGTACACTAATTAATACCAATTAATTACATCAGAGTCAGGTTTCTAAATACCTATAAAGACTTGTCCTATGGTGTTTCATACTGTACCACCTCTCTTGTAATTTATCTCTAGAATACATTGTACTGTTGATCAATTATTTTTATTGGTGATTTCTAGAGTTTCGTAACAAAAATATTAAGATTCATGTGTAGGTGGAAGAGAGAAAGTTTAGTGTGTTAGCAGGGAAAGAAGCTGCTGAATGAGGATTTTTAAGAAATCTGTAATTTTCAGACTCTGTAATGACAGCAAAGGACACTGTGCTTAGCATACCGTGCCTAGGACCCTGCTTCCAGCAGCCAAATGGGGACCAATTGTCACACCAAGCGCAGAAAGTCTGCACTATGAGAAGATCCCAGCCCAGCTGCCTCTCCAGCAAACTCTGCGACTTGGCAGCAGGAGGGTGACACAACAGATCACACCATGCCTTTTACATCAGCCTAGCAGAAAACACATATTTTACAAGCAAAGAAAAACAGAGTGGGCAGCAGACCTACCTAAGCTTTCTATCCAGAACCATGCTGAGGGTAGGCACTGCTCCATAAGAGTTCACAGTTCTGAAGGGCTGTAAGAGGTCTGTCCCCACTGTCATTTGCTGTCACCAGGAAAAAGAAAGCCCAGAGGCAGATTCAGGAGGAACCTGAGAGCCTCAGTCCTTCCCGCTGAGTGCAGGCCACAGGCACACACTCACACCTTGCTGCTTGCTTGACAGGGGTGTGGCAGCAGAAGAAAATGAACTCTGAGTGGAAGAGTGCAGATTCATAAAGTCAACCAGATTAAGGAGTTTGTAAATGTCATCTTCTCTTCTGTACCATCTCACACTGAAGTTTTTCCTCCAATTCTACCTGTTTCATACTGATGTTGTTGGTTACCAAGAACACCGCATCATGAAGATTAAGTCCTCGACTGAATGTACTGATCAGAGCACCTGCACTAACTGTGTATTTTTTCACTTTCTGAGTGCTGGTGGCTTGGGAAGGAATGTCTGTATGGCACAGATGTTTCCACAGCATCATTTGGTGTCAATTCACAGCGGGAGAGCAGTAAGTGTTGTGTTCCCAGGGGTTGTCAGGGTGGAGGATCCAGTGAGAGAACCACAAAGATCATACGACCACTCAAGGGGTGATGTTAGCATAAACACCAAGAAATGTGGAGGAAAAGGGAAGAGAGGAAGTTGTCCATATGTGACAGAGGACATAAAGAATAAAGGCATAGAAAAGTGAAGGAGATGGGGAATCTGAGGATACAAGCAAATATATCACATGAAGAAGATTACAAATACAAAGATTATTAGAAGAAAGAAACATAACCTAGCATAATCTCAGATACAAAGAGCAACTGATAAGGAGAAAGAATAAGGAGTGGAAACATAAGTAGCATGTAATAAATGTGCCAAGTAGATAATAATAAAATGTGCAGTTTGTGGCCTGTTTATGAAATTTGTGCATTTCACAGGAGACTAGGAAAAATGAAATAGAAAATAACATCTCACCCTGTGTAGGTCATAGACTCCTTGGAGGATATTTAAGGGTTTATACATTTATTACTGTTGAATTATGAGGCTGAGATGATAATTTTTGAAGGAAGAAAAGTAGGAGAAAAATAAAAAGTCTGACTGATTAACTCTCTCAGTCATATGACAATTCAGTTAGGGAAGAGGAGAATCTTGATCTCAAGGGTATATGGGTTTACAAATTTATGTTTTTCCCTCAGTTGTTGCAGTGAGCCAAAGCAAGATTAATCCTCCCTCTAAACAAGGCAAGTAGCCAGGGTAGGGAGGAGGTCCCTCATCCCTCATTCAGCTACAGGTAAATAGGCACTGACAAGAACACTTCCCCTCAACACAGGATCAGTTCCATTCTGCCTCATTTCACTGCACAGGGACAGGCAGAAAGCAAAGCAAGTGCAGGCATCAAAGAGCAGTTTTAACTCCCATAGGTGCTCCCAGGAAGCTCAGAAGGGCCCTATGGCACACGGAATCAGCATCCTCCCACTC
This sequence comes from Sitta carolinensis, assembly GCA_032173965.1. Taxonomy (NCBI): domain Eukaryota; kingdom Metazoa; phylum Chordata; class Aves; order Passeriformes; family Sittidae; genus Sitta; species Sitta carolinensis. The sequence goes on from CM063283.1 coordinate 98,758,995, forward strand.
TGGATAAGTCATGCTGGGCCCTTCCAGAAGTTCATAGTGTGAAGATACATTGCCTATGGAAACAGCCATGATACTGGGATAGAGCTGTGTCCTGCCTCCCTGCCAGCTCCCCTGCAGGGTTTCTGAAGTGTCTGGGCTACTGTGTGGCTAATCTGTGCTATTAAACTGGCACCAGGAGAGATACCTGGTAGGAGGTAGGATGTGCCCAGGGCCAACACAGGGTTTGGGAGCAGTGAGGTTCCCAGTGGTATCATCCTTCCAGATTCCTTGCCATGTATCTGGTAACCTGTGTGTTTTGGCTTTGCTGTTCTAGGATCAAGTCTGTTTCAAAAGAAAGCATGTTCTCAGATTTAACTTCTGTGTCTTTCCAGCAGAATATTTCTTGAAACAAACTAATGTTTTTTTCTAGTTCAGAAAAAGCTGCAACCTGCTTTTTAACTAGGTCTGGAGAGAGGTCGGTTGCTTTGGCAGGCTTACCATGTTCACATACTTGCAGTGCCTGACTGAAAGTCTTGGTTAGTGCAGTGTTCCAAACCTATTCAAGTAAAGGGGGAACACAGAATTAATTCTCAAATTTTCATCAGGTAAGTAGACTATAGAGCAGTCTTGTACTCTGCCCACACAGAGTTGTTCTATTCATTCCTTCCTGTTATTCATTCACACTCTGTACGAAGATCAATATGATGGAGATATTAGCTACTTTGTCCAAAGCAGAGTTGCTCCTTTTGAACACAAACCTCATTTCTTTCAGAGTGGACTTGAGGAACACTTGGGAAAGCTGATACAAATTAGTAGTGAGCGTAAAATTAAATTTGAATTTAAGCTGGCTGAGTGTAATCAGACATTCTCATACTGGGGTGATGCCCTCATTCCCCACTATGGAGATGAAGCAATTACTGCAAAGAAGCAAATCTTCAGAGTTTGAGGGCTGCAGAGCTAAACTTCATTAAACACCAGATGAGATTCTTCCTCAGAACTAAGGGGGTACATCTCCCTCTGCCCAGAGTGTTGGCACACAGAATTCCTCAGCCAGGCTCACGAGCCAGCAGCAGTATTGCTGCACTCCTACAGCAGTTCCCTCGTGCTAATGGATGCTCTTTCTCAGTGAAGCTAATCATCTGGGACAGAGCTCCATGCTGATTTCATTACATATATTCCATCACCCAAGTATGCATGCATACCCTAACACATCACTGTATTGCCTATGGTACTGACAGGCCTAAAGTAGAATCAATTTAGTTTAGTATAACACATTTTGAAAGTGACTTAACTAAGTCCATTGGGATAACTTCCATCCTGAAGGAAGAATATTTGCATAAGGATATACTAAAATTGAACTAAATTTGCATGAACTTTTGAAAGAAAAACTTTCTTAGGCAATCTGTGCTTAACAAAAAAATAACCATAAAATGAAAAGGCCACATCAAAACCAACCAACTAATCACAATAAAACCCCCCAACAATCAAAATACAGCAAACAACACCAGTTGTCCTTTGGAGTGGGTAAAGATGGGAAAATACATTGGAATTGATTTAACATGTACTGTCTCTACCGACCTGCTTGTAGAGAAGATGGAAAAAAAGACTCGTGAAATGAAGGGGTGAAATGTTCAAGATTTTCAGATTTGCAATCCACATTTTTGACAAAAGCATACCTTCTGTTGTTCAGCTTATACTGTCTTTATTTGGTTTTCTGTTTACTTTGAGACAATGGACTTGGTAAGTGTTGATGGGTGAGGAAGGAAGAAGGCAGAGATTTATAGGCATGTCCAAGAAAACAACTTTTGTTCTCTTCAGATTGCAGGAGGTGTTCCTTCCAATCCTCCTCCATTTAGCAATGATCCTAGGGTCTAGACTTCAGAGATTTAAACCAGATGGAGATGCCTCAGAGGTGTGGAAAGAATATGTGAAGAGAGACATTTTATAAACCCTCACTCACAACTTTTTCATTTAGCAAGTCCTGAACAAACCACAGGTAAGAGATATTGAATGAGGCAAGACATCAAGCTTGCACAAGAGCAGCTTTATGTGCAATCTTTATTTTTTCCTCAAAAATATTTGCCCTTCAGATTTGGTAAATAAATATTGACCTTTTCTGTACCATTAAGCATTCCTGAGTTGTTCAAAGGGTGAGAGAGGAGGCAAGGGAAATCACTGTGAAACTAATGAAGGTGAATGCATTGTATCTCAGTGGGCAGAGAATACAAAGAGGTTCTGGAAGGATCTGGAGACCATTTGCTGCACATCTACAAACTGGGGTGGAGGGCTGGTGCTGCAGAGTACTGACCCATGGGAAGAAAATTATCCCTCCAGCCACCACAAACTAGCACTTATCCTGCAAGGAGCACATAACAGAAATGCAGTGCTCCAGTGACACCTGAACTGAAGACACCTATAATCCCTTTCACTCTTTTAATGTACTCAATGGGACAGATTGTTTGGAATTGTTGTGATAGAACCCTTCAGACTAGATTGAGTTCTTCATGAATGTTTATAATGCAATTTGCAAATTTGCTACAAAATGCAAACAGGCTCTTTTCTTTTGCATCTTCCTCCTTCTCTCACAGCCTGTCTTTAGGATACTCTGGCGGATGTCTAGAGTGAGTTTGTCTGAGTGCATTTGTATCTTCAGCCTAAACTATGCCCATGGTCTGAGAAGAACCTGCCAGAAATCCAAAAAGTGCAACAATAATAACCAATGATTTATGGATGAGTGATGTAAAATGTCAGGGTTTTGTTTTGCTGTTGTGACCTGAGATTGTCAAAAGTCTCTGTTTTCCCAGCCCAGCATCAGAAGAAGAGTCCGAGATCTGTCTGTTCTCATTTTCAAGGTTGTTTATTTTCTGTTATTTAGTACATTGTGGTTCTGTCCTGCTGAAGTCTTTCCTGAAGGTCAGATTGAGACAGACTCACCTCCCTTGGGGCGGTGTTTTCTTTTATACTAAAAATTACGTATACTTTATTTACAATAATTCTCCAATACCTATCAGCTATGTTGGACAGTGTGCCTCTACTCTAAACCAATTAAAAAGTGCCACCATCACAACAGAAGATGGAGGGCAAAAGACAAAGAAGAAGGACAGAGACATGCCCAGATTCCTCCATCTTTGTCCCTTGAACTCCATTCTAAAACCCCAAAATTCTACTTTTTCACCCCATTATAAATTAAATATCATTCTACTTAAATTCTTGTGACTTACAAATTTTCCAGGACAGTCAGAGGAATGTCCTGGGTTCCCACAGTAAAATGCAATAAATGCATTAAATGCAGAGTCAGGTGACATAATTGGTTTGGACACTGAATGAGGGAGGGGGATTAAAGGCTTTATATACTGAAAGGTGAAGTTAGTTAGGAGAAAGAAACATGCATGACCCAATCTTTTCCAGTTAGGTGTTTGAGATGGGCTAACAGAAACAAGCTGGATTGCTTTTGTTAAAGTGTGTACCTCCAGAAAACATTATGTTTAAAACTAAAAACGTGTGGTATGCAAACTTGGTGAAGCATTTTGCTGGAATGATTTCTTATCAGAAAATATTTTGGTTTGGCAAAAAAGTTAACCTTTTCATAAAAAGAAAAAAAAACCCTAGGAAATGAAAGTAACCTTTCATTTAGAAACTCGTTTGTATCCAGTTTACAGGAGCAAGGGAGAGTCCCACTCAGTAGCTTCATGACCAGAGAAAAGACTTACCTGCTGATATATGGAAACTGAATGCAAGAGCCCTTACCTCTACTTCTTTCTGGTGAAGAAAGTATCTGTTTCTTTTGTCTGATCTGATATTCTGAACTTTGTTTGAAATGTACAGAATCCACAGGCCCTTTTGAATCACAAGCAAAAGTTTTTTTTATCTGCAGTTCCTTAACAAAGATTACAAGATAATTAAAACTCTTTCCCCTATCTTGGATCTTATTAACTGAAGAAGCAGACACTTACTGCATGTAGTTTCAAGGTTTTTATCCCTTTTCAGAAATCTTCACTCAGGATTTTCTCCTCATTTACTGCAGCAAGAATAGCCCTTGGCTAGTTCCAAGCTATCATCTATTCTTCTCCTTTTTCCTTCTAAAACCTCACCACCATCTGTAACTGTATTAAATAGCACTATCAAGAGTTATTTGCAGGCCATGGCAATCCCTTCCTATATAAACATGTCTGATTCACTCATCATTAAATTCCATCTTCTGAATCATTCAGCCAAGGATCATAACACAAATGAGCTGCTTCACTCATGAAGAGCTCTGCCTGTGTGTATTGTGTTGTGCTGCACTCCATAATCCTCTCTCCCACTCTCAGCCAACATTTTCACAGCCCAATAAAAGTGTGTTTGTTTTGCTTTGACAGTGTGCTGTGGTCATAACAACGTGTTACCATCCTTGGCATTACCACTGACTGGACAAACCAAGTATCAGATCAGGGGCCTGGGAGCACTCCTCATGCTTCCTATGACACCTCAAGTTTTAAGTTTTCCCATTCTGCATTGGTGTGCAGCTTTTAGTTTTATAATAAGGGTTGCTAAGATCTTTTCACAGGGTGGCAAAGACACAATAATCTTATTTTAGTTAGGGACTCAAGGGCAATCTCTCTAAACTTCAGGCCAAGAGCATAAACAACATGGAGGGGGATAGGCAAGTAGTCATGCAAGGAGGATGAAACTTCATGGTTTGAGGCTACTAATTGGACAGTGGACTCCTACATGCAAATGGACTAAAACATGTAAAAATGTGAGATCTTGTGCCCAAGCCCTCTTTTTTTCCCATCTTGGAGCAATCCAGGCAGAGCCACAGCTGTGGCACTGCCAGGGTGTAGCCTTGAAGGTGTCTTAATAAATAGTTACTTTATTCTTCTTAACTCTGTCTTGCCTCTGTTCTAGCTCCACAAGGCATCATCTACCCCTGAGGAGACACTGGTGCAGCACAGACATGGAAGCTGGAAGGTTCATTGGGTAATGAACACGTCCTTTGGCAAACAGGTTTCTCCTGCCCAAGTGTACAAATTTGTTGCTGATTTCTGAATCTGGCTCTAGAAAAATCATTGAATCCTCAGGTACAGGCAAAGTTTCTGTTTGCCAACTTCTGCTGGCCAAAAAAGTGCACCCAACAAAAAAACCCTTCAGTGATAGGAGTGTTTTGGGGACACCAAGAGAGTAACAATGATTATTCCCTTCCCTGCCCTCTTACTGCCTTACCAGACTCTCTCTCCCCCCTTATAAACAATCTCAAATACATACATATACATATGTGTATATAGATATATGTGTATATATCTTATATATATATTTGATATGTCTCTCCATGGGTTTCATCTGTACCTGGAGACAGGTTTCACTGTCTATCTTTGTATCTCTCTGCTCCCTTGGCCAGAGCCTACAGCCCCCTGAAGGGTGTATTTCTGAGATGCAGGGACTTAGACGAAAGTCTTCATTGTGAATCCCCTAATTTACAACTGTTGATTCATTCTCCTGGTGCTCAGAGAAAACAAAAGTAGCCTTTCTTCTTCAGTCAAACAAGAGGTGATATTTAACATGAGATAATGCAGGAAATTACTATGAGAACCATTAGTCAATAAATAAGAGCAAGAGTGGTTTAAAAGTTTTTCTTCACCTTCCAGAGGAAGCATCCATCAACCTATCTATACTTACAGTAAGTGGTGATTACAGGATGAATATATTATAGAGAAGTGAAAAAATGATGAGCCATGGCTGTTTATGGGCAATAGATTAAAAGAAACGTGCTGAATACCAAGTAGTCAATATTATACCTTTTTAGACTAAGATGAAATTGCTTGATCACATCCAATTACCTTATGAAAATGCTGATTGAGATAATGAAAAAGAGGACCAGGGCCCATTTTCATTCCTCTTTCCTTGAACCTGTTTTCATTCAGAGGTTTCCATCTGCAGATATCATCACCTATATTAATTGCTGAAGTTAAATAAGAGGCATAAGATTTCTTCCTACATATATTTTTCCTTCTTTTAAATTTCTTAATCAGGTGTACCTGATTTATTAACCCTTTTAGGGTTGTTTTAATTTCCATTCATTTTGCACATCATTATTTTTGAACATATTTTCATTTTCATTCATTATGCACATCATTATTTTTCAACATTTTCTGCATGTTGTTTCAGAACTAGAATTTGTCAAATCATACACACAAAATTACTTTTTCTCTGGACAGAAAATCCTTTCAGGATGAAGAAACCTCTGTGGGATGAACCTATTCGTCATTAGTGTTTGGAAGTCAGCACTCAACAAACATGCTCAAAAAACCTTGAAGTGTATTGGCTGACAAAATAATTTTCATTCTAGCAACTATCATTTAATCTCCAATTTTTTTCCTTCACATAAAAGTCTTTGAAGCCCGAGAAAGACACCATTTACCTGAAAAACAAATTTTCAGTTCTGCAAAGTGAATTCTTCAAGTGGGGCTGACAGAGTTTATCTGGTATTGAATGTATTTTTTGACCTCTTTTTATATCTTCCAATGATCCTTAACCTCTATTTGGATCAATTACTACATGTTATTACTCTAATTTTTATTTTATTTTGTATCTTATATGGGAATACACCCAAGTAGTTAAAAAAAAATCCTACCTAAGGTTATGCTTTCTATTTTTATACATAAGCTCTAGAAATGATCAAAGATGATTTAAAACAAGTACAACCAGAGAAGTGAAGAAAAATTAGAACAGAAACCTAAAACTAATTTTTTTAACTCCATCAGGAAAGCAGCCCAGGAAACGCCAGAGGGGCCTCATGTTAGTTGCTAGTGATAAGAGAAATTGAGTATATTGAGAGCAAGACATTATACAGTAAAAGTCAGAGAGGCAGCTTGAGGGTAGGAAACTCATTTATTCTCTAACAAGAGTGTGCAGCAACTGTAAAATACAAACATGTTTATTTTTTCAATGAGTTCTCTTATTAAGAATATAATGTCTCACATGAATCCCAGATCAATAAATTATCACATCCCTTCACTGGGAAATAGCTGAAATCTTTCTCATTTTCTTCTCATGTGGTTTTAAATCAGCATTCATGACAGGGATAGAACAAGCTTTAGGTAAGATGAGAAGCAAATATGACTGATGCACACATCTCTTTGGCATGTATTAATAGCAGCCATGCCTTGTAATAACGAGTGAGGAACTCTGGAGACAGTAGGTCCTGTCCTGACAGTCTTATCTGCCCATCACATCAATTTATTGGCCTGATTTTCAGCACACCATATACTGGACATAAGTACCAAGAAGAAAGAACTTGGTTCTTCCAATTGACTGTACTGAAATGTCGATGGGATATAATATAACCACAACATAGGAATCATTTTCATCTGTCCAAAGAGTAAAGTTACGTGGCAGAAAACCCATCAAGACCTGGGTCACTGTGGTGGTTTGACCCTGGCTGGATGACAGGTGCCCAAAAAGCCACCCTTGTCACTCTCCTCCTTGGCAGGACAGGGGAGAAAACACAGTGAACATCTCATGGCTCAAGGGAAGAACAGAGAGAGCTTTGCCATGACTTCCTGTCATGGGCAAAACAGGTCTGCCTTGGGGGAAGTAATTGTATTTATTGCTAATCAGAGCAGGGTCATGAGAAATCGACCCAAATCTAAAAAAACCCTTCCTCACACCCCTCCCTTCTCCCCATGCTCAGCCTCACTCCCAAGTTCCCTCCCTCCTTCCCTGCAGTGGTGCAGAGGGACAGGGATGGGGGCTGTGGTTCATCACATGCTGTCCCTGCTGCTGCTATGTCTTCAGGAGGAGGATCTTCCCTGCCCCACCATGGGGTTCCTCTCACAGGAGACAGTCCTCCATGATCTTCCTCAACGTGGCTCCCTCTCACAGGATGCACTTCACAGATTGCTCCAGTCCGGGCTCCCTGCACAGGGTGCTGCTCCTTCAGGCACAGCTGCTCCAGCCATGGTCTCCACAGGGCCACAAGTCCCAGCTGCAAACCTGCTCTAGGCTAGGCTCCTTTCTTCACAGGTCCAGCAGTCCTGCCAGGAGCCTGTCCTGGGGTGGGCTTCCTGTGGGCTCACAGCCTCCTTTGGGCATCCACCAGCTCTGGTTTGGGTTCCTCCATGGGCTGCAGGTGGATCTCTGCTCCACCATGGTGCTCCAGGGGCTGAGGGGCACAGCTGCCTCATTATGGGCTGCACCACAGGGTGCAGAGGAATCTGCTCCAGCACCTGCAGCACCTCCTGCCCCTCCCTTTTCACTGCCTTTGGGGTCTGCAGAGGTTTTTTTTCTGTCACATATTGTTATTTCTGTAACTCTTTTCCCCTTCTTGAGTACATTATCCCAGAGGAGCAACCACCTTCACTGATGAGCTCAGCCTTGGCCAGCAGTGGGTCCACCTTGGAGCCTGCTGGCATTGGCTCCATCAGAAATGGGGGAAGCTCTTGGCACCTTCTTACAGAAGACACTTCTGTAGTCCCTCTGCTACCAAATCAGTGTCATGCAAACCCTATACCATCACAAAGACCCACCACTGTCACAGTGACCTCTGAAAATTATCTGCACAGGATGGACTGCAACCCCTGGTAGTATCATTGTCTGAACACATTCATTCTTCAAAAAGCATAAAAGTCAAAGGGGTCTGGTGAAACTGATTTTCAGCAAGGGCATGTGCCTTCCTCCAGACCACTGAATGTATAAATGACAGAATCTCAAGTACCAGAAAAAGCAAAGTTGAATAAATCCTTCAGTTTTATTTCACAATTGTAATAGAGCAATCAGCATGTGATTGTAAACAAGTGCTTGCCTACTTCGCTGAAGTAGGCTTAGTAATAAAAGCCTTATTGAGATAAAGAATAGGGTTTAAAAATATTAGAGGGAGTTTTCTTTATGTCCTTTCCCACATCAAACTGCAGTGATCAGTTCAAGTAGAAGGAATATCAGGTGTCAGATCAGGGAGACAAATTACCCTCTGCTCTTCACTGGAAGTGGATTTTGAGGAGACTATATATACATATATGCATAATATTATTATATATATATATAATATATATATATATATATATATATATATATATATATATCCACACACATATAATATTATATATAATATTATATAATGTTATATATAATATAATATATTATATATAATATAATATATGATATATGATATATGATATATGATATATAATATATACATACAGTTTATAATTCTGGTTGCATATCTGTACTCATGCATGCATTGAAACACAGCCTATGGAGAAAGCTAAATCTCAAGAAAAACTTGCTTGAATCTTCCACTGTGACTTGTGGAAACTAAAGTTTCTTAGGAAAGTATCACTTTCTGCCAAAGGTTAGTTTTGTAGCCAAACAATGAAAAGAATTGAAAGCTACCAAAATAAGCATCTTAAATAGTTTTAAACATTTCTTTTTCTTCCAAAGTTCCTACAGATAAATGATAGCAAAACATTTTAATATTAAACTTAAACTAATTTGACACTATCACAAAGTATTTGTTTATCTAATGAAAGTACAATTTTGCTGAATGGGCTTTTTTTTTTTTTTTTTTTTTTTTTAAGTTATTATCCCATTTTTGGATGGAACAGAGCCTTTTCTGGCAGTATCAAGGAACGGCAGCAGCAGAGTTCTGCCACATTCATTTTTCCACAGGGAAAATGGCAGACTGTTCGGTTTATTTGTGTGGGAACTGGATTCAAGGCTTCAGTGGATCTCACAGGTAGATCTTGTGATCTCTCATGAAGAGCAGCTTCTGTTGCCACTCCATGGCACTCATCAATGTTGTGGACATCAGCAGTGAGAAACAGAGCAAATGTGCTCTGCTCCAGCAAATGTTGGAAGTTGGTCATAGAGGTAAAAATAGACTCATTTAAAGCATTTCTTCCAGCTGTGAATTCAGCTGTTGCCAAGAGAGCTCTTAGTAATTCTTGACATGTTTTAGCTTTATCAAGACTTTCTAAACAGTCCTTGTAACAAAAGTAGGATCTTGTAATTAATGGCAGTGTGATGCAGTCATCCAAAACTGATGGTGTTAAAACATCTGCAAGTTATTATCACATCTGAATGAATATCACACTAAAAATTAGGATGAGACTAGTATTGCATTAAAATCATTAAAATAACAGGTTCCATAACTGCCATTTTCTTCCATCTTAATGTAGAAGCCTATAAAAACTGTATGTTCTTTAGTATGTAATGAATTTTTACTGCATCAAAACACTTTCTAATAAGCTCAGACTTGATGTTTTATCTGCTTTTTATCCTCTTCAGTGCTTTAATACAGAGCAGTCCTCTAAAATACCCTGAAATATTGCATAACTAGAATATTCTTGGCTTGTTAGACTCATCATGATAACAAATAATCTACACTGTCCTTTTTTGCAATATAATACCCTTAAACAAATCTCTTCCCTGTGCATTCACAGAGGTCTACAAGAAAACTCATCTTCAAGATCTTCACAAGATAATAAGCCTGGGGGAAACCATAGACTGAATAAATAACATAACGCAACACCCAGGGAAAAACAAAAAGGATTAAAAACAGAAGAAGGGAAGAGAAGGACATCACAAAACAGGTCAAAAAAACCCCAAAGAAATATGCAGCTGGATTAATTCACACTTATATTCATCCTCTTACTAAGAAATGCAGATAAAGGAAAAGTGCACTTTCAGTGGGGATTATAACATGTCAGGTTGTCATTGATAATGACACCAATGTAGCAAGTCAGGTGAGAGGCTTAGTGAGCCAGAGTGAAAAATGCCCTGATCTATATGGAGGGGTAACTTTTCTAATTGGACTGCAGTTCAGTCCTTGGTGTAACTCAAAAGACAGAGCTCCCTGCTGGGAGCTGCAAGGCAGAGCTGGTTAGACCTCTCCTCCAAAACACACTTTTGTGTTTTAAAGCTGCCATGAAAAGCTTTCTGCTGTGAGATCAATGACAACCTTTCCCTGTGCACAGTGTTTCCACACCATGCTCAGCCACGGGACTGAGCACCCATCCCATTACCAGTGGGGAAGATGCCCTTGGGTAGAGCCCCCCCAGTTACTGCACAAACAGGGAGAGGCAAGAGTGCATGGCCCTGCATCCATGGAAATGTGAGTGCTGCCATAGCCCTGCTACTCTGCATGCAAGGATCCTGTCCTGCTTTCACTAGGGGTATGAAGATGTCTTTGGTTTTCCTCGGAAAATAAATTCTTATTTTTACCTGACTGACAGTTCCACAGGGTAATGTAATCCTGATAAAACACTCCTATGAATAGACACTAACTATTGAATTAGCAGTGAAATAAAAAAAACCCTTATAATTCAGATAAAAAGCACTGGTGTCATTTTGTCAATCTCCCATTGTACATATGCAATATGATTCCATCTTCCTTGGGATATCTCTTCCTGGAAGCTTCCCTGTTTTTCTGCTGTTTAGCCTGAAAGAAGAATGAGCCAGAAGTCGTTTTGGTCCGTGTCCTCCCTTTCCTCTTGCTGTTTCTCTGGGAGGGAGGAGCAGTCTGAGTATCCCTGTAACCCTATGGTCATGCAGGCAGTGGGTTTTGCCAGCAGAGACTCTTTTATATGTAAAACTCAGGGGTTTTGTCTGCACGTTTAGCACTGCTCCAGACGGGAGAAGTCCCAGATGCAGGACTCCCACATAGCCTGGGGAGACCAGAAGTGCCTCAGGCTGGCCCTGCAGTGCTGGGTCACACCGGTGGGCACAGCCAGCCCCACTCAGGGTCCTCTGGGCTGTGTGGCCCCTCTCCATGTCCCTGCAGGGACAGGGATGCAGGAGGCTTCTTCAGGTGCTGCTTATCAGGGATGAGAGACACCCGATTCAATACATTAGGCTTTGTTTTCTGCATGCAGCAGGAGAAAGAGTAACAGAGCCATACCTGGCAGGAAAATCAGATGGCAATGATCAGAGGCTTGATAGCAAATGTTATATGTTTTAGACAAACTCCACAGGAAACTTCAGAAGGGGGAGGAGGAGGTGTCTTCCTTGTTCTCCTGTATCTAAATATCTGTCAATGAAGGCTCTCTCAATCTCACTGAATTGCAGGGTTTGAACACAGTCCTTAATGATCATTGATAAGGGCAAGGCTGTGCAGAGCTGTAAACAGGAAAAAGAAGTCAAAGCTGCAATTTGTAACTTTGCTATTGTATAGTTTTCCTGGGAAGATTTCACAGCTGAGGCTGCAATTTACTGCACTGTTCCTGGAGATCATTTTCCTACCAAAGCAAACAGTATTGATTGCTTCTCATCCCCTCCAAATCCCATCATTTTGAAGAAGTCTTTTGCATTGTTTCTTAGAATAAGTAATAGATGGTGTCTGGAAAGTATGGGATAAAAAGACCTGGAAAAACACATTCTTCTGAAAGCAGGAGCTAGGGAAATTCGACTTGAAATTAAAGTGTAATTAATCATCAGTGAGGCATTGCAACAACTCAGACAGAGAGATCTGTAATTTGAAATTTTTCTCCCTGTGTTTCAACTCTCTCTGGAAGAGACAATTTTATGAATTCAAGTCAAGATCTTTCATGCAGGAGTTGTTGAGTAAACACTCAGTATGGTTTGTCCAGTTAAATGACCATAGATTTTGTAGATTTAGAAATTATTGTTTTTCTAAAAGCAATGCATAAAATCCCACAAAGATTTACTCTGCAAATCACAGGAGCATCAGGACTTAGAACGATGCACGTGTGTGGTCAGGCAGTTCAGAATTACAGCCACAAACAAAGCCCCAGACACTCACAAACTCTTGTTTTGCTTAGCCAGGAATAAACATGTGGTTGGTAACCATTTTTCACCTGCAAGTCTCTACATACTTTCCTGTAAGCCTCTCTGCAGTGACCTGCAGCTTGCTTAGGAATGCTTTGCTCTTCTAGTTACCGTATCTGTATGCTGTAGAAATAGCCACGTGAATGGGTTTATGGGTCTGAGTGTCCTCAAAACCACTGCACTGAATAACTTTTTCCTGATCCCATGGATGTTAATGTCCTGTTTCTGTTCTGCTACTCTCTTTAGTTTTCAGCTAGCATCTATATTTGCCCACATACTACAGATTTAATCCAAATCCTGTTGGATTCTCTGAAGTCCTGAAGTTTTATTCATATAACAGAGAACATCTTGTAAAGAGGAGAAAATATCCCAATAAGCCTACAGAAAGCAAAATTTGGTGATTTTATTCAAATCGGAGGAAAAATTAATTTTGTTTAACTCTGATCATAACATTTATATGTCTCATTTCCTACCTCTATAAATGCTCCAGTGTCTACTGAATGTACTTCGCTTTTAGGTTGTCTGCCAGACTGATATAAACAAAAATACATTCACTAGTTACTTCTTTTTTTGGCTTAGTGTAATGCCTGCCAAGACAGTCACACACCCTTGCTGGCCTCTCCCTTTTGCCTGACCAGTTACATCTGTGGAGGAACTCAATATTTAAGGTGGCCAAGATGTGGTAAAAGCATAAAGCAATTAAAACAAATGTATCCTGTCTCTCTCAGTATTTTTTTTTTCCCAGGAAGCTAGTATTTAATGAAGCTTAGCATTGTCTGACAGCCCTTCAACTTTCCCGTAATTAACTTGCAGCTCTTCGAATAAAACCTTCCAACACAGTGGGACTGCCTGTGAATGCAGTATTTTGCTGCCACTTCAGAAGACATTGACCTCTTTGGTGTGGCAGGGAGGGCAGCTCTTTAGCTTCTCCTTTAATTTGACAGCTGTACTGGTGCATGTCTCTAAGTAGAAATTTATTGTTCTTTCATTAAAATGCTCTAGCAGGATATTGCATATGATCCATAATTCAAAATATTAATGTATATCTTAAAAAACCAGGTCCCTTGTATTTGCCTGCCACAATTCATGTTCATCCTTCCAAACAGTGACCAAAATAATGCTGACCATCTTCAAAATCTAGCTGGAGTCTTTGGTATCCTATGTTTTTTCAAATTCGTGTTGCTGTCCTGTCCAGATAGAGCTGAATGACAACCCATGGCTGATATTTTGAAAGATAAGTTTCCATTATCCCTGCTTTGTAAAAACAAATGTAAAACCCTTCCTCACAGCAAAGGGATAATTTAGAGGAGAGTATGCCCAGCAGGTGTCCCCTGCAGAGCAATAATTTTTGTGCTCCCTCTTAATGGGCACTTCTCTTTGAATTCTGCATATAATGGAGAGGTTTGGAAAAAATCCGAACCTCAGCAGATGAAGAGTGCTACCTATGTTCAGCAGTGAAGACCACTCATCCTTGCCAATTACTTGTATTTCAAGGTAGGAACAACTGTGTCCATTCTTTAAAAAGTGTGGCTGCCCAGCACCACCTACTCACAGCACATGCCACTTGCTGTAATAGACAGGTGAGGCTGACAGTAAACCTGTTTGCTTAATGGCTTGCTAACTATCCCTTATCTGTCATGTTTCTCTTCATATAGCTTAAAACCCATCCTAAAGGCTAGCTTTAACGGGACAGAAAAGTAGCCATATTGATAGTTCTTGCACAGTTATTGCCTGATACAAATTTGCCAACACATTTGCCATAACAATGCTTTAGTGTTTTGTCGGTCCATGACCACTAATGTACAGCTCAGCCCTGTAGCTTGTTGTGTTTATACTGGAAAAAAAAAAAAAACAAACAACCCAAACCTTCATGGATATTTGAAAATTCTTTTTGTGGTTGTTCCAATCTCTTATTAGGCTATTATTAGGTTAATAAGTCATGCTTATACAGGTCCGGTTTTCCTTGCCAACTTTATTGCCACTGAGACTCAAGTTCTTGAGCACACAGTTGTTTTTAAGAATTACAGCATTCCGTACCATCAGTATTCAGTGTTGATTTTTGACACCTCTTTCAGCCTCTCAGAGTATTTCCTTCCAGGCAAATATTGCTTTATTTGTCATCCAGCAGCTGAAGTCACTATTAAACTTCCCATTCAAAACATTTGTATGCTTCAGACATTTTTTTGTTTTCTAGAAACTGGTTCTGTCACATAGTAAACCCCTTTTTGTTTTTTTCCTCTTTTCTTTTTGGGAACAGATATGGTCTCAGAGCTTTGCTGGAGTCCCCTTTGATTTAGGTTATATTTTCCCCTCCTTTCATAGGTGACTATTCATGTGTGGGGTGAGAAGGCAGAAAAAGAGATCCTGGGCTAATGAGGTGAAATGCAGGAAAAGAAAACAGGCCTGATACAAGGAATATTTCTGAATACTGAAGTCTATTGACTCACAGAATAATCTTCAAAGATAAGGATAAAAGGCATGATAAATCACACCTTTAAACTATTTAGGAGTAGAGTTTACTGAGAGTTTTTCTTATGAAAGGCAAAATGTAAGCCTTCTGAAGGCAGGATTCCTCAAAAAAGTGAGTGGAAGGTACAGAAAAGTAATTTAGTACTCCTTGTTTTCAGAATTTCAAGGACAATTATCTCCACAGCAATGGGATATAGGTGCTTCTTTCAAGAATATCAACGTGTCCATGCATGTGAAGAGCCTGGGAATGAAAGGACAGACCAAGGAGGAGCAAGGACTGCTTGAATGAGCACCTCCGAAGCATATTCCAGGGTAACCCTGTTTTCTCATAATTCTTTTGCCTCAGATACTCTGGATTTTGGGCCCCTTGTCTTATTCTCAGATGAGAAACTGGATTGTGGAGGCTCAATATTAAAGCAAATATGTTGGCAAGACATAGAATCCCATTAAATAGTTGTCAAAAACAGAGAGTGCCCCTCCTATAGGGGGCTCGGTCAGACTAACAAATAATCTATCATTAGTGCCTGGTTGCATTCTGTGCAGAAACCTAATAACATAGCAGAAACTGTAAGATTACCTGAAGACATTTCATAACGAGCAGCCTGTGTAACATTTGGTGTGAGTTCATCAGCATCATATCGCACTTCACATTATTTTCACAGTCCATATAAACAGTGCGCTTTTGGGGATGAACCTAAAATCTTTGAATAAAGAACCCAAAATTCAAGTCTCCCACAGAGCCACCAAATACATTTGCATTCATATTCCAAATAATATTCTGAATATATTCTGAATATTCTGAATAATAAAATTGAGAGAAAATGCTGAGGTGTCTGTCCTGGAGGAAACCTTACAATAAGAACTGAGGGCATTATTCAGAAGAGAAGCTCTTGCCATCGGTACTAAACCATTTTTGGCCAGGGAGCATTCTGAGAGTATGAGAGAAAATGAGCACCAAGAGAAATATATAGTTAAAAACCAATTCTGACTGTAGGCATTTGTTTAACCTATAACCTTTTCCTTTTTCTAGCTTGCAATGATAAACTTGAAATCTCAATGTACAGTTCTTGGGTTTTCTTTACTATTATGCCTCCTTATTGCTATTGTTGCAGAGTGATGGACCAGCACATAATTGTCTGTTTTCCCAAAAGCAGGGAATTCAAAAAGAGTAGTGGGTGCAAGCACTGCAAGGTGTTCTATATCACAAGTATTTAATGTTTCCTGATAAATTGCAGAGGAAACCTTTAAGGACTGCTATTAACAAGTGCAAATTTTGGAAAATCCCTTCTGCCTTTGCCTTAATTGGCATTATCTAATGTATGTCTCGCAGGAAGAGAAAGAAAAACGTCATCCCATCTTTTTGAACAAACCCATGCATCACTTATCTAAACAACAGATCAATTTTCCAAAGAGATATGGTTATGATACTGATATCATCAGAGGAAACAGTGTGACTCACAATTTGCCTTTGGGGATGCTGCCTTCAAGGGTGACTTTCATGACTGGACATCTTACACAGTAACAATCCTTTTCTTACAAAGGATGCCCCTCAGATAAGATGTTACTCAGCAAGCTCTTTATCCCACATGATGACTCAGATCTCAAACTGCTTAGGAAGCCCAGACTTCCCAACAGTAATGATGTCATCTTGTTGCCAGGGACAAGAAGCAATGGTAGAAGAAAAATACGGACACAGGGCTACTGAAACAATCAATATGTTTTTAAGTTCTGCCTCCTCAACCACCAAAACATCTCCCTATGCAATTTCAGGTAATATCAAGGATAGTTGTTTGGAGGGAGGAAGACATGTCTATTCTTTTGTCACCCAGATTGCACTTTTCTGCTTTTTGAAGACAGGTGCAGTGTTAGCAATTCTCCAGTTAAATGACTTCTATCTATCCTTGATAGAAGTCTTAGAACTTCTCTGGGTGAGTATCCCAGCCTATTAAGGTAGAGGTGATATGCCCCTCCTCAACATGAGGACATTAATGTCTCTGAGTATTGAAATCAACTTAGCCCAAATATTTTTTCATATCATTCAAGGAAGACAATAAAAGATTTTCAGGCTTTTGCACTAAACTCTTTCAAAGCTTACCTGCATGGGAAGTTGTAATGTATAACAGACTTCCTGGGTTTATAGACCATCTGTCACTCCTTCCTGACAGCTCAGCAAAGTGAGAGAATGCAAAAACCCAAGTAATGCTTTTAAAGATTAAGAAAATTAGTTAATCTTTGCAACAACCATCACAACATTATTGTGAATTGCTTAATTGTTAACTGTTAAATTAAATAGCACCTGAAAGATGCCATATGTTTTTATCTATTTCAGAAGTCATGGACAGCATGGAGCGTGCACATCCTTGAGAAACCTCAGGTGCCAAAACAACAGGAGAGAGGTGAGCCAAGGATAAAGAAAGGGAGGGACTTTGGGCCATTAAACAGATGTGTTGAGGTTCTCCTGCCCTTCTCTTTGAGGAGCTGTGGAAAGCACTCAGATCAACCCAGCCAGGCTGGGGACCCAGTCACCCTCAGGGCTGGTCTCCCTTAGGCAAGGACCAAGTTCTAGGAGACATAACTATGATGAGAACTTTGGATGTTAGTGGTGGGAAGTTTACTGGAGTTCACCTGAATACTACAGTGAAAGCAAACACCAATACTTCATGTCCCCTGTTCTTTTCTTTAAGTCTATTTTTTTTTAACACACGAGTCAAGACAAATAATTTGAAATCATTTCTTCTTTTTTTTATCCATTTTAGTGAATTTCATGCTAAGACAACTAATTACAATCACAACAACTAAAGCTTCATGATGAATCCCTATAAATCTGGGCAGTGCTAGGAAAAATGTGGTCCCTTTAGCTTCAGTTCAGCCTCCTTAGACCTATGAATCCAGCTGTGTTCTTTAACTGCAGGGCAGCTGTTCTTCCCCCAGACCCTGCATTGTCACTGCAGACATGCATGAAGCAATGTGGCTCCCCCTCATTGCTCAGAGTGTTTGCACTCTGCCTCATTCATCCTGGGCTATTCAAGCCATGTCCTGGTGATAAGGTTATTCATTTCATCCAGTGCTTTCCTTTAGGGCTGATCACTGCTGTGACAAAAAAAATTAGTCAGTTGCATAGCTCCTCAGCAAGGAGTCTCTGCTGTACAATCAAGGAGCAGAGTCACAGCAATATTCCTAATTCTGGATGCCCATTTGAGGTTTATGGTATAATTTTCTTCCGCAGCTGTTTGAAGTTACATAATACTGTAGATACTTCATATGCAGCTGGTTTTCATTTCAGTTATAACTGTGAGAAAGTTATTGGTAATCAAACTGGATGTAGAGAAAATACATCCAGTATGGCTTCTTTTTAAATGCCACATTTATGTGTCTTGCCTGGCAGACCTCATAGAGCAGTTGGTAAAGGCAATGCAAGACACCCTTCTCCAGGAAAACCTACATATTTTCTCTTATTTTCTCTGGGAGATACATGTTATCCAATAATTGATGAAACAAAGCTGCCAAATTGTTCCATTTCCTTTAACAGCACTCTGACCCTCTTTTCTTGCTTACCCACCTATTGGAAAAATAAGCTTACAAAACCTTTGAACCCTTTAGATAGGTAAGGGCTGTGAACAATATCCCATCATTCTCAGTGTTGCTGGAATAACATCTACAGTCTGACCATCTGACCATCCTGCTGTTCCAGGTGTACGCAAATCATCATTCTGCCTCTTTGCTGGGTGAGATTCAGGTAAATATTATCTCCACTTTGTAACCCCCTTCTTCCTTATGGAAAATACATCCAGTCACAGTGGTCTGAAGGAAGAAAAAGTGTTCTCTACTCTGGTCCCTAATGTTGGCAATGGGTGGACCAGAAACCAGATTGTGCTGTGGCACCCAGATGTTGCTCAGCCTTAGCAATGTCAAATCAACCATGGGCTGCTTTTTAGCAATTATGAAACACCTGGAGGGAATCCTTAACTCCAGTTTCTTTGTGCACTGCCTTTGCATATGGAGGAGATGCTGCCATGCAAGTGAGGGTGTATGACTCCAAAGCCTCAGATCACCCACACCTTGGAGGAAAGAGGTTCCCTGTAGCCATGGAAGCTGGCTGTGGGGCATCCAGAAACTACCAGGGGCATGAAGGGTAAACATCTATACCTTGCACTGTGGAGTTAAAGGAATGTGGGGATTTCTTTGAAACTGATTAAAGAGATGTGTTTGAAAATGCAGCAGGATTTCATAAGGTAGTGTACATGTCACTACACTAAGGGATGGCCACCCATGAGACCATAGAGCTTCTCCCTCACACTCTGGCCCAAATAAAAATTCTGTACTATGGCATCTGAATATCTTTGAGGATCTGGTTGTCAAGGGAAGTTTTGTGACAGTGTCATTTGGAATATCAAGGATAGCTATCAAAAATTACAGGTGTCTATTTTGTTGGGTTTTTTTGTCCTGGATGTGAATGTAAAAGTACCTTTGAGCCAATGTATAATTCTCAGCTTTGTAAAGGTTTTTAACTTTTTTTTTAGGTTGGTTTTGTTTTGGGTTTTTTTGGTTTTTTTTTTTTTAATCTGCCTTTTTCTTTCAAAAGTGTTTTCAAATTCCCTCAATAATGTTCACATTCGTGCCTCATAATTGTGTGGTGCTTTAAAAATACTAATGCTAGCAGTCACCCTTCATGAAATGAAGGCTACATAAATGCCTCTTAACTAACTACAAAATGCTGCAAACAAAGAGCTCCAAGTTTTTCCCCAGTGAATGTTTCTTTGGCGATACAGAAGCTGATATCTTACTGAACTTGTTCTGCCTGTGGACAATAATAATAGCTCTCAAAAAAGTAATCCACACCAAAGGTTTACAGCTCAATGCAGAAAGCTGCAGGAAATTAGCTTTATTTTGCTGTTAATGGAAAGAGGCAAAATCCTGCAGTAACAACTGTTTTAGGGTGGGGTTTTTTTTAATTTTTAAATGATTGAAAGAGATTAATAAAATTCAGGGGACAGAATGAACTTGCACTTCCTAAGAACATGAAAGGGTATCCTAACAACAGATTTCTGTGATAGACATAAAGCAGTATTTAATGAAATTGCTTCAGACAAATGCAGCAATAAATACAAGTAATGAGCCAGCAAACGAAGCCAGGAGGCAAGGTGCTTCCATAGATATGAGTCAATAAATGCGTTAGTGAAAGGAACAATGGGATCTTGGAGAGAAAATTGCTTAAAATTATCAGAAATGAGAAGAGTAGCAATTTGTACAAAACTCCACCAAGAAATCTTTTTTTTTCCCTCTGGTTATATTTGAATATCTGCACTTTAAAAGAAGTCCGGAAAGGCCAAAATGGTAGATAAGCCACTATGTTTTTACTGTCAGCCAAAATGTCTTTGAAGTCTGATGTGTGATATGAAGCAAGGTTTCCACACCTCATGCATTGTTTTACCAACCAGAACACAAAATACAGCTCTGCTGAAAAAACAGCAGTCTCAGGATGATCATAGCTGGAGATTTGCATCAAAATATGCATCAGTTTGAGGTGGGACCCATATTAAATGAACAAGTAGCTCTCCAGTGCTTGCATCATTCCCCTCTTACAGAGGCATTCCAGAGGCACACAGGTAGAGAGCAAAGCAGAGCACAGGTCTCCTTTCATCATGGCTTTTGTGGAGCCAGAAGAGGTGTGTGAAGGAGCTGTGCACCCTATATATTTACACCCCCTAGCTGTAATTTGCTGAACAAAAGCAGCACAAACACATCAAGTTTGTGATGCCCTTCCTACCCCCTAATATTTTACTCACTGATAGTTACAATTTTCTAGGCAGCTCCTGTAGAAGATTCAAAGAAATGGGAGCACTGTCGAAGTAGCTGCCTCCATTTGTGCAAAGGCAAATGCACACCTCTGGGAAGTCACTTGGATGTCTTACCAAATTACCTTATCTGCAAGGATGTGTGAAAGTCTGCCCTGATAACTGACAGCAGGTATTGTACTTTAGAGGCCCAGCCTATGTGCAAGCAGTATGTGAAGGCATTAATTTCTATGACATGGAGCTGAATTAAATTGTCATACGCAATGCATACATCTCCTGGGCTGAAGACTGTGGGAAGTGGGATAAACAAAACATTTTAGAGAGGACATGGAAATAAGACATTTCCCTGAAATCAGAGTCACAGAACAGCATGGGGCACAGAGGAGGCAAGTCCTGGCTTTGACACCAAATGGCTTTGAAATGTTCTGCACCACATGATTTTTAGGAGAAGACTCGAAGGATCACTCTCACCCAAAATAAATTATGGGAAGTACTCTTGCTTAGAGCTGCTGTCTAGAAAGTGATAACACCCAGCCTGTGAAATTAAGAAGCCAGCAACAGTAATTATTTCCCTAGAAGAAAGAAAGGGTTTTGAAAGGCAGTATACACCAGTAAGCACTCATTCTGGAAACTGAGACATATTTCTGCTTCTAATTGGTTAATTATATGTAATTTCAGTAGGTACGGATGTTCCATTTTCTGGAACTGATCTTTTTTCTATCAAGTGCTAATGGAGGTTAGAAGAAAAACGTATTTAGCAAGCTGCTATGTAAAAACTAAGCAGACCCTTCAAAGACTGGGAGTGCTGCAGGGTAGCTCTAATTACAGGTCACTGACAAACAGTGACTGAGAGCGCTTACATTCATGTTTTTCAGATTTTTCCAGTGCTTTCTTCACAGGATGTATAAATGGTAAAAAAAAATGATTTCACAAATTAAAAAAAAAAAAAAAAAAAAAAGAATACAAGCATTAAATCATTAAGTACAGTTAACCTCTCTGTTAAGACAAACTGTCACTTTCAGACAATCGATGCAGAAAGGTTGGGCAGTAAAAAAGAAAAGGTGTCCCACTCGAGGATGGAAATGGTAATGATGGGATGATGGGAGATTTCCTGGTCCGTGTGAGCCTGAGGTTGCATTCACTCCCAGCACCACGCCTTTTCTAGGCTCGATTTTTCGCCGCCTCTCCCGTGGCAAAGCTTTTCTGCAGAGACGCGCTCCCGCAGTACCATCTGCCGGCTGATCCCGGCAGTGTCGGGGGCGCGGCGCTGGCCGTGCCCAGGGCAGCCCCGTCTGTGCCCGAGCCTGCCCCGAGCAGCCAGCGCCGCGGAACGAGCTGCTGCGGCAGCAGCGAGACGGCAGAGCCCCATCCCGGTCTTCCGAGACAGAAACGTGTCCTGGCACTCCTATCCCATACGTCTCTCTATGTTCTGTCTTTCAGTCCTCGTTCCTAGGGTTTTGGGGCTTTTTCTTTGTCATGTTTAAAAGAACTGCCTTGCCTGTTCACTTGTCAGCTGTCCAGGCACTCGGAATAACAGACAAAAAGTCCAGACTATGCGCAGGAACCAGGCACAGCCCTTTTGTCATATCTCAGGAAAAGAAGAGCTCTCTGTGCTAAGTCCTTTGTTGGAGCTTTGCACGTAGCAGTCCCCCTTTAATACAGGACAGGCATTCAAAACGGCTACGGTAATTTTTATGGAATGAGATAACTGAAAGTAGAGAGCATATGCAAAATGCCTTCAGGAACTGAGCTCAGGGTGTTTTCACTAGGTATTTCTTTTGAACTAAGATGTCTGACTACATGAGCCAAGAACAGACAAATATCTCAAAAAACAGTAAAGGACATTCAGGGAAAGAAGGCAGAAGCAGCAGAAGCATTAGGTAGCTCTGGGTTCTGGATTTGGCTTTCTTTTGTTTTTTTGTTGGGTGTTTTTTTGGTTTGTTTTTTTGTGGTTTTTGTTTGTTTGTTCTTGTTTGTTTGTTTGTTTGTTTGTTTTGTGAGGGGGATGTGTGTTTACAGACAGAATCACAGTATTTTGGTCACCCAGGTCTCTGTCCATGGAGTGGCTAAAGAGGCTGGGAGTCTGGTCTGGGAGAAAGAGAAGCTAAGAGGGAGGGATGAGAGAGAGGACCATCAAAGGAGTAATGAGAGATTAAGAAACAATTCTTCATTTTCTTAGGTAAAATTACCTGGAAACTCTTGTAGAACAAAGAGGGAGGGGTTAGGCATACAAAAGGTATGTGGTGGATTAATAGATCTCTTGCCATGTTCATGGATGCCATGGATGCTGAGAATTTGCATGGCTTCCCAGATGGGCCCTGAGGGCACCACCAGCATTGACTGCCCCATGGCAGCCCCCTGGGGCCGCCCCAGTCCCATGACCCCATTTCAGCCACCCATGGCTCCTGTCTCTGCTCAGGGATGCCCTAATCCAAACATCTGGTTTTATGTTCTTATGTACTGAGGCACAATCAGTGAGAGAATATTAGTGAACTGAAGTCATACAGTCTTGCTGGCTAAATTGGATGAGAGGAAAGCTCAGATTCACCAAAATCAAGGAGGATGTAGCTCCAAAGCACCAGGACAGCAAATACAGAGAAAGAATTCATTTCATTCTAGGAGGAAATCTGAACTTGCTTCCATCACCTTTAATGAGTATGTCCCAATAGCCCAACTGGTAGATAATATTTTTCATCTGTTTTATTCTGTTCCTGCAAGAAAAACGAGCAATTTCCTTGACTTGGATTGAACTGTTTAGGATTGTGTTTGTTTGGGTTTTAGTCTGAGAAATAATAAAATAAATTATAGCTTTAAAGAGAGAAAAAGCTACTTCTTAACTTTTGCTCTATGAGGGAATGATTTTGTTTAGGGTTGTTTGGCTGACTGGAAAAATGACTGGGAGCTGTGGACAAAACCACCCCCTTCTTGTGAACAAAGAGACTGAGCTGGTACTTCTAGAACCAGAGCAGTGCTCCATCTTTTCTGTGGGAAAAGTAAACAGAAATAATTCCCATGAAGTCAGGATGTGTTCACACCTTGTGGTCACCATTAGGATTATTTGAGGAGCAGAAATGCACTGGTCACCTATTCTGAACCGATGGGTATCAATGGAGTTACTTCAAACAGGGATGTCCATAGTCCTCACTGAAGAGACTTGGAGAGGCCAGAGGTTCTGCCCACCAACTTATAGGAAAAATTATATATAAAGAGTTGGAAGGAACAAAGAGTTTGTCAGTCTCAGTTCCCATGCTCTGACAGAGGGTGAAAAAGCTGAGTCAAGCACAGGGGTGATGCTCCTTCAGAGAGGCCTGGGGAGAACAAAGCAGCTGCCAGGAGCTTTGCCCCATGC
Organism: Sitta carolinensis; assembly: GCA_032173965.1. Taxonomy (NCBI): domain Eukaryota; kingdom Metazoa; phylum Chordata; class Aves; order Passeriformes; family Sittidae; genus Sitta; species Sitta carolinensis. Next base: position 98,783,346 of record CM063283.1, read on the forward strand.
AGAAATTTCCAACACCACTATTCCTGTTTTGGTACAATTATTTAGTCAGAGAAAAAAAATCCAACTCCCTTTCCTCAAAATAAGGTAATGAAAAGTGCAGGCTTAGTGACAATGAGACAACCCTCTACTTGTCCTATTCATAACTTCTTTCCAAGGTCTGTATGAATTCCATGATTCAGAGCCAGTGCTTTCATGAGACAAAGAGCTGCTACTGCTGCATTTTACAAACCACAGAAAGAAAAGCTCCAGAATTTCAAAAGCTGTAGACTCGGCAGAGACTCCACAGTTTAATTTGTGAAGCGAGACAGCTGACAAACTCAATTTTACTTCACAGTCACTAAAGCCATGAATCTAGTGCTGTGTCACTTGGATCAGTGATGATTAATGAGTTTCAAGACCTTTAGAAGTGCAAAGGGAAGTAGTTCAGCAAGGAAAGGCTTCACCTGGAACAGAAGAGACAAGACCCTGTTGCATGGTGACATAAGCAAGGTATCCTCGAGCACTGAGGCAGGGATGGAGTAAGGGTTACTGTGTTGAATGATATAAGAATTTGAAACATTTCTCTTCCCAGCAATAGTTCACTGCTGTCATTTTTTTAAAAAGTGGACTCCCTTAAGTATCCTAGAGTTTTGCATCAAATATTGCTTGGTGCATGAAAGTGAGTATCCCTTGGAGCAGTGAGCTGAGCAATGTGTCAAGGAATGACAAATAATTGCTCAATATACATAGAAATAACTCCTGGAAATTTTTATCCAAAGCCATCAGGATTCAGGGTAAAACTGCAGAGCTGCCTCCATTTTGACAAATACAGTGCATGTGTTAAGCAAGAAAAAGTGGATTCAGGAGCATCAAGTCTCAGACCCATGATTCTCAAGAACACGACTCTGATAGGAATTGAGCATATCCATATCAGGCATAAAAGTACTCTCTTTTTCATCACTAACCTCCTATTTTTCAGCCAGTCTGTCCCATTTTATTAAGCTAGTAAAGTAAAATTTATTTCCTTTTAGTCATCTTGAAAAGAATTCATGTCAATGGACAGGCAAGAGGACATTCTCTGGACATGCTCCAAAGCTGTATTTTACATTTACTAGTGGAAAGGACAGCTGTGGACCTTTGCACACAACTGAAGGAAGAAGAGCTGTGTCCTGGGATGTGTCTGAACCCATCTAGCAACTGCAAAGATTTTTTGCATCAGACATATTTCAATAAAACAATATTCATATTTAATTGTCTTGCTTAAACCTATTGTTTTCTTTTGCTGAGGTGATTTTAGTTCCACGGTTTCCATAAGCAGCTCTCTATCCATCAAAAAAAACGTCTTGTAAAGCAATTTGCTGGCAGTGCCCTTGCTCTTTGGGCTGGTCTTTGGGCAGGGACTCCCAGAGATGCAGCTAGTGGAGAGGGAGTGACTGTCCTTCCACACCTCCCCAGCCCAAGAGCGTACCCAAGGGCACTGACAGACACCTCCTGGACTTCTGACCATGCAGGGACCTGCACACTCACCTCCAGCAAAGGGTTCCTGCTGTGCACAAACACTCACTGCATGCCAGAACATTGCACGTGCCTTTTGCTTAGTTGGCAGGAGAAATAAATTTATGCAAATCAGCTTTAAAAACAAAACCAAGATCAAGCCAAAGACAGTGACCATCTAAATTTACTTTTTTTTTTTTTTTTCCAGCTTTGTGGAATCTCTATCCCCTTTTCACTAAAACTCAAGTGAGCAAAAAAGGAATTTCAGGAGTCCAGCTCTACAAAAGGCAAGATTTGCACAGTATTTACATTTAACTATCTCATCTTTACTATAGTTTTATTTGAAGAAAATATTCTGTTCACTACCTGCCTGCTGGTGGGATTGCAAGAAATTAGAATTCAAAACTCCATAGTATCAGCCAATCCACAAAATTAAGATTATAATTTAAAAACTGAAAACAAACTAACAAGAAAAAGAGTGTAAACTATTTATTTCTGAAAAAATATTGTACAAATGTGTGGCTTAACTACCATTAAACTGTTAACATAAAACCGGGAAAAGGATCTGATAAAATATATTTTTAACAATCATTTAAGTCTTGCATTACATTTTGAATTTTCTCAAATATAGAAAAGAAATCCAAACCTCACCTGTAACGAGCTAATTCAGTTTGCATCTTTTACTTTTACAGTTTATAACTGGAAAAGTGTTGATGCATAAAGCTGTAATTCACCAGTGTTGACCAGAGTTTTTATGAAAATAAATAAGTAAACAAACTGAGATGATACAAGCTGAGCATACAGAATTCATCCTAATTACACTTTGGCAGAGAAATTCAAGTAAACAGTCATACCATTAAATTTTCATAAGAAAAGCAAACTAGAAGCAACACCCTCACCTGGCTCTCAGAGCAATTTCCTCTTGGGTATTATTATTACTCTTATAAACCCATTGGCTGAAGTTACAAAATAAGATGCCTAAAGGCAAAAGTAAAACTAGTATGTACAAAAATGTCTCTTCATCATCTAGAATTAAATGAGAAGGATCTCCAGCTTTCCACTGTGTTACCAAAGCAGGGATTCTTCACACTTTAATGTTCAAAAGTTAAGCACTAGGTTCATTGCCTGCAGCTTGACTGTTCAATGCAGATTCAGCTTAACCAAGACACTGATTTTAGAAGAATATATCTTTCCCATCCCAGATACGTGCTTTTATTCAACCTCTGTGAAGACAGATGTCTACTTTTTTTCCTGGGCACGAGGGAAACCATATAGAAGGCCATCTTAAACCAGCCAGTTAATTTTTACATGGCTCAAATATGTGTGATGAATTGGGTCAGATAAGTGACACGTTCCCAAGTGTCTCTATCACCAGAGGAGTTAGAGACCTAACTGTGTTTGTCACTTTGTCCCATTAGGGTGCAATTTAGTGTCCTACAAACCCAACAGAACTGTGCTGTGTTTGGTCTGCATAAAGGAATCAAACCATCACACTGGATACCTATAGCCAGCAGTCATGTTGTGCAGACAAAGATTTGAATTGTGATTTACATCAAATACCAGCATCTAGGTAGCCTTTGATCTCTCCTCTCTAACTTTCCACTTGCACAAGGCAGGCTGGCACTGCTCTCACTGGCACACTGGTGAACTCCAAAATCAGCTTTCATATATTTGAAGGCTTCCAGTCTTTCCTCTTCTGAGATGAAGACTCTGTATCTCTCACTGCTGGCGTTAGTGATGTCAGCAGTTTTTGCACTCCCTGCGCACTCTTACAGAGTCTCCACAGCACAGAGAAAAAGGATCTCCAGAAGCACTGAAGTGCATGGCTGCCCCTTCAGCTCAGGGTGACACAGCAGCCTCTCAGGGTGCTGGGCATGCCAAGCTGCTGCTCCCAGGTGATGCAGATGCACTTTGGTTTAGAACTCAAAACAAAACGGGGCAATGGGAAGAAGAGCTGGAGTCTCAGCATCCTAGCTCCTACGTGTATCAGGCAGCTGATATCCCCAGGGGAGCACCCAAGTGAGAAGAGAGCGGTCACAACTGCACTTTAGTTTGTGGCAGCAGCACACATTTCTGAAAGGAAAAGAAAACACCCAGTGTTAAAGTTTAGCTAGAAATATCTGTTCTTATGACCAGTGGAATAAGAACTACATACGTCATACACACTGAGTCAACTGCTCAACAACTGAGCAGGAGGCAGTAACTGTCCACTGTTTTTTAAATTTGGAATGGACTTTGATGTCATTGTTTGTTTTATGACCACACATTAGAGGCATTATTATTACCACTCCCATGGAAAATTCTATGAATGAAGTAGTAACTGTGCCAGAAAAAATTATTATCTCACTCTTAACATTTTTTGTGGGTGGAGAAGGGGTGGAGAAGCTGTTGGTTTTTTGATGTGTGCTGAAAAATGCTTAGGAAATATCACCTAATTTTCAAGGCAGAAAAGGGGAGCACTCCATGCCTGCTACTGATAGCCTGTTAGCCTGTGTCCTTGAAAAATAACATGCTACAAGGAGGAAGTGGGTAGTTCTGAAGTATGGCTCCGCTATGTCGCAAAGTATTAGGAGTAATTGCCTTTAATGGATGATTAAAAACTTTTGCCCCACTATAATTGCACTGTAGGGAGCTGCCATAAGCAGTGACCTATTTGCTGTCATTGAAGAAACGCATCTTTCAGATGCTGGCCTAAATGCAAATGATTGTTGGTTGGTGCTTATCTATCCAGTGTGATACTCTTGGAAAATAAATAACTTCTGTCAGAGGGCCTTGCTTGCTTGGCAAGTGGGTTCAGTTGGGTTCCCTCCCCTTAGTCGTGGTGGTGTGGGCACAGCCCTCACAAATGACAGGCACGTGGGCACTGCTTACAGACAAAGCTCTCTGTAGCTCTCCTGGTGTCCCTAATATTTACATGAAATGCTGTTACTGCTGGGCTGGGATATGTGTTTTCTTTGTGAGGGGCTGTCAACCACAAGACCGCTGAAACTGTGCCAGAGAATCAAGAGATCTATTTTAAAATGTTATGCTAATTTTCTGTACTTTCAAGGAGGCTCTCACATCACATTTCCAAGCTTCAGCATGCAACCATGTAGGATTGTTTCTTTCCAGAAGGATTTGGTGGGGGTGATGGCAGTGAGGACTGAGCGAGTTGGTCAGTCCTGTGCTTCTTAGACCCTGGCTTTACTGGAGACCAAACATTGCTATAAATTATCATTGTAAACACGGGCAACACTAGTGATGAAAAAAGTCAACAAACCTTGCTGCATTATTAAAGGCACCGTTTTGAACATGAAAAGGCTCAAATGTGAAGAAGGAAATGTTTCAGCTCATCTGGGAGTAGAAGTCCAGTTATTTTTTGATGCTGCTTGTATCCAAAGCACCTCCTGATGCACAGGCGGCACAGCTGCATCAAGGACAGGGGCCCTGGAGAAAGATCCAGGGAAGAAGTTACACACATGGCTTTATAATGCCAAGACTATAAACCTGAAACAGCAGCTGTGCAACCCACCTCCTGCAACCCACCTCTCACCAGGTTTTCACACTCAGCAGTGAAAAGTCAAACCTGCATCTCCCAAAGGACACATGCCCATGTGCAATCCAGTTCATGCCTAGTCACTTTGTCATTACTCAACTGGCATCAGCAGAATCATCCTTTCTTTTTTAAGCTGTACAAATCTATGTATTGTCTGAGAAGAGATGATTGATGCTACTTTAAAAGCCCTTCCCTCCTCTCACTCTCCCAGTAAGACAAAGTTTTCAGTCCACTGCTTTCTTGAGGCATATTTCATAACAGTGACAAACACAAAGCAAAAGAAACACGTTATAGCTCTTTATTTAAACCTTCCTGGTAAACCAGTCCCATAATGATAGATGGAAGGCCCGTTGAAGAATCTTTGTCACTTTATAAAAAAATCTAAGTATAGTAGCATTATACACTTGTTTGGGTAACTTATCCTTTTTAGGAAGAGGAAGATCCTATGTGAAGTTTTACCTGCAGTATTTGTCAGTGTTCAACCCTCCACAGGGATGACGAGTGTGTAGGGTGGGAGGGCAGGTGGGAAGAGGGGCACCAGTCAGGGGGCTGGAATGAGGAGGACACAAGAAGGGACACTGCAGAAAGTGACAGGGAGGTGAGTGAGCTGGGAAGGGACAGTTTAGGTCCCCTCCCTCCTGCAGAGCAGAGGGAAGGAAGGGAGGCTGCAACAAAAATGTGATGAGGTGGCAGATTTGATCAGCTTTTGAGACTTCCCTCATGCAGGGCACCACATTTCCAGCATTTCCTGCAAGGCTGAAAGCTGCCGTGCTATCACAAGGGCCGTGCAAAGGGCTGCACCCTCCTGCTAGGAGCCAGCACGTGAGTTACCCTCTTCTTGGGTACAAAACAAGGCAAGCTAGTTAAACTATTGCAGTATCACACTGCACTTGTGCTTGACTCTGATCACACAGATAAACGTGTGCCTGCAAACATCTCATTAAAAAAACAAAAGCTTCCATTAAAAGAAAAACAACGAAACCAAAAACATGAGGACTTATCAAAACACAAGCAGTGACACTACACTGGAAAATATTTTGCAAACACAAGCACACTCTTCAAAAACACAGTATATATTTTTGGAACATTCACTAATTCTGCCACCCACACGCAGGACTATCTCTGAGATGCAAGCAGGGTATGGGGTGATCCAGCAGCACAGTGAACTGCTAGGAAAGGAACCACATGTTCCACACCTGCTCTGGGCCAGTCCTGGGAGGGTGCCTGGGTCAACACTCTCACCAACTCACCTCTGGTGGCCAAACACTCCCTGCAGCCTGCCTGGCCACGGGCTGCAGGGCTCCAGCAGCTGGGGCCTGGGGGGAGAGGAGTTTGCATGGGAGCAGGGCAGGAGAGCAGTTCTTGCACCACTCTCCTAGATCACAATTATTCAGCCAGCCAAAGAAGCCAGACACCAGCTGTCCACAGGCATGATCCCAAACAGAGAAGGGCACATTGGAGAACATCAGAAAAAACACTATTCCACAGGAAAATTCCCTTCAGGCATTTATTGTTTCTGATTTTGATTACTGAATTTCACTTAGAAAAGTTCTTCACTGCCCATGCTGTCAGCTCAGCTTGAACAGTGTTTCCAGGCCAGCTCCACTGGGTGTGCCTGAAATGTTTTTCTATCTCAAATAAACAGAACACATGCAGTGCCACAGGAGTCAGGAATCAAATGCAGCAGGGACTGGAACTCAAAAAGATCATTGCTCTGTGTGCCATAGATTAGGTTGGGGAGCCAAATATCCACTGCTCATGCATAACATGCACAGCACAGCTGCTTCCATGCTACTTTCACATTATTATTTTAAGCAGGGCCTGATTCATCATTTTGTCATTCCAATTTTACGTAAGTGTACATATTTCTATGGCAGCAATCTCATTAACATGTAACTGGCATGGACCCCACCATCACCAATTTGTTTAAAACAGTGAAAATCCAGATTATTTAGTAATGTTTATAGCTTGCTGTCTGAATGAGAAAATCTAAGGAAGAAGGTAAGTACAAAAATTAGTAGACACTAGAGATCTTATTCTAATTTCCCTCAATAATAACAAGTAACATTTGTCTCCATACTTCATGAAAGATTTCATAATCAATAAAATACAATAAAATTACCTGGAACTACTTAATATATAAGTACAAAATAGACTCTTCCTAAAGTATAAGCTTATGGTTTGATACTGCTGTTATCATTCAGCACATAAAGTTGGTCTTTAGAGACAGTCTAATGTATAAATGAATATAATATATAATTCCTTATACCATTCCTCTGCAATTTTCCTTAAAAAAAAAAAAAAATGTAGTCTTTCATTTTAAAGATATTTTTGCATCTATGTAAAAGCTTGGCCCAAGAATAAAAGCAAAGGGCAAAGAATTAAAAAACAAGTTTTGGTTTTTTTTTTGGTATTACATCTATTAAAATTTTTGGGTTGCAAATCTCCATTTATGGATTTGTGCTGAGATGCACAAACCTGACCATCTACTGCATAACCAGAGATCCCAAACCTCATCCTCACTACCCAGCCTCAATTCCCATCAGAGATTTGCTGCCTGCATTTGTCAGCACACTCCATGGAACACTCCTGGGTCTACTGCTGACTGACACAAGGGAACTGAGAGATTCTCACTGAATTCAAAGCTTTAGGTATTGGAAAAAAGCTACCATTAATTTCTAAGGAGCGTTTTGCTTGTTTATTCACCCTAAACTCTATTTTGCTTTAAATGGCAAGCTCAATATGACTGCTTCCTGATGCAGTAAATTAAAAATCTGGAGGTTCAGGATGGGTTATTTTTCTCACCATTATCACTGTTAGTTCACCATTGTATTCTGTCACTTAAACAATGTCCCTGTGTCAGCAAATGGAGGCAAGCTCAGTTATTCCCAGTTTTCTAGTGCTAGCATAGCCTTGTGAAATAGTCTATGTGGGTTTTCCCTAAAACAAGTTCTAAGGGGCACCTTCTCTCTGCAGGAAGAGTCGGCCCACAGGGCAGCCAGGTGGGACCAGCTCCACTGGCCTCTTGTTTTCAGCATTCTTCACCCATACGTCTGCTCCAAAGTCAATCAGCAGCTTCACCAGCTCCACACTGCCACTCCTGGCAGCCGTGTGCAGAGGGGAGTCCTGGCCCTTGCCACTGTTCACATTTGCTCCTGAACAATAAGAGAGACAAAGCAATGAAAAGAACAATGACTAGACAGTAGTCTATTTTCATTCACTGTACTAGCTGCTATTTCTCTCAATAACACACAAATGCTGTAGCCTGCACCCAGAGCTGGACTGCTTTACGCTGCAGCTTGATGCTACAATTTGCACAAGCACAACTCTCACTGGCTGAGGAGTGGGGCTGTGACTGAGAAAATGATCCTGGAGGAATGGTGCACAAGGAAGTGCTTCACCCACAGCCCAGCCCATGGATATCCTGAAGCAGGACAAAGGTGTAGCCCACCGGTGGCTCACCTCTGCTTCACAGCCCTTAAAATAAATGCAGGATTTCAACACGCTCTGTACTGGAGGCTTAAGCTGGTGGGATTTCCAAATGCCAAAGTATTTGTTAGGGAAAAAATGCGAGGATGGAAATGTTCTAGAGGTCCTTGGTAGAAGAGGGCATAAGATGAGAGTTCTCCTACTCATTAATGGCTCCTAAAACACCCTAAGAAAGGTGAGCTGCAGAACTAATTCAAAACTATAATGTTTTTATAGTACACATTCCCATATAGAGGAAACAGCAGAAAAAAAAATAGCGGAAAAAAGAAAAGAGTTGCCAAACATTTAATATTTAGATTAATTTACATTTGACTTCTTCTCAAAAAAGGTCATTGTACAAAAATGTGACCTACCTAAAACATGATATATATGATTTTTGCTTGTTTTTTCTAATTAGCTTTGTTGGTCCATCATTTTTGTACCAGCTATTTGGCTACTTTAGGTTATACAGCCCCTTTGGCTAGGAGACCTGTACTACTGTAGATAACAAGAAACAGTTTTGTGTTATTATCCAAGCATTTAGACTAGACTTACAGCTAGATTTGTGTGATGCAAAGGATATAGTGCTGAACCATCTTCTGTGTTGGAAATGTCTCAAACTTTTTGTGAACTCATTGGAAATTATAACAGAAATACTATGTAAAAGTGGCTGAGTCAATTGTTTTTGGTAAAGAGCAAGTAATAGAAATTTTAAAAATAAAATTTCTTCCTGTCCCCTTCAAATAACGGCAGCATCACATGCACGGACACTGGAAAGGATATCTTGCTCCAGACACAATCAGCCATGTGAAATCCAGGATCACCCATCATTTTTTTGGAAGTTATCAAGCTCTGTTCCTGGTTCAAGAAGATCATAATCACCTGCTACCATTTAACCAGGGCTGCTATTAGGAGTGAAACATCTCCTGGTCCCAAAACAGGAGCTCCTCTAAATCTTTGACGCAAAGATAATCCAAAGACAGATGTTGCAGGAAACGAAAGTACACCATTCTTTATTTTTGTTTTTACCTGACTCAAGCAGCTTCTTGGCACAGCTCAGTTGCTGGTTCTCACATGCTACATAAAGCGGAGTACCCAAGTGCTTGATGTTGTGATCTATATTTACCCCACGGGACGCAAGGAGCTCAACACATTGCACATGACCTTAAAAGGGATAAAGGAAGAGTCAACTCACAGAGATCAGGCTTTTTTTTTCCGCAAATTCTCTGTTGCAGCAGTGCAGTTTGGCAAAAATTCAATGTTTTGTCAAGAGGTGGTAGCATAAAACTTTCATCCACTCCAATGGATCCAGCCAGCAAAACAGGAGCTGAAAAGCCATGTCCAGCAAAACAGGCTAAAGCCTCACAGGCTAAATCCCTCACATTTTATCTGACTCATTTCAGATGTCTACTGAAGATGAATCGCTCCATGTTTCTCTCCATTCCCTTTGAAGATAGCCAGACATCTCTCTCAAATATCCACATTGTAGGCAGTTGACTCAGACAATGCATCCCCTTCCAGGTGTCACAAGAGCTCAGAGGATCTGACAGCTGAGCTGACCTGCCCTTGATGAGCAACAGGGGTGGGAAGAACTGCACCCCTCATGATGAGACCAATTAGCAAGGCATTTTACATGACCCAAACCAAGAAAATTATCTTCTTTATCTCTCTCTTCCACTTCCACACACTGCTAGCAACATGGAAAGGAGAGCTGATGCCTGTGGGGTTACCTCTCTTAGCAGCTTCATGGATGGGGGATGCCAGGTCACAGGGTGGTTGTAGGCTGGCTCCATGCTCGAGCAGTAAATTCAAGCAAGCCACACTGCCACTGACACAAGTGTTGAACAGTGGTGTGTGCCAGTCAACAGTCACTCCATTCACCTGGGGGAAAATAACACAGTCAGGCACGTCTTTTTTTGTTTTCTCGGTATTTCCGAATTGATGACAACTAACCAGTTTCTCAGAAGAAAATAGGGGGTTTGATACTTTTTATTTAATTCCATGCCAAAACACCCCAAGTGCTTTTGAAGACTACAACTTTTCATTAAAATGATCAATAAAAAAGTGTTTTTTTAAAATTGCCACCAAGTCTCCCCTACTGAAAAAAAAATCCTTAAGGCCACTCCAGGGTCTCTCAGGAGTTACCAAGCTAAATGTATGACCATTTCTCAATTATCTTAGCTGAAACACACCTACCCATAGCCTTCTCCTGAAACAGTCCACTTTTGGCTGAAAGTGTGCAGCCCTTCCTTATTTTTTTTTTTTTTTTAATTTTAAACTGAAAGGTAGTATCTGGTAAGGTACTGTATGTAGGCATTAATTTTCTTATTCATTACAATTTTGATGTTAGCTTGAAAAGTAGTGACCATGAGACAACATTTCACCATTTTATTTGCATCTTGTTTACATTTTCTTTCTATTTTATTGTCAGATGATCCTAATGTTCCGATGCCTCTACTTAAGACTCTGCATATTGATACCAATAAGATTAATATGTGCACAAAATAAAATACACCCTTAACTGCTGCAGGATTTTCGTGAAAGATGAGAACACTTCATCCTCATCTAAAGAACAATAATAACTGCTGCTTATATCTGTGCTCTTTGGATTACTTTATTAGGAAGTGCATTTCACAAGTACCTTAAGCAGAGCTAAGTACAAACGTAAATCACAGAGATACTCTGCCATGACATCACATAGCATTAAAGTGTGGTAATACAACATATTTACACTAGAAACAGTGGTCTGTCCATCACGTACTCACCTGAGCACCATGTTTTATCAGGACACTGGCACAGGCAGCATGACCCCCTAGGCAGGCTTCATGGAGAGGAGACACCTGGTCTGCTGTAACAAGATTGACATCATTCCCCTGATAAGATAATGGAAAATATCATTACAACCAACTACTAAAACTCCCATACAAAAAACAACAATTAAAACCCCCTTCTTTAAAAGCTTTATGTAACTAGACCTTCCTCAACTGCCTGGAGCTATTCATCTCACAAAGTAAGCAGATGAAGGGGATGAAGAGGCTGTGATGTTTTGGCTGGAGTGGATACTGGCACAGAATGCCTGAGGTCATGCCTTGTACACACTGAAAACCAGCACAGAAAGCTTAGTGGACTGTCTAGTGAGACAATACATCCTGTTAGGAACTCTGTGTGATTTGGCTTCTACTACACTGTGAATAGCAAAATCTGAAATAAAAGAAAATTATGAGAAATTGCTACTAGAGTTCTTGGCAGGGTCACAACTGCTTCCTTTTTCTACCGCTGCTCAAACCTTCTGACCTTCTGCCCACCGAATCTGTGGTTGTGGTCAAACCCTGAAATGCTCTTGAAGTATTTTCTGCTCTTTGCCTCGAGGCAACCACTGAAGGAAAGAAATTCACTAGAAACATTGGTTGGATTCTACAAGATCTTTTGTTTCTAGTGATATTGGTGCTCCAGAAGACTAAGCTGGAAGAGTCTCCAATGTCCCTTTCCTTTACATTCACTCCTTCACAGGTTAAACCCAGGAATTTTGAAGAAACAAAGTGGTGATGTTCAGATATCACTACCCCCTATCCCTGACCTTCTGGAGTGGGACCAAGGCCCTGGGATACGCTCAGGCACTTTAGAAACCAATGTCTGGGTGACCGAATTGAAGGCTCAATCAGATCCATGACTGGGTCCAGAGCTGGCCCTCAGCTGGGGCACCAGAAACTGCTCACAGGCACACACAGGAGCTGCAGAGGAGCTGCCCTCAGCCACCCAGAGAGCCCAGTGATCACGGTCCCATTACCTCTGCCAGTGTTAGCGTATTGCCCAGGACAGTTCAGTACATCATCAAATAAGTGCACAAAGCTTGTGCTGGACAAGGAACTGACTGTAGAAGAAAAAAGTCTGCATGTAGATTTCACTGTGACCTGGGTAACACGATTTTCTCACCCTGGGAGTTCCACAGAAAAGCACAGACTGCATTCATCTGCTGAACAAACCCTGCAGAGACCACATGAACCCAGTGGAGAGGTACCTGTTCAATGAGCTTCTTCAGAGAAAGCAGACGCCCATGGATAGAGACCTCATGTAAAGGAGACCAGTCTGAAACAAAGTCTGTATAAAAACAAAGACAGGAAAAAGGATAAAAATTCTATTTCATTAGTATACTTTACTTCAACTGTGTGACTTCCCTTCTACTATTTTTGAGCAGCCAAGATTTCTTTGGAGCAGATGCTGTGAGAGAGACAGACAAGAAGATGATTTCTCTCTGGGTGCATTTTTAACTCATCCCATGTTTGCACTGTGCAGTTGTATTCTCCTTCAGAATTCAGGAGAGAGATTTGCAGAACATCACCTAGCTCTGGCTGAGCTTGTCCCTCTCTCTGAATTATTTCCAGGGCCTTTTTTTCCCCCAAAATTTATTATATTTTACTAATTATCTCAAAAGGAATATGTTTTGAAGAGGGTTTGGCTGATCAGTCATTTACCCCTGCTCAGAGCTGGACTAGAGTCAACAACACTTGGCAAGAGAAGAGACCAAAGTACAAAGAGGCAAATTGTGCTGTTGATTCTGTCTTTCAGTTTTCAGTGTTTGATGTGAGTGTATTATTTACGCTTTTCGTAACAGCTATGTTCTCTGCATTGTTGAAATCACAAAGTGAGGTACAAATATTAATTTTATAAATAATAAAAGTGAGTGCAAATATTAATAGAGGGAGATCTTCAGTTTTACAGATTTTAAGGCTCAGAGCCAACTGACAGCAATAATCCCTCTGGAAGATATTGATGTCCCAGCATTCAAAACACAGTGTCTGCTCCATGTCAGTGTCCCAGGTTCCCCCTGGGGAGGAAGGGAAGCCTTTACAGAGGGCACTTCACACGACTTCCCGTGGAAAGTAATTATGCTGCTCTCTGGAGATGTCCCACTCTCCTTCCACTAACTTCAGAGAAAACTCCATTGTCCAAGTTGCTGGCTGAGTTACTGAGGTTCTCAGGAACTATAATAGAGCATATGCATGGAATGGAATCCTTAACAGTGGGAAGCCTGCCTTCAGCAAAAAACCCTAATAAGCCACTATGGTTCTTTAAAATAATGTTTACACGTAAGCTCATGATCGTAAGAAGGTATATTTAGACCAGACATAAAAATGAGGTGGTGAAATAATGGAACTGATTGCCTAGAGAGGTGGTAGATGTCCTATTCCTGGAAAGATTCAAGGTCAAGTTGGATAGGGATCTGAGCAACCTTGTCTAGTGGAAGGTGTTCCGGCTCATTGCAGGGGTGTTGGACTAGACAACCTCTAAAGGATCCTTCAAATCTAAACCTGGTCATGAGTCTATGAATTAGCTTTTAAATAAATTTGTATTCTTTGTTATTAGCATTATTTGAGCTCTGCCTGCCTCCTTCTATGTTCTGTGGGCTGCATCCCACAATGGTTCCACAGTTTCACTAGGTTCCCATTCTTTGGCTTTAGCAAATGGACAGCAAATTCCATTGGAAGGTGTGGTTCTGGTTCATAAGGATAGCAAAACTAGGCTACAATTATTAAAGCATAGAATTATTAATTGGCTAAAACAGCTTTGCTCTAAGTGTTGTGTGTCAAATTGATGCTTATCTGACTGTGCTGTTGTTCTTGCTGATCCTGTCTGTGTTACAGTCACTTGTGATTCCAGGGTATGTAAAAAGCTTTTCCTCATTTAGAAACTAATGCCATTGCCTAAATTGCATGAGTAGTAAGGGAAGCATGTTTACATAAAGTGTGAAAATCTAGATTGAAGTACATGTTTTTTGAGCTGCAACTTGAACCTTTTTTGGCCACACAAATGTTGGCCGGTGTTTGTGCCTGTACCAGTGTGTTGTACCAACTTGTTACATTACCATGTCAGAATTCTGGTTACTGAGAGGGACATATCCATGTGAAAATTTTATCCGTTCAGTCCTTGCTTGAAAAAAGACAGGTTTCTACTGAAACTCTAAAAAGAGCTAGACCAGTCATCTGTGGACAGGCCATTAGCTTGCAATTTTCCAAGTCTCAACAATGAATTAAAAGATTGACCATATAATCATCAAAAATAAATGTCAGTGAAAAATAAAAAAGGTATGTGCTAACATATAATCTATCTGGGAGTTCTGTAACTGATAGAAACTGAGATTTTTATCCTACTCTGAAAGTGGAGTCCTATGGAGCCCTATGGAGTCTGTCACACCAGCCTTGGATACCTTGGGAGGAATGTTACTGAAGGCATGACTGATGACTAATTGCGATGGCATAATTCCAGATCTGCTGCCATGAACTGCACAGCCCCAGGCTGATGTCTCTCCTGCCCTATCTCCATCTGCAGCAAACACTTCTAACCTGAAGCAATGGCAGGGGGCAAGCCCCTGGAAGGGATGGCAGATTTCCCCAGTTTCTTGAACCAGCGCATCACATTCTGGCAAATATCAATATTTCTATTTTGTGCCTGTTCCAGGCTAGAACTCGTGTTTCTTTCTTGGAAGAGGAGAAAGGCTGCAGTGGATTTCTGTGTCTCACTGCCCTCTTTTACACTTCACAGGAGGCACACTGTCAGAATATAAAAATCTGTATTGTATTTTTATTTATTATAAATTTATTATATTGCCTAAGCAAATGTCAGCTCCAGCTGAACATGGCTTTCAAAATCCTGAACTAGTGACTTCAATGAATGTGCTCAAAACACTCTGCCCACCAGAGCTGCACGTGAAGTAGCAAGGCTGGTGTATGTGAGGGACACAGCTGTGTTCATTGTATGTACGAACTCTGCAACTCCCGATTGTCAAAAATATGTACAACTGCCCTTTCACAAAGAAATGAGATAATTTGTCCAAATTTGAAATTTACCCACACTTTAGTCCAATGGGAGGCTGAGTCAGACCCCAGTAGTTCAGCATCTAGACATTCAAATCCCACTGGGATGACCCAAAGCCATTTGCAGTGGCTTTGGGTCATCTAGCTCCCCTTCCACTGCAGCAAACTCCAGCCAGCACAGAGGTTACATTAAACCTCTGGTCATATTTGATTGCATTGCCGTCACTCAGGCCTGTGACACTGGCAGGGTGGTGTATACAGAGGAAGCCTTACAGCAAAAACCATGCACACATGCAAATTCTGACTGCTCCCTGTGCACAACAGAGCTCTCACAGGACCTTTCTAGAGCACTGGGTTTTGTGGTGATGGCTGAAGCAACTTTTTCCAACCTCTGACCATGTGAGGGCATTGCACGCTCCGTGCCTGTTTGCAGGCTGGTTTCCTTCCATGCCTCTCATGCACAGCGCAGCTTGAAAGGGGCTCTGAAGTCCCTCCAGTGAAGGTATGCTCTTGCATTCATATTTGCAGATACAAAATCCCAAGGCATTACATAGAACAGTATTATTTTTCATACTCAAAGGCTGTCCCTTAAAGTTTGTGATATAAATAGCCTGAGCCAAATAAAATAACCAGCAGAACTTACTGATTCTGCTAAACAGACAGGCACAAAAGGAATGGACTAAACTTTCATTTTCAAAGGACCAAATGATCTGTGTCCAGCACTGTGCCATGTGGGATTTATTCCTTCCACCCTCCATTTTGCTGGAGCTCATCTCCAGTGTGGACTGGTTCTATTAACACTATTAACAATCCCGCCCTGCCTTCCCTCTCATCCCAGCCTCAGGCTGTACATACGTGACACACATGAGGACAGGCAGACTACACTGCAGATAGACTGGTCGGCCTGGCATTTTGGTTTTATGGCTTTAATTTTTAATTTGGTGTTAATGGAAACATCCTGAACAGCCCAGGAAACGAGCAAGGACAGCATAAAGTTTTCTGACTTTACCTTATTCCCTCTGCACTCGCCATTAGATGGAGTGACTTCACAGAAACAGAGCTACATGGAATACATCCAGCTAAGGATATGAAGTTAAATTACTTGTCTTTTTTTACAATGTCATATTTTCAATGGCTCTGGGCCAAACACAGAGCAATGACCAGAGAGAGGCCATTTGTCTGAGTAACTGCTCACTGTTAGTGCCCACAACGCATTGGTCACAACAATGCCATTGCAGAACCCAGTACGCTGAGCCCAAACAACACTTAGGTGTGTTCATCTTAAAGATAAGGGGAAAACAAAATGATAAAGGAAAAAAAGAAAAAGAACAAGAAAGAGAAGACAAAAATGAAAAGCAAAAATTAAAATAATGAAAAGAGAAAATAAGGAAGGAATGTAAAGAGGAAGGGAATGAAAAAAAAAAAAAGAAAAAGAAAAAAAGGAAAAAAGAAAAAGAGGAACTGAGCCAGTGCAGAGCTTCCTGCTGGCACTAATTTAAGTCAAACATGCCACATTTCAACTTATTTTTCAGTCTGCAGCGGTCCAAATGCTGCGTTTGTTTCTGCTTGCACAAAATGCAGTACAAAACCAACCACTCTCTTCTATGACACAAAAGCAAAACAACCAAAATTTCAGTATCAAACAGAAACAGCTTTTTAAAAATCCCCTCAGAAGTACAAAGGCATGGGAGTGTTTTGTGGGACCGCCTGAGAACCTGTCCTGAGGCAGGACACAGAGAGCAGCAGCCACGGCAGCGCGCCCCTGCTCCTTGCCGGCCCCGGCAGCGCTCAGGCTTATGGCCAGGCAGGAGTGTCACTTACCCCTCATCAGCGGGTTTGATGGAGACGCTGCAGATGCCTCGCCTCCAGCTCCTTGAAGTTTGCTGGCCTTTTGATTTGTTCTCTCATCATCCATCTCAGCCCTGTCTGCCCAACCGCTGCTTTTTCACTTTGTGGTTGGTTTCCAGAGTTCAAATTCCATCGTCCCCGGTGAGCCCCCAGCGGCCACAGTGATCTCTGGGACAGGCTCTGCACGCATGAGCCGAGCGGACCTTGCAGCAGCCCGGGACGTGGTGCCGGTTGCTCTCCGTGCAGAAACTCGACTACCTGGGCTGGGACTTAACAAAACAGCTCCCGGGCTGCGCTGGTCGGCAGCCAGCGATCCAGCCGAGCGAGAGATGTGCCTGATGTCACATCCTCTCCAACGCGACGCCCAATCGGGGCGCCCGCCGTTCATTTTTATCAGGAAGGAAAGTCTTAGTTTGCCAGAAAAACAAGACAGAAAGAGCCAGTTCAACTAGTTGAGCTAACTCTGCCTGCAGGGGATGCGCAGAGAGAGCCCGCAGAGCCACGAGCAGGCACAGCTCTGCCTCGGTCCGCAGCCAGGGCTTCGCGGGAGCTGCGCCCCGCACGAAAGCAGCGGCTGCCGCCCGGGAAAGGGGGAGAGCGGCGGGGCCGAGGGGCTGCTGCCCGGGAAAGGGGAGAGCGGCGGAGCCGAGGGGCTGCCGCCCGGGAAAGGGGAGAGCGGCGGAGCCGAGGGGCTGCCGCCCGGGAAAGGGGAGAGCGGCGGGGCCGAGGGGCTGCCGCCCGGGAAAGGGGAGAGCGGCGGGGCCGAGGGGCTGCCGCCCGGGAAAGGGGGAGAGCGGCGGGGCCGAGGGGCTGCCGCCCGGGAAAGGGGGAGAGCGGCGGGGCCGAGGGGCTGCCGCCCGGGAAAGGGGGAGAGCGGCGGGGCCGAGGGGCTGCCGCCCGGGAAAGGGGGAGAGCGGCGGGGCCGAGGGGCTGCCGCCCGGGAAAGGGGGAGAGCGGCGGGGCCGAGGGGCTGCCGCCCGGGAAAGGGGGAGAGCGGCGGGCCGAGGGGCTGCTGCCCGGCACTGGGCGCTGCCTGCCCCGCACACATCGAGACCTATTTCTGCGGAGCGTGGAGAGGAAACCGCAGTGGGGCTGGTGTCGCTTTATCCTGTTCAGCTGATTTCACGAAGTCACAATCACACCAGAAGTTTTGTACCAAAACAGTGCCTTTGTATTTTAAGCAATTTCTCAGCCTAAACAAACCATCACAAACCAAATAGCATTAAAAAAAAAAAAATAAAAAAACCCAAAAACAAACAAACAAAAAAAATCATTATTGTTTCACGAGGACCTTTACCTCATTTCTGTCTGTTCTGCAAAAGTTCTCACAGATCATCTTTTCCCAATTTAGTATAATTTAGAAGCACAAACTTTTTCTGTCGCTAAATACTTGCCCATCTGTGTGCAAGTGCAAGCTGCCAGAACTTCCATGCAAATTCTAAACCATGTAATGTTTTTCTTTTTTTTTTTTTTTCCCTGTATGATTATTAGAGCAAAATTTGTGTTTGTGCATTTGCAGATTTGAAGTTGTTAATACTAGTCTGATTCTGATCCTAACTCAACTGATAGTGTTTCTTTGTCTCCATATCTTTAAAAATAATAATTTATAATAAGAGATGCAGACAGCAGCTGAACATCATCCATAAATGTTGACAGCAAAGACTCTATGACAGCAACCTGGGCACAGGTGAGTACAGGGCCAGCCCTTTCCATGGCTGTTCCTGCTGAAAGCAGCATGGCCTCCCATGCTGGATGCAAGTTTACACTTTGATTTGCCTGGAAATGACATTCGTGTCTTAGCCATTCCCACACTAAAACTGTTGTGGAAAAAAAAAAGTGTAAACAGAGAAAAGTAGTGTATGTAGGTATTGTTTTTGAGGATGAACGTGTAAGAAGACTGGAAAAAAAAATCCCATTTAGTGTTGCTTGAGTTTAGAGATCAGGTTTCCACTTCTCGTGTATGATCATACCTCTAGCAGATCTAGTATTAAGAACCATGTCAACAATTCTACCACCAAAAGGAATCAGTCAGTGTATACGTCCAAATGTGCAAGCTCAGAGCTGTGTTGTCACCTTCTCCGATGACCAAGACCACTAATGCAGTAATGACCAGTGAGGTTGAGTGTTTCAGGAAGTTTGCAGATGACATGAGTTTGAATGGTGCAGCTGACACTCCTTAAGGACAGGATGCAATTGCTGGGGCCCTGGACAAGCTTGAGGAGTGGGCCCACGAGCACTCCCTGAGGTTCAACAAGTCCGAGTGCAAGGTGCTGCACCTGGGTTGGGGCAATCCCAGACATGATCCCAGGCTGGGAGAAGCCATTGTGAGCAGCCCTGCAGAGAAAGACTTGGGGGTTTCTGTGGATGAAAAGCTGGACACGAGCCCACAGTGTGTGCTCAGGGCCCAGAAGGCCCATGGCACCCTGGGCTGCATCCAAAGCAGCGTAGCCAGCAGGTCGAGGGAGGGGATTCTGCCCCTCTGCTCTGTGTTCCTGAACCCCCACCAGGAGTGCTACATCCAGCCCTGGGGTCCTCAGCACCAGAAAAACATGGACTTGTTAGAGCAGGTCCAAAGGGGGAGGACAAAGGTGGTCAGAGAGCTGGAGAACCTCTCCCATGAAGACAGGCTGAGAGAGCTGGAGCATCTCTCCATGAAGACAGGCTGAGAGAGCTGGAGTTGGTCAGCCTGGAGAAGGCTCAGGGAGGCCTTGCTGTGGTCTTCCAGTACCTTAAGGTGCTTGTAAAAAGGAGGGAGAGGGACTTTTTATATGGGCAGACAGTGCCAGACTAAATGTCAATGGGTTTAGACTGAAAGAGGGCAGATTTATAATAGATGTTAGGAAGAAATTTTTTACTCAGAGACTGGTGAGGCTCTGGAAATGTCACCCTGGGAGGCTGTGAATGCCCCATCCTGGAAGTATTCAAGGTCAGATTAGATAGTACTCTGAACAACCTGATCTAGAGAGTGACATCCCTGCCCTGGGCAGGGCTTGGGACTAGATGAACTTTCAGGTCCCTTCCAACCCAATCCAATCTGTCATGATAACTGTGTTACATTTAAGATGTCCTTATGCTGATATGCATCCAGATTACAGCAAAGAGTAGCTAGAAAACACATGGATCCTGAGTTTGATGGACATAAATTATCTCCTGAGCTCTTGCTTCAACTAGCAATTCAGACATACCTGCAGAGGCAAGTGTGTGACTTTGGCCTGATGTTCACCATAATATTATTTTACCATCTAGAGCCACTTACTTCTTAAGCACCATTTTGTTGTGAATGGCATCATCGAGCTAAATTGAACTCCCCAAATAACACATCCCAAAAACAGGGGATTCCTATAGTTTGTTCTCGGCCTAGTTGAGAGCTGGAATGTGTAAGAAGGCTTCGATTCATTGAATCTCCTTTGTTGCTGATCTTTTTTGGAAGCAAGCAGAAAACTCTCCAGTAAAAAGAGAACATGTTTTAACATTACTTGGATCTCAAGATAAACAGCACAGAACTTCAAATACAGATTAGAAACAGCTTACACAACACAGAGACACACCAGAGGTTTTAAGCATTATAATACTATTTTCCATTTAAATAGCAAATACACCCTCAAGTTCTACATAAACAGGCTTAGCTACAGAAATTACTTCATCCTTATTCAGGTGCAGCCATCCTTGGTGGATAGAAGTGCGCAGTAAAGTGGAATCTACAGCACTTAATATTATTTTTTTTCTGTTTATAACA
This sequence comes from Sitta carolinensis, assembly GCA_032173965.1. Classification (NCBI taxonomy): domain Eukaryota; kingdom Metazoa; phylum Chordata; class Aves; order Passeriformes; family Sittidae; genus Sitta; species Sitta carolinensis. The sequence goes on from CM063283.1 coordinate 98,804,218, forward strand.
TGTCTTATAAAAGGAATCAAAAATAATTTTTTTTTCCTTCTTTAAAAATCTAAATTTTTTGTAATTCAATGGACTGTTCTACTATCTTGGTTCTTTTTTCCTTCCACTTGCTAATCAGTTTTTTAAATCGTGCAGATAAATTTTACAACAATTTTATTATTATTAGCACAAACATTGCTAAAAGAGTGAAAATGCACTGCTGGTAAATCTGTCTTGGTATGAAAATTCAGCCTTGGTTTCTGATGATGCAAACCACAGAATTACAGAAAATGTTTGGAAAATTGGACACAAAACGTAAGAATAGTTCAATTTAATTTCAGAATCAGGTGAGATATACTAGCTTTTCCTTAGTGCTAATGAAGAAATACAGGCATTTTCAAACCATGATTTGTCTCACCTACTTTAGATGTCTGCTCTGGGGAACACATTAGAATTTTAGTCAGTCTTCACCAACTGTAAAAGGGATCCCTAAATCATGAGTAGAGAATTAGGAGAGTATGTGTAAACAGCTGAAACCCTCTTTAAAATGTGGCTGAATTGACAGCCAAGGATGCCAGCTCTGACACCCCTGGGGCTGCCTTGTCCTGCACAGCCTCTGGGTGCTGCAGCTCAGGGTGAAACCTCTTCAGTCCAGACAGAGGCCAGCATTGCCCAATGCCTGAACCAAAGGGCCTCAACTTTGGAGTGTCTGTATCTCAGAGAGCAGGGTTTTGACAGACAATTCAGACAGATTTATCAGCATTGATCCAAGCTCTTCCTCCCTGCCTGACTCCTGACTCTCAGCAGAGACTACCCAGTACAAGAGACAGCAGCACTGCCCACAAACTGATGCCACAACTCTCTCAGTACATGGTTCACTGTGTCATCTCCAAATCCTGTAAATGCAGTTTTTTTTCTTCAGCCTGTAAACTCGAGCCCTGAGACCCTAGCACATGCCACATCCTCCTCTAAGGCAGTAATTTCCAGTCAGCAAGCAAGGCAAACATCTGCGACAGCATGTTTTAAATCACAGCAGTTAAATCTGCCAGAGCTTGCCTGCAGGACTACTAAAGCACTGGCATAATTTCCAGAGTACCTGGGTTTTCTTTGGAAAGCTGCTGTGAAATCCTTGAGCTGACACAAAGTGGACAAGTTCTCCCTTGGAGAAATTAATAATGCTGACTGGCTTTTGTATCCCTAAATTCCTTTCCTCAAATCAAGTCTCTCCTCCTGAGGTTTTCCTTCTTTTACAGTTTTTCTGACATGAAATGTTTTAATTTTCCTTCCTCTCACCCTCACAGAAACTTTCCTTTTGTAAACATCCCGTCAGCCTGGCTGGGGACCAGACAGACTTCTGCAAGTTCCCTTCTGCAGGATGGTCGATTTACTTAGCAAGAGAGACTCTAAATCAAATCAAACAAATAAACCCTGAAGAAAGCATCAAACACATCTTGGTTGCATCTTGGCTACATCAGTAGCCCTGGGATCTGTGCTTTAATTCATGGCAGGTGTACAGAAGCACCAAGATTTCCCAAGGAGCAGGACAAACTTTTTATGAGAGCTTGCAAACAAGGTTATTGTATTTTCATTGTGGCAAGACGAGAATTAAGGGCATTCTCTCCACAGAGAGGAAAGCAACAACAGTCCATTTTTCACCACTTGATGCCAGTTGTCTGTAAATGAACATCTTTGTAAGCATCTTCATAAATTACCAAATATATCTTGACATTGCTTTCTGAACTGGATTTAAAACATATGTGTGTACTCCTGCTCAGGCAAAAAGAATACAAACCCTGAAAGTTGGTGGATTTAAATATGGTTTGGGATTTCGGGGGGGGGGGGTGTGGGGTGTGTGTTTGGTTTTGTTTGATGTGTTTTTTTCAAATAATTGTGATTTCTGTCATTCCTGGGATGGTTTATGTCCTCTCTTATGTGCTGCAATCATTGTGGGGTTTGCCCACTCTGCCAGGTGAATAGTGTGGTGAAACATTTCATGTGACAACTACACACCAGCAAGCAGAGAGTAGGTGTAACAACAGCAAAAGTGTCAGCCCAGTCCTTGAGAACTATCTGCCAGCACAGCCTGCCAGCATCTGACAAACTGTAAGATAGTCATGTCCAATACCAACTTTCAAGTGAAACCCAAATCCAGGCATAGAGAAGATCTCAATTTTTTTCTTCCGCTTTTCTAACTGTTCATTATTAGTTTTGAAAAACGGTGGGAATTCTTTGGTTTGCTGGCAAATCTTTTTGGTTCCCAAACTTTCAAGTGTAAAATACCCATTTCTGAAAAAACCAAAATTACTTCTTCAAAGATATTAATTTTGTCAGAAACTTCGCATTAAAACAAAAAATAACCAACCAACCAAACAAACAAACAAAAAACAACAAAAAAAAACCAAAAAACCCCCCAAAAAAACCAAAAAATAGTTTTCTACTAATCCAAGTGGCTAGACCAGTGTGGATAAACCCCAAATGTAGCACAAACAAGCTCAGAGCCACAGAGACCAGCTGGGTTGTCCCTGCTAAGCAGTACTCACATGGTCCCACACAGAGCATATTCCCTGCATGGTGAGTCTTCCCAAACAAAGCAAATTTACATGCCTTTTCCTAGTTTCTGTCTCTTCCCACTGCTTATCAGTACCAGGAGGCAATGTCGGTAACACCTAAGGAGTATTGGAAAGGCAGAGGGAATGGTGAAAAAAGGGTCACGGGATGGAGGCATCTAATGAGGAGTCTCCTCTGCCCTGGTGCTTCTCTTCCCCAGTTTCACTGGGGTTAGATGCTCACTGCTTATTGGGCACATTACATTTCAATAAGCTCTTCCACCCACATTCACAGGCTGCTTTCCAGACCTTGGAGCTCACCTCTAGAAATTTCCCTCACGTGTCTCATCTTTTCACACTTCTGCATGTGATGGGAACAGTGAGCTCATTCCAGCTGTTCTCACAACATGACCTCCCAGGAGCTCCCCTTGGGGAAAGCTGCCAACACTTACAACTTCTACAAAATGCAATTTGTGGATTACACAAAAGTTATACCATGATCTCCTAAACCCTTGTCCAGAACTTGAACTTCCTTTGGCTTCTAGAAATGGGCTTCAGAAAGTGACACTGCCAGCTCAACTGCTTGAGCAATAGTGGCAGCCAAAGAAATGTCCCCAGACCCTGCATCTGTGTCTGTTCCCTCCAGCATCCCAGGCATAGCAGGTGCTCCCATTTTCTTTTGGTAAGGATTGTTAGCATATTAATAATGTGGGTGAAATTACTCAGCTATCCTGAACAACATACTTGTCTCCCTGCCCTGCTCCTGGAAGATGGCATTTGGTGCAGTGGAGAAGAGGGTATGTAGAATAGTCAAGTCCACAGGATCTGAACTATTCCCAACGTTATCTTCAGTTCTAAGCCCACTCACCTGGTGTTGGACAGATTAGCTGCTTGGACCAGGAGCTATCCACATTTTCTGTGTTGAAAATGCAAAGTTGGGACTGCAGTAAGCAGCCAACTGCAGCAGTAGTGTGCCTTGGTAGAAGTTTCCTTTGCTGTCACTGAGAACAGCTTGGCTTTTGTTTTGCATGAGGCTGGAAATCCTCTGAAACAGCCAATGGATAGTGATTCACAACGCTGATGTTGTACAAATAAGAGTTTCCTTTCCTAAGGTATTATGAGCTGAGCACAGTGACAAGTATGCAAGTTTTGTCTTAGTACTGTATCCAGCTTGGGCACTCATCTGAATATCTGATGTTGCTGCAGAAGGAAAACCTCCTCTGGAAACTGATATACTGAGTGCAGGGCTTACCTGAGGCATAAAGATGGAAATTTGTGCCTGACCCTCCCCTTCCTTGAGTTGTGGGGCATCCCTGGTGCACAGCAGGCTGCAGGTAACCTCCCCCAAGGCTGCACTTGACCTGCTGTGGGCCACTCCACATCAGCTCCCAGCATCCTCCACCATGTCCCAAACCAGGAGTGAGAGAGCCTCCCTAGGACCCCGACAGCCCTTTGGTGGGTGGTGGGCAGGGGAAGGTCTGCAGACAGCTCTTGCCCTGGCTAGGCTGCAGGGGGGCAGTGAGGGCCAGACCTGTATGCTCCTGCACCCTGAGCCCACACTTCCCCTCAGAATGTTTGGAGGGGCCAGTTCTCCAAGCACCTGCTCTATTCAGAGCAGACCTGCAAGCTGTCTGCACATGCAGACCACAAAACAAAAGTTGTCTCATTCATTCTTCAGCTTGAAAAGGTGGTTATTATTTTCTCATCACCTGTTCTTGTGACAGCATTGGGGCAGGCATCTGAAGATCTGGAACAAGCCCCTCGCTCAATTTACCATTATTTCTGATGACAAAGTTTGCTAGAGATTTGTACCAGCAAAGAGAATTATCTGTTAAAATGTACCAAAGATGAGCCTTTTTAGTCACCTGCTTGAGACATATTAAAAAAAGTAGAAAGAAAGAAAGAAAAAAAAAAAACCCTAATGAGTAATTTAATGGTCAGTAGCAAAACCATATTTTTTCCCAAGCTACTGCAAGCATGAAAATCCCAGGTTTCTCAGCCATTTATAATGGATAAATAGCAGACAGGGACACCTTCTGCACAGTAAATCATTTCAGCTCAAAGACTTTCATAAATATCAAATGAGGTGCCATCCTGCCAGACACCCAGCAGAGCAGCTGTGGTGCCCTGCAGCAGTGGCTGCCCACAGTGAGAGGAAGGGGAGCATTTTGGGGGTAAAACAGGGAAGCACTTTAAGGAAAAAAGCAGTGTCAGCTAAGGGGAAATGTCTTGCCCTCTCTTCTTCAACAGCCTGTAGGAACCTGTCTGTGGAAACCAGCTGGAATTACTTTAACTTGTTGGCATTGATTTAGAGGAAAGTTTTCATTGAAGTCTTGGAAATTCCCAACCCAAAATATGTGTTCCTCAGTCACTGTAATTATTCAGGATGCCATGTTTAATATGTATGTCTCACTGTAAATCTGTAGTGGCCCTGAAAGCACAAGTAGCAAAGAAATATTACCACATTCATTAATTAGGAGCTACTCTAGGATATTTGAGGATAAGTGGTCTTCAACAGGTTCTCAGTAATGAAAGGCACAAAGCTGCTGGGACAAAGTCAAAGTATGTTTATACACATCAGGCTCCAGGTATCAGAAACTCACCCTCTGAAACAGGGAGCAAACATCTCCCTGTAGGATAATGAGATACAAATAATATGCAAACAATGACCCTCTGGGCCAATGTCCTTAAAAATATTTCAGTTTACTTACATTGTGAGAGAGACACATAGTTTGATGAGTACACTTTTTTGGTTTTTATGCAGAAAATGTGAAAAAATATGCCTTGTTTCAACTGTTAGTAAACCCTATCACCCTCATGGGGATTGCTAAACCAGCCTTCAAAGAAATTCAGAGCTACTGTCACTGCCCATAACAATTTGTTCATTGTGACCAGAGTAAAATAGGTATTTAGTCAGCATCTAGTCAAGAGAAGTGCAGAGAACAATACCCCTTCCCCACCCCTAAAGATGAAAAAAAAAAAAATTGGAAATCATGTTTGTGAAGCTGCTGGAGAATTATATGGGCAACATAGAATGTCTAAGTCTGTGGAGTCTTTAATTCTTCTCTCCCTAAGACAAAAACTCCCACATTTCACTCACATTCATAGGACAAAAAATAAAAGAACAAGTTTTCTCTGGAAATCTCTACATCTTCTTCCCTTCCCATTCTCTCTAATTTCTACTCTGTTAGGGCATGTTAACCTCTGTAGCCAGCAGGTAGACCTGGCAAAAAATGAACCATTCACCACAAAACTATACTGCTAGCAAGTCCCTGGTAACAAACAGCTAAAAATATGGCAGAATGCTGCAAAATTCACAGAATCATAGAATGGTTTGGGTTGCAAGAGACCTCAAAAATCATCTAGTTCCAAACTCCCTGCCACTGGTAGGGACATTTTCCATTAGACCAGGTTGCTCAAAGCTCCATCCAGCCTGGCCTTCAACATTTCCAGGTGCCCTAAGGAACCCCACCATTCCATGGTTACTGCAACCAAGTAACTCCCTTGAGTTTCACATTCCCCACCAACGTCTCCTTGTGGAGAAGAACAAAGTTCAGCACAGCACCTCTCCTCTTTGGCACCTCTATCACTTGGAGAGGGAAGTTATTATTAATGCATTCCAGGAACTTCCTGGTTCTCCTGTGCCCCTCTGTCTTGTCCATCCAGCAAATACTGGGGTACTAGAAATTCCCCATGAGGACCAGGGCTTGTGAATGTGAGGCTATCTGTAAAGGTCTCATCTGTTCAGTCTTCCTGGTCAGGTGGCCTGTAGCAGACCCCACTATAATGTCCCTACCCTCCCTTTGATCCTGACCCCAAGGACCTCAGTCAGCTTCTCATCCATATCCAGGCAGAGATCCAAGCACTCAGCTGGTCATTGACAGAGAGGGAGGCCTCCTCCACATCTCCTCTGCCTGCCCTTCCCAAAACTCCTGTATCCTTCCATTCTAGCATTCCAGTCACAGGAGCCATCCCAGCACATCTCCATGATGACAATGAGCTCAAAGCCCTGCGGGTATGACATGCTCTGCTAATTCATCTCCCCCCTTCCAGATGGTGTTCTCAACTGAACATGCAGAAGCTTTATTCTGAAACTCCTGATACCCTTTATTGAAGATTTTTTCAGTTTTAAACCTGACAGTTTTTCTTTTGCTTGCAATGTGCATCATGAGTTTCTACAAATAGTATAAAATTTAAGAATAAAGGAATTTTCAAGAAATAAAAAACAAATTAGGCAGAAGTTCTGTGTGGAATAATCTGTACTTGACAATAACATATTATACATCTCACGCAGAATATTAAAAAAAATAAAATAAAAAAAACCCAACAAAACAAACACAGGGAGGAGCAACTGGCATGTGGGAAATGCTAATTTCTGGGAAAAAAAATTTACACAAAGTCATCATGAACCATCACCCCAGGATGCAGGTCAGACAGATTTTTCAGCTAAGAGTCAGTGAACGTATTTCATTTTCATTCTTATCAGACTTGCCCTAATGCCATGCTGGGACACAGCACCAGTATTTTCAATCCAATAAAGACTGGAGGGGTGTTAAGTGGCAACAGCAGAGTTGTGCTGCAGGAGAAGGTCAGGTTTGGAACAGAAAGGTGCTGGGCAGCCTCTGTGCCTCCTGTCCTGCAGAGCAGGCAGCAAGTGGAGGGCAGGGAGCACTGAGGGGACTCTGAGCCCGTTTGCAGGGGTTTGCACAGGGGCAACACAACATTTATTTCTTGCATGTGTGAAGAGAAGAAATCTCCTCAAGGAGGATGTTGGCCAGGCTCAAGTTCCCTGGGGGAAGACAGAGTCAGGAGATGATCCTCCCATCCCACTGCCCAAAGTGGCACAGGCAAGTCCCATCACAAAAGTAGAGAGCACACAGGTGGACAGACAGACAGCCTCCCTCACAGCCTGCATCTGCCTGGGAAGGGGGGGGGGTGTTGGACCTCAAGGCAGATGAGGGCAGTTTCAGCTCCTACAGTATAACAAGTTTCAACAGTCTAGCATTTCCCTACACTTTTTAATTTCACTCTCTGAATGACAGATTCAACTGGACAGACAGAAATTCAGGGACTGGCAAATCTGCTGTGAAAAGTTGAGTCCTAGAGGATGGAACATTGTTAAATGCCAATAGCAGAGTTGCACTGTAGGAACAGAGGTCACCTTGAACTCTACAGGCTGGTCAGGAGATCAAAACAGATCTTTTCAGAGCCAAATCAGAATGGAATTTCTTTTCCTAGTTACTTTAAGAAATATTGTTTAAGCCCTGCCAAAATGTGTTGGCCTATTTATACTCATTGTTGTATATCCACGAGGATGTAGCCCATTGGCCAGAATACTTGCAGAGAAAACTCTTGGAAAAATTCTTTTCAAGCTACAGAGGAACCTGTGGAGCCAGGTTTTCAGCAAGAAACTCAGAGAGCACTGTATAGCAGTGGAATTGCAGCACATAAAAATGTCTATATCCCCAGGAAAACTATACCTTACCCAAATAACTGATTTCAGTCAATGATCATAGAATGACAGAGAAGACACCACTTGTTTTAAAGAAAAGAGACCTTGTGAGATTAATGTCCCTTATCCTACCTCCAGAAAAGCAGCTGACGGATGTTTTTCAAGCTCATTTTGAAAAATCACCAAGACTCAATAAGCTCATAGAAAATTGCCCTTATCCTTATCCTATTCTTAGTATTTCCTTATCCTCAAGTGAGATGGTATTTTGAAAAAAAAAATAAATTAAATACCTTCTCTAGCTATTTCCTCTGTATTTCCATGCATTGTTATGACACAAAGCACAGTCAATGAGAATTAAATGGGTAACTTCATATTTTGAGGTAGGAGCAAGAAAGTCTAAGTAAAGTTTTCAGTTAAATTTCTTAATTTCAGGACTTCTGAACTTGTCTTCTGATTTATTAAGGCTGTCAGACTGATATACAGAATTTCAGAGAGAATGATGTCTCTGGGAAGAAAGGTGAAGTGGTTTATTTGATGGGAAGCTAATATCAGGAATAAATATAGGGCACCTTCTCCTTCTTCTTGAGATAAAACTTTCTGAGAGGCTGAATAGACTTCACATTTTCTTAATGGAGATACATTTTTTCGATTTAAAACCCCATGCAAGTGAAATACTTCTTTCATTGATGACCACAGAAGGAAATCAATTCAGCATTACACATTCTGAAATAGATCCCATAAATTGCCTTAGTCCCTAGGTTACAGTGCAAGTCTGACAACTCACACAGCTGAGGCTCCGTCTCTCTGTTTAGAGAGCAGATGATATTCTCACTGCCACCTTATTAGCAGAGCAGGTGAGTTTGAAGTAGATAGAACTGATAGAGATCTGCTGACATCAGATTAATATAGACATTTCTTTCTTGATAGCATTTGATTTTCAAAAGCTCTTGAGAATTTAGAGTTCAAATCTCTGAGATTCATGATGTATTATACCATACAAGATCATTGATGTCACTGACAACTTTATGGGAAATAGCTCTTGCCATCAGATAACATCCAATATGTGCAAACACAGGCTGAAAACTGCATCCATTTTTGGCTGTAATATTGAAGGTCCAGTCTCATGAGCTGCTGAGAGCTCAATTTATCTTACTTGTGCTGAATTAATCATAAAGAAGTATGGGAAACATTAGACCTTTGTCTCAGAGAAATTGTCATTGTGACATTAAGGGATTAGAATTGAACCGGAGATTGCTGCTGCTGAAGCAGGGACAGGAGCTGAAATGCTGTTGGAAGCCAGTCCTGTATCCAGGCTCCAGGAGACAAATTCCCTCTGACTTAAGATGTATGGGCAGTGAAAATTGGTACCACCATGCCTAACTCATAAAGAAACCACTGCATTTCACAGCCTGAAAATGTGTCAGCAGCCTCTTGGACCCATGAAGTTGAGCAAAATGGAGACAGACTTCTTTTAATTCTGCTTTCCATTTGACTGTGAAACACCATTGCCTGTCTCGTGGTAGAAGTTTACCAAAACTTGGCTCTGAAGAAATGTTTCATCCCCCAGAAGAACCTCCCCAGGAAAAATAAACAAACCTTTATGACACTGCAAGTGTCACTGTATACCACATTTCTCAACTCAAAGAGGTGTATGCTTTCAGCCCTGCTGTTTCCAAGCTGCCAATCCTCACATTATTTAAATTAATACTACAATGAACATTTATAACACTCTAAAAATCCTTTCTTCTAGGGAGGTAATTAAAGCCTCTAGAATAGGGGGTGAAGGAGCAGACAACCCTGAAAATCGCTCCTGGTGAGGAAAATCCAACAAGGACAACATTTGGGTGATGAACAATCATCTTTAGTGGCCCTGCTGCTTTAGTAGCCACACTTTAATGGCTGCTTCTCTCCAGCTCCACAGTCCAAGAACTTCCCTTGAGAAATGTCAAGGCATGTAAAGCCAAAAAATGTAGCACTCTTTCCTTTGCTTTTCTTTAAACCTTGCAAAGGATGGACATTGAAATATCACCTACTATGCCTATAAAAACATTTGCAATTCTGTCATGGAATTAGGCTATGAAAAAATGTTCATATAATGAATACAGCCAGATCTCAGGTGATATAATTTTGGAGGGACTTTTTCTAGAAGGGAGGAAAGGGGGTTTTTTAAGACTTTCACATATTTTTTGTGGGTTTACTTGAAGCCCCTGTACTTGCTTTCATAACAATGCTTGTACCTCCAAGGACAAGATGTGTTAGCACTGGGGATAGCTGTGCTCAGGGCTCAGGGATTTACAGTGGCTGGACAGCCAGAGAACACTGGAAATTGATAGGGCTCCAGTAGACAATAGGCAGGAGATGAAAGGATGCAAAATCAAAGCTGATAAAAGATGTGCAGTATATTGTATACATCTGATGTTCATCACTGAAAGCTTTCACTTTTACATACTAATGGAAGAAAAACATCCACTGCCCTGATTTCGACATTGAGATTGGATAGACAAAGGGAAGAAGCTGCACAGATACTGCACAAATAAATATAGCCCTAAATGCAGAGAAAATCTCCGTGTGTATGTGGGTGAGTAGACATGTGCATATGCATCTGCAAACATGTGCCAAGTGAGCTGTTTATGTACTAGAACTTCTCAGGCTGGTCTCAGTCAATGTGGCAACAGACTGTGAGGGAACTGTATCCATAATACCATTCACTGCCTGTGAAGGGGTGTTTTCAGTTTTCACTGTCACATAGCAGCCAATGTTTGGTAGCCACAGAAGACACTAAATGATGCCTTTGATTTTTTTTTTCTTTGGTATAATAATCTTGGAGTAAACAAGCATTTGTTCCTCTTTCTTTTCCAGTCTAAAGGCAGTTACAAACTTATCGATAAAGGAGGAAGTTCTCAAGTGGCTCAGGCAGGTGCAGCTTGTGGACTGTGTGCAGGCACGACCGACCCAGGCGCCTTCTGATACACAACCGGCACAGCTGGGCAAGGCTGGCAGGACCTGGCGGGGAGAGAGACACAGCAAGAATAAGCACCCTCAAAACCACCACCAGTATGAGTCAAAGCAACAAACACCAGCAAGATTTGCAACTCAGACCAAACTCTACATAATGACTTGCAGAAGTTAGGGAGAGTTAGATACATTGTTGTTCATATTTAAGTTGTGTTGTCGGTGTTGGTTCAGCAATTTGAAAACTGTGTCCACTGAACACCTTCTTCTGTATGCACAGCCAGGCTGTTTGGCATCTTTTCTTAAGCAAACACCTAAAATACCATAAAGTGCCTGCACTGGAGTGAGAGCTCTGGAATTCATATCCCTAGCTCAGGATGTAAGGCAACCCCCAGCAGTTTTGTGAAGATAAAGGATATGTACAGTTAATTTTTCATATACACAGAACATGCTTTTCCCAGCTACTGGTGACTCAGCAGGTACCCGCAGAAGCAATAACTACAACTAAGCCTTTTCACATGACCACATGTCATGTAAAAATGATGTTTGTTTGTTTGTCAGTCAGTCAGTGCTCCTCAAAATATTTCTTACTGTCTCATCTAATTTTAGTTAAGTCTGACTGAAGGGAAAACTTTTGAAGAAAGGTCTCAAAGATAGAAAATCTTCAATTTTTCAATTTTTTTTTCCAAAGACATTGAGGATAAAAAAAAAAAAAAAAGAAAAATAGAAGCAACAACAAAAAAACAAGATGAGAAGACGAGAAGTCTTTTTGCCCTTCCCTTGCTGCATGAGAACTCTCATTAAACATCAGAGGGTCGAGTGGTTGCAAAGCTGTCAGAGGACTCATCCTGGGCAGTGGCTGGCACAGTACTGCCCACAGTGGTGCTGCCCACAGTGGTGCTGCCCACAGTGTTTTCCCCGCAGGGTGACCAGGAGCTGTCCCCACCACAGAACAGGTGAGGGCCATGCCAGGCACAAACTCGCTGGATATGAGGCTCCATTGCTTCTGCAACTACAAACTTGTATGTGCAAATGCCCCCTGCTAGTGAATGTGCCCCTGCCTCCCATTCACTTTCCTCTTGACAGAGCTGCTCCAGGTGCGATCTTTACACCAGCCCAGGGGTGCTCAGTTTTTGAACCCTCTCTTGCCTTCCACTCCAGTTTCTGTCCAAACAGGACCAATCATAGTAGAGTTTGAGAAGTAATAGGTAGATATGTGGGCTTAAAGGCCTGTCCTTATATCTTACACGTAAAGTCCATAATCTGTGCTTTTACTATGGGAAAAGTTAGGATCTTAAACAGGCTGATAATATCCTTTATGAGAAGAAATTAATAGAAAAAATATGGCATATATAAAAGAGAATATTTGTACTACTGTCACTGGAAGTGAAGAAAAAAATTGCCATCTCCTAAAGCACTTAGGAAAACATCCACATTTTATATTTCACATCACTTAATAGCTAGTGAGAGGGGTAATTAAAGGAACCCATCTAAGTAACCTCAGTGGAAAAGTTAGGGGTAGAGAAACTTGTTAACCTGGGGTACTTATTTCAAACAGAAGGACCTCAGTAAACACAGAAGTAGGGGAAAAGAGCAGTTGCATGTTAAGCATGGCAAAATATTTGAAAGTGGGACCAAAGGTGAGGAAACTGAGAAACTTCATGCCTGAAAAAGAGTCAGCAGGAACTGAAATGCCTTTGGAGCCTTTCTGACTGTAAGGGAGAAGAGGGTGACAAGCAGAGAGTGGAAATCAAAAGGAAAGTTCAGGAAGATAAAATTATTAATATTAGGATATTTTGTTATCTACACAAACTGATTCACAGAGGGGAATGGCAGCAGGATTTGGCAGCACTGCCTTTGCTCCCACAGTCTGCCATTGAGCCCTGAGCAACTTCAGGGGACAAAAGTCACACAAGGTGAGAAGCATTCAAACAAAATTCCTCCCAGAAGGTTTTAGACATGACAAATTAAAGCTCTGCATGAAAAGTCATGGAGAAAAGGAACAAGACAGAAGGATATTAAGCCAATGTTCCATTTCCTCCATAAATCCCACCTGTGTTCAGAGGGTCGGCACAAAGCCTATATGCAACACTGACATTTATTAATTTCCCATGCAAAAGCTGTTTGGAAGTGGGCTTTTTATGCACATCATGCTTTGGCCCTTGGTGGGTTGTGAGCAGGCTCAGGAAGGTGGGAGGCTGCCTTGCACAGGGGGAGCACCATTCACCCCTGAGTGAGAAGGGCCTCAGGGAGACGCAGACCAACTGAGAGGGTACCAGTGAGCTGGGAAACACGGAGAGTAGAGGGGAGTGGAACTAATTCAGCAAACCCACAGCACAGGAATATTGCTCTTGGATGCATCAAATTCTGGCCAAATGTTGTGCAGGTGAAAACGACACAAGAGGATCCTGATTCATTTCTCTCAGAGGTTTCTTCCAGTAAACTGGAAAGATAATTGCAGGAAGCCTGGAGGTAAACAACAAAGTGCTGGTCTGTGCTGGGATTGCAGCCCCATAAACCACATGGAAGAGCTAATAGCAGAGCTCTGCTTTCTCCTGGCAACAGAGGACACACTCACTTCTTGAGCCATGGTGCAAGGCTGAACACTGGATGGTGCAAGGCTGAACACTGATGGTACTATAATATCTATTAATAAATGTTCATGATAATTTTTAACCCTAGGAGTCCCACTAGGTAAATATGTGTGATTTTCCTTCTGTAGACAGGAAAAGAAAGCACAGAACAGCTTACTGATTTACCTGCTAAAACCCTAGCACCAGGCAGCAGATCTAACAACAAAACAGATTTCTGTGTCACGTGTTGGAGGTTTGAAGGAAGCAGAGGAAGTAAGAGAATTTATATACAGCTTTACTTATAAAAGCAGTTAAGAAAATCTTCTTAGGTAAAGGACATAAATACTGCTTTACTTAAAAAAGGAGAAGAAGAAAGGAAACCATCACCTTCCCGAAGCAGAAGTGCCTGCTCCACTTTGCTGTGGGGTGTGGCAAGATCCAGGGCACATTTGAGGTCAGCATTTCTGCATTTCGGGTTAGCACCATAGTCTGTCAGCAAGACAACTATCTCCACACTGGATTTCCTCGCTGCCGCATGCAGGGGGGTGTCTAATCGCTTGCCCACGTTCACACTGGCTCCTGGGGTGAAAAGCAGCACGTGGTTAGATCTGGTAGGCAGCAGGGGCTGCTGAACCTGCGTCACACAGGCTGTTTTCCACCAGTAGCATCAACAAACAAAGGGGATGGATGGCACTCGGCAGTTTGGTGGTGCTCTGGGCCACCAAACCCTGTCTGCCATGCTCAGAACTGAGCAGCTTGACCTTCAACCCAATATATGTTCAAAGCCTACTACATGCTCTTTAAAGTTGTTAATGGCATAAAAATCTAACATGGATTATGTTAATTTAATTGCCAGGGGAAAAAAAACCTCCAAAACCTTTAGGTATCTCATTGGAATAACTCTGGAAGCACAGCAAGCAAAAAGCTTGCACCAGGCTGGCTGGGCACAGCAGGGCCACACTTTGAGCAGGTGTAAGTTAGCTGATGCACACTGACAGCAAAAATTTATGCTAGTTTATAGCCTGTGCCTGGACCTGCAGTGATTATTCTTCCAAACAGCTTTACTGCTGCCCTCATCATCCACTGGGGAGGAGGTGAAGTTAATGGTTCTGATAAACTGCTGTGCTAAGCAAGAGTTGATTTTGGTCAGTAACATTAGCCAGCATTTTTTGTGCTTCCTGTTATCATGCTAGAAAACTAAAATAATTCTGTTTTCACGTTCAGATAACCTCAAGAAGGTGTCTGTAATTAAGAAGGTTTTTTACTTAGGAAATCTTAATTTCTTTATCAACACAGGGGAAGTTTTTAATGGCCTCAAATGAGTCTGATGGAGTCAGGCTCCCAAACAACTCTTGTGGAAATAACCCATGATGTTTTAAAAGGAGAGGCAGCTCAGAGAAACCAGCAGTGTTGTCTCCCATCACCACAGCTCTCCCCCGGCCCCTTTTCCAGGTGTACCTAGCTCCAAAAGCTTCTTGACACATTCTGGTCTCTGGTACGTGCAGGCCATGTAGAGAGGGGTCCCATGCTCTGGGTCTTCTTGGTCAATATCAACCTCATGGGCCAGAAGGGTCTCCATGCACTCCCTGTGACCTGTGGAGGGAAGAGCTGCCACTGAATTGCTGCAGAGCAGAACACACCCAGATACAACTGTGAGGCACAAGAGCTGTGAAAAAGCCAAGCCTGTGCTTCTGTACTCTTATGGAATTTTTTTTTTTTTTTAAATGCTTTATCAACAACAAAGGACACATTTGTCTCATAATTATTGTTTGCTTCCCTCGCAGAACATTACCTCTCTTGACTGCCTCGTGGATGGGCGAGGGCAGGTGGCCCCCCGGCTGCGCCATGGCTCCGAATTCCAGCAGCATGTTGACACAGGCTGCACTGCCACTGCAGCAGGCGTTGAACAGGGGAGTGCTCCCATCGATGGTGACTGCATTGACCTGCAATGGCAAGGCACACCCAGGATAATCCAGTCTGAGAGGAACGGCCTTGCAGCATGCCTCCTGTGCACACCAGAAGTACACCAGAGTGAGAGTCTTGTCTTGTGTAATTTCAGGAATTATTTTATTTACAACTTTTTGAGTTATATGTTGTGATGTAACATATATAACATCCTACTTTGGTGTCTGCCCTCTTTCCCAGATTGTTAGAGCCATAAGGCAGAAACCCTGCCTGCTATGAATGCTCCAGCTGGAGCTCCTAAAAAATATATTTTTTTTATTCTTTCTTTTCTTTTTTAAATGTGAAGAAGTTGAGTATCTTCAAGATTGTTTAGTTTGCACCAGACTCAAGGTAGAACACCCTCAAATGAAAATGGCTTTGCTTTTTAAATGAAAACATTTACTTTCTGTTTAATACTTTCACCTGAAAACACATTTCCAGTGAAAGAAATTTTCATAGAAACATAATCCCAAACAGGAAAGGAGCTTGAAGGAGTTGATATCCATATGTATCTATGCAAGACAGAAATTTTTTCACCAACTTCTGATGTAAGGACCTGGCAAGAACCTCTATTGCCATTCTCCAGTGGGAGAATGATCACAGAATCACAGAATATGCTGAGTTGGAAGGACCCCATCTGGATCATGGAATCCAACTCCTGGCCTTGCACTGGGCACCCCAAGAATCACACCATATCCCTGTTTATGCTATGTTTGTCTCTATAGCAACCCCTCAGGGCTACTTTATGAAGCAAATCTTCATGTCTTTAACTCTGTGGCACAATGGAGAAGAGCAATGGATTATGCAAACATGTGCCAATTTGTAAAACCTCCACTGCCCTCATCTCCTCCCAGTGTCATCATGCAGGTGTGGCTGGAGCTGCTGGAGGCACTGGAGGGCTGCTGACTGTTTTGGTGCTGCTTGGTTTCTTGCCATATAAATTTTACTTGAAAACCCAGCTGACATAAAAATATTCTTATATATTTCACCCATTCCTTAATCTCTATTGTGAACATGTTTTCTGCCTTAGGTCCAGCTGTGGGAATAGTTATTTTATTAGCAGATAAAATGTTTCATTGCTTCAAGCACACATCCATTTTTACTTACTTGAGACTCCCAAACCTTCCCATAGAAAACCAGATGTTATTCCAGTGATCATTGCTGAGTGGGAAGGGGGAGGGTAAACGTGTGAGTTACTTTCTTCAAGGTTATTTCATTTAGCATCTTTCATTCGTTTTCCATCAATCGTGACTATGTTTCACACACAAAGGGAAAACAAAAGAGAATAATGGGATGATACAAGGGGGAGACAAATCTATCACCCAGGGGAACAGAACACTGTTATGTTTTTCCACATTTCTCTCTGCGATTTCCACTGCATCTTGGCCCTGCCACATGGACAGCACGTCCATCATCCCCACTCATGTGATGAGCATCCCTTCCCAGGTGCCCACGTCCCCAGTGGTGTCCCCAGACTTACCTGGGCACCGTTTTCCAGCAGCAGCTTGGCGCAGGCCACGTGGCCCCCCAGGCAGGCCTCGTGGAGAGCCGACACACGGTCCGTCGTCACCAGGTTCACGTTGAAACCCTGCAGGGTGTGAGGGGACAGGGGGACAGCCCTGCCTGAGCCACAGCTCCTGCAGGGCCGCTGCAGGTGCCCGTGGCAGCGAGTCATGGCAGTGGTGTTTGCCCAGGGAAAGGGCTCAGGCTGCTTTGGTGCTGTTCAGTGATTCAGTTCCTGTCCCCACAAACCACAGCTGGCAATGGGGTTAAAGAGGGAGCAGTTATAAGCTATGCCTTCTGTTTCTAGCTCTTTACCATGCATTGTCAATTGCAGGAAAGACATCACATTTCTTTAACTTATAAGGCTGGCAATCCCTTCTCTATTAAGTGCTGCACCAGGAGCTACAGCTGGAGGGATTCACCTCCCTGAATGAGAATGCTTCTGGCACAGGTAACTGCAGCTCAGCTGGAGCTGACAGCTCCTTCAATGGGGAGAAACAGAATTCCCTAGGATATGATTCATCCTGTGCTAAAGCAACTGTTTCCAGTAGGGCAGATACATTATATCCTAAAAGTTCTTTCATTATCTACATGGGGTACCCAAGTATGTTTCACTCAGAGGTAATAAGCACCAGGTAAACGTATAAGAGAGATTAATCAAATCCCACCCACAAATCAGTTCCTCATCTGACCATCCAGGAAATGTTTTACACGGAAGAGAACAGTGATCTACAAATGCCTTATTTCACGTATTTTCCTAATTGACAGTTGCCGTATCTATTCCTGCACAAAGACAAACCAACATGTTCACAAAGGGGAAAGCAGTTGTCATATGTGTTTTCCTCTGAATGCAACTAAATCTCCTAATTTAATTAGAATTTTACAGTCATGTGTGAGACAGGCCTGGTAGCAGCCTCATTTTCCATGTGGTGTGGTATTTTGAAGCACAGCTGGTGTCTGCCTGATGTGCTATAGACAGGGCAGCTCACGAGATGGCAGCAATGCACTTTTTAGTGAGCAGCATCCAATGCAGTGGTCAGAAGGGAGTACCTGGGAGCAACCTCACACAGCAAAAAAGTCAGAAGTCCTGACGCTGAGAGTATTAAAAGCACTCTAAACAATTCAGGCTAAGCATTATATGATAGAAAAACAATCTTTTTCAGTCATGTGAAAATATTATTAATGTAAAAGCCATTGGTAAAATTTCTCATGGATCACAATGGTGCTAGGGGCATAGATAAAGCCTTGAAAAAATAGAGGTTATTCCATTTTCTAATTGTATGGTTATTTCTTACTTCATGATTAGTGTATTCCTTCAAGATGAATTTCTTCCAGAGACTCCTAAAAAGGAGACCTATTCTCAATCATTATTCATATATACATGTATATAAATATTTAACAAATAAAACTCAGTCATATCAAGTGAAAGAATAAGCACTGATATCTTGGGAAAAACAGCAATTCCTTCCATTATAAAATGAAGAATAAGATGTAGAACTTACAAAGGCTGTTTGCCAAACACCATTCATGATAAACCTTGTTTCCAATGTACATGAAAAAGCAAACTCTTTTTTCAGGCATTGAAACAGGTGTTGGTGAGTTCTTGAGCCATTTTAAATCTCCAGCACCACATCTCCTCCCTATGTCCAAGCATTCCCTGTGCAGCCAGAGCCTCAGTGGCTTTCTTGAAGCTATGGTGCTGCAGTAGAGTTTTCTGAGTGTACCACAGATACTCAAGTACAGTCCCATACTTCATTTCAGTCTAGTAGTGTAACTTTTTGGAAGCAATCAGCAATGATTATGCTCCATGAACAACTTCACCCCCTACATTTATCAATCTGTGGTGACTCAGCTCCAAGTCAGGCTCTACAGACATTGCTGCCTTCATCTCTTTTCATCAGCAGGGACCTTCATCTTTTACTGCCAAAATTAAATGTCTTCAGGAAGAGGAGAAAGGGTGGATTCACTAAATGATATAACCACACCACTGGGTGCTTCCTCAGTGTACAACCATGAACAGTGCAAAACCAGGGCATCCAGTGAATAACCACAACACTGTGTGCTCCACGAAGCAAGTGGTGTAAGGTCAGCATGAATGAAGAGAGAGGGTTCAGAAAACCATCAAATCCCTAAATGAATAAATACTCGTTCTTTTCATCTCTAACCTGCATCACTTCATTTTCCATAAAAATCACTTTATGTCAGCAGGTGAAGGAAGGAGGGGTCAGAAAATGGGAGGGCAAATAGTGTCTGTAAACAGTGTCTTTTTTTGGCTGCAGCTGTGCCTCAAGAGATGTCTGGAGTTGATGCTTTCACACAGGCAGCTCCACTCCTCGAGGATGTTGTCCATTAGGGCTTTGGCCTCTGGTAAAAATTATTTACTTGAATTATAAAAAGTCTGATAGCAAAGTCAAAAGCTTTACACTCAGGGAATTAATTTCCCTGCAGTTGCCTTGGGGGCAAGAGAGAGAGGGGGACAGTACCTGTTTGTAGATGAGGACACTGAATTTAGCAAAGGTGGTAAGGAAGATGATTGGCAGAGCACAAAGAACCATAACCCGTCTCTTTTCATATCCAGCTTCTTTTCCTTCTCATGTATTCTCTCCTCCTCTCTTCCTTTTGCCTGAACTCTCAGTTCCTTTTGGACCAGAGAGTTTCAGGCTGACTTTATAAAAGGCAAGATGCACTTTTACAGCTTTTTACTGGTTTGTGGGTTTTATTTCTAATAGCCTACATATATATATATTTATTGTCCCTATTCTCAAGCCTAGTTGCATGGTTCATAATTGAGAAAGAGCACAAGGATCATTGTTTATTATATAGCAAGCTGCAAGCTGTGATAGTCTTTGTCCCAGGCTTGTCCCAGCTTCTTAACTGAGCAAACTAATACATGCCCAGAGGTGTTTGTGCAGATATATTATTCATACAGATACATTTCTTATGCCCTGTTGCAGTCTTATTACCAGCTCACCAGCCCACAAATGCAATTCATGTGAAACCACCCTGCTTTCCAGCCTTTTCTTTACCTGTGGGCTTTTACCTGTGCAATCAAGGTTTTCAGAGAGAGAAGGCGTCCCTGGAAGGCAGCATCATGAAGAGGGGATCGATCTGCCCAGCTGCCTGAAACAGCAAATGCATAGAAGCTAATTCAGGTAAGTAGCAAAAGCAGATCTTGGGAGGACAGGGGAAGCACAGCCACGTGTAAACACAGATCAGGACTGAAATCAGTGTGGGCTCAGGGGTGAAACTGTTTGATGAATTAATTTCAGCAGAGCAGCTGAGGGGTCAGCAATCCTGAGAAAGCTGGCTGCTCACCAAGGGACCTAAACAAAAGCTTCTTGGCAGAACTTTTAAAAAAAGAGCTAGAAACATGTTTCAGCAAAGATCATGAGTTTAGTGCTGCTGGGTCTCACGTGGAGACTTCAGAATGCTGCCATTCTCCTACTCAAAACTGTATCAGCCTCCACCTTTCCTCAGGAGGTCTTGTCACAAATTGCATGCCAGCTTCTCTGACACTTTGTTAAGAGCTTCATAGCAGGGTTGACTTGTCCATCAAATGAATTGTGGCATGTCCTTGGCAGTTTTATTTCCTGAACTGACAATTTCATAAATAACATCCTCCCTCTCAGACTACCATGTAGCAGGTTTAATCATTCTCTTCACTGAAATATGTTAGAAAATACATGGAAAAACAAATTGTGCCTGAAGGCTTTACTTTTCCTCTTTAATAATTTTGAGATGCTGAACTGTCCAGACTCCTTCACATAGGCTTGCCTGCCCTTTTTCTTATCTTAATCTATTTACATGTCAAGAAAAATAATTCTTTAGCCTAGCTACTACCTACAAGCATAGACATTCAGCTCAGGTTAAATCCCTGCCATTCAAGTAGAGAGCAAATTTACTTGTCCTATACCAAAATTTATAACCATACTATGACACAGTGTGTCCTAAGTATTTCTCCAAAGGCCAGCTGCATTTCCAGTGCCACAGGACAGAAGCAATACCAGTGTTTGCATTCATGCTCTGCAGTACAGCAAGCCCATGGGCACTGTATTTGAAACCCTTGTCCTGTTTAATTTTTTCAGCTATGCTACACAGCAGAGAGAATGGAAAGGGTGATTTATCTCCATTTCAAATGCTACCCAAGGCAGGGAGAAATCAGTGAGTGGCTCAGGCACATCCATGGGGACTTGAGGCCAAGGACCCAGCAGAGGTTTTACCCCTGGCCAAAGAAGTCTCCTTTTGCTACCCAAGGACCGGGAAGAACTTCAGCTATTGGAGTTACAGTTTTAAGTACAGTTATTACTTTTGTTTCCATTCATTTATGGAGCACTTCCTGAGCTCCTAAGGCAGGAAACTGGCATGGAAAGACCAGTTGGCACAATATATGGCAAGGCTCTGAATGACACATCAGTCAAAATGATGGAAACAGGAACCAAGTAGGGACCAAGAAACATCTTCCTGAAAACATCCCAAATACCCCACACATCTCACTATGCTGGTGACAGAAACAGGCAAGCTCGGTTCAGAAGGTCAGAAGACATTGCAAGTGACAAAGCCCAGAGCCCTTATACAGCAGGAAGATTCAGGAGTTACTCAGACAACAGAGCTACAGGACGTTATTTAATCTTTTATGCAGAGCATAACACGTGTGAGTGCGTGTTCTCACATGCATTTCCAGGGCATTTCCAATGCATGTGTATGCACACACAGCCTCAGGACAACACACACTGCTGCACACTTCCATGCCAACCTACCTCCCTGAAAGGGTGTGGCAAATATAGTCCCCATACAGGGCACACCTCCCCTTTTCAGCTGGGAGCGACATGACTGAAGTGCTCTTTTTAAATGCCTGCAGATAAACTACATAGCCCTGCTGCTGCTGCTGTGCTACTCCACTGCAAAGAGAAAAGGTTGTGAAGCTCTGACTGTAATATGATACAGTGCCCCAGCAACAACATCACATGATCTTACATTTTGTAAGATTATCCTTAATGGCTTTCTGCAAATGGCAACTTGCAGATAAAAATATGTTATGGCCTGCTGAATTTCAAAGCACCTCAATAAGAACCTGCTTGAAGAAAAAACTGCTGTTCACCACGTGTCAGACTATGATTGCATAAAGGTGCTTGAAAAAAATGACAGTAATAAATGATTGTAATTATATTCTAGAAAGTAAATGATAAATTAATAACCAAGACATGCCTGTATATATACAGGCTTCATAAAGGCTTTGTTAAAAATGCTTGGCTACAGCATTTCTCTTGGCCAGATATTAATGTCCCTGCTTTGGGTGGCCATCCCACACTATCTGTGTTCTGATATCATTCCTGTGCCTGGTCATGATGGCACAATCACAAAACAAGTGCCCAAAAATGAGTCACATAGAAATGTGTGATGTCACAATGCTGAAGAATCTTCAGCTAGGAAAATAAGCCCTCATTAGCAGTAAATTGAAAATACTGTGTCATTTTCATTAGTGAAAAAAACAGGAATGCAAACACATGCCTATTCATTATTATGGCAGGGTGTGAGGGACTAGGGAACTCACTTGAAAAAAAAAACCCATGACCTACTAAGTAACCTATGAAATACAATATATTCTTGTGCTGTGCATTTTTCAGAACAGTTTTAGCTGCATTCATTTTTATCTTCTGATTTAACAAAACAAGGATTCTTGTCTTGGATTCATAAAGTCATTAGTTATATCCTCCTAGCATCTCCTTTCAGAAAATCAATGTGCTAAAACTTTTCCCTACATATTTTCTGTCAGTAAAACTGGATGTTTAGTAAAACCATCTGTAACCACTGCTAAAGAACACCTTGCATCCGAGAACAATATTTTTATTTACCATAGTGCCTTGAGTAAATGTTTTCCTCATTCTAGCTGGGTAATTGTTGGAGTCTCATATTTTGCACACCTAAATAATGCCAACACATACTGACACTGCAAAGACCCCAGAAATGGGAGGCACTTCAGGTTAAAACATTTACTCATGCATTTAGCAAAAAATCCCTCAGTTCATGGCAACTCGCTGATTTAAATTCTCAAGTAACAAAAACGTGGCAAACAAGCATTTAAATGTTAGAGAGTCCATATTTTTACTTTACCTGGGACTATTCCATAGATCTCTTCTGCTATCCTGGCAGCTTCTTTTCTGTTGCCTTTAACAATATAGAAATGAGTCAGCAAAGCCAAAGAAATCTTAATTAAAAGCTTGAAGCAAAACAAAGCAAAAATAGCAAAATAAATGTTAGTGAAAGAATGCAGTATAGAGCTGCTCTCCATTTTGGTTTGCTCTTTGAATAGTTTCTCAGGTTGGCTAAGTTGCACTGGCTATTCTTGGAATCATATGTCATCTATTTTAAACTCTTCAGGACCTGCTGTTCCTCAGTTACCAAAAATACACCCTGGTTTTATTTGGTATAAGGTATTTGATACTAAATAACAATATCAAAGATATTTCGAACATTTCTGCATATAGGAAGCAAATGAGAAAATCCTTTCCAAACCTACATAAATAAGAATAAATTTTCAGACAGATGATCTCCATACCACCTGAAAGCCTATACATCCACATTAGGTTTATTCTTTGAGGTAGCAGTTCCATTTGCAAAGATTGCATAGATAAAGTGGCAGAAATTGTTCAGAGGTGCTGTAAAAAGAATACTTTTCTGTCTTTTCCGTCTTGAGAACAGGCCTTGCTGGTACTCAGACACAGAATAAAGGCAAACACGTCAAAGAAAAGCATTCTCATGAAAGAATTTGAAATAAACCCACATGGCCAAATCCAGGGCTAAGAAGTCAAAGTCATCTAGGAGGAGAAAAATACATTGAAATTGCACAAAAAGAAACACACATGTTGGCTTTTTCCATTACTGAGGGATAAGGAAGGTGTCCATTGACATTTCTTGCAAACAGCATTCTCTGTTTTGGAAATACTTTTACATTATCCTCCATTGATTTAAAGGTGCAATATTTGAAATTGAACAAGATGCACCCTTTCTTTAATGGCCCTTTTACTTTCTGAAGGCACATGGCTTCCATAGAGAGCAAAGGGTTTTTTCTGCATGTATTTATTTGAATCTATGTAGAACACCCTGATTCTTTTTATTTTAAACTTTTATTTATTCCTATTTTCCTATATGTACCACAGGAGGAGGATTTATTTCTTGATTTCCCTCTTTGCCTGGGTTCTCTTAGCCTTCAATTCCAACATCTGCCGAGGAGAAGAGCAGGATAATTCCTCTCTTAGAGATCCCAAAGACTTGGTGGATATGCACACGGAAATTATACAGCAAATAATTTCCCTGGGCATTTTAGATGCAATTTCTTCTGGTTTATAACAATACAGCTGGTTTAGCACCTTGCTGTCTTCAGTGTTCAGCCCTCCCAGGTGCACTAAAATGCTATCTAAAATATGTGCAAAGATAAAACACCCCAAGCAATTTTCTCAAGTGAACGAATTTTTCTAAAATTCTGAATTAAACCAAGTTATTACATTCTTACATAACTTAACTCCTTAAAAAAGTATTACATCTACCTTTCCTTACACAGTAATATTATATACCTGTAGAAACTATAATACTTACAACACCAAAAGAGGAAAATGTCTTCTTTTTAATCACTTTAATAGTTTGCCACAGGACAGGACACCTGAATATACAGAAAACAGGACAAGAGAAGTTCAGTTAAGGAATCACAGAAAAACACTGGTGTTGGGGAAAATTAATGTTTAACAAGGAAGTTTTACAAATATGAATACTTAGTAGATGGTTCTCTAGAAATAAAAGCAAATTTTGATATAGAAGAACAAAACAGGCCTGAAAATAAAGACTGCTGAGCTAGTTGTCACTGGACAAAGGTTGAGATGAGTTGTAAAGAGATATTATGGCTAAGAGCAAAGGATAAGTTGATTAAAAACAAAAGTATGTTTTTACCAAGCAAAGATAAATCTCAAAAAAGCATAGGCAAACAGGAAACATGTTTTTACCAAGTAAGAAGAATTTTCCACTGCAGAAAAACAGAAAAGTTTTAAGCTTAAAATATAACATACTAACTCATGTGATTGGTTACTTACTACCATAATATGGTAGCATAATATTGGTAGCTATTACAGGCTATAGGTAATGGTAAAAGTATTATGTATGAAGCTGATTGGTTGGTATGTATTAAGATATTCAGCAAAGAAAAATATATAATGTATTGTAACCAGAACAGTGGTGGCTTCAGGCATGCTTTTAGGCTGTAGCTGGCAGCTTATAGGCCTGGCTCTGTACCCATGACCCAAGATTGCTGTAACTCCTTCTGTGCAGTAAACAGCATTTTTGAAGAGCTACCTGGAGTCCCACATCTCTTGTCTCAGGGTCTTACACATTGGTTTATTGGCAGTTAATTCTGCTCAGCTGAGAAACAAGAGGAGAAATTAGCAAACAAAGGTGGACCAAAAAACAGAATGGTCAGCCAAGAAAACTCTGAGATAATGAAAACATTCCTCCTGAAGCCAGAGGAATAGTAAAAGCTGTAAAACTTGAACAAAATGTAGGATGCAGAGAAAAAGAACACGTAAAAAATATTAAGACCATTGCAAAATAAAATCAACCTAAAAGACAGAGAAATCTTTCTCGTGTAGGATTTACAGAACTGGCTCTCAGCAGACCAGTACAGAAGGAAGAGCACCTTCTAAGGGAAAAACTGAAAAACTGGTTTTTGGTTGCAAAGGAGACTCATTGATTTCTTTCACAATCAGCCTGCTAGATGGTATGTAGAATTGTACATAAAACTCAGAAAAATACCAGAAACTGAAAATCAGGTGATTCCCACTGAAATTCTCTTATCCCTAATGGAATAATACCAAAGAGCTCTCCAAGTGCTCTAGAAAGCCATGAAAAAGTTTGACTGCTTGGAAGCAGTCACTGGAATAGGACTCCCAGAAGGACTAACTCTATTTGTGTAGCAGCAAAATCACCCTCCTGGCTTCAGAACAAGACAAATAAAGATGTTCAGTTAAATTATTGAGTGAGTCATTTGAGAAAAACTTGTGTAATCTCTTAATCTGCTCTTAGTGTAAAAGAGCACTAGGAAAATTACTGCAGTGGATGTAAAAGAGAATCATCTGGGAAGATAGATGAACAGCACAGTGGAAAGTATGAATACTGGTGAAGGTAGTAGTCAGGCAAACCACAGCAAGATTGGGTGTGATCACTCATAAATCTCTGGTATTTTTGAGACTAGAGAGATGAGCAACATCGTGTAGGCATGAGAACAGGCAGAACACGAGAGCAATGACAGTGCAGACACAGGACTGTCATCGGTCCTCCCTTGCTCTTTTGAGCATCATTGCTGTGAGCTGAATGAGGTGGATTATCAACTCCATTGACAGACTTGAATGAACAAGCCAGCCCCTGTAGAAAAAACACACCTCACTGAGAACTTCTGCAAGATGCCCAAACTACTCCATGAACCGCTTTTCCTTAACTCTAGGATAATTACTAAATTGTTAAATCAAAAAATATCCAAAAAATATATTAATCCTTCCAAAAAATTGTCATGAGATGATAAATAGAAGTAGTTTAGCTAGATCCTCCAAAAACCTGGAAAGGTAATCTTAGTTTACAAACATGCAAGGAATAAACAGAAAAAGAAGACAGTCCAACTTAGAAAACTACTCATTTTCAGTAAGGTTCACCTCAACTTTATACAACTTTTAGGGAGAAATATCAATGTGACCTCAAGAATTTGGCAAGGATATATAAATTAGAGGGATTCTCATCTCAAAGAACTTCAAAAAGATATTGGTCAATTCTTATGCTACACACACTTTGAATTACAGCAGTGTATTTCTAATGTATGTAGTTGGGATTAGAATATCAAATGTATTCAAAGAAAGGCAACTGGGAAGAAGAGTCAGAAACGCTCAGAACAGATGAGAACAAAGATGTTCATACAGAGCCTGGCTACTTCTTTTCTATCAGCTTGATCTCATGAACGAAGCTACTTCCCACACAAGCCTTGCCTTATTTGCATCCTTAGGTCAGCACACTTACAACACTCCTGCTTTTAAAGAGACCTGGAGAGTGACTCACTGGTTGCTCTCAAGCCAACGTGGGATTCATCTCACCTATCTGCCCACCCATCACACAAGGTAGGGTCTGGTTATTGAAACTCCTGCTGCTGCCTGGGCAGGAAGGCAGCACATTCCAGCAGCAGCCAGTGCCTCTGTTCCCAGGGAATGCACCAGTCCCTCCTGCTTGAACAAGCAGCTTGAAGAACGAGCACGTACCAGACAAACAGCCAGGCACTGTTAAAGTTAGATGTCTCCTGCACAAGTAGCATCTCTAGAGTTATGACAGTATTGAAGCATGTCAGGATCTGAAAGCAACCTAATATACCTGCTAGGTTTACAAGAAAAATGTATCATTTTGGTAAAAAAATAAATTCAGATGTGTAACTGCATCCTGCCTTTAGTTTTGTTCCCTTAAGAAATACTCACCTTTTACCTATGTCAATGCTCAAGCCATTAGGGAAAACTGTGGAAGTCAACTTACTACCAAGTGTCCTGATGCACAGCAAATATCATGAGAATAGTTTAATGATAGCAATTAAACACTAAAAATATTGAAATACTTTTAATTAAAAAAAAAATATTATACCATTTTGAGATTTATTTTTTTATCTATTTACATAAAGTCTGTATTTTACTGAAGCAGAAAGCACTGGAAAGACTTTTACAATTAATTTTTAAAAGCCTAACCAGATATGAAAAAAAAAGGAGTAAGTGGAGAAATAAATATCAAAAGGGAAAAATATAAACAGATGCAGAAAAACTTGACCACAAAAAAAGTAAATAACAGTATCTACCTTCTTACAGACCTATCCACACCCACTAAAACACAGTCTGAAAGACTAATCTTATATCCCTACTTTACTTGATGTTTGTATGGTGTGTTGTATGGTTTAACCTACAATTTTCAAATCTCAGCACCTTAATTCAGTGTCTGTACATAATGTATTGGAAACAACATTTCTCCTGGTGCCTGGGGATGGAATTTCATTGCAGTTTGGAGGGGACCTTCTATACAGGTCTTCCTGTGCCTCCTACACACCACAGGCTCTGCTCAGTGCAAGACATTGCTTAATCAGTGTGACTCTTTGCTAACACTTTCCTGGTATTTCACAACAATCAAATGTTACCTACAAACGCAATTGAAACATTTTAATTTTTAACAAGTTTTTTTATTAATTTTTAACCACTCATTATCTCAGTAATTTTCTTTTAGTATTCTGCTTATTTTATTTAACCTTTTTCATGTTACCCACTGATGTTTTGTAGAACTGTGAATGTTTCTTTGGCATCACCCTTTACTCCACTGCACAAGGCCAGTTAGCAAATCATTCCCACTGAGTTCTGCATAATACGAGTAGTGTTATTTGAGAATCAGCTATGGGTTAAGTTTGTATGGCAGCTTGCACAGAAAAATGATTATTAAAAACATTCTCATAAGAACTCTTAACAACCAGTGGTGGAAAAGCAGCATTATGCCTTGTAGTTCTGCATTTTCTAATTATATGTTCCCACATATTATCAAAAGGTATCCACTCTTTATAGAAAGGTAAATAAACTTCTAGATAAACTTTACATTGGTCTTGTAAACAAGACTATAACAAGGTTTTATTATGTTATTCATAAGTACACAATGTTCCACAAAAGCAAAAAAATTTTGAATAGACACACAATCCTTTTGATTTGGTTTGTAGATGTTGCAGGAAACCAAATAGAAATAAAAGGGAACAAACAAAATATTACTAAAAATACATACACACACATATATATATATATATATATAACATTTCCCTGGAATGACAATCAATATTTTCAAAAGTAGAAATCTGAATGCTTGAATAATATAAAAAAAAGAAAGAATAACTTAGTAAAGTAAAATATTAGCTTAATTCTACCTATTTATCCTTAAATCTTGTGGCAACCATTTTAGATGACTTTCACTTTAAATGTGACTTCAAAAAACTCAAATTGTAATATTATGCACTGTATGTTACATATTAAAGGCTAAAAATTCTAGTAAAAGAAAATAGACTTTATATATGGCAATTATTTATATTATCTTTGTGTTTCATGAAAATATGTTTAATGAAATTATAAAAATGCTTGTGTAATTACATCTCTACCCAATTAACAGGAATTTGGCAGAAGTAGTGTGTTAAATACTACCCCTCAAGGGCTTGGAAACAGTATTTTCATATTGCACAGTTTTAATATTAATACAGTGTCTGACAGCACACAATACTTCAGAGTCATGAAATAGTAAGCTTATAATCATTAGTGATGCTTGAAAAGGAAATTAACCTAGTGCATCAGGCAAGGGCAATTTTAGAGGTGGTTGACACAAATGAAATAAATGCTTCCACTCACACACATTGGCACAATGCTGTGCTGCCTCTTGCCCCACACACATCACTCAGGACTCCTCACAGATGCTCCTTCTCTCTCTCTCTGTCTCTCCCAGCAAAGCACAGCCATTGGTTATTTCCGCTTAAGGCATACCTTCCCAAGATCTCACGTGCAGAACCTGCCAGCCAGTGTCTCTGATGTGGATGAGGTGAAATCATTCACCCTGAGCACTGTCCCTCCCAGAGATGGACTGAAATGCCACTTTGGTCATAAGTAAGGGGAAGGAGAAAGAGAAGTGGGGGAAAAGGGATGGGTGGGTGGGTGGGAGGTGGGAGAGAGCACGTAAGCACAAGTGTGCTTGTTAAGCCCTTCACAGTTTTTGCTCCCTCACACACGTGTTAGTTCACACTTTGGCACAGTCTGCTGGAAGTTTTCAGGCCTGAGATGTTTCTGAAGGCTTATTTATTATCTAAATAATACTATTTCTTTGTCTATGTACTGAAAAACAAAAACAAACCCCAAAACCACTAAAAGCCTTAATTCACTTTCACACATGTAAGAGAACAAGACAAATTTAGCACCTCTGAAAATATCAGAACAACATTGTGGAATTTTGATTTAGGAATAGGATGAGCAACTCTGACTAGGGAAAATTTCAAAATAATAATGCTATGCAGGCAAAACACTGTCACTGGGACACAACTGCCAGAATCGAGTCTCTGAAATTTACATGGTAATGGACTTTATGACTAATTTCAAGTGCCATTTTCATCTTAGAAGAAGAAAAGTGTATTTTGTTGAGTTTCTAATTGTTTTGAAAGAGGTCTTAAAATAAAAACCACAGTAAGTATCAGGGATTAGCAGGAACTACAGTAAGCTAATAATTTTTGTGTTTTGCTTTCCCAAACACCTTAAGTCCCTTTCTGCAATGTTCAAGTTATCAAGAAAAATCTCGTATTTTTGTTTCCAAGGCTTCTGACATATAAAAACCCATGTTTTCCTCCCAGCTCTCAGTGCAAAGGAGATGCCTATAAATTTCCATGAATCCAAAACTGGACTAAGAACATCGTCCCAAATTGAGGTAGCACATTGAAATAAGTTTCTTTCCAAGAACTTCAGAAAGAAACAAAAGAGTTTTAAGAGTAATGTCTCTGTCAGCAAGCATTAGAACCTTTAGTGACCGAAGCATTCTTCCCTCTCCCCTTGAGCAGTTTAGGAGTTTGGAAGTTCTTTAACTCTTCTTTTTTTCCCAAAAAAATACTGTTTAGTCCATGCACCCTTAGGTCCTGTAGCATCTACTGCAACATCAATAATGGAATCTGGAGTCATCCACCTCAGAAACACCAAGAGAAGGAAGTTCAGAACAGCAAAAAAAGCAAAAATACACCCAGTCACTGGGCCACAGTGAGTCATTAGTCTGTCAAGTCGCTCCTTCATTGGTAAAACCACCTCATCTGCAACTCTGTCGTACACCTAAACAGAGAGGAGACAGAAAGTAACATCTCAAAAACATGTTGCTTTACCTCAAAAATCTGGCAGTACTTTGCCGTCACTGCGCAAACTAAATGATCTATTCTTAGCTACCAGATTGGACAAAAAGCTTTGCAGATCCCAAGTGCTGATTTATGAGTCTTGTCCTAGGTATTTCATTCATTTATTTAAGGAGAAATATGAAACATTCCCCTCTTTTACACACTTCAAAAGTATTTCATTAACTAGGAAAGTTGCATTATTTGTAGTATTCATGTAGTATTATACAGAAAGAGTTGGGGATTTTAGTTAATTGAATGGGTTCTAATCTCATATTCACATCAGTCCTAGGAAGAGCTTGAACATGCAATTAATAGATTTCAAACACAAAGACAGATGAACTCACAGGTTTGTTTGGCACTATTCCAAATCTCTGTATTTGAACAATGAAGCAAATCCTAATAGGTTCCTGATTTTTGTTTGAAGAAACACTAGTTCAATTACTTCACAAAGTAAATTCATGCTACTAGTTACTTAATATACATGTCAACCACAGCCAACTACAAACCCACTACAAACCACTCCAAAAAGGCTTGAAGGACACAGTTTTTTCCTTAAGAATGTTACAGACTCCATTCTACAGGTAACTTAACAATTTGCTAACAAACAACTGTCTTCTGTACAATTTAAGATCTATGCATACTTCTACCAATTCTATGACCATTTTCCTTCATGAAGTACTGGTGGTTTTTTTTTAAGAAAAGGTTATATAAAGCAAACTCAAATCTAGGCTAACGTCTGTAAAAATTCTGCAATTCAAATGTTGCTTGCAGTTACAAAATCTTAAAATGAATGAAACTGATGGCACTTAAAAATAATAAAATAAAACTGGTTGTACAGGGCACTTCAAGGAGGCTTGTGAGATATATATAGGTAAGTGCAGCACAACCTAAATAAGAGGCATGGGGTTCAGCTACTCTCTCCATCCCAAAACACAGGAGGTGAAGTCAGAAGTGACACATCTCCAGAGGTGTTTGGGACATTACTGCAGCCAACATACTTCACTAAAGGCAGAGTTTTTATACTAAAGTGCAGATCTAGTTCTGAAATATGATTTCAAAACTATGAAAATAAATTTCCATTACAACCACAACTTATGTAAATTCAGCTGAGTTCCAGCCTTCCAGCACTGAACTATCTCTCAGAATTTTACACTACTTATTAGCACATACCAAGGCTTTCTCATGAACTGTCCTTACCTTGTCATACACTTTATGCAGCACATTTTCCATTTATGCCAGAAAAGTTACTTCATGTGAAGACTTGAATAAATAAATGAGTAGAAATCTAACTAAAGATCTAGGCTTTTCTTCACAGTATTTAGCAGTAATTATGGTGTCAGAAAATACAAATTAAAAAAAAAAAAATCACCTATCCAGGAATGAATTTGAGAGAAAAAAACCCAAACATTTTCTGAACCTTTTAAAACCATGTATGTTTGACAGGAAACATGCTGAAAAATTACACTGGAATATTACACTGTGAATGTGCATAGTAATATTTCAAAGCAAGAATTGTTTCAGATATTTACTTTCAGAGAATTTAAAAGAACTGATTATACATACTTTCTCAGTTCTCTCTGCTACGTTCCTCCACGTATAAAATGTCTTTACTTCATTATGAACAGTTTCTGGAGATGGTAGAGTTCCTGATCTCAGCTGGGAAATAGCTTTTTCTAGTCCATCACACAAAGATTTCACAGAGGGCTCACACAAAATGATGAGATTTTCTGGAAGTACCTCTGGAATCCCACCAACTCTTGTACTCACCACCTTTGAAAAAACCCAAAAGAAATAACACATATGCAACATAAAAAATGAAAATGTGTGACGACAATGCTATTACATTGTTTAGACACAGCTGTTTAAATGAATAAAGAAATATCATGGTTTGGGAACTTGACTGTGTGTGAACTGAAGGTGTAAACCACAGAGAAGACAGAGCGCAGCAGATTACCTTCAACATTGTCCAGAATGATTTTTGGTGCCATGATAAAACAGAAGACTTGGTCTAATGAGTGGTTATGAGACACCTTTCCTGAGGGGTTTGCCACAGTACTCAACTAAACCTGTGTAACCAGATTTTGGACATTTCCTCCATAGCATCTCAAAAAAACTGTTACCCTCTATTTGCAGAGGATAATTTTACTACATACTTAAAATTTCAGTTTCCTAGGTTATGAATGCTTGCAAAAACTTATTTATATTAATCTCAATTATTATTTTAAAGGGAAATCAGAAATTAGTAAGACTCACATTGTGCAATCATCTCTAAACATTGGGCAATAAGAAACTGCAGAACTTCCTCACCTCTAGAGAAGAGAAGAAATGGCAAGGGAACAACTACAACTAGGTAGTAACTGCTGTCAAAGGATACTGAAGTATAGAAAAAACTGAAGTCACTAATTTTCTATGTTTACTGTAAATTAGGTACTCTTATCAGTCTGTCTTTTTAATATGGTTTCTTTATATTTTAATGTGAAACTCTAATACTTTATGGCTATTGACACAACTCCTTTTTGAGTTGTCAATGTGAGTTGTAAATTAGTTAGAAAGAGCTTTTACTGTTTTCCCTCTCCAACTTATCTTGAATCCTACATAGTAAAGTAAATTTTCTCCATCTCCTTTCAAAGTACTGTCAAAGTAAACCTTTGTGAACATCAGTTACCCCAAAACTCTGTAAAGGAGTACATACAAAATAGTATTTTGGAGAGGCAGTCTGGCTAGTTCAGAGAACTGAGAACAGATCTACGTGTTATTCCCAATTCTGCACAAAATTCGTCTCGGAACTTAAGCAGTTTCACTTAACCCTTCTGTCTCAGCTTCCAGGTGATGTGTAAATAGGGATAACATTTGCTTACCTCTGTCAAGACAGAGCCTCAGATGAAATCAAATGTTATAAGCACGTATTATTTCATTGTGAAATTTGTTTAAAATGGATACATGCTTTCTAGACAGAGATTTTTTTTTTACCTGTAAACCACAGCTTGCTGCCTCCACAATAGCCATACAAAAGGCCTCAGTGAGTGAAGTGTTGAGAAAAATGTGCCCCTGGACCAGGACATTTCTAACATCCTGGTGTTCCAAGCCTCCTAGAAGACGCACCCTGCAAGAGGAAACAACACAAAACCCCCCCAGAGATAAACACTAAATTTGGACCATATTAATGCTGTACAGTATTACGCATATTCTGAAAAAGGTATCAAACGTTCACACTTGTGTAGTGAGAGAACAAAGACAGGCAGATTGGTTTAGTTTTTTCTAAATTCTTCCAGCAATGAAGAAATAGAAGATTCTGCTTTTTTATTGTCACACTGAAAGAAACTTCTGAAAATAAATTTGGTGGGAGAAGCTGCTGCTTTAATGACATTTACCTCCAGAACACTGCTACTAAGCCTTCTAGCTCATCAAGAAACAATGGCTTCATTCAGTTAATAATTAAGAATTGTCAAACTCATTACTGAATTTTCAATGTGAGGTCTGACAGGAAAAAAGTTTTTAAGATACAATGATCGGGACCTATCATCTTGCAGAGATATTGGAAAATAATAAAATGAAAATGATACCGACAATTAAAATTGGCAACAGAAAACCTAGGAAAGAAAATGAACAATTGAGAACATGAAACTGCTCTTGATAAGAAAACCCCAGAGAAATACATAAATGCATACATATCATGGCAACATGCTGGTAACATGGAATCACCAGGGAACCTGTTTGTAGTGCCACAAGAACAAATATGAGACAAGCATTATGCTTACTGAAATAAAAAATGACTAGCAGTCATCTCCACATACAATGGCACAAATGAGCTGTTAACACCTGATGCCATATGAGATCCAAGCATCATGGTTGCAGAGAGGGGTATGATAAATTTATGCTCAATTCAGCTTTCTGTTACTTGAGTGAAGGCTCATTCAGGGCCTATTCATAGAAATATGAATTAACTTCCTGGATCATAGTCCACCTCTCAAAGTCTTCAGTGTCTGGTTCACCTGCCTTGCCTTTAGGCCTCCGGCCTCAGGTTTTGAGGTTTCTCATGGGGAGAGAGGCAGGCAGGTCCCCAGCCCTGAAGTACCTTGAAGGGTCCCAGACATCCAGAGAACTGACCTGTCATGTAGCTGGTATCTCTCCCGGACTTCTTCCAGTATGATTCGTTTTGGTCCTTCTCCTCCAACTAGGAAATGTAACTCTGGATATTTCTGACAGAGCTCAGGAATTATACCACTAAGCAAATCAATACCTAAGAGTAGAAAATTTAGGGCAAGACATTATTGTATTTAATTTCAGAACTTCTCATGATGTAGCCCACATCTACAACTTTATTCAAGAAAGTGAAAAAAAAAGTCTCCTGAAGACAGTTAAAACTGCTGTACACAAAAATATGAAAAAAACCACAATTTGTGACCTCTTAGGAGAAAAAAATGGAAAAAAACCCCACTTAAATTGCTGTCACTTGATTAAATAAAGAACAATTAAAACATTTCTAACAGAATATATAGATTAGGCCCTAAATCTTATGTCAAACATCAGCCAAACCTTCCATTTTATAAATTGCAGTTTTCAGTATCTTCAGAATCGCAAAGGAAACACACCTGTGAACCCAACACGTACAAAGAGAAATGTACATTTCTTTTTCTTCTTGAGCTCACAAACACAGAAGCTCAGAACAGCCACCTCACCCACTCCTAGTGAAAATTCCATCCATACCACAGATACAAGCATAAGTGATACCTGACCAAGACCATTCCAAAGAAAGAAAGCAATGAAAACAAGCTTACATTTGATCCCCCATTACCTTTTCTGTAAACAAGTCTGCTGACAACAACAATTGTTATTGTACTGTCATCCCTCCTTGAGGGGTCAGGAGTGAAGTCGGTGGGATCGACAGCGTTGGGGATGACAGAGACTATCCGAGGGTCCAAGGCTGCTCGCAACACCGTGTTCTCCTTACTCGTGTAGGAGACGCAGATGATGTGGTTGGTGTCACACAGGGACACCGTCAGCAGCTTGTTGGTCAGCACCGAGCTGACATCCGCGAACCCGAAGAGGGAGTGGTCAGTGAACACGGTCCGCAGCCCCATGGTCTTGGCGTGGAACAGGGCGTCGTGGGCCATGGCAGAGAAGGAGCTGTGGGCGTGCACGACGGTCACCCGCTCCCGCACGAAGATGTACCTGAGCAAGGGCAAGCTGTGGAAGAGCGTCGTGGCCGTGGACTGGTTGTACATCACCTTCAGGGGTAGGTAGTAGACTTTCAGCCCGCTGGTGAGGTAGCGGACGCCCTTGCGGTGACCGTAAGCGTGGGTGACCACCAGGACCTTGTGGCCGCGCTCGATGAGGCACTGTGACAGCTGATACACGTGGCTCTCCACGCCGCCCATGTTGGGGTAGAAGAAGTCCGACACCATGCACACGCTGTGCGCCGGCGGGCCTCCGCCCTCCATCCCGCGCCCGCTCCTGCCGGGGGAAGGAACCACAAGGCGCCATCACTCGCCGGCGGCCGCCCGCGACGACCCCCGACCGCACAGTGCCGGCAGCGCCGCCGGGCCCGCCTCGCGTCCCGCGCAGGCCGCGCGCAGGGCGGGGCGGCGCCGCGGCCCCGTGCAGGGCCCGGTCTCCGCGGCGGCCGCCCCGGGAAGCGCGGGCGGCGCTGAGGGCGGGGGGACCGTGCACGTACCTGCGGGCGGCCGGCGCTCCCTGCGCGCAGCCCGGCGCCATGGCCCCATCGCCCGGTCACCGCCGCGGCCGCGCGGGGCGGCGCCGCGGCCAATCACCGCCCGACGCTGCGTCACGCGGGAGAACGAGCGCCAATCGCTGCGCCGGACGGTGACCGGCCGCGGCCCCGCCCCTGCCCCGCCCACCGGGATCCCGCCCCGCTCCCAGCCCCGCCTCCGGGATCCCGCCCCGCTCCCGACCCTGCATCCCGGGATCCCGCCCCGCTCCTGCCCCATCCACCGCGATCCTGCCTCCCCGCTCCCAGCCCCGCCTCCCGGGATCCCGCCCCGCTCCCGACCCTGCATCCCGGGAACCCGCCCCTCTCCCAGCCCCGCCTCCGGGATCCCGCCCCGCTCCCGACCCTGCATCCCGGGAACCCGCCCCGCTCCCAGCCCCGCCTCCGGGATCCCGCCCCCTCCCGACCCTGCATCCCGGGATCCCGCCCCGCTCCCAGCCCCGCCTCCCGGGATACCGTCCTGCTCCCGGCCCCGTATCCCTAGATCCCGCCCCGCTCCTGCCCGCCCACCGGGGATCCCGCCCCTCTCCCGGCCCTGCATCCCGGGTTTCCGCCCTGCTCCCGGCCCCGGCCCCGTGGTCCCGTCCCGCTCTCTGTCTCGCGCCCCGTGATCCCCTCTCCCGGCCCCGCCCCGGCTCCGCATCGTGGAATCCCGCCCTTCTCCCGGCCCCAGTCACCGAGGGCATCGCAGTGAGGCATCCGCGGTGTTCTTGCCATAATGGCAAGCTCGTTCCGGATGGTTGTTGTCAAAAAAATATAGCACGGATCTACTAAAGAACTGACCTAAGTGCCGTATAGATGGGATTGCCTCACAATTCCGAAGGTTTTGCTCTGCCCCCAGTGGAGAAGCTCTTTTGATGTGGTTAGTTTAGTTACAGCTGGAGCTCCAAAAATGTTCAAGACTCTTCTGCCACAAGTGCCGAAAGCTTACTGTCTCCAAATGAAGATAAAT
The DNA here is from genome assembly GCA_032173965.1 of Sitta carolinensis. NCBI lineage: Eukaryota > Metazoa > Chordata > Aves > Passeriformes > Sittidae > Sitta > Sitta carolinensis. The sequence continues at coordinate 98,841,789 of CM063283.1, forward strand.
TTTAAAAAAACATTACTTTTTTTTTTTTTTTTTTTTTTTTTTAATAAACGGTCCAGGATCTTGAACACTGGTAAAGGAACTGTGTTGGCATCACTTCGCTATGTATTCCTGGTGTTCTTCAGGAAACAGAATGAAATCTTGCAAATTCAGTGAGGATCGTTTGGGCAAGCTTCGGTGCATATTCCTGCACTTCATGTCATCCCATTCACATTTCTTGTTTGCTGTTCGTGTCAGGATTTTTTTTTTTTTTAAAGTTTTATTTCCTCTCTTTGTATTCTCTTTTCCTTTCTTCCCTGATTTTAGGGATTTCAATGGGGATAATTTTGGCAAGTTTTGGTCCATTTCACTTCAACCAAGTTGATCTCAGTGCAATTGTTTGTAGTCACTCCATTTCAAAATTTCTGGGGTTTTCCATCTCATTTTTGATTGACCGTATATCTTCGGGAGTGGTTGTCCAACTCTGTCCTCCGATTTCAAGATTTCCTGAAAGGGAAATTTCCTTACAATCAGCCTTTTTTCCAGCTCCAATGCTGTCCTGACTGCTTCTGGCTGCCACAAAGGGTTTTCATGCTTTTTCTGTATGGTCCCAAAATTATGTTTGGCAGTTCCTTTTTCTAGCCTATACATCTGATATGAATTTTGTAATATTTGAGTCCATCTTTACTCCTATGCAAGTGTGCTTGTTGTGAGTGACAGTATAAGCTGACCTAGGCTGGAGTGCTGGCTGGATTCCTGACTGAAGCTTGGACAGACATGGTTTGGAGGCACTGATTCCAAGAAGGACTAAGGAGGAAATGAGGCACTTCATTCTGGGGATGGAAAGATGTGGAAAACTCTACTGTGTTGAGAAAGAAGAGAATTGCTCATTGATTGAATTTTTCTCTTGTGTTCAGAAAGGCAGGACCAGCACTGGCAAATCTGATTTCATCATCAGGTGCTTCTCTGACATGTCAAGAACCTGAATTTCAGGATGAGAAGCTGAGTGTGAGGCCAGAAGAGGGGAAGCTTCTTAGCAGCAACAGCAGGGTGTGAAAGAAGAGTTTGAGAAGCAGGAGTTTGTAGGTTCTCAGAAGTTCTAGTTCTCAGAAGAAACTGTGGCCTGAGTGTAAAGCTGTGGCCTTTAACTGGATCTAGGAAAAAGGCACCAAACTACTGCCAGGAGATGGAGAAATACACTTGGGGGTTCTCTGCTGCAGCACCCCATGTGAGCTCTGTTAAATGGTGGTGGTGACCTCCCTTGCTGTTACACTGCCCTGAAGAAACAATCTGTCAAGTCAGTCCGGTTTTAGGTGTCAGGAGAACACTGCTTATGGTTTTAACTATTTGTAATTTTTAATTTTTTTTAGATTACTTCTTCCTGTGTGTTCTCTGGAGAAATTGTAATTCTTGGTATGCAAACTTAAAAATTCTGAAGAGAAATCATAACTAGTGAGTGTATGACATAGCAGCCCCTTTCTTTACTTTCCTGGGAGTTGGTCATAGGTTCTGGATGTCTTTCTGAAGGAGATCAGGGATGATGGCCAGCCTTCATGCCTTTGGCCCAGCATGTTGGCTTTGGTGATCTGACACTTGTGTTCTTCATTAAATGTGTCTAGTTGAGCTTAATGTCATTCCTGTAAGTGGTCCAGTAAATCCCCCTGTATCAGCAGCCTTCCTCTGTTGTCATGTTCGAGGGAACTTGAAAAATTTGTCTACCAAGGAGCCTAGGAATAGCCTTAATGGAAAGGAAAGGAATCTTTGCCACTGCCAAATTGAAAAAGGTGCTGCTGAATTTTGTCTCCACAGCTGGTTCACAAGGATGGAATAACATTCACTTTTCACTGGCTGTGGTATGGTGTTGTGCATTCATAAAATTGTTAAATGTCCTGGTCATATCTAGGGTCTATCCTGCCCTGATCTGAGGCAAAGCTGATAGTGAAGGGACAGCCAAAGAAAGAATCAAATTTTCTTACTTTCTAAATCCTGCACTTAATATAATCACTCCCTCACTTAGAGCACATACAAGGTCAGAGTGAGACTGTAGGATAAATAAAGAGTAAAGATGTAAAACCTGTGACAGCAGAGTAATTGCCACTTCCAAGCCTGGTCCTTGAATGCTCTCTAAGACATCTCATAAATTGAGTTAATGGAGAGAGAAGATGGAGGACAGTCAAAAAGACTCCTATGTCTTTGTTCAGGTAGCAGATGCCATCATGCCTCAAGGAGACCTCTTCAGTGTTCTTGAAAATATGGGAAAACTTCCTACCAAGTACTTTGTGCTTTCAGCTCCCACTCAGCCTCCTCTCAGGCTGAATTTGCCGCTCTGTCCCTCAGCCTGTTGGATGACATTGCTCTTATTCCATGTCTGTATGGAGCAAAGACTATCACTATTTGGTGAAGTGGCTTTGCTGTGTGTTATAAGCTGGTGTATTAAATTAATGCATTTATTTACACTCAGTAAGTCTAAAGCATGCACATTTACTATTAAAAACTGTAGCAATTGACAAAAACAAGCTATCAGTTATTCACAGAATACTTCACAAAAGAGCTGTGAAGCAGTGCTGCTCTAGAGCTTGATGCCACGAAAAGGGAGCCATAGTGCTCCTGGAAAAGAAATCTTGTGATGTGGAATAGTGATGTGAGACTGCACAACTGGCTTGAAGTGTAGGATATTTACTTTCCATGATTCAGGAAAGCAGAAACTATTGGAAGCCACAAATAAAGTACGTCAGTGAAAAATAGTACTGCTGAATGGAGAATTGTGGCCTATCGATGTATCATAAACTGAGACTGATTAGAGAAACCAAGCAGGACAGACAGAGACAGCCCAACACCTTCTTTGAAAAAGACAGTGTTTGCGGTTTTTTATCCTGCTGGAATTAAATAGGCCCCAAAACAAAGAGGAAAGCAGTATTTGGAATTATTCTTCTGAAGAAAGAGGACTAATTGTCCTTCCATTTAGTTTACTTTTACAGGGTAAGGCTGGAGAACCTGTCACTTCAAAGATTCTTGCATAGAGGTAGTGAGTGTCCAGCTGTCTCCCTCAGCAGTTGTTTTTTGCTGTCAGGAAATAGCAACAGGATCTAATAGGTTTCTATAATACCTTAGATAGGTTGGTTATGCCTGTTTCTACTGCATATGGCAAATCTCATTACCTGGTTGGAATACCTCCCATAAAGCCACCAGGAAAAAAATTATGGCTTTCTCATTCAAGCACCTAGGTTTTCCTATTTATGGAATCGCACAGAAGCTGGCTGAAATTACTTGTTAATGTACTTCTAAAATACAGGTTTCAAGTTGAAGGCTTAACAAACCGCTGTGCTGTCTGTGAAGGAAATTACCACTAAATGCAAACGGAGAAAGGGCTTCTTTCCTTGAAGCCAAATTTCTCTCTTAGATGCCAGAAAATAAGTTGATTTTCCATTTTACAGACACTTCTCCCTTCCAAGCAGTTTGGAATTCATCTGTGGGACATGAATTTGCTAACAGAAGGGAGAAGTTGGTTGGCAAGGCTGAAGGCTGTGCGTGTGAGCTCCCACATATGTGTAATCTGTGTCTCTCATACATGCCCAACATCTCAATCACTTGGTAATCCTCTGCATACTACAATGCTCTTCTACCCCAGAGCCCAGAGCATTCCCTTCCCTGTCAAATCAGGCCAGTGAAGGTGAAGAAGAGCATGAGGGCTTGAGAGCAGTCAAAGGATATATACCAGCAGTAGTAGCTTCCATTTCTCTGGGCTTACAAACAGGTTACATTTCTCAGCAGGACAAGACCACTGCTCACAGTGCATTGGCTGTTACTGAGAAGAATCCTCTTTTACACCACCTGTGAGTGAGTCATTCACCCCTGCCATGCAGGATCCATTCCAGTACCTGAACATTTGATCTCTGCTCTTTCCTGGTCGCTGGCAGGAGCGGTCGTGGCAAAAAAGCCTGGATGGTGCCTGTCTTCTGCCTTCCCAGCCACAGCAGTGATCCAGCTTAAGTACTCATCAAATAGGGCAGAAAAGATTCCTGAGAACACCATGCAAAGTGGTGTCTGTGCTTACCCTGATATTTTAAGTCTGCCAGAAATACTGGTTGCTTTTGCACTGGCAGACCCGGGGGACATCTGTCCTGTAGCCAGCATGCCACCGCTATCAACTCTCTAACAAGGCCTCTGATTAATTTGACAGAAATACAGTTCTGCCTGTGTCTGATTTGGATCAAATGATTTACAGTAACACACAGGTCTGGTGTCAGTTATGAAGCCACAACATGTTGACCACACTAGACCTGGTTCTACTATTTTTAATTTTTTTTTTAGTCAGCTCTACTAGATTTTACTGTCTGTATAGTTGCTTATCCATTTCTGACTTTGCAGCCTTGAGGCCACATTAGAGTCCTTTAACAGTGATATATCAGCTGTGCTAGAAGAGAAGGCCTGTCCTAGAAATCTTCTGTTTGTGTCTTTAAAATTGTACTTAACAAATTCATAAAACTTCCTGGAAATTTATGTCGTAGAGTTCTACATTGTATGATTCTATGAATTGGCATAAACTGGAGTAGCAGAACTGTGGGATTGGTTTCAGCTTTAAAATGCTAACAAAATGGATTTAACTGAAAGTTGAGTATGTGTGAGGACGTATTGGTGGAAGAGAAAAAAAAGGTGCAGTGGCAACAGTAGATGGAGCTGTTGGAAACTTAAAGTGTGTTTGTCCTTGTGGTGCTGCAAAATATCTCTGTGCGAAGCTGAAGGATTTTTACCTGGTATGTTTTATTTCCTGCTACTTATGCCCCTACCACGCAAATGCTCCAGAATATTTTTAGCACTGTTCTCTGTAGTCATTATACTATATAGAGTAGTACCTGCCTGCATTCTATAGTTTGAATTTAAAGAAAACTGATTTCTTATAAGAAATAAGTGTGTGCTCTCTATAGTTCTATCTATTGATACTATAATTAACTATATATTGATAGTTTGAATCCAGATTTAAACTCTAAAGCAAAAATAATTAGTTTTAATTATATTTTAAAATCTATTAAATGAGACAAGGATTTCTTTAAATTGATACTCTTGCTGCTGCCTTGAATATCTAGAGATAAAAAAATGGTAAGGTCTGTGGAGGAAGAAGTAATTTTTATTTGACTGTTAGAATTGAGAGAATTCAAAGAGGCAAGAAAATCATTCTTGAGGTGCGAAACAGAAACCACAGATTTCAAGCTTTGTGTGGGCTGGAAAGTGCTGCTCTGGCGTTAATTTAATTGATGTGGAGCAGGGCAAGGTGAAAGGTGACTGTACTCCAGGGGACAGGTAGAGAAGTGTAAGCATTTTTAGTCCGAAAACATTTAGGATTGAGCTGTGGGCAGATTTAAAATGGGATGCACAGGGAAATGGAGGAACAGAGAGACTGGATGACTTTCAAGGGATTTTCAATGTATGCCTTCATAACTCAGATACAGGAAAATATTGATGTTTATTGCAAAGACAATACTGATAAAAAGCATTGCATAAATTCTTGTGGATGCATTCCTTGTGTTTCATCGCTTGTATTGGTGATTTTATTCTGAGGACTGAATCAAAATAGCTGCTGTGCAACTCTATTTGAGTGTTTAAACACAATTCAGAAAAGTTACTCCATTAATAGGAATCAAGATACACTTTCCCAAGAAAAAAGATCAATGGAGGCACTTAAGTGTGCATAGACAGTAATGTCTGGGATCAAGGGAAAGTTTTGGATAAATGCCTTGCCAATGAGTCACTTAAGAGAAACTGGTGGGTTAGTCTGGGTATCTTGCCTTACCTTTTCAGCTGGACCTGTGATCCTAAGCCACACATGAGATATAGATAGTCTTCACCAATTAAAAATACCACTTAGCATAAGAAAGTGAGGCAAAAGGCTAAGTAAAATGCTTCCTATTTTGTTACCTTATTTTTTTGGCACTTAATTTGTAATCACACTCCATAACTGGATATTTTTGTATAACTACTGTTGTATTTTTAAATATATAGCATATACCAATGCGGACTAAAATTAAATCACTGATTATTCAACCATAAACATTTTCAAGGTACCTTTAGATGTTTAAGAAAGGAAACAGTTCATGCAAAATTATGGATCCCCCACTGCTCCCAGCCTGGAATGACCCTTCACATTGAGTAGTATTGCAAAGTATGATAAAAGTGGAAACAAAGAAGAGTGTTAATGGCATCGAAGTCAAAATGCAGACCAAGCCCTGACACATCATTTTGTGTACTCATTTTGTTTTATTGGAGCTCTTTCCTTTTATTTTAATTTAAAACAGATTTTTTACCCCTGAGTTAAAAGGTTTTAGTGAGGTTTTTAAGTAACTGCTGATGTAGGAGTTTGATAAATAAAATGAATGGCAGTACATCACTTGTAACCCCTGCTTGTTTGATTTTTTTAATGTAGACTTTAATAAATGAGAACATAGATTTACTTGGCCTGGTTTCCACCTTGTAGTTCCAGGAATTACAATTCACTCCACAAGTCCCGAATTAGAAGATGACAACCTCTTTGATATTTTAAAGTTGAAATGCATTTACCAGTTATTTAGAAATACAAAGGAAACAGGCAGCTGACGGAGACCCCTCAGATTCAGTTTTGGGTTCTCAAGATTTTTCTTACCATTTTTACACTAATGTAAAGCAAAACAACTTTAATCACATAAATCCTGTCTTGCAGTGGTACAAGAAAATAATAATAAAAAAAAAATAAACCTAAGCAGATTCACATTTGTTTTAGCTGGAATACAGGAAGGGACCTTACGAGTCAGCTGGAGTTGATGCCCAAAGGATACATACAGATTTATATGTTTTCAGTGTCTATGAGAGGATTTATATGTGCTCTGTCAACCCTCCCATGAATAATTCTTGCCGTAAGCAATGTCGCAGCACATGACCTGTGATAGCTTTTGAAGTAAATGAGAGCAGTACTTTCAAGATGTGCTTGAATTTCCTCCATGTCACCAGCATTTGGTAAGATCACACATACCTCTGTCCTTCTGGATGTCAAGTACGGTTTTTGCAAGTATATGTTTCCTGACTTTTTCAGTGCAGTGTGCATATTTAGCTATTATTCTGATTCATATTCTTCCTTGTCCCCTTCCCACAAGAAAGCATATATAAGTAGAAGCTAGCTACTCATAAAAACTGATGGTTTGAGAAACTTAATATGTGTTTATTTAGAATTAACAATTATTATTTAAGTACTGTCATTCCTATTACATACATAACACAAATATCACATTGAAGACATCCTTCACTATATAAAAATTAGGACACACCACAAAAGGAATTTTTAGCACTATTATTCTGCCTATGAAATCTGTAAATCATGTCCATATGCCTAAAATGCAAGTCATGGTGAACATAGTAATAAAAGCCCTTTCAAACTTCAAAGACAACATTCCACTGCTCAATAACCTTCTCTCTCTGAGGGTCATTTAGTCATAGGTTAAGAGTTAATGACATCAGTCAAAAAACAGATCTGCCATGAATTTTACGTACCTCATTTAATTCTTCTGAATTTTTATATTAATTATCCTAATTAAAAGTCCATCTGATGTATTGGTATGAAAGATGACATAAAGAATTTGTATTTTAAAGTTTGTTGAATATTTTTAAATGAAAAATCCAGAATTTCACCAACAAAATAGCATTGAACTGTTATAGATTCTCACCAAAATCTAATTATCTGCATGCATTTGCATCTTCACCCAGACCCTCCTTTTAGTCCTGGTCTTCCACGTAGAGGATTTACAGGTATGCCACAGAGTTAGTGACATCCAGATATTCTTGGGGCTGTGGTAGTGAAGACCATCACGGAGTGCTGTAATTCACAGCACTGTGCTTAAATTCTTGAGCTTTTTCACATAGTGTTTCAGTGAATAGTACGGATGTGCACTACATGCACTACATGCTCTAGCTTTGGTAATTTTCTAATGAATAGGAAAGCAGGGTAGCAAAGAGAAGCACCCTACAATAGAGACTGGCACAGGGCCTTAGGAGCAGATGATCTGTTGGGGTAGGAATTTATTGTAAAAGAAATAGGCTGTAAGATGCCTGTGGGTTGCACCAGAGCTGACAGTCCTGCTTGCAGTATGCGGAAGTACATTTTTAGGCTTCTGGGAACTAGGGCTGAGAACCTCTAAGGAGAATCAAAGTTATAAACTAGATAAAAACCTGTGTGTTGGCTGCTTAGGTCTTGCTTGCTAGTGAATGCCACCACAAGCAGTTTCCTTTTTCATCTTCACAGTAAGCCTAGGAACTGTTCTAAACCCACAAGCTTTCAGGAACATTACTCCTGCAAAACAGAAATTCCTCACAGGTAGAAGAACCTGTAGGGAGTTAAAATCAGTGAAAATAACACTGAATTTTACACTGACCTCCAGGTGTGTTTTTTGATGCTCACACATTCTCTGTTGCTTGAGCATGTTTGCATCTGTCCTGGTTTGGGCTGGGATAGAGTTAACTTTCTTCTGAGTAGCTGGTACAGTGCTATGTCTTGTTTTTTAGTATGATAATATTGATAACACCTGATGTTTTGGCTATTGCTAAGTAGTGCTTACTCTAAATCAAGGGCTTTTCAATTTCCCATGCTGACAGAGAGCAGATGCAGAGGAAGCTGTGAGGAAGTGTAGCCAGGATGGCTGACAAAGTGACATCCCATTCCACGGAACGTCATGCCCAGTATATAAACTGGGGGAGTTAGGGAAGAGGAGTCCCATCACCACCAGGATGGACTGGACATTGATCAGTGGGTGGTGAGAAATTGTGTTGTACATCATTTGTGTTTCTTGAGCTTTATTTCTCTCTCTCCATTTTCCATTACAACTACTACTAGTAATAGAATTATTATTATTATTGTTGTTGTAGCTGTTATATTTAATTTTGTTTCAGTTATCAAATTGTTCTTACCTCAACCCATGAGGCTTACTTTTTCTTTCCAAATCTCCCCACTAGGGTGGTGGTAGGGCAAGTGAGTTGTGGGTACTTAGTTACCAGCTGGGGTTAAACCACAACACCATCAAAAATATTTGCCTGAGAGTTTAACAAAGTGATCCACAAGATTTAAGAGCAAAATTTTGAGGTTAAAGTTAAATTCACCCAGAGGCTTAGACTGAAAGAAGCCTATGAGTACAGCAAGATCTCATCTCACCCCATCCCTCTGGGATCTTCAGTCCTGCATTGGACATCCAGGCACATCTTTTTCAGTGGAATGGGGAAATGTAAAAAGCTCAGGGCAGAGTTCACAGTGGTGGTGCCTTTCCAGCCTAGGTATTCTAATGGCCGTTGTAATCTCCTGGAGGTTAGGTGGTTTATGTCCAAATCCCTCTCTATCTCTGTGAGATAGAGCCTTCTGGGGTGGGGGCAGACCTACTTTTCTCTCTGGCAAGAACATTTAGTTTTGAAAAATTAAGTTAATGCATTCACTGGTCAAGACAGAAAGCTAAGGAAGCCTCTACAGATCAACACTGACAAGACACAGATGTAATTAATACAGCTTTCCAGTTGCTAAACTCCAGGATAAGCTAGGAAAGTAAGAGCTTGATTTCTTTCCACAGAATTTAGCTTTACAAATACTTTTGAGTGGTTTTGCATAAGGGTGTATTTTTACTCTATATACCTCTGGTGGTACCAGTTAGGTGTCAGGTTTGCCTCTGCAGCTCCCTGGCTTTCTGAAGAGTGTGCTGCAGGTGTAGTTTATTGTCAACACAGCCATTTGGTCAGGGTGCCCCCAGATGAGATAGAGGAGATGGGGAAATTCAGTGCTTCTATGGACCCCTGTGCAGCTCAGTGTCCTCACCACCACACAGGTGTTTGAATTTAGAGCCTCCTGGAGGAGCAGGAGAACTGTAAGGGTGTGCTTGTACTGCGAGGCTGTGGAGATTTTTTTGTTTTGTTTTGTTTTGTTTTTAATTGGTTCTTTTTCTTAGGGTAAGGATTAAAGTACAAGAGGTAGAATTTGTGTTTGGACTTCGATGTTTATTCTTTTTCATTTCAGTTTCAGTTTTACTGACTGCAAGTGTTTTTTACATGTTAAATTAACAAGGCAAAATGGAGTACAGAGAGGAGTTTTAAGGGGGTTTTGAGTTTAGATTACTTAATTATGGGATGTTAATAAATTTATTTTAATTTGGTGATTGGTTACTTATGTTTTGTATTGAGGATACTTTTTGCTAATTATACAAAATTACTCAAACTTGTAAAGAAGAAGAAGAAGAAGAAGATTACATCCTAAATCTTTTATCTTGTTGCATATATATTATTTTAATTAGTTACTTTAAATTTTAAGTTTTTCACTTGGTGATATAACACACTTCTATTCAACTACACTCTTACAGACAATGCTATCACTCAGTTTTGGAAGTTTTTTCTAGGGTTTTAGGTCAAATGCAGTTTATCTTTGTGGATTATTTTCTGCTAGCACAGAGAACTTGAAATGTTTTGTGTTTAGGGTTTTAACACCAGGCTGCTTCAGCTGGTGCTGCACTGGGATCACCTTCCCCTTCCTGTCCGTGCAGAGTTCATGCTGGTGGCACGTGTCCTTCACTGTGGAGGAACACCCACAAGCAGGAGCCCAGAGCAGCCCAGGAGGTAACCCTGCTGCAGGGGCTCCACCCAGGATGCTCACGGGTCAGAGGATGCCAGGCCAGCTCGCAGAACAGGCTGCACAAACAGCCTGCAGGTATGTTTGCACAGACCTAGGTCCCAGCTGGCTTGGGAAACGGTCACAGCACTCAGAATCAAATCCTAAATGCCTTATTGAGACTAAAGGCATGTTCAGTTCTTTGGTGCTTAGTCAAGCCATTCAATCAATCTTAGAGGACTTGGCTCTAATATTATTATAATGCAATTTATTTTTCCTTTATGAATAAAAAAGAAAACTTAGTTGCACATCAGAAATCCACTTCCTGTTCCCTGTGTTGTGCCAAACATTCCATCTCTGTAGCATTTGTTTCATATACTCTATTCCCTTTGTTCACAGTGCAGTGTAAAATTGGAGAATTCAGCAACTGGGAAAACATCATAGAGATGTCAAGAACATCACTTCCAGCTCAGGATTATTGCTCATAATATTTTCTCTGGACTAGCTCACACCAGAATTCAGTGGCTCAGAAAATAATACTGCCCTTTTACCTGATCTGGTTAAAGCACAGTTACTCAGGCCTCTTTCCTGGGGAGAGGAAATTCAGTACAAAGGAGATATTTTCATCACATGGTAGGCTAAAAGGAAAACCATCTTCTGGTGAACAGTGCTTTTCCAAAAACTCACTGAAGAGTTAGTACTAGTGTGCTGTTATCCCCTTAGGAAGATTAATACACTACACCAGGAACAAATAAATAAATCGCACATGCTGTCAGGCAGACATGGGAAAAAATGCTTTTTTACTGAAACTATTGGGTCAAGTGACCTTGTTTCGACCTGGGCCTGGGCAGAAGCCAGTCCCTGAGGAACAAATGTAAGAAAACTGTACTCGAAACGGCTTTGGGGTTTTTCTTATTTTCGTTTTGTTGAGCAGAGTTTTAAAATAACAGAGAAAAATCAAATCCACTCGAATAACTGATGTATTTATTTTCTTATATACACTTAAATATGGCACATCTGACAGTAGTTGTACAATAAACACAAAATGATAACCAAAGCTGGACAGTAGATCAAATAACTCAGTGCTGAACCTATTAGAAGCCAAATCCTGTACACTGAATTTCTGAAGAAATTTTTACCCAGGAGCTGATTAGCTAAGGATTCAGAGGCTAAGATTATGAAGTCTCAATTTCTGAACGACTGGCTGGAGACTGTGACTCTATTTCCAACACACAGTTTCATCTTCCATAATGTAACATTGAACTGGTACTTTTCAATCTCTTCCATGCAGCCAGAAATTCATCAGCTGTTGTTACCTCTTAGAGAACAATTAGCAATGTCCCACAGGATTCACTTGCAGTTAGTGATTATTCTAATAAATAAATGCAGACTGGATTAATTCTTCTGCTATTAATGCGGAAGATGTTCATGTTTACTAATGTTTGAACGTCAGTGACAGCTACTTTGCGAAGCAGTGGATTTTCGAAGAATAGGGAAAGCTCAGTCAAGGAGTTTCTCTGCTTTGGGACCCATGAGAACCTCTCTTCTCCTTTGGACAACGACAATGCCTGGAACACACTGGTTTCGCAGTTGGGCATGTTCTGGGTTGGGATGGACATCTGTCTTCACAACTGTTTGATAAAGGAGAAAGAACGCAAAAGAGAAAAGCATTTTAATATGAAAATTCTTCACTGTCATATTCCTCAACTTTTTCACCATTGAACACTGCAGTGCTCCCTACACACTGTTTGGGAAAGTGTTGAAATCCTACAACACAGGGAGACAAGAATTTGCTGCCTCACAATTTTTGTCTACAGCAACATGTCTTGCAGTGGTCCATTTGTCCAGATTCACAACTTAAGTGGTGCTTTCCTTTCTTGAGACCAGTGAAGTTGCAAGGGTTAGCACTGGACAGTGCTGCCCTTGGACTCTGCAAAGGAGCTTATCCCACTTCATGATTCAGCTTTGCTCCTTCAGAAATACTGTACATGAAAGTTTGGCATTAAGGTCCTCTGTCCAGATTACAGGAATTTCTAGAATCCAAATTCATGTAAAGGAATGATTACATTGCTGCCCTCCCACCTGTCTGAAACTTATAAATACCCAATTCTTTCATGTTCATTTTTAGCTCTGCTGATTGTTTTAGCTATTTTTATACTTGCCAACTATTTTGTGTTTGTCCTTGTTTTCAAAGCTGAACCTGACGATGCAAACTTTAATTCTTCCACAGCATCTTCCCTGTGAATGAAGCTATGAAGCCACTGTGAGTGAACCCTGTGAGTGACCACCCAGTGAGCTACAGCTCTGCCAAGGTACCCAGGGAAACTGGATGCTGACTACCCTTAAATAAACTTTGAGACTAAGGTACTGCATGCTCCTGGGCCTCTACATGGGACCAAAGCTTTCTGAAAAATTAAAATTTAATCCATGAAAACAGGTTGTTTCAAGAGGGCATTTTCTATCTGTGGTTTGACACAGAAAGCTCAAAACTAATAATACAAATAGATTTAGGGAAATTCATGGAGTATAGTAGGCCCAGAACAATTTTCCTGATTCTCAGTGGATTCAGAGCTGGTTGAGTAGATTTATATGTGTACAAAATTGCATTAGGTTTAGAAAATTACTTGCTCTGAGGACAAACTGGATAAGGAATGTGCTGTGTGCTCTGTGTGCAAATTTAGGGAGCCTTTGTCCCTAACCATCCATGAGATTGCCTTCAGCTGGCACACAGAACAGCTGTCAAGGACGGGTTCTGCCTACCCACAAGGCTCGGTATCTCATTGCAAAAACTAATATCAGTTGTAGTGCAGTTTTAATCATCATTACCCGAAGATTAGCAGAAAAAAAAATAAAAGGTAGTAAATATTGACAGTTGAATAGCAGCCTTGTCCAGATTTCTTAAAAATACAAAAAAACCTTAGATTCCTTTTATACAGTAAGTATTGTAAATATAATCTCCATTATTATTATTATTATTATTATTATTATTATTATTATTATTATTATTATTATTATATTATTATTATTATTATTATCTCCCTAACTTCAGCAAGGTATTTTATTCCAAGTGGACCTCCCAGCCAATTAAGCACTTGTATGTCTAATTCAGCTCTTGCAGTGTAGACACTGAATGGCAAGGATCACTTACCTGCAGGTTTCAGCATGAAATATCTTGTGTTTTAGAGCACAGCTCTCCTGGCTCTCCCTACACAAATAGCAGCTGCAGTTCTCTTTGCTTTGAAAGAAATCTGTGGGACACTTATGTCTACAGATGCATTCACAATTTTCTTCATCAAATTCCATATGTTGTCCACACATAGCCAGCTCAGCAAGAGGAGGGAGCCCTGCAATAGCACATACAGCTTTTAGCAGTAAGCTTTACATGACTAAATCCTGCTTTTGAAGAGACTCTTATGTTCTCTATTCATTAGGACTCACACATGTACTTTCTGATAGATTTTAGACTTCACAGTTTCTGTTGCAACTTCCTGTGCAGAAAAGGACTTGTGAGGATTGAACTGATTATTTCACTTTATTCTCATATTGCTATTGCTTGTGCATTGAACTTAGGACAACAAAATTTTGGGGGATGTATACTGCAAGAGCCTAGTGTTATGTTTTGGAATGCACAAATATTTACTAGACAGCAAGTTTTAAAAAGATTTAAAAAGGCACATCCATGCAAACCACCACGTGTACTTCACTACACAGTCACAGCAGAAATTTTTAAGGAGTAATGCTATGTCTACTAGGGGGCAAGCTGGCCTAGCACTTCAACAAGGAGCACATTCATACTTGTCAAAGATGAAAGAAAATATTTTGTTTCAGAAAAAAAGCCAAAACAGCCACGGAACTCACTGTCTAATATCTTCCCTGAAAATGCACATCTGGAGTACAATATGAAGCTAATCCTAAAAAAAAGGGAACACATTTTATGAAAGCTTTATTAAAATGCAAGCAGCACATCCCTGGTTAAAGGTCATGGCATATAAGGTGTCATTGGGAAGGTAATTTCCTGCAGCTTTACAATTAGCTCTGAGAAATAACCTATGGAATGTGAAATGTAACCTGCACCTCTGCCATCTGATCCCTGATCTCAGTGGCCAGAAAAGGCTTGCACATTACTTGAAATGAATTTTCATTATTATTTACTCAATGCTGAAAAATCAGTATCTCAACAGAATTAAACCTAAGGCCTATTAAAATGGAGGAGGGAGTCTGCCCAAAATTCTTGGAAGACAAACCCTTTCCTTGGGGTGATAAAGCTTGGCATGTGTGAAGTGGTGTAGAGTGTTTCGATCTCGCTTTGTTTCAGCCTCAAAGACAGATTTTAAGTTATTTTGTCCCAGACACTTGCCAAATACAATGTACTTCAGAGAATGATATTTTTTCTGAGGAAGTATTGAGTCTATGTCAACAAAGGTCATAATTCAACAAGCCACAGATTTTAATGCTCCAAGCTGACTTTACAAAAAACTCTGAGTTAAGAGGGCTCTGATTATTCACAGTCCTTCAGATTCAGTCTGAAATACAGAGTACTAAACTTTTCTGGACTGAAAAGTCTAACTTGTGTTTGATTGCCTAACCTGATGGTCAGAGGATCTTATCCACAGTGAGAAAAGATCCAACAGAAACCACTATGCAAATTATTTCTTGCTTATTAACATTAGGAGGTTGTAATCAGTAGACCAGTTTATGAGGTTACTTAGCTTTATTTTAGTTTGCTAGTCTAGGAATTGCTGACCAGATTGATTTATTGTTGCCTTGAATGGTTTATTCTCTCTTTTACTGAATGTTGCTTAAAGCACAAAGGCAAGGCTTCCTTCTCTGTCTGTTTCCTCTAGTGCTATGATCGTGGGTTTTTGGCCAATATAATTTCCTGAGAAAAACAATTTTTAAAAGCCTTACACAAGACTTGGAGAAAATTTAATTTCTCTTAATATTTATTGCTAGAAAGTATGTTTAGACTTACATGATTACCACCAAGAATATTTCCTGCAATTTTCTTTGACAAATTAAAATATTACAGAAGAAGCAGAGGAAGAAAGGCAGTTACTATTCTTCTACAAATTTTATCTTTTTCCATTTCCTTCCACAGACCTGAAGAAGTATATATACATACTCCTGAGTATGTAGGGTATATCAGTTAGAAAGATTCCTAAATAATTTAAGATTATCATTAAAAGTACTCAAATATTTTGAAAGGTTATATAATTTTTTGGACTGACTACAGCTAATGTGCAGGACTGGTTTTGTCTATCTTATTCCTTATTAATTCTTTTCTTGAGAACTAAAAATTAAAAAAATAAAATCATGTAAAAATACACCCAGTATACAATGTATCCTAGGGTATTTTTTTCCTACAGTTAAGAAGTTTCCCTAATGCCCATTATATAGTTTAATGCGCATGTGAAATAATAATTTGTACAGGGTGCCGTCTTCACGAAATCTTATAACTACTTTCCTATGTCCTACTCATGTTGCTAATGTGGAGAGAGTAAAACATCTAAGCAAAAAAACATGAGATGGGGGGAAGCACATATGTGTGTTTATTTTCAGTTGAGTTTCCTCACCATAATCCAAGTTTGTCTATATGGAATAAAAACTTTAACCCTCTCAATGAAAAAAAAAAAAAAAAAAAGTGTGAAGAAGACCAGAATGAGAGACAAAGTGCTTGGAGATGGCATGCAAAAGTGTCTCTTTGTCATTCCATCTTCCATTACCTTCTCGTCTGTTGGAGTGCTGTGTGTCTGTAACACATTCACATTTGTCACTATCCCAGATCCATCCATTATGGCAAAATTTGTTGGTAAAGGGGCATCTAGAAGAAAAAGAAATTGAGATAGGAATAAAAAAAACAAACTTAGAGGCATCAGAGTAGCCATTAGGTAAAATAAGCTGCTGGTGTGCTGGGCCTGCTACCTGTGCCATGTGAAGGTCTGGCACCTGTGTGTGTTACTGCTGCATACAGGGAGAATGGGGTCTGGTGGTTCTGCTGAGAGGGCAGAGCTCTCTGGCTCCCAGTATCACAGGAAGCAAGTTCAGCACCTATTTCAGATTACAGCCTCAGGTAAAAACTACAGTTCTGCAGCTCCACTTTTCCATAAAACAGCTTTACCCCAGGCAGGGTGGTCTTTGTCCTGCAATATTCATGTTGTGTAACTTTACTCAATTTTGCCTTGCTGCCAGAAGGTTCAGTTCCAGTTTAATTTGCCTGTGCTCATGGATGCACAGGGGACTATTTCAGTGTCAGAGGGACAGATTGACTTTCAGGGCCTTTGCTCTGGAGGGGAACTCACAAAGTGAAAAAAAGACTGAGGTTCTGTATTTGTCAAGAAAGAGAAGATTCAGAGTGGCCAGTAGGCTGAGGGAGGGCTGGAGTGGCTTTGCTGAAATGCCACTTCTCCCCACCCCGATGTCCAACTGAAGGGCAGCAATGGGGACAAGCCAAATGCAGGGCTTGGCAGAGATTTTTCAGCTGACTTCCAGTGAGTCACTCAAGCTCTTTGAGTTGCTAGAGTATTTGTTTAATTTATGTAGTCTTTTCTCACCAGGAGTACTAGTATTTTTTGCCATATTTTGGAGCGAGATGTGATGTCATTTTAATCCCATCCATGAGCCCAACAGGTGCAAACCCAGACTGGATCAAAAAGTGAAAAGCCAAGATTCACATCAATTCTTACCCTATGTGCCATAAGGTATGACAGAGGGCTTTAGCATGAGCACAGACCTCACTGTTCCCTGGCCACACAAGCACACTGCATGAGCAGAGTTGCCGTGTCAGGCTGAAAGTGTCTGTGCACACATTCTCAAATGGCTCCAGTGGAGCATGCATCAATACGAGCACTTTGAGTCCCTGCTCAAGAACCTAAATATCTTAGTGACACCAGATGTTGCTGAGCTGGCCTACAGTTTGTTGGATTCTGATGACCATTCACTTAAAATTCACGTGGTTTGGGTAAACTTTCTAACCCTGAGTGATAACCAGGTTATTCAGAAAAACTGTTGGGATAACAGAAAGAGAACGACCCTTATAGTATGCAAATCAGGACAAAACAATTTCAACATGTGTAGAAGTTTGCAAGAGAGGGAACTTACCCATCTTCTTCGGGGTACTGGACAGATCTTCGTATGATGGTGTACTGGTGGCGCTGGGTATTTGATGTACACTTACAGGCTGTGTGATTGGCAATTTTGATGGGCACAGGCTCGGGAACACTTGTCAAGGGAACTGAGATCTCAAAGAGCTAGATAGGACAAAGAACATTTATTTTCCAGTTTCCATTCTACAATTAATAGTTAATTATTAATAGTTATTAATTAAATAATTAATAATTATAATTTTAAATAAAAATCTCGTATTCTTTTCCACCATCTTCCCCACCTTTGCTTTTGTCAAGATATAGTTACCATAAATATAAATGAGCAGAAGTGCACTGAGGGTTTTGAAGAATAAGCAAGGCCCACCAAGGTAGGAACTTGCCAAAATGGGCATCCTAGTGCTGCATTACATCTATTAAGCACCAAGACTACTTAAAATTATTTGCAAGCAAACACAAAAACCTCTTTTGGATGCTAAGCCAAATGGGAAAGAGGTAGGAGTTAAGAACTTTCTTCTTGGTACCATCACTTGAGTCTCTACCACTTACAGAGACAGCCACTGAACTGTCCTTGGCTATGATCACAGTATGCATCTTTAGAGACCTAACTTAACCCCCACAGCCTCCTCAGAGAGGGAGAAAAAGGAGTAAATAAAGGAAACTTCCTTCTGCTTCAGCTGGGTTTCTGCAGGGAATCATCCTGGAAATGTCTCTCTGTTGACTATAGCAGGAGCTTAAGGAACAAAGCAGCCTGCTTTCAGTGCATCCAAATTGTTAAGAGTTATCTTTGAGCAGGCCTGTGGAGGCTCTGGTTCCTTGGGCAGCTATGTGTAGGAGTGTTGAAGGGATCCACACTCCCTCTGTCCCTCAGACCCCCTTCCTTCCCATGGAAACCAAAGCATTGAACCCATCTTGGGTGCCAGCATGTCTCAGCTTAAAGCTGCACTCACCTGCAGGGACTGAATATTCCTAAGCAGACTGCTTAGGCATTAAAACTTATGTGTTGAAGTGCCTAACCTTAGGTGGCATCAATATCCTCCAGCTGATATTTTATACCAAGGGAAAAAAATCCTCTCATTAATATGGGAATATGGGAATACCGGAGAAATTCCATTAGATGAATAAATCTGGATTTATGGTGGTGTATCCAGAAGGGGAACTTAGCTGGGGACTTTTTAGGGAATGCTTATTTTGAAGGATGCTAAAGTAATGTTACACTCTGCAAAATTGCAGTTTTTCAACAAACTTATGAACTGCTGCTCAAAAAACACATAAATAAATAAATACTTAGCATGACCTAGCTCCCTGAGCTGATCAGATGTCTTTTGTGTGTGGCCAAAACCTCATAACAGCTTTCTCCTTCTGGTGTGGAATGAAAGCAATTAATGAGCACTGACGCAAGAAGGCCCTGATTTATTTTACTCCTGCTATATTCCAGTACAACCAGACACAGTAGAATTATATTCCAACAAACACAAAATAAATACAGAAGTGAATTGGACCTGTTCCCCATAAGGGCTTCAATTTTCTTTTTGAAACAACTGCCCTTGATCTTTATTATGATTTAAAGAAATGCCTTTTTCATAAGCAGAATTTCATTTTTTGTGCCAAGTGAAATAGGAATGCACAAGGTGAAGGTTCATCAAAGAGGACCAGTCTCTTGTGCTTCATCTGTGCATATGAATCATAGAATCATAGAATCATAGAAAGGCTTGGTTGGAAGGGACCTTAAAGATCAGTTCCAACCCCTTACCCCCTCCAAGGGAAGGGATGCCACCCACTAGACCAGATTGCTGATGAACAATAGATGGTTTCATCCACAGAGTGGGTTGAAAGTACTAAACTTGGAGCACTGCTCAGTCACCCTCTGAAGCAAGATACCTCTGTACATAGGCTCTGGTGGGAGTCTACACTAAGAAGCTGTCTAGCTACTCTATGCTCAGTTTTTGAGACAGGTCATTAAAACTTGGGTATTGCCTGTTGCACTTAATTAGTAATTAACTACTGGTTTATGCCTTTCTTTCCCTAAGAGGTGTGTGATTTGGGACATTCAGGTCCTGAGGCATGCTAATTAAGAGCATCTGGTCTCTCCTGATGAATATGTCTCCTTTTTTGCCTTGCAAAATTGCACATACAAAATTATTAGCCAGCCTTCTTGGCACGGACAATAATGTTGAATAGCAGCAGCCCAACACAACAAAATTTCCTGGGGTTAAACCTTGGATACAGAGGATTCCTAGGAGACAATGCTCTCAAGGGTTCCCCAGTCCAAGTAACAGTATATTAAAGAAGGATCTAACTTCTGATCATCATGAGCCTGCAGTCACTTTCTCAGAGCCTGATTTTCAATCTCTACACATATATAAACAATTTTTAATAATGCAACATGAATGTAAAATGCTATTGCACACTCTTACATTCACTCCACATGGATAAAAAATTAATTCTTCTGTTTGTTATGATAGTGCAGACAAATCTTTCATAACAGGATCTCAGAAACCAAACATCCTCCTTCCCCTCCCTTTTTGGTGAGCCAGGGTAAAAAGAAAACAGATGAATAGCCTCATTTACCGTTTTCGACACGTAAGTTGTACTCGTATTCATGCAGCTGAGACTCTCCTCATTGCAGCAGCCTCCACATCTGAACACATTCACACAGGGAGGCTTAAAAAATTTGTTGGTTGTTGTACCCAGCTCTTTGGCAACTTCCACACAGGTTTCCCTTGGCACACACTGGGTCTTTTGCCATTCTTCATCTATGACTGGAGAAAACACAATTTTTATGAACAATCATGGCAAAGTTAAGCCTCTTGATTAGTGAAGCAGAAGCATTATATAAATAAAAATGAAATGCTGGCAGGCCATTTGCATTTACTTGGATCAATTTGTACTTATTTGGATCAATCTAAGGACCAGAGGGAGTCTGAGTGCAAAATTATCCTAGTAACTTACACCAGCTGCACTGGCAGAGAGGTTGTTGTATTTATCTGCTTTTAGCTTTCAATGCGAATGACCAAAATCTGTTAATTCCAGCAGATCAAGTAGAGCTGCGTTAATCCCTTAGCTGAGAGTCCCCAGCTCCACAGTGTCTATCTGACAAAGCTGCCCCACACCCTGTTCCCCTTTCTCCAGGGCAGCCTTTCTTATTGTCATTTTATCCTTTCTCTGAGTGTACCTCACCACGGACTCAGCAGAGCCTGGGCCTTAGTGCACAAGCACATTAATGATTACCAGATTCTGGTCAGAGGGTATGAGTACTCCTGGTGGATGTCAGCCAGAGAGCACCATTTCCAAAATGCCCAGTGAAGTCCAAGACAAACAGTCTCACACCTCAGGACCACCAGGGGGTTCAGGGCTGAATAACAGGAATATGAATTCAAGCGTGAGTTGTCTATTCAAAACACCGTGGCATCTTTCAAATTCTGAATTGCTGTAGACTAGCAGACTAGTCCTGACTGATTTGTCAAATTCTGACTGCGAGAAGGAATAATGCATTATCTGACTGAACCAGACAGAGAAAAGAGTGACATTTACATAGTATACATAATACAGCCTTGAGTTTTGTCAAGAGGTGGCTCTCCTTTTTTTACCTTTTGCTTATTACTTGATTCAAGTTATGGAATTGTTCATGAGTCATCAAGGCTTATGCTTTAAGTTCTTCTTAAAATGATAAAAAACATTTTTCCTCTTTAGCCTGTATCTGGCTTGTGAAAGATGAAAAGCAACTTTTATACTATTAAAAAAATGCTCTCTCTTCCATTGAAGTCCACCTCCCTACTATTGTAAAAGCAGTGCCTACATTTACAGTAAAGTTCTGAGAAAGAAAAAAATCTGGAATACTTTTAAACCTACATGCTATACCTCACCTTCAGATGAAGACCTATTTTTCTCATTCCTGACTTTCTTTTTTTTATTTTTAACTTTTTCTTCAACTGACTATGTATATTTAAATAATTTTGTTTATTCCTGCAAAGTCCTTCGACAGGGTTAATTTGCTTCATTTTTCAGTCATGCAAAGAGTACAGGAAATAAGAGTTTGATGTCTGAATTGTGAAGAAGAGGCATAATTTAGGAGAAGAATAATCATTAGAATTAATAGAGTTTTCTAGAGTAATATTAGTGCTATCAAAACACCAATCTAATCCTAATATTAAAATAGAAAATTGTGTTTGGCAAACTCTAAAGGTATGTGCATGTAATCACTTCAGATGTCAGTTCAATGAGCAGAGCAGCGATGACCTTTCCAGCTACACTCATCCTCACTTTATTAACCACTTCTTTAACAGAAGGACTGTTACAGGAACTGGCTGCCAAGCAAGTGGGTGTCACATCTTGTTCAGAAGTGCCGTGGTCACCCTGGTAATTTCTGTGACCAAGCATAGAGCAGTTTCTGAGAAATTTGTCTGTGATAATCTCCAGTTTGAAAGTGCTGCAGTCCTTAGTGACTGAGCAGCTCAAGAGAGACTGTGGTTAGATAAGTGACACAAACTTTCAGTGAATTCATTGTCAAGGCTTTAGAAAGGAGGAACAAAGTCCTGAATTTTCCCTGATGGAGTTTGGAGTGCTGTGAAAGACACTTTAGTGAAACAATGATAAGTCTTCACCCAGCCTTCTCATCAAAACATTTTACTAAAACAAAAACAGATGCTCTTGGCAAAAAGGTCACTGTTTAATGACTGAAAGGGTGTGGGAAGGAAATACATGTTTATGAGCTTGTATTTTTTTTTTTTTTTAAAGGAGCTTTAGTACCTTGAACATATTACTATATTAGAACAAAAGTACTTTCTGTCCTGGGATAATTCCACTTTGAATGGAAGAATAGAGAAGATGGCCCAATGGGCTTTTCTTAACTTGAATTTCAGTAACTTGACTTTTAATGAGAAAGCTGACATCTCTGTGTCTAAAGTTAGACTTGCAAAGGGAAAATAGCAAGCAACCTAATAGCTGTTCCCAGCAGAAAACTCCATCTATATGACCATAGTAAAAGAGAACCACAGAACAATTAATTTGGAAGAGGCCTTAAAGATCATCTAATTCCAACCCCCCTGCTGTGGGCAGGAACACCTTCCTCTAGACCAGGATGCTTAGTATTGAATCCAGCCAGGCCTTGAACACTTCCAGGGATGGGTCATCCACAGCTTCTCTGGGCAGCCTGTTCCAATGTCTTCCTAATATCTAATCTGAATTTATCCTCTTTTGGCTTCACTACATGCCCTTGGGAAAAGTCTCTCTCCAGCTTTCTTGCAGCTCCCTCTTATGTACTGGAAGGCTGCAATTCCATCTCCATGGAGCCTTCTCTTCTCCAGGCCAAATGGCCCCAACTCTCTTAGCCTGACTTCATAGGAGAGGTGCTCCAGCCCTGTGACCATCTCAAATAATTCACAGCACACTAGATGGCATAGTGACCTTATTATCTGAACATTATTTACATTATAAATATTAAATTACATTATTCTGCCATTGAAAAATGCCCATTTCAATGTTCCCTGCCTCAGTAACATTTAATAACATCTCTTGTTGTCATGCTCTTTTGACAAAAAGGATGTTTTAGTTTTGCAGAAATGTTGGTGTTTGCTAAATGAGCAACAGTGAGCAGAAGATTACAGCACTTGACTCTTGGTACTCCTAATAACTCTATGGATTTTTAATGTTTTTAAGTAGAATTATAAGGGTACATAAGCAAAATGTTTATCACTATTAAAAGCCGTCTTAATTGTTCTTTGTGTGTGTATTTGTTTTAAATTTTTTCTGTACAAAATTTCCGTGAAAAGTGTAAACCCATGTGATATGGAAACCCTCTCAGGCAGGCACTTGTATACATATTTCTCTGTGTGGCTCAGAGCAGCAATTTAAGGTCTTTGCTCAGATATAATTTAGCTGAGTAATGGTGTGTGAATATGGCTGGGATTGTTGTAAAAGTGGTATTGGAACAGGATCAGCAATATCTGATTTCCCAAAAGGAAAGAGATATAATAATATCACATCAGGATAAAGACAACAGAGATTATCTCAGCCTGTCCTTCATTAGGCTACAGTTTAGCTTTGCTGTAGGATATCTATTTGCTGGCCCAAAATATCGTAACAGATCCTTTGTTTTACATCCATGAATATATAATGCCTCTTGAGCATCACAGCTATAAGGAACAATATTTATACTTGCTACAGATGGAGGGAGTAGGTTGTGATTCTCCATTTTTGGTTGCTGGTTGGTTGCCTCAAGGTCTACTTTTCTTTGGAGAAACTTCCTCAAACAGATCAAGGTTAGGACAACACTGTCTCTCTCTCAATTGCCACACAGACACTGCTCCTGGTGCGGTGCTTTGTATCAGAGCACACCTAATAAAAAAAGGATTTCTATGCCTGCAGTAAAGTTTATTCATTTCTGCCTGCAAGCAAGTTCTGAGATGTAGCACAATGCTGCAGTCCAGCCCCTCAGCCAGTCATTTTGACCTGGTTTTCGTACATTGACCTCTCTTTCTTTTGTGCACTGACGAGTCCCTGAACAGTACATCTTCCCTTTGGAGAATATGCAGAAAAATAAGCCTGATTTGGCCACAAAACAGGGAGGTGTACTCAGCCTGTCATCTGACACTTTTTCATGCAAAGTCATTTTCCAGTAATGCCCTGTTGTTTCCAGTATGGATATATTCTAGGAAACCTCTTACTTCCTTCACAGTTTACTGCACAAGAATCAGGGAGGGGTCTTGAAGGTGAGATCAGTCTTGGCCACAGACCTGCACCTACCTTTCAGCGTGTCGATGTCATAGAAAGCAGCAGCAAATCTGGTAGAGCGATGTGAAGCAGAGCGGGAGTCTAAGTTGGCCAGGCTCTTGAGTTTTAGCCTGCATTTCCACAGCTTCCAGTCCTCAGAGTGAGTGATGTGAAGCAGCTCTTCCAGGCTGGATGCTCTCCTAATCTGCTGTTCTGACCGCTCCAATGCTGACAGAGATGTTCTCTGGAAGGAAAGGGGGAAGTCAGAAAGCCAGTACCTTACAGCCTGCCCCCAGTGCAGCACATGGAGCACTTGTAACAAAAGGCAGCACGTTACTGAGGACCTCTGAGTGTACCTGGGAAAACAGCAGCACACAGAGATATCCCAGGCTTTGAGAGTGCCCAGCACCAGACTTATCTGCAGGATGTGTGCCCACATAAAGTGGGAAGGGGAGATACCCACTTCTTCACCCTCTTCATTACAGCCCTCAGAACCATTTGACAAATGCAGACTTTGCTGTGTCCCTGGTCTCCAGGGAACCTGGTAGACACTGATCACATCACTGCAGTCCCTGAGCTGGCCAGTCATGCCAGAGTGAGTCCCAGGTCACCCTACAGGTAACCTGAATCAGTTCAGCTGGTAAGCCCAGCCCATGTGCCTCTGTAACAAGCCACCTCGGGTGCCAAAACTCTGGTTGCAGCCAAGAGACACCACTGCAGGGTCAGGTGATACAGCTGGAAGCTGCTCCAAGTACAAAGGCCCATCCATATGGCAGGCAAGCACACCATTCAACATGCTGCAAAGTGTAGGATGCATCTGCCATCTCCCATTGTGACTACACTGGAGTCATGCCTATGTCCAGCCTCAGAGTGTGGCTGTGCAGCAACATTAGCACAGTCATGGTGTTCATGACCACTCTGCTTCCATTGGAGAAAACTTCCTACAAAGACCTGTACCATCAGTTTGAAGTTAATATTCACTTTAAAAGTAGCCATTTAACACTTAATATTGCACAGCATCCCATAACAATATTGCTTTCTTTGGCTGCTGCTTTCTAACATCTGTGTGCCTTTATCATGGCACTGAGTATTTATTTCCACTGACTCACCAGATCTGCTTAAAATATTGTCTCCAACACAAGAAAGAGGTTATCTTTGAAAATGTCTGTGTTGCACTGGGCTGGTGCTCTCTCAGCTGTACTTTCTGGTCATACAGTGAACTGTGGTTTTTGACTGCAAACAAAGGGCTGCAGTGCCAGCCGTCAAAAAAAAAAAAAAAAAAAAAAATCCAGGTCTTTAAGGCAAAGCTGCAGTACAAGAGGCTGTTGTTGAGGTGTGTAGCAGACAGCAGTCTGAACCAGCAGCAAGTGAGTGCTCTGTATAGGGCTGGGAAAGGGGTGAGGGAAAGGGCCACCTATAACAGGAAATTTTTAGATGAGATCTGAAATCCAAGCACTATGTGCATCTGTTACTTGTTATAAAGACATCTGTGGCATTTATTTTGCATCAATACAGATGTTAGCCTGTAGACATGGGCCAAGCTAATTTTTGGGTAATTACCTTCCTCTGACCTAAAATTCTTTAAGTAGTTAACTCAGAAAAAGTTGTTTGCTCTCCTTTTATGCCCATACAGAATGTTATATGGTGCTCTAGCAAGTTGCCATATTTCATTATAGAGGTGACTACTTCATAGATTAATGATTTCTCATGCCTTTCATATGTGGTAAAAACTGGAAACCCCATTTCAGTACTTATGGACAAATAGCTCAGAAGGAATGTGAATACTTAGCACGAGTAACTGAATTTCTAGACAGCTTTACAAACAAGATACCCAGAATTTTGCTGTGCCAGGAAAGCTGAAATTCAGCTTGAGGTTAATGCGTCAAGACTTATTTGTTCTACGAACCACAGCTTATGTTCACTCCCATTCACAAACTGTCTCCTTGGTCTTGCAAAATGTGCAAATGTAGGACCAGGACTGGAATGGTAATGGGACCAAAGATATCAAAACTGAACTGTATTAAGCATTAACTTTTTTCCTCTCTCTGTGGTACAAAATATATTCCAGCTGAATCAGCACCCAAGACTTTTGAACTAGACGCAATTTACTGAGAACCTGTAAAATGAGATGATAGAATTCTGGAACTTAGAAGATATATCCCTGCACTTCTGGTAAGAGTCAGCAGTTTGGGATAACTAGCTTCTCAATTTTTCTTACTCCTATATCAAGAGGTTTTATTAGTCATAGAATTGTTACAGTTGGAAAAGATCTCTAAGGTCATCAAGTCCAACAATCACCACTGTGATGTTTAGTGTTCACCACTAAACCCAGCCCTGATTATTATATGAGGAAAATAAGGTTTAAACCTAAGATGAAAGAGTACAGAAAAAGTAGCAATACCTCCTCATGATAAGCAAGGATCACTGATTTTATCTAAAGCAAGAATTTGTTAAGTCCTTAACTGTTTTAAGGACTTTTAACTTTTAAAAGTATACAAATTCTATAATGTGGACACAATACACTGAAATTAACAAACTTTATGCTGTCACAAGTACTATTGTGTAAAAGGAACATTAGTAGAGGTCATTTCTATACCAAAAATGCATTCCAATAGGGTTTGAATTCTGGCAATTAAAAATCCCACCTTTGATATTGATGGATAATAGGGGTAATGACAAAACCTGCCTATGTATTCAGCTTGTTTCTTCTCTTACTGCTTTTCATATTTTGGAAATTGGAGAATATGGTCAAAGGAAATGGAAGGAGCAGTGCTTATTGTAGAATTGTCATCAGAAATGTATCCTAATTAACCTAACCATGATTATCCAAAACTCACACAGAGTTAGCGCTTCTCTGTCAGATCCAGCTCTGCTCCACACTGCCTAAGCTATTCAACCCTCAAGTGAATCTGTTTCACCTTCTCTCATCATGTTTTCTAACACCTATCCAAGATCTGCAGTGTGGTGGGATTGCCTGTTGCCTACCATAATAACACAAGAATAATTGTATTCCTGCTTCTATTTGACTTCTTCCTCAAGGGAACAGATTTCACAGCTGACATTTTAACTTCCTGACCAGATTCCCCATGCAGGACAGAATTTCCTGGTGCCCTTTCCCAAAAAAACAGCACTGAGATAAAGTATGGTCTTTGCCTCTGAGCATTGCTGACAGTAGGCAAGATGGTGAGCTGAAGGCTCTGCTGGTATTTAAGTGAGGTCCAAATCTAAAGTAGTTATAGGATTTTACAGTGGGGGCATCTATTTTGTTTGCGAGCTGATTGCCCTGATCTCCTTCTGTAGCAAAGACAGAGAAATATAGATGGTCCTAGAGCATGATTCATTTGAAATCACACTAAAATGTCTTTTTGCTGGGTGACCAGCAAGGCCAGGCTCACCAGATCACAAGAGGTATCAGTATGGTAGATCCTTGTTCTAACATATCTCAACACAGCCATCTGGGGTAAAAAACATCTGAAGAGAAGCACTGAATTTTGTTCCAATCTTGCTAAGTGTCAAAACAGGAACAATGAGAAGTCCTCTATGTGTTTCTTTTGATTTGTTTGAGATTACTACAATGCTCTTACCCAAAATGTTGTTCTAAATGTTTTCTAGAGCACACAGCAAACAGTAAAGCAACCAGAAGGACATCTTCATCATAATACACTTTGACCATAGTGGTGGCTGCCCACAACTAAAAAGCATTCAAAAATAAAAGCTTAAAAAATAAAAAAGTGTAGAAAGTGCATCAGCTCCATCAGCAGGACAAAGCTCTACAGCCTGAACTGCTTCTGCTGGCCACCCTCTTCCTTCAGCACAGCTGCACCAACTAGAGCAGTCATGAAATATTTCCAAAACATTAATTTCTGGTCATACTATTTTGAAAAGGACAGCACCAAATAAAATAATAAAAAAGAACAGCACCAAATAAAAACACAGAACCTCTTACAGTCTCAGATAATACCATGGATGGAGTGCCATAGGGCACCATGCAGGTCTGTAGGCTTCTTTCATATACTGCTCTTTAATTTAAACTCTATTTAGTTATAGACACTCTGGATGACTGAAAAGACCTACTTACAAAAGTGCAACTTTGGACAGAAATGTGATCTTCCAAAATGTGAAAATGGAGGAGAGTGTTAGATTCAACAGAGTCCCAAACTTACCTGTCGTGATTTAGGACTTTTTGCCCTCTCACCTGGATATCAAGTGGAAAGCAGCTAAAACTAGCATTTGAAGAAGAGGGGAGCTCTTCACTCAGCCACAGAGCAGAGAAAGATACATAGATGTCAGACTGACACTTCACTGACATTTCTGGGAGATCCAGCTCCTCACAAAAAGCAAAAGAGGGACAGAACCAATGACTGTCTTCTTCCCCTGACTGTAGCCATCTGCACATGCTGTTTCCCACTTTTCAGATATCCCTACCTCCCTTTTTCAGTCCTTCTCTGATAACAATATTCCTTCCTTCCAAGTTCCCCTCCCATTCTCCACTCTGCTCTCAACACCTTGAACTTTTTGGATCCCGCTGTGCTTTTATGTTGTTTATTTTCACTTTTTTTCACCATATTCTGCTAGGTGGGAGTCCAGTGAAACCTATCTCAGGCTGAGCTACTCAGCCTCCTGGTCCAAAGGAACATCGATTTTTTTCCCTTCTGTGTCTTCATCCAACTTTCCTTTACATTGACACAGATTTTCGTAGTCAGCCGAGGTGAGGTGTCACCATTGTGAAGGTTGTTGGTTGTAATGGTTGCAACCAAGACAGAGCAAAACTTCACTACACTTAGCATGGTACACATAGGGAGCAAAATCATGAACTCTGGCCCCAGAAAGCTTAAAATATGCATTAAAACTTGAGAGAAAAACAACTTAAACAAGGAGTCATTGGGAAAGGACGATGGCAATGTCATTTCCATGCTCCCAAAATGAAAAAATTACCTGAGGAGCCACATCACTGGAAAGCTCCAAGTGTCCTAAACTTTAAGTACCCAGTAATGGACGTCCCATAGTCCACCAAAGACTATAATGCTATTCTCTGTGGGAAATGTTAGAGTAGAATTTATTGATTACAAATATCAAAGTAGAAGGTTTAAGTAGTTCATTCTTATCTCCTCAGCTTGCTGCTGCTCTCAACCTTATCTAAAAACGGATCACATACCTGAGATAAAAAACAGATTCATAATTAACTAAAGTTGCATGTTTTTCAAAATACCGACCTCTCATATGTTCCAAAATTATTCTTCAATTCGAAGAGGAATATCTGTTTTCCTCTATTTTGGCTATGAACAATCATCAGGAAATGATAACGCGAGTTAGAATTGTGATTTTTGGATAATTACAACTCTTGTCCTTCCAAAAGAAACCATAATGGGCTATCTATCTTCTTCCTAGGAATCTTAGATGCCAGAAAACCCTAAAAGTAGTCAGCATTGGAAAGGAACACAAGAGAAAGCAGTGATACATTCAGTGGCCTTTCCCGCCTTGGACACTGACTAAAAATCAGACACTGAGTTCATTTCCCCACTGATTTATGCCAGTCCAATGTTTAGCTTATGCATCATGTCATGCAGATGCACAATCCCACAGGCAGCCTGCACTGTTCAAACTGAGATCTTTCTTGAGCCATTAGCTCATAGCATGGACCATACCCTATCAGAGGCTGCAGCTCTGCAGTTTGCACCTTTTCTACATCCTTGACAAGCTCCTAGGTTTCCTGCTTAGGAAAAATAAATCTAAATTATGTCTAAGAAAGCCAGGAGAACCCACCTTTGCAGAACTCCTTTTTTTTTTTTTTTTTTTTCCTTGGCATGTGCTGCTCTTTTCAGCAGCTTTAATTCTGTGTTTCAAAACCTCCTGGAGGTATTTTGAACAACAGAGGAAAGATGTGAAATACAACAGTAAAAAAAAAAAGGCCTGCTAAGGTCCTAAATTCATTTGAGGACCTATAGCATAAAAACATGTGAGGTTGTATTTAAGAAAACAGATGCATGAATGATCTGCATTGATGCAGATGAATAATATTTTGTGTGCATGAGAAGGCAAAAATAAAAACTGATTGAAGTCTATATTTTGCTCAATCTGCCTGCATTTCGCTCTGTACTCAAGCATGCTCACAGACCCAGGAAATATGTCTTGAAAGTTTTACATATATGATTACTTTCCTTAAGCTCCAGCCTTACAATCTTTCTCTACCCTGGAGAGAAAGGACATAAACCTCTGCTTAAAGCTAAACACATTTAAGAATTCTTCTGATAAGGAATATTCTTCTGAGTTAGGGTCACAGACACAGTCATGGCAAGTGCTGCATAAATACCAATGGAAATTTTCAACATTACCACTGTGTCTGGGGCCAGGACAAATAATTAAGGAACCTCTAGATAACCTTGCACTGTTCTATGATCCATCCTTTCAGCAGCTAAGCAATAGAAAGAACATAACAGATTTAACTTGCCAGCAAAAGCAGATTGTAGCTGCACAGCACAGTGATGATTCTCTTAATGCCACTGTATCATGAACTTGGCCAAACAGGCTTAAGATAAGGTCAGACTAAAGCTTTCAAAATTAACCAATCTGTGGGGTGGAAGTTTTGTCTCAAAATGAGGGCACTGGATCACAAAGAGTATTGGCAGCATGTGAGGGCATTTTGAACCCTCATGCCAGTGTTGTGTGCTTTACAGTGTTGTGTGCTGGAGCAACTGCATTTGGTTCAAGAGAAGTTATGTAGAAGACAAAGACTGGATGCAACCAGAAAGTGAATGCCCTCTTTCCAGTGCAGCCTGAAGGCTAATCTCAGAACTGGATCCAAACCAGTTTAAATACTAGGTTGATGATTCATCACCACAAGAAAATACCAAGGAATTTTGCTTGTATGTACACTACACCTGAAAACACCCTCCTTTTCTCTTCCACATACATTCCCCAAGGTGATTTCACCACAGTAGATAAACTGATTATAGTTGCAGGCTCATCTTTTGGAGATAGACTGCCTACAGCTCCCTGCCACCCCATGATTATCAAAATTAAAAAATTATCTGATTCTATGATGATATTCACCTGAATGAATACAAACTATTTATCTGAGACTCCTCTCATAGATAATGGAGAAAAACAGGGCCACTAGGTGAACATTCATCCCATTCTAAAGCCTGTTGAATTACCTGTGCCTCCAAAATGCCTCTTCCTCTCCACTGATGCTGAAGGATGAATTGGCAGATCACCAGCTTAGCTATAGTGAGGGGAACTGAATCCCACTCAACTGAGTGTAGTCAAATGAGATTAAAGAACCTCTCCTAATCTAAAGCACAGCAATTTATGAGGTACACAAATACAACCAGGAAGTGCAACTGCACCGGGGCCAGAAGGACCTAGGACTGGCTGAAGGCCAGCACTGGCAGAGGAAAGCACTCCATTCCCTGCCTCAGAGCCATGGTGTAGCTGCCCAGCCATGCTGTGGCTCACAGCACACAGACTGTGAGCTGATTTGGCCAAGGAACTGCAAGGAGTTCCCGTGGAAAGGTTTGGTTCTCTCTTGGCAGGAAAATGAAGCAGCTCCTGCCATTATGATGCCAACACAAAGAGCTACATTTTCCTGGTAAGAATAGTAAGCCAGTGTGGAGTTTTTGCAGTAAGAACTCTTTTGAAGGTTTTCATCATTATTAGTAATATTTTTAGCATTATTGTGTCTCCTATAAGTTTGGAGTCAGGTACAAACACTAAATGAGGAGATGATACCCAACCTGGTGTCTACAGCCAAAAGATACAAGAAAAGAGAGGAAGGCATTCATCCAAAGGGAGTACCAAGGAAACAGAAGATATTGCTTAGAGTGACAAGCCATGATTTCCAGGTAGCAGGGGCTCAACCGTTGCCACATTTTATCATAACAAATATTGCCTACAATACAGCATCTTGTATCCTTGGGGTGTTGCATAACAGGTAATAAAATAGTGAGAGACTCTTCTGCAGCTTGAAAACATGAAGCTTGGAGGAGTGACTAACTGCCCTATCAACAAGCGACTGCATACCCCATAAATATCTGTCATGAGGCATCTAACTCTGCCACATGTCTGACACATATTAGCATACAGTAATTTTATCATCACATTGTATTTCATTTCCAAGGAGAGAAAGAGCATTTACTTTGCAACAACTCCAGTAAAATCAAATTTTGATTCTCTGTCAAATTCTGATATATGAAGTTGCATCACTGACTATATTCCCTCTGGAAGCATCACTGTACATTATTAGTGCACAAATAAGCTATTTTTAATTATAGTGAACATGACCACAGAGAGACAAAGCAATTAGACAAAACACTACTAAAATTGTTCTCTGACACATGACGGGCTTGCATGGGATTTTTAAGTGGCTATTACGGTCTTTGTCATCTCAGAAGCATGGATGAAATTTAAGAAGCATGCAGTACTTCACCTTCAAAATGCTGTAAACAAATACTCAAATATCTTCTAAAATTGTTACATCTCTTACATCTCTCTCAGTGCACTGCCTTATCCAGGCTGAACATTCATTTGATCATCACAGTTTCAGCATTAATAACCTGAAGGGGCATTCTGTTCATAGTGGAGACAAGTTTAGGCCCAGTGAGATAAATTTCCAGCTGTCACTTTTTAAAAAGAGTATTTTATCCAGTGAGAGCTGTATTGAAAGCATGCATCTGTATTGTCCAAGTATATAGCAAAAAATATGCAAAGGCACAGACCTACTTCCCTGAAAAAGCTCAAGGACTGAAGAACAGACACAGGAAAGTTTTACTTCCCTCACCCACAATCTGTGCAAAACCCCTCTGCAGTCTGCCTTGAGAGCTGGGGAGTGTTGGCCTTGGCTGTGCATCCTCCCAGGAAAGGGTGACTGTGGGATCACTGCACTCCATCCTGAAGTCCTGCGTGCCATGGCTGCTGGAAGGGAAAGTGCAGAGAGCCCTGGCATGTAAGAAGAGCAGTGTAGAGCTGCCAGAGTGCAGAAAGAAGGACGGATAGATATGTTATTTGTGGGTTTGGGAGGAACAAAAAATAGTCAAACTATTAGTCTGGCCAGGTGTTGTATGAGGTGGCTGACAGGGACACATTGACATGAGACTGTCACACGTCTCACTGATACATTTGTGATGTTTGAGGGCCTCTTTTGCTAAAGCCTTGTCAGTACATTGTCTGAGTGAGACGCAAAACCAGAGGAGGAGGAAGCACTGAACCTCATGTTCATTGTGGTAAAAAGCTTCCTCCAGACACTCCTTGAGAGTCTGTCTTCTTGGTCTCCAGTTTAACTTTCACTGAAGAAGGAGACCTAATTATCTATTTTCTAAACTTAATGGTCAAGGTGATGATAAAACAGCTTCTGCTTTAGCTGAAGATGATATTTTCACAAGTAAATCATATTAACTTCTCTGTGACTTCAAGAGAACAGCGTTTTATATTTTGAATGGCCTTTTGAACTAGAATAGATCTTTTGTGGTGCTACAGCAAACAAATCAGACTTCTTGCACTTTAGTAGCATGCTTACATTATAAAAATCCTTGGAGATGAGACATTTTGGTTGATGTATTCTCTCTTGAATAAACCAAAATATTGAAAGCAAATAACTGAAAACATCAGAATTGGACACATTTTTGTGGAAGCATGAGTCTAAGGATATTTCATATAACTTTTCAGGTCCAAAGCAGAGACTGACAGTATTTTATCAAAATACCTCTCAGAACTATATACTTCTGGCCAGTTGGGTCTTTACACCAAAATGAGGCACTTTTTTCAGCCAATACTTTGAGTATCAGCCACAACTCTCATTAAACAGATGCTTCTTCCCACAGTCAGGTATTTTGGTTCTCATTGGAAACATCCTCCAATTGTGATTTTGAAGATAACATCATCCTCTGTATATCAGTTTGCTGGCAGTAATGGAAAAGCTGGAGTGGTAGATGAGAGAAAACAATTGGTCTGCTAAGGTGTGGATTTTCTTCCTGTTCAAGCCTAGTCAGCTACATTGGGAGTTTAGTTTATCCTGCTACAGTGATCACGCAAAGTACATTCATTTGGTAAGTGAAAAAACACAGGTAACTTGTCATAAATGTCCAGCGTGGTAACTCACTGATAAATCCTAAATTCTACTGATAACTTTGGGAGTCTTACAGGACATTTTTCTGAGCTTCTTCTTATATGCTTGTTCATATGGTCTTGCATTGCTGCAGTGTGTTGAGGCAGATGTGCTGCTCAATACAGAGCTCAGCTAGAACATTTTCACTTCACTTTGCACCAGGTTAGGTGCTGACCCAACACTATGACAGGGTGCACACATCAAAAATAGCATATTAAATGTGTTTACAAAGAGAATGTCCAGGCTGTAGTAACTGTCTCTTGATATTTGTCCATTCTTTGGAAGTCACTGGGATTTGGAGAGTGAGTTTGGAACGGCTCACTAACAGAGACCTGCATGAAATCAGATGACTAAGTATTCTTTTAATATTTGAAAATATTTTTTAATGTGATGAAGGGTCCTTCAGTTAGTGCTTTCATTGTTTTTTGGGTTTTCCCCAAGACACTTTAATAAATGTTTTGGAAGTATGATTAGCCAATTGGACAGCTGGGTTTCAAAATGTCATACACAAAGCAAAGCCATTGCCAACACTGAATGAACTTATGTTACCCCAATCACATGCACACATTTTCCTGGAATTGTAGTTTTTCTTGAGTAATATTTCCCCAGCAATTCAGAAAATATGCTAACGTGGTTTCTGAGTCACGCTGCTAATTAAAGTGAAAAGTTTTGCCTGTCTTTGTGGCACATTCTCTGTGTGCAAAGTGACATACGATATAGTAACATGATGCAACTTCTTTGCAACTCAACGTGACTCCAATAGAATTCCCTCCGCAGCTGCAAGCAGTGACCGCCCTGCAGCCGGTGAGGGTGAATTGTCCAACCCAGCAGAGCCTGCTTGCCGTGAAAGCTCAGCACACCCATCCTGGCATCCCGAGCGTGGGGAAGGCGGTCACCCCCCTCCGAACCCATTCATGCGGTGCCCACACTGGACTGTCAAATCCCAAATCCCACGAGTCCAGCTCCACGATGTTTGTGCTCAGTGCGACTTTGGGGAAGCAGAAGGACCCTAGATGGCGTCCTACCACACGTCAAACCACATTTGGGAGAAAAATATAAAAAAAATACGCAGCTGTTCTTCACAAAGGAAGGAAACTGAATTTTTCTTAATGCAAGAAAGCTAAAATAGCCTGTGCAATTGTTATGCTGTTCATTGGTACAGAAGCCCATGCATCACGTTTTTGCCAGGATGGTAAAAAAAATTCTCCTTGGTCTTTCCCTGGGCAAAAGGGGGTCTGTGCAGCTGTAGTGGGGGCACTCAGCATCTTGTTTCCATTCCTCGAATCCCAGCACGATCTATGATGATTTGCAAAGCACGCTGGGGAGGTAGGAAGCAGGTGGAGAAGTAGATAAGGGAATGGCACATAGCAAGAGGAATAAGATATTTCTCAGGAATTAGTGTTTCTGTAGGAAAGTTACCATATCAGATTTATTTCCCTGCAGCAGCAAAGCTCAGGTCATTTTTCCCTCTCAGCAATATGATCTCAAATCCAAGTCCAAGAAAGGGCAAATGCCAGTTTTGTAACTGGACTTACTTGCCGTGAGAAAAAGGCCTAAAAGAATCAGAGATCTCACTGTGTGATAACTATAAAAAGTATTGTACAAAGGTTTTTTTGTGAAAATAAGAATAAATGAGCTATCACCTACAATAACTGTTCCTTATTTATTTTCCCAAATACCAGTATGGTGTCCAGAGGAGATAAGACACGAGTAAACCTTGTCTGGAATAGCAGCAGTGTTGATCAGAACAAAAACTGCAGACACCACAGCGGAGATATCACAAGCCAGAGTCTGCACCATTTCTTTTTTTTTTCTATTTTCAGGCAGATCTTTTCTCTGCTTGCCTCCTGTGGGAGCCTACATTGATACCACCACACCATTGGTTATAAATAACACAAATGCCTGTGGGGAGAAAGCACCAGTAGGCTGCAGAAAACAGAAACAAGCAACACTAGTTGAGCCGAGCTGATGGCTTGTTTTGGGGGCTTTCAGAACACTAATTAACAAAAAGATGGCCCACTGCCCTCTGAACCTGCCTTCTCGCCTCGCCTTGGTTTCATAGACTTTCAGATGTGAGCTACAACTGAAGGCAAAGTTTAATTAGTGCTAAATTTCAAACAGCTGATAATTGGATTTCCCAAATGCTGCATCTGATTAATCTACACATCCTGGTGTGCTTTTCCAAGCTCTGCTCTGTCCTCAGACATTAAAATCCTAGCTGAGATGGACCAGATTGTATCAGCAGCTGGGACAGATTATTTTGCTATTTCTCATGAGCAAGAACTGTTCTTGATAAAGTAACAGCATGTTAGTAGTTGCCTTCCCAAATTGATAAGAGCCAAGGACGGATGCTGTGTGGCATGAAAACAGGGTGGTTCTGTTTGCTTTCAGTGCACCTTGTCAAGACAGTAGCAGATAAGTCAGTACAAATTGGCTTTCCTCACAAGTTCCGTGATAGCTTCTCACTTTTGAAGGAAAAATGCAAGTAATCGTTTCTGCAGGAATGCTGTAAGTACATTTTCACACATTTTTGGCTTATCATGCCTTTCAGAGATGGTAATCACAGAGAATCAAAAGCAGCAGACAAAACTGGGAGAATGAAATACTTCTGAAAACCACAATCTCATAATATTTGTTTAAAAGTGTTTCTTAACTTTGAAAGGAAGCTGGATTTGAGGATGAAAAGCCTAGTTTAAACAGATAAATTTTTCCCAATGACATTTCAAGTTACTTTTTCTAGCAGTGGAGCACTTTGCTGAAATATTAGGAGTTGCCTTTGAGGAAGAGATCTCATGACACAGAATATTTGTTAGAATTTAACTTTTCTAGAAACTGAGCAACAATTGCAAGCAGATTTTAGAAAGCTGTGTAGACCTATCTGAAAAACAGTGTCAGTTATAATTACAGAGAATAAAGCTTACAGCCAGCTCTGCTGCTCAGGTTTCCTCACAGAGCTCTGTTTCAGTGGTACAGACAGACAGACTGCAGCTGGCTCTCAGAAAGGAGATGTAAAGAGCCTCCTGATTTCTTCCCCCATGGTGCGATGGCTCTCCAGTATTTCCCAAGGGCAAGGCATTCTCCACTTAGGTGGTCCAGGGCCTCAGGAGGATGGGGAAGTGCTGCTTCTTTCTTACCAGTGGACAAGGACTATGTACCAGCTGTGTTTGGAAGGTGGCTTCCCCCTTGTGCCGCCCACAGTGACAGTAGGAGATTTAGAAGATCCGTTTGAGCAAGAAAAACCACTCAAGGCTTTAACAATGTTTTGTGCAGAAGTAAAAAAGATTTAGCGGTGGAAGAGGAATGCATGTAACAGAGAGCAGCCATGTTTACCTCCCAGCTAAGCCCATCTAACCCCTTGGTCTCTTGATCAGAAAGAAGCTTTATAGTTCAGGGACACTCCTCAGGCCTATCCACTCTGGGTTTCTCTCTAACAAAACCAAAGAAAGGTTCAACATGGGGAGAACACCTCTGCAAAAGGAAAAGGCTCTGAGTTCTGTTTAACTTGGAAGTGACCAGTTGTTCCTTTCTCTTGCCTGTCCTCCAAAGCTTTATTAATAATGTGAAGCAGCAGAATTGAGGAGGAAAGCAGTGAGATTTTAGTTTTCTGAGATCAGAATTTACAGCCTCATTAGAGAGGCAGTTTTAGTGTTGGAAGGCAGAAGCCGTTCTGATGGATCGTTGGCTTTTCTTGGCAAAAATTTGCCTCGGCTCTGATGAATATAGGATATAGCTCTTCACATCTAATTTTAAATTCTGGAAAAAGTAGTTTATGTCTGTTGCTGCTCTAGGAGAGGAAAAATTTGAGGGGGAGAGACAGAAAGAGAGACAGTGAAATTTGTGGTTCTCTAGCTGAGAGGTTCCAAAACGTAAGAGACGATCTGGACAAGAACTTCAACAAGGAATTTTTAAAGCATTTGCTGATGAAAAAAAAAAAGTTAAAACAAAGATAATTCTCAGTCTTCAGAAAACCCACGTGGAAATCTAATTCTTTCATGAGGACTTTATATGTTAGGTTGGCATCCTGAACCAAGCCACCGGAGGGCAAGGGCCAGCCATGGCATCAGCTCTGGAGCCAAGCCCTGTTGGACACCTGTGTGGCTGTGCTGCCCCTGTCTGAGGCTGCCCACTGCTTCCCACTATGAGCCTGTGCTCCAGTTGTGCTTCTGACTGCCAGACATTCAATGTTCAGGCTGAAACTTTCCATACCTTATGTCTGCCTCAAAAGTATTTTAATAATTTTTTTGCTTTCTTGTCAAAATGGTTTGACCGCAGTGGAGAATGAAGCTCCTCCTTTATCCATGCAAAAATTTTTTCTGTTTCCCTACTGTGAATGACAGATGCGAATTTTTGACACCTGAGGAACCCAATTTTTTTTTTGGCTCAGATGTGTCAACTGCTATCTTTGAAAAAAAATCCACCCAGATGTGAAAGCCTCCAAGAGCAGCAGCATAGCCCTCCCAGCACCTTGCAGCAGTCAGGTCCTGGGCTGGTGTCCAGTCCATTTAGGAGCAGAGCAGGACATAGGTGCAGGTCACCCATGGGTGCAGGTCCAACCTGTGGGGCTGACAGCACAGGACCTGCCTTTCTTCCCCCTCAGGCCACAGGGGTCTGGCATGCAGGGACAGCAAGCTGCTGGATTTTCCTGTGGGAGGGGAAGGAGATGAATACTCATGGAGGAGGGCAAGACCTGGCCAAGGAGGGTGACATCATCTTTGGAGATCAGAATGAGAAATGGGTCAGGAAAAGGAAAGTTGGGGCAGTTAAAACCACAGGGACAAAGAAGGAAGCTGTGAATGGAGAAAGGAAGGGGGAATGATGGTCAGATATGAAAACAAAAATGTCCATTAGGGCTGTATCTCAGGAACTTGGACAAAACTCCTAAGGGTATGTGGGAGAAGAAGAACATTCCCATCCAGGAGGAAACAAGTGGGAAGGAGGATGACACTTGGATAGCACAAAAAAGAGACCAATCAGAAAACTGAGTCTTTGAGTCCTGGTGGTGAGGGAACACAGGTCAAGGACTGGGAGTAGGACAGGTTGGGAAGGGAGAGAGGAAGGAAGAGCTCTGCCAGGTGAGGAGTGTACATGGTGGGGAAAAGGGATTCATGTGCTCAGAAGAGGATGGAGTATTTGAAGCGTTAGGAAAAGCCAACTGCCATGGAGATGCTGGATCACAGCAGCTTGTACATAAGCTTTTTTAACATTCATACATTTAATCAGGATATTTGAAGGGGGAAAAGAGAGTATATAAACCCTTAGTCCCCCCCTCCCCCAAAACCCTATTGCTGGACACCACACTGACGCCACCTGATGGTTTAAAGCATAGACAGGATTAAAATTTCAGGTGTCCTGGGCAGAGCTCACCTAACTTGGATTCATATAACAGGGAGCAGAGCAGGTTGCTGGTGCTTAACCCTTCCTAGGTCCCACTAGTTGTGTAATACCTGCATCCTGACCTTGTGGGTTTTATCCAGGCAATACTGCTGTTGATCTTTAAGAACTTTAAAAAAATAAGGTAGGGCAGGTGAACGCAGTACATCATTTCTGTGTACTGCAAATTCAGTTTGATGTGCAAATAGAAAAAATAGTCATAACCCTGTCTGCCATCCAACAGTGTAAGATGAAGGACCGATTGTGGTGTATTTCCACATATGTACACACAGAGAAGCCCACAGGTCATAAAGGAGAAAACAACCCAGAAAGCTAACACTGTATGTAAAACATGAAAAGAAAAACAAATGGTTTAGCCCAAAACCTCTGTCTATATCAAAAGAGCCAGAACAAGCAGAAAGCCAGTCTTTCCCTTTTGGCAATCAGCAGCCAATGCAAGTGAAATACACCATTGGAGTGTGATAATTTTTTGAGTGTGACCTATAAGATCCCTCTAGGATAGTATTGGAAACTTAGTGAGTTGTTTCAAGAACAGTAGCCAAATTTCAGTGAAAATAATCCCAGTTGTACCTATGTTGGATGGACAATCCTATCACAGTGAATGAACTGTAAGCTAGAAAGAAGAGCTCTTGCATTTACTCTAGGCAAAGTGGATATGGATTCAAGGTTTACAATTAAAGGGCTTTCTAGTGGTTTTACTGTTGTGCTGAATAAACTTGCATCCCACATGTGGCTAGAATGATCACCCTGCCAATTATAAAATGGTTACTATTCTGTATTGGAAAGCACGTTCTGGTTTAAAGTAAGTGATTCCCACAAGTACAAAACCAGTGATTTGTCATGCAGTGCACAAAGTTAATGCATTAAACAAGGCTTATTACTCTGGTCCTAATGCCTTCAAAGAATTGATTGCCGAGGTTGTAAATTAAAAGCTTGTGAACAGTCAGCAGGCATCAATCATCCTGAGGCGCACATTGCTCACCACTGCTGACTTACTGGGCTGGCAAGAGCAGTCTGCAGTTAGGCACACAACTTAGCATTTCTTTTCTAAAGCACAGGTCAGCATGCAGCAGGCTCACAGACCAGTGTGTGGTCATCATTTGCAAGCAGGAGGTTTTCTGAAGTGTAAACAAAAAATATTAGCTTGTTTTGCTCTGCTAGTGAAAAATAAATAATTTGTTCTGGACCACACACTGAATTAATCATTTTTGGACAGACTGCACGTGTAGAAACTTGTTCCAGTTTTTTGTTCTGATTCTTCTAAATGATTGTTCTGGATGTTCTCACATTGTCTCAAAGTCAGACCTGAAAAATCCTACTCTCATGGTGAGGCTTCAGCTAAATTTTCTTTTCATATATTCAGAAGAAAAGTAAATTTCCAGGCAATGTGCTCTATGATTACTAGTTGCTGTTTATTTTTAAATCCTATATAACTTTTTCTAATGAAGGAAAACAAAAAATGTTTCTCTGATATCTGGCAAACAAGTGAACAACTGATGAACACGTGTTTTTACAGGGAAAATTTACGCCAGCATACTAATTCCTGCAATTATAAATACCTGAAATAAAAAAGTGCATTTACCAAATATTCTAAATACTCTGAATCGCGCTTCTTTTTCAGATCTTTCTTTTATTTTGCATGACTGAAACTAAAAATTTAACTCAAGAACAAAGTATACAACAAGTACTTACTTTACTTAACTAGTAAAAAAAAGTAATAAAATATTAATCAGAATATGGATTTAAGTTCCTTGTAGATTAATTTTCCTCTATGGATGCTAAACATTTCTGCAACTAAACCATCACCAAAGAAAAAAATCAACAATCCATTACCAAAACAGCAAGAAACCCTCTACTTTGCACATTAAATGTAGTTAAATCTGGAAATTTGTATAATTAACAATCACAGTAAATAAAGTTCACTTACCCTCACAGATCCATTCTCATAGTCAGATCCTTGCAGCAGATGTAGACAAGAAACTATGAAAATATTCACAGTTGCCCACGGTTTGTACATTCTGATGTTTAAAATCCACAGGTTACTATGCAGTCGTTGTTGTACAGCTGGAAGTGTCTGTTTCAAAAGGCATTTCTCTACCACCAACACGGAAAAGCTCCCAGAACTTCTCTCATAGACTCACAAAGGATTCCAACACCTGACAGTAAATATCTGTCTCTTTGCTGCTCAAAACAATTGTAAGTTCCTCTAGAGAATGTAATTCCTTACAGCAGATCTTAGATACACTTGAAATAAAATCATGATAAGGTTTTAAATAGATCTATATCTGTATGTATACACGTACACACTCACAAGGGATCAGGTATGGATTCCAGTTAATGAAGTTAATATATCTTCTATCAAGACAAAAAGAGACATTCAAAATCCATCTGTGGTCCAGAAAACGTAAGAAATCTGCTCAGTTCTGTGCTCTGTGTTACAGCAGGCTTTTAAGATGGTACTGTAATGGCCAGTGTTTTGAGCCGAGAGCTGTAATCCAACTCTGTATGAAAACTTTTTTCGCAGCCTTCATGGAAGCTTGCAGAAGCATGTGTCTTAAATCTGATACAGACTTTGGCAGTAACACAGGCAAATTTTGGCTCAAATCCCATTTTCTTCCTACCAATAGCATAGCAGTTTTTAAACTAACTGATGCAATCTAGACTCCCATTATTTTAAAGAAGATTACCTGAAACATGAAACTTCAGCACACGTTCTTACACCACACACGTATTTTTTGTTACTTCTCTGAAGGAAAAAAAAAGGGGGAAAAAAAAAAAAGGGAGGGAGGGGAAAGGAAAGAGAAAGACTGACTTTCTTTCATGTGTTCTATCTTATGTGACATAGAGGTTTCTGAATAAATTTTAAAAAGCAAAGTTAAGAACTATCCCTGACAACAAACAAGATTTTGATTTTTAAAAGAAAGTTCATGAAGCTACAGGTATAAAAGGATAAAATCTCTTTTTATTGCAACAAACACAACCAGCATTTCTGCTCCAAGATAGGTATGTATTTTCTCAGTACATTTCTTCAGTTTAAAACAGAGATTTAAAAAGAGAGATCAATCATTTAAAAGTATAGCAGGGACAAAGACTTCAATAATTATGCATGTTAAATCTATATTGCTGTACTCATATATATTGTATTGAGGAAAATAGTTCCACTCTCACATGTTTTACTGTTTGCAGAATCGGACTCCACATTTCTTCACATAAAAGAGTCAAGTACATAATACTTCAGAGTCCTGGTTTCCTACCTCTGATGTCCAAACAAGTGCTGTCTTACATATAAGTTACACTTCTCTACCTAACATTAGCTTGAATAATTTCTTTTTCAATATTGACCACAAATGGACCTCAGCAAGAAAATTATTTTAATCCAGTCTTTCCAGTTGTGTCTCTTATTAGGTTTTAAATAAATATATGTAACTCTATTACTTTTTAGCTTTGTCTTTTCCCACTTGTTTTGTAAAAGCAATCTATTTCTCATTTTTATGCTTCCTCCCCCACCCACCCCACACTGGTTAGTACAAGGACAGCAGGAATTTCACCTTTTTGAAATAAGAGTGAAAAAGCTGCTTTGTCAGTATACCTGCTGCTCCCCCTCATACCTCCCCTGCACCCAGCTGTCAGAGATATCCACACAGTTTTGCACACCCCATGCTACAAGGGTCATCCTGTGTCTGCACTGTAGGTTATAATTAAAATTCTTCAACTATTTCATTCATCATTTTAAATTATCGTGTTATCTAACGCTTATGTGCAATCACCTTGACCTCATTTAATGTCTCTGGTTTGCTTCTGATACTAATATCCATCTCCTTGCAGGAGCTGAAAGCCTGCTAAAAGAAATGGATATGCCTCAGCCTCGGATACACAGTTTCCGAGCAAGGGATCAAACCCAAAATAGCCCCTGTAGGCTCAGGACTACATGAAAAACAACTTTCTATCGACCTGCAGTTACCTGGAGGGAGTGTCTGACCATGCTCCCCTCTCTTTTATGGGATCACTTGGAGCACAGACCCAGAACCACGGGAGAATCAAAAAGCAGTATGTGCCTCCATGCCTTAAAGCCTGGTGAGAGGGATCCTCACACAACACAGCCCTTCTCCAGCACAGTTCAGGGATGAGCTGCTCTGTTCCCTGGCAGGGCTGGGGCCAAGTGCCCAAAAACTGCCTCTAAGCAACTCTCAGCAATCTAGCATTAGAAAATTAAGGCTGTTTGGTTTGGAAATGTTGGAGGGAAACACCTCAGTAGTATTTTCTGT
Source organism: Sitta carolinensis (assembly GCA_032173965.1). Lineage (NCBI taxonomy): Eukaryota > Metazoa > Chordata > Aves > Passeriformes > Sittidae > Sitta > Sitta carolinensis. The sequence goes on from CM063283.1 coordinate 98,885,928, forward strand.
ATGTTGTAGTTCATCGCTGTTACCAAATTCAGCTCTGAATTACAAATGCATTTTTAAAGACCAGGCCTTTATCTTTCTCAAAGCAAACCATTCATCAGAAAAGGTCACCCACCTCTGGCTTCAGGGGGCCTTTTGGCAGGAAGACTGAGCTGACCCTCAGGCACTGAATCAAACTCGTTTATACATGAGCAAGTTAGATACTGCAGGCAGAACACAAAAAGTACCTAGTCTCTCCCTTAGGACTCAGACACAAAGACTAGCAAATAAAGAAAAAAAACCCTCTTGTTAACTGCAGAGGACTCTAAAGCTGACTCAAAGCTGTTAGTGAAAGTAAAGGCAAAGCAAGAGAAACAACTGATAGGACAGCAGAGCAACTCAGATAATGAATTTCTGGAAAATTGCTTTTACCATCTGTATAACTGTGCTCATCCCATTCCCTATAGTTTTTATTTCTCTCCTCAGTTCCAGACTAGAATCAGTTCTCTCTTCAGCACCACCTCAGCTCTGCTCATTAAACAGCTCTCATGATTTTTCCTGCCTAGTGTTTGAGAGCAATTTAAATACTTTTGTGTTGGAGCTCGAATCTCAGAAGTATGGTGAGATTATATTGCAGCCTGCAACAGCAGTGAGCAGACTGGCTGTCTGGCCAGACACCTCTGTTTTTGTTTAATTTATGAATATAAGTTCAACAATACATACACTCTAGTTTCTTCTTTTATCTCAGTTAGCTGTTGTAGAACCAACCTGCTCAGTTCTGTGCAGTGTTTGGGGTTAGTACTCTGTTAAAAATCTAACACTGTCTAAAAAGGGGCTTAAATAAAATTTACATGACTATTTAAATTACTTTTGTAATTGAATAATCAACTCCACAGACATCAGCAATGCTATATATGCATAATGAACAGAAATTTCAAAAATTTATGCCACCTTTGGGTAAGCAGCTAATACATTAAGATTGTGGCGATGAGTCAACTCTTTGCAAGAAGAGCTTAAAATTTTGTTTATTTAAATCTGTTTCTAATATTGAACAACACTGATGTCTGAAATAGATGAACAATACAGATTAAAACTTTAAATCTATTTATCTAAAAGCTTTATGTATGATATTTTCAATAATATTTGATAAGTCTTTCTTCCAAAGTAATAGTCTCATTTACATTGCACAGAAACCCTTAATCAGTGATTCCTACTCTGTTTTTGTGATGGAAGAGAACATACAAATGACCCAGAACTTGGTAAATGAATGGATTAATCATCATTTCTTGGTACTTTTATGGTAGGATATGCAGACCAAGTGCAGATTATTTACTAGAACTCCTCACCATGACCCATTGAGGGTTCTATATTTGGACTTCACAGCATGTAAGGAGAAAAAAGGTCAGTACAGATGATTAAAACTAAAAAACCCAGCACCATATTTAACTCGTGCATTTCTTGCATATGTGCACACCCAAGGAACATAAGAATATCCTGACAATGTCGAACAACTCATGTTCTTTGAGCTGAAATCCGGTCAGTAAATTCCTTCAGTAGTCTGAAAAGAACTTAGACCTGCAGAGAGGGCCGTACTAGTGTCACTATTAGCCAGAAATAAACTAAAAGGGAACACCTCAAACAAACAAAAAATATCTTCATTTGGAAAAATGTAACGAAGCACCAAAGGAAGATATTTCAGGCTTTTAACACAAGAGTAAGGCATAAATCACTATGACTATTCAGATCAGGGAAGGATATGCCAATTGTGAGGATATGCCCTAAATAAACTCCAATTAAATTGATCAGTTTGCAAAGTTGAAATTGGAGATAAATAAAGGCTGTTCATAGCCTTTGCTTCAAATAAAGTATTTTTTTCACCAGATACTTCAGACTTGGAAACTCCACACCATTAGAAGTTTTAGTATGGCACAATATTCAGAATAACATAATTCCCAATGAATGTCATTAAATATTTTCAAGATGATTCTATAAGTAGTTGCGTGCATTTTGTCTAACTAATCCATACACAGAGGAACTTGTTTTCTTGAAAACTACATAGAAAAAGAAAAATTTGGACAGTTTAAAAAACACTGTGAACAAGGATCTAACTAAGATTTAATAAAGCACTCATGACAGAAATTATGGCAATCCAGTCACTTAGCACACATCAAACTAATTATCAAGTAATTATTAAGCTAAAATATTTTTAAAATAAAGCAAAGTTTATTAAAATGGCTACTGGCATCATAAATTTCTGTGAAATAGCAGAATGCTTGAAACATCACAGTAATGCTAAACTGGATTGATAGAATATAGGGGGAAAAAAAGCAAAATCCCATGCACAGAATCTCAGATTCAGAACACGAGAAGACTCTGCCAAAGCTGGACTAGAGGAGTGATGGGGGACAGCACCACAAGCCAGACCCAGGGCCATCCTTCTCACCAGCCACAACACTGCTTCATCTCCTCAGGATATGCTTTAGTTGCCCTAAAATCAAATAATTTAATTTTCTACTTGCTGCAGCAAACCTGGAGCTCACAGCAAGATATAAAACCGACGGAGAAGAGGGGAAATCCCACTGGGTGCCTGTACTGTGCCCCAGGCTGCAGTGGCTAAACTGCTATCCACACCTTCATCTAGCTGGCTGAAAGTTCACCAGGGAATGTCTGCACAGGCTACAAACACACCCTTGGCTGAAGGGCAGGCATACTCCCAGCTCTCACAGCATCCCCTGGCTCAGTCCTCCCTGCTCCAGGGAGGGACACCCTCGTTAATGGAGGAGTGCTGTCAGCAAAAGGCAGATACAAATCACAAACAAACACTGTTTGTTGAACTTTTGAGAGATGTAAACACCGTGTAGCTGCTCTGGTTTTGAATAGGCTCGGCCTCAACCTCATGAAGAGCACAGCTGCCTTGTTACCCTTCACTAGTTCACATTTGTAATGTCTAATGCATGGAAAGACAGAAAAACTCTCAGGAGGATGGCTGCTGTGCTGAGCAACAGCCTTTTATCAAGTATGAATAAATTTGTGCTTCTTTTGTCTCAGTGCTTCCTTTGTGTCTGTTTGTGTAACTCCAACTTCTAAGAAGTCTAACTACACAGAGATACCTGATCTGGAGAGCAGGAGCTCTTCCTGGATTCCTGATATTCATATTTATCTTCAATAATGGGAGCTCTGTGTCTGCTTGTCTTCACATCCATCTGTGTTTACATACCTGTTAATGAGGGCACAACGGAAACAATAATCAAACTTTAATTACAAAGGTGAGCAATAGCTTTTATTTCATTTGTTATTTTATGACTCCTCATTTCTTTCTACAGAGAGTGGGAAAAGTTGAACACAAAGATAAAATAGGTCTTGCAGTTAAGAAGAAGAAAGGGAAAGGGAAAGGGAAAGGGAAAGGGAAAGGGAAAGGGAAAGGGAAAGGGAAAGGGAAAGGGAAAGGGAAAGGGAAAGGGAAAGGGAAAGGGAAAGGGAAAGGGAAAGGGAAAAGGGAAAGGGAAAGGGAAAGGGAAAGGAAAAGGCGGGGAGGTAGGGGATAGGTGAAACAGGAGAGAGAGGAGGAAGGAGAGGAGGAACTCTGACCAGATTACATCCTTCACACCATTGACTGCAGCCAGGCCGTTGCCTCCAGACTGACTGTGAAGCACTGGCTGGTGTCCAGGTACATCTGAGCATCACTACCTGTTCAAGTCAGGTCTGAAAGAGTTCACAAAACCAAGGCAGGAAGCAGTTACCAAGAGGATGGATTCAACATCCAGAGTTCAAGGGTTAAATCCAGTCTGAGGCCCATCCTCAGCTGCTGTACAGTAAGAAAGGGAAGTGTGAATGCAGAGCACATTGAGTATCCACACTACTGAATCCTGAAGGTGTTGCAAGAAAAGCAGATGAACTCATGGGTTCTCGTAAGGAAGCAAATAACAATGCATTCTCATTTTCTCCAGCACACGTGGCATGGTTGCTAAATTACCCGGGAATTAAGGTATGCACAGCTTGCACCAACTTGTGTAACTGAACAGACATTTGCTGCACTGTGCACATCAAGCCCAGAATTTCTCAAGAGAAAGATGTGACTGCAGGTGATATCAACATCCTTAACCTTGCAGCCTCCAGTAATGTCTTGAGCAAGTCCACATGGCAGAGCAACATTACACTGTACTTCAAACATTTACATTCTTCTCATCCAGTAGAGTCTCACAGCAATATAATTTGAGTGACTGTAGAATGGATTGTGGCAGAAGAGCAGCTACAAGACATCAAGGAAACATCTTTTACATGAGAAAATCCTCATTTATTCCAATGACTTGCATTCTCAGAGGTCAAGAAGCAACTATATGTTATGGGACTGAACAGTTAAAGCAAATTTGTGCAAGAACATTTTTCTGAAGGAGCTGTTACCACACGATCACCTTCAAGTGCTCCTGGAGAGCTTTGTCCATCTCATCACAACACTTCTTTGAGGTAAGGCAGACTTTGTGACTGGAGTGGAAAATCTAAGAATAGTTTAATCTTTGCACTTCATATGCTAGGCTAGAATTTGCCACAGGCTCCCATAAATAGCTGGTGGAACTGTAAGCATAACTTTGTCTATCAGAACAGAACAATATAAGTAATCCCATAGTCACCTGTTCTTGCAATTAGCTTTTGGCTTCTTCTGGACTTTATAATCATATCCAGTCTGCTTAAAAAAGTTCTTGGTTAAATGCAATACAGAATACCTCAAGTTTAAGTGCCTGGCCAAGTTCCAGGGCTCAGATTTTTATTGCTTCCTAGTCCTGATGTCCTGTCAGGGATATGTGGCCTTGAAATAAGAAGGAATAACACCCTGGGAACAGTTGCTGTGCTAGAGTCTCAGACTCTTGACCCAGTGGGTACAGCTGGAGGATACTGTGAAAACATCCTACCCCTCAAGCCAGCAAGGAACTTCAAGGCTAAGTCCCACACAAGACAGCTTAAAGATACATGTAGTCACCCTCACTGCCACTTTCTGTCTTCATTGACCACAAAGCAGGTTTTTTTTAGGACGTTTCAGCATTAAAAAGTCTTAGGAACAATTGCCTTCTCTCAGAAATTCTGCTAAACAGAGAATTCTGCTCCTTGTGTATAGATATTTTCACAAATGAAGGCTACTAAGTGACCAGAGAAATCAGGCAGAGAAATTATCCAGAGGCAGAACATTTTATTAGTAGTCCAAGGATAACTGAAACAACATTGTGGGAAGTAGGATAGCAAGGAGGTGATAATAGATTTATGCCTTTATTTTATACAGGTGATTTCCCTACTTACATCTGTAGCACCCTGAAGTGACATCCTTGAAGTAATATGTACATACATAGCAGATGGTCAGAGACCCAGTACATTTAATGAACTGCATGAATTCTGCTAAACATTACATTTAATGCAATGTTTAGCATAATTCTTCTTTCAGGGAACACCCCAAAAATGTGCACACAGCTGTAGCAAAGCACTGAAAGTTAATTTCAGGAGTTATACTTATCTGAGGACACTTTAGAGTAACAACAGCTCAGTAATATGAAAATAAAACCCTTCTGGTGCAACTTTGAGGATGAAATGGGTATTATTTACATTTTGGCTTGCTGTTTTGATACTCACAGATACCAAGCCAATAAAAGGACAAATCATTTCCCTGACATCAGCAGGGGAGAATGGATGAGATCTCTGTTGAGTGTTTAGATAAGAAAATGTATGCTTCTAATTGTGTATATTGCAAACTTCATCTCTAGCTCTAATAGGATGATTTTTTGACACTTAAAACACAAAAGTAATTCTGTGTTTTTACAAGAAACCCACTGTTTCCTGGTTTTATTACATCCTCCTATTATCAATAATGTGTAAGCATAAACACAGTTTGTCAGTCTCACCCTACATATTTCCTATTGAAGACAAAATAGAAGATGGCCTGGCTAACTGACTCTTCTACAGGTTTTTCATCCCCATGTTCTTAGTGCTGCTCCAGCTCTGCCTGCATACAAGATCCAATGAACATTTCAGATCCATCATCATCTGGCCAGTCACCTGTGTGAAACAAACTACTTCTCTCTAATGCCCACCCACTGCAGACAGAAGGGTTCAGCAGACCAGGGGCCATCAAGGCTTCTCAAAGGACAGGAGGTGTTCTGGAGCAGCTCAGAGAGTGTCCTGACATTCGTTCATCTTGGAGTCTGCTGGTCTCTCACCCAATGCAAACACTGTTCTTGGATGAGCCTGCTGCCCCACATCTGCTCACAAGTGTAGGAGTCTGCTCTTCTGTTCAGGTAACACAGAAAGCTTGGTGGATCCCTCACCAGCAGCTGTGGGGTAGAGGAGAAGAGTTCACTTGGCCATAGTAACTATAGGGTTTTAACCAGAGTGTTTTATAATGTCATAAGAGTTCTGAGAGACCTCCTTATCCATCTGGGAATCACCCCCTTGTTGGTATTTGATGAATAGACCATGAACTTAAGCTTCCAGCACTGCCTTTTGGCCAGGGTATTCATAACAGAATCCTCCAAGTTCAGGAGGGCAGCCAGGGAACAGAAAGCAAACCTGTGCTGCTTGAAAGAAAAGGGGAAAAACAAGAATCAAGAGAAATAATGATGTATGTATTCTTAGGTCCATATCAACTACTGTAATATTCTTTAAACACAGTGAAGAAATTTTATAGAAAAACGTCCAATTAAAAAAAAAGTGAACGCTATTTAGATACTGAAACAGGAGTTACTTATTTAAAGAAAAAAAAATTAAATAAATAAATTTTTAAAAAGCAAAGAAAACAGGCAGACATGAGTCCAAAGGAAATTAAACCTTAATTACTCAAAAGCTCTCTGGGAATAGATTGCTGCTGTAACATGTTAAAAAACAGTAATAGTAAATATCAAATTTTTTACAAGTTTTAAAACACCAAAGAAGCCCCCAAAACATGCTCTACCTAAATTTACCTAAATCTTCAATTATAGCTGTTCTGATCCCTTCAATTTGACAGAAAACCTTCAGTAACAGCCATCAAGCAGACAAGATTAAAAAGAGCTGAAGATACTGCAAAATCTTTTCAGGCTCCATAAAAGTCATTAAAAAGAAGATTTTAATCCAATAAGTAGGTTTTAATCAATTTATTTTTTCAGTATTGACTAGGAACTAAGAATATCTGTTAAATAGGTTAATATTGAATATGTTAATAGGCTGCTAAATATGAAAGAGGCCGTGACAGAGATGTGAGTATTTGATCCCTGCTCCTCTGCCATACTTCATGGTTACCTTGCTCCATGGTCCTTCTTTGGACCAGTCTAGTTAGCTCGCTCCAAGGCAACACCCAAGTGTGGTTCTGGCAATAGATCATTGCAGAGATCTCTTTCCAAGGCTGAACCAAGGGGATTCCCTGATTCCCCTCGCACAGAGCTTTACAAGCAGGCTTTGCTTCTTCAAACATGCACAAGTGTCTTCCTGCCATGCCCCAAGGCACGGTACATGCATAATTACAATCTAAAAATTAAGGCATTAAGGATAATAATAATGTTTTAAAAGCCTTTAAAAAGGGATAATTATTATTTAAAGCCACAGGAACATCACATGGAGCTTAGAGATGTCTGGCCAAATACTCCATAGCCCAGATTCAGACGAGCTGCTCTCAATCCTGATGGGGTGGCCTGAAGCAGTCTGGACACAAGTGTCTGGTCCTCAGGGAGAGTCTGTCCTTCTTTTAGCCAAAACCCTACAAACAGTCCAAGGCACTACCTGAGGCTTACAAAATACGTGCTGTTAGGAATGTTCTGGGCAGATCTGAATCTTCACTGGCCTTTGATACAAGCAATGTTACTTAATGATACTTCCCTGATTTTAATTATCTTCTGCCCTTGAGGGACAAAAGCAAATACAGTAAACACATTTCAATAGATAATTATTTAAGAATCTTTCTGCTAAGCTGGACTTCGCAGTCAGAATATTTCTCTGACATGCATAACACCCCACCCACCATTTTTCTGCCTACAATAAAGAGCACGCAGCATGAAAGGAAACAGAGCACAGCAGAAGATCAGCTGAGACAGAGGGTGAGAGAATCCCAACATGATGTAGATTCATGAAGAATCATGACCGACTGTGGCTGTCTACTTTTCTTCCTCAAAGAGACACTATTTCCCTGTTACAGTCTCACAGAAGATCCCCAAGGCTGGAAAAGTAGGCCAGACACAAAAGAAACTCATCTGGAAAATAATTAGCACTCTAAGTGTAAATATAGACCTCTTCTAATTGTCCTTTTTTCCTATTTTTAGGAAAAGGGTCTTTGTTCTGGGATAGTTCAATTTTTATAATGGCAAAAGACATTTAAAAGTAACGATCAGTCCAGGTGAAACTAATCCTGATGATGTCAAAGAAAAGGTCCCCTTTACAATTCCAACTTCAAAATTAATGCAGAGGCTGAAGGATTGGTGCGTATCACAAAAATTAAGAAAAATTTGACCAATTAATGAAAAACACAACCATTATAAAATATTTAGGAGCTTTCTGATCTAAAAATACTGAGAGTAGGTTCGTAAATTTATGCTTCAAAGGTGGCAAGGAGTTGTCAGGAAGGTGATGAACCAACAGTTATGGCTTATGGTAACAATGTCAGCAACTTTCATCTTAAGTCTTATGCAGAAATGTCCTTCAGACTGCAATCATTAGGGCAAAAATACCTTGTCTTCAAACCGAGCAGTCATTATCAGTCAATACAATATAGAGAAGTTCAAGTTTTTGCTTAGCATCATCGGGATCTTTGAATAAAACAGACATTTAAATAAGAAAATAAATACAGGAACCAGGCTGTATGTTCTTTCTAAACACGTCTGATTTTTTTTTTCCTCAGAAATATTTATGTTACTCTTAAAATCCATTTAAAATCCTTACAAGAATGTTTTTTCTCCTTGAATACATTCAGATTCACACTTTCTTAGTGTTGACTGGAAGAAGGGTATTTTCTCTCTACTTTTAAGACAGATATGTGCAACCAGTCTTTTCTCAAACACTGGATATAAGGGATGGCCCAAAATCTTTTGTTGTCGCATGGACCATCAGTCTTCACTGTCACTCCATCTCCATTTAGGTATTAAATACCATTTCTCAAAGACACATATAGGATTTTTTATGTATTAATCTGAAATTTGAATATGTCAAGAGTGACCTTTTCAAAAAGGGCATATATACTCCTTGGAGAATTTATTTTCTCCTGTCCTTTCTGAGAATTCTAAGTTGTACTTCATTAGTACAACTTTGCCAAAATATTGAACTTCTGATTTTATATGAGATCATTTTTCCTTTCCTCACTTTTCAAAGGGATGGCTGGAAACAGCAATGTTGTGATATGAAAGATCATTTTAGATTTCACAGAAATGTAGTTTCTATGGCCTGTGCTGGACTGTCAACTGCTGTCTTCATGGTTAAATGAGAGAGCTTTGTCTGTAGTCCTAGACACTGAAGTCAGCTTATAAAAACTGGGAAAGCTAGCTATATAAAGATAGGTTACATATGTAAAATACATTGCTATTTATACATAAATTGCTTACAAAAGATTTGCAGAGTAGCATCAAAGACAATTACATAAATGTTCACAGGCAGTTTTTTTTGATACATTTTGAACACTGTTATTTTTTGTAATTCAAAAATGTTTCAAAAGACAAAATACATATTACATGTCTTTCACTTATAAATACAGCCAAATCAGATAAGAAATATTTTCCATTGCTAACCTGGGCCAAGAATGCTAACTAACAGCACAGTTCACAAGGGTCTCTCTGAAAATAGCTGTTCTAAATATGTGGTTAGATTAGGCTGTCTAAACATTTGTAAGAGCTCAAGGAAAGCTATCTGGAAAGGCTATCTTTCATTTCTAGTTGTAATATTTTCATAGGGTATGACTTTTATTGGCTACCACATTTAATCCCACTGACTCTGCTTCCCTTCTTCTAGTATTGAGGATTAAGCAATAATTCCCACCATCTTGAGACACACTAACAAATTAAACTGTAATACTCATACTGAAATTCTGATTTCTGCTTCATATTTCGGTAGGAGGTATTGAGCAGACTTACAGATTGCCCTAAATCTCTTAGCAAGGGAATAAGAACTGCAGACACGAACATGGAAAAACTATCCCTGTGCTGATCATCCTATCCATCCATTTAGGAAGAGTGCACAGGAGAGCGAAGCAGTCAGACGATGCAATACAACATCTAGGTCACTCTGCTGGCTCGGGTACTGTCAGGGGCACATTTTCCGTCTGGGTTGCTCTCTGTGGGTGGCCCCTGCCTTCCCCAACAATGTGCAGGCACGCAGACCCACAGAGATAAAAGGGTGGAGAGCACTGGGTCCTAAATCAGTTCCAGCAGGTGGGAAAACAGATCTGATAGATAACATTGAGCATGTAAATTATAATCTCATAATACAAACCTCTTCTGTGGGCATTTTTCTTTAAGGCATGGTGGTGTCAACAGTGCTCAGACACTGAAGAGGAAATGAAAGCAGTAAGCTGTCAAAACACCAGCACGTTGTTCTGCTCAGCCACAGATTTTGTTGTTTTTATTAAGTGCAGCATCTCACATACTTGCAAATCTTGTCATCTTGCCATTTGCCACAAATCTTGTCATCTTGGCGTGTGCCAGAGTGCTGCTTTTGGAGAGTTGAACAGAAGCTTCAAGGAGAGTTGAATACAGATTTACCAACCATACACAGTGCCAGGCATGGTGTGAATAAAGGTTATCAACACTGGAGTACAATGAGACACAAAACCCAAGTTTAATATGCGGAGTTTTAGGAAACAGAAAGGACAACACTGAAGTGAGCTAAGACATTTCATAGACTTGGTCAGAGAACTGTTTATGCACAGCTCATGTATGTGGGTCTGTGGTTTAGATCTGTAAGCCTCAGGTACTGCTGCCATCTGAGGAACAGACAGCAAGAACAGAATTAAGAGAGGTGTCTTTTATCCTCGTTTCCAACCTCACTCACACAAACAAGGCAGTGTAACAGACTGGGAGTACTCTTAATGTTGCCTTACGGCTCAATTGCAGTCAGCAAGGTAATTTTGGACAATGATGGACTTCCACAGGAGAGTTTAGCAGTTCCTTCAAAGGCTAAGTGTACATTTGTGAGTGTGTGTCAGCCCTACCAGACAACTGCAGCTCCGTGCTACTTCTCGGTTCTGTGCATTTATAACCTTGCACAAATGTGCTCTGAACCAGCACCAGGGTAAATATCAACAGTCTTTCCAGCTTTGGCTGTGGGAGCCTAACAGGCCTGCACATTGAAAATCTGAAGCCTAATTTAGCCTTTGAAACTGCCTGCACTGAGCCAAATTACTTACTATTCAAAGGATTTATTGGTACCTGTGACTGGATTAATTTCTTCTTACTCTGGATTTTTACAAAAAAGTGTATGGGTTCATCAGACCAAGTACATGCATGTACTTTGAAATGAGGGTGGTGCTCTAGTGAACCTGTTTGCCTCCCCTGACCCTGTAGTGAGTCCAGGTGTGTGCACTACCCTGCAGGGACTGGCTCAGGTGTGGGTGGATTCAGTCTTCACAGTGGCAAGAAACTCTGTCAGCTGTTGTTCAGCCATGTGAAAAAATCACAGCGTTTTCCAGATGTACTTTTCTTCTGCCTCTCACATACTGCCTGGAAAATGTCAATTTCCTAGAAACATTTTAAATTATTACACCGCAAACCAATAATTTACCACTTGCAGAATTCATAACGTATCCCATCTGGGGTTGTTTCACACAAATTGAAATATTTGCATCCTTCTTTCCTCAAGGTGAAATGAGGGCTTCCAAAACTTTCTGCAGGTCCCTTAGGCTTTCAGACATTCTGTCAATTTCTTAAATAACTTCCGACTAATAACTAATAACTCTTTATGCCTTAGTTGCTATCCTGTAGCAAAAGATTTCCCTTTAGATCATTTTATTCTCTATTTTATCCAATCCCTTTGTTTTGGTATAAAATTGTTTTCACCTTTGAAAGCTTTCCTCCCTTATTATTACCACTTTTTTCCTAGGTATGCAGGCTGCAACAGAGATACCTTAAAAGTAAGGAAACTGCTTTTGTTCTGTATTGGACAATGGTGCTGCACTATGGCTGTAAGAAATTATTACATTCAGTAGAAGACATGGTTTACTATCTGAGATGTATAGCAGTCTTACTGGAGATGCTATTCCAAATATTACACACACATCAGTTAAATTCCAATATTCCACAAATGAAGTTTTTTTTCTAGTTTCAGAACACTTTAAAAGTAGCTTCCTTTCAAATACTAATCAAATTCTTAAGCCAAGTGTCCTTTGCACATTTTTTCATGCTTTGCTCTCCAATGCAGGTGAATTAATATTGCAATCAAATTATAACTTTGCATTAAAAGGATTTTTGGTGTGTCAAATTTTCAATTAGTACCACAGTGAGAAACATTCATATATAAATGATGTACACACATTCACTAGCTACTTAACAAGCCAACAAATAACCCAGTTCCAAATGGGTATTTTGTAATACATTTGATATCAGGAATATATCTGCAGTAAATCAGCTGATGGGAATCCCACTATATTACTCTGACCACATTTTCTACATTCCCTTCACTTGCCATGTTCAAGGACTCATTTTTCTTCATGATCATCTCTGACAGCAGGGAGAGGGGTGTTGTCCTTAAGTACTGAAATTCGCAAAAATGACATCTTATAGCTTTCACACCCCTATTTTTTCCCATTCCATCCATTTTTTATGATTAGATTTCATCATTAATAAAAATGAGGCGTACACCTCAGTAACTTTTTTCCCCCAGCTCACATACTTTTAAGACTAGGAAGACATAAACTCTGTGACCCTTTAAAAACTACTTATGTCCATCTGCAGTTAACTCCTAAATCAAGGCCTGATTCCTAAACAGCACTACAGACCCCAAATCCCTCCTTTGTGAGCATCTGTTGACACCAGGTCTAATGCTCTCCTTTCATGCTTACCTTACAAACTGACTGATGTCACACCATCTGCACCTGAAGCCAAACTGCAGACTTGGCTCAATGCATTCGGCTGACAGCATTCTCCAGAGTCACTGAAGAATGTTACAGCAACTCGGATCTCCAAGGATAATAAAACCCTACAGCAGAGTACTGCATCCTTCCAAATGATTTATTCTTAGAAAGGTACTTTAGGATAAAAAAGTATCTTCCAGTTTCTCTATCAGATAAACTGTTGATTGTGAAAACTGAAAGGACTTGACCTGTTCGTTTTGCATGGCATTGCTTAATTTTGTTTTTCTCACCTTGAGCAACAATATATCAGCCTTATCTGGTTTGGCTTCTGTTTGTGTTCTTATATGCAATTCTGAATTATCATAAGTTAACTGCAAACTATTATATTTTGGCTGCAAAGAGGTAGGAAAATCATCTTACCATAATTTCTAAAATTTATGGGATCATGTTTAGTGCTTTTAAATGTTGAAAGAAATAATTTTTTTAAATCAGTCTAATCCCCAGCATCCTGGAACTAAATTTTACATTACATGGTTCATCAAAAAGTGCTTGTGGCAAATGGCATGAAAAATGCTTCCCTTCAATACACCACGTCCTCCATCAAATTAACAAATCTGACAGAAGTAGTGATAAAACACCTGGTGAAAAATTAGACCAAAGGTAACAAAAACCAGTAACCTTGCTGTGAAGCTGCAATATAAAGAACATTGGGATGCCACTTCTTTTTAAGATATTTCAGCTAAAATAACTATAGTTTTAGATAGAATATACGAGAGAGTCTCATAAGAAATTGTCAACCAAATTAAACCTTACCCTATTTTGGGTTTCATTAAGGTAAGACACTACACCAATTCTTACTCAGCATTTTGAAAGCAATTATTTATTGTGGCTGTGGTAGTATGCAGAGACAAAAGAAACAGGGTGACTGTTTTTAAAAAGATTAGGTGCATATACACATTATTAAAATTAAAATCCTTATGATATTGAACTTATCTCAAAAACAGAATGTCAAAAGTGACTTGTTTTATGGCAACTAGAATACTACTGATGTACCTCCACTTACTGCATTCATGCATTCACAGAGAGCTGGGTTAGAAACTCTGTCTCTATTTACAAATATGCATGGAGCTGTCATCATGAAAGAAGATGTAAGTAAGTGTATTGTGATTAAAGGGATCTGCTAAATCAGAGCCACCATCTCCTAACTCATTCACAGCTTGAGGTTATTCATGGATCACCTTGTTACCCTAACCCTTTGCTAATGCAAAATATTTGCTCACTAGCTTCCCCTTACTTCACATGCCATGACCATCTCCTGACCATTCTTCTGGCAATCCAGTGCCAAGATCCATCATGCTGATTACAGCATTTGAATACAATCCTGACCACTCAGCTACAGGCCTATTCATACACACCTGTGTGATGCATTTAAAGTGTAATTTGGGGTGATTCACTATGCCCAGCTTCCCATCTTTATTGCTCTTCTAATATATAAGTAATTTGTAACCTATGACCATAAAGACAAAAGAGACCTTTGGACGTGTTACATGCTCATAACGATTAACATTATTGCTCATCTGACCTTTTTATTTGACAGCAGCTAAAAACTGTATTTTGTACTGCAAATGAAATTGATTTCTGGTGCAAACTGAATCCACTGCCATAGATAGTAAGGAATTCCCTTTTATACAGCTAGCAGGAAGAAATGTGTTACAAATGTGAAAGAATTATGCAATGCTAGATTCTGCTAATCCTGAGGGCAACCACTGATTGCCGAGACTGGCCCATGCTGTTGGGGAACTGCTCCCAAGAGGAAGCCTTATCAGATGGGTGCAGGCTGCAGGATGTGGCCTTGGGCTCTCTCCAAGCCATGCAGAATGTGCTGCTTTCGAAGGCCCAGCCTGCCTTCTGCTGCTCTCACACTGTGCAGAAACATCTGTGTTCTATGAGACCAAAATCACTGACCAACTGTTTAACTCTTAGATGTGCTAGTTTAAAGGAATCTTCCAGGCAATTAGAACTAGTTCACTGAAAATTCACCTCTAATGGATGTGTGTCAACTTTTATTTATTTTTTTCCTTTCACTCCTATGTGAATTGTCAGATGTTGATGAAGTGCTGATAACGAGTGATGTTTCCCTGTCTCATGGGGTCAGTAAGAGGGGAGTCCAACTGCTGCCTTCCTCAGTACAGGGCTCT
The DNA here is from genome assembly GCA_032173965.1 of Sitta carolinensis. NCBI lineage: Eukaryota > Metazoa > Chordata > Aves > Passeriformes > Sittidae > Sitta > Sitta carolinensis. The sequence continues at coordinate 98,901,102 of CM063283.1, forward strand.
TAATGGAGCCTCCATCCCTCCATTAATAAGTTTGCATTATCACTTGAATAATATTTCATGAGCTATCTCCTTTATTGGGCTGACTGACACCAAAAGTACATTCACATAGTAACGCTTTCCAAGCAACTCCCAACACCTTGCTACCTAAAAAAAAAATGTAAAGATATTGTCTGCCATACATTGTTTTTATATATTCTTAGTACTCCAGACTGAAGTAAATAGACATTGTCTACTCTGTTTCCCTTTCAAAGTCTGTCTGTAGTAGATTAATGTGTGAAAACATCTGATTACCATTTGCATCTGTAGTTAATCTTCCAGATGCAGTCTAACAATTAAGAAATTTACAGAAGCCAAAAACTGAAGGAACAATGAAACAACACACTTGAAATACCACATGAAAAATGTTACTGTTTGAGCTGTCTGTTTAAATCTTTCTCCCAAATGCTTACTCTCCACTGTTCTCACATTAATACAGCCAGTATGTATGAAGGTGTTTGGAATGCCTCCTCACAAGTTTATATAGCTGACAACTACTACTTTTTTTTTCCTCTTTAATATCCATACCAAGTGAAACTATTAAACTGATCGATCAGCATGAACTAAGAAGTTTTCATTAACTAAAGACATCGCAAGCCCATACTCTCACTTGAGGGTGTTTTGAACCATCAAGTGCATGCTTTTCTATGCAGAAGACAAAGTTTCTTCTCTCATCCAGTCTATCATCAGCTGAGACAAAGAAATTCAGTCTTTCTGGTGAGCTTTTACCTTTTGTTATCCAGAAAGCAATGAAGATCTTAAAAAAATCAGTTCTGGTGTTAATCCATAATTACCCTTCCAAGGAAACAAGCTGTTTTCAAACAAGCCACCTCTAGATTACAAAATGTTCCTATGCTCCAGTCCAACACCTCAAAGTCACGCTTAGTAGGCAGGGATTACATCTTTCAATTCCTGTTGAATTTCTGTCAGTGGAATTTGAGCTGCTCTTGAGTGCAGTTTTAGATCAATAGAGACATTCTACTCCCACACAGAGGACCCCAGCTCCCATCAAACACTCTGCTGCTCTGTCCTGAAAGCAGAATTTGGGAACAGGTAACTGCCTTTTTCAGTATGTCACCAAACACTCAGGATGCAGAACACTGCAAAATTAACATGCTTTTCACCCTACAAAGTTGAAATATTTTATCTTCTTATGAATCACACCCAGTTCATTATATTCTTCTTCTCCCACTTTCCTCCACCCACAAAACCAATATCCTTCTTACCTATAAGAAAGTGGTGTGTGTTTGATTTCTTTGTCCAGCTTGAAGACCAGGCATTTGTATGTGGCTAAGGATAAAGCAAGCAGGGAAGGAAAATATTGTTTATAAATTTAGAAGCTAGTTTGTAATCTGTAAGATGTCTAGGGCCACTATTCGAAATCAGTTTCCTTTGTTCTTTGGAAGTCAGCTGTATATCCTAGGTAAATGGAGTAGGAGTTGAGGAAGATTCCTTCATTTTTAGCAGAATGGCTATAGTAATAGAAGCTGTAATGGCAGCTGTATAAACATAATGCAGAAAGAGAGAAAAATAATTGTAAAAGACAAATCCAAAGTGGCAAACTGGAAAAAAGAAAGGGAAATCTGTCTGAGGTTAATATTTAATACACTTCCTCAGGTACACTAAATAGAAGTACATAATGTCCACTATGAAGGAATAGGTCATACACAGTAGTTTTATCTTTTTTCTGCTTGACAGCTCTGTCACTACATCATTTTTCCATGTATTCTTGAAATATTTATATAATTATGACCTCTTCAGAAGAAAACAGGGAATTTGAAACAAGAGTGAAATTAATAGCATGTGTGAAGAAATTACTTGTTGCTATCACCATTGAGACAGTGAAACAAACTAAGGGGAACTTAGAAAATTTAAAATTCTAACCAATATTACACTTCACTGAAAATATTATGCTTGTCTTTAGAAATTACTGGCAAACTAGAGGAATCACCACCCTTGGACTGATTTGGACTGGCAAAAATGTTTGAAGTGTTACATCACACAGTTTTATAACAAAAAAATTTCTTTATACAAATCAATTGCAATTGTGAAGTCTTATCCATGCAAGTGATATGACTAGAACTTGAATAAATAAATCAATTAAAATATCTGTTAGGAATAGCAATGTAGTAAAAGATTTTCTTTCAGTGCGTGTTTAATTGGTTCACCATTATTTGGAAATATTTCTAGTTGAGAGGCAAATTCAGATGTACATTAAAAAGCCATTTATTTCCCTCCCTCTGCCAAATAAAAAGACAATCTAAGCACATTGAAGTTAGACATTGATGTTACCCAAAATATACATCAGCCCTCCCCAAAAGAAAAGCAGTAAGAATTCTTGGGAACTTCCTGCAGTGTTGTATAACAACCCCAAGGCACTTCTGCCTTCTCCTCTGCAGCAGAATGCACGAAGCCCAGGAAGCTGGTAGGAGGGACTGTGGCAGCATTAGCCCACTCAGCTGTAATGAACAGGGCTAGGAGGTCAACAGAACACTGCCTAGGTTTAAATGCTGAGAGACATTTCTCTGTCACCTTTTTCTCAGTGGATGTTGCTGTATTTGATCACCATGTAGAGCTTTCTTCTTCTCAAAGTTAATAATTTAGGGTTATTCATGGAAATGCTGCTGAGATCATGCTCTTTTCTGAAGGCCTATTGAATCTAACATGCAAAGCAAAACCAAGAGCAAATCCTTGGGAAAAGTTGAATTATCTTAATAGAGACTTAAATTGCTTCTTAGGGTTTCTAGAAAAAAGCGGAAAGCTACTCAAAGCTCAAGAAGCTTTCCAGGGAGGCCCCAAGGCACTGTTTCATCCCCAAGCAATCCCACCATAAGTTTTCCTCATAACTCCTCATGGACTGCAGGAGGCTTCACAAGACTCTGTCCATCCACAGCCACCAATGAAAATCAGATATTGAACTGACCAGAATTTTCTGGACAACAGTAAAGCAGGAGCACAGCCTTCCTCTGTGCTCACAGAGAATATTCAAACACATATTTTGAGTAATCTCTGTGAGCATGGTCACAGACATGACCTTTCCTGGTCTTTGATGACTAATTTCAGCTTCTGATAGGTTTTGACAGAAGTCAGCGCAACAGCAACATGGACCTGTGTGGGGCAGCTGACAGCAGTTACAAAATGTACAAGAATCATCTTTCAGCATCCATGTCTACTAGAACGACAAATTGGACATTTCGTACCAGCTGGCAAATTCTGAGTTAAGTTATATGTTAGTCATATCACAGTTGCTTTCAATGCCTTTTCATCTAGCTATTCTAGAAATATGAATTGATAATTTCATGAAATCAAAAAACCAAAATAACATAGTATTATTGTACATAATTCTTGTAGACTAGCTGCTAGCATTCTTTTATTGTATTTTGGATAAAAATGAAGTAAATTGATTAGATTCACAGTGGCAATGCTTGGAAAAAACCAGACTTAATCTAGTGCAGCAACTGTATAAAAATTATGCAATGCATTCCAGTGCTTCTTAGTGGGGTTTGTATGTATTCAAAAATATGTAAACAAATGCTTAATGTCTGTTATTTCCTCATTTTAAAAAAAAAAGTGCACAAACATCAAGATTTCAGAAAGATTCTGAGTGTCAGCCTCAGAAGATGGGGTTATGTTATTCAAAAATTAACACAGTGCTTGAATGCATTGAAATAACAATTCCCAACTCACCTGGCCTCATTTCCATGGACATGAAGGTTTTGGATATCTAATGGCAAGGAGAAATCATAGTTGAAACTTTGGAAATAGACACTGGGAAAAAAACCCTCAGCAAATCAACACAAAATGTTCCAATAGCTTGAATTGTCTGAGATAGTCATCTTTGGCTACCTTTTTGGCTGATGGAGAGAAACAGATTTGAAAGGGTTATTCATCTTCTCTTCAACAACAAAAATACTCCTGTGAACGTAATCCAAAAAATCTCTCACATACTTTCAGGAGCATCTATGGCAACCAACTCTGCAGTACATGCTCCACTATGGACTTCTAAAATTTGGGAAGACAAATACCATCCTAGTTTTGCTGGATATGTTACATTTGAGCATAGTCTACATGTGTTTAAATGGAAGTTTGACAATGGAAATCATCAAAGAAAATAGGAATAAAGCTGAAGAATAATGAGATTGAACAATAATGAGATTGAACATTTGCTTTACAGCACAAAATAGATCACAGAGTTTTTGAGGTTGGAAGGAACCTTTGAAGACTGCCCAAGCAGGGGCAGCTACAGCAGCACTCAAGCCACATCCAGTCAGATTTCAACTATGTCAAAGGATGCAGATTCCAGCACATTTCTAAGTAGGCTTTGCAGTTCATACAATGGTTAATCCCACTGTCCATGTCTCCAACAAACAGTGAATAGTGCCAGTCCCAGTACCAACCCCTGAGGAACACAAATCATCACTGCTTTCTACTTTGACATCAAGACATTGACCACAGAACTCATTGGATGTGACCATCCAGTAGATTCCTTATCCACTGAGTGGTCCACCTAGCAAATCCATGTGTCAAGTGTTGAGACAAGGATATCACACAAGAGTCCCAAATACTCCAGGTAGGCCATGTCGTTCATTCTTCCCTCTAACCACCTCGTCAGAGAAGGCCACCAAACCTGTCAGACATGACCTGCTGTTAGTGAAGCCGTGTTGGCTGTCACCAATCACCTCATTTCCCATGTGTCTTAGCATAGCTTGCAGGAGAATCTGCTTTATGATCTTGCCAGGCACCGAGGCGAGACTGACTTGCCTGTATTTCCCACATTTTATTACACCCCAAGACTTAATTTTATGTGCAGACCAAGGAAAGACAGACTTACATTTTTTAAGAGTGAAAACACCAGAAGTCTAGGCTGTAGTCTTATAGACTTCCTTTCAGGCAAGAGGTTTGTTCCCTTCTCCTGTGATCCATAGATTTCCCAGAACATTTATCTGGGAGGATGAATATGATAGACAGACTTTCCATTGCTGACAAGTCTCCAGTCTCTCTTGGTCTTGGGTCACAATTCAAAACTGGAGAATCTGCTGAGGAACAGAAGAGGCCACAGAGTGCCCTGGGTCCAGGCAGATGGTGAGCTCCCTACCTCCTAATAAAGTGTTAAATAATGTTAAAAATTTAAGCTCTTTGATGTTCTTTTCCTTCCTGCAATTTTCCCAATATAATCTGTGTCACCACCACTGGATGTTCCCTAATTAGGACTGAACTAGTTGAGGAGATGGCCTTTAGCAAGTAGTCTCACATTGTAACCAAAGACACTGTCTTGGTGCAGAAAACATGCAAATCAGAACTAAACTGAATTTATAATTCCCTTTCTGAAATGAAGAATTTCCTATACTGTGTGCCCTTCAAAGAGTTTCCATTCAGAAAGCTTTAATTTTATCACCCCTAACATTCTTTCCTTCCTTTCCTGTGTTTTATTTGTAAATGTGTTCCTAATTAAAAGAAAAAAAAAAAAAAAAAAATTGCCACACATAAGCTATGCAGCCTATTGAAATCACAGCTGCTCCAACAGGGAGACACTGGAGTTCCTAGCACAAGTCCGAGAGGCAGGAGTATGTAAGTCCACACCAAATTCCCCTCCCGCAAATTAGAAATGATTTATGAAACTTTTTTAATGTGTCCATTTTATTGTCAAAGTGAACCAAAATATAAAACATGAAATAAAGGAGAGGCTGAAACAGAGTGGGGTCTGCATACCATAGCAGTCATAAATTTTTCAACATGTGGCTTCAAATGTATCCATAACTCTTTTACAGTTATATTTTAAAGGTATTTTTATTTAATATTTTCTTCAAGCATGATCAATTTTTTAAATTTTCTATAGAGTATTGTATTTAATTTCCTGTCCCAATATAATTTGCAACAGAGGTATGAAACACCATGTCTTAAGACACTATAAAAGATGAATTAGTCTTCCTCCCTGGATTTTTTCCTTTATTCTAGTAACACTTTCCTAACAGAACAAAGAAACCAAATAGTTTGCCTACAGAATCTGGATTACAACCATAGATTCCTATAATGGTTTGGGTTGGAAGAATCCGTTATTCATAATTCCAGGAACACTATAAGCTGTGCTTTGCATGGGAATCAGCCAAGATTTTGTCCAGTTTTTGCTTCTTAAAATGCTATGTATTGGACATACCCACACTGTGAACAGCTGTTCTGTTGGACTCACTCAGATCAATGCACCTTCTAGAATAACTGCTGTTTGTTAGTAAACTATATGTTGATAACAATCTGTGTTTTGTTTATATTCATATATTATAGCATTAACCTTTTTTTACCCAACACCTAGCTTCACCTGCCTTTCTTTTTCTCTTGTACATCTCATCCATTTAGCCTTTCCCTTTCTTCTCTTCTTTCTTCAGCATCAATGACCCAAAACTGCCATTCCACAACCATCCTCTTTTTAATTCCTCTCTGCTCTCTCCGTAAATCCTCTAAATCTTGGGCCCAGCTCCCCTCAAGCAGCTTTGCAGTAATTTACCAACAATGTCCTTCTGGCATCCCACATGCCACTCTGCCATGACCTGTACAAACACAAAGACTTCAAGTCCTAGAAAACTTAAGGATGATCTTTATGACAGAAATTGTCACAGACAAAGCGGGGAGAGAGAGAATCAGTAAGGCGATCTGGTGATGATAGAAAGTGGGCTCAGCACAAACTCAAATTATTATCAAGCTTGTTACAGACAGCCTGGAAAAGCTAGTTCTTATGGAGAGATTTAGAAATGCAGATTTCACTAAACGACTACTATATTTAACAAGTATAAATTTTTAAATGGTACAACAGGTTGTATCTAAATATATAGCAAATATAAAATGTAGTGTGGGGTCAAGGCAAAGATGGACAAGGCAACTCTTAGTTTTAGCCATGTTAATTTTTACTTTTCTTAAGACAGATCTTTGTAACCATTTTGTTGCTATCATCCTGTTGCTTTCTGGTTTCTGCTCTTGCAACAGATATCCTTTCTGCCCAAACCTCTTGGTACCTATCAGGTATACATCAGTTGCATCTGAAAGATCAAAACCTCTTTTTGCATGCAGAACTCCCTTCAGCTAAACATAATTTCACACCAGTTCAGGATTCTTACTATGTAGATACAAATGCAAAATAGTAGCCCCACATTCTAGACTGTTTCAGGCAGGGAACATATTTGTGAGATCCTGTGAAACGAAGAAAACACTTTGGACAGCTTGAAAACTTCTGCAATGAAGAAAAGAATTGCCACTGAAGACAATAATTAAGGACTGCAGGTAGGATGGTAGGGAGAGTGAAAAGGAAAAAAATTATTTCATTTTTAAGAGAAATAGCAATCTCCAAGTCAATAACTTCCTGGCAGTTAATGACCAGACGGCTCAAGATCTCCTCCAGATGGCCATTAACTGTTAGGAAATAGTCAACTTGTTGGCCATTAGTGCTTGAAACACCATTGGGGTACTGCTCTTCATTAGTTATATCCACGTGATACTACTATTCACTACGGACATGAATTCTATTACTATTCACCACGGACATGAATTCAGCAGAAACCCTTCGTTTTAACAGACAATAGAACAAAAATGTAGTTGAAGTAGATGGATAGTTTCACATAAGCCCTTCACATAAGCAGGGCTGCATTGGAACTGCATTGGAACTATGAGAATGTGGTGCTCATAGAAATCACTGTCAGCAGCATAAGCTCCACACACTAATCCACTTATGTGCCTTCTCTTATGTCCTGAAGGGACCACCCCAAGGGGTGAAAGGTTAGTCTCCATGCCAAATCAACTAATGGTTTCCCTGCTAAGATGTCCAAAAATATGTGACTGTTGAGATTAGGTTACTTTACCAGTATTAAGAGGACTAAGAGAAAAATTCCAAGTGTAGAAAGCACAAACATTTTGTTTAGTGGTGTAGACTCACATATATGTTTCCTCCAAGTAATCTCCAAACACTGTAGTTTGCTATAGTTTATATATAGTTTACTATGTAGAGTATACTATACTATGGTTTATATATACTATGTTACATGTAATTTACTATGATTTATTTACAGTTTCCCATAGAACCAGAGTTCACAGAATCATGTGCTGTATACACATATATCTGCTCTGGCTATTTACAGAGCTGGGTAGTAAGTTTAACTGATGAACCCACAAATAACTAGACCCTTGTTTATGATAAAATCTCCAAAGTTAAAGGTAGATTAACCTATCTTTGAAAATACTTTTTATGAGTCTTTATATGTATGCGAATGAATGTATGAATATCTATGAACTGAAAAAGGGACTATTTATAGAGTCATTAATAAATTATGGGAAAATAGCTGCTAATGCCCCTAGTCCAAGATAACTAAAAGGTAGCAGGATTAAGGTTATCTGTCTTCAAAAACACCCAGTGAACATACCTAGAGGTGTTTTAGTTTTCCTAGTTTTAACAACAAACACAAATAATCCTTAGTCATCAGCCAATCCTTTTCTGAAAAAGATAGGAGGAACAGTCTCACCAAAGCTTTGCCAAGCTTAGTTAGTATTTTTGCAACACATTTTACACAAAGGGCATATTAAACCTTAACTTGGAAAGAGAAAGCTACTGAAGAACTCATGGGATTTTCTGCAAAATAAAACACTGCCAATTGCTAAGGCTTTCCCCCTACAACCTATAAGGTTGATGCTGAAGCCAAGCTTACCCATTTTGAGACTTCTGCTGCATAATACTGTGAGAAATAAAATTTATTATAACACTCCATTATGCTCTTGAGGAGTTGCTACTGAAATTTTTTTAGCTGCACACCATGAATCTCATTTTCCCTGAGCTTACTATCCTGAATATGCTAAAATACCTTCCCAACAGATGCTCGGACAAGCTAAAATTTTAGAGAGGCCTTGTTTGACTGGGTCAAAGCTGTCTTCTTGGAAAAGAGAAAGAGATTTTTTTATTAATGTTTTCCATTTTTTCCTGCATTATTTTACTATGGCAGATTCTATTTGTAATGTGTTTGCTGATGTCTTCCTAGGGAAGCGATGCAATTAATAAAAATAAACCAATGCATTAAAAAAAAAAAAAAAAAAAATAAAAAACAACCCTCTAAACTAAAGGTGAAAAAATTAATATCCCCAGAAATGCCAAAGATTCTTAGGTGGTTTCTGAAGCACAGAAAAACACAAGAAAAAAATTCCCCAAAAAGGAATCATTCTAAAAGTGCCTGAAAACAGATGGTTTATGAAAAAGGAATGAAGGACTCTGTAGCAATGCGAACATGTGTAAGTTAATAGTCCTGGATACAACTATTGTAAGGTCTTAAACTAATCCATCAATTTACAAGGGATTGAAAGTGTTCACAAACAACTGGGGCTGGCAAGCAGGCTGGGTAGTCACTAAGTGTAATCTCAGCACTTTAAATTAACTTCTGTCAAGATGTCTCTGAAGAAAACACAGTGTGGCCACAGTACACTCCTGTAGCACAGTGGTGTATTAACACAGTGTTAATTTGGCTGAATGCTGTGTTAATCATCAGTCCAGGACGAACAGTGGAATCCAGGTTGCCTCTTCCATAGGGAGCTGCCCCTCAGCACAAGAGAGAAAGTCATGGATAACATTTTTGGAGCAAAGTAAGTCAGTTGGAGAGGAAAGGATTTCTTTTATTACAGGCACTCTACATTGGTGTACTAATATCTAAATAATTTCTAACAAGCTCAGAACAGGCTCCCGAATGTCTTATCTAGCAATGACTTATCATGCCCAGGTGTACAACACAAGCTTTCATTTAGCTCCTTTTTCTAGTAATTTGTACACTTTTTCCTGTTTGTGCCCTGCCAGGCCTGTTCTGGTGAGCAATCAGATGGTTTTCCCACTACTTGATTACCTGACCCCATTTTTAGCAAACAGTGGTACCTGCCAGTTACAGGGCACAGATGTCTGACAGAGTTCACTGCAAAGAATTAGAAAGTGCTCCTGTATGCACAGTCAATAACAATGCCAGAAACTTAATTTTTATAGTAAGGGATCATGACTTAGTTTCCAACTTTAAGCAAGTTAGACAGAGTACAGTCATGTTGTATGTGAATGTCACCTGCCTGAGTCAGGCAGTACACACAGAACATTCTCTCCACCTGTTGATGGCAAAATACTTACTGATGTCAGAAGGGCCAGGACTTCACCCCAAAATTTTTCTGATAATTTGTGTCATTAGAAATCATAATATTAAAAAACTCACTCCTAACAACAATACTTCCTCAACTGATTTTATTGACAATAATGTAAAATATTGATTTGTGTGTAGGGTTGCTGAGTAACTGAGTATCTGTTCAAGAAAGCCTAGGTGAGGATATTTTACAAAATAGCAAGATGCAATGAGAGTGCCATAAAAGGGTTATTCCGAAGACAGAACTGTGGACAGCAAATCAGGATACCAGTTTCCATATCCAGCCTTTCTGCCAGTTATCTGGTTAGGTAGACACTGCCTTATCCATTAACAGACCTAATAATTGGTGTAGTGTCCCTCATTTACCCCCTTTTCTGTGATTTTTCCAATAATTTATTCCCATTACTAACTGAAGATAGGGGAAAGACAAACAAATGTTAAAAAAATAAAGCAGAACGTTTCCTCCTTTTTTTGCTAGGGAGGGAAGAAAACTCAGGAAAGGCATCCCAACCCTACTACATGGACCTACTACGTTTTTGCCAGAGGGCAGTAAATGTCAACACTGTAGTATATTTCCTGTTTTGAAAATGAACCAGTTTACTTCAGAACTATTAAACATCCCAGCAGTGGTAACCCCTTCCTGTCTGTTGTCTTTCTATTGGGCAGATCACTTAAATCATTCAAGGCTGCTGCCTGCTAGAGACTGAGTCCTGAACAAACGAAACTGCCCCTGCAGTCAGATTTCTGCAATAAGGCTGCACTTTGATCAGAGCCTTCCTTCTCTCCCCAAGGATGAGTTAACCTCATAAAAATGCATATCCTGCCCAAATGTTTGTTTGCTCTCATTTATTCCTTTCTTAATATTACCAGCAAGATCGCTGAACAAACAAACTACTGAGCCTGGGTATAAACACCCACCCTCCAGTGGCCATTTGTCAGGGTGGTCAGGGCTGTCCCACAGCTCATGCTCTAATTGTAGGCTGGGCGGCTGCTGTTTTTCTTGCATTGGTTCAAAGACACCCATTGAGAACAAGCATCTGGCCTTGGAAAGCAAGCAGGGATGTGAAATCTGAGCAGTATAAGCAGACACAAGTCTAAGGGGTTTTTAAAAATACATCTACAAATTCTTCTGTGCTCTGCCCCGGTATATATAATATAATTCTTACTGGGAGAGAAATTACGAATGTAACCAGAACTGCTGGCCACTACAGGTTTTGTTTAACACCAGCTGAATTTAGATGGGATTGCACAGACTCCTGCCCTTATCTGTACCCCACTCATCAGCATCCAGGAGAGTGCAGAGCAAGACAGGGAAGGATCATGCATAACAGAGCTTGGTGAAACATCATCATCTTATTCTCTGTTTTATAATAAAGTGCAATAGATGAAGTTGCATGGACCATGACCATCTGAGAGGTAGGCAGCCAAAGTGATTTTCCTCAAAGTCAAAGCAAATTATCTAGCAGACGGTACAGGAGACAGCTCCTAAATGTTCAACACACTGTAACTGCACACAGACACTGTCCCCTGATGAAAAACTGAGACGTAATGCACTTTATCACTGCCTTGGGAAAAAAAAAAGGACTATAAAAGATACAACGTGAATGTAATTCAGCCAAGTTAATGCTATCTTTGCAGCCTTGCTCACTGTTATTTCTTCACTAATTTTACCCCAGAGGATCTCTATCACAGAACTTGTGCTTTCTCTGGTATTTAGGGGTTTAGATTTTCACTGTCTCTATCAACAATTCTGGGGTTTTGAGGGCTATTTGGGGTGAGTAAATAAAAGCAGGAAAGGAACCAACATCATCCAACCACTGTCAACTGGAAATGTGCTGCCAGCTTGATCACAAAGATCAAGATGACTGAGCTGTTTCCACATCCAACCCTTCCCATAGTTCCCTTCCCATAGATAAGGACAAACATCACAGCTGCAGAACAATGAGAAGTGTGTCCTTAATTATCACATCTAAGAGAATCAATGAAAAAATAAAAGGCATCTGATTACAATGTTAGTAGTACGTATAGAAATGTTACTGCAATATTCATTCACCTTCTCTTTCCTCCATAAAGATTAATCTTAATAAAGATAATAGAACCCCAGAGCCATATATCTCTGCAAAACAAATAATAATGGAGGAGCTACATAAGACTGCCTTATGTCATGCAGCAAGGGTGCCTGAAATGTGCTTATGTCAGAAGTAATGGGATGTTCAGTTTTAGGGAGTTATTAACTGGGCTGGTTAGTTAATAAGCATTAATCTCAGTCCTTTGACTGAGACAACAGCCTAAATTGCAGTGGCCTTTTCAACTATGAAAACTGCAAAATGCCATGAGCACTTGAGTCAAAGCAACAATTATCTTCTGGCAATAAAAGACTCCCATGGCACTTGTGCTGAAAATCTGGCTTCATTCTGTTGGTAACAAATAGCTGACTCTTATCTTGATTTACTGAATTCTTTATAAGCTTCAGTCTCTGCGGCCCCCAAAATATTGGCAGAACAGTTAGAAAGCAGTTAAGATTTTGTTTTGGATGGACAAAACAGCATCAGAAGTTTGGCATTAAATGAAAAGTCAAGCTGTCTACACTCCCATGGTAAGGCTACACAACCTGGCAATACTGTCTGCAGAAGGGAAGGAGCTAGAGAAGGCAGAGTTTCTTTTAATTTTTAGTGGTGTCCAACAAATCCATGAAGAACGTGAGTTCACAAGGTTCACCTCTTGATTTATCCATTGTCATGAGAAATATTTTAAAGTGTGCTCGTATTGGTGACAACTGCAGCTCCAGATCTGTTTCCAGGACCTGTGAAAGTGTAGAGAAATGGTTTTCCAGCCCTCTCACACTTTCATGTGAAGAAAGAGGTGACAGCCAGGCCATGAACCATTCCCTAGCACAGGAAGAAGCATTTGGGGAGCACTTTGAAGTGTAATACTGCCAACAGCTGTTCTTAATGTGGAAAGTGACCTGTAGAATGGTATGTATAAAAATGAGAGCCTGCCCTTCCTCTCTGTTCTGGCACAGCACAGGATAACACAGCTCCCCCTCCCTAGTAACATCAGGAAACAGTTTCTTTTGATCAAAAGCAGTCATATAAAATGCAGACATTTGCATCTAAACTACTTCCTGAGGTCAGCATGCCTTATTCAGATTGAGCTAAACTGGAAGCCTAATTTTAAAAGAAAATCCTTATCTTCTCCAGTGATAGCTGAGACCTTCAAAATCAGGTGAAATAATTCCACTTCCTATGTTTCCAAAAAATTCATGCAGCATCAAGGCCAGAGTCCTCCTATTCAACATCCATCTGTGGTCTTTGAAACCTCAGTTACACCCTTTTCTTTCCCTTTCTGTAAACATGTACTTGCTCCATCTGGCAAGGAGAACCATAAATCTCCCTTGACTCTACTGGCTATTCTGGCATGTTTGCAGCAGTTCACACAGATGGGGTGTATTTAGACAAATGGCAGAAGGAAAACACTTCTGCACACATATAAGTGGAAGTCTCATCTACAAATGGTATTTCTTCTGTATTGGTCTGTAAATTCATGATGCTGCACATCTTGAACTCAGCTGCACCTTCTGTCTTTCAGCACTGCTTTTGCTGTCTCTTTATGACGGCTTTCAGCCAGAAATACAAGATCAGTGGAGAAAAAGAATGCAGCAAATACCACCATTACACCAATCTGCCTTACAAAACCTCACTTGCAAAATTAATGTGAGCCAGCTAGCATGAAATAGTCACATGGACTGAAAACCCCCATACACGTAAGCAGAGGGTAATGATAAATATCAAAGTACATAGATTAGGGGAGACAGCCAATGGAAGATTTAGGCATCAATGTAAGTCTGATTTTATTTAAAGTATGCATTTATGATGAGGGAAACCAAGGGGATACCACATGAATGCCATTTTTAGGTGTAATTAAGCCAGGAGGAATGTCAACCACCACTAAGAAGGGAGAAATCCTGCAAAGAGTTTAATCAAAAGGAGAGGGTGAGAGATTTGTGAAACCATGTCTGGGAGAAATATATATCTTGGGGAAAGGAAGGAATCTGAAAAACTGATGTATACAATAAGAAGGAGACACAGTGACAGTGGTGCTGAATGGTACAAATGGGTAATAAGAACAGCAAAGCAGAGAGCCCTTCCTATCACATTGTGATACCCAAAATGACACAAGATGCAATTTGGAGTTCCATGTGCAGAGAGGTCTCCACACACGCCCTCCCTGTGTGCTCACTGGCACATTGCTGGGCACCAAGGGGCTGGGAGAAGGAGGCAAGATAAGGAGATGTTGGTTTCTCCAGGTCCTCTGGAAAATGATCTGTGCATGCTGCGTTAGCTACTCCACGGACACAGCTGAAGCAAAGGCAGACAGGTTTTGAGAGTCCACAGGCAGAGCCTCCTTCAGTTTTGTGGACTTTGATACTGCAATTCACAGGATTTTTGAAGCCATAAAAATGCACAGAGCCATCTGAGGAGTAAGCCTGCACCTGAGGCTTCTGTTAGAAATTGTCAGTGTTAGAGATAAAATCAATCATTAAAGCCTTTTACACTCCCCATTAAATTGTTCTCATCACTGTTTTATTAGCTTCTTATAGAATTTGGGCATCTATGAAATAGCTGGATGCATACTATCAATAATTTCTCAGGGATTTGTTGGAAATGGAGACAGAAGAAATGAGGGGCTGAATTCAGACAGACATCTGGATTTTGCACTGCTCTAATCTTTGTATATAAGATGAGCTCTGCTTTTTGATTTACTGTGCCAGTAGTATGGCAAAGAACAGGAATATCACAGGAGCATTACATACTCATATGTAAATGCCCAGAGAAGAAAAAAAGACTCAAATGTTCTGCTTTGAATTTTTGCAGGGACCTTTTTAAGTAAATATGTGTGTGCAGAACATTAGGAAAGAGAATTATTAAATCAATCAGTCCAGCATCTACCCAATTGCTCAGAATCATTTTCTCAAGTAGCAACAACCATTAGGCACTCCAGAGGAAACATAATAAAGCTCACATCAGACAGATTAAGTGTGTTTCTGTTTTCTATCAGAGATTGTCTAAAACTCAGAAGTATGTGATTCAATAGCATTCTGTATTTTATTTTTTAAAAAATAAATAATCACAATCCTGAATTTTTATTAACCCTGTAATTCTGTCAAATGGTTTATGAATCTTGTTAAATTCTCAACATCGACAACCTCCTGCAGCCTTGAGTTCCAAAGCCTAAATTAACTTTTGGTCAAAAAAAGCACATTAGCTTATATCAGTCTCCAATTTGAAAACTTTGGCTCTGCACTGAATGGTCCCTCCTTGTCTCTTAACATCAGAAAACCAAAAGCTCCTGGACCTAGTGAAGTGCCATACTCTATGTAAAAAACAAACTAGTTCCCACTATTTGCTCACTTCTAGTAGCTCTGTATGTCATTTTTTAATCCTTTATACATAAAAAAATCCTTGATTACTTTTCATTTGTCTCTAACTCCCTTCTGTTCAAATGGAATGACACATTCAGTGTGACATGTGAGACTTACCTGTGGTACTAAAAACCAAAAAAAATTCTGCTTGGAAATTCCCTTTACAAAAACTTATGTAACAATATAGATAAAAATCATCATCAATTATTTTCCATTTTAAACACAATGGGGTTTTGTTAAACCAAGTTAAACCTAGACCATTCGGGGACATGTCCAGCAGTTGGAATTTCTCTTCTTTTCTCTCAGAAGAGGTTTTGGCAAGCAAGCACTCATCTGTCCAGCCTTCTGGATGTAGCAATAGACTCTGATCCTGAAATTTGTCCTTTTAACTGTCATTTGTCTTTTCCCACAATGAGGCGATCATTATATACTCACTACATCTTTACCAGAAGACATTCAGTTTTCTATAATTTTAAGTCTGGTTAATTTTTTTTTCTCCTTATAAGAGAGAAGTCATGAAAAAAACTTGTTTTTTAAGACTGAAGCCAGTGACAGCAAAAACTTTTTTGTTTGTTTGATTTTGCAGAAGTACAGACATGGATTGGAAGTACTTCTTGAGGGACATTCAGTCTATTCCTGAAATTCTGGACCTTTCTGAATTTCTCTCTTAGTTGAGTCTTCTATGGTTAAAGGAGTCCTCCCTATTCTTCTACTAATAACACAGATGAAATCAAATAATTTCTTAATGAGCTCGCTTATTTCTAAAGGCACCATTAATGCACTAAATTCAGACACGGCATTTCATATGAGCTGCATATCTGCAAGCCTGAGACTCATTACTTACCTAGCTAAGGTTTTAAAGCCTTGTAACTCCAGCACCCTACCCAGATAATAAAGAACGAGATACTTCTTGGTGTTATCGAGGCTGCACAGCAGCTGGAGGTGCCTCTTTATCTTAATTGAGAAAGGCTATGATGACTACAGACATTGCTAAATAGAGGTAGTAAGGAGCTAAAATTAGAATGAAAGAAGGCCTGTCCTTTACTACATTTTCAGAGAACCTCTCAAGCTCTTTCCCTTAGAGGTAATCTAGAATCTACTCCATACTTAAAAGCAGTTCTGGCTTCTGCTGTTTTTGTGGCATAACCTCACTGCAAATTCATATTTGTTTTAGCATCAGATTTGCAGCGGAGATAGGTCTATTTTCATTAACTCTAATATATCATCCCTAATGCTCTTGATGTCAAGTGAGAAAAAACCTGTGCATTTTTTCCCCTGTATACACTCTTATTATCTGTCTTGAAAAGGAAGGAATATCCTGTCCAAGCTACAGTGTGCAGCAAAAAAAAAATTGGTCCCTTTCGATTCATAGTCTACAGTAACTTGTTCATATCAGCCTATCAGAAACAAATTAGAATAGCCAAAAAAGCTAAACATTCCTGAAATCACTGATGCATTTTCTTCTCTTCATTCACCTGCCTGTAATTACAGATGGGACCGACTACCACCCACTTCCTCAGTTAGGAAATGATCCCTCTGTACACTTTGTACTGCTCCTCAGATGGTCTGGGTGCATTTATCCAGTTATCAGTGAATTCTGTCCCTGTTGCAAGCCAAAAGTAAGCCAGCTATGGATCAGATGTCTTATGAATAAAGCCATGGATACCCAGTGAAAAATACCTGAGCCTGACTACAGCACCAAACTGCACAGCACAGCTCCCCTGCTCCAGACCTGAACCAGCTCATACAACCTGTGGATAGGGAATCCCACATCAGTCTGAAAACACTGGGTAGATGTGCCCCTTTGTGTCATTTTTTTGTGAGCAGAGACTTGCTGGATAATTTGGTGCCCTGTTACTTACATGTTTACAGTCTATTTCTTCCTATACAGTTCATTTTCTTTCAACATTGTATTATTTACCCCCAGCCTAATGTTAGCCTCCAAAAAACTACATCAGGCCTGTGGGTTTTACATAAAAGGTTTTGTTGCCTTACTTTCTCTAATGATGGTAAAGAAAGAGAAGCACCTGGACAGACAGTTTATCTGGTTTGAAGAACATGTAAAAGAGAGAGACAATCTTCTTTTCCTGTCAATTACTCAGCAATCTCTAGATGCTCAGTTAATTTCGATAGAACCCTACCAGCTTTACAGGAAACATACAAAGCCAACAAGCTTTCTGACTGGATAAAATTACAGCCTGGAGATACCATTTGTCAGGAGAATACCTCTTATCCATCCTCACGGAACAGAGGCAGAACAGTAAGACACAGGCAGTTATTTAGGGCACCCAAAGTTATCACAGACAGCTTCATCTTCATGCAGTAGGAAGAAGGAAAGCAAAAGGATTTATGAGAATGTATAATGTGATAAGCACATTTCCCTTACACTTGTTGTTTATTTTGCACAGATCCTCTTTCTAATTCTGCAGGCTCTCTCCTTAGAGCCACTGCTTGAAAGAGCCCCTGGGCTGAACTCCCCTGGGGTTGGACATGCAGACCTGTGGTCAGACAGAGACGCTCGCACGCCCTTGACCTGCTAGAGCTGTTGGGATAGAAGGAGGGGTTGGATGCAGAGGCCAAGGTCAGGGCCAAAGATGGGAGTAGGAGGGTGGAGCAGGAGCATGGGCACTGGCAAGCTGTCCTGAAATATTTGTTTTTCCTTCCCAACTCTTTCTCATAAAAATATCCTTCTGGTTGTGTCACAGCAAAGACAAAAACTCATTTTTCTTTGGCAAGACATATTTCTGTGGATCACAAAGGCATTCTTTCATACCAAAATTTGTACTAAAGAAAGTGACTTTTCCATCTAGTTCTGTGCAATCAATCCCTAATAACACATTGCATTCTAATCCCAGATTTTTGAGTGAAAATAGGCATCTTGACTAATTCACACACAAAACATTTATCCAAAAGACAGAAAGATTGAATTCTTTGTTTTAATTGCTAAACAATTAAATGTAAAATGTAAAACATGAAAACCTCCATTTTTTATTGTGCTTCCTTTCTTTTGACAAAAGCCACACTTTGCTGCAAGGAAGCTACTAGGATAGGAAATTACATAAGCAGGTGAACTCAAAACTTTTTTTCTCTTTGCTATTATTTAATTTTTTCCATTTCATACTACCCTAGTACACCACTAAAATTTTTCCAAGACAAGTTCCTATTTGACCAGACATTTGGAAAAAAATGTGTGTGGGTTTTTTTTACATCTAATAAGAAGCATATAAGGTTGCTGTCTTTCTGTTGCCTGTAACTTTCATTACTACGAGTTACAAGTATGGATTAAGAAAGAAAACTTCTAAAGCTCAGTGGAAAGGAATTTATATTTCTGAAATATATTTACTGCATACATCTTAAATACACTGAAGATCTTCTAATTTAGGTGCTAATACAAGTCTTGACATTGTCTATAACAGCCTTATACTTCTTAAGGAAAGAAAAACATGTAAAGAGACATGAAGTGTTTGACACCAGGTGGTTGTGTCACCTTCCAGAGGGGCTTTGACAGGTGGGAGAAATGGGCCAACAGGAACTTCATGAAGTTCAGCCAGGAAAAGTGCAAATCCTGCACCCAGAAAGGATTAACCCTGAGGCAAAAGTATGTGGACATGACACAGCAATGGGTGCCTGCAGCCTGGAAAGCCAAACACATCCTAGGCTCAGCAAAGGCAGCACAGACAGGAGGTCAAGAGAAGGGAGTCTCCCTCTCTACGCCACTCTCATGAGACCTCACTGGAGCACTGCATCCATCTCTGGGGTCATCAAACAGTCACTGAATTTTAGAAGACAAAGGTGGAGAAATGCCATAAAACATTTTGCAGTGTAAGAGAGAGTCATGACAAAGTACTAAAAGACAAAGTATGGTGTGGTG
Organism: Sitta carolinensis; assembly: GCA_032173965.1. Lineage (NCBI taxonomy): Eukaryota > Metazoa > Chordata > Aves > Passeriformes > Sittidae > Sitta > Sitta carolinensis. The sequence continues at coordinate 98,920,570 of CM063283.1, forward strand.
ACAGGTAGAAAACTCACAGCATTAAAGGCATCATAAACATTCTATGCTCATTCAACTGTAGAGAGCACATTAAAGGAAGCAGGTGGAGAAAAATAAATACTAGAATTGCATTTGATGCGAGAAATACAGGTGAGGCTTTCACTTGATTTCAAGGTAAATTAGGTATACAATCATTTCATATCTATTATCTGTTGATTTTTCTGTGTTGGGATGGTGCATGGGAAAATACCAGTGAAATGTTAATGAGGTTCAGCAGATCAAGAAAGCATGACAGTGCACTGCTGGTGGACATTTAAGCGCAAATATAAAGATTTTCAGTAAAGCAAGGCATGTTGAGAATTCATCTGGAATGGAAACGTGCCACATTTGCGAAGGCAGAATACAATACTTTGGCTGACTTCAACAGTTGGTTGTAACACACCAGGGAGATAGGGTAACAAAGACCTGCAATGTTTTTAGGCTGCAATGTCTTCATCAATTCACATGAGGCAGACGGAGCCTCTTAAATATCAAGTGCTCCTTTCTGTCAAGATTCCCTTACCTGTAAAAAGCTTAGCTTCAGTTTAGTTACGTGTCCACCAATATTTTCTTAAGACTTCTAATGGTTAAGCAATCTTGAAGAACCAGGGATACAGCTTAACTTAATGAGTGCTACTTACATTCAGAATGATCACAAACTCAAATACTTTACACCAAAAATAAAAATACATATTCTAATAGAAAAGGCAGTGTATAAAAGAAATAGTCCGTTCCTTTGCAGCAAGCAGCTGAAGTCAATTTGTGTGGTTTTCTAAACCTAATGTGAAGTTACACTTTTGGGGTTTGCTTTCTTTATTCCTCTCATTTCCTCATTTCTTTTCTTTTTTTAAAGCCTTTCCACCTTTTCTGCTTTCTTATTCTTACATTTTTAAACTTTTCTCTTTTTGTTCTGTTTTGTTTTGTTTCTAGGATGGGAGAAAAAGGAGAAGAAAATAGGAAGGACCTTAAAAGCCACAGTTCTACAGTTTTGTTACAGTATGAGTGCAAAACCCACACATTTTCCTAAGGCTGTCCTCAATGAGGAAAGCAGGAGAAATACCCCAGCACAAGCCATGGTCAATTTTTCCTGCAGCAGCATATTGAAGAGAGCACTGCCAAGACATCTGCAGAGGAGTGTGCAGATCTGGCTGTTCCTACAAGCACATAAAACTCATTTTGAGGTTTTCAAAGAACTGCAAATTAAATCTGAATGAACCAGCTGCTGAACTTACTGGTTAGCTGGATTGTAACTTCTGAGGCAAGAAATACCTTCCACTGGCCCAGCATCTCTGGGCCCCTCTTGGTTTCAGCTGCCAGCTGGGCATAGGCTCACACATCTCTCCACCTGCTTTTGCTCACCTCAGATGAGACTCAACATCCAAAGCTAAACAATGGTGTTCTCTTTGGCTCAGCTTCAAAAAAAGGAGTTGTAGTTTGAGCAAAACTTAAGTCAAATGAGTTACAGATATGGGACAATAAAGCCAAGAATTGAGAAAGTCCATGAGTATAATTAAATGGGAGAGGAGGGGATCAGAAGTTAAATATAAAGGAGCATAAATGGGCACCTAGAAGCACGCAGAACAAAGAGCCAGTTAAACCAAATAAAATCTCCCCTGCTGAAACTGACACAATGGTTATAACAAAAAGCCTCTGTCCACTCTGTCCACTCCAAGTGAAAGCCTCAGTACAGCCCATCCAAAACACTTATAAACCACAATTCAGGCCTCCAGAAATCATGCTGCTTTAATAAATATATGTGCATTTTCAGACATTGCATACTGTGTCCAACTATTTTTCCAGGAAGTTCCTAGCTTCAGTGTGTAAATGAACAGTTCAACAGTCACTACAAAAGGAAAGCAGCAAACAACAATCCCTGTTCTCCATCTGAGGAATGCTCCAGCTATCACACCTAAATTCCCCACGCCAGGCAGGTGGGTATTTTAGGCAAACTCTCCTGTGTCCTCTGATGTCATCTGTTCTATTTCATGCACCTTCTCATGCCCCCTCCTCCACCTCCTCAGTCTGCCTACACACCTGCATTACACCATCCCTCTCACACTGCATCCCACTTACCACACCTCCAGAATGAGGTTTTCTTTCTTGTTTTCTTTGTTTGGTTGTTTTGTTTCTGTTTTTTTAAAATAAGTTGCAAGTGCCTTTAAGTGAGTAAAATAAATGACAGCCATCCTGCCATTCTGACTCTACAGAAAGTGATGGAAATATGCAGTTATTTTGAATGAAAAAATAAAAAGTGAAGTGCAGGTCAGGAAAAATGAAATTACATGTAAATTAGGGACAACTCTCAGTATCACTGGATTAAATTCAGATACATGTTATAGAGAAAAATAGTTATAGAGAAGAATAGTTATATGCTCACTGCTCACTTATGGCATGAATGAATTTGGTCCAGAATAATTCTTTTTTATTTATGAAGATGAAGAAAAGTTCTTTTAAAATATTAAAATGCAGTTTCTGCAAGACGTTTGCAAAATAATCACAATCTCAACAAAGACATCTGTATTTTTTTACAGAAATGCATTTTTTTATGCCTACAAAGCAGCAGTATTTTGTACAGCTATGACTTCAATTCAGTATTTGCATAAAAAGATTGCTGAAAGTCAAATTTAAGGACAGTTAGTACATCTTCAGAATTATATGTACATTAATATTCTTACTCAACTCATGTATAAAGTCATAGTAAAACCCTCTTTCCTTTTTATCAAAGAGCTTCAACTTGAATTACTTCTAACATTTATCCTGGACATATAAAAAGTTACTTTAAAGTATAACTCAATTTCAGGAGAGGTGCTAATATTTTTAACTCTCTAAAGTTAGAATTCTGTGGTTTTTGGTGTTTGCACTACAAAATTCATTAAGTGAAAATATAATTTTTTCAGGATATGTATTATTTTACCTAGAACTTGGTAATTTCCATCTAATCCTTCTCATGTTTTCAGTACACACCACTACTTTAACTTGGATTATGTAGTAAGACCAAAAACTATTGTTTCAACACAAGAAATCTGTATTTATCATCTCCCAGTTAAAACAATGCTTTTCATTATGAATCTGTAATATTGCATCTTTATTCAGTGCCACCCTAGTAGTCTAAAAGCAGCATTTCTCCCATGATTTTCCACCTTTTTTTTCCATCTGAATTTTAGATGCCGTGTCTTGTCCACTTTGAAAAAAATTTATTTGCTCTTAAATTTACTGAGACATAGTTAATATGAGCTTCCTTTGATGCTTGAATGATTTAATCAACAGTTGTCCACTAAACTCAGCATTTTATTATTTCTCCCAAGACACAAGGAGAAATATTCTTTTACTTATGCATGGAATTTTTCAGTGGAAAAAGTCAGCAGTGTTACATCACTACAAAACTGATGTATCAGGCACTTGAATGTATGCACACAAAAGAAAAGTTCTGTGGATTGATCTGTGACAAAAAATCTATACAGATTTTGTTTCACCGTTTCTATCTGTTATATGAAAAGGTTCAATAAAAGCTGCTTTAGAATTTATTGCAACAATTTACACAGATTTTCCTTTAAAAGATCTACCTTGATTTTTAACTAAAGCTATCCATTAGTCTAGAGATGTGCATAAATTCAAAAGCAAGAGTTGCCAGGTGTTGGAACTATGGGCAATGCAGTTACCTTTGGGTCACCTCCTGAAGGTGAGTTTCAGAGAGCTGCCACAGGCAGAGAGGCTGCTCATCCAAGTCTAAATGTTTGGATGCCAGAAACCCAGAAAAAGGCAACTCTCATGTCTCTGAGCAGGTGACCCTGAAATGAGAAACTACTGAGACAAGACAGCAGAGAAAAGATCCAACAATAAGGGGCAAATTTTACTTCTCTTTTTGCAGAGTCATTCAAAACTTAATAAGGGTGACATCCAGCACCCATTGCTCCTCCACAAGTATTAGCTCTGCAGAAGAGTTACTCCTGGCTATGCTCAGGCCTTTCAAAATGCAATGCACAACCAGAACAATTTGCAGATGCATTAGTCACCACTTGCTCTTGTCAGCGAAGCCTCTGCCAAGTTTAAAGCAAGTGCCATATGAAGATCATCAGATACAGCAAATTCCTCACCCTGAAACAGTGCTAGGTTTTAACCATAGCATTTACTGCAATGAATGAGCTTAACCTCCAAAGGGAGACTGCTATTCATTTAATAGTTGAATAAAGTTTTACACAAATTCTGTTACATAATAGCCAAATCAGATTACAGACATCAAATAACAGTGTCTGAGCAACTCAGAATGTTCTGCCCACAACAAGATTTATCAATTAACCAGACCTTCATTTTCTGCCCTGGAGATTCTGCCATATTATAAAAGGTGGAGAAGGAGGAACAAAAACCACTTCAATAGTAACTGAAAAATTAAGGGTGTTTTTGCCAATGGAAAATATTTGTTTGGGGCAGTGTCAAGGAACAAAAAAAAAGAAAACCCTAAGTCTTTTAACAAAATTTGAAACCAGATCCTCTTCAGAGGAATGGAAAAAGAAAAAAAAAAAAAAAAAAAAAAAAAAGGAAAAAAAAAAGGAAAGCTGTTGTCCTGAGGCAAGGGATGAAGGCACATTTTAATATTTTTAATATTTCCAACTAAAGGTCGCTGCTCCCATGACCATCCTCCTACAAACACATACTGCTGCTCTGAAACAACACAAGGCTCTGGGCACAAGTGAAGCAAGACTAATTCCATGAGATTTATTTTCCTGTAGAGGAATCCAATCAATGTGCCTCACACTAATACTGCTCTGACTGTATTTGCTTTTAGAGAGCACGGCTGGGACGTGGAGGCATGGAGCAGGAGCCAGCAGGATTAGAGAGTCTGCTCTGATGGGTAACAGCAGGAAGGCCTCGCCACCTCAGGATGGGTTCTGGGCAGGAGAGAGGAAGCCATCTCCTCCCTTCTCAGATTCCTTGTGTCTAACACTGCACCAAAATTCCCAGCCCTTATCAAGGAAATGAATCTTCTTTTAGCACATAGCAATGGGTTTATGGCAGAGACCACAGTTATGTTAGTACAACTGAGAGGGTTGCAGGAAAAGGAGAGAGCAGCCAGGAGATGAGAAAGGGCAAAAACTTCTTGTCTCCAAAGAAAACATGCTGCAGAGCACCCTCCTGAGAGCTCAGCTGGCTTCAGCCAGGCTTCTGGCTCTCCAGAACTACTTCCCAGGTCTTGGCCGAGCACATCTGCTCCCTCTCAGTATCAGCTGCATTTGCCATAGTAATGTGAATTTCACAACACTGTTTTCTGATAGCACTTCTGCTCTGGTATTAAGAAAAATACTCATACATTAAAAAAACAAACCAAAGAAGTGTTTGTGTTGTGAAAGACAATTTTGATGCTGTGAACCCTGATGACTTGACACATCTAGAAGCAGAAATGCTGCTTGAAATCAGTCATTTGTTAATGGGCTGATATAATATCTTTGTGGACTGACACAATCTCACGAAGTTCTACACCAGCAATACTCCTGTGTAAATTTGGCTAGGTAGGACACAGGGTTGCTTTCTTCCAATTTGTCCATGGTTTCTCCCAAAGATAATCAACTTGCTTCTGTCAATATAATGTGAAAACAACTCAAACCAGAAGTGATCTTCTCTATATATACACACGTGCCCACAACAAAGCAAAAGATTATGGAATTAAAAGGGAGGCCATTGGCTTTATCTACTCCCAGACAGAATAAACAGATTCATGAAGTGGAGAAACACCTGCCTTCCTCTGCCATGCCCTGCCACCAGCACTGTGTTGGAAGCAGTGTCACGATGTGGTGAGCTACCACGAGAGCTTGCTCTAGCCAGCTGCACACTCCCTGCTGTCTTGTTTGTGCCAGCTTTTATGCTATTCCTCAGGGTTCTCTGCGAGCCAGTGTACCTTACGCAATGCACAGAAACAGCCTGGCAATAACTGATGACACTTCTGTTGTTCTAGTGAGTCAAAACAGTACAGCAGAAGGTGAGCCACTAACCAACAGCCTCTGCCAAGGAAAAGCAGTTCAGTGACCCTGCATAGATCATTTTGTCTTTTACCTCAGCTTCCTTTTTCATAAACGAGGGTCATTTAGAAAAAGGCCTGCTCTTAGAAACAGTGTTTTTATTTTGAATGTTCACCAGTTGTTTGGCCAGACTTGTTTTTGTTTTCCCATGTTTTCAGTTTCCTGTAGTTCACCAGAAGCCAGTTATTTGTTAATTGGAGGCTAAGGAGGAAGAGGTAAGGAGCCTCTTCCTAGCAGTGTGGCCACTGTCTGTGACCAGCAGGGAGCTGCTCCAGCACACAAGGCTCTAGCCAGTATTGCACAGCATGGCCATATCAGCATCTGGGGACATATCAGCATCTGCACAGCTGGCTGAAGTTCTTCCAACGCTGAGCTACTTCTCTGCTGTGAAGACCTTCACAACATTTGGACACAATACTGCTTCTGGAGATAGGAGTCTGAGAACCAGCTCAGGATTCCAGACAGCTGAAATTCAATGCCTCGGTCTGGATTTTGAATATAAGTAAATTTTATTTACATGCTGTTTAGGTCTCAGACAGATGTTCCCTCTAGAACCAGCACTCTTACAAAGACAAATTTAAACCAATTTGGATCTTTGGAAGTGGGATAGGTATGTGAAAAGAGTGGGGATCCAGCTCCTGACCTTGTACTTGGCACCCTTCTCAAGGTCCTCTGGTTTAAATTGGAAGCCTGATATGCTAAGAAACTCCTCATTTGAAACCACCATTTCCTGAAAAATATGAAACCTTTCATATTCTAGGAAGTATTATCAAAGTTTTTAGTAGCTACAACCAAGGCGCTCTTCTGTGTTCTCAGGACACATGAACCAGAGGGAGTGTTGAGCTCAGTCAACAGCAAAGGCTGCCCTCTCCACAGAATCTGGTTTTCATCTTCTAAGTGAAAACATTCATTTTAAGTGATATCTGTACATTTCAGATGCAGAGGTATCAGACAGCTAGTATTTTTGTTATATAAGAACTGCAATTTGACCAATCATTGATAAATTATTCAAATGATGAAAAGAGATCACACAATACCACTATAGTTAAAAATAAAATCAAGAAACCCTTTCTAGATATTTTTTCTTGCTATTATCTATGAATCTTGAGATTTAACATTTGTCATTACTGCAGCCCTTCACATAAAGCAGACATATCTGAATAACTAAGGTTGTCTTGGATACAAAGAATGCATGGCCTGATACATTACTGACTGGCCCCTTGCTCAACATATCTTTCACAGTTTCAGTGCTCTGAATCATAAGACTCATATTTGACCCAGAATAGGACATAAAAGTTGCTTTCATTTTAAGTACTAATTCCATGTATTTCAGCATTTTGGTTGGAATATGTGCAATGCAGAACATGGCAGGAATCCTTCAAAAGGACAAATTTACAAATGCAAATGTTTTGTTTTGACAAAGCCATTATGCAACTTAGGCTCAACCCTCGAACACAATTCAAGTTCAAATAAGCCAGCAAGTGGGATGTTGCACTTTCTTTCAAACCTCATCAACAACAGTTGTGTTGCACTGAAGAGTTCTCATTTGTGTGATACTCATCTTCTTCTCTTAACTTCATATGGGTTTGTACCTGCTGAACGTCATTTTGAATTTCCATATAACTGCAGAATTGCTTCCTAAATTTGCTGCACACACCATGAAAGCTGAACCTCTTATATTACACAAATACACAAAAAAGGGAGGGCCTGGGTATGAGGAAGACTCATGAAACTATCAACACCAACAAATAAACAAGAAGGGAAAATTAAATCTGGTTCTTTTAAAACATTTATAATCCTCTTTGAAATATTTGGCAGCCTTTTGGAGAAAGGACATTGATGTAGTCCAGGGAGAGTCAATTAGAATGATAAAATTTGATTGTTAACATGCACAGAAAGTCTGGAAAAACATGAATACCATAAATTGAAATCTTAGCTTTTAACCTCTTCAACTGGTGTTTCATAAAGGATTGAAGCAAACCCAGCAGAATCACTCCAGGCATAGGATACTGCATTTTGCAGAGCAGTAACTGAGCAATAATGGAGTTTCTTGCTGTGGTTTTAGGAATAAGAGTTCTGTTGGCCTACTCTGTGATTATACAATACCTCACCTAGTCCTGAGCAATCCTGAGCCCAACTCTGAGCTGTTTGAGCATCTTTACTTAGATGTCAGCATTCCCTTAATTACACAGATTACACCAGTGTGTCCTGTCTGCACTGAGTTCACATCCAAAGATTCAATTCAGTAAACAGGGAGCATATCCAAGCCCTGTCAATTACTTTGTCATTTCACACAGTTTAAAGATGAGGAAAGCACAGATAAATTTAAGGACAGACAAGGAATTTTTTCTTCCTCTAGGAAGGGGTGCTGTTGTGCACATATATTGCCATCCTTGCACGAAGGAACACAAACCACAGGAAGAGTGTGTGCATCCACAGTGAGTGTGTTTCCTGTGCCCTGAGTCATGTCTGAGGATGCATCGTATTTCCCCTCCTCCCCCTTTTCTGTCCTCACTCTCAGCCTTGTTTGATGGCATTTGCTTTACTTCAAAGGGAATTTAGACTGAAAATAACCATATGTTACTCTGCACAGCCCTTTGCTATGGCTGGGTCCTGGTGTCAGAGCTCTGACATTATCAGGCTGATGACAAACAAACCTTTTGAAATTCCAGCGTCCCCAGGGCGAAAAGCTCCCTACTTCAGCACACAGTTAAGTGTTAAGTGACCCAAGAGACTCTACAGGCTGTCTTCTGATGAGGATAGAATGAAATGTTCTGTTCTTCTCCATTTTGCCTTCATTTCTGGCCACGAGACAGCCTCTGCTGCTGCAGATTTCCACCAATTCATTTAACCGACTGAGTTTTAAAGCTCCACCTTGTCTGCTAAACTCAGTAAGCATTAAACGTTTAAGAGGAAAGGGAGCAGTCATTTCTTTTACACAGTGAAAGCGTGAAAAAGACATAAGGAAGACATTAAGATGACTGAGGGCACCCTTACACTGAGCAGTGGAGTATGGCACAAAGATCTTCAAACTGTCACACAATAAATGAGCTCCGGAACAAACAGCAATGTAACTACATCAGGACGTCATTATTTGTGGGCTAATTACCCTTGCTGAGAAGCACCATATTAATGCAGTTATGGTATTTCCAAGATTCAAGACACCTGGATTTGTGGCTAAATCAAATAAAAACATCATTTCTGTTAATACAAAACTTTTAAAATAGTGATTTTGGCAAAAGACAACATTAAAAATCCCAGACACGATCCTCTTAAGCTTGTCATTGCAGGCATTTTCTGTAATATACAAGGCTAAATTCATTAGGACACAGAAACAAACACAAAATCTCTCTAATGTCCTGCATAACAGTCTTGGCAGCTTTGCGGAAGAGTGCAGCTTACTCTCTCTGCTTCACTGTGAGTTAAAGTTTGAACTAAACCTTTACCTCCTTCTCTGAGCAAAGGAGGAGAACCATTACATGCATCCTTTCCTACTAGTTCCAGTACCCAGACAACTACTGGCCACAAAGATAGAGACTGACGTTGTGATGGTGATTAACAAATTCTTTGGGGAGTTTTTGGTTTCATCTCTTAATCCAGTACATATTTCACAGAAGCAGTTTCAAAGACCAGAAGAAACCACCCCGAATTCCCTGCAGCCTACAGCAAAACAAGCTCCACAGGACAACGTTTCAAATTCTCTCCCAAACCTAGCAAAGAAATAATTTAAAGAAAGGCTCTCCTTTTTCTCCCACTCATCAAAACAAATACTCTAACTCCTGTGTTACAAGGGCGGGCTTCACTAAGTCCTAGTAGGGCTAACGCTATGTCATTTAAAATTTATTTCTGAATTAATTTTAAACAAGTTGCATCAAATTAACCCCACTACCATCATTAATCTATCAAATACCACTTCTGTCAGATCATATTGTTCTCCTCAAACATTCATATAAATACATTCTATGTCATCATATTAAGCACCTTTGAACTGCTTGGTTTGGACCTGCCTCTTTGTCCTGTAATTAGGAGCAATGGCATTTCAATACTATAAATCCATCATTAAAAAGATAAATCAGATTTTACTTCAAGCACTCAGCTAAATTTTTTTAAACTGACAGTAATCCCAAAGCCCTCAGGTGTGAGTAGTCATCAGCTTATAAAAAACGTTTACATTACATGTCTGCTCATTTCCGTGAGTTCCTCCTGAGATTAGGGCAATGCATCCATACAAGCTGAACAGAGATTGGGAAAACCTCTCAGCTCCAATATTCACTTGTGTTGGATGTACCTGAACATGGTACATTGTGATCATTCACTCTCTTTTTCATCCACCTCTGTTTACCAAGGCAAATATTGCTCAACCAGAACTCTTTTGCGTCAACAGAAATAGTCTGACTTGTTACATTGGTTGTGATATACTCAAGGCTTCTATCAGAGCACAATAACATAAACAACAGAACAAATCGACAAAATTACATGGAGCCTAATCATCTCTATCAACTGTTTCTGTTCACCTGAATACAATCTTACACAGAGCGCAGCCTGCTCCCTGCCTCTGTGGTTCCCAGGACTCCTCAGACACACCAAGAATGAGATGTGGGCTGGACAGGTAAGCAGCAAGGTCTCAAATGCCTTCTCTGCTTAGAGCTCCAAGTTCTGGTCCCATTGGTGACTGGTGATGCACTTCCTGAGGATCAGCCTGTAAAGCCCTGCTGTGTTGGAGGACAGTGCTTTGCATTCACTCAACATGTGTGCAACGTGAAACTGAAACTGCCTGCCTCTAAAGCACCTGCAAGTGCTGTTTAGGTGTTCCTCAACCTGTCCAATGGCCTTCCTGTCAGGAAAGGAGAGCCAAGGAAGGCCACCATGAAGCTGCAGGGTAACCCTATGCCCGGAAGGGATACCAGAATAGAGCAGTGTTACCTGACTTGGGCACACAGGCACAGAACACACCTTTGACACAAAATTATCCAAAAAGTAAACTTTTCTCTTAAACTATGCTTACTTACCCTCTCTGGAGCAGAATTTGTTCTTATCGAGCCCCTTTTCTCAAAATCAACACGGCTCTTCAGCATTTCCTCCAGTACGAAGCAGCCCTTAGGGCCCTGCAGACTGTTAGTGCTGTTGAGCCGTGCCACCTCCTGGCTCTTCCGAGAAACACAGGCTGGCCGGGAGCCTGCGCGAGTCTCTAACTCCTGCAGGAAGGATGTCCCTGTACATGTGGCTGTTTCCACCCCGACTCTGGATAATTTCAATAACTCTTCCCACAGTGAAGTATTTTTTTCTTTATATACTGACAGAATTTCCTGAGACAGCTACTCTGCTGCCTCTTGCCCTGTCCTTGTGCATCTTTGGGAAGAGGTCTCCACCTTCTCCAGAACCACTTAATATTTGATATTTAATATTTGAAGGAACTAGTTCCCTCAAAACCCTCTTCTCTTTCTCTTCTCTCTCTTCCTCTCTTCTCTTCTCTTCTCTCTCTTCTCTTCTCTTCTCTTCTCTTCTCTTCTTCTTCTCTTCTCTCTCTCTTCTCTTCTCTTCTCTTCTCTTCTCTCTCTTCTCTTCCTCTTCCTCTTCTCTTCTCTCTCTCTTCTCTTCTCTCCTCTCTTCTCTCTCTCCTCTCCTCTCTTCTCTCTCTCTCCCCTCTCTCTCTCTTCTCCTCTCCTCTCCTCTCTCCCCTCTCTCTCCTCTCTCTCCTCTCCTCTCCTCTCCTCTCCTCTCCTCTCCTCTCCTCTCCTCTCCTCTCCTCTCCTCTCCTCTCCTCTCCTCTCCTCTCCTCCTCTCCTCTCCTCTCCTCTCCTCTCCTCTCCTCTCCTCTCCTCTCCTCTCCTCCTCCCCTCTCCTCTCCTCTCCTCTCCTCTCCTCCTCTCCTCTCCTCTCCTCTCCTCTCCTCTCCTCTCCTCTCCTCATCTGGTTTCAAAAAGCATAACATATCTTTGCAATGATATTAACAAGTTCTCAGCACTCTGAAATATACCCAAGCAGGGCCCACAGATCTTTTTCTTCTGTATTTATCTCTAGTTTGTACAGACACTCCATGATCAACTTGATACTGCTATTGGTGGTGTGCTGTTCCAGCCCTGCTCTTTAGCACAGATCCAGCGCTGATGGCTCCACACGTGCATAGGTCTATCAGAAATACCTTATTTAAAACCTTGACAGAGCAATTCCAAGGCATTTCGTGGTTTGCTTAATCTGCTACTGAAACCAGGCAAGTATGTAAAAATAATCTGTTCTCATTAACGTTAAAAGCAGCTTTCAAGTTTGTGTAAAAATGTTTGAGTGATCAGAAAAAAAAGCCTTACAATGATTTTTAGTTTCAATCTTACAGTCATTTGACATCTGTTACTTTGATTGCATGGCAATAATATGAAGATATTATTTCACACCTGATATATACAAATGTATATAATTTACATTGTTAGCTTTACTTGTTGAGGTGACTGCTTAAGAAATTCTGCAAAACCTCAGTGATTTAAAGACAGGTTAACAGGACAACAGACGTGTAAAGTCCATCCTGCTTTCAGAGGGAGCTCAGGTCACAAAAACAGTAGAATAGTGCTCATATGAGAGTATCAGACTCTTCCTGCTTCCTAAATGTCTATAAGGCAAGTCTGGCCCTCAGCTGCAGCTTTGTACCACCACGTGCAGGACTGATGAGACTTTCAAACAAGAAAATAGGTTCTCACCTATTCCTGCAAGATGTATTGTTTGCATAACATTTGCAACCATCAAAGGCAGCCAAAGAACACTCCAGTTTGAAAGAGGATTTCAGGGGTCATTGAATTCAACCTCCTACTCAAAGCACAGCTCCAGCTCGGGGCAACTTCACCATGACACAAACAACTGGATTGCAGTTGGTTGCCCTGTGGAGTAATATCCCATCTCACAGAGAATTCACCTGGCACATTGCAAACAAATAGCTAATCCTAAACCAGAGTAAATTAAGTGCATGTTTAAACACACTTCAGTGATCATATTTTAAGGGACTTGAGGCTAGATCCCACTAATACCCCTTCACAAATAATTAATTATTGTGGCAGGACCCCACAAAGTGTTCTAGTTTTATATCCTGTATTCATAAGTTCTGTCCCTCAGCAAGTTTTTAATTGCACATAACAAAAGACCGATGGAACAAGAGAGCTCTGGGGGCAGGGGGGCAGAAGAGTTTGCAGCATGGAGTGAAATGAGACTGCCACTTACCACACAAACCAGTAAGTATAATATTGCAAAGATTTTGCATGTCTTGTCATGTGAGGAAAAATACACAATACCATTTATACTGAAAAGTGAGGGCTGAAATGTAGGATAATTTAAGACACCATTTAAAATAATATACTAAAATTGCAAGGCAGAAAATATTAAGATTATTAGGACTATTTTCTATGTGTCTTCTATGTGTTGAATTTTCTCTTTCACTGGTTTCCATTACACCAAGGTCAGGAACCTGTTCTATACCTTAGCCTAAATATGACTTGCTAAAATGAATACCAAGAAGATGCATTATAGATACCTGTATTTAAATACTGTGTTTTGATGGAAATTTGTTCAAATTTTTTTATGTTTACATTTTTATCATATTTAAATAAATTATGTGCCTCTTTTCAGATCACTTTTCATGCACTGTTCGTGTTAGAATCACCTTAATCATAAACACCAAGATAGTGTTTTGCAACTGGTTTAATTAACTAAAATTTACTTCAAGTGTGGTGGATTGAAAAAGGTCAGTTTATCAAAACATTCAAACTTAAAAATTTTATGTCTCATCAGGAAGGTTAATAGAATTTGTATATAATGAGAAATTATTGGTTTTGCAGGTCTAGCCACAACCTGGAAGCCATAGAATTAGTAGCTCTTGCCCTCTACATCTACTTCATTTGGAACGGAAAATAAAATTTTTATTATTCTAAATCCTGTGTTGTTTCAGAGCTCTGAATAAACATCCCAGTTAGATGAAACAGTTTACCTGAGATGAAGGAAAAAGCTCTCTCTCAACCTGAGTGAAAGAATACCTTTAAAAGGCATTAATAATAAAAGGTATAACAAAAATACACGGTATTTCTATGAAACAAAGGGGGGGTTGTCCTTGTTTAGCACAGGGAGTGCCAGCACAGCTTGCTGCAGTGTCCTTACAGCAGCCTGCTCCTGGGGCCAGGGGTGGGGGCGATGGTGGGGTCTTTCCTCAGGGATATCCAAGCAGCAGAACGGGAGCGCTCCAGTTCTCCGACAGCTATCCCTGACTGTCACATGCCCCCCTGACCCCTCTGCTGCTCCCTCGACCCCTCCTGGTGCCCATTGCTCTGCCAGGACTGGGCCGGCTGCCCCCAGCCCTGGCCGGGGCTGCCCGTCCCTGCCCTGCCGGCACAGCCCTGCAGGGCGGGGCTGCTGCTCCCATCGCTGCTTCCCATTACGCTGCTGCTGCTCCCATCGCTGCTGCTCCCCCCATCGCTGCTGCTCCCATCGCTGCTGTCCCATCGCTGCTGCTGCTCCCATCGCTGCTGCTCCATCGCTGCTCCCATCGCTGCTGCTGCTCCCATCCTGCTGCTGCTCCCATCGCTGCTGCTGCTCCCATCGCTGCTGCTCTCCATCGCTGCTGCTCCCATCGCTGCTCCCATCGCTGCTGCTGCTCCCATCGCTGCTGCTCCCATCACGCTGCTGCTCCCATCGCTGCTCCCATCGCCGCTGCTCCTCTCTGCCACCCCGGCCTGCCCCGCTCCTGCTGCCAGCTCTGTCACTGTCCCTGCTCTGTCCCACCACACCGTGCTGACATGGTTCCTCGACATGCACACCCCCGCTCCCCAGCCCACCCCTGCTGTCTGGTGGTCTTGAGAGGATAGAGCCAAGCCTCAAGGACAAGCACTTCCCAAACAGTTTGTGTACTTCATCAGGGTGGAGGACATGTTTCTATGTGTTTGGGAGTCAGGAGCTTCACCTTGAACTCACCATTTCTCAGCTTCTGACATGGCTATTTCTCCAGCCACTACGGATTCGTCAGATTCTTCTCCAAGCTTCCCGTCTCACAACTGCTGTCCCTTTCCATCTCAGATTTCCAGCTGCCCACTCTCCTGAATAAAGAAGTTACCAGGAGGGAAGGAGCCAGCGCACCCTACCATCAGAAAATGCTTATAAGTGGCCCCATATCCAAACCGTTGTGCCAGAGAAGGAAACAGAAACAGCAGCCAGAGAGTACTAGGGGAAGTTAATCCTCTAACTTCCAGGATGTCCTAAGCCCTTTTGCCAGTTTCCAGGAGCTGGCTCAATGATTCTTGTGTGTTCCTTCCAACTCAGTCTGTTCTATGATTCTATGACTCCATGAAATTGTCTCACAACGGCCGTCTTTCTGAAGGACAGGGAATGTCTCCAAGCCCAGCTTCTGAGATGTGTTGGGGGAACAAACCTTTTATGTTTATCCCTGTGTTACAGAAGGCAAAGAAAATGCAACTCTCCTCAGTACAAGTACAATTTCAAGTCTGGAAAAATAATCAGAGATCCTTAGATCTTACATGTTTCTTCAAATCATAGAGAACAAATATTTACAGCTGATTCCACATGGCTTTTTATTTTCTTCCAGGAAGAAATTAGATTTCACAGTTAAAGGAATTGAGCTACATCCAGAAAAAAGGGAGGTTATCATGCCTTGCAGAAATTTCTACACAGCACAAGCCACTCTTTGCACTTTCTGCACTGAAGAATCATCCATCCCCTTCAGCACAACCATGCAAGCATGACCTGACTCAGCACAAGAGACTGCTCACAGAGGAAGGGCAGCCTGCGCAGGGAAAAGGCAATGTAACACAGACATATTTTATTCCTGGATCTGTAACCTCATTAAACAAAACAAACAAACAAACAAACAAACAAACAACAAAAAAAAAAAAAAAGAAAGAAAGAAAAGTTGAATATTTCATCTGGCGTAATTTTGGCTGTTGCGGTTTCTTTTCCACACGTGAAAAAAAGAAGACCATTGTGCAGTGGATCTGGACAGGAAATAGTTTAGTTTCACTGCCAAGACTTTTTTTAGAGATTGAAATGTTTTCTTTTCTGAATTGTAATGAGAAGTTCAAATCTGGATAACATTTTTTTTAAACTTCAGCCAGAGCACAGCAGTAATGAAGTGGCTTATACATGCTGCAGTGTAAGCAGCTGCTCCTTCAAAGGCTGAATTCACTGCATTCTGTTTCAGAGAAACAAGGGATAGGCTTTTTTGAGTCTTCTAGGTGTCTCTTTTAACTTCTATATTAACCTTCTCTTACACCCTTAGAACTAGGTCATGTGCTTGCTATAGGCCCACAGACAAAGAGGCAGAAGGCATGCTTTTGGATCACAGGGTGATCCAGTATGCCATTTACTGTGCAAGGGCATATCCACCAAGTACCTAAACTGAACAAAATATTTTTTCAGCTAATTGCCTCAGAATGAAGAGCATGTCTTTTATCAAGAAAAAAAAAATTAACTATTATATTTAACTGTACTTATAATTTTATTATATAAATATATTTAATGAATTTTGTAGGATTTTACTATTCCATAACTTGTATTTGATATATTTGAAATCTCTCCCTGCATTTTAATACTATTCATTTGTATTCACTTGCAACAAATAAGTGTTGCAAAATACAGTTTAAACGACATAAAGTTCTAATATTTAAATGAAATTACATATTATGATAAATCCTTATAAAGCTTTATCGAACCCAGAGATTGTTTTGCTAATGTTTCCATAAGTAGTTAGGGAATTACTTGGCCTATTTTCTAAGCCCCCCTAAGTGTAGGTTGTAGTCATTCCATGTGGCTTCAGCTGACTCTGTCTGGGCTCTCAGTGGTCGCAGTGTTAGAGCTGATGTGGGTTAGGCACCTGGTCTCACATGCACAGTGTTAGCAGTCCAGGCAGTTCAAGCAGTTGATCTGATTAATTCAAGCACCAGTAGTTTAAGAAGTTTTGTAAAGATCACACAGAGACAACCCCAGGAAAAGGACCTGCAAGTAGTGCTTTAAAATAAAGTAGCTGAAGTTCCATCTCCTCCATCCTTTTTCCTGACCTCCTGCACCCGGTGAGCCCCATGAACCTCAGTGAGAATAACAAGGATTTTTACATTTTCTATCAAACCTAATATTTTAATTGCAATGACAGCTTCTCTAAGCTATAATGAACTAACTACTAACCTCATACCATTTACTCCTGCAGTCAGGGCAAGTACCTGCCCTGTAATGCCTGAGAAATTTCCTCAAGTGGGGTGGCTATTCCTCCTTTGCCCACATATAAAGTATATAGAAGGAAAATATTTATATGTTCATAATTACAGTTTCTATAGTTGTTGTTTTTATGTTAATAGTGGTAATAAAATAGTAGTAATAAATAGTGTTAGTTAATAATGACGATAAAAGTACTTGTGATGTTGTTTTAGGGAAATACAATGGAGAAGAAAACAATTCTAGAAGAACTTCTAAAGAAGTCACAACAGAAGTAAAATATCATCAATCAATTACAAAAAAAGGTTGTCAAAAATCAAACACTTCTGATTATGAATATGACAAAGGTGTATGAAATATATTTTTAAAATAAGCTTAAAATTAAGATTTAAAATGAGAATGTTACTTTCATTTTCTTCTTTGAAACTTGATTAGATATTATGTGTTAGAACAACAGGTGTACTTTGTTTTGAGTTGAATTATAGGGTATCAAATCCTAGTTTTATTTCAGGAAAACACTCATCCACAGTCTTAGGAGTGTTTATATTCAAAACAACCCCTACAGTTGTGCTTACCATTGAGCATCTGTTTGTGTCCTTCCAAGGAGGACTTAAGCAAGTAATTAACATTGACATATGTTTACACACTGCCTTGGATAGGGATGTTTTCCTTGTTGAGGCTTTGCTCTCAACTGATGTAAATAACTGGCTTCAGAAATTACCTGTATGAGGCGTAATTAGTGCAGAATCTCATCTCTCAGCTGCACAAAGCAGATGGTAAAACCATCCCTGGTTCCTAAGGAATGACTGTATATCACAAAAAGGTGGCTTTTCACTCAAAAGATCTCTCATTGGCAATATATGTTCCAGGCAACTTATTTTTAATCTTTTGTTCCTTTTCATACATTTGAATTCCTGCTGTGAGTTACATCCCATTACATAACTGCAGGGAAGCTCATTGAGAATCAACTCCATAACCTTGCCAAAATTACAAATGCCACAGGTAGGCTTCTGGCTTGCACTTAAGGTGTTTTCCCCTTAATTCCTCCTTGTCTTCCTCCTATTCCCCCTTCTGCCCTGCATTCCTGCAGCTGAAACAGATGCTTTCTCAGGTGTAGGGCTGAGTTTTGAAACTGACTTGGAAAAGAATTTGATCCATATATTAAATGCAGGTAGGGCATCAGGGAAATTTCTTACCTTTCTCTTAAAATTGGACAAACCCAAAGCTATGGCTTATACATTCTGAAGCGCAAAATTAAACAAAACCTTCCAACTGTTAATACTTTATATTGTGTTAACATTAGTTCACAATCTGCTTTGGTTTTGTCTCTCCTAAAAGAGGAAGTGAAGGGGGGTCAATTAGGATTGAGAAAACCCAATTTGTTAAGATAGTGAATATTGAGGAAGCAATGCCTCCTGCAAGACTGTTTTCAGGTTAACCATGAAATTTGTTTCATTTATGTTTCTTGTGAAATATGCCAGGTATCCTAAGGTTACCCTTTGTGTCCCTCCCGAACCTGATATTGCTGAATGCTACTGATACTTTATGGTCGGACACAATGTTTTCAAAGCTCTTTTCCAACCTAAACAATTCTGTGCTTCTGAGATATTTACAGCAAAGAAAGGACCAGTCCCTATAAGAAAAGCTGTAATTTTCCTGAAATATTTTAATTGACTATCATGGAGTTTAGATCAAGTTTTGTTTCTTTCATGCTCACAAATCAATCAGATACTTGCTTTGATTTTATCTGGAATATATCTGTATGATTATAATTTATTTTAAAGCAGAATTGAGCACATAAAATTCTTCTTTTAATTCTCTCTGTCTAATTCCTCTCCTCTTTTTTGGCCTCAACACCCAGAGCAGGATCTTCCCCCTGACTTCCTGATTACCATTCATATATGCCACATTCAGGAAATCCAAGGCTATGCCTCGTATCAGAAGATGCAGCTGCACAAAGCATATTTGTTCAAAAACTAAATGCCATGCGAAAAGCTTAACTTTTGCTGCCTCACATGAGTTTCAGATGCCTGACTCAGGTTCCTCCTGGAGCCTCCGTCAATCCCAATTCCATGGGCAGCGGGACAAGCAGATGTGGAAATGGTCACAGATTCCTTTCTGGACTGCCAGTGACCGACTGCCCCACCACGAGCAGCAGGCTGCTACAGTGAGAAACAGGTCACTGAATAGTGCATTAATTCATGACCCTGCAATAATTGCCTTGCCCAAGAGCAAGCCCGTGACGGATACTTAACAATTAACTGCTTGGTTGATCCTAGGCGTCATTCCAATCTTCCTTTTTCCTTCTCCCTCCTGCAGTGTTGTGACTCCAAACAACACATTTATATTAAATTAGTGTAATTGTGTCAGGAGTGCATAATTCAGTAGAGTAGGGAAAAGTGTATGCTACAGTTTCAGGATGGGGGACGGGGAAAACAATGTTTCTAAAAGAGACTTTAGGATCCTGATAGCTGAACATAAACTCCTACTGTGATGCTGTGGGCAAAGCAGCTAGTGGGCTATTGGGACATGGAAGCAGGCACATACTGAGTAAAAGCACTCGACATGTTTTGACACTGCTGTGATCACCAGGAGAATATTGTGTCTAGTTCTGGTGACTATAATTGAAGAAAGATGTTGAGAGCTAACAGATGTCCAAGGAGAGGCTCGACAATGACTAATAGATTGGATGGATAACATGTCAAAGAGAAAAGCTCACAGGGCTCCACCATTTCACTGCCTAAGGAGACAGGAAGCACACTGATCAATGGGCACTCACATTGATCACCAGTGGGAGTAAACATTTAACAAAGCTCTTTACATAAAAAAGCAGTAAAGTGGAATTTGAGATTCTGTGCACACTGAAAAGCAATGTACACAAGGAAGACGAAACCCTGACCTAACTCAGCCACACACACAGAGACAGCCCAGTACTAAACATGATCTAAAAAGCAAAGCAGATGTTAGTAATTATCAGGTAGGCACTGAAGGAAGATAGGCTGAAAACAGGCCAAACAAGCTGATTGTTCATATTGTTAGTAGTAGTTAAGCTGTAGGAATACTTACTGTAGGATGTTATAGATTCTAGTTATGTGCTTAAAAAGGTAACAATGAATTCAGAGTAGAAATATACCTCTCAAGGGGTATTAGGTGTAACTGCACCACCTTTGGATCAGGATCCTCTGATACTGTACAGCTGCCTGGAACAGGTATTTTTTCTCAGTATTTGTTACTGGATGTTGCCAGTGACAGGTTCCTGGACTTGATGAGTGTTTGATCTGGCCTAATATAACATGAGCCAGAAGCTGGAGGATGAATGTGGAAAGACTGAAGTGGAAAGAAAGAGTTTGCATGTGGACTATAAGGTGTTTTGAACACAGATGATGAGAATATCCAGAATATCAAGGAATATTTGATGGCACTTTTTTTTTTTTTTTTTTCCTTGCAACTGCTCTTTAGGACACTTCGGCTAAGACAGTTCACATTTATATTAATTAAATTTATATCTTTCCATGTGTGTGTTAAGCTTTTTTTAACATCATAGCTGCTCTAAAATATAGGTTTTAATTTAGCCAAGGGAAATAAAATACTAAATTATATCTGCCATGTTTGATCAAAAAGTTAGTGACATTTTTTACCTACCAAATAAACCAGATGGAATTATTTATGTCTTTATTCTTAATATCTCTAGTTAAATTCTAGTCATTGGCTGTAAGACCCTTCTAGTCATGATGTCCCATAAGCTAGAGAGGTAGGAGCAATAGATATTGAGCAAAAGACAGTGTATGAGTGAGTGTAAAAAAATATTGGTTTAGAAGCTAAGCTCTTACATTAATACTTTTTTCTAAACAATGTGATTTTATTTGCATAATTTATTTTAACATGCTTTTCTGACATGTTTTCTATACAATTTAGATGCAGTTATTTCAGGATTTTTGGTTTTATCTGTATAGACCTAGAGAGGAACATTTCTACAGCAGTACCTCCTTAGGTACCACATTTTCAGAAGGGAATTCTCTCATGTCTGTGTACGTGCTTAACAGTGAAAGACCATGTTTGGTAGAGGGAACAGCAGTTTATGGATATTTGGGCTTCAGCCTTCTAAAGTTTGAGTATTTGAAATTGTAGAACATTGGTAGATTGATTGGTCTTAAGCTTTTACAGTCAAAAATAAAAAAGCATGAACCCAAAATTAAAAGTTAATAAAAAAATGTAGATGTGAGCAGTTTGGAACTTGATTTACGATTGCGAGACTGCCTGTATCGATTTTGAAAATTGAAATTAATTATACCGGCTTATCTACAATTACCATGGGTTTCATCATTATGGAATACTTAATAATGTACAGAGTTGTCAATTGATTTATAATAGTAGTTTGAAGAGCTTCATGTAGCTTCAAAATCACTTGTTACAACAGCAGATAAGGCCATGAAACCCCCACTCAGCTGCAAGGGGAAGAAAATACCCCATTACCTGTCATGGGGGCTTACCCAAGAGAAGAACTAAAAAGAGAATTTTTGCATATTGAACACTTCAATTATGTCAGATAATAATGCATGCATGATAATGTGCTGTATCTACTCTAAATTTGTTCCTAAATAAGTTCATGGTGTTGCTAACAGAGATGTGTGGAGCACAGGGAGACTATCTCTGTTGGGATGGTTCCAAACAGCCTTGAACTTGTGACCACTGGATAATTGGAAGAAGTATTTCTTAATCACTGATTCATAGACTAAAAGAGTCAGTGAAAAAAAACTTCAACAAAATTGAAGCCAGCTGAACAGGAGCCATTGTGTGCCCAGCTGGCCAAAAATGCCAATGCTGGCAGCAAGACTGGCTACAGCCATCGCAGCAGTATCTATTAAGTAAAAGGCTTATTTCCAGAAGGATCAGGGAATATCATCAAAATTAACTCTCTAGTGTGCAGGAAGTCCCCTTTCCTAGAGGTCCCAAAATCATCTCTCCACCACCCTCCTCAGGGCAGACATTGTGCCTGGCCTGTGAACAGCTATACCTGCTCTGCAGGGTGAGAAATGGTGGCAAACTGCATTTCTCTCAGGCAAGTCCCAAGTTGTGCTCTTCTGGGCTTGGGTCAGGAGTACAGATGCCTTCTCAGGAATGTCTGTTCAGCCCAGCTTTACAGAGGCAGCCTCTGAGTTAATGAAATGGGAGGTGCATCTGAGCTCTTTACATGCCCCTTATCCAGACTTTATACCAGTCAGAAACCCAAGAGTGTGGTGTCCCAGCAGTGCCTGCTGGGCTGTGCTGTTCATCTGAGACAGGCTGGATTTCACAGAGCCAGAGACAAAAAGTCCTGCTCTGGCTCAGTTCCACCTGAGCCCTCCAGCACAGTGGTTGTTTGATCAGGAAGGTCAAGAGCTGACAGTTAAGAACAGATGTAAATTTGAAGATTTTCTTCTCTGCTTATTTCCTCATCTATCTCCTTTTCCTGAGAAATGCTACAGCAATAGTGATATCTTTGATCTTAGTTTTACTGCCCGACTTAATTACTGACATTTGTAGGTGGGAAGGAGGTTACAATAATGAGAGAAGAGTCCCAAGTATATTAAGTTATGATGTTTTTATCTCTTAAATGAAAGGACTAACAGTAGGGTCTGTCTGTGTATTCATACATCATTACAAAACCTCCAAGTTTAACCCGGTTGTGTTTCAAATCATGGGACATTTATATCTGTATTTCCTGCACTTTTTTTGTCTTCTTTCCTGTATATTTAGATTTGGGTCTATTTCTCAGAGTCTCTCTGTTAATCAAAAAGTAACATAAAGAAAAAAGAGAGCTGGAACTTTTATTTATGCAGTTGATATGAACAGCCAGGGTTTTAAGAGACACATAGATTGTCAAGAGACAGAAGATAAAAATCACAAGAGCTGTAAAATAGAGCTTCCAGAAGAAATAATAACAAAGCCTTTGAGAGAAGCTATGAACAAAGAAGCTTTTGACATTTTTTCTAGTAGATTTGAAAGCAATAACATTGTGAACATGTAGCAGCATAACTTGTTTTGAATATTGTGGTCTGTTATGCCTGGGTTCCATCAGGAGATGCTTTGTCTATCTGGAGAGATCATCAGTCATGCAAATCTGCTGCTGAACATTCTGGATCCTGCTAAACCTTTATGATTCGTTTCTACTAACTGCTTGAGTTCAGAGAAGATATTTTGAAAGCAAAATTTAAAAAGCAGGGACATGACATTTTTCTGATGGGTACATCTAAAACAGGTTCAGTAAATGAAGCTATAATAATTACCACAACTGGGTAGAACAAATTGATTACATTTTCCAAAGCAATATGATACAGTCACGTTAAGAATGCTAATACTGACTTTTCATAGTCAGGAACAGTCTATATTTAGACACAGAGCTACTTCTATAAGTTCACAGCACATTTTTACTTTTTCCTTTCATCTCTTCAGTTGGATCATCAGAGGGTCACCATCCCCCCAGCTTTCTTTCTGCCTGCCTCTCAGTTCATGTCCCTCACCTCTCCTGCCTCTGCAAGCTTTTCTCCCATCCTTTCTTCCCAGCTGACCTGAGGTGTTACTTTTGTACGAGGCTTTACTTTTGCACGCTCACATCCTGCCTCCATTTCTTTTGTCAGTTCAGCATTACACCTCTCATCTCCCACAGAGGAGCCTAAAGAGTGATACCATTACAAAGAATGTTAGGAACAAAAAGTCCCTTCACGGGAGCCAGAGAGCACTTCCTCTGTGCTTTGATAACCACAGGAAGCAGGAGTTTCCTGCCTGAGAAACACCTTCACCTCTGCTGGTGCCTGGCATCCACTGCCTTTGCAATGGGCAGCAGTTTGCGTAGGTCAGACCCATGCTGCCGCAGAGCAGAGGGAAGTTCACTGAGTGAACACACGTATCTTCCCATTTTATGTATTGGACAAGCCTTGTGGAAGTTGAAATGATCCAGTACATGCTTCCAGATGTATAAAAGGAACACAGTTCTGCAGATAATAATCATTCCTCATATGCACATCAGAGCTGAACCTCAGACTGTCACCTGTGGCTCTCTCCAGGTGGCAGTGGCACAGTCATCATTATGAAAACCACAATAATACCACTGCAAGCATAAAGGAAATAATAAGACCCACTCAGTTACTCAGGAAATGCTCCGGGCCTTTCAGCCAATTTTGGACATGAAAAGCTGTATATATGGACAAAAATCAGGACATTAATCTCTACCAGATTACAAATGAAGTCTGTCCAGAACATTGCAACAGTCAAAATATACTTCCAGCACTGAAACACATATGTGCTCATCTTGGACTGCTTCTTTTCCCTGGCAGGTTGGACAAAGAAAATTTAATTTCCATTATAATAATTCTGTACACCATTTACTTTTCCCAATGCTTTCTAGTTTCTTCTGTTTACACAAAAAGATGAAAGTTCCATCAGATGATGACTCTCTGATCAGGTCCAAAAAAAACCCACATGAAATTGAAGGAGGAATTTAATCTTCAAAACTTCAAAAAACTTAGATCAGAGGTGCACATCAACTCATAAATACTGAATATCAATTTGCTCTAATGTCACTAGGTGTTCTAAAGAGACAGTTTAATCCCTGTACTGTATTTTTTCCCATCTTCCTGACAACTACAGGCAACACTAGACCATTATTCCAAATGGCCACAAAGGCAGTCAAAGATTTGAGTCCTGCCTAACTCAGGCCCTCAGTTAGGTCTTTTCCACCAAAGTCAGACATGACCAACAGGAACCACCAAGTAGCACTACTTGCTGAGTAACAGATCTAGTGCTGGTCAAGAGCAGAGGACTCTTCTGTGAGTGATACCTCTGTAAAGAATGAGTATCTCATTGGACCTCAGTGAGATGACATGGAGATTTGTTGTTTGCGGAGAGATTATGTGTGTCTTCTGCCTCAGTGGATTCAACCTGATTCTGTGATTTTTTCTTGTTTAAATTAAGAAATGTTAATAAATAGAAAACAAGCATACATACAATGCCATGGTCACTCAGACTTGATTTAAAGGAATCACAGCCTGCTGAAGGACACTTGGAATTATTTCCTGACAATACATTACAGTGTATTTTTAGTGATAAATAAATAAATACATGGCATTTGCAGCCTTTTCACCTAAGCCATTTTTATTTTCTTTCATCCTTAGCTGTCAGTCTTTCAAGTGTAGTTTTCTGTGCTCTTAATTAAAGAATTGTGATGTCTGACATTTCCCTGATTTCTAAATGCATTTCAGTGCCTTCATTTTAGATAGGCTTTTGCCCGTGATTTGATTAATGTCACATAACTTTAATGCCAGGTTTCTCATCCAAGTCATTTGTGCAGACATTCTCAACAATCCCTGATGAGAGATAGACACTTCTGTAGGATGAGATATTTCATGTGAAGGCATGGGTCAAAATCTCTTAAGATGAATCCCATAGTTACATACCAATTACATTCAGCTCTGCCCAGGCAAAGTTAGGCACCAAGGAGTGGCATTCCTTATATCCAATGTGCTTGGCAGAAAAACATTTAAAAAGCACGTAAAGGAAAAGAAGTGATTTAGAATTAGCATAGCTTTTTGCTTTCAGTGATTAGTAATAAACAGTGGGTTAATGCTTGCTGTGCTTGATGATGACATTGCTATTGATCAAAAGCCATTAAAGAAAACCCCAAAGTAATTTTTTAAAATACTCTGATGGTATCTTTTGATACAACAGTACCCCACTGTGGGATCCAGGACATCCTTCTGACTGTCCTGGGAAATTTATAAGTTACAAGAATTTAGGCAGAATGATAATTAATATATCACAGGGTGAAAAAGTAGTATTTTGGAGTTTTAAAATGGGGGTTAGGGGACAAAGATGGAGAATTCTGGGTGTGTCCCTGGGCTTCTTCTTTATCTTTTAGCCTCCATCTTCTGCAGTGATGGTGGCACATTTTGGTTGGTCTAGAATAAAAGTACACTGTTCAATGTAGTTAATAGGTATTGGAGAGTTATGGTAAATAAAGCATACATAATTTTTAGTATAAGAGATAGCACCATCCCAAAGGGTGGAGAGTCTGCCTGATTCTGACCTGCAAGGAAGATCTCAGCAGGGCAGAGGCACAATATGTGAGATAACAAGAATAAACAAGTAATTGAACAAGAGAACAGATGATCTCGACCTCTTCTTCAGGCACTGGGCTGGGGAAAACAGAAATTTTCACAGAGACAGAGACAAGTAAAGTCAGGTGGAAGCAAAGCTCAGAAGTACAGAAACAAAACAAAAAAAACCCATTTTTATTTTTATATTTTAAAAAACAGACACTTCATCACAGTTATAGTAAAGCAAAACTTGGTCAAGTGGTGTCTGGAGTGCAGGAACTGCAACAGTTCAGAGAGGTGGCAGGATTGTGACGCAAGTCAGGTCTATCCCATAGTTCTGGTAACAAGAGCTCCTTATTAAGCAGCGCCAGTCTCCACTCTGAGTTAATTGCTTCTGGTGTCATTATCATGGAACTTGGCTCTGTCCTCTCCTGTCTCTCACACGTGGACAACAGCAGCTGGGCTGTTTTCCTCATCTGTTCTAACTGGATAAAGGAAAAAACTGCATGCCTGTGCCCATCTTCTGAGCTTTGATTAATTGGATTAATCATTATATATGTTGAAGATACAAGTGATCATGTACATGTCATGTGTTAATTCTTATTGCAGCCTGTGCTGCATCACCTTATTTATTTCCTCAGTCTTCAAAATCAGAACTGCAGAAGCTTGTCCTCCCCCAGGGGCTGCCACCAGACAAGTCAGCCCTGAATATTGTTGTGGCTCAATGCAGCCATGAACACAGAGGAAATTCAGCTATCCAGCTTGTCAGAAGCAATAAATACTGTGTATCACAAGAAAATCATTCTGACTGGTGGAAAGTAATGATTTGGAAGGGCATGTATGCCCTGCAGAAGGCTTTTGTTCTATGACCAAAGCCTCGCACATATCTCATCTTCAAAGACAAGACTGCAGACAGTCCTGGCACCTTTCAGAATCTATGTTAGAACTACCTCAGTAGATTTAAACATTGCTCTACAAGCCTCCTTGTCTTCTGTACAACTCCATTTTCATTGCCATCCTTGGTTGGCAGGTTGAATAAAATTTACAGCAGTCACTGCATAGTGCAATAGCTAAGATATCCAGTGGCCTTATTTTTCGTATGTGCCTGAAGAAGGCTTGTCTACACAGAAAATAGACATTTTTTCCAATTACTTAGTTCATGTGAATAAAAAGGCAAAATCTCTCCTAACAAATGTTGCCTCTTTTGTGCATGCAAACCACTTTTAGATCAGCACCATTACAATTGCAGTAGCACAGACAGCATGGGAGACCAATGATAACTGATGAGGCATTATGCCTGTGTCACTTCAGTCTCTACTAAGCTTTAGCAATACTTTTCCCCAAAGGCAGGGAATACCTATCCTACAGAGGGTTTATTATTCTTTTAGAGGTTCACAAATGGAGAAATTCCTTTCAGCAAAATTAAAATATTTTTCATTAATATCCATCAGGGGCACAAAAGAGCACATTTTCTAAGTTATTAAATTAGAAAGCTTCAGTACACTGGAGACCAAGGCAGGACAACAAACAGGAGTTGCCTAGAAGAGATAAGGTTCGTGGTGTGTCTCATGATAGATACTAGCTGAGTTTAATTTTGTGTTCTTGATAGAAATGTGGAAGGGAAGAATTTTTGAGCTAGGGGATGGTCAAATTGCTTTGGAAAAGAGTGAAATTACTTGATATACTCAAAATTCCCTGATTAGGTTTACAATTACAAGAAAACCAACAAAAAAAGTCACTTCACTTGAGGTAACTTACAAGATTACATACAGTTGTGAATGAAGAAAGTAGCACATGACCCCACCAACTCAAAAAAAAAAAATAAATTGGTAAGCTGAGATAGGCTCCTAAACACCTTCATTTATAGTTATGTAAAAAATATATGTTACAGGCAGCTTTGCTTATGGAGTCTGATTAGAGGGCTCTGAGATGGATGAAGGAGCAGAGAGACATTCAGAGAAAAGCAGGACATTTACAGGATTTTTTTACTTTGGGCTGAGAAACTGAGACTTTTGCAATCTTGATTGTATAAGAAAAAGTCATGTATAACAAGACACTTTAATTCTGCTTGAAAAAATATAAGATCTCGATTTTTTGAATGTAGTAAGAACAAACATCAGGAGTTACCTGTTTCACCTGTTTTTATGAACTAGCAGTTTTCTTGTGCTACTGTGAGCTATGTTAAAGGAACTCTTCCCTCTGTGCCCACCCATATTCAAACATACCATTTATTGCCCCCATTTATTTTTCTGATGGGCACAACATCCAGTCCACCACCACAACTCTGTGATGCCTGCCGGCCCCTATAACATAGATCCATCACGCCAGCTGGTCTGAGTGTAGCTCTGCTCTCCATATCCACTTAGCTTCTCAATTTCCCCTGGCACTGTGCAGAGAAGAGAGCTGAGCCTCCCTGGTGACCCTCTGTCCAGCCTTGGGTGACTTGCAGGCAGCCACTGGTCACTGGTGTTCATCACAGAGCCTGGGGTGGCACACGAGGACATCTTTGAACAGCTCCAGCCTCCCACTTGGTGAAACCAGCCAGAGGAGGAAACCATTTCAACAGCTAGCAAAAAGAATTCTTCATTGAATTTTTCATTAATTTTCTAAAACAATTTGCTTCTGTATTTTTATGTGTGGTAAGTAAAAGCAGAAATGTTTTAACCATGAGCATTTCTGTTAGTGTTGTTCTAAAAAGGGGCTCTCTGATTAATCCTATTCCTGTTTTAAGTGACCAATTTAAGATGCATTCATGTATGATATCTATACTTGGAACTGTTTATCTTGTAGGAATGAAGGATTTGTACCAAGTACTTACTTGAGAAAGCTGCCTTGGAATGATGATAAGCCAAGGGTAATCAATATGCAGCCATCTACTGCTTAAATGTTTCCCACACCAGTCTAGTAAAGATTAGGCAACATTTCTGGAATATTTTTCTTTTTAAATAAGCTTCTGAGTATTAGGCATAAAGTTTCCTGAAATGCTTAGAATCAGATAAACTTTATCTTCTTGACTCATACATTAATTAAAAAAAAAAATCCTGGTTTCAATTAAATCAGTAGGGGTTTGTCACTGACTTCAATGATACTGGGATTTCAATCTTTGTACTCTTATTTCAACATTAAATCTGCCTTGCTAGCACTCCTGTGATTTTGTATGTATGCATGTGAGTAGTCCAGTGCAGGATAAAAGGAGTCCAGATCAGAGCCATCTTTCCATTTTTAGTAAGACAACATGACATTTAATGCATTAGATGTATGCCAAAGTTCTTCAATGAAACAGAACAGATTCTCTTATAATAAATCATACTGTAAAAAATTCAGAGATTTCCTTGAAAAATCTCTATTCTTCTATTATCCTGTGAATGGAATCATAAATAACATTCTTTTTCATTTCTGTAGAAAAGGTTATTTTAGAGGCTCCTTTCTCTGTCACATGAACTCCTGTCATCTGTCACGCTAAGGACATTTGTTTGGGAAAATCTAGGGTTGTGCAATTTTGGAAAGCTTCCCTGTAATGTTTGAAAAGGTGGATGCAATCTCCTCATAAGGTCACTCAAGGGATATGTAGTGTCTGTTAGAGCTTGCACTGAGAATATTTGGCTTTTTAACATACTGCACAGTGGAGAAGTAAGGCTGTTTAAGTGTTCATTAAGTGATAAAAACATCTAGACAATTACATATATGTCAATTTTTTTCAAATATTCACCTTAGACCATGGCATAACTACTCAAAAATGTATATGTAACATTACTTTTAACCCAAGAAAGGAATTTTGCATAGAGTCATTGAACCTTATAATGGTTTGTACTTAAAGGGACCTTTAAAGATGATCTAGTCCCTGCCATGGAAAGGGATGTTTTTCACTCGATCAGGTTGCTCAAAGCCCTGTCTAACATGACTTCAAACACTTCCAGGGATGGGGCATTCATAACTTCTCTGGGCAAACAGTTCCAGCATCTCACCAACCTCCTCATAAAAAACATCTTCCTTGTGTCCAGTCTAAATTTACCCTCATTCAATTTAAAACCATTACTCCTTGCCTCATTACTATGGGCCTTAGTACAAAGTCTGTCTACATCTTTCTGATAAGCCATTTTAAATATTGAAAGGCCACAAGTTTTTCACAATTTCAGAATATTGGGGGTTTTTTTCAATGCAAGGAAAACTCCAATGTCAGAGAACTAACATTGGCAGAAGAAGAGAGTATTGCTAAGCATGAGTGAATTTATAGAAGCCATCTTCATAAGAACCAGAAGATTCTTTGGGCAGACCTTGCACTTCCACTTCACATGTCCACTATACCTACAGCAGTGGTATCCTACATATGACTGTCATAATAATGACAATAAATATAGATATTGTCATCAGGAAAATCACTTCCCACAGATTTCTGAAGCCATGAAAGCATTTGTTTTCAGGGAAAATAAAAGTCATTTTGATAAGTGATGCTTCATGAAAGGGAACTGCTATTAAAAAGACTTCCATTGGTGCTCCCTGAACTGATGTGACAGAGCATGTTAGGATTGTTTCTCCCATTTAGCAATTCTCAGTTTATTTAGTTTACTTAAATATTATGTAACCAGAGGGTTACGTAGCAGTAATAATAATAAAGTTAGAGGAGAACTATGCACCTCCCCAGTTTAAGGCAGACAGCTGTGTCGTGGTCTGCAGGAGACAGAGTAAACTGCTTCTGATAGAGCTCCTCTAAGGAGTTACCCTAAAAAGTCAATGTCACAGAATGGACCCAGATATTTAGGGCAAGGAGAGCCACTGATGAGGGGAAGCAGATGGGAACTAGTTGTTTCCCTGTAATCGCATGGCAAATAAACACATATGCAGGACAAGTCCCAGATCTACCCTCTGTTTTTTTAAAGCAGTTATAAAAATATTTACATTGTCTGGTATTTTTTGTGTGTCTGCTGCACTTTATTCAGAAACCAGCCTGTGAATAAAAAGCCAAATATTTCTCTTTGTAGCTGGTATGCAGGTAATATCTTCCATGCCCAGTCTGAACAGCTACTCTGTCAGAAGGTCCTATATATCCTCTATTTATATGAACAACCATGGAACAGTTTCTCTGTCGTCTTTGCTCTGCTGTGTAGCTAGAGGATGCTGATGCTCTTCAAATAGCTGTAGTGTTATAAAGTGTTAGAAATTCTTGTGCCGAGTTGGTGTTAATAGCCATATTTCAAAAAATGTCACTTCTACATAAATGAACAAATTTTGCACTTCTAAAACAGACGTGGAACAAAGCCACACTGGGTGCATTTCCCCACAACTTTTTTTGTTTGTTTGTTTGTTTTCACCTCTAGTCCTGTGTTGTTTGCTCCCAGTGTGGCTTTTTGGTCAGTCAGAGGAACCCTCTGAGACAGTTTTACAATATACAAACGTAGAGTAAAAGGAGCCCACCCAGACAAGAACACGCCCCTGAGCAAACTCAGGGCTGCACTCGCTGTGTTGCCTGGATGCAGCTGGATAGGAGCAAGGATGGGCAGAGCCACAGGACTAGGCAGGTGTCATAGGTTTGATGCTGGCACAAGGCCAGTGCCCCTATGAGGATATACTGTCCCTGGTATTTGCTGTGAGATGTGACCAAAAACAGAGCAAAACAGTTTCTAATTTAGAAAGCTAAAGAAAAGAACTTTATTACTTATAATATGCAAAGAAGACACATACAGAAGAACATGAAAACTTAAAAAAACACTCTTCCTCCCCCCCCCACCAGTTCTCAACACAACAAAACAAACTGAAAATTCCCCATCACGTTACCACCTTTTAGATAATTAATCCTTAGTCTATTACTACCCTTCCGATAATCAGTACTCAGTTCATTGAGGAGAGATAGGAGTCTTCCTTGCACCACATCGTGGCCTCTTCCTCCATGTCCAGTGCTCTCACCACTGTGCATGGACCAGAGCTGCTTCTAGGGTTTCTTTTTTTAAAGATGCTTTGGTTAGTTCCAAGAAACGACAGCTTCTCAAATTTTGGGACACCAGTCCCCCCCAATATTACCCCCTGGGGCCGAGGGGCCTTGAGAACAGAGCTCTTCCTCTCATCTCTGTTCACACTACTGTCCACTCTTGGCTCCAAGCCAACGCCTCTCCCCAGATGTAGTCTCTGTGTTATAGAAAAGAAATTAGTCCATTCAGGCTATACAAAAAAGTCCAGCCAAAGGTCACTCCATCATCTCCTCCCACCTAGGATTCTTTTCAGCATTCTCTGACAATCTTCCACTTGCACAAACTTTCATCATCTTTGCTTAGTTCTCTCTATCTTTCTTCTTCAAATTCAGGAGGATTAGCATTTATAAAGTTTCCATCATTTACGAAAAGGGTTAAAATCTTGGGCTTTGTTTCTTCAGAACTCTCACAGTATCTTTGCTGCTGGGCACTCTTCTCGCGCCACCCCCTCCATACTCCTTCGGCCGTGCTGTCTAGTTACTGATATCAAATTTCAAGGTGACGGAGATCACAGACACGGTCTCTCAGTCTCTCTCTCTCTCCGGGGGGGTGGGGGGGGGGAAAGAAGGCTGTCTGATGCCTCTCAAGGTTCTTGTACTCTCTCCACCCTTCTATCCTACAGGATTTTTCTCTCCCCCTCTGTGCCCAAGGCTCCAGCCTACCTCGCCCAGGCCGCATGGCTTCCCCTCCCCGCCCAGCCAGCCGCTGGGCAGGGGAGATCCCTCCGTCCTCAGGGACCGGAACCAAGAGAGAGCTTTCCGGGGAGCCCTCTGCTTTTAACCCCTTGTGTTCTCAGAGGCGGATCCTTGTCCTTAGTGGCCACACCAGGTGCCAGTCTTTAAACCTGAGCACTCATTGGTTTGACCACTGAAGTTCAAAAAAACTCATTTTTTTCAAACTACGACAGCAGGTACACAGGGGAATGACTGCAGAAATTCTTGTCCATGGATCTTCCTGGAAGAGACACAACCTCATCTATTCTTTCCTATTGGATATGCTGTGAAAACGTTTTCCTCTTGTGGCTTGCTACTTGCTCTCACTCAGTCTTGATGGTATTCAACCACTGAGAGCTGTGATGGAGCACGATCATTTGGGAGGCTTGGCTCACTGTCCTTTGTTACTGTGTTGCACAGAGGGAACACAGCAACACACACAACAGGTGTTCAGGCAGAGAAGAGAAGAACTCTCTAGTTTATTGTTGACCTCGTATCTATAAGTTTCTGAACAGTGATCAGAGATTGGACAGAGAGGTTACCACCTCTATCTCCACTGGTCACTTGAGAAGTCCATCAAGTGATATCTTTTGCAAAGGAATGCAAACATGATTCTTGTTTATCTTACAATTCATGAAAACTAACTCCACTATACTAAAACAAATCAAAAGGCTTATTTTCAGAGATAACAGTCCTTTTCCTTAGACCTGCACATTTCAGAATTAAATTCAAGTGTGGCCAAAAGACTGGGAAAGGCAGTTATGTCCCAGTCCCCAAAGACGCTTGATACCACTGGCTCTATTTAACTTCAGGGGACAGGAAATTTCCTTCAAACTTCACAGCAATGAACTTCTGGGTTTCTTCTTTCCTCCCTGCAATAGAGGTGAAGCTGTTAAATGAACTCTGAAAACTAGAATTTCCAGCCCAGTATGGCAAACCATTAATAGAAATAAAGCTGGATAGCAAAAGTTAGGGTTGAAGTACCACATAAGGACTAAAAATAGTGCAAATACAGAGTACAGTGAGAATCTTTTTACTTATTCAGTATTTCAGAAATACTTGGACAATAGAAAATACATGAATCTAATTCTTAATATAAAGAAACTAAGTGTGGTGGATAGGGCTCTTATATGTGGCAGTGTCTGGGTCTTATAAACTGTACAGCCTCTGAAGGAGACATGAGGTTAATAACTCTTCTCTCCCCAGTTATAGATCTATATCTGCACAACAAAACAAAATTGCAGACAATTTGCTTCATGTCTGGGCTGGGGTAGAACTCATCTAATTTTAAATATTAATAGTGGGATACCACAACCACTTTCCTAGACCTACTCTTTAGTGGAAAGAAATATTTCTCAGGCATAAATCATCATGTCCTAATGTAGTCTTTTAAGGAGTTCAGATGATTCATATCTCCTCCATTCTGGACATAATGCTGTAAAAGCCTAAAGATCACTGAAATTAATCCCAGCCTTGTTAGGTTTTTTTTTTGTTTGTTTTTTGGTTTTGTAAGTGATGATTTTTAAAATTTTTTTATTTTTAATTAGGGAAAAGAAGGTGCTTTCCTGATTCAGTCTAGCTAGGCAGGAATGCACCCAGTGTGTGTATTCAATGAGGTTCCTTACTAAGTATCCAGTGAACGCACAGCATTTCTGTGAGTGTGCCATGGACAGCTGCTTGGTGTGACTTGTCAACAACAAAATCCCTACATTGTGCTAAAAATGAACCCGGGCACATTCAGAGCATGTTCATTCTTTGAATTTAAACATGACAATGGCTTCCTGAATGGGGAAACAGGAGTCCAGAACTGTCTCATAAACAATGGCATGCAGCAGACACGTAATGTTGGGGAACAGAGAAGTCTCAAGAGTGAGAGAGAAGGAAGGGAATGGGAATGAGAATGGAAACGGAATGGGAAGAAGAAGGGGAAGGGAGAAGGGAAAGGGAAAAGGAAGAGGAGGAAGGGAAAGGGTTAAAAATTGCACATAGAACCATTGCAAGGGCAGAATGTGAAAGTGTTTTGCTCCAGATGTAACTGTTGGGAGACAAGTACTAACCATCAGATTTCATTAGAGCATGCTGCAGGGACCTTCAACGGGCTGGGAGCCTGTACTGCATATCCCAGGTGCAAAGGAGGGAAAAGCAAACTGGGGCAAATGTAAGACTTTTCCTGGCGACATCTACGACATATTTTGTTATTTGGCCAGCTGGAGCATTGCAGCTCATGCAACAACTAACTAATCTACTAACACAAGGGCTGGAAGGCACTTGGCAAGGTTTTGACACATACTGCACTTGATGATGTTTCTAATTAGTAAAAAAGGACCAGTTAAGCGTTAACAAACCCCTGAGAAGAAGTACTACCTCGTTGAAAATCACTGCTTTGAGTCAATTCCCAAACTTATACACTGCCACCAGCACAACTTAACATTCTGGAAGTACGTTAGGAAGTTTTGGTGCTATTTCTGGAGAGCTGTCAGCTCAGGCAGAGAGCTCTTGTAAGGTATCCCAGAGGAGAAGTGGTGTCAGGAGGCAGGGCCATGACCTCAGGTGGGTCAGCTGTGCCCCTCGGATCAGGCAGGGCTGCGCTGCCTTTGCTGGACCCGCCCAGGCAGCACTGTGCTCTGCTGAGCACGGCCCAGCTGGCTCAGCACAGGGCAGCTCTGGGGGAGCACTAATGCCACGTGTTACCAGCACTGCCCCCCGATCCCTGTGGGCCCCTTCCACTCCAGGACATCCTACTCATCTTCAGAGTGCAGCTGACAGGTCTACAGCACTGCACACGGTGCTGCCTGCCCTTGCGGGCTCTAGGCTCAGGAATCCATGTGCCACTTCGCAGCACAGACACCCAACACACTTCCAGAAAGGTAAAGAGTAGGAAGGGTCCCTTCCCACACCTCCCTAGGTACCAAACAGCCATTAGACAAGTATTCAGTCAATGAATAGATGGAATCTAATTCTGAGCGTACACTGTACAACACAAAATGGTTGGGATGATTAAGTTTCCTGAAGTAAAAACAAAATACTCAAAGAACAAATAGAAATTATTGTACATTTCTCTTTGTTCTTCAAATATCAATGCAATGTTCTGAAAGAAATTGTTGAAACTGGATTCAGTCCCATCTCAGACTTCAAATACTCCATTTCAAAAGGGACTGAGTGTCCTGCTTATTGCTTTGAAACTTGGTATTGATGACAATCAAAAGAAGACTCAGTACTGATGAAATTATAGTCTTATAGCCAAAACCTGGAACAGGATTTAGTAGCATGAAAGTGTAGCCTTAATGGTAGGAGCCCCCACCTTTATCTGCCAGTTTGCAAGCAAGTATTTCAAGTTGCTTCTGATGAGGAATCAGTCCTTTCAAGGACTTGTATCTAAAGTTTATGCAAAACTTAGCTTTCAAAAATGCTGTCTTTCATTGGGGAAATAAGACACCATTTTATTTGCCTAATAATGGTGAACACAACCAAATGTCTGCATTACACTTCAGTCAGTAGCAATATTTTGCCTTCTAAATTTATACAAAAATGATTTTTGATAACTTATGTTCCAGACTTGCTTCATTTTTCAATGGGGGTGTAGTCCCCTCAGGTAGGATTTTAGTTGTATTGTTGATGCTTTCAAAGAATTGTCTTTACGTGCAAAGAAAGTTGTTAAATCCATACTTCATCGGTTTTCACAAACTGATTCAGAAGTCAGGAATATCAACTTAAGTAGCAGAATTCAAGCTGTAAATATAAAGTCAGCTTCCTAAAAACTGGTTGTGCTCCATGAGAAAGCAGAAATAAAATTTGAGTTTGATTTCAGATTGAAAACTGTGGATGCAAACAATATCACAGAAGTTAATGAACATGCACACAGAGAATACAGCCCTAGATAAGTTCTCAAGTGATCATTTGTAGAAACAGGCTTCTACTGAACTTTTCATAAATCAAGTGGTTTAAATTGCCTTTCACTCTGTTTGAAGTGTATAGCAAATAATCCAATCAATGCTTTTCACTTTTTGATGCCTTAGAAAATTCTGAGACTACTGAAAAGGGCCTGGAGTAGGAAGCGTTTTAAAAGACAGGGTTTAGTTTCTTGCTCTGTTGCTGTTTTTCTAGATGAATGTGGGTTTCTCATCCCTGTTTCTCATCCTTCAATTTCCATATTTTTAAAGCTGGGAAAATGGTACAGGATGTTTTTCATTCAATAGTCAAAAACTGAAACGAGAGCAACAGTTTCAAACTTAATTGCATCAATCAAAGATGTCATTATTCACTAAAATACTAGAGGACAGTAATTATTAGCAAACACCTGATGTTTTTTGGTCCTCTGTGTTCTTTCCACTCATCTTTTTTAATTTCTCCACTAAAGGCTGCTAGAAACTGTTTGATTGGCAGCAAACTTACTGTGAAAGTATCTGACCTTGGGATGACAAGGTAGGTGAAAGAATTGGGACCCTGACAATTGGAAGCTCTGATGCTGGTGTGTATGCAGTTTACTGGCATTGATCAGCTGCAGTTGGCTGTCAGGGAACTTAAGACACGGGGTGTGATAAAGCACTTTGTGTTTTCTTTCCATTAATGACCATAAGTTATTATGGAATAAGAATAAGAAATAGAGAATAGAGTCACACAGCTGTCTCAAAAAGTTAAGGCTTAAAGGCAAATAACAGCCGAGAGATTTCACTAGTCATGTTTGTAAAGAAATCTCAACATTTACTTTGAGTACAAGGTTTGCACCTGATTTGGAGACCAAGCATCTTAATCAGTGGCCTCAATGAAGAGAAGTTGGAGAGAGATGAGCAGCTGATGGAGCACGTCCTCTGAGAAGAGGCTGAGGGAGAGAGCTGCTTAGCCTGGAGAAGAGGGGGATAAGAGGGGATCTAAAAGCTAACTATAGTTACTTACAGATACAGAACTAATGGAGCCAAGGAAGGCTTACCTGTGCCAGATCACATAACAGCAGACATTGGCCACAGGTTGCAACTTGGGAAGATCAAGCTGGATAGTAAGAGGAGTTGCTTCCCCAGGAGGATGGTGGAATGGTGAAACATGCTGTTCAGGGAGATGGTAGTCTTTAGGGGCTTTTAAGACTTAGTAACACAGCTGTGGCTGACCTGCTCTGATGTTGGGAGTAACCCTGCTGGAGCAGAAAGCTGGCCTAGATTGGCCTGACAACAGGTGTTTCTGTCATTCTGCATTATTTCCCTAGTTGATTGCAATGATCTGCTCTAGATGATAGGTAATGCCTCTATCAGGTATTCTTTGGAAGCCTGAGATTCTGCCTAGGCTTTCTTTAGGAACCTTATGATGTTCAAGGAAGAAACAGTAAATAGTATTTCACTCAATCACAACCAGGTTTGATTTGTGTTTTTTAGGTATGTTCTGGATAACCTGTGTATAACTTCTCTAGGAACCAAGTTTCCAGTGAAGTGCTCAGCACCAGATCACACCAAATTTAGCAGCAAGTCAGGTGCAGGGGCCTTTGGTATGTATGGAATTTGACATATGAGTTTGTATGTATATATGCCATTACATTTGGATTTCATCAGCTTGTTAAGCAGAAATGTTGGACATTTAATACACTGAAGGGCTATAAAAAGCAGGTATAGTTTGTGTTCTTCAGTATTTTTATGCAAACAAGCTGTATCATGGTTGGATTTTTAGCCCTAGGATTCTTCTTTTGGGCAAACAGAAACTCTACCCACTCCACATTTGCTACATATGTGTTTAAAACTTTTGGCAGTGGATATCAAGTCAAATCTTTAATCTGTCTAGACCATAAATCAGTGTTGGCCAGCTGTGGAAGAGAGTCTCCGTGACCTGGGACTATGTCTCTCAGCAAAGAGTATATTTGTTTGCAGATCACTTTCCACCAGGAATTTCAAACACCTGAACTTCTACTTCAGGGGTTTCAAACTCTGATTTCCAAATCCCTGGAGTCTGTTCAGTTTCTAGAAGTCTGCAAAAGGTGTCAAAGGAAAGGGAACCTTTTGTGAACAGGCTTGAATTCCATTTATCTGGGTCTGTTCCTCCAGCAGGAAAATTTTGGCAGCTGTCAAACTGATGAAAGATTGGCAACCCACTGTTCTTGGCATTGAACCACAGCAGAGAGATAAAGGAGATAAAAGTGTTTCTGAATGTTGGGTTGCTTCTTATCTTTAACCTCAGCTGGTCTCCCAGGGTTAACCACTCTGGCAGAAAAATAGCCCATTCATGCCTTTTACAAGTTGTTTATAATATATACAATTAAATCAGAACTTGGATTTTGTGGTGATCCTTTTCTTTTGCTCCTATTGATTAAATCCTGGCCCCAGGCTTTACTGTCATTAACTTCAATACTGACATTAACTTCAATGAGAAATTTTATTTTTCCTTAGAAAATACTTTTCTCATTTTAACACTATCTATTGATGCAGTGGAAGCAAGGGGAGAGTGGGATCAGCCAGTTCTTGTTTGATTGTTTTTAACTAATGAGCCTTTAAAGGGCTAAAGAACAGAACTGATGTATTCATATCCCAAAAGCAGATGTCAGAGAACAAAGAATCCCGTTTTTTAATGTTCTCATCAAGGAAATCTGGGATTTGGATGTTATTTTAGTGTCACTGTGACACTACAATGCTCCAGTCTTCAAGTTAGAGTGAAATAAAAAATCCCATAAATTTCTTTTTTAAAAATACAGCCAATATTATATATCATTGTGAAATAAATATTTCCCTTTTTGTTTTTGTTTTTGTTTGTTTTTTTTTTTTTTTTACTTTAGGGCAGGCATATATATCATATATATAAGTCAGAAGCAAAATTGTTTCTTGTAAGGCTATAATTATGAATTAGTGATCATTATATTATTCAGTGTTTCTACTGCTTCTGTGTACTCCATTTTCTAAAGGTATGTATACAGGTGGCACTGTAAAATATTTGGAAATCTCTCTGATACCAAAGAAGTGTATGTCCCACTCAGAAAAATTAGCAGTTTTTTCCATACTATTTTATAAAAACATAGATAGCTATAGTTGTCATTTTGTTTTTTCTTCCCTCTGTGTACACACACATATATAAGAGGATGTTTGGATGTATTCTGCAGAAAATTCAGCCCAACATTGTCCCCATTAACTATGTTCTTCAACTAACTTTATCACCTAAGTTAATCTTCTTATACAGTAGGAGTTGTTTTACATTTAGGTACAGAATCACACTTGTCAGTCATTTTTTTGGGACAATATTCTCAGAGTCTGATCATTTTTATGTTGCATGCGTATCTTGTTCCATGAAAAAGGACTTATCTTGTATTTCTTAATTTTCATTCCATGTCTTAATGTGGGAGGTGTTCACTTTGGGAAAGCAGCCCTATGAGCTTTATGATGGCTGCAGAAATTTTCTCAGGGATACAGACTTTACAGACCACAGCAGGTTTCAAACATCACCTACTGGACAATGGACAACTGCTGGTATGAGGTAGGTATGTACATCTGCACATATAAACTGGAGAAAACAAGATAATGGGAGTCACTAGGAGTCCCTGCTGATAGCTGAACTGATGCTCATAAATAAAATATCCTTTAATAAAAGCCATTGCTTGTAAGTAATACATTCTCTATTGTCTAGTTCAGGATATGGTTATTACAGGAAATGAGGCACAAAGGCAGGTTGGCTCCCTTTTATCAGAATCATGTATTTAAAGCATAACACCTTTCAACGTCAACAAATACAGGATGGGATTCCTCTCACCTAATTTTAACAGTTTAAAAGTTGAGTGCTGAGATAAACTGTCTAAATTTCTTCCATGACTACGGGACCATTACTGGTGCCTCCCTGTGGTCATTTGCCTTTTTCCTCTTAGCAGCCACAGAATAAAAGATATTTGCCTTCCTGTACAGAGATTTTAAACAGCACACAGAGGAGACCTCCAGTTTTATACATAGCTAAATCTGTGTGAAATAACCCTGCCCTTACAACAGGAGGATGTGTTACCCCATCCATGAGTCTTCTAGGAGCGGTAAGTCAAATGCTGATCATGCTCATTTTATTCTGAGATCTGCCATCTTCTGTGCCAAAAATTATCCTGATTTGTTGGTCCTCTTCACATAAATTTTGATTGGCTGTCTGTAGACCAGGACTTGTTTCTCACCAGTAACAAAGAACTGTTTTGCACATTATTGATGACACCGTGAAATGATTGTGATATTCCCTTGGGTTTTTTTAATAGATTTCCAGGAAAATGAGTAAAGTGACTTATATTAGAGGGCATATTAATGCAAAGAAAGAAGATTAAATTATCACAATGTAAGATAGATATACAAAGTAAGTTAAATTTTATTTACTGCAACTTTATTTTAGTGTGCAGAAATTTGTAGCGACATCACTGTCTATGAATTTCTGCATGCTAAAATCAAGAAACATGAATGAAAATTACAGTTTCTGAATTATTTTAAAATTAAATAACTATACCTATCATCTTTGCTTCATTTAGCTACCAGAACAGCGCCCTGCCTTTTATCAGCTGTTACCATTCTTTTGAGGCATTGAGAGAAGGCAACAGAACTTGAAATATAAGATTCAGAAACAGATGACTGTGCATACTGGCTCCACATCACCTGTCTGCTATACAAGAGCTGAACCTGAAATCTGCCTGACATTAGCCACCCTTATTATTTCTGTATTTTAGTGTTCTTCTCATTTAATCAGGGGATTGACCAAGAAGCATATGGAGAAAGGGTTTCTGACACTCTGTGGGTGACAGAATTTGGAAGGATAGTGTGGAAGCATATAATTTATTTTGCTTGGAATTTTTCAAAAGACTTCTCAGATGCTGAGATTTATATACCAATTATGTGCACTCCTTCAGTGCCTCCAAACTGTCATTATTTGGCCTTAACTGGAAATGTAAGCAGGGAAATATATGCTTGGTAGGTTTTCTGATTATCATAACTCATCTGAATGTGTTTTTTCTTCATAATCACTTGAAACTGACACCTAAAGTCGAATTTAGAACTACTGCAAGTGACAGCAACATAAATAGATACAGTCTCACTTTGAATTACTTAGAAATTACTACAGGTAAAATATTATATCTGTTTTCTCACCAGTATTATTGACTCTAGTTTTGGCCCTCAGGGTGTATATCTGATTTGGAATTCATTCTAAGCTGCATATTTAGGATATTTTCGATTTAGCAACATATGAGGCATCTAGCACAGTGTTATTGCTTCCTGCAATAAAAGGTAGAAATAAAGAAAATAATGTTTTATGCAGAATTCTATAGTCATTGCAATAGTAAATGGTAAATTCGCTGATCTCCATAAAACTTGAGACGCAAAAATTTGAAGATAAATGAAAATGCTATTAATATAATTGCTTAGCCAAATATTTTACTACTGAGGCAATGAAATCTGGCTTCTGATGTTAGTGCTTAAATAGGAGCACCCAACTTTCAAATGTGCACAGCAGTACAAAAATTAGTGCTAACTTCAGCAGGTTTTGAGATACAGATACATCTGAAGCTACATAACAGAGGCATCTAAACTTAGATACTGACAGTTGTAAAATGCTGATCTAATATGTATAAAGAGGTTTAAAAATAATCTCTGAAATAAATCCTTTTCTGTCTCCTCATATCTGAGCTAGTTCAGCATGTGATGCCTGTAGGAGTCCAAGTGATGTTTGCTTGCCCTTCCCCTGATGGAGCTGGCCCATCCCTAACAGGGACCTCTCTGCAGCTCTAGTTTGAGCTCACCTGAACCTAAGGAGTAAGAAATGCAGGGCACAGACATGTGGGGAAAGAGGAGAATGTGAAGGTCTCTGGCCAGACAGAGGCCCCCAGGCCTGTGCTCAGAGAGCACATCCTCATCTAGGAGGGGAGCTGCAGGTGTGTTTGGGGGAAAGCTGCATTTGGGGTCATGCAAATGACCTTGGGGATCTGTGCAGGCCTGGGGCCATGGAGGCTGCTCAGGAGAGAGGGGTAGGGCTTGGTGTGATGCTGCCCATGGACCAAGCTGGGCTAAGGAGTGCTGACAGAGCAGGGTCAGGAAGGAGTGCAGATGCTGAGAAAGGAGAGGGAGGGCTCCCCAGCACAGAAGGTGTGAGCATGCAGGTGATATTTTTCATATAAACATTGTCCTCTTTTATGTTCTTCCAAAACCCTGCTATAGTCTTGTTGACAGTTCTGAATGGTGTTTTTTGATCCATAGCACAGATTTTAAAATTAATTGTATTGAAATTAAAGCTTTGTCATAATGAAAAGGTTACTCCTACAACAGATCTGAAGATGGCTGGCATTACTAATTACTTTATTTGATTGTTTCCAGAATTGTCATTTCTTTTTTGTGTTACTGCACAGTAAGTAGGAAGGCCGCAAACAGTTGATTTATTTTTCCTAAAAGTTCAGCTCAAGTACTAAGTTTTGGGGCTTATATGGTAATGGAATATGTTGTATAGATAAGCAACTTTAAAAAGCATTTTAATTCATTTGCATTAGTGCCTAGTTTGCTGTTAATTAGTATTGTCTGCTTACCATTTTGAACTGCTTCATTTAAGGGTCTTGTCTCTTAAATAGGAAATGAATGTGGAGCGTTATGACAGTGTTTCCTGTGTCTGTACAGCCCAGATGTACTTTTCAGATATATGTTTGGCTGCTTTCTACAGATTGTGATCATTTTGGAGGCCCTTGATTTTAAGACTCCCTGTCTTTTCTGAGCGTTTTTCATGCAGGATGGTGTTTGCTACTGGCTCTTTGTCACAATCTGGGGTTGAGTATCAGAAGACCTTGTGGGTTTCAGTGACTGGGTGTGTACAGAAAAAAAACACACTGTCATGGTTGCAGCTATGGTGGCAGACCTGCAAGACTCAGAATCATAGAAAATCTGG
Organism: Sitta carolinensis; assembly: GCA_032173965.1. NCBI lineage: Eukaryota > Metazoa > Chordata > Aves > Passeriformes > Sittidae > Sitta > Sitta carolinensis. Next base: position 98,964,384 of record CM063283.1, read on the forward strand.
CTGAAAGGGTCCTCTGGAGGTCATCAAGCCAAACTTCTCAGTCAGAGTGGGATTATCCCACTGCTCCATCATCCATACCTTCATTTACCTGATCTCTGAACACTTCTAAAGGTGGAGATCCCACAGCCTCTCCCAGAGTACAGAACAGACAACCTGGTCCAGTGCTGATTTATCGTTCATGTGAACAGATTTTGTTTTTCAGGTGCAACCAGAATTTCCCAAGCCTCAGTCTACTGCCCCTTGTATGTAACAGCACAATTGCATTTGTTGTATGTGGCACTTGTAAAGCAGTATTTGTAATAATGGAGGCAATGGCCAAGGTATAGGGGAAAATAACCAAAACCACTTTGATCATTTAGTATTAAGGAAGTTTCCATTTTTAATGTCAACATAAAAGAGATTTTTTTTGAAGGAGCATGGGCTGTTTCATCTCTACAATACTTATCAAGCAGTTAGAAAAATAACTTACATTATAATTTTCTAATAAACTTCCAGTGGTTGTTAGTCTTCATTCAGTATCCATTTTACATTGATACAGATTTCTTGAAGGTGCAAAAATTGCAGTTATATCAAATTGAGTTCTTTATCACTAAGGTTCTTCTGATAGTCAAGGGGTTTTTTATCACTGTCTTTAGAAATGTTTTTGAGGTCTCCCTTTGGAAAGATCAAGATGTTCTTCAGGAGCATATGTTATTTTCCTGTGTGTCTTGATCTGTATACAACTGTATACTTTTAAACTTTTGTATCTCATTATACCGGAAACGGAAGGTGGATGCAGCAAACACATGAAAAGCAGCACAAATGGTGTGCAATGTTATGCACATAATTCATAGAAAAGCCATGCATGTTTTCTAGTTTACACACGGACAGCAGATTTAGTTGCTTTGGCCATGAACCAGTAGATAAATGGTCGACCAGAAGACATTGTTTGATGACATCTGTAGTGTTTTGCTCCTTTGCTAGGCGCTATTGTTAAAAGTGAAATGAAAAAGAAAACAGAAGACCTTAGTGTACCCACACCTTTTAAAATGATGTTTGTGTCTCTTCAGCTGGCTCAAAGCCCAGGTTGCTTCTTCCCTCTTCACCATAAGGGTTCACCTCTTCATGATTTGATCCTGCTTCACCTCTGCTTTCTCTTGCTCTCCTGTAATGAAAATTAATTTTATATTAGAAGGTCCCTGTTCTGTTCAAGACCTTCTGTATCCCCAAAATCCCTAACTGTAAATAATACTGTGTTTAACTGGAAATATTTATATAAAAGAAATAGAGTTAGGTTTAAGAAGAACTGTAGCAAATCTCCTATGTTCCTAGAAATCCCGTTAGTGGAAGGACAGAGAAAACCAACCAAACTATACTTGTTAATGCAGTAATATTTAAGGAAAACATCATTATTTTACAGCCTACAATCAGATTACAGAAAACTGCAGGTGCTGATGAATGTGGGCAACTCTGCTGTTGGAGAAGGCACCATGTCCTCAGCAGGACATGCCCTGCTCCTTGCAGTGGGGTTGGCAGAATTTAGCTGCCAAAGCTGTCATGTACTGAGGGATAGGGAGATGAACCTTTAGCTATCTCTGTTTTTGGGAAAGGGATAACAGGCTTTCATTCTTTAACTTGCTTCAGGTAAACTAAAGCCTAATTTGTAAAGATCCTGATGATTCAATTATCAGATCTTCCAGTAGTCATGATCATTGTATCAAAAAATATTACTCACTTTTTGCGATCTCTTTGCCCAGTGATGATCAAGGCAATAACTCCAATTACAATCAGACTAATGACCACCCCAAATACAATTAACCAGATGGTTACTGGTGGTTCATAGGGTGCAGCCAGGTTGGAAGTATTCCCACAAACTCCAGTGTATTATCATCCAGTCTGAAAGCCTCATTGATTCGTCCTCGAGACGCCCTGCCATCGAATGCAAATTCGAAGAGTTTCACACATTTATTGGAAGGAAAGGAACAGTTTTCAGTTGTTACATAGATCTCCAGCATGCCAAGCTTCCCCTGAACTGCTCAGTTGAAAAGGCTGCAAAGGGGATACTGCTAAAGCCACACTCCTTCTGGCATGTGACAACCACAGGAACTTAAACCCTTAACCTACTGCAGCTTAAGTGACATGTTCAGACACTGTATGGACTCTTAAACATAACATTTATCAAATGATCCTTCTGATCTCCTTCTCTCTTTCTATTTTACCCTTCATTCTCTTTACCATTTCTTGTCTGTTGAAAAATTTCTTAGTTATGCCACATAAAACCGCTGCTTTGACATCTTACCTGTTTCCCTCCTACAATCTTACACAAATTTGATTAGTGTTCTCACTGCCCTGAAAACACTTTCCTTGGTGTATCATCTGTGCCTTGTTTTTCCTTAAACTTCCACATCTGTTATTGAGTGCTAACCCAAGAGTGACTTTCACAGCCATATTCTTCTCCCTTATTTCACCAATTTATCTCCATGCTTCTTCAACCCCATCTCATGTTGATGCTGCTTCTAGATTTGTGCCCTCTTCATTTCCCACTGCACATTACCCATGATCTTCTGCAGAGCTGCAGTTTTACTTACCACTTTTATAGCAATGCCTTACAGTGGTGTCACATTGTGCTATAAAAGAGCTGTTCATTGACCTGTAAGTGGGAACTAGCTCCTGCTCTGACCTCTTCTATATAATCAAATACATCTGGCTGTCTTTCTAGTACACCATTATTCTGGAGTCCTTGTTAACAATAATTCTTGCATTGACTTCAAAAATGAGAGGAAGAACACGGGTGTGCATGCACACATCATTACTGTGTTTCATATTTCAGGATATAAAATAGTTCCTGTTAAAGTTTGAGCAATTAGACCTGCTGGCAAGGTATGATGCAATGAGATGTGCTTTGGCAATTTTACAATCCCCCTGAAGCATTTTACTTTGGCTGTTGTCCAAGATAACATCTGATAAATGGACCGTTTTCTTTCTGTCATAATAGTTTTCATCCTAGTATCTCTCATCCCACTATTTCCATTTTAAGTGCAGAATTTACTTTCTTGTCACTGCTTCTGCCTCAGAAGACTAAAGCACTGCTTTCCCTTCCAGCCTTCCATCTGGTTGGTTGGTTGTTTGGTTGGTTGTTTTTTTTTCCACAGAGGGCAAAATCTCACCTGATGGCCTTTTCCACATCAGCTTTGGGCACAATATCACTGATATTACCCGGCATGCTGACAGTGATGTAGAAGGAGATCCTTTGTGTCTGTTCCCCAACATGAATGTCTGTAATTCTGAAGGAAAAAAGAGAAGAAAAAGGTTATTTTCATTGTTAAGAAGACATTAGCTTTAAATTCAGGTAAGTGACCAGTTGTGTTTGATTTGCATTGCCAGGGGTTTAGTTTACACCAGCGGAATGCTTTCTAGTGAAATCAGCTGGGAAGTGAAATCAGTTTTCCTATGAGATAATTTGTATGTGCTAATTTGTAACTTGAGCTGGAGAGAGTTTCCCTCATACCTAAGACAAGTCTTGGTGTAATTTTCCACAGCACATAATCACTGGCAGAACAGAGTGTTTGGGGTTGGTCTCATGAATGAGGTGATGTATGAAGTACAAAGTGGAAAAAAATAGCTTTCGTCCTTATTTTTCTAGAGTAGAATCTAGATATACCGCTACTAATGTCTATAAAGTAATATCTAATAGCTTGAATAGATAGCTTCTGAACATTATTGAAGATACTTAATCAAAAGTGTTGTTTTTCTTACCAAAATTACTTTCAGGTGAAAGATTTTATGCTTGTAACTGAACTTAGATAAGATTAGTAAATCTGTGCAAAATTCTAGTGCTTTATAGTCAACGTTTATCTTTCCTTGGCCCAAAACCACTTGGATATTTGGTATGATACACATACATTGTTAGAAATGTTTCTTTCTAATCAGTGTACCTTCCCTGGTATTCCTATATAAGTGTTGGGCACAAATAGTCAAGGTTCATCTCCATCACTGGTAAGCTGCGGGAGACACAGCCTTCAAACACAACTTTAGCACATTATTCCTAAACTTCAGGCTCCTGAGGGGAAAGATACCATATACCCAAGCTGGCATCTTGCCTTTTACAAACAGCTGATGTTTGACAATGTTTCTGTCACCTCACATTTGACAGAAGGCACAGTTAATCCCATCAGTTCATGCCATTAGTCAAGCAGAAGTAATGCAGACATAGCTGGCACAATTAAGCAAACCACTCACTGGAAGTCCACTTCCTGTTTCTTCACCTCTGCAAAGTATTTTCTCATGGCATAGGCAACAGATGACTTGAACAAGAAGAGCTCACTTTCATCCCATTCATACTGCAGAAACAGCAAAAGAGAAACTCCTCAGAAATGGCAAGAAATCAGAGACATGAAGAAATCCTTCTAAAAAGAAGTAGCAACTATAATGTTTGGAATGCGCTTCAGTATTATTTATTTGTGCCATGATAGCACATCAGAAACCAACCCAAACCCTTTAGATCTGTTAATCTGGGCACTGTGCAAGAGAATATCGTTATGCTGTCCCTCTGCAACCTCTGTCACATTTATATGAGACAGCTGAAGATGCTGCAGTCCCAGCACACCTCCCTACCTTACAAGGAGAAAAGGCATCAGCAAGGCTATTCCTATTAAATATTGTGCATTCTCTTTGAAGTTTAATGATTTAATGATCTAGATCTTGTTTCAATCCCATAATTTTATTTGCAGACCTGTTCTATTAAGGAGGAGAACCTTTGAGATAGAGTTGTTGTGTGAAGGTGGCTAATTTATTTGCTTGATGAGCTCGGGTTTTTGTTTGGGGACTGTTTTGGTAAAAAACCCTTTATATCAGTACTTCTACAGCAAGCACATATTTGGGGTTTTTTTCCCCTGGAGAATAGATAGGTGATATAAAAAAAAATGTATTGCCTGTGTGCAGGCTTCTCCTGGACAGCCTAATGAGTCCAAAGTTATTCACAGTGGAAGACAAAAACAGTTTCTCTGGGGCAGGAACCGAGAGCTGTACAGGGGTCAAAAACCAACACAGGAGGTGATAAAGCAGCCTGGGCTGTTGTGAAATAACATGTGTGCACCAAGGGAAAATTGCCAAGTGAACTTGGTAGCAATATTTTTTTATTCCCCTCAGGCATAGATTTGATTGTGTTTATGGTACCTGGGCCTATAAATGCTGTCAGTGATAGAAAGTCAGCTTCTGATTTTCTTGAGTATTATTCAGGAAGGTGTGGTAGAAGGCAGCTCTGTTGTAAAAGGCTTTATAAAACCCAGCTTCATTTTTCAATTGTGTCCACCTCTCGACACTGATGTAAAATGAGAGAGATGTATAAATATCTATGAGGAAGACTGGGATAGACAGGTATAAATTGTTTAGCTGGGTCTGTTGCAATAAGACAAGGAGTAATGGTTATAGACTAAAAGAGAGTTGATTTAAATTAGTTACTAGGAAGGAATTCTTTACTGTGAAGGTGGTGAGGCATTGGAACAGGTTGCCCAGAAAGGTAGTGGATACTCAGTTTCTGGAAACATTCAAGGTAAGGCTTGGTGAGGCTTAGAGCAACTTGATCTAGCTGAAGATGTCACTGCTCATTGCAGTGGGGCTGATCTTTAAAGGCCCCTCACGACCTAAAGAGTCCTGATTCTATTATTGAAGGGAGGAAAGGGCAGAAAGAACCCACTGCTGTCAGTCCATTCAGGCCCAGGTCCCGGGAAAGGCACAGGTACCCAATGCCTTGGCAATCAGAGCAGCCCCCAGGGCATTTGGAGGGGCCGTGCCAGCCCTGGCTGTTCCCACCAGGAAGGGCTGAGGCTGAGTCCCCTTATCGAGGAAAATGCCCCTGGCTTTCTCCTGCTTGCACAGCCCTGCACTAAAGCACCTCTTCTTGTTACTGCTTCTGCCTCCAGCAGCTGGCACTGTTCACTATCATAGCTAAGAGGCTCTTGTTGGGGGTTCTCAATTTTTTTATTTATGCCCAACATCTTCAGGCTTGCTGTGCTGCTTTTTTATTATTATTTTTTTTACCAGGATCTAATTGAGCTAGATTCCTCTACAGATGCTTTCTGGATTTAGCAGACTAACTTTTAAATCATTTATTCATTTGTCTAGCTTATATTTTGTCTTATTCAGTCTAACATATTTTAATTTCCACTGTGCCTCTCAATTGCCTTTATAAATACTGTTACTGGCTGTGTGGATGGGAAGTACCTGGCTGGCTTCTGATCTGTGTTTGAGTCATGACTACCCACATGGCTTCCCCAGGCATCTCAGGCACCCACCTTACACTGTGCATTACAGAAGCTGCTTTGCCTTCAGAGAGAAATGAACTCTGCCAAGCACCTCTGCTCTGTTACAGTGTGTTCACTCCAAGATCCTGTATGTGATTTGAAAGACAGTCTAAGTGTGGCCTCTGATTTAAAAAGGATTTTTCACGGGAAAATACATTTAAATGCCTGCAGGCTGACAGCTCTCACTTCCCTAACACTGTCTTGTGTGACAGCCCTTTATAACGTGATCACACCTATGGCATTGACCTGGTACAGAATTTTGAATTAATGTTTGGAGAGGCATCTGGTTTTCAAGTGGCAGCCAGGGGCTGGCACTCCTGGAACCATTCATTTTAAATATGACAGAGCCCAAGGCATTCAGTGGGGATCTTGTAGCACTTCCCCTTGTGCAGGCACTTTCATAAAGCCCCAGCTGAAGCAAAGCTGTGGATGTTTCAGCCTCATCAGCTGCACTGGTGATCCAGCGATGCTGCGGCTGCAGCTCTAATTTCATCAGCCTGAAAACAATTAGCAGGGTAATTGCGGCACTGCACGCTCTGGTACAGCTGGCATTGAGCCCATCCGAGAGTCTGGATGCTTAATCTGCCAGAACGCGGGGCTATGGAAACGTCCCTGCTGGTAACAGCCAGGGCTGAGTCACAGCCGAGGCCTGTGTGAGCTGCAGCTGTACCTGAGCCCAAGAGCAGGAATCTTTCCCTGCCTGCTCCCTCCAGAGCTAACCAGCACAAATGCAAAACTCTTTGCTGGCATACTCAGAGTGCTTTGTGCTGTTAGGTCACTGCAAAGCAACTCAAAATACATCTTAAACAGACAATTGCACAGGACCCACAGCTTCTGTGCACTGTGAGCCGTGCAAAGCACCCAGAACACATTGCTCTGTGTAGCTGCGCTGAGATTCCTGCCCCAGATTCCCCCTGCCTTTTCTCTGTGCCAGTTCATGCATGTACCATTACCTGCTGCTGCATACCAGCATTTCACCATGTCCCTGGGGCTCAGCAAAGGGAAATTTGTGGGGAGGCAGAAAGCAACCAAATAGAAAAGGTTTCTTGCAAGTTGGTGATGTGGATTAGTTTTGAGAGGAAAATGTATGGCTTGCTCTTCAGAGCTTAGGAACCTACTGTCCATACAATAATTCAAGTTAAGTAATCTGTATGAGATTGTTTTACAGCTGCTCAATTGCACAACAAAAGACTATGATGGCTAAAGGCAGGCATAAAAATGATATTAAGCTAAACATTAACCATAATGACTAATAAACGTGTTGTAATATGGAACCTTTTTATGCTGCTATGATCAGTTTTGAATTTTATCTAACTCGACTAGGCAGTCTAGGAAGCAATAAAACTCCAGTGGGGCTTGCGTGTGAGAGAGTGATAGAAGCAAGAGCATCCATTCATATGAAAAATGAGCCCATGGTTTGTGTCCTTGCTAGTGCAATAGGCTCCAACATGCAGGTCCAAATGACCCGCCTGATGACATACTCGTTCTTGGAAAATTACTAATGTCCTGCAAGGTGAAAATGGCTATTAACAGGAATGAAGTGTCTGCACTTAAACCTTCTACACTGCCTCCATGAGATTAGCATAAAGAGTTAGAATAAGGAGCGAATTTTCAGCCTGGGTTAAGCAGATGGGCTAAGCCAATGCTCTGTTCAAAATCATAAAACCCATCTTCGGTTTTGATGAGATTTTTTTCATTGCTGTAATACATTTTATTGGACCAGCTGGTATAATTGGGGAAAGCAGACAAGCTCTTGAGAATGAAAGCCCTTCTCCTCATCTGAAACAGAAGCAGCTGCACTGCACTGTCCCCTGCAATCTCAATAACAGAGCAGTCTGCATCAGGGTTGGAGGGCAGGGAGGCAGCTGAATATATCAGGGCCTGGAAATATTACCTAAACAGCCAAACAAAAATCTACAGAGAAATGCTAACAGATGTGTTTCAGTTTGAAATCAAGAGCATTTAAAGACAGAGAGTGAGATCCACCAGCCTGCTTTTAAATGTGAAGTTAGCTGCTCTAATAACTTCTGAAGGCAGCCACCACAGCTGCAATAATGGCAATTAGAAGAAATTAGGTAGAAGCTTTAAGTAGACACATCAGCAAATCTGGGGAAAATACAGCCATTTTCATGTACACAGGTTCCTCTATGTTATCCCTCCAGGTCTGTTCTGTAGGAGGTGAAAAATCATTATTGGTATCTCTACAGACTAATTCATCTAGCTGAGATGCCTTTCCTGAAATGGGTGGGCTCACTCCCTGGAGAATTTTCTCCACTAATTCTAGAAGGAGCTTTGACCACAAACTCAGACAAGATATCTTTCATGTGACAGCTCTTCATCTGAGCTGATGCCACCCTTCAGACACAAAGATCAGCTATACCCTGACTCATTTTCTGAGCCAATATCACAACACCTCTGTTGCCCAAGCAGTAAGAGATGCCCCAGGACAAACACACTCACCGCCTGGTCCCCCAGAGCTGACTTCAGGCTGATGCGCACTTTGATGGCATTGCTAGAATCTAGTTTAAAAAGAAACAAGGGCCATATTAGAGCTGCAGCAACAAAAAGTCTGCTCCTGGGAAATGCTGAGGTGGCTAAATTTCCTTACAGGTTCCCCTTCTCCCTTGGAGAGCTTGGTGGGATTTCGTTTCCCTTCAGTCATGTCTACTGCAAACACGCTTGTCTGAGCTGCCAGTTCCCAAGTCTGGTTTTGTAGCAGACAGAAGGAAAATTCCTCTCTCCCACCACTGGGAATGAGCAGCTGTAGATGCAGATGCTGGTGCCTGTTTAGGTGAATACCACTATTAGGGACTGGAACTGGGCTGTAAGAGTTACCGTGCTCCCCAGTACTGGCAATGATTACAGAAATATAACCTGGCTGGTTCATCACTCAGTGTCACAATAAGCTGAAAAATGTTTTTTTGCAGAGTCTCCTCCTTTTCCTCCCCTTGAGCTCCACTCTTTGACTCATATATGTCAGCAAAAAGCATAGCAGTAATTTTTTTATACTAGTTCGCCCCTACGCCTGGCCCCCAGGTCCAGTGGCTCCCAGCTGTGCAATACAGGCAAACTGCTCTCAGGAAAATGCCACACAAGACCAAGCTTCTTAATCTTCCTTCTGTAGAGCCATCCAACACTCTGAGTACTGCCATTATGAAAAAAAAAGACACCTCAGTTTCTGAGAACTGGGTGGGGCTCTGACAATCAGGCATGCTGACTTTTCCAGCTCTGGCCATGAGGAAGCCAGTCTGGTTTCCTGTAAATACAATTTACAGCTGAGTGTTTATTTCCCATAACCCTGCTTTTCTAGGGAGAAAAGCCTCCAACAGCTACAAGAGAGGGACTTTGCTAACCAAGGGTTGTGAAGAATAACTAGTTTCCTTAAATCACCCACAAGCCATACGTACATGGAGCCCAGTCTGTTTTCCAGCCAATGAATCTGCCAGAATTGTTTTTTTTTAGCCACTCATATAAAGGTTCAAAGTAGTGGAGCAAGGGAGCTGCATTCATGTATTTTTCTCCTGTTACACTTTCCAGTGCTTGAGTCCGGGGCTTGGATCTCCCTAATGCCAGCAATTGTCTGTATATGTGGAACGAAAAGTAATATGTTATTGCCGTGTTCCATCTAGATGACAAAAACACTCTTTGATCAGTATAAAAGTGTTTTTCTTTGCTTCTGAATTCACTGTTTTCTCCCATTATTACTATTAATAAAAATATTTTATTCCCACAAAAAAGTAATTAAACCTTTGATGTTCAGAACCTTAGTGTATATAAACTTAGTCAACTTGTCAAAATTACTTGAGTGGGTATAGGCTAAATTTCCAAGCTAGGTTTATTCTTGATGCAAATGACCTCATTTACTCCAGAAGCTTTGTTATACTCTGATTTATTACATGTGAGAAATTTGCTTCATTACCTGAGTTTCTGCCCAGCTGCAGTGGAGTTGGTAATGTCACATTTGTGAAGAGGGCCAGTATGGTTAGCTTCCTTGCAAAGTGCCTCCTGAAACTGGAACTGATAGATGGTGCGGGTGTAATACCTAAAGGAAGGGCAAGGTAAAGGGAGGCACAGGTTTTATTAGCTGTCTGTTAAGGAAACCTGCAAGCCCTTGGCCTTTGGGAAGCTCTGCTGCATCAGCTGTCACTCCTGCTTGGGAGAATGCACTGCAGAGAGAGAGGCTAAGATATTTTTAGGCTAAGATAACTCAGATTTAGCAAAATGCCAAGATGAAATGGACTAGAAGAGCCCCAAATCTGTTTCTTGCCACATAAATCAGGAGATAGTAAAGTTTGTAAGGTTCAGCTCTCTGCTGTGAGCCCTGTAAAATGAAGTGGCTGGGACACAGCAGACATCCAGGGCTGCATGTTCACGGCCCAAGTGACATGGAGCACACTGATCTCCCAGGAGGCAAACACCTTATACAGAAGTGCTCCTGCTGGTTTGATGGTAGCATGAAACTTTTCTGTTCAGCAAGAAGGTGAGCAGACTTCTCGCTGCTCAGGGATTATTATGGAACAACCCCTGATGTGCAGAGAAACACTCCCATTGAAATCAGCAACCTTCAGTCGGGGCTTTAAACAAAATAAGATTGGGTCCTGAGACTCTTCAGCAGAGGTTTTGGGTAGCTGGGGCTTGTCCTGTAGACAAAACCTAAGTCATGAATTAAACACTGCATTACCTTATGAAGGAGTAATCATTGGCCACATGGAACAGAGTGGCAGGGTCGCAGTAGGTTTCATCATGAGGGACTGGTTCCACAACACCAACTATGGCTCTCCTGGAGATGAAGGGAAAACACAGGGTTTTATAGACAATGAGCAAAGGAAATCTGACCCAGCTTTTCTTCTGTTTTGTCTGATACATATGGACACCCTCTCACGTGCAAACAGAAGAATTCCAAACAGCTCCCAGTAACCCCAAGTGAGTTCTGCTCCACAGCTGGAGACCACAGAGAGGAAGCTGTTTGGAAACTCATTATGCAAGGAAGGGATTTGTATGATAGCAGGGTGCGCAGGGATCAATTAGTGGTATGAAGTAATCTGCAAGACATGAGCTTCACACAACCACCTCATGACCTGGGCCATCCCCAGTTTAGAGACCTGTATTTTGTTCTGAGCAAGGGCATGCAGAGACAAGGCAACCCAGAAAGGTAGATGGCCTCCTGTGCCACTGGGCTGGAGATGAGCTTTCTCATTTTCCTCCCTGAGACTGTGTTTTCTGAGTAGTACTACAGAAACAAACCCGTGCCCTGAGTTCTGAAAATGGTAATAAACTTACATGGAAATATTTTTCATAAACCTGTATTTCAAGCAGAGAGCTTTACAGTGCCACTACAACAGATGTGATAAGACTCCCTGAACAATTTGTCATTTCTATTTCTCTGACATCTCTGCTACTTTTGAATACATTGAAGCTGATGGATTTTTACAGTGGGTCAGGAGACTTGCATATATCAAGTTTTATTATAGATTCTGTTTGCTGATGGAGGCTTACTATTCATGTCCATATTAGAGTTCAGACTTCATTTTTGGTGTGGGGCTTGTTTGGTTTCTTTGCGTTTTTCTGCCCTCATATTAAAACCAACCTGGGAAATTACAAACTCCAGTCTGAATCATACTTTTAATCTTGTGCTCCAAGGTGCTGAAAATAGACAGACTGACAATCTGAAAATGCACCTCTGGCTGTTACTTGCAAAGGGAACTGTATTTTCTTTACCAAGAAGAGTGGTAAAGAAATCTTTACCTCTTTTTTGTGTATCATAGTACACAAGAAAAGAAAGATCTTTCAGACTATTTGCCTCCAAAAACACTATACAGTGGGGAGGAAACACAAAGCAGACAAGTGTGCTCAGATACTTGGTGGATTGAGATCTTCGTGCTTCTCTGGCTGGCAAGTATAATGAACTTCACTTTCCACTTGTCCTTAAGGATGTGGGGAGCAAACCAGAGCACATGACCAATGAGGCTTAGAGAAGGGCTGTACTTCAGCTACTAAGATGTCTTGGGGAATGTGGCAGGGGGACAGCAGTGTTGATCTGGAACAGGCCATACAAAGGCCATGGGCTTTCTTTATCAGAAAGCTGACATTAGAAACAGGAAGAAAGTCTTTTGAGAGGCAAAAACCCTGTACACAGAGTTAATGGGGATACATGGCTTATGAGACATTGTCTGCACCACAGCTGGGTATTTCTATCTGGCACTCTACTGGTATTTACAGAAACACCCAGAGTCACAGATCCTGCCCTATGTGGGCACAAACACCTCAGTATGTTGAGTAGCTAGGGTTGAGTTTGCAAATTCATATGAAAAAAAAAAACCCTTAGTTTCTCAAACTTACTTCATCTCCCACCACCGTTTGGTCCATTCCTGCTCTGTAATCTCACCCCTAAACACCATCCACCTCCACTTCTCCAGCATGTAAGTAAAAGGCATTGTTCCAACAATCGTTAATGCTTGTTTGAGCAGAAAGTTGATCTCTGTTTCTGAGGAGAGAAGCAGTTAGGGTAATGGTTATGGTAGCAATTAGTATCTGATTAGATGGCTAAGTTGCTTCCCTTTACAGCTAATGCTTACATCTTGTTTGAATTACAGATTTTCACTAAAGAAAAAGTGGAAGGAAGAATACTACTTAAAAAAACATGAGATAAGATCATTTAGGAATTGTACACTGTTTTGTCTCTCTTTCTTCCCCCAAACTCTTAAAGAACTTAGTCCTTTGACATTTACATTTAGTTACCTATCACTGAGAACCTTTCCAGTCTTTGAGGAATTTTGAGCTGATGACATGTCAAAATGTATAAAATGTGCATCTTCATCCATCTAAGGCAGTACTCAGAAGCCAGATAAACTGCATTATAATGAGGGCCTGCCTATGTTGTCACTCAATATTCACTTTAGTGGGAGATGTAAATCTCAAGGTTTCAGTTTCATTTGAACTGCTAAATACATATCTTGGTAGAAATATGTATGGATTCATGCAAGAGAGATTGAAAACAGTTTTGGAGACTCATCTAAATGAACTATAAAGATCTGAGGATGAGTTGTTCAGTACTGAAAGTAGTGAAGTGCTAGCTATTTCTTTTTTAAATTATGTAACAGCACTGTAAAACAGTGCTCCTTGCTTCACAATGCAACTTGGGGAAAAAATAGTATTTCTAGTAAATTAGAGTAAGATTTTCAGAAGCCTGTCAGTTGATTGCTGAGCTTGCAGGCAGAATCTTCTGCTACAAAATAAGGCCAGCAAGTGCTTTCAAATAAGTACATAATATTTATGCATTTATTTACCTTCATCATCTTGGAAAGTGGGCTCTAGGAGATCAAGAGATTTCAAGTGCTGAGGAGTGGCTGCAGAAAGTGACATAATTTCACCTACAGCTTCGTGGAAGCCCTCATTGGCACCGCTCCTCAGCAGGTAGGGCTGCCCCGCGTACGCCATGTCGTACTCAATGTGGCCCATCTCGTGGTGTGCAGTCAGGAAGTCATCCATGGTCACTTTGGTGCACATCTTGATCCTACACACCAGAGTAAGGTGGTTAGAGAGAGAGTGGCCCAGGGAAAGGCTGCCTGAGCCCTGTTTGCCACAGCTCCAGAGCTTGCAGATGCTCCTTGCAAAACCTGGGCAGCTGGTATGCAGTGCAGATCCTCCTGCCACAGCAAGACCTCATGCGGAACTCAGCAAAACACCTTCAGCCACCTTGAAATTGTCCAGGGGGAAGAGAAAACTGTTGTTTTGTGAGAAGAGATGTTCCCTAAAACCTGGCAATATACTAACTGCATGTGTGGGAGTGAGTAACCACCACCAATCTTAGTAAGATATTAATGTATAAAACCCTGTGTTGGTGACTCCTGCTACTTCATCCTCATGTAGATACTATTTACTAAAGGAATGTATGTCAAATAGGTTTCTTTTCACCTTCACGAGACTGCTGATGTGGGACACTGATGTGTTTCACTAAGGCTCTGCTGTGCACCAGCTTCTTTCCCTGGGTAACTGTGGGGTCTGCAAAAGGGGTCAGAATTTCTGCAAGAAGTATTCATTGTGTGGGAACTTGCTGTCCCACTCCTATCCCAAATATGGAAGAGACAGATGGATTTTCATGAAACTGGATAACTCTGCTAAAGACAGACAGTGGCTTCTCAGGAGATTTTCCCTTGCTACCCAGGGACCCGCTGCCATTGCTGCAAAATGTGCAGTTGTCCACAAATCTCACTGGTATCCACCTGCATTTCTGCTTATTCCATAAGCCTAGAACATAGTAATTATTTCTGCAATTCATAAAAATATTAGTCACTTCACAACTAAAATTTGAGAGTAGATCTTGAGTAGATCTGCTGGTAAATTTGAGTAGATTTAAGTACAAAAAGTTACATAAAAAGGCTTACAGTCCCACAGGATCCCTGCTCTGTCTTCATTCCCCTTTTTTTGTCCAGAAAAAAAAAAATAAAGGAGAAATTATAACATAAGACAGCATGATGCACCCTTAGTGCACCATATTTAGGAAATATGTTTGATCTAGAAGGTGGTACAAGAAGGAGTCATAGCAATTGCAGTACCTGTAATCGTTTTTGCCCAGGTCCCATGCTGTAGGATGGCAGACAACCTTCCTGTTGTCAGTCGGCTCTGTGAGCATGGAGTTCTCCCAGAAGCTCTCAGTCATGTTATCAAGGCCAATGGAAACAAAGAAGTCCTCAGCAGATTTGAATATTTTAATTGCATCCCATTTCTGAAAGAGACAATGCCACCACTAACCTTTGCTTCTTCATGCAGCCTGTTCCCAACGCCCTGCTTAATGCAGGGCAGCTGACTTCATATTTATTTCCCAGGAGCTTCACAGCTGCTCCTGGCCTATTGAAAGTCAGTAGTGTGTGCCTTTGGCACTTCCATGAATTCTGCTGAGAACTGGAATTAAGTGTTTTCCCTGCAAACCAAATATGTTTCTGCACTCAGAGGTTCAGCAGATAGCACATGACCCAGACCAACGAAGTTCTCAATAAAAGACAAGGTAAGATAAAAAACGCATTCCTGACAATAGCATGTCAGATCTGTGATACAACCCTTCAGTCACTTCAGTCAACCTGGGGACAACTCATTTGAGGAAGTGGAGCTACATTCCCAGCAGATAAGCATGAGAGATTTTAGCAAGAACCATAAACCTGACAAATGTATCTGTGGGAGTTGCTTATCAGATTAAAACTGCATGGTTATGTTCAGGACAATTTTGCCATTCAGCAGTTTTATTATTTTACCCAGCAGGAGCTCTGGATTTACTGGACTGAGCTCTCACTGAGACCTGGGTGGCAAACAGCTCATTTGGATGAAAATCCCTAATGGGGCACACCCCCCACACACACAAGGATGAGCCCACCCATTGCTCAAAAGCTCTGTAAATAATGCTTCCTTCTTGCAGTGGTACTTCAACAGACACAAATTTATGACTGCAAGGGGGTCAGTAGTGTAAAACAGAGGTGAGATTAATGCAGACTTGTGCAAACTGCTAATGAATCAAATTCCTTCTCTTACCAGCATAATATTTTCATACAGTGCTGCCTATGAGAGGAGAGTAGAATTCAGGTGAATAATTGCATTTCAGAAATCAAATTCCATCTTTCACCCTTTAGTTTAAAAAAGGAGTAAGGCTTTGGAAGACTACAGGGAGTTATCTTCACCTGTGTTCTTGGTCTGGTAAAGGTGCTGTCACAGCTTTTAGCTTTGCAGATCTCAGTCACAGACTTTGTGCTATGCAGTTATCAAGAGATAACAGGCAGCATTGCAGTTTCTCTAGCTGTATCCAAATAAACAAGACTGACAAAAATAAAACAATATATACAAACTATTTGGTTATGGTAATGACTGGCAAAGGTCATATTTGATACCAGCCCACTTCAGGAGTCCTGAAGTATTTATAAGTACAAAATATATCTCTTAATGGATAAGTATCTCTGAGGAAAACAGACTTGGAGACAAGATTAAGGGGGTCAAAGAGGGTGGAGGAAAACAGAGAACAGCTAAGGGGATAGGTACAGTGAAAAATGCATAAACACTTAAAGGTGAAAAGCAAAGAAAGGATACAAAAAGCAACACTTTGTTGGCAACGTGTGTGCCTGAGGGATTTCTAGAGAGCAGCCGATATGTGGTGCATAATTTTTATAACTTCTAGGTTTGTTACATAATGCATATTGCATTAGGGCATGTCTTACCTTTTCAACCATTGCAGAAGTTACATCAATGTTTGGTTTGGCTGGATAGGGAACAGTCAAGGCATACAGATTTGTCCAGAATCTACCCCACATATCACCTTCATAAAAAGAAAAAACCAAAGAAATAGTTTAAGTGATTTATTTTGTATTGTTCAAAAGAGACAGACAGGTCTATAAATTGTGCAGTGTCAAAAAATAGGGAGTCCTATTCATCTACTCAGGCCTGATCCAGATGTGGAGGGGAGCAGTTCTGGAAGGTCATGCATAGGACAAACTCAGAGCAAGAATCCTTTTATTACCCAATATCAGCAATTCTTGGACTTCTTCAATTCTTCAGTTTTGGGACTGATCAAACTCCTAAAGGTGCATGAAAACTGAACATCCT
This sequence comes from Sitta carolinensis, assembly GCA_032173965.1. Lineage (NCBI taxonomy): Eukaryota > Metazoa > Chordata > Aves > Passeriformes > Sittidae > Sitta > Sitta carolinensis. The sequence continues at coordinate 98,981,249 of CM063283.1, forward strand.
TTTTGTTAGTCCATATGATTGTTGTGCCATGTTCAGGTACACAACAGTTACGGCAGCTTAATGCTACTAGATTTGAAAGCCAGCTCATGAAACGTGGGATCTTAGAGTAAAATCTGAAAGGAAAACCAAGTCTCTCTGGAACTCTCACTCTAAGGAAGACAAGTGCTGCAGAGGGGAGGGAAATGTCCCAGCCAAGCGCTGGAATTTTGTGCAATGTGAGGACTGGCAAGGATGAGAACACCTGCCTTTCCTTCCTGCCACTGCTGCTAAGCACTTGTGTCATCTCTGCTAGGAATTTATCCATTTCTCCTCTACCCTTCTCTTATCTGTAACCTTTTTGTTAATATACTGATTAAACAGTCAGGTTACTTTCCACCCATGTGCCTTAAAGGTGACTGTCCTATGTGTAAAGTCAGGTTTGCATGACATGGATGTGTTGACATACCCAGGAGGTGAGCAGGGAGGCCTCCTGTGGAGCTGATGAGCTCGGGCCATACACTTGTCCCAGCTTGTGTCTCACATAGGCATGCAGCTGCTCGTACAGAGGTTTTATCTGGAGGCAGAGGAGGAGAAGGAAACAATTTTTTTGTTTGTTTTGCTCTATTCTGCTCATTCCTCCTACACAGGGAGCCTTGAAGCTCTCTCTGACAAAAAGCTCTTGGCAGGGAACTTCACCCCAAACCTGCAGCTGAGATTTGCCCCCTGCCTCAGGGCTCAGGCACTGAGTCCAGATTCCAGCTACAGAAGCCCTGCTCAGGTTTGAGGGAGGGAGAATTGCTAACTTTCAAGCTGGAATATCAAGGATGCCATCTACCCCATGGACCCTACGTGGAGGAGAGACATGGACCTGCAGAGCTCCCTCTTTCCCAGCCTCTGGGGACCAAGCTGGTCCTTGAATGGCTACAGAGGTAGAAATGTCATGTGTGTTTCCTCACATTTGTTTCTGTTAAAGCCATATAGACTGAGATCAGCCAGTTTAAAGCAGGTTTCATCTTCATTCTTAACATCAGCATGTGAGCCTACCATTTCAAAACACAACCCTGCAACCCAGGTGAGAGCTTTTCCTGCCTCTACCTGCTCAAATGTCTTCTCCACATCTTCAGTCAGCTGGTCACGGCTGTATTTGTAATTTTCTGGAGACTCTGCTTCATAATTTGCTCTCCAGTAGTCTCCATAGTCAGAATAACCTGTAAAGTATGGATGCATCACATGAGGACACCACATGTGGCACTGCTTAGGTCTGCAGAAGTGCAGCTCCCCATGGATCCCATGCAGACCTGCAGCCTTCCCCCAAAGCAAAGCAGCAAAATGCAAGACAATTTGGGTTTAGCAGAGAGGAAAAAGCCTCCCTGAGGGTCTGTCTCATGAGCATGCAGGTATGAGAGATTTACAAGAAATTCAGAAATTGATGTCATGGTTATCTGCTAGGGTCATTCTGTCTGGAGATGGAGGTCAAAGGAAATCAGGAATTCTGGCTGGAGCTCCTGCAGCTATGAGGGCCAGCAGCCTCTGCTCAGGCTGGATGCTGAGGGGGTCTCACAGAAGGCATAAACTGGTGGACATTGCCCCTCTTCTGGAAACTAAACCACCAGTACACATGCAGACATGTAGACACCATGAAGTGAAATCCAGCTCCCAGTTCCACCAAGTCTTCCAGTCCACTGAGTTCCATTGGCCTGGAGTAAAAATGGCTTCTAGCTGAGGTCTCTTCTTTAGCTGGTATGGAGGAATGCCATAAGGACCATTTCTTAATGTTTGGCTTTTTTCCCTGACTTACTATTTGGGACGTATTTTCTCTATCCAGTGCCAGCTTGACAGTTTTTGCAAAACAAGGAGGATAGGAAAACAGGAGATACAGCTGCAGTCTGGCCAAGAGACAGATGATGTAGCTACTTCAGGAGATAGCTCAGAAGACCCCAAAAGAAAATTAGAAGGCAGCTGCTATTGTTCCTTGAAAAGACAGTTCTACATGATTTGTGTGGAGATCTCAGACTGGAAGCACACTTCCCTTAGTACAAAAACCTTTTTTAACACCCAGCTCCACCTGCTGTCCCATGCCTACCAAATGTGATCATTCCAGCTAGGGAATAATGCTTATAAATGTACCAGTGATTGTGGCTGCTGCAATAAGGTCAAGGCCCATAGGAAAGAGGAGATGTCACCAAAACTCAGCAACACTCAGAAGCTGTTTAAATGGAGTGTGCTTGTCCACAAATCACAAATGGTACAGTTCTGAGTGGTATGCAATGAGGGGCACTGATGCACTATGGCCTTTGGGAAAAGTGCCAACGAAAAGGTGCCTCTTGTTCCAGGCTGGGAAGAAACCTGGTCAATGAATGAACTGGTCAATGGCAGATGTCTGCATTGCCTCTTACTTTGAGACATGCACACCAAGAGCAAATTATGTGCAAATTATGCATGTGTTTTGAATTCCTGGGGAAATTGTGTAAGACTGTAGTATATTTTCTTGTTTCTGGAATGCAGAAGGGAAAAAAAAAAAAAAGAAGAAACAAAAAGAAAACAAAAAGTGACTTACCATTAAGCCTTGCAACCTCATTTTCAAGTTCAACATACTCTTCATATAATGGTCTCATCATTCTGCCAACATCAGCTCTCCAGCCCTCCCAGGCCCACAGTCTCTCATGATAATCAGTGCTGTCAGCCATAATAGCATCCAGACCTGTCAGAACAGAAAAGTAGGTACTAGGATTTGAAAAAGCAGATTTTTTCTTTCACAGCAGGCAAACAAACCAAAGTGAAAGAAATTCATGAATAGAGAAGAAAACACTTTGTATTTTATATATTTGAAAAATCCCATTATTTCATTGCATCCTTTCCTAATTTAAGGTTTTCCCTTTGTCTTTAAGAACAATGGAGAACATCATGAGTCTCTTACAAGCTCTCTCCACATTACCTTCCCTTAAGCTGGGAGAATTCTCAGGACTGGCCTCAACACAACATTGAGTCCAACATGCCTGATGGCAGGCAATAAAAAATAGATTTTCTGTGATACAGGCAAACCTCAGGTGACAGGAAGACTGACGCACAATCTGAGAAGCCCTCCCAAAATTTTTTTTTGCTACAAACAGGAGACAGTATGTCTCATGGGCAGAAGGTCCAATGGAGGTCCCTGAACTGCAAGATACAATTAAATTATGACTAAGCTTTAGATAGCAGGAAATATCTGTTGAAATTACAGCCTGTTCTTTTGCAGTCAGGAGTAGTCACCCTTTGGCTTTCTCTTTTTGCACCCACAGGGTGAAGAACACAGTAGGGGCGATGGTTGGTGTCATACCTGGCTCCAGCACCAAGCATTCAGATGGGTTGTTGATTTTACAGACGGTCCCAGTGCTGTAGATAGTACTCATTGTATTTAGCACAGTGCCCAGCTGCAAGTTAGATGCAAGATAGTCTGTTAGAAACCCACTCTTTGCAAAATAGCAGCCAATTATGCTAATTCCTTAAGAGCTAGAATCAACACATCACCCACCAGCTTAATATTTAATCATATGTTTGAGCTCAGGAGAGATTAATGCAAGAATTTGCCTAAATGCATTACTGAACCAGACCTTGCTGGAAAAGACAGATATTCTCCCAAATATATGATATAACCTACAGGTTCTTAATATCCAATCAGACAGAGCTCTGGATTCAATAAGCACTGTCACAAGAGAGCTGTCAATACACAGCAGCAATAAAAAATATAAAGTTTTTCAATGTGGTTCCATAATCATGAACCCACATTAACTTTGCAGGGAGGTTGTGGCTTTGAGTGGCAGCAAAAAGGGCCCCTTTGGCAGGTGCTGCCAGGCTGACTGTTGTGTTGGTGTTAACATCACATCACACTGATTGCATGGATCTGCTTGGACTCCATCACAGAGAAGCTGTGGCTCATGTCTTGGGCAGCTGAAGGCCAAAATGCACCTGAAATCATTCAGCTATATCTCAGAACCTATGCTATGTAGCTTTGTTTAAAATATTTTTAATGTCTTCGCATCTTCATGCCTCAAGGAAAAGATGTACCACTTTTAGCTTTCCCTTTAAGACTATGCAATTTCTCACTCAGAGCTTTAAATCAGAACTCTGAAGTGCTGTCAGTGGGAGGAGTAGTTAGTGAGAAGCTCTAGCTTTACCTCTGTCAGCATTACAATAAATCAGTGCCCAGGCAAATTTCTGTGTCAGTGAAGAATACTTAGAAATTCCTATGGAATCCCATCAGACTGTATAAAAAAGATGCTTTTCAAACATGAATCAACAACTTCAGCCTCAAAGGCCTTTATCTAGGAAATCTAAGTGTGTAATCCTGGAGGGTACTGAAGAACTTACCTCCTCAGCAGAGGCAACATCACCATTGGTGCACTGTTGTGATCCAAAATAAATATATATTTGTATTAACTGCCAGTGTTCCCATCAACACAATCTGTTTTTCAGAAATACATCTTGTTTGGATCAGGCAAGAGATCCAGCCATTCTGCTGCCTCCCTTACATGGTGATTAACACTGCTGACCTTAGCAGAAAAATCTCAGGATTCTTCTGTAATAGGACTGTAGGATCCTGGACTGTAGGTTCCCATGAATCAGTGCTATGTTTCAATTTGACTTCAGCAAATGGAAAGTAACTTTAAAGTGTTTGGTTATAAATCCCTTTTGAGTTTGCATTGCTCTCACTCCAGTTTCACATATAGTTGTTATCCATATACCTGCCTCTTAGGTGAACTTGTCAGTGCAAAATGCCAAATCTCATTATGATTCTTACCAAATCATGCTGGCCTTCAGTAGCTTCCTGTGGAACCCTCTCCATTTTCAGGCATCCCATGGTGCCCAGTGCAGTGAAACATTCCTTTTTTTCACAGTGTGATAATGTACCATGTTCAGAGAAAGAGAGACTCCCTTCATCTCCACCTTTTTGACTCATTGAATGGCCTTTCTCCTATCTCTTTCTGCTCATCGCCCTAGGTGTGGACTTGACCAAGCACTTTCCACCTGTCCTTTCTCTCTTTTATGGCTAATCCAGCTATAAGTGCAAGGACTGCTCTGAGGCATGTTTGAAATTTATTCCGTGGCAAACTGCTGACAAAAATGGCAACCAGCTTCCTAGGCCAGACTACCCCACAGTCCTGTGTTGCTGTGAACACCTAGAACAGGTACATTTCCATACCATACACTGCATCATAACAAAACAAGAAGGGCGGTGACAGCACCATGCCCTGGGTTGAGAGTGCCGTGGGAGGCAGCTGAACTCAACCAACAAAAATTATGAACCTCATTCAACAACTTACTCTGCTGTATTTTTCTGGTGGCAGCACAGATGATCCTCTTTCCTGGAGAGTCTGGATCTGGAGCTTGGTGAGGTCATCTGTGATGCTGTCTGCTGGGAAGCTGCTGGCATTTCTGGAGGCCTCCTCATAAAACGCGGACCACTTGGCGCCTGCCTCGCTCTGCAGGGGATTCACACAGCCCTGAATTAATCCCTCCAAAGGAGTGGAGTGGCCTGATGCACTCAGTGGACAAAAATATCACTTCTAGGAAGAACTTCATTTGTGCAGAACACCCATGGATTGCAGGCTGAGCACTTGCACAGCACGGTGAAATGGCTAGAGAGCTATAGTGATACTCAGTCTGGTTTTAAGGCAAATATCACTTCCTTCTGAAATTCTGGCAAATAAAAAATTATACTTGGGCAAAGGAGGCTGTAAACAGGTGGCCAAATTGGGCATGCAAAATCTCAGCATTTTGCACGAGATTGCTTTAACACTTCTGCAATGACAGACCACGATATATGAAACTCACAAATTTCAGTGCACAAAGTATCAGCATTAGAACACAATTTGGACTTGGGACTGTCTTATTCACCTTCTTCTAATGTGTTTGTATGCGGTTTAACACACCAGCACCAATTCCAAATGGCAACAAGAACAGTACTAATTAACCTGGGTCCTTGGGAGAGTTTATTTAATTGTGCTTATGCCAGAGCTTCACAGCTTGGGGACAGGGCACCTGTAACACCCATCTCTCCCTGCTGAGGCATCAGGGAACTCAAATGGTATATTGTGCCTGAAGAGCTCTTTCAGGCACCCTTCACCCCTGTGCAGACACACCAGTAAGACCAACACTTTCTGCAGGGCTGTGCCCAAGTTTTTAGCCCCACATTTGACAGGGGTACAGCACCCACTGCTCCAGGCTCCAGAAGGCAGGGGTGGGGGCAAATGGAAACCCGTGGTAATCCCGCCCTTACATCTCCTCCATCCTAGCTGCAGGAGGGCAGCCACCACTGGGAGGCTTTCCAAACTCTCCCCTTCATGGGAGACACTGACACTCCTCAGTGGCTTGCAGAGCTCAGTGGGCAAGAGCTTGATAAGCACCCAGAGGAAGAGCATCGCTGTGCCAATGTGATCCTGAGCTCCTTGTCCTGAGTAGGAACAAAGACGTGCCTCAGGAGTGGCAGGGCAGAAGAGGAGACTCGTTGGCTACAAAAGCCAGGGGAAAGCAGTTATCTTGCTTCTGATGTTTCCACAATTGGAGGAATTGGTTGATAAGTCAGAGGAATAGTTGTAGGGTTTGTGACACAATTTACAAGGAAAATGGATGTGAAGGAGACAGAAGGGCCAGTATTCATTAACTCTCCTCCAGCAGAACGGGAGGAGGGGAATCAGAGGGTTTATTACCAGCACTGCTGAAGAGATCAAGAGAGAGAAAAAGTTCTCTCTGAACACTAGACTAATTGGGTTTTATTGCTGGTATCTCCTCATGTATTTTATTATCATCTCATTAATGCAGAAAATACTATATAGGGCTTTCACTTTATATGATTGGAAACATTACAGTTTAAGTATCTGGTGCCTCAGAAAAAATTCCAGATTGACAATGATTAGTCATTAGGATTCCTTCCAGCAACCAGTCTCCTTGCTTTAATTAAGAAATATGATAATTAAAACATGTTTTAATTAAGTGATATGACCTCAAAGTGAAAGACCAGCCATTTGGCAAAAGTACATGTAGGATGTTCAGCTTCATTTTTATGCTCTGAATTGTTTTCTCTAAGGCTTGAGTTAACTTTAAAAAAGGTGCCACTTAAAAACAAAGCAAAATTCAAAGTGGTTTTGTTAATTTTGAAAGGCTTTGTGCTTACAAGATACTGAGCTGAGGCATGTCAGTATCAGTAACCAGCCAGACCATGGCTAACTACCCTTGACAAGTTCTTGCCTAGAGACCCCCAGAGCTGGGGCAGGCAGAGGCTGGTGCTGAGAAGCAAGAACGGTGTTGGAAAACAGAGTAAGTAAAAAATGCTGTAGTCCTTCCTGCAGACAGAAATGACCCTTCAAACCAACATACAAGACCACTGTAATAGAAACTCCACTGCTGGCATTTGCTAGTCTGTGATCTCACTTCATTTTTCCCGGTCTAATACCTCCAGGCAGTCAACCAGCAGCCCTGACTGTGAGAAGAGTGATGGGGGCAGGGAGAAAGGTCCACCATGGGGTAACTGGTGTGGGCTGCTATATAAATTAATCAGCAAACATTTGACAGAACTACCACATCAGGAAATATTTGCATATTCATTGAGAAGTAAAACAACTGCCTGTGTCAGTAAAAAGCCCCGTGGTTCATCTGGTCTTAGGGAAAGTGGGAGACCTGAGCTCATGCAGGTGCAAGATTCCAGTCCTGTTTCCTTGCACCACAGACAGCACCTACCCCAGGGCCTCTGAGAGGGTCTTCACCCTCAGGATATGCCCTCTTCAAGAGGAAAGGGAAATACTTTGCTCTTGGAAAGGAAACCCCACAGAGAAACACTACACCAGGAGGCACTGGTGGTGCTGGACTCAGCAGAAGAAAGCATCTCTCTCTACCCAACACAGATTTTGAGGATGAACATGCAGTGCTCCTTTACCTTTTCCCTCCACTCACTGGAGTGACCTGAAGTGATGGCTAGGCACAGTCCAGCTTCTGGACATCCCTGTGCAGTGCAGGTAGTCCAGGCACTAACCCAAGGCTCTAGAGGCTGGCAGTGGCTCAGGCACATCCAGTGAGCATTGCTACATTAAAGCAAACTCCTCTACCCTCCCCAAAACAAAGCACAGCTACCAGAGAAGTAACATTCCAATTTCAGCCAAGCTTGGTGAAACCAAAACAAAATGGAAAGTGTCAGATTTCTAAGAGAACAGTAAAACCTGCAGGATGGAGAACTTACCATTTTATTGGCATTCTCCTCAGTGATGTTGATGTTGTAGTTCCATGAGGCAATGGAGTTCTCATAGCTGATATCTTCTGCCCTCCTGTTAAACTCTTCTAAAAACTTTTGGGCTTGTTGTGTGACATCCTGAGGTGTCACAACAGCACTCAGGCTGCAGAGAAGCCAAAAGTGGACCAACATATTCATGCTCAGGATGAGAACCTCTCAATGGCATAGGTTTTCTCAGGTAAGCTCCTCTGTTGGCCTCTGCTTCATCAGCCTTCAAGCATGGCCACTGTGAAGAAGAAAGGCTAAATCCAATTTGCTGGACCTTTTATAGGTTTTATTCATTATAGGAGAGAAAGGAAAAAGTTTTTTATAAAAAGCCAAACAAACAAAAGTAAATTATTAACTTTGGAAAAACATAATTACTCCTGCCATTTTATGGCCTTCTTATAAAAGGCTTTTACTTTTGGTTAATGTTTCCCAAATGTGCTGTCAATGATACAGCTGGTCACTTTATCTATAGCCTACCCGTGTCTCTGGTAGCTCAGAATCTGTCAATCCTTTAACAGGTTGGTGATAAGCTGTAAAAATATTTAGAAACTTCACTGAAACACCAAGCCAAGAACCTTAACTCTCAGGCAGGAAGAAACCCCAGTTCGTATGAGACAGGGTACCTGGTTGGGTGTTTAGGGCCATGTTTTTAAAGGCTTTGCAAAGCTCAGGTGATATGGGGAACAGACCTCATTTTCAAAGCAATCAGGACATATAAAACCTGAATTTTAAATATGTTCACTGAGCCAAAAAGCAGCAAGAGACTTTGTGGGATCAAAGCACCTCATCTGAACTATAAATCAACTGGATTTAAGTACTAAGGTGACTAAGGCTACTAAAATGACTCCATCTTAATATTTAAATACCTTTGCTAATCTAGCTAGGAACCCAGCAGTTACTGCAAATCAATGGGAAAATCAATGCATGAATTAGCTCTGGAAAGGCAGCTTGGGTTGAAAGTTATTGATCAGACAACACCTTAGTATTTTTTAAATTAGCCTATTTCTGCTCAGGATCACTTGGTTGGTTTTGTTTTGGATCTTGTGGGAGTTTGTTTTGAGATGCAACTCTGAAGCCACATCCACAGGATTAGTTTCCCAGCAGAGCTTCTCAGAAACCTCCACAAGTCTGCCTCCACGGGAGCAGCAGGAATCAGCCCCCTTCATTGCCAAACCCTGGAGAAGAGGCCCAGCCCCCAGGAGCCCTTGGGAACCCAGCACAGCCTCAGCAGGGCCACCAGCAACAAGCATCTAGCAAGGACAGCCAGAAACCAGGGACCTTGAGGAAACACCAGCCTTCAATATCTTGTGGTACCCACATCCTGTGGACCAGGGTGACTGATCTCTCTCATCCATGTGCAATCCTCTAACAATCAGGTTTTTTGAATGAAAGTTAACAACATTCGCTCAACACTTCCCCAGAGGTCATGTTCCCTAAATTTCATGTTGCTCTTCTTGGTGCCATCCAGACTTGCCATGTTTTGTGCTTCCTTAGTGATGGTGTCCTTATCTGCAAACAACTGAACCTGTATCAATGACCAGGAATCAAATCACTGGAACATTTTACATGCAGGGTCTCTCTAATATACACCTTCTTTCTGGTGACATTAGCCAACATCGACTCATATTTCCAGCTAAGACCTTTCTGGTAGTCTTACTTGCTCAGCCATTCCCCTTTTTGTTTCTGTACATCTGGTTCTAGGGTGGAACCAATTACTGGGTTGTAAGTTTGTCTGGGCTGAAGCACATTGCACTGATTTCAGTCCATTTTTCAAAATTTTATGATCATTTGGAATTGTAATCCTTCAAAGGACTCCCTTGGCAGTGCTTGACAATGCCCAAAAACCTGTTAATAGATCAATATTCTCTTCCCACATCCAGATGATATGGGATACAGTAAAGCCCAGAAGAGGCATTAAAATGACCCCCCTTCTTGACTGAGAACCACAAAGCCTGTTTTCCAAGTAATTATATGCCTTTTGTGATTCTTGTCTTGCTCATCGCTTCTCAATTTCCCAGTGAGATGTCACATGGTAAAATGATGAAAGGTTTTTGTGATGTTGTTTCAGCTGTTGTCTGTCAGAGCAGAGAATTATGCCTATTATTACCTTGATTTCTTCTTCTTCAGTAGAGAGAGGGACTTTGTTGACCCTTCACTTCAACTCTCCTATTTTCTCTTCTATGCTGGCAAGTTAATTGCACAATCACTGAACTGGGTATGTTTTAGGGTACTGAAACAGCGCTGGCTGATTCAAAACTCCCCTTTCACATGCAGGTGTTACTTCTCCCCTCTCACAGTGCTCTTCTTGTCCAGAGGCAGCCCTGGTAGCTGTCACCTCCCTGCTATGGGGCAGGAGTCACCTCTGCTCCTCACCCCCACCTGCTGCCACCACCTGTCCATGCACAGCCTGAAACCCCAAGGGCTACATGCACAACCCAGGAGCCCCCAGATAGCAGGATCCTTCTAGGGGATACCCGTAGGGCAGAGAAGGGTATCACCTCATTTCTTATAGGGCTTGCCTCTGCACTTGCATTTAAATGTGTGTGCAAGCACTGCAGTGAGCTGGAAATGGAGCAGGTAGAGTCACACTGAATTATGCTGCAAGTTCTCAGCCCTATTTAGGTTCTTTTCTATTGTATACCTAAATGCAAACCTTGATATCATATCTGAGGAATAATACAATAATTACACTCCACCTTTCTTGCCATTTCCTTTACACAGGAGAAAAAGTAAGCTGTGAGATTAATTAATAAAAAGCTACGTTTTGAAAAACTGTGTTGGAACAGTGAGAAGTCACTGAGCCTCGAGCACATCAAACCTTCACGGATAGATTTACTCCCATTGAGTAGACACATGGGAGACACTAGATTTGTAGAATCATAGAATCCTAGAATATCCTGAGTTGGAAGTGATTCACAAGGATCATCAAAGTCCAACTCCTGGCCCTGCACAGGACAGCTCCAATGCTCACATCATGTGTCTGAGAGTGTTATCGACTCAGATAACTTCGACTTCTTGAACTCTGACAGGTTCTGTGATCATTTCCCTGGAGAGCCTTTTCCAGTGCCCAACCACCCTCTGGGGTGATAGAGATTTGATTGTGTTAGCCTTACTAGCACAGCAGACTTTCTGCAGATTGGCCAGGCTCTTAGCTGGGAGTGATTTATATAGCCAGATATAGTGATGGCCAACCATGCTTGGGTGAGGAGCATTTCTTGTGGTGGAGCTTCATGCTGGTCTGGAAAGCTGATGAGAGCATGAAGACAGTTGTACCACAGAAAAAAGGAAACAGTAAACAGCTGAGAAAGGGAAGTACCTCGATCCTTTTCAGGAAATTCAAAACTCCAAGGGCAGCAAGGCAGCAGCCATGGATTTGGTGATAGAAGAGCAGCTGGGGGTTTAAACCATGTCTCAGTGAAATCCAGTGTTGTGTGTGATGGCAGCCAGCCTGCTTGGCAGGAGCAAAGGGCTGTGTCAGTTTGCCATTGCCACAGCACAAAGGCTGCCTGTAACCTGGCATGCTGGCACAGGCTCCTTGTCCTCCCCTGTGCCAGTTCTCCCCTCCACCCCTCCCATCTGCCACGGGAGCTGTGGCTCCCAGCTCCTACCTGATACTCCCAGTCCTGTCCCCAGGGTACGAGCTGTCTGATATCTGCTGAAAGAACTGCCCACCGATGTTCATCTGTACTCTGGCTCTCTTAGAGCAGTTTTCTGCCTCACCACTTATGTTGTTGGCTGAGCTGTGCTATGAAACTGGGACTGCAATAACAGAGAATTGCAGTTAGGACATGCCTCAATAAAAACCCTCTGTGTTGTGTATTGGGCACCACACACCCTTAAAATGGCTTAATATACCATTATCAGTACGATTTTTCCACACAGGAGCACTATTTAAGCTCTCTGTTACACTCTGTCACTCTGCCTAGTACATAAAGGACGGACAGAAGCGTTACTCAGTGGCCACTTTGTGAAGAAGGGCTCTGAAGGGCTGTGGCTGCATGGCGCCGGGATTGCCTGTCCTGGAGCACCCCAGGCAGAAGAACGAGGTGCCTGGCAGGGCTGCCTCACCACCTCTCACCACCTGCACAAGGCTGCAGCCACCCACTCTCCCACTCCTCTGCCCTTCGCCACTCGTCTGCCCTTCGCCAAAGAGCAGCTCACTTCAGTTAAATGCCTAGCAAATCCTTGCCCTGAGGACTCCTGTAAAGTGGCTTTGTGGAGGCAGTGTACAGCCATGGGGTGGCTTCAGCCCCTCGGCACATCTCCCTGCAGTAGTGCCTGGAGAGGGGCCGTGCTCCCTCAGTTTTACCTGGGCATCTCTGGGGGGCAATCCTCCATCCTCTCCTCTTCCTCGTGCTTCAAAATGGGGGCTGGGCAAATAGTTTTTTCCCTTTTAATCCCCTGAGCAGCCTTTTTCCCACATGACTAACTCTTCTGCATGCGTGACATCCTCCTTTTCTCAGATGAAAGCTCCTGCTGGCACTGGCACTGGATGCTGGCTCCCTGCTCCCCAGCTGCCAGCTTCAGCCCATGCAGCAGGGGCTTTCCCCATGCTGGGACACATCCCTATCCACAAGGGGAGGCTTTCATGAGATCCTCGTGTCCACTCTCTTGAGCACTGGAGCTGTGTGACAGTGAGGAGGGTGAGCATCTCTCCTCCTCTGCAGGCAGGCACGGCCTGTCCAGCTTGGCATCTGAGCCACCAAAGGCACATACCAGTGCAAAATCTCAGCTCGAGCATCAGCAGTTTGGGCTTAGCTGGCTCTTCCTCTGCAGGAACAAGAAAGGGCACATGAGTGGCTGGCCAGATTAATTCCCTGTGGTTATGCCTTAAGTTTTAGCTTTTATATTTTTCAGATTCTGTGCTGTTTTAGTGTATAGTTCTGGGTTTCATATTAAGTGTTGGCAAGTTCTCTTCACAGAGTAGGTAGACAAAGCAATTCCTTTTCAGGCTTGGGACCAAGGAAAACCAATACAAATTTCAGGCCCGAGAACATAAACAATGGTGGAGAGAGAAAAACAAGAAGAATGGAGCTTCATAACCTAAAGCTATAATTGGACCATTAACTCCAATATGCTAATAGATCAAAACTTATAAAGTGTGGGAACTCATGACCAGTCATCCATTTTGTGACCATTTTGGGGTTCAACCTGGCTGTAGCCCTGGCCAGGGTCTTACACTGCTCAGGGTGTATCCATGGAGGTCTTTTAATAAATATCTACTTTATCCTTTTGCTCTGTCCAGTCTCTCTTCCATGTCAGCCTCGGCATTAGTTGCCCAGCATGAATGGAGGTAAAGGCAGCAAGTACAGAGCACAGAGATTCCCCACCTGCTGTGCCACACTCAGGACCTCTGTCTCTGAGGGGAAGAAGCAAGGGGAGGCTTCTCCCTGGAGAGCACCCACCTCCTGCAGCTGGTCTGACTGCCCACCCACCGCCCAGTGACCTCCCAGAGCACAGAGCTTTGTACCCCACCGGTCTGAGCCTGGGACCAATGCCTTGGACAACTCATCCATACCTCTCCATGACCTCCTGTCCCAAGGCAAGCTGATTTGCTCCTTTTTTCCTTTTTAGACCTAAGAAAAGCTTTTGCCTCCACACAGCTCCATTGCACTCCGAGGTTGCCACAGGCTGATGGCTGTTTCCCAAGTCAAAGTGTGCTCAGCACTGCCAAGGGGACAGTGTCATGTGCACAGGGGCCAGCCCCAGATCTGAAGATATCAGGAGCTGTATAAAGATGCATCAGGAAAACAAAGCGTGTTTGCAAATTTTAGGAGAAAGCTTAGAAGCTGAATGGTTTTTAGGAAGATGAGTGTACAAACTGGCAAGTTAACTTAGGGTATCAGAAAGCATCACTTTGAATGCTACAGTAAAAATCAAAAACATACGCTATAAAGGCAGAGGAGAGTCAAGCACTCAGGGGCACAATATTCTGCATCCCTTACACCTTGCCCTTTACAAAAAATCCATCTTGCCCCAACAATGAAGGGAAAGGTATTGATCCTCTGAAATGTGGCTTTGCATCCAGGCAACATGAGTTTCTCGTTTCAGTTTTACTAAGAGAGTGGTCCCAGTTCATTTTACAGTGACCACATGTTCACACACCAGCACCTGCAAAGTTGTTTAGATACAATATCATCAAGAATGTTAGTCCAAAGTCTGAAATTTCTGTTGGTCCACAACTTATAAAAGCTACATACTGTAATTTGTAGCAATTATAATTCAAATTATAGGACAAAAGCAAAGGTGATAGAGAAATAATGCAAGAACACTCTTGCAGTTTCTCCAAAATTAAATGCTTTCCATTTAGCCATTGCTGTAACTAGCAAGATGCTTCGACAGCTTCAAATTGCCACCTCTAAGGGAAAGGGAAACATGGGAGGAAAGAAGAGGATAGACTAACAAAATCAAACTCTACTTTTTGATGTTAGGCCAAATTCAGTTCCTACCAAACCTGCTTACTTTACTCAGAACAAAGCTGGATCTGGGCTATAAGGCCAAAATTATTCTGGACTGATGCAAACATCAATGCGGACACAAAATATCCAGTTAAAACACAAGTCTTTTATGCAAAGTGCATCCACAGTTCTTAATGTATTCACAAAGCTAAACGTACTGACACATTTGTGCTGGCAAGAGTGAACCACTCATCACTGTTGATGTACTTTAGCTTTATGTAGTTTGAAATATAGCAAGTTCGGTCCGCCAAATTAGGCATATCTAACTGTGCAAATTTTTCATTAGCAATTGTCTGTTTGCGTAGGAAGCTGTGGTGTCACTCCATTGCACACATCCCTTCTTGCACGCCACATTGAAAGGAAACAAAAACAATGAGAGGCCAAAAGGAGCTGCTTATAGAAAGCAAAGCACAGATTGCTCATTGCTAATGGATTGTGGACAGTTGGTCAATGCATTTTCTATAAAAACTTGGCGTATTTAAAGCAGCTCATTTCATCAGTCACAGGTTACTGCACTGATGAACTGACCAAATTTCTGAGGGCATCTGAGACATCTTTTAAGAGTATGTAGAATCACAGACTCTCATTTGCCACTGAGTTGTTTCATGTCTTTATTGCATTTCTTCCCTGAGCTTGAAAGTAATTTCTTTTTTTCCCAAATGTGGGAGTTTACACATGAAAAACTCTTTCTGTCAAGATGTGATAACTCTCCTTGCATGGTCAAAACTGGCACCCAGTTCTTGAAAGATATTATCAAACCAAAAGCTCTTGTGCTAATACCGTGATTTGTATTAATTTGGGAAATATTTCATACTCACAGTGATGAAGGAACAGGACTTGAATCCTGTCCTGAGACTTCTTGAGTGCTCTTCACCCATCTCTTTTGTGAACAACAGCAGAAACAATGGACTGACTTCACTCAAAATGTAGAATAAAGGTGCTACTTTATGAAGGCTCATCCAGGAAAGCGTTCTCCACAAAGATCAGTATGACAGAAGCAAATGTTTCACCTGGACAAACAGGAGCATACAGTGTGCATGAGGTTCGTGAGCCCATCCCTGCAGGCTCTTCAGCACTGGCAGAGCTCCAGGGGAATACCAGTTTTGAGTGCCAGGCTGCAAGGTGGGCTGACAGAGATGTTTAGGGCTGAGTACCACAGACAGACAGACAGACAGACAGACAGACAGACAGACAGACAGACAGACAGACAGACAGACAGACTCTTTATACTGATGTTCTTCAGCACTCCAAATGTGTAGCTAATGACTGACAGTGTAAACAACTTACTCGTGCGTGATTTGTGCTCATTCTAATGGAGACATCAATGCCCTCTCTGAAGTAAGCTGAACAGAAATGTACATGTCCTTTCTGAAATATGCAGCTAGGATAAACGTTGCAGATTTTCTTCAAACAGAACTTCCCTGGGTTTATTGCTTCATTTAATTGAATTTTTCTTTCTCCTCTCTTTTCTCAAACACAGTTCTTGAAAATGAAACAGTTCAGTCTTGGGCACACCATGTACCTCTTTTCAAAATTCATTGGTGCAGTACAAATGTAACTGAGAGCAGAACTAACTCATTGTTTTAGGAAGCAGTTCACCATATAGTCTATATTGCTTGTTACTCACTTTCCTGTATATTATCAGGGATTGGATGCAGGTGGTTTAGAAAAAAAAAAAAAGTGGAAGTTACATAAAACATCTGGGCTGGATCCTCAAGGGATATAAATTGTTGTTGTACCATTTGCAGGCTCTGGAGGACAGGCTGTACCAAATCAAAGTGTTCTTTGTTTTCTAATATGATCCTACTGCACAGACTAGAAAAGAGATTTATTTCTTCTGTAGCACTGTGACCTTGATTAACCTCATTTGTGCTATCTATTTCAGTGAAAGAGCTAATACCTACACTGACTTCAAAGTGCTGCTAAATGTGGTGGTATATGGCTACTCATGTATCATTTGCTTCTCTCAAGCCATTTTCTGTCAGCAGAGAGGCAAGCTAGATGTATGCTCTGGGTGATTCCCATATCATCATTAGCAGAAAATTAAGCCAAACTGCTGTAAAGTAATTATGCAGCTAAAAGGTGAGCTGTAAGGAAGACATTGATTAAATATTTACCACCACAGTCAGCCCACATTGCATAATGTCTTGTTTAGAGGATTTCAAATTGGTGGCCAGTGCCATGGGCTGAACTGAACCTTCACTCAGGCCTTGAGAAGTATGCTCAGATAAGCTTGGCCGTTTTTCATCTCAAGAGAATTTTATTTCAGTATCACATAGTACAATACAGGATAACAGCAATTCTTAATCTGTAAATTAGGTTGCTCTTGCACCACTGAACTATTCTCACCAAAATCTTTCACATGTTCTTGCAGAGGTGCTGCAGTCACAGCAATCCATTGTGGTCACACTGAGGTGTAGTTATCTGTGTAAGAATGGGAAAAGTGTGAATGTTTAGAAATGATGGGATCTGAATTACTTCAATAAAACTTTGGAGAGACCTTGGAGCAATGACTGAGGCAGTAATAATAACACCATACTTCTATTTTTCCTCTCCAACACCAGCAAGCTTCATCTTCGACATTCCTGTGAGAAATACATCCAAGTGTTGTAAATGGTAATTTTGAAGCACTGAGATATTATCACTAATAACCAACTTTATTAATCCTTTTCAGAATGGAGCAGCACACACTGGGATACAGAGATGATGCAGTCCTTGTCCAGAGGGACCCATCAGCAGGATATCAAAGACACTGTGACAAATGAGACCACATGATGCAAATACTAATAGGTACCATAGTTTAATTCTGTATTTCACCTTCCTCTCCCCTGCCTCCCCTGGGGCGTCCTCTGCTCAGCTTTCCTCTTTCACCCTGCTGCTTTCCCTTCTCCTTCCCATTCCTCCCTTTCTGCTGACACTGGTCCTAGGAGCCAGTACTGAGGCAAGTCAAAGGTGCTCAATACAGCCAAAGGATTTCCCTTCAGGATGCTGGATGGTCCTTTATGAGTAGCTTTTACTCTGTTGAAGCCTGTTCCTATTGATGAGGAGACTGATGAAATAATCCTAATAAGCAAAGAGGTTTTCTAACATTGTCTGTAAACATGACACTGCCTTCAGTGATGTGGGCAGATGCTTGGTGACTGCAGATAACATATTTTGCTTCAACACATTTCCATTCTGTTTTTACAGTTACCCACAAAACTCCCCTTTACTGTGGACCAGTGCTTCTGAAGACAGCCAGAATTTTATCACTTATCCAGGTCAGGTGCACCAAACCCAGCAGCTGGTGTTTCACACCTTGAATCCTTTCAAAAATTATCCACCTATCACATGAACATGAAGGTTCATCTGACCCTAAGCTGGCTATGTTGGAAATCTACTCTAGCTTTATTATTAAAAACTGCAAGCACGACTTTTCCAGAGCTGTGAAAGACTATTTACAAGGGCATGTAGTGACAGGACAAGGGGGAATGGCTTCAAACTGAGTGAGCAGGTTTATATTAGATATCTGGGAAAAAATCTTTACTGTGAGGTTGTTGAGGCACTGAAACAGAGTCCCAAGCTCTGGATGCCCCACCCCAACAGTGTTCAAGGCTGGACTGGATGGGGGTCTGGGCAACTTGGTCTAGTGGAACGTGTCCCATGACAAGAGGATTGGAACTGGATGATCTTAAGATCCCTTCCAATCCAGGCTGGCCTGTGATTCTATGATTTAATGAGAGCTGGGCCACTAAACACTGACTCCATCTGTGGAAAATCTGTCTTTTGTTGCAACTTTTAATTTCAACAAATTTCAGACTTTTGCAACTTTTAATTTCCAGCCCACATAGTCTGTAACAGTTAAGTGAAAAACACTTCTAGTACCAGAGTTTTGCTAGCCCCAGAGCTATAGATGATCCAGGTATTCTGACCTGATCTTAGAGAGGCTGTGAAAGCTTTTCTGTTTCTCAACAAATGAAAACGTTCATGCACTCATGACTGTTCCATCCAAAGGCATACTACATAGCAGCAAACAGGAGTAATTTTACAGAGAAACTTTTGTTTATGTCTTGAAAAAAAACCCATCAAGAATGGACAATGAGAGATGATCTCCCCAGTGACACTCAGGAATAATGCAGTTTCACATTAATGTCAGGGAAAAACAAGCAATGGACATATTTAAATAATCACTAAAAATAAGATTCCTGGCACAAGGCAGGTTCCAACCCTCTTCTGCCACACATCTTCTGGAAATCTTTTTGGGATATTATATGAGGCCTTCTTATTTTCATTGCTCATGAAAAAGAACTGTAATGGAGATTCAAGTGTATGTGCTATCAGCAAAAGGTTCTCTCAAGGGAAATTATGTGAAAGGACATTTTTCTTGTCTTCATGTTTGACATTCAGGAGTAGTGACGAGAAAAGGCAGGCACAGGAGTCTTTCAGAAAACAACCAGAGAGCAGTGGCAGCTTTTCATAGGGAAGTGAACCGTTCATCATCTGCTGCAAAGACTCCATTAATGTGGCCTGGTTTCAAATCCAGTGCTTCACAAGGAATCCCATTTTCTAGAGTCACTTCAACTTTCTCTTCTAAATTTTCTCTCTCTGTTGACTCTTTATTCTTTCTAAAACCAAGAAAGAAAAGATCATCATATTTTGTTGACCTGCATCATTCCACCATGATTCCACAGAAAGAAAACTGCATATTTAGTTGGAAGTTTGTCATAGGTTATGCTCCTAAAGGCACAATCTGGTGTACCTCCTTGCTGTAGTAAATAGACCAGATGGGTGTATCTAAATACAACAGCTGGGGGACCCACAGATTTGAAGCCTTAGTTTAGCAGTTTGAGCGCAGAATCGAAGACCGGAAAACTTGAAGTAGATATGTGGTAAGTATGTTTTAAATATTATTTCACCTTCTTATTCTGCAACATGACTAGAAGGTACAAAAGAAAAGCTGAGGCAAAGCAAAATTTGAAAAAAAACCCCTCCAAATCGCTTTGGTTTTTTTACATGAGGAAAGTCTACACTTAGCATATAGCCTGACACTGCAATGTATGTCATAGACGTCACCCCATGATCTGTACAAAATAAACATACTTCTTTGAAACAGATCAGTATAGTTAACTATAGCCTGCAAATGTGGAGACTTGGGTGCCCTCTCATCCATGATTACCTTCTTCAGAACATTCATGATTACTTTATTAGGTAACCTCAATGCTGCAAATCTGCACATCTGCACTTTTTCTTCAAACTTCATTAGCAGCCACTTTCCTACCCAGTATTTTAAACTTTAGTTTTCTAGATCAAGCAATTGCATGGCTTTCACTTTTCTAGACTCCAATTGTCCCAAAAACATATTATAATTGTTGTTGAATAAAACTATCTACATTAAAAAAAAACCTAACTAAAAATACTATCTAACATACAATCGTGAGAAGATGAAATAAACTAATATCAGTGAACAGGTCGTGATGTTCCTTTAATTCCAGATTTATTCTGTTCTTGAGAACAATTAGTTCATAGTTGAAAAACCTGCTGTACTTTATACCTGCAGCATCAGCGGTTTCAGAGGACAAGAAACTCAAAGGTCAGCTGCACCGCTTCTTCCTATCTCACAACATGCACTGTAACAATCTGACTCAGGACAACTGTAAAAATCTGACTCAGTGTAACTTCTAATGACAGAGATACTAAGAATAATAAAATTTTATTGGCCTTTGGGAGATTCTTGGCATTACAGACTTGTTATAATAAACTTGGGGTGTAGTAGCAGAAACCTCTGACCTCTGGCTGCTCTCACATTGATAAAAAGAGTGTTCTTTAATGCAAAACTGTGGGGACAGAACATAACAGTTACTAAGGAGGAGGTTCAAAAGAAATGAGAGGAGTAGAAGATGTGTGAAACTCATTACAGAGGAATTCAGAGAAGCTAAAAATTTCCATGAATCCAAGGGGCAACTCAACAAGTTAAGGGAAGAGAAAACATTGTGAGTTTCCCAATATGAGAAAAACAAATCCAGCTCAGAAAGGCCCACAGCTGCAAATTAATTCCTAGGAGAACTAATAGAGGGAAAGACCGTGTGATTACTCTGTTTTTACTCTTCACAAGGCAAATGTTTATGGCTCCTACTGCAGATGGGATTTTGGGAAATAAGGGGAGACTTTGGGCTAGTTCAGGATAGACTGCAGAGGATGATCCTGCCCTGGGCACGTGGCATATTTATTGCTGTAGGGGGAGGTGTTCCATTGCTGCAAGGATAGGTGAACAAATACAAGGCTGGGAGACATTGTGTCTGACCCAGCTGAATTCAGCAAATCTCTCAGTTCAATAAATGATGCATGAGTCTAACTCAATACTGAAACTCCTCTGTAGGCAAACTTCACTGATATCCTGAGCACAGACAGCCTGGAGCACGTGCTTTTGGTCTTATCTGAACTGAGGTATTTAAATGGTATTTTAAAGGCCTTTAAAGACAAAATGCCAGATTTATGAGAAGCCAACACCATCCTAGGATCCAGGTTTCCAACACAGCTTACTAGGCAACAGGGCTTCCATTACGTAAGCTCTGGACAGACTTCTAAGAAAACTAATTAGTGGACAGGCTGAGGTCTTTGAAAATGTGGACACTTACTTCACTGTCTGACAAAGAGATCAGTGCTTCTGAAATTCCTTTTTCTGATTTCTGTTTTGGTTTTTTTATTCCCAAGAAGCCAAATAGCCCAGACCATCTCTTTTACCTCTCTACTCCTTGCAACAGTAAATGGAAGAAATATATGCTTGGTTTACCCACGCTCTTACTTCTCTGCCCCTGCCTGCAGATGTTATTGATGTGAAAGGAGGGTTCAGATACAGATGAACCTGTTCTGAAGGAAAGGTTATACGTAATGATAGAGTAGGGAAACAGAGGGAGAAGTGAAAAAAAGCATAGCAAGCAAAGGACAACAGCATGAGACAGAGAGGGTGCCAAGTGAGCACAGGAAGGCAGCAACAAGCCTTACTAATGGCAGTGTCATGATAAGAGCATGCAGTTTACACTATATTGAGGGAACTGCTCAAACTTAGATGTGTTATTTGGAAAATACAGGAGGAAATCCTGTCTTTCAGCATGATATGAAGCACAAGTGATTATTTTAACTAGAAAAATCACAGCTATTTATCATAGTTTATTTCACTTATAAATAATGTTCAAAGACCCCCTTAAAGTTAGGCACTATAAAGAAACACAGAGCCATGAATGATGTCACAGAGGGCAGGTATGAGCTTCAGGTAGCAACATCATTCAGTTTAACAGAAGAGGTTGCCTATGTTTAGGGCATGAAATAATTCAGTCCATATAACACGGTTGTGATACGGCTTTAACTACCCACAGATTCCAAATACCTTCCCAGAGTCTTCCCCCACAGCATCTTACATCTATTGTTTGCTGAATTTTGTGGGGGTTTTTGAAAACAGAAAGGGGGTTTGGAAATTATGCAATTCCTCTGATTGCAAAGTATAACTGAAGGGATTCTGACTGCACTACTAAAGGTTCTCTATGAGAAGCACTTAACCTTCACCAGTGTTGTTCTTCTGAGGACTTTTAACATTCTTCAAGGTAATGGCAGAAAGGAGAAGTCTCTGCAACATACCTCTTTTCATATATTAATTCCTTGTTCTGATATATTTAGGGATACAATCCATTATTCATTCATAATTTTGATATTATCTGGTTATCAACATGAATTTACCCTTTTCAGTTCTTCTGCTGTTTCTGTATGAATCTATTGCTGAAGTTATAATTTTGAGTAAACCTAAACTCTGTGGCAGCCAAAAGCATGGTAGAAGCTGAACTTCTATGGCAGAATCTCGATTTAGCTGAGAAATTTCTATTCATTATGCTCAACTCAGAGCCAGCAGAGATGGCAGGATCAAAACACCTGCTCTCTGTGTTGCTCCCACATGCTCACACTAGGGAAGCATGAATGTACCCTTCTCTTTTTCACCAGCGCCACCAGGGCAGAAATGGAAAGGAAAAGAGAATATCTCCCACCTATCCTCCCACCAGAAAAACTCCTAATCTTATGGGGAGATCTGCCCATGAATCTGTGAAGGACTGGGTATTTTGGGCTTATCAGGTCATAAACGGTAAGTGAAACCCTTCTCTGTTCCAGTAAGCAGACCCTCTTTGGCCATACATTAATCACTACTATGTGATGTCCTGAGTCCTCTCAAGCTGCAGAAGCACTTTTTTTTTAGCCCTATCAGCTTTTGACTCTACTGCCCCAGAAGGGACACAGTCACTGCCAGCCTTCCTTCTCTTGGTAGTGATGTGGGTGATCTGTGAGAGGAGAATCACCTGTGGCACAATAAACCTTCACAAGAATGACATCAATTGTCTTTTTAAAGCTCATCTCTAGTTAACCGGCCTCCAGGATCATATTCTTACACTCTCCATTTCCTCATTACACCCCAAAATTATTAAGGCATATATACTTTACAGTTAAAAATTTCAAGTCTTTTCCTCAGAAAAGGAGAGAGGGGTTATCTGTACCTAGCAAGGGAAGGATGAACAGCATTAATCTGTCTGAAGCTGCTCTGAAACACAAAACCAGCTCAGCTGACCTAACTAATCAGTATTCCATTAAAACAGAAGAAAGTCTAGGCTGCTTACTTCTTGTGTTTCTGAATCCCTGAAACAATGAGGAAAACAATCCCAGCCACAATGAGACAAAGAACAACACCAAATACAATAAGCCAGACAGGCGTAGAGGGTTCAACAGGAGGTGATAAGGTTGAGGTTATCTTCAGGAACTGCAGAGTTTTGTCACTCAGTAGGAAGGCATTGTTGATTCTGTTCCGGTTCATCCTTCAGGAAAACAAAACAAAACAAAACAAACAAACAAATAAACAAACAAACAACCATAAAAACATCATAACTCTTTATAAAGTTATTTTACAAATTAAAAAGATAGTAGAAAATAAAAGGATTTTTCATGAATGTGCTGCAAGTTAGTCAGGGCTGAATATCATCCAGCATGATGAAGAATAGGATGCTGTCTACCTTTAGTGGGGATCAGTCTCTTCTCTCAGGCAACAGGACAAGAAGACATAGCCTCAAACTGCATCAGGAGAGGTTCAGGTTAGACAACAGGAAGAATTTTCTTCACTGCAAGGGTGGTTAAGCATTGGGAAAGGCTGCCCAGGGGTGGTGAAGTCACCATCCCTGAAGACACAACTGTACATGGCACCTAGTGCCACGGTCTGCTAGGTGCAGTGGTGGTTTGGTAAAAGGTTGAACTTGATGACCTTGGAGGTCTTTTCCAAGCTAAATGATTCTGTGGTTCTATGATGTTGGCAGGATTACATGACTAAAACAGAGACCTCAGTAATCCATAGACACCCACACACTTAGAACATTTTGAACACCAGACTTTTGTATGCATTTATCTGAAAAACTGTGAAATACAGATGAGACCTGGAGTACGGTATTATTATTTATTTCTCTTTTGAACTATGTTCTGAAGACATAGCAGGCTACAAGCTGTAAGGCTTTGTTGCCTTGCTCATGCAGCATTCAAGGGTAGCACAGGAGTGGCAGATCTACCCTTCAATGCTTGCAGGATTAATTTAGAGTTGCTCCCTAGTCCCTCAAACTGAACCACCCTGAATGTTATGGGCTGGTACATCTGCCCCTGCTGTTGATTTTCTTAGATCCATGAGGAACAGGATACAATTTGGTCTGGAAGAATCCACACCTATTGCCAATATGTTCTTCGTCCCTGCAGGATGCAGCTAAAGGGATGGATTTGTATTTTCCACATTTTTCCATGTCCATATGAGAAACTGTAAGTCTGAGAAATGTGCTTTTTCACAGAAGTACTACAACTGCTATCTTTTAGTGGATATCTTCACCCATTTTCAACTGCCTGAAAATGTTTCACTGTCTGTAAGATATTTCTGGATCTAATTCTAAGCAGACTTAAGAGGCTTTATAAGTATCTTTCATTAGCTTTTTTAAAATGTTAAAAATTTTTAAGCAAATGGATTACATATATTGGTCTCGAGAGATTCTTTTTGATAGCATTTGTTTGAATAAGCTTTGTTTTGTATACAATTTGATTTATTTACCACAGAGCAAGTATTTCCTAAGAAAATATGTATGGGAAACACAGGTAAGATTTAACAAATTTCTCTTCTTGGAAATCATAATGTTTGGCTGTCCCTTAAACAGGAAGTTCTTAGCCTTAATGGAAAGTCAGCATTCCTGGACAGGACTGAAAGCCATGGCATGATTTAAGACTCATAATTCTGTAAGCTGTCTGCCATTTAGAAAAGATTTCCTTACTGATATGAAAGGATCATTGTGCACAGCTGAAATAAGCATTGTTTAGCCTCATTTAATGGCCTGAGTTTCAGAATTATGTGCTGAAACACATGCAAGCATCAACAAGTGAATTTCATGTTTGTATATGCATAACTATATCTTGTGCATATTTATGCAAAATCTTGAGTATCATACAGAGCTCTGACATGGTTTACCTTCCTCTTTATTCTTACTTTGTAGGAATCTCATACAACAAAATTCTAGTCCATGACTACTGTACTGTTATGTGCTACCCTAGCATGAAGAATTATAATAAAGGTTTCGTATGGAAGCCTGCAATCAGAAGCAATTGAACAAAAAACATTGTAGTTTTATAGACCATTTTATTCTTGGTTTTAAATTAGTAGGAATTAAAAGTTTTCATAAATAGCATGTTCTTTATCAGGTGACAGACAACAGTTAAAAACCAAACAATAACAGCATCCAATTTCTGTGCCAAATGGGGCACATAAAAGACTTAAATAAATCAGCTTATGCTACTGAATGTATCAAGGAAGAACACAAATGCAAAACCCCCACATTCCAGCCACCATACAGAGAGCTTCAGTGAATAAATAATCTGCTTCCTCCACTAATGCTATGAAGTATTGTTTGGTGTCTCCGTAGGAAATAGTTTAATCTGCTCATAAGCTTAAATTAATCTTTCCAAAAGAACGCATACTCATTCATCAGGAATTAGGCATTACACCTCCATAGAGATAACACGAATTTTCAAGACAGAGCACAGAATGCCTGTGAAACAGAGAGATCCATTTTCCACTCCATGCTTGAGAAATATATGTTGCCTGAGGGACTCATCCCTATAAACCCCTGGTGAAGGTTTTTTTGGACCACTGAAGTCAGATTACCCTTTTTTTTCTCCTTGTCAACTCCACATTCTTTCTTTTACTTGCTACAGAATGGGGTAGTAGAAGGCAAAGTAATTTGTAGTGCACTGTACTTTGTATAAGCAATGCTCAACTGTGATATTGACTGGCATTCTAGAACGAGATAATATGAAAAGAATGTGAGCATAAGATTGCTTAAGCCAAGATGGGACACAGCCAGCTCTGCTCATGAGGAGTTCACACGAGCTCTTCTCAACTGAAAGCTGACTTCTACAGTAAGGCAGATGAACTCTTAGCACTGAAAGGGAGCCTGTGGTCATTAGCCCAGGTGTAGTTGTGCACTGAGCATGCAGTGAAAGCTAAATTATATTAATCTCACCCAGAAATTATGCCCTTCCATCACCTGAGGAAGAAGGCTGTCTC
Source organism: Sitta carolinensis (assembly GCA_032173965.1). Classification (NCBI taxonomy): domain Eukaryota; kingdom Metazoa; phylum Chordata; class Aves; order Passeriformes; family Sittidae; genus Sitta; species Sitta carolinensis. The sequence continues at coordinate 99,007,530 of CM063283.1, forward strand.
ACTGGGAAATGTGATGGATCTCAGCTGGATGAGAGCAGTGTGCCACACTGGACAGCACATCACAGGTAGGGCTCTGGAAAGGGACTAGATTTCTTCTGAGTATCCAGCATCAACAGAGACTCTTTCCAAAGTTATAATCCCAAGGCTCACATTCTTTGCATTCTGGGGGATGGTTAAACATCCTCTAATCTCACATTCATTAAGACGACTGACTTGTCAGTGTTTTAGCATCTTAGATTAGTTCATCCTCAAAGAGGTAGAGTGCTCGTTCATACAAGGCCCATACAAGAGAGAGGAAACACCCTCAGTAAACAAGTAAAAAAACATTGCAAAAGCAGTGACTGTACCTGATGGCTGCCTCTACCTCACTTCCAGGAACAGTTGTCACGTTTTTGGAAGAATCTGTGACCACAAACCAAAAGGACACCCGGTCTGTCACGTTGCAGAGCAGCACATTGGAAATTCTGCAGTTAAAACAAAAATCATCATTAAAGAAGAATGGAAGGAATTATTGAAATATTTTAGATTTTCTTAAAATATTGTTTCAATTAAGAGGGAAAAATTTCTTATTTTTAAAAAAGTAACAGTTAATACTCAAGAAAGAAATACTATCCATATGATTTTAAAGAAATCAAGTTATGAAGACCAAATGAGTCTTCCAACAAATTTGTAAATCTATTACAGACTTGCCTGGTCTTGGACATACATTTAGCGTAATCGAATGGAAAAATACATACTTGAATTATAATCTTCATTGGCTGTGACAAAGGCCATATAATGGAGCAAGTGCATTGGTGAACTAAAATTCTGTTTTTGACAGCAAACACCACAGGAAGCAGTCATTGAGAACTGCCCCCGGGATTGTCAAGTGAGTGCAGTTCTTCTACAAGACACATTTGTTGGAGGGAAGATCAGTGGACTTGATGTCATTCTTTCTGACATCTTTGTTCACAGAGCCAGGCACAGAGGGGAGGGAAGAAGCTAACTTCAGTCATTCTACTGGCACTGGCCTCTTCCTTTTAGCAAATGCTGTGTCAGATATTTATATTATCTATTTTAAAGGAAGATTGTCCAGTTTTATGTGAAGTTAAATGTGGAGGGGCACAGGCAGGCAGTTTCTCGTGACATACTACGTAAATAGTGTAAGAAATGCCTTTTAAACGCCATTTTTTTTTTTTTTTTTTCAGATTTCTACTAGTTAACGGTGGAAACATCAGAAAACCCTTCTGTGATGACATAAGCAAAGGAATAAGTATTTAAGTATTTACGCAAAGGAAGCGAAAGCCGATCCGTTCCAGGGCCGCGACGGGGCCCGGGAGCGCCCCGCGCTCTGCTGGACAGCGCCACCTGCCGGCCGGCGGCAGCACCGCCCGGCCACGCGGGAGCCGGGAGCGGGACTGGGGGACCGGGGGCATTGGAGTGATGGGGGGGCTGGGGGGATTAGGGGACTGGAGTGATTTGGGGACTGGGGGAACTGGGGAACCGGGGTGATAGGTGGGATTGGGGGAACAGGTGGGATTAGTGGGACTCATGGGAGGACTGGGGGGATTGGGCGGACTGGTGGGATTAATGGGATTGGTAGGACTGGGGGGATTTGGAGTGAAAGGGACAGGAGGAAGCAAGAATGCCTGCACCTGCGCATTCCCCAAGCAGCCAGGGATCTGCTTGTAAGGCAGATCACAGTGCCTCATTATGGATATTTTGTAGAAATGTTTTACTTTCCTATGAAAACATTTTTGAGTGATGTTTTGGGTGTCCTGGGTAGTGCAATATATCATTTTACAGAAGTCTATCTGTCTGTCTGTCTATCTGTCTATCTATCTGTCTGTCTATCTATCTGTCTTCTATCTATCTATCTATCTATCTATCTATCTATATCTATCTATCTATCTATCTATCTCATGAATCGTAGAATGGCTTCAGTTGAAAAGGACCTTAGAGATTTGTTCCAACCCTTGTGCCAGGCAGTGAACCTTCCACCAGACCAGGCTGCTCAGAGTTCCATCCAGCCTGACTTTGCATACTGCCATGGATGGGGCATTCACGGCTTCTCTGGGCAACCTGTGCCAGTGAGTAACCATCAGTAAAAAATTTCTTAGTAATATCTAATCTAAACCAACTCTTTCAATTGGAAGACATTCCCATTTGACCTGTCATATGCCCTTATCAAAAGTCTGTTTCCATCTTTCTTGTGGGCTCCCTTCAGGTACTGGAAGGTGCTATAAGGCCATGCCAGAACTCTCTTTTCCAGGCTAAGAAAACCAAATTGTCTCATCTTTTTCTGTAAGGAGAGGCAGTGCAGTCCACTATTTCAGAATCACAGAAGATTTTGAGTTGGAAGGGACCCACAAGGATCATTAAATCCAACTCTTATGGGAGTGATCCACACAGGGATCAAAGTCACAACCTTGGTATTATTAGCACTATGCTCCAACCAACTGAGCTGATTTCATTTTGGGTCTTTGAAGCTTGCTCCAAGAGGTTCATGTCCTTCCTGTGCTGGGGACCCCAGAGCTGGATGGAGCACACCAGGTGGGGTCAGAGCAGAGCAGAGCAGAGCAGAGGGACAGGATCCCCTCTCTTGCCTTGATGGCCACACTGCTTAGGACACAGCCCAGGATGCAGTTGGCTTTCTGGGCTATAAGCACCCATTCCAATGCTTATAATGGAAAGCAGTGATTTTGCAGAGCCAAAATGACTACTTTTACCTCTCTAGAACAGTATCAATTTTAAAGAGAATTTCTATGGATAAAAGAGATAAGCCATCCTCTGGAATTTGAAAAGATGTACACATTAGTTTGCTGGCAACAGTTGAAAGATGAAAGCAGATTTATTCTTTGCAAAACAAAAAGAAAGCACAAAATTTACAGGAGAGGGGAAAATGCCTACTTTTGGCTGGTGGCTGACAAACTCTTGCTGGCTTCACAGAATATCTAAAATTGCAACTGTAGATGAAGTTTTCTATCTGGGTGTTTATAACAGTAGGACCCAAAACTTCATGTTGCCAAAGTTCCTAAAGCTCCAGTTTCTGTAGTGCAATCGAAAACCAGGCCAGGTGGAAAATCTGAGTCGGTGTTGCCCTCCAGACATTCTTGAAATGGGGTAAGAAAGATTGATGCCCAAAGAGAAAGATAAAGTCAGACAAGGACTGGCAGTACACCCTGACTTTCATACTCTCATTCAAAGACTCTTAAAGTTAGGGTCTTCCCTAAACTGCCAAGAATTTTAGCATGAGACAAGGCAGTCTGTCACCACATGGGGAGCATCTCTCTGTTCTACAAACAGCACTGAAACAAAGGGCAGCAAGGATCGCACAAGGATATATAAATTTGGCATCTTTTATTTTCCCTGTTGTTTCTAAAATCCTTCGCAATTACAAGCATCCAAACTCTGGTTTCACTGCCACCACTTTTTCATCAGCAGAATACAAATGACATAAACCCTTCCAGGCCCCCAAGAGAATAATCCCATTCACAAGAAGTTCAAAGGGGATGAGTAAACACCAAAACAGACTTTTGGTTCAACAAGCACCAATTGGTGGCAATTTCTGTGCAGTGGTGCACTTTTTTTTTTTCTTGCATGCCATTTGCTTGCAGGTTTGATTCACAACACAGAGAACCATTGCAAATATGCCATCACATTATACAGATTTGAGAAACCTGGCTTCTCCAGGCACTAATGAAGTGTATTTGTAAATATATACGTGGACATTTTTTCCTTTCCTTAGCAGTTGATAGACTTTTGACATGGGATCATAGGAGACTGTTATCATCAAAATGACAAGGTCCTGGTTTGGCCTTATGGCACCATGGCAAAAGTCCAAAATATAGCAGTGAGCAGAGTGCAGGAAACCCTGGCAATTCCTTGGCCTAAAACACCATCATTGCTCCTTAGGGAGATTTAAATGATTCTTTAGGGGTAAGAAAGAGCTGTCAGAGAGTCAAAGGGAGCTGAGTGCCCACAATGGCTGTTAGCTCATGAAAGAACCACAGTCCCCAAGTCCCAGGTGCCTATCTCCAGCTCTCCCAAAAGCATCACACCTTTTCCAACACAGGGCTCTGCAGCTGCTCTTGCAAAGGAACATTATCTTTTTCTCAGCAGCCATGGAATCACCTTGATTTAACAGCTTTACTCTGGACTCTTATTTTGTTGTTCTAAATGGTCACAATATTTTTAGTATCAAAAAAGCCTGTCTTAGGAAGACGGATAATGTTGATAAATTTTTTTTCTGGTCACTTCATAAGGAAAATTTTGGCTTTTTTTATCTATAAATGGGGAAAGATGTACCAAAAGTAGATTCTGTTATTTGAATGAAAACAAAGTGTTGACAATCTTTCTGCTCTAAAGATTAACTAGTCTCAGGCCCAAAAGAAATGCATATTATTTCAAATGAGTCACAGATTAGAGAAACCAGGGTTACTAATACAGGCTACAAAAAATTTTTTAACACTGAGAGATCAAAGGTTAGCTTACATAGTTCATGACCATATGTATTGAGAATCAATTCAAAGGCCATATATAAAGCAGAAAATAATGGGGTATTAATTCTCCACTGAAAAAGAAGTATTTATTTGTATCTCTATTAATAGTTACTGAGTAATTTGACTGATTGTACCTTTCTTCTGTTTTGTGCAAACTTGAAAATTTGACAAGCCTTTCAAACATTAAACGCTGCTTCATGACTTATTAAATTTCAGTATGGAAGTTAACTTCAGAGAACTCAAGATGTAAGGTGCAATCTACCCCATTCTGTGCTGGGTCACTCAGTGGTTACACAAGGGCAACAACAGCATCAAATGCTGTTTGCAGCAGCACATTGAAATGCTTGTCATCACAGGCTGGCTTTTATCTAGCTTCAGTAACCTAACAAGAGGTGACTTTGAATATCAAAAACGATGGGGCAGACTGCAGCAATGGCTATCCTGGTCCACCAGACAAATTATTTTGGAGCCTGATACAGCTTGCTGAAGTTAATGACATTTGTGTCTCATGTGGAAGTTAGTCATGGCTGTGAGTTACTTCAAGGCTGTGGCTGTGTTAGAAATTAATAGGATTTTAAAGGGTAAGTTTGCCACATCCTGGCTATGGCCATGTGCATAATTTATATGCCGGCAGAACCAGCATTTAGTTATGTAAAATAATAGTGATTTTTTTTAATAGGTTTTATTTTGACAAAAATATTCAGTTAACCAGATGCAAAATTTCCGTTGAGTTTAGATGCTGCCAGAATGCAGTCACAGGCAATTTGTTTGTTCTTATATGACAGAATAGTTGGTCATTGGTCTTTTACATCTCCTGAAGAAAATCTGTTGACCTTTTCCTGGAAAAGCTCATGTAGTGAAATGCAATTTATTTGCCAGCAGTGCAATGTAATTTATTTGCTACAAGCTCCTGCTTGTGCCTCCCTCCTCACCACAGTGAAGTCTCTTCACCAGCTCTGCCAGGGTGCTCTTCTGTGCACAGCACTGTTCCCTCTGGGATGCTGGCTGCTCCCACACCTCCATGCCTGCTACAGAGGGGATGGAGCAGGACTGTGCTCCTTCCTTCCAGCTGCCAGCCACAAGGGTGGGGAAAGGAGTGTGTTATTTCCAGGACATCCAACAGGATGGAAGCTTTCACAGCCTTCTTGCTCCCATGTAACAGGTAGATTATTTGAGGTATAGTGGGAGGTTCATCTAGTCTCTCCATCACTAAACAGAGACTCTGAGGTCCCTTGGGATCTGAGAGAGATCTGTGCATAGGAAGCTCCTCAGCCTGTTGCCCAGGAAGTTGTGCCAGATCTCAGAGCTGCACAGCTCTCCTTCAGGTGGCATACTGTCCATAATGCTGTAAATCCTACATGAGTTATCAATTATACCTCCAACATACACCCCATGACAGGTATACCCAAGTTATACCCCATGAGAAAGTCTGATACCATCTTAAAAAGAGGTAAAGATGCCCACAGCTGGCTGATTTCAAATATTATACTGACTTTTCTGACCAACTCAGTAGCAGGGAATTATTGATGCATGCAGCACCACCTCCAAACTGGAGTAACGTTGGCATCATCATATTTACCCATAGGGAAAACTCTCTAGATGGGAAACTGAATTACTAAGCATAAATTTTATGATTGCCCAGAACAGGTACAGATAACTTCCATTACAACTCCTTCCATACTGGCTTGATTTTTTTCCCATTCCTGCAGAAACCTTATTTTAATCTGGAGAAAACCACAGTGCTTGAAGAGAAAAAAGATCACTTGCTTCTGACACAGGATTTTTGCTGTGTGAAAGCAGCATGACTTTGAAGGAAGAGAATAATTTTTAAAAAGGACCCAGGACTAAAATAAGTATACAAAACTGAATCTTTATGGATCAGATGCTGAATGAAACTCTGCTGCCTTGAAAACCTGAGAAAAAGTCCTACATAATCATCTGTAATTAGCTTGTATCTTGAACTAATTTTTTTAAGTGCCATTTTAATTGGGTTGAGTAGCACACTTGGCTGTTTTTGTTAAGCTTGATGTAATAGCTCTTTTGCTCAAAGGAGACCACTTCTGAGGAATAAAAATGAAACAGCAGGAATCAAACAGCCCTGTCATATGGAGGGAGAAATCCCCTTTTACTTAAGTACAGCAGCCACAATAATCATCATGTGGCAAAAGGTAACTGTCTTTTCAAATGTGGAATATGCTTCACCTGATGCAATGACAGCCTGAAGCAGTTTTATTTTTAAGTAAATTGAAAACCTTATCCTTGTTAGCCTACCAGAACCGTCAATCTTTAGTTTCAGATTGAAGAACAATGAAACAAATAATAGGCCTATGGAAATGCACTTACAAGGTTTTTCATTTAAGAAAGATAAGAACATCATGAAAATACAGCTTGCTAAGTGTTCTGTCTAATCGGGTACCTAATTTCATGGAGTTGCAAGGATCAGAAGCCTGAAAAGAATATTCAATACCTCAGGGTAGATTTAATCCCAAAACCAATTAAAGGCTGATTTCTATCTGCACTGCAACTTCTGATACTTCTCGATGGTAGGTAACTCAACTGTTGTGGTATCAGGGATAGGAATGCCCAGCAGAGCACAGCACTGGCATAGCTATCCCACCTCGCAGGGCTCTGAGTCAGCTCATCTTCAGCACACTGCAGAAGCTGAGCTCTAAGGAAGCATGCACCAGAACTGCTTACTCAAAGATCTGTGCTGCCTTTCCTGACGTCCCAGTGTGTCCCTTCACCTCCTCCCAGTATGGTCTCCAGAAGGTGTCAAATCTTCCTGCCACATTCTGCTGAAAGTGAACTGGCACCACCCCATGAGATCTACAGCTGTGTCACTTCACATCCACAGGGATACTGGTTCAAAGATTGAACATTGCTTAAGAGGGAGACTGTGATATTGAATGTGTATCTGGGTGTCAGAAGCACACTGGAACAGCCTGCTTTTAGAATCTCTACATAATGATTTCTACAGCTTGGTACAGCAGAGGACAGGTCACTACATGCAGCATTGTTAATATGCGTAAGGCAAATCCATGCAGATGCTTACTGTGTTGTGCTCTTGCTGGAATATCTTCTCATTGCAAAAGCCACCATTGCTTTGAAGAGGTATTCTTCATTAGCATCCCAGGCATACTGTAAAGGAAGATGGAAAATAATTAGTTTCAGCACCAGTGCTGGAAGTACAGAGAGGGAAAAGAGTCACTGAATTTGAAATGTTGTATTGATCAAGAAAATGAATAAATTCTCTAGTTGTGCTAAGAAACTAAATGCCCATTATTTACTATGGACAAAGGACTTTTTCTAATGGAAAAAAAAATGCAACATAAATTGTAATATAAATAATATAAACTGCAATGAATGTTTCCAAAAATTGAATTAACTGAGTATTTCTGAAAGCTGACCAAACTGGAGATGTAAAGTTTATTATACCAAAGACTAGACATATTACTAGAATTCTCCCCACAAAACTACACTCATGGCCTTGCCTCCTTTGCTGGAGAAACTCAGTTAAAGTAGAAGGTTTAAATCCACCCTCAAAGGCTATTTGTGTCTGGCCAAAAATAATAATGAAAAAACTAATGTTTAAGGTGGTCTCTGGGAGTTGGACATTAGGACACCAGGAAATAAACTGAGATTGCAGCCTTATTGCTGCACACTGTCCTGATTACAAGGAGACTCAGCTATATTACACATTATTATATTGCATGTGAGGTAAAAGAAAATAGCACCCTTACTACTTCAATAAGAATAATAATGTAGGCTCCAAAACCTGTTCTCTGTTGTCGATGAAATCATGTTTTCATAATTTAAGTTTTCTGAGACAGCTTCACTGGGTTCCCCTGGGCTTTCATTCACATATGCAATTCTAATGACCTGTAAGAACTGCATCTATTACATTTTTATAACAGGAGCCATGACTGAGGCATACTGATTGAATTTCTTTCCCTTTCAGTAGATTACAAAGATTACTAGTTTCTTGGAATTATATTAAGGGAGGTTAGAAACAGCTTTCTTCAGTCAGTCAGAACGCAAATGTAATCTTTAACTTTCAGCATTAAAAAAATCTGCTCTGTAATCATCCAAACCAGAAACCCGGTGGTGTGGACACTAACCTCTTGTCAAGTTGGACCTACTTTTTCATGGTCCTTTATAGCACATTCAAAAAATGACAATGTACATCAAAAAGCAATAAATAGTATTGAAAATTCTAAATATTAGTTCTGGGTTTTAAATTCTTTTTAATTTTTTTTTTTTTAAATTCTGATTTTGGGTGCATGGAGATGCAACATCTCCACAAAAAAAGAAAAAAAAAAAAAAAAAAAGAGAGAGAGAATCCAGTGCAGGTATCTGCAGCCCTTATGTTGTACTGGCATCCTAGGAAACTGAACAGGGAAGGATGCAATCATTTAAAGGGCAGAAAGTGATCTTGTTTATCATCCCTAGATGAATGTTGAGTGAACTGGGCTCTCTGAGATGAGATAAGACAAGGACAGCAAAGCTGAGGTAGCAGACAACTTGAGCAGCATTAAAGTGCAGCTGCACTGCTGAGAACCTGGGTTCTGACTCACCACTCCTGCCTCCTGAATGCAGGGGATTGTGAGCATACTGTGGTAATGCTTGCCAACCTGGGAACTTAAGCTGATAAAAAACCCAGAGAGAAACTCTTTGAAAAAAAATTTATAAAAGCCGGTGTTTTGATCCCGCTGCACTGATGAAAATGTGACAGTAATGAGATCAACTAGTAATGAAAGAAAAAGAGATTGCATAGTAAGGAATTAATACAGATCCGAGCCATAGAACCATTTATTGTAATTTTAAAGATATCTGTATTTAAACCATGAAGCACAATTTGCAACACTAAAAGGGAAGATCTGTTTTTTCTGTGTGTGGTATTATTGACTGAATCCCTACATGCCATCTGCAGTCTTTGAGAACAGGTCCAAAAGGACAGAAAAAACATACTTTGTTAGCCAGCGGATTAAACCAGCTGTAGAGATAATTTAATCAGTTGTCCTGAAAATGGATAATAATGAAGCACACTCATATTTCATGCTCACATGGACACAAATACAATGCAGCAGTACCAAAAGTACACGTACTCGGTATGTTTAAGTTAAGTGCAATGCATATATACATGCACAATTTGTCACAGTTCTCATAAATAATGCCTAGCACTTCTTTAAGTCAGAGTAACAAAAAGTGTATCTGAAATCAGGGAAGATAATTTGTAGTGAGGAATTCCAGGCCCAGTTGAAAGAGTAGGCACTTGAAAAGAGATAGAATAAACAGAAAACTGCAAGACAGAGGGGGAGGAGACTGGCAGAGAAAGCTCAGCTGAAATCAGGGGTCTGCCTGAGTCAGAAGAAGATATTGCAAACAACCTTCTGGGCAGAAGGGCATGAAGCCCCAAGAAAATGGAGATTAAACAGAAAATAGAGGAGATGGAGATGGCTGTGGGCTCCAGGTGAACAAGAACCTCTGCACATGACTGCATACAGGAATATACAAGTGAGAGGCAACATAATATGGAGGAAAAGTAAGGCAAGAACAACTTTAAGCTAACACACTGTATAAACTCAGGACAGGTGGGCATGAACTTCCAGAAAACAGTTTCTAATCAGCAGCTTTCTCTAATCAGAGGGGCAAAGAAGCCTTGAATGATTCAGATTGGAAGGGACTCTAAAGATAATCTAGTTCCAACTCCCCTGCCATGAGCAGGGACAACCTTCTACTAGACCTGATTTGTTCTACTATGGGGCTTTTTCAGCCTCATCTTTATCCTCCAAATGTGCCTGCAGCACAGCTGATGACCGAGGATGTCCCTGTGCAGTGCAGCTATTGATGCACACTTTCTGTTCCTCTCGAGGAAACATTAAATATCATTTGCAACACATTTAAATATCATTTGCAACCACACACTGTAAACATAACTGTTATCAATGAAACACTACATGATGGCATCAGAACTGTTAAATTTACCATTTTCATTGCGCTACAAAGGAACCAACACAAAGACATTGGCTCAGTTGCACTTGCCATCCTTCATACACTCAGAAGGAGCAGAACTGAACACAGCTAACTGTGAAAGGCAGTCTTAAAGCCTCTTACTGAATGAAGATGATGATGAGATAATGCATGAAAGATGATGAGTGTAGGTTGCCAATGGGGTGAAATGCTGTAAGAGTGCTGTAAAAGACAAAATTTAAGAAATGAGAATATAATATTACAAGATTGCTCTGAGAAACCTGACCTGATTTCAGTGTTGACCCAGCTTTAAACAGGAGAGGACTAGGGACCATCCAAGATCTCTTCCATCCTGGATGGTTCTGTGCTAAACTATACAGCCATTCAGACAGCAGAATGGCTACAGACACACAAACACACTTCTGGATCCCATCTGGTGTCAAAACACAAGGTGTATGTCAGCCTTCCTCCTCTTCATCCTCTACCCTGAAAGCAACCTGAATACATGAGCCAGAAGAGAAGTGCACTGTCTACTTCAGCTGGCTGCAGCCTGAGGTGCCAACTCTTTGACTCTTATGCTTAAAATGCATGGTAACACCAAGTTGCACATACTGTCAGCAACCATCACTTCTTTTCACTCTCTAGTTGCCTGTCCCTTTTGAATTAACTCTCTAATCCTCTGCTGGCTTCATGAACAGAAAGCAACTAGTGGCTAGCAGCTATTCCAGAAGCCACTTGTTAAGTCAAAACCATCCTCAGAGAGACTCATAAATCACCTTCCATTTAGGCCTACAGGCACCGTGTTTCCTCCCATGGATTAGCAAACAACATCTCTGTCAAGTACACCCATTATTTGCAAATAAAATGGTAATGGCTGAATACCTATTGCATCAGAGCTGCTCTTCCCAACTGCAATGTGATAAGAACTAAATAAATACAATAAATGGAACTCCCTGCCTCAGAGTACAAGCTTACCTGGTGAACAAATTTAAAAATGGTGTCCTGTTTTCACCAGCCTCACAGGGGATGGCATACACTACACCATGTGGAAAGCTGCACAACCTATTTCCTATGCCCCTGAATGTACATTGGAGTTATCCTGCCCCTCCTAGAGAAAACTTCCCACAGTATCAGGGCTTTCTGTTATCACGGAGCTTGAAATGACCTGGAAATGAACTAAGCTGACTGTGTCCTACTGGGACACAAATAGTACCCTTTTCTTTGCTAAAATAAATAAATAACTCAAAGAAGTAAAGTGCCCCAAATTCTTTAAGGAAAATGAATTTCAGTTTCATAGTAGTTTCAGTTTTCAATTTCAGTCATTCACAGAGATGACTGCAATGCCTATGAAAAGGAACTACTACTACCTGTGTACCTAATAAATTGGGTTTTATTTGTGGACGATTTTCTATGGCATCATACCATTTTCAGCAAGCTGTTGTTCTAAAATGCTGTTCTTGATTGTCCCGTTCTCTGAGCTTTCACATAGTTTGTTATATGACATAAACAACTACAAAAAACAATAGACTCATCAGTTATTGTTTTTTTTTCTAGCAATATAAAGTGCCTTCATGGGTAAAGATTTGTCTCATACCCTTTTTGAATTAAAACCTAAAAAAATTAAAAATGATCAAACAACCTCCCCTTATTTTACTACAGCTGGAAACGGAAAAGGCACTAAAAAAGGGCATTCCTGGAAACTGCAATTTTTGTTCTTTGCTACTATGTTGAACCAAGATTAAATAAAAATATTAGTCTTTATCATCAAAAGGAGCTTTAATAATTATTTTGACATATTTTCAGCCACAGTATTACACTATTTTTAATAATAATAAAAAACCCAGGCTCGCACTACTGTTTAATTAAAGTCTCCCATCCAAGAGTATTGATTTCAGTATGAATTTCAAGACATTTACTTTGCTGGTATCTTGAATATTTCTTCGTACTTTGTCTGGTTTATGAAATTAACAGTGAAATTCAGGTCCCTGGTAATGTTAGCTTAAATTACCTGATCTTTCAGGGTAATTTTAGAACAGCTTCTACAGTCATAGGGAGTTTCTAGTATCACCAGTAACCTACTGCCTTTTATTTCCCAGGGCTCATAACATAATCAGACACCAGACTTACAGTGGATATGACCAGTCCAGGATGTTTCATACATAATTTTCTGCTGAGCTCTGTTAACATGCTGCAGATTTGCTTTAAGTATTCAAAACTACTAACAAAGTACTGGGCTCTGACATATTAAATCCTTAGATCAGGAAGGACCACTCAGTCATCTAATGTCCCAACCTCTTACATATCTCTCATTGTTCACACCAGTATTTCTACATTAAGCCCAAAGATCTGAATTAAGCCAAAGCATTTCAGTCCTCATGAGACAAGCCTGTGCACCACAGGCAGAGAAGAAAGGCCACTATCTGAAGCCCTCCATTAGCAGGGAATTGATGAGACATGCTTGAATGATCTCTACAGTTAATGCTTGTCTGAGAGCCTGATATAAAGTCCCATTTCATAAAGACCTAAAAATCTTTTCTGCTTCTCTTCCTAGCCATTCTTGACTTTACAATTAGCACTCTTGAGCAGAAGTGCTTTTCCCAAAATACAAACCTACATTTATGCAGCACTTCTCATGCATAAAGTGTAACATCCCTACCGTATTTCCAGGGGGAAAAAAACTTTTGACAGAAAATTATCTTTATGAACAAGCAAGTCTTACATTTCTTTGAAAAAATGCCATTTTAAGGAGTGGGCTAGTCTAATGTCAACAAATGGATGCCTGGATCGTGACTTGAGCAAACTATTACAATTAACACTGCAGAACAAATTGCTTGTGTGGCATTCAGAAATTTTATAGTTTATATTACTTCAATTTTGGTAGATAGTGAGTTAGGAAGAATATGTGAAGATATTTTACTTACTGCATTATCTCCCAAAGCTGTCTTGATACTAATCCGTACTTTGAAAGCATTCTGTGCATCTGACACAAAGAGAAAACAGCAAACATATATTGATATGTCACTCAAAATAGGATTTTAAATCATTTACTTCCCTGATTATTTCACATATGTCAGTTTCTTAAGTGTGTCTTAAGAAATCACCCACTTAGGAAAAGAGAAGTTACTTGCATGAAGAAAAGCCCTACAGAGTCTCAATGAGGTTTACCATGACTCTTTAAGTGAGACCAAGTTCCATGCTTTATTTGCAAACTCATAAAAGAACTGAATGCTCAGAATTTCAGTCCTCAAACTGAAGACAATCAGTAAAAATAAAAATCTTAGAAGCTGGCAGCTTCGTAGTCTTAACTGATAACTACCTTACCTAAAGAAGGATGGGAATCATCTCCAAATCTTACCTGGCTTGCAGAGCTCAGCATGAGCAATGGCAACTACAGAGAGTGTAAGCAGCAAAGCCCGTAACATCCCGTCAGCATGGAAAGGTTGAGGCGAAAAGAAGTGAGCCTCCCCTGTAAAGCACTCTTAAACTTTGTGTGACCCAGGATTAAAGCATCAGGAGCACAAGTGAACGACCAAGTAAAAGGTTTAATTATTAACCCCCATTATTTTAGCTAAAAGCAGGCACTAGAAAGAACTGTCTTCTGTTAGTTATTTACTACCTTCCCGTGTAGAAAAAAATTAAAAAAAAAAAAAAAAAAAACTACAACAAGTATTTAATATTCTTTCTTCCTTTTTAGAAAAATACAACTTTTTTACAGTTTTCTCACAGGCATAGTGTCAGACACACAAGGCGTCTGTGGGATTTCATACCAGAGCAGCTGTTACCTGCAGCAGCTGAATCTGAAGCTTAGCTGCCACTAAATCCCAAAGGAAGCTGCTACCTGTCTTCCATGGGAAACTGTCTGGACTCACTGAGGATCCTTGAGGATAAAGGAAGACTGAGCACCTTTTTCACCTTGCTAAAAGAAATGCGTGAGGAATACAGAAAACCAGGACCCAAAAAACAGGGCTCAGGCACTGCCCCTCACTTGTCTTTGAACTCACAGCACTCGGGAAGGGCCAGCCTGATGGGCACAGTGCCATGGCCCCCAGCCCCACCCCAGCCTCGCTCCTGCGTCCTGGCTCCAGCCCAGCAGAGCAAATGCGTGTTCTACACAAAAACACCCTACATCTGAGTCACTGCTCTGCATGAAAAGAACTGTTATCTGTAGGGAGAAACACTGTTCTCCTGGCTGAGGCTTGTTACAGTAGCAACTAGAATAAGCAGAGGTGCGATAAAGGACTTAGTAGGAAGCGTGTTGAAAAGGAACATATTCTTGTTTTGTAGACATGTGTATACTTGCGTATACTCTGTGTATATGTGTACACACACGTGTGGAAATATTTTATTGTGCTTTGCATTATTAATCAAATGTTTACCAAGACAAATAAATAAATGTGAAGTAAAAAAATCAGAAACTGAAATGTATTGCAGATATTTGAACAGTCTCTGCAATCTAAGCAGCAAGACAGGATTACTTTATTTCATTCTGTTGCTGTACTCCTCCTATAGCCATTCTGATTAATGGTTAGTTCCTACCTTGAAGATCGCTTCAGAATTACTTTCAGTTGGTCCTTTAGCAACAAGAAGTGTCCTGAGACTGCAAACCCAAAGAGCTTCACGTGAATGATAAACAGTGAGAAAAATTGACTTAACAGTGGGGCTGGATTTATTAAACACACTAACCAATATTTACCACATTAGATACTTGAACTTTCCGGTATCAGAGAACTTACTGTTTCAGTTATTTAAAGTATTCTTAGAAGCCACCGTTAAAGGACTTGACAGCCCATCTTTAAAAGTCATTCACCAAGCTGATACCCAGGCACCTCTTACTCTCACTAGGCAACCCAGTCTGGGCACAAAATTATTGGATATATTATCTGCTTAGATGCTTCAATCTATGCCTATGAAAACAAACAAACAAAAAAAAAAAAAAAAGAAAAAAGTGATGCATTCATTTCTAATGACAGCTTAAATTAACATGCTGCATATGTGCACGTCAAAAGAAGTGCACTGAAAAATGTACAGATGTATGAAGGACTATCAGGTTTCTGTAGCATTTGAAACTTAAAATCTTAAAAGAATGTGAATGCAGTCAGTTTCATGGTAAATTCGTGTGCATTGCTTCAACAGTAAACATGTGAACTATTCTGCACCTTTGGGGAAAACACTGAAGAACTAGGGAAGAGAGAAGAAAAGCCAAGCACTCTTTCCCTGCTGACAGAAGGCAAATGGAACTGAGTGCAATACACAGCATCACCACTTCTCCCTGCTGTAAAACGCCACAAATCTGTTCTTCTCCTCCGAATTGCACGGGGTCGATGTCAAAGTACACCGAAGGCACACGACACCAGCAGGGACAAACTCAGAGGACATGACTGGATTCCCTGATCAGAGCTGCTGAATTCCAGCCATGATGGCTGATTTTCCCCAATTTGTCTTGCTGGCAAGAAGCAAGACAAATGATTTTTTTCCAGCAGAGAGGGGAGGAGTCCAGGAGAAGTAGCAGTGTGATAAACACCCCAGCTCAGAGCTCACAGGGAGGGAGGGCATCATGCAGTTGATATATATGTGCATAGCAATGTGCATGTGCGCCAAATTCATCCAGATGCAGTTTTACATGCAGAGTACTGCACATAAGCAACCAATTGCTACACATCTATAAATGTTTTCCCAAAGCCAGCATGTTTTTTAAATAAGCCAGGTGGACATGCAAGACTATACCAGGTGTTATTAGGAGGACAACTTTGCTTCAAATTAATAGTATTTTTAAATACTGTCTTAAAATGTACTGCAACTTCTCAGTTTACAAATGGAGTATATCTGTACAATCTAAAAAGAAAGATATTCTTCCACTTTGTATCTTTTTAATAAATCTACATGAATGGATAACTTTCTGCCCAGCCTCTCTGCTCCCATTTTTTTTCAGAAACACAGCACTGTTTAAGCACGTCTGCATTTGTTTTCCACTGATTAATCAGTTTGCTTGAATAAATTACAATCTTCGTGCACATATGCAAGGTATGTTTTCAACTGACTACTATGTTTAGATTTCCTCCTTTATAGTATCTTTGTTTTTCCAAACTACTGTGGAGCTACAGGTCATAGCCATGAAGAATTTCATGCAAGATCAGCATTCCAGAAATATCACTGAACTAGTGCAAAGTATTATTTCTCTATAGTACCAAATGAATTTGTCTGCCTGGTTGAAAATAGGAGTATCTCTGTATTTTTTTATTAAGTGCTTTTGACCTACAGAAGCTCATGTATAATCTGTATGTACATATTTAAAAATACACCAAAATTTGGACTACCAAACAAATCAGGAGAGGACTGAAATTTCAAGAAAGCATATGACTTGCTAAAACAAACAACCTCCATCTTCTCCATGTGGTTAGCAATGTACTTTTTTTGCTCTTTTCAGTGTCTTTGAAATGGAAAATCCCAGGGAAGTAAAATATTGATAGCTATTGTATAAGTTAATTAACAGCTATGGCTAAACTTAACCTCAGTTTTCAAATTTGACAAATTAACAGTTTTAAACTCCGAGGAAGTTAATCTTTAGTCTCAAATAGTTGTGTCCAACTCTTACGAGGAAAAAGTCAACGTGTGACTGTCAGCATTAGAAATGTTCTCATGGAAATGTACCTGGCGAACTGCAGACCCAAATTGCGGTTGTGCACAGTGCTGTGCAGTTCCCTGGGTGCAGTAGAAATGACAAACACTGCATGTCTTTTCCAGAAGACATGGGGAAGAAGGTGTTGAATGAGGACTGCCACCGCAGTCATCACTGTAACAGTGCAGAAGTGACTTGGTTGTCCCCAAGTTTTTATCAGACCTCACAGAAGCAGACAGTGCGTGAGAAATCTTTTAGCTCTTGAGACAGTCGTGCAGGTGGGGGAAGGATGCACTCCCCAGCATTCCCACATATCACCTTGCAAAGGGCATTTTGCAGTGGAAAGCACCAAGGACAGCCCACAGCAGGGCTGGCACTGAGAGCAAGCAGAGACTTCCAGTATGGAGCGGGTGGGAGGGTGGTACTGCTGCATCCTCATGTTTATTACACACAAAACACACCAAGAAGTGCCAAAGAAAACTGATCCATCCCAAACCCTCGCTTCCGGCATGTCTCCTACTTAGCACGCATTTTCTGGGTCTGACAAATCCAAGCTAGTGATTCGACTGTCATTTCCCTCATGTTCTTCTGTTTACATCATCCAGGGAAAAAAAAAAAAAAAAAAAAAAAAAAA
Organism: Sitta carolinensis; assembly: GCA_032173965.1. Lineage (NCBI taxonomy): Eukaryota > Metazoa > Chordata > Aves > Passeriformes > Sittidae > Sitta > Sitta carolinensis. The sequence goes on from CM063283.1 coordinate 99,025,231, forward strand.
AAAAGAGAGAGATGTACAATTCCATGAGGAAAAGTGACACTTTTCTCCTGGAGCATACGGCAAATATTATGGTGAGGACAACTTTTACATAATTTGTATGCTTATCAAATGTATCTTTCCTTTTTCCGCAGAGGGCTTGGGCATACAGCAAAGAGAGTGAACCCTTCTTATCTGCTTATGTCAGTCTACAACGGCAGAAAATACAAGAAATAGAAACCAGAAGAGCCACAGGGAAATGAAGTTCAAATGTGTGCCAAACAGAGTCACTGCACTCCTACACAGAGCAGCTCTACTGTGCAAGCACAGTTCTTTGCATACATCTTGAAAGACATGCACAGATTTATAGAGCAACGTGGTACGTGCGTGGTAGTTACTTGCATGGTACATAACTACAAGTTGTAAGAGAAAAGTTTCTCTGTTCTGGGCTACTCTGTACAGTACAATCTGTGCATCCTGTATTGACCTTCTCATGATGGGGTTCACGTGGTACTGGACCATGAAGGAATATTTTTCTTTAGAAAATATGGAAGAGTGAGTTCCACAGCCTGAAGGTTGCCACAAAAATAAACTATGCTTGTGAAGGCCTGTGGTCTGTAATTCCAGCGTAAGGAAAAACAGCTACTGACTGGAACACAGTAATACTTCGAACATGTGAATGGCTCTTGCCTGGAAATGCAAGATTTTTCTTTCAGATACAGTATCAATTAAGTTATATGGAAATCTGCACCTGGACTTGAAGATCAAACTGCTATATGTGTATAAATTAATAAAAACAAACCAAATGGAGAAAAATGCAACTACTGTATTCTTGAAGAAAATTACTCAGAATCATTATGGATATCTGTAATAGCTGTTACATTTTTTGTTTTCTCAAAATGAGATCCTACTTCTAATTGCTGAAATATATAAGCTTAAGATGGTGCCTTCCCCAAGAACACTGGAAAAATGCCATGATGAAATGTAGCATGCCAAAGAAAGAAATTACAGAATTTATCAATTTAGACTCATAAACAGCTTAAAGAAAGGTTAATATTATGGCTCTTCCTCTGTTGATGGGAAGATGAAAGTTATAATTTCCTAATGAAATAAGATTATGAAACACATTTGGTTGTCTTTTTCAAAACTTTCATGGACGTCAATGGTTCCTCAGTTGTTAAATGCACAATACTGCCATCTTCTGTATACAAAAAAGAGCAAATAATGTGTTATTTTACATGTATGCTCTGCACAAGTAACAGTGGAAGTCCTACTGATGACAACTCCATTTTAAGAGAGTCTAGGATCTGGCACATGGTTAAAGTAACAGCAGAGAGATCATGGTCTGAATATTCATTGATCAAGTGGCAAATGTAACTGCTGACTATAGCAGTCACATGCTTGCTTTGAATAACTTCACTGAGCTTCAGAGTAAGAAAGAGGATACTCATTACATGTTAATGAACAGCACAGTCAATTAGTCAGATTTTGACAGAGCCTGCTGTGGTGTGCTTCACTGTCAGCAGCTCCGGCTGTGTCTGCAGTGTACTACCTCCAGGACACAGGAAATAAGCTCCTACATTGTGGTTTAGGAGAATAATTTAGACCTTAATCAACAATGTACATTATTAATAGCTATGCAAAACATGCCCAAATGAAAGCTACAACACACTCTGCCTCTGAAGCCTGCAATCTAACACTCCTGTCACAGAGGAATTGATTACTGACAACTTGCATATTTCCACGCATCATACCCATGAGGGTCTGTGTGGAATAGTTTCCTGCCATGAAATGCATTTATAATCAGGTCAGGTACTATGCCTCAGAGACTATGAAGGGAATACATCAGTGTAAGCTAAATTGATCAATGTACCACTCTGGTGTGCTGCTGCTGCTGCACTGGAACTGTGACATCCCTCAGCCCTGAGAGGCTGTGGGGCACGGCACCCATGCTCACAGCAGCCAAGGGACACCCTGAAAGTTCACCTCATGGCAGGCACCAAACACCCCACTCCCACACACAATTCCCAACACAACGCAGACAGCTCAGACACAGAGCACGGGCAGGGGCAGCCAGTCACTGCCCAGAGCGTCACTCAGGCACTGCCATGTGCAGCAACACCGCAGGCAAGCTCAGACACCACTGCACAAGCCCCAGTTACCCAGCGCGGCTGAGGACACTCAGTCCGGAAAGGCTGGGGGAACTGGGCCTGCTCAGCCTTGAGGAGACTGGAACAGATTACCCAGAGAGGGTGTAAAGCCTCCGTCCCTGGAGATATTCAGGAACCATCTGGACACAGCCCTGCGTCCTACGACGGCCCTGTCTGAGCAGGGAGGTTGGAGCAGCTGATCCACTGTGGTCCCTTCCAACCTGACCCGTTATGTGATTCTGTCACAACGAAACGTTCTGTGCACCCCCTCGCTTGTGGTCTTTGGGAGAGTATGGTACACGGGGCTCCCCAGGAACTGCCCTTCCGAGCCCTCAGTGCCCTCAGTGCCCCCAGCACCGCACGGCCGCCGCGCCCCTCAGCCGCGGCAGCGGGGCGCGCCCGGCCCCGCGCGCGGCCGCCGGAACCGATTGCGTGCCCTTCCTCCGCAGGGTCACGTGACGTCCCGTCGGTACCACAAGATGGCGGCGCCCATGTTGGTGCCCGAGCCCCCCCTGGGAAAGCCGAGGTGAGGCCGCGGCCGGGCCGGGGCTGGGACCTCCCGGGGCAAGGGGAAGGGCCCGCGGGTCCTTGCGGAGAGTCGTGGCTCCGTCCTGGCTGGGACCGCCCGAGCGCACGACGGCCGCGTTTGAGGCCGCCCCGTGGCCAGGCCCGGCAGTGGCGCAGCTCCGCGCGGCCGTGGCCCGGCGGGACGGGGGAACTGCGCTCGGTAGTTCACGGGACGGGAGCGCGGCCGCGCTGGAGGCGGCAAGCGGGTCCGGAGCGGGGGGAGCCGCGGGCGGGGGCGCTGCCGGTGCCGTCCCCGGCCGGAACCGGGGGGAGCGGGGCCGCCGTGCCCGCTCGCCCGAGCTGCGGCCAGGTGGGGCCGTGTCCGCGCCCGGGAAAGCGGCGGCCCTCAGTGATGTGAGAAGCGGCGGAGGCCGCGGTGCGGGGAGGCAGTGCATGCCCGGGCTGAGCCCCGTCCAGCCCCGCCGCGGAGGCTGTGGGCCAGAGCAGCCATGCTCTCAACGGGATTCCCCGGTCGGAGTCTCCAGGTGTTCGCCGATGCTCTGCTCCGGTGTCGTGCGGCTGGAGGGAGAGGCGAGCCCCAGCCCTGGAGCGGCTTGGGCGCCGCTGGTCCTTGCGCGTGAGCTCTGTGCCCACCTCCTCGTGTGCTGGCCTGGCAGTAAGGGGAGTTCCTCCGTCCCTTCCTTGGCTTTCAAGAAAGAGAAGTTCGCAGGGAACTGGAAAGGAGCTTCTCGCTTGTCAGCCCCAGGCACCTACTGAGGGCTGTGATCCGCTTCAGGCGGGGACACGAGGCTGGCCGGCTCTGAGGCAGAGGGCCCAGGCGGGGACGTTGGTCCGTGCAGGCAGGCACTGCTGCCGGGACAAGCACCGTGGGGTCAGCCCCGCACACACAGGTGTGCAGCTGGTGAGGATGTGAGCGATCCTGAACAGCATTGGAGATGCGGGCGAGGTTCTGGATGGCTGAGTTACACTTGTGGAATCTTTTAAAATTACTCTAAAAATGGAAGGTTTTGATCTCCTGCATTTGGTGTGGCACAATGACAAGAGTTAAAGATTTTTCCTCCTTCCTATTTCTCCATTATGACCTGGCTAGGAAGAGGAAAGATAGAATGAAACTAGACAGAAAATAACTTGATGTGAAAAGGCTTTTAGATGCATTTTAACCATAGTGAAAACATTGGTGCTGCTTGACAGCTGTTCAAAGCTGTTAGACAAGCAAGGAAGAATCTGGCCAAGTTTCTGTAGCAGCAGAGCTGTGCTGAGCATTGTCTGTGGGGGCTCTGGAGTGTGTTTTGTTAGCTGTGCATTGAGACTGCTACCTATGGAGAATATCAAAGGAGAAAAGAAAGTACTTGAAATTTCATGTCCTGTAAAAGAAAGACTAGAATGTGCTGAAAGGTGTACCAAAATTGAAGGGTAGGAGATCCCTAAGTTCTTCTCCCTTATCTTACCTAGTGACCAAGTTTCAGGAGATTTCATGGAGTTGGTGATGATGTCAAGCACTGCATCTCAAGATGAGACCCTGTGTGTGGTGTCTTGCTGCTGCCCACGTGCAAGTCAGAGCACAGCCACAGATTTACAGATTTCATTGTCACATCAGATGCTGCTGTGGAGTTACTGTTTCATATAAATGCCTGTTTATTTTGCGGTTTATGGGATTTTGTATTGCTGAAGGAAACTAAGTGCATGTATGACAGTAAAAATTATTTGTTTTGCAGTTTTAACATAAGTAATGTTTTCTCATCTTCAGCCATCAAAAGTACAGAGCTATTCTGAAGAAGGAGAAGAGGAAAAAAAAGCGTCAGGCTCTTGCCAAACTAAGGGACTCAGGTGACTGAAGTATTTGGTGCTGTCAGTGGAACTAGAAATGATTGAGGGTTTTTTGTTGTTTTGGTTTTTAAAGATACACAAAATTGTATCTGTTTGCTGTAGCGTGCAGTTATGTAGATGCATTGAACTGTGTTTTTTCTCAGAAGCTGCAGAAAAAGATGAATCTGTGTCTGAGGAGGAAGAGGAGGAAGTGGAAGAAGAGGAGGAAGAAGAGGAAGAAAAAAAGCTTGAGGCAGAAAGGTGAGACATCTTGAAAATGGCATATATGCAATAAACACTTTCATAATCAATTCCATTTTAGTACTTTGAAAAGTTTGAATATATTCTGTGAAACACAATTTTTATTGAATATATTGGGCTACCCAGTCCTTTCCTCTAAAGGCTGAGTGATTTCTATGGAATTATCTCTCTTAAATAAGATCAGGTAAGTTCCAGTTTTTACTGTAGTAATAAATTTGAGTTGTATTTGTGACTGTTGCATCAGTCATGGGTAGTCCTTAAGCTGGTGGTCTGAGTGGTGTCTTGGTTCTTTGGCAGACAAAAACTACATGAGCAGTGGTTGCTTAGAGAAGAAAAGGCCCAAGAAGAGTTCAAGCTGAAGAAAGAAAAAGAAGAGGCTGCAAGAAAGCGTCAAGAAGAAGAAGAGGTATAAAGATGTAAAACTTTAGAGTTGTGCTTGGCAACAAGGTAGACTTAGTGTAAATACTTTTATTAGTTTGTGATGGACTCATTTTTGTTGACACTGGTGTGTTTGAAAGCATAGACTCTCCACTCTTTTCTATAGAAAAGCTAAATTGACAAGAGAAGAAAACAACAACTCTTAAAAGGGTTTTTGTCAGAGATTTAGTTGCTTCTGACTGGATGAAAACTTGATGGTCAAGGAGTTTTAATGCAACATGGTAGTCTTGACTTTGATTGTAAAGCATTATTCCTTTATTTTTTTTTTTTTTTTTTTTAATTATAAAGAGGAAGATCAAAGAAGAATGGGAAGAGCAACAAAGAAAAGAGAGAGAAGTGGCACAGCAGAAGCAACAGGAGAAGAGAGAGAGAGAGGTGATTCCTGGTGGTGGGAGGATATACATGTTCTATATCCTGTGACATGATCAAATGCAACAGTTATGCATGCTGAAGAGGGATTTTTGTTATAATTAGCAAATGCATTAGTTAACCTGTTCTAAGTTCCTAAACTGTTCTTAAGTGTTAAAGGATCCAGGGGGTCCATATACTGAAGTCTAACTTGTTACCACATCTGGTTGTTCACAGTATATAATTGTTTACCTCAGGTAAATATGAAAGTACTGTGCCAATGCAGGTTCTGATAAGTGCACTTTCTGCATCATGTGTTAAAGATAATCCTTCCTTAATGTCCCAGTTAAACACAGTCAGTACTGAAGAAAATGCCTAAAGAGGATATGGAATATGAAAGTACAATGCTGCTGTTCCTTAACACGGTTCTGAACCAAAAGATGTGATACAGCTCTTCTTTACCTGACTCATCCAACAGGACATATCTTTTTTCAGAGCTCCTTGGGTGGAATAAAAAATGATATTGAAGATACAAGTCATTGATAACATTTCTGTTAACAATACATTCTTCTTCAGTTTTAGAAGTTCAGTGACCTGGATGTAAGTTGTCCTATACAGTAATCCAGTGTGAGGACTGGCCTCTTACTGCCACTGAAGAATGACTGCAGCTTTCTAGCATCTGGTCATTTTAGATTCTCCACAATCACAAAGTTTCCAGTCATTTCACTGAGAGTTGTCTTGCAGCTGACAGCAGAAGAGTCATGAGCAGACAGTTCTGGCTCTCTCTGCAGTTGATGGTTGGTTGTGCCACTGATTATGTAACACTTGAATGAGGGATGGCAAAGAACAGCATTTATTGTATTTCCTGTCTTCCTTCGTCTGGTGTTTAAGTGTCCGTTTCTGTCTTTGCAGAGCAGGGAGAGAAAACAATGCTTATGTCTTTTATTTAGGGTTGAGATACAGTTTGGAGAGAGTTGAACCATGATAACAGCAGGATTTTATTCCTCCCCTCTGTCCTTGTGTCTGGGTTTGCCCAAGCCCTCAGTGGGATAACTGGTGTCCCTGAACTAGATGGAAGCAGCTTTCTTTTTTGTTTGGTTGTTGAATTCTTTGCTTTGTGTTTTTCTGAGTTTTTATTTATGGGGATAGTGAGTTAAATTGGCTCATAGAGGGCAATGACAGGCACCCAAAGGGAAACTGATTACCCAGCTAGGAGCAGAGCCACCCATTTCAGCAGCAGAAAGTTGTTTAATTGGTTTTGCCTGTGTCTTGAAACAGCAGTTTATTCAAATTCTAACAGTGGCACAAGAAAAAACCTAATTTCCCTCCCTAAAATGAAGAAATAGATTTTCTGGTTTGATAGATGGTGGTGGTTTGAGGCTTTTTTGGAGGGGGTGAAGGAGTAGTTCTGGCTTTGGTTTGTTTGTGGGGTTCAGGGAGGTTTGTTTGTTTCATTTTTACGTATTAGGGTGGGTACTATCTGACATCCTTGGTGATCAGTACCAGATGCTGTTTGGGTCCTCATCTTGAATTGCATTTTTTAATTTTATTTGCTCTTTTTATATTTAATTAATTCTCTTCCAAATTAAACTAGTCCTAGCATATTTTCTTGTATTGTTTATGTTTAAATATCTTTTTTCTAAGAAGTTCATAGAATAATTTATTAGAAGTAGTGTCCATCCAGTTTTGGAGAGTGGTATTGTTTTGCTCAGCCCACTTAGAAAAAGGAAGGGAAACTTTGCTTTCCTGTATTTGGAAGGCTAAATATGGTTACCAGTTACATCTCTTGCTGTAAAAGAGGCTCACTAAGCATTGTGTTTTCCTGTGTGTTCCATAAAATGTGTAAGTTAAAACATTTCATGCGACTAAACAATTATGGCCTTACCTGCAACCAGGCTGTGTGTAAACCAGAGCAGGAGATAGATTTAAGAATCAATCGTTCAATGATAGTTTAAAAAAATAAAATGAAACTTTTATGTTGTCTTTCATTTAGTTTAGAAAATCCTCTACATGAGGGTCTTGGCTGATGTATCCTTTAACAGCTTTGTAGTAGATGAACTGCTACAGAGCCAAAGTAAATCTCCTGTTTTTAAAGCAAACCCCATCACACTTTCATTATGCATAATCACTGAGCATTGTAAATTAGGTTCTTAACTAAAGAAACCAGATGTTTTGTGTATCCTCAGGGTTTTCACTAGTCCTGTGTTTACACCATTTATAGGCAGCTGTGCAGAGGATGCTGGATCAAGCTGAAAGCCAGGTATGCTTGGAGACTTTCTGAAAAAAGAACTGAAAAGTAATTTAATTTCCATCCGGTGTTTGCTGTCTAGCATGCTGTCCATCTGCTCTCGAGAACCTAATGGCCTGAATAAATTTAATATATAGTGGCTTGCATGAGCTGTAAACAATTATTTACTGGGTGGAACATAATTAAGCATATTTCTGGCTGGTTGGTGGCAGTGCAGCTGTGCATGCTGATGACTGTTCAGGAGGTCTGAGTCAAAATGAACCTGGAAATACTGCTGTGGGCTGTTAAAAAAACACTAGGCATGATGGTTTATACGTGAATTGTAATTCTAAATAAATCTGTCAGTCCTGGGTGGCACTTGTCTTTTTAAGCAGATGTCAGGCTCTAAATAAGAGGATTCAGTGGTAGAGAAGGGCACAGATCCTTAAAGAAAAGAGAAAAAGGTAGGAGAAGCTTGACTGCTTGGATGCCTGGAAGAGCATGGATCTCAAGCTGGCAGTGTGTAGAAAAGAAATACTGCAGTTTTCATTTGAATCTTAGAGATTGTTTTAAGGAATAATTTGGCTTGTTATCCCTGTCGCATGGTTAAACTTGTGAAGATTCTTTCTCTGTTTAAACCACTGCATGAATCTGAAAAATAAGTTTTAGCCTAGTTATCCATTGTTTATTGACTGCCAGAGCAACACTGGAGTTATATTTGGTTCCAAATCACGTTTAAACTCTTCTTTAGGTAGGGAATCTGTTTCATAGGATGGGTAGGGAACTGCTCTGAACTGCTGCCTGCCCAGAGCTCAAGATGCATTAGCAGTCATGTCTGCAGGAGCCTAGTCAGAAATGTGGTATGTTAGAGACTGCAATAGAGTATCAGTTCAGGGTTCAGTTACTGCTGACATAACAGTGCTGTTCTGGTGATAGAAAATTATGTCTGCAAGTCATGAACAGAATTGTAGCTGGGTAAAATGCTGCTTGTGAATAAAAAGAATTTTCAGTTGTTTTAAAATGAAAACCTAGGCAAGTCAGCTTTATAGATTGTTTGTTAGAATGAAAATTCCTTTTTAAATATGTGTCTTGGTTGTAGTCATTCAAAGCTTGCCACTTGGTGAGGCCATTTTGAATTACAGAAGTCTTAATGATCCAAGATGATCAGTAAGGACACTTTTACTTCCAGTGCTAACTATGAATATAATTTTTTTTAATTCTGGCCTTTGTCAGGTTGCTTTTATTTTAGCCTTTTCTAGATGCACATAACAGTGATAATGATGAGTTTGCTGAGCTTTGGGCTGTTGCAGAGAAAAATAAATAAAGTCCTAACTTTGTCTCTGCCAGGTTGTGGTGGTTTTGGCTGGGGTAGAGTTAATTTTTTTTCATGGTGGCTAGTATGGGGCTTCATTTTGGATTTACACTTAAAATAGGGTTGAAAATATGGAGAAGTTTTTGTTATTGCTGAGCAGGGCCTACACAGACCAAAGGCCTTTTCTGCTTCTCATACTGCCATGCTGGTGAAGAGGCAGAGGGTGCATGGTTGGTTGGGAGGAGACTGCCAGGACAGGTGACCCCAGCTGACCAAAGGGGTGTTCCAGACCATCCGACACCATGCTCAGTGTATACAGTGGGGGAAGAAAGAGAAAGAGGGAGACATTTGGTGTGGTGGTGTTTGTCTTCCCAAGTCACTGTTATACATGGTGGGGCCTTGCTTTCTGGGAGATGGCTGAACACCTGCCTGCCCATGGGAAGCACTGAATGAATTCCTGGGTTTGCTTTGCTTGTGTGCCTGGCTTTTGCTTTCCCTCTTAAACTCTTTATTTCAACGCATGAGTTCTATATCTTTTACCCTTCCATTCTCTCCCTGATGAGAGCCTTGGTGGGACTGTGAGCAAGTGGCTCTGTGGGGCTTGGCTGCTGGCTGGGGTTAAAACACAACACAGGTGTATAAAGAGAGACCAAGGCACAGGGCAGCTTTGAAAAGCAATGCTTTAAATAGGTTCAGCTTGCCTTATGTAGAAACATAATGCTCATAACTGCATGTGAATTCAATTGGTTTTATTTTTGACACTGTTTCTTTACTGTTTTCTAACTTTTGTCTGTTTCAATGTTTCTTTCACAGCTGGAGAATGGTGTGAGTTGGCATAACCCAGAGCCCCCAGAGAATCTGGGCACAGAGAAGGACAGAGCAAATTGCCCATTTTATATTAAAACAGGTTCCTGCCGATTTGGAGACAGGTAATCCATTGAGTATTTATCAGGATAGAAGTGTCTTGGGGGGATAAAATGCAGGCAACTTAATTAGGCCATAAGAAAACGGAGGAAAAATTGCTGCATAAAATACTTCTGTGTATTTGGATGTGGACTAAGAGCAGAGCATTGCCTGGCTGGAATTGAGGTATTTATTGTTATGGCGTATTATTGATGGTGCATTCTGGTTACATTGGTCAGACTTGAGTTTTTCTTAGTTTAGACTCATGCACAGATATATTCTGACAGAATGTGTATGGTCTGTTATTAGTACAGGTCTGATATGTCAGATGCTAGTTTTTTATATTTTCTAATTTGATATCATCAAATCCCAAATGGACTAAAAGTAAGTTAAGGTAAATCTGTACACTTGGGAAAGTTGTGAGCTAGCTTCACTGCTTAAATGTGTGATACATTCAATTGTGATTCTGGTACACTGACAGGGTGCTCCCGTCTCAGGAGGGAAATGTAGTAAAAGGCAAGAACAGAAAAACTCATCAGGACAATGAGAGATGAGCAACACCTCTGTAGAAGTGGCTGACAAGTCCAGACTCTGCTTTCAAAGAGTCTGGAAGAGGACTGTGGTAGATGAACATCAAACTCAGGAGTAGGGTGGGAATGGTGATTTGCAGCTTTGTCAGGTGTCTCAGAATGTTTACCAGTCTTTTCGAAAAAGAAAAGACTTTCTCATATGAAACAAATGGCAAACTTGTTCCCAGAGGACATAAAGCCGTAAGTATAAATGAATTTTTGGAGTACATGTTCATTGGCACGCAGGAACAATGATGGCCCAAATACAGCTCCTAGCTTGAAAATCACTGATTTTTTTTTTTTTTTCTTTTTTTTTTTTTTTGTGCTAAGGAGAAACAACAGCTTAGCAGGGAAGGACTCTGATGTTTATTACATGAATCTTCAGCAATAACTTGCATCACTGAAACGTGTGGTGTAGATATTGTAGTTTTCTTTATCCTGGGAGTAATTTGTTCCAGTATGATGTATATTGTGGATAATTATAAGAGACTTCAACTATATGGAAGCTTCAAGTTCACTTTTTTTTTTTTCCTATTCTGAAATACATATGTTGAATTCCATAATAAAAATTTCACCACCTATGTCACTGCAGACAGCTTTTTTTTTTTCAAGTGTCTGGATCTTTGTAATCTTTGCAGTATTTTTGTTTCAATGGTCTTTAATGGAGATAACCTCCATGGATTATTTATGGATTGCATCAAATTCAATTTTTTATTTGAAGTTAAATAATTGAATTTCAATTAAATAATTTAAATTAAATGATTGAACTTTATTTTCTAAGGGTTATTCATATGCAAATACTGAGAAACATCATATTCTGCCCTTCTTCATTCGCCCCTGTTGATCTCAGCTACCTCTCTTTCATCTTCCTTTTTTTTTCCTCACATACCTGCTTCCTTCATAATCTGGTCATTTTAACATCTGGTGCTGTCTGTAAGTTGAAGGACTGGTATAGCTAGGGTGGGACTGGAAGGATGGGTTGGATGGAGTTGTGAACAACTAAGAGCTGTCAACAGAGTTACCAACAAATAACTGTTGAATCTTGTCAAAGCTTGCTATGTCCTGAAGAAGCTAAAACTGGCTGAGTTTGCTACTACCAATTTCCCCAGTATTTCAAACCCTAACATTTTGCAGTAATATGGGATTCTTGGGTCATTTGTTTTCCTTGGGATTCCTTTTGTTCTGTCATGTGAATATATCATTTTGTGTACAGACAATATTAGGTGGGTTTAATATTTTGTGTTCTATTACTAAAATTGAACAGCAAAAGGAGACGGCTTCTAAAATGTAAAAATCATCAAATTAATTGCCTCCTGGTTTAGTTTTGGATTTTGTTGTTGTTGTTTGCTTTTTGAAGTCTAAGGGGTCAGCCAGAAGGTGAGGGTCCGTTTCTGACTGACTGGATGCAGAAAAGCTTCCTAGCAGAAGTCTGAGTTGTAATTGTCCATTTTGAGACCTGACCTCCCTGCAGTTCATCTGTGCTGTCCAGTGACATAGAGACTAGACTAGTCTGGGTGTTTTTCTCATCATGTCACAAAAAGGAGAAATGTGTTGGAGAGTGCATGACCCAGTTGCTTGGGGACATATTGAATGGGAATCATAAAGCACAGTGAAATAAACATGGAGAACGTGTGTTCTTACTGAATCTAAAGGTGTCTAGGGGAGAACTGTATTTCAGCATGTTTGTGAGGTAGCCTGAATATGATGGATGATGAGGGAGATTTAATACTTTTATGGCTGCCAAGAAAAGATGCAGATTAAAATTCCACTGATTTAGAAAAATCTTTTGTTTGGTTGGGGTTTGGGGTTTTTTTGTTTGTTTCTTTAGCGTTTTGGGGTTTTATTGGTTGGCTGGTTCAGTTTGATTTGAGATTTTTTTGTTAGAAGTGGAAGAATACCAGTCTTGTAGTCATCCGGGTGCAGGTGCAAATGTGCTGTTCTTCCCTCATTCCTGCTTTCCATCCCCATATGATAAGAACAACTTCAGTAAAAGTTGTTCAGTTTGCAAAAAGAAGAGCAGGGACTTTAAAATCTCTTTACAGAAAGACTCCTGACAATCTTAAAAGATTTCATAATAAAAGCCCTTCAGAAAATGGGAACACATTAACTCTAGTAGCCTAAAGGAAATTACTTCAGCTGTCATTGTGACACTGGTACCTATAACTTTTGTAGTTTTGCTTTCTTAAGAATGTGTTAATGGCATTAAGGAAGCCTTAAGCTCATGTATAAACTCACTCTGAAAGATTTGGTTTAGTAACTGAAATATCTTGATCTTCCAATAATGGATTTTCTTTTATAATAACTGTAACTAAAAATGTTTGAAACTTCAACAAGTGTATTTTCTGCTGAAAGTGCCAATCTTTCCTCTTCTCTTTCTTCACAACACCTGTCCAGGTGTTCTCCGCAAGCATAACTACCCCACATCCAGCAAGACACTGCTCGTGCGAGGGATGTTCATCACTTTTGGCATGGAGCAGTGCCGGAGAGACGACTACGATACAGATGCCAGTCTGGAGTACAGTGACGAGGAGACCTACCAGCAGTTCCTGGAGTTCTATGAGGATGTGCTCCCCGAATTTCAGAACGTGGGGAAAGTGGTTCAATTTAAGGTATGCATCTAAGTGCGGCTTAGGAGCATGAAGAGAAATTCTGTACAGCATGCCCCAGCTAAATCCTCCGAGCACTAGGGAACTATATAGTGTCCTTACAGCAAACTGTGCATCTCTCATGTCATCTGTAAACTTGTCACAGCTCTTACAGAGCACCATCTTACTCTGCGTGAGTCTTCTCTCCCATTCCCCTGAAGTGTTACAAAAGCTTGTGCTTTTATATTGCAAGTTATTCACACTGCTCAACAGTCTGCTTTTCTCATAGTCCTTTCTTTTCTTATCCTATGCTATGTTCCAGACGGTCCATTAAGACTGTTAGACAATATAAATACATCTGAGCTACTGTATTTGGGCCTAAGGAATGAAATAGTAGGGATATAAAATGTATTTGGAGTGTACACTCAAAGAATGTCACTTTAGGACTTGCTGAATAAAATAAAATCAGATTACTATGAACTGAAAAGATAGCAGATATTTCAGTAGGAAAAACTGTAGAAAGGTAAGTTACATAAATTGTCTTGAGATTTGTCATCCATCCTTAGTTTGTGCATTTAATTTGCTCAGTGTTTTGTACGGATTTTTTCCCATTTATATTGTTATTTCTTATGGGGATAAAGAGGGATCTGTAAATGGAGACCTCAGAGATGAATGATGTGTGTTATCAGTCCCATTTTGCCCCAAATACGCAGCTTGGCTGGTGCAGTCCCCTTGTATCAGAATCTATTGCAGCATCTCTTTCTGCTTGCCATTCCTGAGTGTTTTCCTGCAGTCACCAGGAGGCACATTTCTTCTTTTGTGTTCATCTACTGACAGCTGCCTCAGGATTGAGATGGCATTAGCATTTCAAGCAAGAGGAAAGTAGAAAGAGTGAGTTTTCAGTAGTTGTATAATGAGCTTTATCAGTAAGAAACCTTCACTTTTTTGGAGAAGTGGAGCATCCCCTTCATATTTTTACTCATGGAATAATAGTGGGTTGTCCTCTACTAGTAGACAGGATGCAGATTCCCTATGGAGCATGGCTTGAAAAGCCTTATCAGCGAAGTCAGGTCCTTGGCTTTGTACCATCATTCCATGCAGGTGTGCTAAGCTGCACTGGCTTGGGTCCCCGTGACTGTTAGTGTGGCATTCCTGGGCTTCGGAGGCAATTATGCTGCAACAGGATGATTCTCATGCACATTTTCGCTACATTAGAGATGCTTCAGAATGATGTGTTGGCTGCAGGGATCTTAACTGTGAGTGAGCTGAGACTCTGTGACCATTTATAATCAGATTATACACACCCCTCTTTCAGCTGACTTCCTCTTCCAGTGTACCCAAGGTTTTATTCTGGCTGGTTTTTTTTATGGGAAGCTGCTCCAGAATCTGGAAGATCCTGATAAAGCACTACCCTAGAACACTAGGGTTCTTTTCCTACCCAAAAGTGTCTATGGGAAAATCATTCTCACTTGTTCTTGTATTAACATTGTTTATCTTAAATAGTTTGACTCCTTATCCTGTAATACTTAATTATACAAGTGCTTGTTATTGTGGCTGAAGCCCTTTGCTGATCCAGCATACAAAGAGGTATTCCCTGAGGGTCAGTCAGGGTTCAGGGATAAAAGGAGCTGCTAACCTCATTTGCTGCAGATATTGGAAGAGGCCTGCGGGCAACAGAGCCTGGAATCACAGTTTGCCCTGGAGAACTGGGTTCCACCTGCTTGGACCTGCCTGTCTCAGACTCTTTTGTAACTAGCAGCAAGCTTTTACAAAGGTAATTTGTGTATTTTTGAGAGCTTTAGATATACTTTGATTACTAAATCATTACAAAAATGGTTTTTCAGAACTGTGCAGAGAAAGATGGTGTCTTCAGCTTTTTGAACATTTCGCAGGGATGCTGTGAAGATATATTACTCTAGAGTCTCTTACTGTAATAAATCCCTCATTTCCACTTGAGGATACTATTAATTGTTGTCAGAGCAGGATTTAGCTGTTGCACAGTAGGGTTGGCACAGACAAGTGCAAGACAATGGAGTACAAGCTTTCTTGTGGACTAAGTGAAACCAAGGTCCCAGAGTTAATCAAAGCGTAATGCTGGAAACAGTTAAACATAAGTGAGAAAGGCTTTTTTTTTTTTTTTTTTTCGTTAACACTTAGTGTATATAGATGAACTGTCATAAATGAGAATTGCCCATCTCAGAATGTGTGCACTGCTGTACAGCATAACCTTCCACTGCCCTAACTTCATGTTTCCATCCCCTCAGGTCAGTTGCAACTATGAGCCTCACCTGCGAGGAAATGTGTATGTCCAGTACCAGTCGTAAGTACTCACAGTCTTGCCAAGTGTTAGAACTATAACTCCAGGGTTGAGTAATGAATAAGAAGTGTTTGTATCATCCATGCAGTTCATTCTCATACTGTAGTGGGAGCCCAAAATTGGTAGGGGGTGTCTGAAATGATTGTGTGTTGGTAATGCCATCTGTTATTTTTCCTTATTAAAGGGAGAAGGACTGTCAGGCAGCTCTGGCTCTGTTCAGTGGACGATGGTATGCAGGCAGACAGCTTCATTGTGAATTCTGTCCTGTGACGAGGTGGAAAACTGCCATATGTGGTGAGTCTTGGAAAAGAGAATATGTGTTACTGAAAGAGTACTCACTCATGGAAGTGAAAAAGAGGGATTAGGCTGTAGCTTTCAGATCTGCCTAATGTTGTATTTGTTTCTGATTGGAAGACAAATGTGCTAACTTGCTTGGGCAGATCCAGGAAAGAAAGGGAGTATTACACCATGTGGCGTAAGTGTCTGAATTGTTCTGTTTGATTTACCATGGTCCAGAAAAAAACCTAGGGTTAAATTCTAGCTTTGGAAATAATAATCTTAGGGTGAAATTACAGGAAGTTTATGTACCAATTTATCTCTTGAGAAGCAGCAGCAGTTTCTGGACTATCAACAGTTCTGAGCAGTAAATGTAACATGTGACTTGTCTAGATTTACCTTCTTACATTAAGGTAAATAAAATTTAATGAAATTAAATTAAAAGTTAAGTTTGTTCTAAGTTAAAACCAAATCTTCATAGCTGTTAAAAAGCTAATTCCAAGAAAAGTACACAGTGAAAATTAATCTTGCGTGAGTTAAATTGATAGGTGGTCAGATGCATGTTCTTCCGTTTGGAGAAGCAAAATTCAGTTTATTACATTACTTCCCATTGGTACATAATGAAGAAAGATTTAACACGTCTGGTTCATAAAAAAGCAAACCCTAATCTGTTACAGGCTTATTTGAAAGGCAGAAGTGTCCAAGAGGGAAACACTGCAACTTTCTCCATGTATTCAAAAATCCAAACAACGAGTTTTGGGAGGCCAATAGAGACATACGTATTTCTCCTGAACGGACTCATCAGTTGTCTAAAAACTCTGAGAGGAGGAACCGATCGAGCCATCGTGATGACTATTACAGCAGGTCCAGGAGAAGGGGCAGCCCGAGCCCAGACCATTCCTACCGCAGAAACGGAGAATCCGAGAGAAAAAAGAACCGCCGCAAAAACAAGAGGCGGCGCCGGTCGGGGAGGTCGAGGAGTCGAGAGAGGAGGAGGTCTCACAGCAGGGGCAGGAAGAGGAGAGGCCGCAGTCGCAGCAGGAGTCACAGTCGGACACGCAGCAGGAGCAGAAGCAGGAGTTCCTCTCGATCCAGGAGCAGGGGTAAAAAGAGATCAAGCAGCAGAGGAAAAAATAGTGAAACTCCCAAAACAAAGTGAGAATTACTTTCAGAAATCACTAATTGATAAAAATACAGCTGACAAAGAAATCTTCCCAATAGGGCACGAGATATATTTGAATTTCAAATAAAGTGTTCTTGCACATTAAAATGTTTCTTCCTAATAAAGGAACATAGTTTACTGTGTGCGAAGCTTGAGAAAATTAAAAGTTTTAAGTCCTATAGAAGGTGTGAATGTCAAGTACTCTAGTTACTCTGTCCCTCTGAACTGCTGCAACACCTGGATGCACACTGAGTACAAATAGAGAAGTGAAACCTCTTTGGTATATGCTTATTTCTGTCATGTGTATGTTAAGTGTCTACTGTTCCTGTAAGGAGTTAGTACAGAAAAGCCAGTGTGCAGTAAATTCACACACCAGCACACTGCAAATCCAGGTCTCTGTAGAGGACTGTCATTTGTATTTTTCATCTGTTTATTGGAAATTGCTTTCTTGACAAAGAAAATAGAATCATTTTATGAGTTGGAGAAAAGGGATCTCAAAGACATCACTGTTTGATTGTACAATACGTGCCCAGTAGGAGCTTTTTGGTCATGAGTGTTGGATTTTTCTCTGCCCTGACTGAGCTGCTGAGCTGATTCCTTGTAGGGATTGCTGTAGACTAAAGCCAAGTAGCAAGTACACAGAGAAACAATCAGTTTATTTAGTACCTTAATCCCCAAGTAAGAGTGGAGACCATGAAACTGTAATCCTCAAGGGAGGTTAGGAATACTTTGCATACCTCTTGGTTGCACACCATTTGTAGGTGAAAACAACCTGCCTAACTCGTGCTGGAGGGGTGGAAAGCGTCCATTTAGGAACCAAAGACGTGATTGTGAAGGCTCAGTCAAGATGGCTGCAGAGTGGCTGAAGAAACTGAAGGGTTTATACATGAAAGAATACTTTATGCTTTTGGGAGAGGAGGACTTGACTTAGAGCCTTTTTAGGTTTATTTTACAAATAGTTTAAGGCACCCTACTGCCTTGCTTTCCTACAGCCAAGGTGAAGAGTAGGGTACATAAAAAAGAAATTACTGTGACAAAGTAACTTCTTGAAATGACAGCTACACTAGCAAAGTACCTGCAGTTAGATAAATCCTTACCAATATTTTTTCATTTTATTTAAAAGATTTGTGCTGTTAGATGTACTGTATTTCACATGGCTTATCTTCAGGTTTTAACTTGGGCACCTCAGCGTCCTCAGACACTTGGAGAGAGCTTGTGGCACCAAAGGTGCAGGTGCCCTAACGGTCTGTAGAGATACCTCCCTGTCTTCAGCCTCTCCAAAGAACTGGGCTCCTGCCTTCAGAGAACCGATCGTGGGTTAGAAGCCTAAAGCAGGCATGAGGTGCTCCCGAATAGGAATTTCATTACAACTTCGACCAATGTAACATAAACTCCCTTAGAAAATATGGGTACCTGAACTTTACCGACAACATTCCTCACAGCATGAACATTTTTCCCCAGGGTAGTTAAGATCGAGTGAACATTGCTTCTGGACATGATATATATATTTTTGTTTTTCTAAATGCATAGTGCACCTAGCATGCTGATTATACATTTTTTTCTTCTTTCTTCATGTGTAATTTGTCCAATATGGAGTAATACAACAAAAGTGATGTTCAGTTCAAACCCCACTTTTGCTATATATTGTCATAACTGTAGGCAGGGCTGTAGCTTAATTTGATTAAATGTTTTAGTTATTAACAGATGTAGGAATTGTAATTAATTACCATAACTTTTGAAATAATAACTTTTTTAAAAGGCATATTTCAAAGGATAGACAGCACTAAGTTTTTAATTCCATTTGAGAAATTTGTTACTGTCACTTTCTTATAATGTACCTTTTTCTCACCACACCTTAAGAGACAAATTTTCCCTGAGGTTTCTGGATTTCTTATAGATGCTCAATTATCATGCTGGATCACGTGCACTGCATGTGGCAAACTCTGGTTCAGTTTGTCACCAGCAGGCTGGTTCCACCCTCTCTTGCCTGCTTCCCACGGCTCGGCTGGGAGTTCTGGCTGGTGTCTGTGCAAATGCTGTGCGTCCCCCACCACACGGCCAGATATCACAGAGCATGATCCCAGCAAAATCAGCTGTCCAGCTCAAGTTAAAGTGGTGGATTGGGTGGTGGGAACTTGTGACCAGTCAGGTGAAATAAGCAAACCAGGCCTCCAAGCAATTAGAAACTAAGTTTCTAAACCATGTGAGAATTCCATCGGTAATTAGGCTCTTTGTCCCCACAGTTTTGCAACAGGATTTGGGAAGCTAAGTGGCTGTATTTAAAAAAAAAAAAACAAAATAAAACAACAAAAAAACAAACTTTCTCAGAAATGCATGTAAAAATTTAAATATACTTTATTTCTGCTACTACAGTGGCTGAAGCTGCAGCTTGTTTTTCTTGAGGTCTGGACCCATATGCGCTGGCTGTACCTGTGCGGTGTAGAACTGATAGGCCTTCACTTTCACACACTGTCTGTTTATTACACAGAATTTGAGTGCTGTAGATCTGACATTTAGCTTGCATTTGTTAGCATGAAACCTGGGATTCCACCAGTTTTCTAACTTTGGAGTTTGTATTTTTCAGTATTGTTTCTCTGCTTCATAACCTTAAGTAGTGTTATATGCATGGTTTTGTGTTTCCTTATTATTTGAGTGAGCAAGCTCCTTTATTCTGGAGAGACAAACAGACTAGAAGTTTTTTAATGTTAAGCTTAATTATTTTCTTTCCCAAAGGGAAAAAAGCCCCAGAAGAACACAGGATTTAAATTTGTAAGGAACAATGAATTCCCATTGCGTGTTATTCTGCATATTCCACAGAAAAGGACCTTAAAAAGTGAATTGATTATGGGCCAAGTTGTGTTTCATCTTTAACGACTACTTAAAAGTTGCAGCTTTCAAAATACTTTTTTTCAGTTGTGAATTCTGCAGGGATCACAGAGGTGCTTTGGAGTAATTCTGGCATTTACACAGAGGTTCAAGGTGGCATTGCCAGGGCCTGCCAGACACCCTGCTTCAGTCAGGAAGGGGAGCAGGTGCTGCTCCTGCCCTTCAGTGGAGGAACAGTCCAGCCAGGCAGCAGCCCTGCCTTGTTCAGCAGCACAAGGGGAACAGTGAGAACTCCTGTAGGCATGGGCACTCTTGCTGCCCAGCAGAATTAAGGTGTCAGGGTACTGGGCTTGACCCCTCACAGCAGAAAGCCTTCCCTCCAACTGTAGCTGGTGGCCACTTCTGTGGGATTTCATTCCCTGTCTGCCTGTCCAGAGTAGCAAACCCCCATCAGGGGTTGAGGAGGGGTGACACATACTTGTTGAATGCAAGGAATTTCTTGTGGACACTCAACAAGGCCTTCCCTCTTTGCCCCCAGCCCTTGTGTACAGGGCACATTGTCCAAAATGTGACTCCTCTCCCACTTCTATGCCCTGTGATGGCAGCATGGCCGTTTTGCATCCAGTTTGGCACTAGCACATTCAACATATCAGAAACTGCCCTTCAGTTTACCAGTGACATTCCTGTGTGCTAAATGACTTGGTTTTTTTCTAAAGACATGCAAGAGCCTGCTAAAGATGTTACTGCTTCCTGTGCTGGATCAGCACTTCTTACCAAACATGAAAGATGGAAGTTTATGACAGTTAATAACCTATAAGCTCAATTTACTTTCTTACATCATGCAAAGAACGCAGCTCATTTTGCTTTCACTGTAAGGTTGCAATTTAAATCCCAATTATTCCATGTATGCTCCTGCTCAGCACTGATGTATCAGGACAATTGATTATCTATGGATGAAAACCAAAGCTGATGGGACACAGACAGGTAACACTTTGTCAAGCCATGGGACAGACTGCAAAGCAAGCTGGACAAGCCTAGCCCGTGTACACAGGAACTTGGCAGAGGCAGCCACAGGGAGCCCATCATTGGGCCTTACCCCAAAAGGAACAGCAGAGGTTTAGGAAGGCCTCCTCAAGTTAAAGACTCAAGTCAGTGAAGCTGAAGACACTCAAGACAACAATCAACTTGCCTGAACAATCCAGAAATTCCTACTTATTCTTTAGCTCCCCCCAACCCTTCCCCACAAGACAGAAAATTCAAAAACCAGAATTTCATTTCAAATTAATTTCAGAAATGCCCAAAGATGTTAATTTTCCCCCATGCTTTTGCTGATATCAAGCAGTTCAGTTCTTTTGGAAAGGTGGAGAACAGATTCATCTGACATTTTTGGTTGAGACCAGGATTGTAAACATTGATTGCATTGACTTGGTGAAAATTCTATGAAAAGAACTGAATATTCAGTCTGTATTATCCAGAAATCTCTCTCAACATGTGGTTTAATTTTCAAATGAAGTGGTACTACCCAACCAATTTAACATCCACTTAAAGAAATTTTATGTTTAATGTGGCAAGCTTTCCAAAATCTTGCTAATTTATTGCTTTCTCTACAAATTAAATGGATGTAAATAACTAAACTTGGACACTGTATCCTCAACATTTTTTAATGAAGTGCTCAAGAAGCAGGTTAAGCACTGTAATAAAATTTCCCTTTTTTTAAGCCAGCACTGAGTGTCCTCTTCTTTCCTCTGTGTATACAGGAACTAATTACATAAACACAGCAATGGTGTAAAAATGGACATTTATTACAACTAAACCAATGTGACAGACAGAGGTC
The DNA here is from genome assembly GCA_032173965.1 of Sitta carolinensis. Taxonomy (NCBI): domain Eukaryota; kingdom Metazoa; phylum Chordata; class Aves; order Passeriformes; family Sittidae; genus Sitta; species Sitta carolinensis. Next base: position 99,046,749 of record CM063283.1, read on the forward strand.
AAACAGTTTGTCACAATCACAACGAAGCTTAATCCAGCCAAGCACATACAAGTGACAGTATAAACTTTAAAAACATGTTTAATACATAAAAAATCCCTTCTGGTTTGACTTACATCCATTATATCACTTCAATCTCACACACAGGGTCCTTCTGCTACCCCTCTACCCTCATCTATCCCTGCCTGCTGTGCACTGGGGAAATGCCCTGGGACAAATCAGTCTCTGGTCATCTGGAATCTGTGTGTAAATCCTAGAGTGGGCATCCGTGGACAAGTTCTAATGGCTTGAGTTCACAGGCACCACCCCAGTACTGCCACAGGAGTGGCACACACGGCCCAGCCCGGGCTGGCTGCTCTACTGCCTCCAAGTGCTGGGCTCTGGCTCAGGAGGGGCCTGAGACGTGGCAACGCTGCGCTTCCCTTGGGCTGGGTTCTACTGAACCCACGCTCCAGGCTGGCCACGGGAGCGCTGCTGCCAGCAGCACTGCTGGAGCTGAGCTTGGTGAAAACATGGCACTACTCAGGTGAACAAGCCAAAACTCCTAGGGAAAGGTGTCTGGGTGGAGAGGGAGGGGACAAGCACCCTGCATGGGGACAGGAAACAACTTGATTACTCACAGGTGTAGACTCCCACCGTCTCCTCAAAACCATACATGGATCACATTTCTGCAAGTGAAACAGGCTCAGTTCATAATTACTGAGAGTCTGCTCAAAGTGTCAAAGTATTACTGGATATTAGTTTACATGATTTGTAGTGAATATACTATACAAATCTAATGTTTAAGAGCTCTCACTGCAAATTGGTTCGACTGTACATCACGGAGGACTATTGTAAGGGACGTGTCACATGTTTAATGTGTTGATCAGGAAAAGCAGTAAATGACTTTGACACTTAGTGTGTCCTAAAGGTACCTATACACCCAATAAAGCTTAACTATAGAACACCAATAAATACAAATTAATTGGTAGACTTTGAAAGAAAATAATAAACGGTCCCTTCTGTAAAGCTTCTTCTTTCACATCTTTGAAAGTATTCTGTTTTCATTATACATTTCTCTATTCAGTTAAAAAGCTGACCTTTCCTGTGTTCATGGTCAAAGCAAGCTAATATCAGACCTAAAAACAGTTTCCTTCTTCAGTCCAGATGGGTTTTCCTTTTCTCCTACATGCATTCCCTTCGGAGTATAGTAACTTGCACAGTTTTGCTCAAGGTAGCTACACTAAAATACACTTTCATGTCTAGTGAGTTGATCAGTTTTCTTAAAAAAGCAGTTATCACCTTAACAGTTTTTTACCAGTTTGATATGCAGATCCTGGCAGGATTCTTTGGTATAATGACAAATTCAGTAGTAAACAGATATTCCCAATCTTTATGCAACAACTGAAATAAGCAGAATAATCACAAGTGGTAACTAAAATGTAGATGAACAAATTCTTTGGTTGCCTAAACACAATTTCTATGCCATAACATTTCATATTTCGAGTTGTCTGTGTAGTTTCTTTTCATTTAGGTAGGCTATGCTTATGTCATAATAATACATTTATTTCCTGAAGTCAAGTTCACTTATAAAAACCAGTAGACTTATCAAAGTCAAATGCAATTTTCCTATAAAGGCAGTGAAGGGAAACACTGAGTCAATTTAAATCTAATTCCCTTTCATTTATAAATTTTGAACTTAGGATTCTTGTTCCCTTTTAAAAACAAAAAAATTCTTGTAGGCCTAAATGAAGCAGCTTAGCAAAACAGTAATACTGACAAACAGCATTTTACACCATTAGCTAAACATTACAATGAAGGCAGTGAACATTTACAGTATGAAACACTGAGATGGCATCAGCTGAAGAGAAGATTTATGTCAATCCAATTTCTTCAAGTACACTACGTGGGGTCTCTGCTTCCTATGGAGGGAAAATTTGAGACAGTAGTAAATGAACACTGTTTCTACTGAGCAGCACTGTACATGAGTTAGTACGGAAGAGGCTGAATTGGAAAAGACATGAAAACATGGAAGCACTGCAGTGTGCAAACACGCTATTAGCTGCACTTTTCACAGAGCTGTTAATTAAGATTGCCATGGTTCACAGGAACAGCTGGTAGATTTTACTGCCCTTAAGCATAACAAAAATAAAACAATTCAGATGTACCAGCAGGGAATAAATCACAACTGAGTAACAGAGATAGGAACTGGGGAGGGATGGGAAAGGATCTTGCAATGGAGTCAGTGAATTTTGCAGTGAATTAGTTTCAAGGGTCTCAAAAGTCTGTTCAGGAATAACAAATAAATGGGTGAATGAAACTACTGATGCAACTAAGATACAGTATCCCTTAGATTTCTATAAAAGTTTTGGTTTGTTTGGTTTTTTTATACAGTGTTCCCATGCTTAATTCATAAATGAGGTCAAGGTACCTTGGTATGCCTGGTGACAAATTGATCCCTTTCAAAGAGGGAGGAGTTTTTAGGACAGGAATTTTATTATTCCACACCAGGCATAAAGTTTTAGATTAATTCTAATCTTAGAAAGCCTTCCTTAGATTCAGAAGAAGTTAACACTGAATTCCAAAGAATTATCATCAGTTTTGTATTCATTACTTTCATAGCATCTGAAATGGTTTAAACTAGAAACATTAGGCTGAGCTTTTCCATAACTATTAACAATGCCACTGAAATAAAAGGGGATACTGTGTCCATACTGAAATAAAAGCTTTAATATCAAGAGTATGAATAAACTTACTTTAGCATCCTAAAACAAGACATGTCATGCAGCAGAAAGAAAAAGGCAGATAACGGTTAAGGCAACCAACAAATTATTTTTCAACTGCTTTGCAAATATTTATTAGAAAAATAATGTTGGTAAAATACAAAATTAAGCCCCTCAAACCTTGCAAATAACAGAACACTGTCTCTATCAACCTAGACTATGTGGCACAAAATGATCAAGTTTACTATCATTATTCAGCTCACATAAAAGGTGATTCAGCAGTAAAGGAACAAGCTATGATACTTTAAGGCAACTTCATTCAAAAGTCAGTCAGAGCTTGGAATAGACCATTTCTTATCATTTTGAGATGGCTTCTAAAATCCAGCAGCAAATAAAAATTTGCAATAAAAAGGCAAGTTAAATCTGAAAACAAGATACTTGGTGTATTAAAGATGTAGTGTTGGCATGGTTGTTTTCCCTCACTGATGCAATATTTAAATATTCTTAGAACTGCAGTGACCTTGACAAAACCAGACAGGATGGCAGGATTAAAGATTTACATGTGTATTTTAACAAATCCCCAAAAGGAGGTACTGGCTGAAGAAATGGCTATGTAGCATTTTTAATATAATTTTTTGTATTATAGTCTCAGATTACTCTGTTGCATTCATTTTAAAAGACACACACCTCCCCTATCCGCCAAGGTAAGGCATTTTACTCAAGAAATCCTATATTGTTAACTAACTATGGCACCAGAACTCAAGAGTGTTCCACAAGAATACAACTTATCAAGCATTTCAGGGTCTTTTAAATATTTGAAATAAATTCATTTTTCAATTTTAAATTGGTTATACAGCAGTGGGCACTTAAGAGTTACTCAGGAGTGCAACAGGATATTTACAAAATCACATGAAAACAAAGTTTGTCATAGCTATGAAGGAACAGAGCCACTGTTTTTAGAGCAGTTTAGTATTGTTGTTTTCAGTGCCAATACAAATTCTGAGCTGATTTTTAGCAGGCATATACTTAAGCACTAAATTTCTTCAAGTAAATCAAGGTCATTGGCTAACCATTAAAAGCAACCTATTTCAAGGTCATTAGGTACCTGTCCACAGATACATCACCCATAGAACTCAGACATATTTTAATTTTTTTTTTCATTACTAAAGCAGCAATCTTGACACAGATGTGCCTTCTTATGTGCTCATAAACAATATAATCTCAAGGAACACCTAAAGCCTATTGTCTTTTGCTAGTGGAATAACATCATTAATTATTACTTTTAAGGAACAAATAGAATTAATGATATTATGTTTTGTTCACGTTATTTGTTTTACTAAGTGTCAAACATTTTATCCAATTCTTATGTAAAACATTCTGCAGTGTTATATACTACCTGCAGCTCAGAATCACCTGAGGCAAACAACAAATTTGAAATACCAGAACACAGATGAGGAAAAAAGTCATTCACATGAGACAAAAGTGCATGCAATACTTTATTTCAAACATGCCAGAAAAGCTAATTCATTACCTAGTCATTTAGAAGCAAGCAGCTGTATACAGATAACAAGAAAAACAGCATCTCATTACAGCTCAATGCACAGCATTTTAAGCCAACAGGCATGAAATAATGCAGACTAAAGCAGCATTACCCAGACATCCAAACACATTGTTAATGGCTTACAGAAAAAAAGGCAAACTTGGAAATGTTAACCCACTCCTATGATCTGGTTTTCTAAGATTTCAGAATGCTGCAAATCCAATCCAAATCTTTTGTCTAATCCCCTAAATCTCCCATTTTTATGTCAGTTTAACATTTGGAAGGTAGTCCACTACAACATACAGTACATGGAACTAGCTTGTTTGTGGTTCGTGGAAACCATTTTCAGAATCAGCACTGGGTTTAGGTTACAAACAGGATGCATTACATGCCCTCTCGGCCCACTTTTCAACTGAATGCACTCACATTCACCCCCGTGGCAGTTCTCCAATACACAAGGCAGCCTGCATTTAAAACTGGAAATGCCAATTTAAGAAGGCATATTGCAAGTATACTGTTAATAGACTTAGATCTTTCCAAACCTAACCATTAATGGTTGGACTCAAGCTTAGAGGTCTTTTCCAACCTTAATGATTCTATGGTTCCATTATTCATTTTTAAAGCAATGATACTGTTCTTTCTGTGGCAGTAACTGTTAAATTACTCACAAGAGCATTCTGCACATTTAAATACAAATGTTTTCAGATTTGCTCATCATTCTCTTTTACCTAATCAATTCTGCCTCCCTCCTTTTTGTAAGGTCAGTCACACTATTCTGCCAGTCTTCAGAAAGGGTAGGGTTATTTGCACCTTTAATTAAGATGCATGGTCTACGTAAAATTTCATTCAGCATCATTTAATACTTGTGTGTACACACATTTCACATGATACTTCTCTTTCTCTACTTTCTCTGTAAGTTTTAACTTTACCTACAGACTTAATTTAAGCATATGTTTAAATACCACCACAACCTATTTAAAAGATAAACGTGGGTTGAGTAATGTTACAGTATAGGTGTTGCAGTATATAGATGTTTAGCTCAGAAAATGCTACAGAACTTTTAAGCATAAGACTTCAAGCTTACACACAATAAAAAGTTAAATCATATGCCAATAAGCACAAGTTTTGTTGAAATGAGACATGAAGACAACACTGTAAAACAGAGGGGGAAGAGGAAAGTACAACAGCAGAGAATGGTTGTGGCATTCTATTAGATTCAGGATGACTGGATTCAGCAAGCTGATGATAATGTTCTGTCATGAGTAAGTCACAGGTCTATCTCCTCTGAAATTCTGCATGCATGATGAATGAAGCCATTTAGTACACTGGTACATTAAAGTATTCATGACGTGGCTACAAAAGAAATGTACATATTCTTATACATAATAGAATGGTGGACAGATATGCAAGAAAACAAAAATATTATCTCTCTATTGTATCTCTGACATTAAAAGGACATTTGATACAGAAATACAATATTGTATTTTTGACTATTCTAGACTTCCACGGGGTGAGGGTAGTGGAGAGAATTATCATTTTACTCCCCCATACTTGCACACCATGTCCAACAACAGACAGAACAACTTCACATCATAAATACTTTATTACAATAGCTCAGAGTTTCTCCTTAGCCAAAATAAGTTTGAAGCTCCAGAGATGGACCACCCTATTTATTACTTGTCTCTGCATCAGGCATCAACTGTTGGCCTCTGTCCAAGACAGGCACTGGGCTGAGTGGTATCTGACATCACCCACCACATCTATCTAATAAAACACACATTTAGAGGCCAGGCCTCCAGAACATGGCTGTGAGTGCACTGTGGCAGGGCAGTACAGCAGGGACATTTCTGGTGACAAAAAATACATTTTGTCAAAAGGGCATCTGTTTAGAAAAATGGAGGCCTCTGATACACCTCTCAAAACAGAAGGTTTTTTTGCTTTTGGATTATGCTGCTGAACTCAATACACTCTTATAAGGATTGCATGAACTTTAGTATTCAATTTGCTGAAAGATAAGATAGAAAGAAAGCAACACTCAATTTCAATAATGGAGTAACAGCAATTTAGGAGCATCAGCCCCATATATACCAATTAAACTTTATCTGGGATGGAAACACACAGAACTCAACTCCCTGCATGTTTGTTTCTTTTATCCGGTAACAATTACAATCTTCAATCTATTTTAGTATCTCACTTTCCAGAATGACAGAAATTAAAACAAAACTGAGAGTTCCCATGGACTTCTAAAACTGTCTCCTCTGTTTATCTCCGCTTATTCCCATGTCCAAGCTTGCATGTTTTTAAATTCAATTCTCAAATCACAAAAAAAAGCACAACAAAAATAACAGAAGTTGTACAATTTTTCTACTGTTTTTCCATATCAGTTATCTGAAGATCATGTCACAGAAGTTTAAATTATTCTGACCAAGCTAACTACAAATCCAGTAGTTCACAAAATAATAGCACCTATATAACTCTGTGACAGTTACAAGTAAGTTATATGATGCATGGTATAATTTTTAGATTCGAAATAACTTGGTATATAATAAAGAACTAAAAATGTGAATTTCAACACTTAACACCTCTTGCATGGCATAAGTAAAAAGCACCAGTCTACATTAAAAATAAAATGCTGAGGCATATTCCTAACTGGAAAAGGCATTGCATGGTAATAATTTATGTTATTAGGGAGTAGGAGTTTTGACTAACAAGAAGAAAGTACTAACTTTAAAATTCCTGGAGCTTCCACAGACAAATATTCCCAGAAAGGTCCCTAGGGAAAACGTCTGCTTTACTTACATTGGTGACTGTTCATGGAAGACAACTGAACAACGGGCATACTGTAATAACCTAAAATGCACAATTTTTATCTGCAAAATATATACATACACATGATTCCCCTCTTCCTTGAAAAAAACCTCATGTGTTCCAGAGTTCACCATTGGAAATGCTGTGCCATCACTAAAATGCCTATCGAATCTAACAGATTTCTCCTTAATTTTATATTGGCTCTCTGGACAGAAAGAAGAATGACATCAGCTCATTTTCTGGCAATCTTATAAGATGATTGCAACCCACTGTCATTGTATTCAAGCACACCCTCTTTGGCCTGGAAACACATGACCTGTTTCACACCACTGTAAATATCAACAAATAAGGCCATGGAAGTGGTGTTCATTTAATGGACTTTCCCAGCTTGTACAGTCCCACAGAGTCTTGGGGTATTCCCCAACCTGTTTGTATTTTCAATGGTTTATACCTTGACGAATTCACTGTCTTTGCTGCTAAAATCATGGTACACAAAATTAGATGATTGACTCACATTACTGTTTTGGGATTAGAGCATCATCTTCACAGAAACTTATGGTTTACTGATAAAGCAAGATAGAGTACCAGCTAACAACAGGAAGAAAGTGGTTATTTCATTCCTGGTGGCTTTTTAGTTTACAGTACATGTAAACACCACCTGCAACTAGACTAGCAATAAACTGACCTTGTAGAGGTGAAAGTAAATGAATAAATGGAAGATATGTAATGGAGATACAAAGTGATAACATAGCAATATCGAGAAGGAAAACAGTGGTGTTCCAGTGAGGCCTCTGTACCCCACCAAGGATGTCCAGCACCATCCCACACAGAGGGTCTGGTTCTGTGGGCAGCCTGGCAAACATCCAAAAGGAAAATGAAGTTTTGACAAATTGTTTACCACCACAGAACTACAGCATCTCACAAGTTTCAACTCTGACTTTTTTTTTGTGCATCCTACTACACTGTCTCCAGAGCAGTTGTCCTGCTGGTCTAAATACCAGACAAGACAATATGGGGAAGGGACAGTTGCCAAATTTCACAATCAATATGTACACTACCTTGCCTTCCTTTGGTGGGAATGTGCAAACCTCAAGGACATGCTTCACAGGCTGAAATATTATCTTAGATAACAATCTAGATCTAATGAATTTATAAATTAGTTGATCTAGAAGCTAGGGAAGAGGCAGTGGTATCCTTACAGTACAATATAAGGGCAAACTAACATGAAATAACACCTCTGAAAAATCATCAATTAAAACTTTGGATGTAAACTATTTATCTGACTTTAACACACAGGTCTTAGATTCTAATATTGCCAGAAAAGTAATAGCTCTACAACACAAGCTGCACATTGTGGAATTGCAATATTTTAAAGTTACTAGAATTAATCTTTTTCAAAACGACATCTGTGCTCACAACTCATTTTAAAAAGCTAATAATACTCTCTGAAATTGTCAGCCTGAGTCACTGGACATTTTTTAAATTAGAAAAATGGTAGAGTTGATCTGAGTAAACAGAACTATTTAGCCAGTCCAACCCAACTGACATTTTCTCAGCCAACTCTGTCATGACCCAAACTAATTAAAAATTATAACCAAAATAAAATTAGAAGGGACTTCATTCAATCCAGTCCCCCAAACAGCACACCTATAATTTTCCCAAGAGATATTTCATCTATTAAAGGCATCCAGTGATGCCTTTTTATTGTGCCCCAGGCAATCTACTTAAATGATACATTAGCATCTCCACTGGAAAATTTGTTTAACATCTATCTTGAATTATTTTCTTGCTGCAATTTAAGGTATTTTATGTCTGTAGTGGACAAGAAAACTATGTTGTTTCCTCAGGCAAGAAAGATAAAAGAAATTATTTATGTCTGTTACTGTGACGTAGATAGAAACGCACAGTAACACACACAACAGGTGTTCTGGTAGAGAAGAAAGGAAGAAGTCTCTAGTTTATTGTTGACTTTGTATATATAAGCTTTTGGATAGTGATCAGAGATTGAACAGAGAAGTTACCACCTCTCCATCTTCACTGGTCACTTGAGAAGTCCATCAGGTAACATCTTTTACAAAGGAATGCAAACATGATTCTTGTTTATCTTACAATTCATGATAACTGACTCCACTATACTAAAACAAATCAGAAGGCTTATTTTCAGAGATAACATATGTCTATGCCAAACTGTCTCAAGTTCAGCATGTTGCAGGGTTGCCATTTTACTGATGACATCTCATGGCAGTGACACAGACTTCATCAATACTTGGCATGACTTCTTTTACAGGGAACATTTGCTTAGGTTATTATTTTAACTTATACCCCATCAAAAACAGTGCAAAGCCTGCGAAGGCAAGCCATGCTAAACTGCACACAAAAATTACAACTGCCACTTTTTGATAAAGACTTGGCTTTTTTCCTCACTCAGCATCTAACAAAACCCTAGTTCGAACAGACAACATGTGGGTCCATGGAGTGTAGGGGGGGAAGAATTCTACAGAAGCAGGCTATGGGGAAATCAAGAGCAGAGGATAAAGATTTCTGTTTAGAAACACGAAGTTTTTGCAAACTTTTAACATTTACATTTAACAATCCTTCACAATGCTTCCAAAGCATTTACTTTCACACTCCACTTCTGAATCGTTAATTAAGAAATATTTCTAATGAACGGCTGCTTTAGGAACTTGCTGCTGCTCACTTGCCTTTTCAAGGATTTCAAAACAGCAGAGTAACTGTTTCCCAATCTTTGGTGAGCTAACTGTTCAGCAACTTCTATTAGACAGATTGGTTTGGGTTGGAAGGGATATTTTAGATCATTTAGTTCCAACCCTTGTGCCATGGGCAGAGACACCTTCCAATAGGCCAGGCTGCTCAGGGCCCATCTAGCCTAGTCTTGATACTTCCCACTAGGGCATTTTTATTACAAAATTGTATTTTTACTTTCAAAGAAGAGCCAAATGTTTTCTCAGAGAATCCCCAAAACACTTATGAAGTCCTGAAAATCTTCAAAGACAAGTATTAACTATAATCCCCTTACAAAAAAAAAGAACAAAAAACCAGAAAACCACAAGCAAACAAATGAAAAGAACGCTTCATCAATGCCGACTCCTAGTCAAGGTCTCATCTGTAGCTTTCTATACATGGAGAACAAAAAATATTCAAGATCGATGCAAACCGATCAACAGAATTCTCAACCAGAGTATGAAACAGCAAGCTGTCCTGCAAATGTTATTCAGCAAACATCCCAGCGTATGCATAGACTTCGGCTGTAAAACGCTGCCTCAACAGACCGGAGCAGAAGGCTGTGACCGCAGTGGCTGCCTGCCTCTCCCAAAAAGCAGTACACAGATCAGTTGAAGCTTTGTGTACTATAACGGGATAATAGTAGAGGCTTCCTCCCTTCTTGGCTGCTGCTCTGATCTGCCAGCTCAGAGGTGATAATCGCTCTGGGAGGCTCTGCTTCACATGTGCCAATCAGTTGCTACGCAGCGACCCAGGAACAATCGAGAGCCCAGCCTTCAGCAGTTAAAGGAGGGTTCTAAGAATCCATCAGAGATGCCACCTCACCACCACAAAAACACAAATGCTTTAAGCACATATTACGGTTGAATACTCTGTACTGTCAAGTTAGAGACAAAATTATTAAAAATCACCGAGTTCTCCATCAGATAATTCGACAGTGTCTGTATATTTGGCAAACCACCAAACTATGCACAGAAGGATTCATTACTGTTTTCTTCCAGCACTGTAGGTACATGTTTGCATCGCTTATTCTCCTTTGCTTAAAGGAAGCATTTCTTAAACTGCAGGGCTGCTCTCTTTGAAGGGCTGATCAGACTATACTGCTGCAACAAGCCATGTCATGTCCAATACTATTCAGCTTCCATGGCAATGGCATTTAAGTATCCCCCTTCTTTCCTGGTCCTGCAGCACTTTGCATTCCTACAATTGTTTGGACAAATGTTTGCAGGCACAAATTGTAAACATGAAAAAGAAAAGCTGCTGACTATATGTTTTTTAAAATGAGCAATCTGAATTGGATCACTTTAAATGGATCTGAAATCCAGTTCTAGAACGGTTGTATAAATAGTTTTCTGGCACAAAGGAAAGAGATAAAAAGGACAGCTGAAAATTCTGAAAGTCAATACTGCTGCTGAAGCTCCTTGTTAGATGTCTATGACTCAGGCCAACAGCAGGGGTGCAGCATATGACAAGCAAATTAGACCCCACCTATGCAAGCTGACTTGGGGTTCGCAGCAGACAGTGAGTCAGGACAAGATGTGTAGAACATTGGCCTTTTAAAGCACTTACATACTGTGATATTTTTAAAAATAGGATGTAATTTAAGCTGTACCATCAAATTTAGCAAAAGTCCTGGCTTGCCAAAAGCAGCTGCTTTTTACTTCCCTTTTCAATGCCACTGCTTTCTTCCTCCGGGCACATCCCTCATGCTTCCCCTGCATGAGCTCAAGGTTTGGCTAGGAGCCCCAGAACCACAGGGCAAGCACATCAACACAAAGGTGGCAGGAGGAATGGATCCAGCTCTCTCATCTAGAGTCATTGTCAGCATGAGTTTGGGTGATGAGAACAATTTGAATGTATATCAAGATTTCACCTGGTTTTTCAGTATTATGCAAAGCTTAACATAAATTTCACCATATTCTCTATGGAACAGACTACTTCTGAATATGTGGCTTATTAAAGTTGCCAAATGGAACACGTAGTGCTCAACACCCTAGTTTACAAGAAAATCTCTGTAAAACAGGCAACCAAAAAAACAAGTTCTACTCATTCTGGGCATGGTTATGCCTCAAAGATTAAAAAGGATTTAAGTAACGTAAAGTTGTATAACCAATTAGTTAAATGTCAGGTTAATCCAAACACTAAAGCTGAGTCGAACTCCTCCCCTTGCCCAAAGGCAACCTCCTTTACCTCCGGAGATCTTTCTTTAATCCAGATGATCTTCATTCCTATTTACAAGCTGCAGCTCCTTACTGCAGGCAACGTATTCCCATCTCTTATTATGTGCAACCATCTATCTGTCCCTCTCCACTCAGCCCAGCAGATGCCATTTCCATTTCTCCATATTCTGCGGAACCATGACGACCTTGTAAATTAGGGTCTGAACACAGCAACTATTCCTTCACTCCTTCCAGGGAACAGAACAGGCCAAGAAGTGGTATTCCATAGGCACCACACAGTGCCAACTGTGTTTAATTTAATGGGGACAACGCACCTTTCTTCAGCTAAAACTATGCGCATACAGAGAATTCATCCAGGGACATACTGTAGGCAAGTACATTGGAGTCACACAGAATTATCTAAGCTTGAGTATGTATGTACCAGGATTGGTCTCTGTAGCTGAGACACAAACAAAACAAAAAAATATTAGGCTCTGTTCATAGCATAGGTGCCGAACAACATAGGTAGCTTTCTAAAGTTTTAATCACAAGGAAAGTTTTACAGGCACAGTTTCAATACTAACCTCACCATGAGAATCATACTTTGTACATGAACTTGTTATCACAAAGACCAAATAAAAAGCAATAAAATTTGGGGAAAAATGTGGTAAGTATCAATATTGAGCACTTAGGTTTTTCTTACAGTTGTTTAAGAATACGTCCAAGCTCATGAAAAAAATTATTTTCAACAAATGACTTGTTGGCTGCCCTAATTCTTCAGGTCTAATATGCAAGCAGATTATTGGCTGCTCCCCTCTTCCCAACACAGATCAACAGCTGTATCGTATACTAGGAAACTCTTAAATGGTAGAAATACCCATACATCAACTGTGAATTGGTTTTTGAACAAGTTACAAACATTTTTGCCTACTGTAATTATTTTATCTGTAAAAGAAATCCTGATATTTATAAAGCTTCATATGAAATTAGATCTATTACCACAGTTCCACATTACAAAAGCCCATTTGTTAACTGAACTATTTATCATTATATCAAGTAAGCAGAAGACCAATTAAGCTTTCTCCAGCAAATAATTTTCATATATGTTTTAAACTTGCTTTATGCAAATTAAAATCTTACCTTTATTAGTAGGACTGCCACAACGTATTCCACTTATGCTTTGGACAAAAATATGTTGCAATGCACTATATACGCAAATAAGCTTTGTTCTGTCATGCAGCATCCCGCATTTTGATACACAGTCAATTGCAGCAGCACCCAGTCTTTTTAGGGCCCATTTTCTTTGCATAGCAGACGTAAACAGCTCATTTTCCAATAAATACATGTTTATATGGGCTGATTGTAAGTAAACAAAGCCAAACATCTGTTTAGTTATTAGCTTTGGTATCCATTTCTCTAACTTGCATTATCCCACTTCATTATCAACACCAAAGAAAGCCAGTAGAAGTCAGAGATTTCAAGTTGATGCGGTTAGTACATAAAAGGAAAATAAAAGGAAACACTCAAAGCACTCTTCAAAGACCATCATGCAAGTGTTGCAGAAAGTTAAGCCCATCACCCATTTTCTGTTTACCCTTGCAAGGACTTAATTACACGTGCAGCACTCTTTGCATAGCACCCATTTAATCCATGCCACCAAAATGGTAAACTTGGTAGTTACCAATCATTTAGATGGGGTCAAAAGGGCTAATGCCTTAGATTGCTCTTAATCATAAGATATCCTCAGACAAACCTCCCCAGTCTTCATTCTGGCTCTACAAACAAAATCAAGCAGCAGTGAAAATGTAATATCAACTACTAAATTTTTTTTAAAAGCAAATAAAAACCAAACATCTACCCAATTATGTACAGCTTATTTACATTTAAAATAAGACTTTAAAATATTCCAAACAATATACAAAAGTAAATTCAGTTATTCCACTTAAATCTGTTCCAGCTATTGTTACTCTTTAGGTTAATACAATTTTAGTAGGTTTTCCTAAAAGTCCACTGTTGAGAAAGCAAATAGAAATGCATCAGAAGAAAACACCTGTTCAAAGACTTAAAGTAGATGCATTAAAAAAAAAACTCCTAAGTTTATTTTTCATTTTTAAACCAGGTAAAGGATATTGGTACCTTAAAAGAGTAAGCTGTAGAGAGTTCTTTAGAAAGCTTCAGTTGTGCATGAAGGAATATTAATTCAAAGATCTTATTTTTTTAAAGAGACTTAAAAGCACATTGAGAACATAATAGAATAGGATGATACCAAATTTACATATATTTCATTCAGTGATTAACTGTCACAAAGTATTATTATTAACATTAATATTAAAATAAGACTTGTTTCATGAAGAAAAGTATGTTTCATTCAACCTCTCATCTTTGAAGTAATTTAAACAATTTAATTCAAAATTCATATATATTAAGTCACCATTGTTACTTGCCACTTCATGTCATATTGCTTAGTGCAAAAAGTTCAACATTTTCACTTTAATCAATCCATCTGTTAATCAAACATATACTTAGAATTTTCAGACTTGTGAACAATAGGTCATCTCAGAATTTTTTTTTGCCTTTTGATATCAACTTTTCAGCCTTTATAAAATTTAATATACACACTTTTATTGCATCTTGATATCCATCATCAGAATTAACACTGTTGCTAGAGAGCCTGGCAACAAAAAATACAGCTTCTCCCATAAAAATAAAAGCCCTAAAACAACACACAGAGAAGACCACAAAGAAATGAGAATCTAAACCCAAACACAACAGGATGCCTCTTGGGGACACACATATTCCTTTCACCTAATATTCTCTGGCACTCTAAGGCCATCCCACAGGCAGGGAAAATTCTAGGAAAAGGTAGCAGCACTGTAACATGACACATCATCTCAGACAACAGAGTAAAAACGGAATTTTCTTTGCACAATTTCAAGAACTAAACATAAACATCGCTCTTTTCAACACTCTGCCACATCCAATCAACTTTTTCTATTAAAATGCAGATTAATGTGAGTGTTCAGAGAGAACACCTGATTTTTAAGATAAGGTACTGCTCACTCTCAAGCAGCCTTCTGCAATAGTTCATTGAGTTTACTATGTTAGTTGACAAGCAGCACATGCCTAAAGTCCTGAAAACAGCTATGGCACATTGCATCACCCTGACACAGTACTTCTATTGCTGAGGACAAGAGAATGTCTCTGGAAAAGAATTTATCAGTTCAATGTACAAAATAAATACACCCTTATTAGAATTATAATCTACAAAGAGCTCAATGTATTGTTAATATACCCCCAACAGTTCTACAAGAATTGCTTATATCAATAAATGATAAAGTTCACAGTATGCAAACTGATCAGTATTGGAATTCACATCGGTGAGGGTACTGAACAGTTATGAGACAGTAAAGCGTGCTTATGCTAATTTGTCTTATTTTTAATTGAAGCTTTCTGATGTTTCAATTTACAAAGCTTAATGAATGCATATTTAACACTTCTATGAAAGACTCCTTCCTCAACTTGTTGAGTCTTAAGATCTTCTAATTTTGATTTCTCTGCTGTAATAGAATTAGTCACATCTTACATGCATACACACTTAAACAAACAAAGAAACAAAAGCAAAAAAAAAAAAAAATCAAACTGAGCATGGGAACAGGTCAAAGCATGATAGGCAAACTTCCTAGATAGTCAATGCCATTAATTCAGGAAGATATTTAAATCTGGAAGTGTTAACCTTCCCCGTTACTACTTGGGGAAAAGAGATGCAGGTTTTACTATTAATTTTCTGGAATACTTCCTATTGCTTTAAACATGAGAGTATGATTTGTTAAGTATTTGCAGGAAAGCCTACTCTGCAGTGCAAGAAGGACAGTTTAAAATTACCTATTAAAAATATAGAAATATCAAGGTTTACAAAGCTGTTTGCTACAATTAAATTTACAGTCTTTAGAGGCTTGTTCCTAAGAGCTGCATGCAGCACTCCAGGTGGAGTCTCTCACCAGAGCAGGGTAAAAGTGCAGAATTCCCTCCCTCCACCTGCTGGGACACTGTTACAGATGCAGCCCTGGGTAGTACTGGCTTTCTGGGCTGCAAACACACACTGCCAGGTCATGTCCAGCCTCTCATCCACCAGCACCCCCAAGTCCTTCTCAGCTGCTCTTGGCCTGCTCACCCTCCAGTCTGTACAGATACCAGGGATCGCCTCGACCCAGGTGCAGCATCTTGTAGTTGATCTTGTGGAACTTTGTGAGATTCCTATGGGCCCACTTTGTCCAGGTCCCTCTGGATGACATGCCATCCTTCACATGTGTCAACTGCACCATTCAGCTTGGTGTCACCTGCAAATTTACTGAGGGTGCACTCAATCCTTCTATGTCATTAACGCAGACATTAAACAGCACTGGTCCCATCAATGACCCGTGAGGAACACCACTGAAATTCATCAGGACACCAAGCTACTGACCACCATCCTTTAGATGTAACTGTCCATCCATCAAATCTACCCCTCTTGAATTTAGAAAGAACAATGTTATGGGGAACTGTGTCCACATAAATTACATCTGTAGCCCTCCTCTGGCCCACTGATGTAGTTGCCCCATTACATTACAGAAGGCCAACCCACAGAAGAGGCTGGCGGGACTTGCCCTTGGTGGAGTCTTGCTGGCTGTCCCAAACCACCTCCCTGTCCTCCACATGCCCTAGCAGAGGTTCTAGGAGGATCTGTTCCATGATCTTTCCAGGAACAGACAGCCGTCAGGATGACAGGTTGGTAGTTTCCAGAGTCCTCCTTCAAAAAGAGGTACAAAGCTTCCTTCTTCCTAGTCACATGGAACTGCATCTGACTGCCGTGACTTCTTGAGTATCATGGAGAGTGGCAAACGCTCTAACAGCACTACAACCCCTTTCTTCTAGAAATATGTGTCCAGAGACCGAGTTCTGAAATACATTTTACAAAAGCATCAGCTACCAAAACACTACAACTTGCTCTTCTGTGAGCTGGGAGGGATTTCAAATACATAAAAATCATAGCTATTTCCAAATCCCTAAATAATGAAATAAGAATCTATCATTTCTCACTCACAGTAACTCTCATAGGTCCCCATATATCTATCCTCTAAAATGTAATTAAATCATTATCTGTGCCTAAAATCAAGCAGACACATGTCTTCCAGTGACCAATTGACCAACAAAGCTGACCACCTGAAACTGAGATGAAAGTTTTATGTGAAGAGCAGATTACAGTCAAGGCAGTTGGATCTCCACAATAATAAAGATTCCACTATTCATTCTTGTTTCTCATCAGGGGAACACAGGTACAGCCAAGGCAAATAATGCCACTGCCAACTCAAGAAGGCAGTCTATTTCAACAGTCCGTATTTAAGAAAGAACATTAAGTGAAGACTGAATTGACTGTATTCATTCTGTTAAGTTTCTCAGGCAAATGGTAATAAACAGGTGCTTACAAAGGCTGTTTCCTAAACTGGACAAAATCCCTTATACTTCCACCCACTGGAGGCTTAAATATAAGATTTTTCTTTTGCCAATGCTAATGACAAAATGAGGGAGTTTTGGCATATCTCAAGAACAACCTAATACCTACTATTATGCATACCTTCAAACCTACGGTTTTCAATAAGCACATTTCATCTCCAAGACGAAAATTCTCATGGCATATGCAGGAAATTCACCAGAGTTCCATTTCCAAAGATGCTCATTCTAAACCCAAAAAGTTAAATCTGTGCAGCAACCCTAAGCATCTAAAGCAAGTCAACCAATATGAACACTGTCGGCAGCCTTCTGGATCTAGGATGAGGCAAGGGTTTGAAATAGCAAAGAAAATAAGGTTAACTGATAGCTTATCTCTTATTCTTCATGTGGAAGGACTAGTAAATACTGCCTGAGGCCAAACTGCAAGAGCTTAAGGAAAAAAAACATTCGCACAGCTTTTAGATTTTTGACCATTACTGAAGTAGTGACACAAACAAGCAAGAGTGATTTGTGGACAGACTCATTGGTCTTTTTATTTAGGTACCTCTAAAAAATATATATTTTTAAATATTTAGATGTTCTGCAATCAAATACTAAAAAACTACACAAAATTCCGACAAAAAATACTAGTGGACAAGATGGGGATAATTTCCAAATTACTTTTTTAAAATCTACATAGGATAATCAAAAAAAAACCATTTTCATTCATAGCCAATGTTTAGGAATTTTTTTCCTACTTCAAATGAAGATGAGCAAGTCTGTACATATTTGCTTTAAAATATACACATGACTGCTCGGTTTAAATATTAGAATTATTAACTCCTTTATTTTAGCATTTTAGCACAGTAAATGACCTCAAACTTCCAATGCCATACTGAATTACTCAAGCCATCAAATAAAACCAGAGCAATTAGAATTTTGAGAGAAATAAATCAAATCCTCTCTTTTGTATAGAACATCTATCACTGGTAGTTTCATGCCTTAAAAAACTGAAGTGTCACAAAACGATGCACAGGCTTATCTTTTAGCTGTTCCATACATCACATGTATATATTTAATTCATGCAACTACACACTGCATCTACCAATTTCTTTCTGTATAAGTGAGTTGTTCACACAGGTAAAAACCACCTTTTCAGCAGTACATGCCTTTGTAATCACTAGTTAAGTACTAATATCTCTCTAGCAAATAAGATACAAAATGATCAGCAACATGTAACAGCATTCTTTGGAACAGAAGCATTTCTACAATAGAGTGACAAGAAAGAATGGAAGCACTGCAGTTAATTACCTTTTACTATCTTTCATCTAGGTACCACTGCCAGTATTGATGGCTGACTGTTGATAAGTTATCAGGTGGTAATAAATATAGGGGAAGGGGGTAGGTAATGAATACTTGAACTAAGTAGGTTCCTGAAGAACTAACAAGAATGGGAAGGTGAGAGGCATTTAACAAGTTACTGTGTTTCAATCACACAAACTGTAGCAGTAAGTAAAGGGACCTCTCAACAGCAAGAACTTTATGACAAACTGAAGTAAGTGCTCAGGCACAGAAGTACTGGAAAACTTCCACGGAAAATACAAGTAGGCAAGGCTATTAAGGACTACTTCACTACTCAGCAATTTGTGCCTTAGCATATTTCCTCTTAACATTACACAAATAGTCACTTAATGTATCTGTAATGATTTTCTTTTGTGTAAGTATCCCTTACGGCTCTTCATCTTTAAGGTACTTCATACACCAACACATGTAGCATCACTAATAATGTTGTGCATTCAATTAATAATATTGTGCATTCAACTATATATATATGTATGTATATATGTACATACATATATGTATTTGGAAATTTGAGTGCTCAGGGCCAAATAAAAATCACTTTGTTGCATAATTAAAATTTGACATGGTCAAAAACAAACATAGGACAATCCTGCTAGAAATATGTTTTGTATTTGGAATCATTCCAGGTTTCAGTCTGGTAGTTTTGAAGCATTCTGGGAAGCAGAAATTAACTCAAAGTACCAAAAATTCTCAATAAGTGAGAAACTGTTACTTTAACAACTCTCTTCACCAAATCGCAGCATTTACATAGCAGCAGTGATACAAAACCAAACTTCTACAGAAAAGAGTCCAAATTTATTGGAAACTCAATTTAAATATGAACTCGGACTTTTACAGGGTTTAGAAACTAAAATGAAGATACAGGGAGTAGTTTTATACTTGATCAAGAGTCAATATAACTACTAATGAAAAACATAGAAGCCCAACATAGGACTCCAGTGTTGCCGTGATAAACTGCTACATTTCAAGTTAATCAGAATTATTTAGTAAACATTAACAACTGAAAATCTCCTAAAGATGGGGAAAGGAAGGGTAATCAGAGTAAAGCTACCAGGGATAGGGAAAAGTCTCACACTGAAAAAGTGTTATTTCCCTTTTCGTAAGATTTTTAACTTGAAGTTATATTGATATGAAATTATATTCTCCATAAAAAGAGAATGTTCATTTCTTGGAAAGAAAAATAGTAATAAATTCCTAGAAATAAAATACATTTTTTCTTTAGAACAGCCCCACAAAAATGGTAAAAATAAAGCTCAAAAACAGTAATAATGAGAAAGAATAGTTATTCTACTTTATGTACAATTAACTGTATTTGCAGGAGACGAACTGGAATATACAATTAATCTATTATATCTGTTTTCATATAAAGACCAAAAGATTTTAAGTGAATAAACAGATTATTTTTCTCCCCTCTTTGTAATCTGCAACAGGACTTCTGGTTAAGGTAATTCCTACAAAGAGTAAAGGACTTAAATTGAATCAGAACTCAGCAAGTAAATAAGTGCAATATATTCCTTTCTAGAAAAATAGGATAGGCAAATCTGTGTGTAATGGCTGACCTGGTTCATGACAAGAACTTTAATATGCAGTGGATCTGCCTGTAGGGACCCTGAAGGGATTACAAACACAACTACCAGGGTAAAGAACACCATGTGTGTCCCCATCCTACTAATATTGTGTCCAACAAAAGACTACCAAGTGGAACACAGAAGGCTTGTAAGAGAATTAAGCAATTGATTCATTGGTGAAAATAACAAATTGTAGGTTCACACTGAGGAAAAATAGAGCAACTTGGATCTATACAGAATCTAGGCAGTAAACCTCAGTACACTTTAAAAAATAAAGCTGAACCATCCCTGATAAACCATATGTTCCACCGACTTGCACACAAAACTGATGATTCCCCCAAGCACACCAGAATTTTTGATTCCCATTTAGACATTGGACCCTAACGGTGTACGTTTCAGGAAGAAAAAAAACACAAACAAAAATCAAATAAACCAAAAATAACCAGCATAGCATGAAGAAATATAGAGAAATTATATTAAGTTTTCTATACCACTGAACCCTTTCACATCAAATGTTTTTTAAAAAAATGATAGACATGCAATCTGTCATTCTCCAATAATAACAGCAAATAACAAAAGCATTCCATATGAAAAACAATGTTCTTATACTTTATTCTGTATGTTTCTATGGCACTACTGTTACTGCTTTGTCAGCTTGGAAATGTTCCACAGTAAGCAGCCCATAGCAGAAAAGCAGATCTAAGAACTAATTAGAACTATACCTGAACGAGTCTCAAAGAAGAGAGTTTAGCTTCTGGATTTCAGCAATGAAACAGTAAAGAAGTGAACATGCATCAGGTATGACAAAAAAAACTGATGGTTAATAAACAAAAAGAAGGAATGAAAGACACATGAACAACACTAAGTTAAATTACACTGATCTATAATTATCTAGGTATAAACACAAAACAGCCACTTGCATAGCAGAATACAAAGTCACAGTAAGTTACGACATACACATGCCAAACCAAACAAAAGAAGAGCTAACATCATCCTATTGCACACTTAGGACAACTAGCTAAAACTACATGCTAAAAAAAAAAACATCTTCTAGAAGCTTAGAGGAACAGGAGGCTTTTGAATCACAGCCTACCATGCTGACACTTTGGCCAGAGAAGTTGGATTTGCTTACCTCCTGTAAAAGGTCTGCTTGTTCGATGGCTTTAAGAACATTTTTCTTGGATGTCTCCTGAACTTCCCCTCCTAAAAGGAACTCATCCAGAATGAAATAGGCTTTTTCAAAATTGAAGATGATATCAAGTTCACAGACCTAAAAAGAACATCAAGGATTACTGCAAAGTGGGAGGATGCTCTCACTTGAGGTATATCCTCTCACAAAACTTAACTTGTTCACAGCTTCACCAAACTATACCAAACAAATATGTTAACCTAAGGCTGTAACCTTGTAAGGACTGGGGCAACAATAAAAATCACACCTTGGAGGAAAAAAAAAAATTATATTTTTTACGTGAGTTAAAAACAGCTACAGCAGCCTCTGAAAAAAGGTTTCACTGTTAAAAAGGCGTCAATTCACAGCAGTCTGTAAGACACAGTTCTTCAAGATGCTGAAGAATATTCTCTATAAAAGTTTTCTTGTTGCCTGCAGTATGCAAAGGCAGTTCACACAATCTTACAGAAAGATACGAAAACAAATAATCTCAAATTTCTTGTTCAGTCTGTGCATTTCATAGTCAGAAGGACTACAAAGGAAGGCAGAATGAGCCCCAGTTTTTCTAGAGTGGTCACGTTCATTACTACAGCTGTTTGTGTTTGCTGTGTGGGTAAGCAGATGTCTCTTCTTTCCTTACCAATCCTGCCACTTCACAACCAACTGTCTCCTTTGGAAGCAGATGTAATAAGTGCTCACACTACAGCAGTGCCAGGGAGAAGAAAATCTTCCTGCTAAGAGTAAGATTTTATCTGACCCCAAGAGAGACTACTATGAAATGAAACAAATACAGGCAATTAACACCAGATTAATAACAGTTCTTCTCCAAATCAATAATTTAATTTTGTATTTTAACAGAGGCAACCATCAGTTTAGTTTGGCCAAGCATGCCACACAAAATGTATTAAATACACCTTTTCAATTACTGGTTGGTTATGTTCTTGTAAAAGTGCTGTGGGCATAAAACAAAATGACAAAATATAAAGAAACTAACTCACACTGCCAAAATACTTGTCAAGAAGTTCTACATAGCGATGAATTATTTCCAGAGTTATTAGTTCATTGTCCTGATCTTCAATAGCACAGCAGAAATAGAGGCTTGCATATCTGTAATAACAAAATAATCCTGATGTTAGCTTATAAGCACAAGCAAAATGAATTTGAATTATACTCCTCACAAGCACTCAAGGAGTATCACATTCTCAGCAGTCCTTCATACTCGAGTTCAGCATATTGGTACTCCAAATCACAACCAAGCAAGTCCTACCAAAGAATGGCTGAAAGACCAGAAGACACACATTTACAAGGGAGGTATGTCTCAGAGTCAAGCATGACTTCACTCTTTGCCATCCGTTAGCTGACAGAACTGAAATAGCCAAAGAGGTGGTTGAAAAACTATATAAACATATTTGATTTTGTGGCATCATGGGAAAGTTGAGATGAGACTTTCTCTTCTCTCTGTAATAGCCATATGTCAGAATATTAATCAACTGATCCAATGTTATACTTTCATCATTTAAGCTATACACAGATACCAACAACCACAGAAAAAGCCTCAAGATAAACTGAATTACCAATTAGGGTTTGGTCTTTATAGAGAATTAAAAAAAATTTAAAAACTCCAAAACAAACACCAATGTCATCCACCCCAATTACGACTAACTCAACAACTCAATCCCTACTAACTGTCCTGGTATCAATCTGGGGAGAGGCCATCAAATAGTTTCTAACAATCCACTTCCATCTTGGAAGACAGGGAAGCTGTAACTTCAGATATGATCAAGTTCCACTTTAACAAAAAGACCATCCAATTCTACTGTGCTCTACCATACATTTGTCCAAGTCATGTTTAAAGAAAGCTGATTTTAAAAAAACAAAGCAGCAATGAAAGCTGAAACCCCCATTTAGGCTTTTCTAACATGTCAAAACCATATGCCTTTCAGTCACACATGGCACAAACCAGATTTCAAGTACCACCTGCTATAACTGCTAATTTACATGAACCAGAAACAGCTTTTGTTTGCCTCTTCAGCAGGGACAACTGGCCACATTAAGCACTCCTGAGTAGCCAGCCCTACTGAAAAAGAAGTCATTCAGATGTGAATACCTAGTTAAACGTGCACAGTTGTTTCCCATACAGAGAAATCCATGCATCTTTTAAATATTACACATATTTTATCAGCTGGGACCTGTCAGACTTTTTGGCTAGAAGTTCTGAAAAAACCCTGCTGTATTTTCAGCTATGCTGAAATTTGCCTCCTAAACACCTATCCAGTACCTTTTATGATCTGAAAACATCCCCCCTTCTCCCACTCTGCTCCAAATCAAATTGCTATGTCTTCAACATGCAAGATTAATCAGAATAGCTTTTATACAAGGTTTTATACAAAATCTTTAAACTACTATAAAATATTATTGCCTATCCTACCACAAAACATGATGGGAAAAGAGAGGAAGACACCTCCATTGAAGGACACCTTCATTCCCTCTTTCTTTCATCTCTTCACCACGGGGATTTATCAGCTCATCTGAACTCCTATCTGAGCACAATTCTTTTGATTTTACATTGTTCTGGTTATGCCTCACTAATTTTTCAAGGATTTACGGTCATTGTAGTAGCTTGAAATATTCAATCTGTATAAGGAATCTAAACTATATTTAAAAGCATTAGAAATAAATATTATAAAGAACAAACATGCTTTCAATCCTACTGAGGAATCTCTAAGTCAAGCTCCATGTTACCATATTTCATTGTAGCAAAAAAGAGCACTGACACATTATTTGACATTTACACTAATCACCAGCACTCAGGACAAATCCATCTAAACAAAGCCTTTCATCATCTTCAGATGAGCAGCACTGATTATGATGAAGTGCAGCTAAACTGTTTCCTTACAGTGCTTAAACACAAGCTGAACCACATACCGGCAGACCTTATCAAATCAAATTTGACTCAAATATTTTAAGTTTATCCACATGGGACAGTCCCTCTCTGCTCCACTAGTACTTAAGAGTCTCTCTTGATGAACAGAACTATTTTACAGAAAAAGAAGTGGGGAAGGGACAGAGGGAGACCAACATAAAATGCTTTCTCAGAAAACGGTCTGCTCTCAGTGTCCTCATTTAAGAGAATGTAACATACTTTCAAAAGACCGTATTTGGCAGCTAGCGAGTAGACTGCATATTCAAGCTCTGCCAACTGCTGCTCTGGAGAAATAAGACCAAGAAACAAAAACTACTCAGTGGGTATCAACACAAAATGGAGGCCTGGGTATCTATTATTATATGCAGAGAATATTTTGGTATTTATTTTTTAAGTAGCAACCATGACTAATGGATCACTACTCAACAAAAGAAAACAAATGCAGATTTAATAAGCCTGAATGGCAAATGGCAGAAGAGTACAAACAAGTCATACCAAAGGGCATAAGCATACTACAAAGGAATGCTTCAGATCCAAATTCTCAGAGGCATCATTTTATTTTTTTTACCCTGCAGGAAGGGCTTCAGAAAAAAAGTATTCACTTACTATCCACAGCAGACACTAGAAGTTTTGCCAAGTGTAGAAGTTTACATGGACAGTATCCACACAAAGACAAGTAGATTACTCAGGCTGAAAAAGATTTCTGCTCTGCAGAAACAGCTTTTTCCTAATGCGCCAAACAGAAACCTTTCACATGCACCCAATGAAAAGGCAAACCCTGGTAGAAAAGTACATACCCAAAAGTAAATAAAGTGTTGTATGTAAGAAACATTCTGCCTTTTTTATTTCTATTGCAGTTCTGGTATTTTTTTATCTTACTAAACATTATTAAAATAATCTTCAGACTCAACTCAGCTGCTTACCCTCATTTAGGAAAATGTTTTATGATAAATATCCTCCACTTATCAGAAAGGGGACCAAAACCAGAGAGACAAAAAACTGTTTGGACAAAATCACCTGAAAATGTAACACAGGATTAAAAAACAAGAAGGTAACACAGCGGGTATGAATACTTATGCAAATTTCTGCCTTCAGACAGATGGCCTCAGGATTTTTTTTTATAGGAAACAAAGCCATGCATCTTCCCCTCAAGAGCTGCAACAATTCAGCAGTGGGAAGCCTCAAAACAGGCAGGCAATGTTTCAGCAGAGTTCTCCTCTTCTGCTCTCACAGCTAGGTTCAGTAACTGCTGAAAGATCAGGTGACTGTGGGCAGAGCACAACTTGCAAATCCTACCAGCGCAGCGTTGTTCTCCTTCTAGATGAGAGAACACCTGCTTGAAGTCATCCCTTGAAGTTTGTCACCAGGTAAGCCTGCAAACAAGCCCGAAGTCAGTCAGCATCTAAGCTGCTTTGCATATAGATCCTACTCGTGGAACTTTAAAGCTTACAAAGTTTGGTATGAACAGAACTGAACTCTAAATTACAACAAGGAGACAGACAAGTGCTTAATGAGCCCAAGAATCTGTGGTTTGCTGATAGCTGACCCAATGAAAATTTAGACCACTAATAAGCTGTGCTTGACAAAAGTTTTTTTTTTTGTCCCACAACTTCACTCGTTTCTTTAATAAAACATGAACTTCTGAGGCTCCAGGACAGAGTCTACCAAAGTGAAGCACTTTCTCAGTTTCTTATTTCAGCAAGGCTATAGCCCCAGGCAGTTTCAAAATGAACAAGAATTTGATACTGCTAATTCTCTAAGAAAAAGCTGTTGCTTCTTGATACTGAGGTCCGCCTAGTGCCACATAAACTGGAACATGGTACAAAGAAAACCTGATTTAATTAAAATTATCAAGCCCAAGTATCTAATTCACTATAACCATTTCATTCAGTCAGTTTTACAAAACTACCTAATCAACACCACAGTAATACTTATAAGAGGTACAACTGGCTGCTAAGTCATACACAAGCAAAAAGAGGGATCACGCCAAGGTGGGCACATCCCACTGGCCACATGGCTCTACCTGCAGTTCACAATACTTTAAGAGGCACAATACCTGCACAATGGGCTCTTTCATTGCTTCAGTGGAAGGAGGATAGAAAGAAAGTTTTAAAATGTATTCTGTTTAAGTCTTTAACAATCTCTGATTGTGGTTATGTAGTGCAAAAGTAAAAGCAACTGCCACATCAAGGGCAGCAAAAGCTATGGTAGTTTCATATCATACCAAATACAGTTCCAAACTGACACATGAAAGCAAAGCCATGGTCCTTAATCAAATAACTAATCAACAATTAAGTCCCATGAATGCAGTTAACCAAAAGCTAACAAAGTAAAATTTAGATAAGTTTTTCTCCAACTTCTGATTTTAACTGCAATATACTACACAATGAAAATAACTCATATTTCCAGAAGCTAAAATAATAAAAAAGAATCTTCAAAGGAAAAAAAAAAACACATCCTATGTTCCTTCTTTAGCAAAATTATAAATTTTGACACAGTTTTTCTGCCATGGGGGAAAGCTGCATGAACCTCTACCCTACATGCTCCAAAAACACCGTTAATTTTTAAATGACAAAATGTGAAGAGCAAACACATCAGTTGTGTTTGTTAAGTTTCTAATCAGCTGTCTGCAGATAACTCCCCCCTCTATTTTCATAAAATGCAATTGTTGTTGGCTTCCCGTATTTAATTTTTTATTTTCCCAGCAAGCCACTTCGAATCTCTATGCTTCTTGAACTTAGAAGCCCACATCCTCTTTTTAATCTTCTGATGTCTATCAGCCTGAAAAACTATCTTCCAAACCAGCTACAGAATACATATAAGCCAATTCACACACCATGACAAAAGCTGGGCACCTTTCTGTGTTTTGCAGTGCTGAAGGAAAAACACTTAAGAAGGCAATGACTGAGCATGTTGTGACCATTATAAATGCTACATCACATATGTTTAGATGAATTTTAAGATCTATTTCCTTGAAGATTCAGAAAACATCCTATAAAGAGGAAATGTTACAGAGCTAAGGAAGCTAATCAAAATAGTCCAGCAGTCTCAATAAATGTTAAGTATCATAAGGAAGCTAAAGCCTACTGTTTTGCCGACTTCCGCATTTGAGGTCATTTTGTTCCTGCAAAAAGGTATGATGAGACCCTTGAATATGCTTCTGATACTGCCAATCATTCTTTGAGCTGTAATATCTAGGTTCAATTCTCCTACATGTGAGTAATAAACACACTCTAAAAACAAAATCAGCACTTAAATTTCAGTTATTTAAGACTAAAATTAGCAATAGGCACATTCTTTTATAACTTATATTGAAAAACATTTGCACCAGTAGGTTCAGATCCTTCCCAGCAATAGATCAGACAAGAACAAATCCTAGCAGAGATCCTACAGAGATGCTCAAGAGGAATTGGGAGCAATTTCACAAGCTTCAAAATTCCTTCTGGTGTGTTTCTTCTTTAGCCATCATCACCTTTTCAGCTACAAAAAGTCACCCTTTACAAAGAAATCATACTAGTTGGTGCTCATCATCTTCAATTATGGTGCAATGATGGGAACAAGTCCCACAAACCTAAGAGCTGTTAGTGCTACCAGACACAGACATTTAAACTATCACCTCTTATACCTAGTCCTTCTGGTGATGTTCCAGTAAAAAAAAAAAAAAAAATAGCTGAGATGTTCATTAGCTTGGTACAAGCTCATCTTTAGCAGCTTCTTAGGCTCTCTGTGCCAGACTGGTCTGCAGAGAGTGAAATAAGCTACTGCAGTCAGCTGTGCACACCAGCAGTCCAGCAGACAGACTGCAGTGTTTAGACCATTTTTAGCTAGACATAGACATCTCCCAGAAAATTTCTTCATTCTCCTTGACCACAGGACCCACAACACACCACTGAGATGCAAGAGCAAAACATTCAGCAACTTAAACAGTCCTACTCAAATTTCCACCAATGACATGACAAGTAGTTGTTAACAGCAACAAACAGGGAGGGAAAGCAGCTGTGTAGAATCATCCTCAGAACAGCTACTGCTGTTCAAGCATGGGTAAGGAAGGAAACAGACTGGCCTACAAATGCCTCATTTTTCTGATTTGGTCCCATGAATGCCCAGCTGAAAGGGCACTTGCAGGCATTCATATGGAAGGAAGCACAGCAAGTGCTTGAGCAAGCTTGTCTACATACACGTTCAAGTGTTGTGAGGAAATCGAGAGGCAGAAGAAAGTATGTTATCAGCACAGCTTCATGCATTTTTTCTCCTCTTTCCTCTTCATGCTGAAGAACTACATGCATTAGGCAGACCAGCAATACTCACACATGTCTTTACATAAACCAATGTACATGAGAGCAGCACTTACAGACATCTAAACATATTAGATACTACCCATTTGTTATCCTGGAAAAGTTACAAAATCCTCACTTCTGGTCCAGTCCTTTCTGTCCTATCTAGAGGGAACACAACAATATTTACTGTGGGGCATAAACTATCTACCATCTCCACGAGAAAACAGGAATGCATAAACCTTCTCAGGTTTACAACAAACTAGGAAAGAGAGCTAACTCAAGGCTTTGTAGCACCACCTTTAGCTGGAAGAGATGCAGCCTACCACATCAGGAGGAGGATTACTGTTATTTCTGCAGAATAACTATGGACACACCACTACACTGTGATACATTCTAAAGATCAGCACAAAGCTAAAAAATGCTTGCCAAATACTCCTAGAAGAGTTAGAGAACAACTGAAAAATTAAATTATTGCAAAGAAAATGATACAGTTTTCCAGTACTTCCACCAAAAGAAAGCTAGCCATGATTTTTTCAATTCTGAAAAATCCTTTTTTTTTTTACTTACTTACCATCAAAAAACCCCCAACCAAACCAAGTACTTTGTAAAAGTATTTTCTTATTTCTATGAGCCTTTAAAAGCAAGTTACATTTTCAGGTGATTTATGAAGCCACTGCTCGAGGTAAATATTTATAAATTTTTTATCACATATTAAATTTGAAATTTGTACAAATATGAAGCATGTATGCACTGTGTGAACCTAAAGAGAGTACCAAGAAGAACTGCCACTCTTTTTGAAAGTAGGAGGAAAGCTCATTTCTTCAGTACATTTCTAAATGCATGAGTGATTTTCCACACATGAATGACTCCTGCTTCGTTATCAAATTAGATTCAAGGGAAAAGTCAGTCTTCTGTTTAACCAGCAGAGGGAAGGGAAAAAAACGCCAACAAAACAAAAACAACCTTCATTATTTTCTTGCTACTTAATACATGGTTTGTAATGTATGGCAATTATGAGGTTAGTGAGACAGAACCACCACCTTTTGTAGACAATCTTCAGATCTCTCCATTCCAGGAAGCTGCACATTTTCGGTTTGCGGGCTAATACTGTTTGAACAAGTTCCCTTGTGATTTTCTTCTTTTCTTTGTCAGATAACGGGACATACCACTTCTGGAGTCTCAGTTTCCCCTGGCGACTAAAAAGCAACATAAACTGCATCTGTTGAATTGGAAGGAGGGGAAAAGAGAAAAGCATTAATCTCAGTCTCCGAATTTCAAAAAGATCTCTCTGAGAAAAACCAAGCAGGAATCAAGACGGACATCCAAACCCCTAAATACATTATGTATTTTGATAGCACTGGCAGATGTTACACAAGATTTGAAAGTAGCAATGATACAAAGGATTCTGCTGAGCAAGGTCAGTCAAGCCAAAGGCAGAAGAAAGCGCACACAAGTTTTAGAAAAAGGTGTCAGAACCATCGGCTGGCGAGTGAATATACCTCAATTTCAGACCAACCACGTCCAGCATCAGTACGGTTTCATTTGCGTTTTCTACCCAAAATGACAGAAAAACAGCAGAGCAGACTCTTCCAATACCAAACCTCATTTCCAATTCACCGGATTAGAGCCTCGCAGGAGCAATTTGCACTTAAAATCTTTCTGAAAAGCCTCGGAATACTTTAAAAGACATCAAACCTCCCAGCGGAGAGTCCTACGGCACAGAAAAGCCTAGTCTTTTCCCACGTTACACAAAAGGGGAGATTAAGCGCTTTCCTGCGGTCCTATGTTCCAGGTCTCGCTTCCTCTAAAGGAGTGATGTTGCAATTATATTTTAAGAGGAACTTGCCGGGCTGTCTATTCCAGCAGCTGTAACATTAAATTAAATGGCTTGGGCTTTTTTCTTTTGCCTTTTTGCTCGAAGTTGTATCGGGCTGGGGAAGTTTCCCAGGCAATACGACAGGGATGAAATACGATGCGAAAGCCCCAGCCTGGTCCCGGGTGTCAAGCGTGACCGGCGCCAGTCGCGATGAGCGGCGGCCGCGCCCGCAGCGGCTCCGCGGTGCCAGGGCGGGGGCAGAGCCCCGCAGCTCCCGCAGCCTCCCAACATCCCGCCTCGCCTCCCCGCCAGCCCCAGCTCCCCCCTCGCGGGGCGGGCGGCTCCGCGCGGCTGTGCTCACCGTGCCCGGGGGACAGCGGAGCTCAGGCAGAGGAGAAGGAGGCACTTCTGCCCAGACCGGCACCCCGATGCTTCCGCCGCGACCGCCAAGCGGGACTGAGGGAGGGGTCGGGAGGGGACGGGAGGTGCCGCCGCCGCCGCGAGCGCGCGCGCGCCTCAACGGCCGCCCCCCTCGGGCAGGTCAGGGGCGGGGCCGGGATGGAGGGGGCGGGGCCTGGGGAAGAGGGCGAGGCCAGAGCGCCTCCGAACAAAACTTTATCAGCTGCCGCGGCGGGGGGGCCGGAGCGAGCTCGGCCGACACCCAATCGGAGAGCTCAGCGCGCGGGAGGGAGGGAGGAGCGGCGCGGTTCTGGACCAATGAGGGGCAGGAACAGGCGGGGGAGGCGGAGCTGGCGCTGGCGGTAGGAGGGGCCGGAGCAAGAGGCGGGGTTTAGATGCCCTAATCCGCGTGGCCCGAATTGCGATAAGGCAACGGCCGGCGCAGCAACAGCCAACCAGGCGGCGCGGCGCAGATAGCGGTCCGTGAGCAGCCAATGGGCGGGCGCGGCACGGAGCCGGGGAAATGACATCAGTCAATCAGGCGCCCGGAGACTGAGGCTCCGCCCCCGGCCTCGCCAGCCCCGAGCCGGGGCGGTCAGGGAGGGGCGGCAGAGCCGCGCATGCGCCGCGCGGTGTTTGCTTCCAGCACGTGCGCGCCCGGGGGCGGGGAGGGAGGGGGCGGAGGCTGAGGGGGCGCGCGCCGGGCGGGAGAGGCGGGGCTGCCCGTGAGGGGAGCGAGCCCGTGATTGTCCTTCTGAGGGCTCTGAGCCCGTGATTGTCCTTCTGAGGGCTCTGAGCCTGTGAGAGGAGCGACCCTGTGATTGTTCTTCTGAGGGGTCTGAGCCCGTGATTGTCCTTCTGAGGGGACCGAGCCTGTGTGGGGATTGTCCTGAGGGGACCGAGCCTGTGTCGGGATTGTCCTTCTGAGGGGACCGACAGTGTGAGAGGATTGTCCATGCCAGGGGAAGTTTCTCCCCTGAAGTCACCTTGATTGCGAGCTGCAATTAGATTGGCAGGACCAGCCGCCGGCATGGACTTCGCGGTCTTGTGTTTCATTAATACTTGGTTTTAAAATTATCATTCATGTGTATCTACGGAGCCTTTGCGTGCTGAAACAGCTCAGTTTGGGGGTTTGGTTGGTTGGCTGGTTTTGGTTTTGTTGTGATTGGTTTGGTATTCAAATTCTATTGGAGGTGGGCTGAAAACACATTAGTTAGTTGAAAGAAACAGAGCGGTGTCTCTGCAAGCCGAAGTCGGAGCACCTTATGGTAAAAAAGTATTTCAAACACCGAAAGCTCTCAGCATCGTCGCTGCTCACCACCACCCCCCAGCACTAAATGAACAGCAAAGCTGCTGATCCGATAATGGTGTGACAGTGACCGACAGAACCCGGGAAAGGGTCGTGCTCCCAAAGCAGCTCTCTGCCAGGAGCGGCTCACAGCGCCTCAGGATGTGTCACGCTTTTATTACTTTCTATTATTGACACTTTAAATAAGCGCCCATTCTTCTGGCTACGAAACGGCTATGGCAGCAGAAACTGAGGCTGGAAGTGCTTTTGTGTAAAAATGTGCATGGTCTGAAAAGAAAGCCAATTTCCTGGCGTTTCAAGGAATGCGAGAGTCAATTGTACTTGAGGAAAACTACAGATATATTCCTGATTTTATAGAAGAGGTGATAATTGTAAGAGTGAAGTGCCATGAGGACGAGGAGGTATATGTGAAACCAAGCTGAATGGATCAGGTAATTGCAGTATTAGAGGTCGTGTAGAAAATGAGAACTGCTGTTGTAGAGGCTTGTTCCTGTCACATTTAATGTTCGTTGAGCAGCTGTCCCGTTGTCATGTTAACCTGTCTTTCATCAAACACCGGAACAGTTGTGCATGGATCTGTTACCTCAAAGAGTCTCCCCTTAGAACACGGTGGTACTTTGTCCTCAGCAGTTGCAAGGCGTTGCAGTTCTGCTTCTTTCCTCTGTGGTTATTCCATGGTCTAAAACACCCTGTTTTTCAGAAAACTTTCACAAATATCTCTTTCCTAATCAGCACTTTGCTTATCTTTGAATTCAGCATCATGTATTTGGTGATTCTCTGAGTGCATGTACACTTCAGGGGCTTTGAGATCTTCTAAATCATGATTTAAGTCAGCAACCAACTTTTATTTATCTTTGTATGTGCAACTTCCAGTTTGTTAGCATCATTATGGTAATGGGAGCTCCAAAATGAATTTCTGAAGGAGTTATACCAGTCCTGTGTTATGATTTGTCACTTCCCAGCTCAGTGAAATATTTCTGCATATGGATCAAACCACACATTTTGCAAACACATAGTTGATTGAAATCAAACTACCCAAATGGTTCAAGAAACGTCTGTGTTTTGGTGGCATAATGTCTCAAAGATTCAGATTCTTTTTTTCTTTTTTCAAGCCTGTATCTTTTTTTTTTTTTTTTTTTTCCAGATTTTACTGTTCATTTACAGTCTATAATTTCATACAGTGATACAACGGCAGTTTTCCCACTACTTTTCTCCCTTCTCTCTTTTACATGGCTGGATTTCTTCAGATTGCAACCTGGAGTTTCTTCATTACATCTCCTGGGCAGAATCACTCTGCTATAGGCACTTTCAGGTGCTGTGATAAGGCATGTGAGACCAGTGCTACATGGTGGAAGCACTGCTGGAAACTCTAGCCAGGTCCAACTTGACCGAAGCTTTCTGTCTTCCACAGCCAGTCCTGCCTCCTCATCCCCATTTCAGACAGAGGATGAAATGTTCTCGAGCCTGCCAGGATTGCCGCTCATGATCATTCCTTAACTCATTTATTTCTCTGAAAATGACCCTGCTTATTTTAAGCAGTTTAAGGCGTGATTCCGTGTCAGTTTCAGATCATCTAAACACCAACTTCTCCCACCCCTTCTTCCATTCCCACCTCTGTGTTCCCATCTCTTTTCCTATGCTGGTATTTTGCTGTGTCTCGTATTGCCAGCAAGGCTGGTTTTGGGCTGTACAGGTGACTGAGGGATTTGGCTTCAGGACCTGAGTTAGGGGACAGTGACAGAGGTAATGCTGTCCCTTCTGTTTGTGCTGTTTCTTTCAGGAACTTCAGAAGACTTGCTGTTCACATTTTTTTTTCAGTGTTAAAATTTGCACTAATTAATATCCTCCAATAAAATTTGTCCTCTTAATACTGACTCCATCATTTGTTCCTCTATGAAATTATCCTGTCACTTACCCATTGAACTAGCAATGTACTGAACTAGCTCTAATTATCAAATTGATAAAGATATATATGATGCTTACAAGAATAATATGTCTTTGATTATTCCACAAACCCATGACAGTGCAAATGTCAGTGCAGTCTAATTTTAGACATGACACAGTGAGTCTTCTGTTCATTAGCTTTTGTTCATTGTCTTACATCCAGTTTGATGATAATTTATTTTGGATGGATTTTTTTTTAGCTTCTATAGTTGCAGAATCCTTTGTAGAGTTGTAGAATCCTAGAAAATAGAATTCCATTTTCGATGTAAGGCAAGTCTTTGGGGGATATGTTCATTGACCATAAGACATTTGGGGTCCTCAGCCAAGAGTTTGCTTTGTAAGTTATTTCTAGCATGACTTGAGACACTGATGAGAACTGCCCGGAGCTTGGGAGAGAGGCAGGAAGGAAGCTTACATCAAACAAGATTAGATTTGCTTGGATTTGACTGGTATGGTTTATGTCAATTTTGGTGGGTTTGTTTGTTTGTTTTGTTTTAGTTAATTAGACTATAGTTGTTTTGTCTGAAATAATGGGTCTTATACTAAAATTAATAAGGCCAGCCTCCTGGCATTTGGCAATTCATGCATGTTGTTCTTGCCAAATCTGAAGCTCATAAAACAATTTTGTTGTGCTTTCACTCTCAGCCAAAATGATGGGTAACATGAATTTTATAACATGAACTATTGTCCTAGTTTAGGGCAAATTTGTGAAGAAAACCTCCAAAGGGGTTCCTCTAGAAAACAAATTCAAGCGGCTCCTCCCTTAACTGGTTCGGGGAAAAAAATTCCTTGGAGAGAAGTGGCAAAAAATTGTTTATTTAACAGGCAAAACACTCCCCAGAACAAAACAACACTAAACAACAAAACCTCTCTCCTCTCTGAAGAGATGACAAATTCAGAAAGCCTCTTTGGTGGGTGCATCTCGGCTCCCTCGTTCTGTGTCAGTCCCTCAGTGCTGGGGAATGCCGGGGCCAGGCCAGGCCTGGTGGGACACAGGGGTGAGCTCCGCGTGCTCTGCTGGGCGTTAGTCCAGAGCAGGTTCCAACAGTTCCAAGAAAAAGGGAAAAACCCACAATCTGGAGAACTTCTCTGCCTCAGCTAGCCAAAAACTAACAAAAAGCAAAGGAGAGCTCTCTTCGGCTGTCCGCACTGCAGACAACACAGGCAGGGAGTGAAGGAAAGCTGAAAACTCTTACCTTTATGTTTTGAAAACAGCTGCCTCAGACATTCCACCACTTCTACTTCTCCCCCCTTCACTCTCAGATCCAGTTTTAAAGGTGCAAAACTTACTTCTGAACTAAACAGACAAATGGGGATACAATTCAGCATCAAACCAGGACAACTATTCATTAATTCCAATGGAGAATTTGCTTGCAAAATTTTAACAGCTTTTTTTTTTTCACACAGTATTTAGAAAGGGTATGCTCCTGCCTCCTTTTCAGCCATGTCAGCACCCTACAGAGGAGGGCAACATACTTTAAGAGTATATGCTGTGTTTTTGCAGTCCTCTACTGAAGTAGGGTGTGTATGCGTGAGTAAGATTCATTTTACTGTTAATTTATCTTCTTGATGCTTGATATCAGGCTCCATTTTCATTGACTGAATAACTGTGGAATCATTATGAAGACAGTTAGAACTGAGTTACTACCCTTGGAAGTGATTAATGCTGGATTTTTGCCTCTTTAGCCTCCAAACAGGATGTTATGTTACTGTATACAATTCCCTTCTATGTTGTGCTGTCTGAGCATTGGCCAAGCTATCGGTGTTCCATTATGATTCATGCAGAGCACTAATCCTAGCAGAACCAATGGAAGTATAAATGAGACCACAAATGACCCAAATGACAGGTTTTTTCATTGCTACGCTTCTCTTTTTTTTTTTTTTTCTTTTTTTTTCTTTTTTTTTTTTCTTTTTTTTTTTTTTTTTTTTTTTTCCTGCAGAGCAATCCTCAATCCTTCTTGATGAAATACTATTAAGTGCAATCTAGTAGCCTGATTGCTAGGCACTATTAAATCATCAGATCATGGCTGGTGTCCTTACTCCTCTGTCTTTTCTTTGTAGGAGTTACAGGTTTGCCTGTCTTCTTTTAAACAGAGTTGGTTTTCAACAGCCACATATGGCTCTCAGGAACACAGATGTCAGGTCACATGTGTGATGGGCACAGCTCCAAAATGATCATCATGGAGGTTTATCCCTGAAGCTGAATTTTCAGAGCTGAAGGAATAGTTTGAAGTGGAAGTGTGCAGCCTGGTTTTGAGAATTACAGTCTAAATGATGCCTCACACATGTCCTTTGCTTTGGAAAATAAAAACATGCTTTTGAAAGTATCTGGATACATAGAAATGAGGCAAGGGAGTATGGTGGATGCCAGTCAATGAGGGCTTCCTCTTAGCTACCATATTTATTAGCCTCAGCCTGGTGCAAGACACAGAAGCTTTTTGAATAGGACACGCACAAACCAGCTGGGAGCATTGGCTGTGTCGGGCTAGTGAGCAGCAGATTTTCTCTTACTTATGTCACAGTCTTATCTTTTGCTTGTCCACGTTTATATTGGAGTAGTGCTCAGAGGTCCCAGAAGTGAAGAAAATAACTGCACTGCAGACATTTATGAAGAAGTTGTTATGACTGCTAATGCTTCTTCCTGCTCCACTGCTACAAATTCTGCCATAGTGCAGCAAAGAACTGAACAGTTTCTGAAGGAAGAATGTGAGGAAACCTGAATTTTTAGCCTCACAAGGAAATGGCTGGGAGGAATGGAGAGAAGAAAGGAGAGGAGGCTGGGATTTCTGAGACTGCATCAATACTTTAAAGAGTTGTTCAATACCGCCTCTCACGTATATCTTGCTCATCCTTTGGCAATCCTAAGAAAGCAGTTGCTGCCACTGCTGTTTCTGAAGTGGCTGGTGCTGCAGGTTAATGTGCTTGCTGTATCCATCCCCTCATATGAAGGAATATCTGGACAGGCTTGTGCAGAACTACTCAATATTTCCCAGGATGAAGAAATTTTTTTTAATATACCAGGGCATGACTTTGGATAGGGAGCCTGGAAAATCAGACACATCCAGAGGAAAACGCTGCTAGAGGTTTTCTGGTACACAGTTTGGTCATCCTAAATCCACTGAAGTCCTCATTTGGTTGTCTATGTCCACTTCTGTCCTTGCTTGGAGACAGGCCCAACTGGTCATCCTGTAAGGCCTCTTGATCTGTATGTGGAGACTGATCTTACACACCTTAGGAGGTGCTGCCTTTTGCACCAAGGAGATAATTCAGTTTCCAACTTCTGACTTTCCCGGATTGGCACATTGCTTTGTGTAGCCAAGAGATACAGACTTCCACAGCAAGTGTCTTAATTTTCAGCATGTAGAAAATTTTCATGAAAACTTGGAAACTGCTCTGACTCTGAGGTGGCAACCTGAAACCAGAATTTTTCATCTTACAATCAAACTCATTAATCTCCCAAAATTCCACACTGATTCTACAGTAGTACTCTAAGATTTCATTTCAAATCATTCTGGAAGACTAGATATAACTTCCTCTCTTGTTTTAAAGAAAATATACTGCGTGTTCTGCCATAACCATAAAGGGAACACACAATCTGTAAGATCTTCATTTACTGCTATTTACTTCTTTGGCTGTAGTGTTTTAAGATGATGAAACTGGGACAGTCAAGTCCTGTAATCCATTTACCGTCTAGTTTTAAAAGCCCAAGAAGAATTTAAATGATGCCAAGATATTTTGCTGGCTATGTCCACTTGGGACAGTTTTATCTATGTGAATTCTCGTTCAAGCTGCCTAGACAACCTCTATTGCTGTGGCTTTGTGAAGCCAATCTTTGCAGTGCAACCCTCAGCCTTCCACAAAGCTGCAGAACAGCAATGACAGCAAACATCTCTGCCAGGGGGATATGTGCATCATTTGTCTGGGAACTCAAGGTTTTGACAGATTTTGAAGAACTAGTGTGCTTGTGGAATGAGTGTGATAAAGCTCATCATAGTGTCTCATAGAATGGGAATGTGATTTTATAAACAAAATCTCTGTAAACTGTTGACTGTTTCTTTTTATGCTTTCACACTCACTGGGAAATACCAAAATATGTGTGTTTAATTGGTCTGGCCAAGATCATGTGCTTGATCACAGAGAATAAGGATGCTGTCTGTTATTCCTCATTGTGCCTCTGGGTTTCTTGGTTGGCAAGTGAACCGATTTTGAACTTGCTTTTTATATTCTCTAGGAGAGAGTAGTGTTTGGGATATTTCACCTCACTATTTTGTTTCACTCTTCACAAATCAATGAATTTCATGCATGTGTGTTGCTTTTGTGTATTTTTTGGCCCTGGACTTGTTCTTTGTCTTGTTTGATACCTTGTCTTTAGGTCAGTTTGTTCTTCCTTTGTCCACATAATTTTTTAACACATCCAACTGCTTCTTCTGGTACTTTCACACACGTACATAGGCACTTCCACTCTCACTCCATTAATGCCAATCTTACTATTTTTTCAAATCACTGTAAAAGAAACAAGTAGCTTCTCCTACCTTTCTGAACACTTTGTTCAAGTGCAAGCCTCATTTTTTATTTAATTAGGATTTATTTAATACAGCATGATATCAAATACACTTACGAGCCTGTCCTAGTAAAAAGGGACCCCATTTACTCTCTGACTTCAGGATTCTGCGCTATTCCAGAGGGTCATTAGTGGAACAGAGCCAAAAGGACATTCAATTATTTGCTCAAGTCTGAAAGGCCAGTGTTTCACAGCTACAGAGCATGCTATTAACAAGGATGAATCCTTTGGCAGTGTATCCTTTCTACTGCGAAATATTTGCTGTGTGGAACCTGAGACCCTTATTACAAATTCATGAATGATTATAATGCATCCTGTCAGCTTTCAGAAGCATTGCAGTCACGTGGAAGCAAGAAAAGAAATTAAAAGATCACCAGTTTATGCAAAATAATACAGCTATGCTCATATTTGATCCAGTTTTCTAGTGGAGAAGGCATAATTGAACTTCTTTTAAAAAATTAAAATATATTTCTACTACATTACATCTCACCAGTCAGTTTAGAAGTCTTGTTCACATAAGAGATAACTCAATGTAGATCATCAACAAAAGAGAAATATGTCTAAAACGAGCATGGTCCTCGGTGTGTTGAAGGAGTTGTAAAATCATGTTGTAAAACTTAACTACCCCTTGCCAGAAAGTAATACTCTAACAGGAAAATCTACCTTTCAAGAAATCCTTTCATTTCTTCACAATATTTTAAACACTCTCCCCAGATTCTGGGTTTTGCTTAGAGCACTCTTAGCTTGGATGCAGTTTTGTTGCAGAGGCAAAGGTGTCAGAAAGCAAAGTGGATCTGAGAGTGAGCAGCATTTGTTTCCTTGGGGCAGTCTGGTGCAAAGTGATAGTGACAGTCAACAAGTAACATTTATTGTGGTAGATGCTTTAAGAACTATCCAATAGCTGATTTCTGGTACAGTTTTCATAATAATATTTTTCCCATTAAGCTTTTGTTATGGAAACAAAAGAGATATTATGTGATCACAAGCAAGAGAAGAGGCATTGGATCAATAGGAGTAGGATGCACTAAAATGAGGAGTGTTGTGTATAACACAGTTGACCCTAACGTAAGGCCAAAACTAAAGATTCAGACTTTCAAAATTCTGTCTCTTATTTCTATAGAGCCAAACACAGCTGAGCTTTGGATAGGGCTCCTAAATGCTTTAAAATCTCTTCCTTCTGTAAGGAGAACATGTTTGTCCTGCTTGCTCAGATTTTCAGAATAAATTGATGTAAAGAAAGCTTAAAATTAATCTCTCTAACCAGTCTTCGAAATTTAACAGTGCTTTGACACTGGTAAATATCAATAATAATCATCATTATCATTGTCTTCAGAATTATGCATCTTCCCTCTCCATTCAGTCACGAGTAATTTGCATGGAGGGGTACCAAAGAACAGTGTAGTGAAATCATCCTCAGGTAGCTAAACAGTCTGAAAAAATTATGCCTGTGCATAAACTACAGGTAAATTTAAAAAGGTTCCTCAGAGAAGAGACCCATGCCTGAAACAGAGCAACAAGCTAGGAAATATTTAGGTTGGTTTATATTTATTTACAAATGTTTGTAGCAGATGGTTACCAACATTTCATCAGTGTGGCTGTTTAAGCAACTTAAAAGCTGTGACAAACAGCCCAATTTATGTAGCAGCTCGCCTGCTTCGCCCACTCTCACTTGTGTTACCCAGAATGGCTGCCATTACAATTCATCACAGCTAAGTAGCTGGAAAAGGAAATAGTGCAAAACCAGGAAAGCAGCATGGACTAGAGATCAGTGGTTTCCCTGTTACAGGTTCCTGCTTTGAGAGATAGCACAACAGTTTTCAGGAGATTTCTCACTCTCTTATGTACACAGTGTACCTGGGCTATTACAGCTCGTAGAGACTACAGATGCAGACACTACCTTAGGTGCTAGTTAGGTATCATTTACCTCAACGCTTTCTTTTTAAGAGAGCATTTAGCAGATGAACTAAGCTAGTCTGCTCTTTCCCCTCATTACTCTCATTTTCATACAACTGCCAAGTAGCTTGGATGAGGTGGTGGCTGTCAGGTGAAGGTGGCTACTCAAATGGGTATCTATGATATATATTGGTTAAAAAGTACTGTCTGAAGAAAAGAGATACAAACGATGGTCTCAGCTTAATTTCCCCCAAGGAAGGCCTCACACCTAAGAATATTGCACTTACAATTGTCATATAGAACTGAGCATAGAGCTGACCTGCTCTCTCTTAGATATCTGATTTGTCCACAAATTCAAGAATAAAGATTATCTCTTCATAGGCAGCTGGACAAAACTACCTGTGATGCCAGTGTAGATAGAAGAAAACATCAATTTTATCACCATAAAAGGATGGACAGTATGAGTAAACAGTGATTTAAAAATGGAAACAGGAATGCTTGCTTTATAAACATTTATTGTGAAGCTGACTTTCCTGTTTCTTTCTAGAATGTGGTAAGGAAAAGGGTAGTTGCTGCTTAAGGAGAATGTCACTGCAGATGGCTCACAGTAGAGTGTGCCACCATCATTTCACTGTCTGACTTGGCCTCAGGGGCTGCCTGGTGTCAGAAACCCATGCTCAGCAAGAGCTCAAAGTGTGTGCACACATCAGTGTCTATAAAGTGTTATTGACTGTACATTTGCACTCATTTGTCCTTCCTAAGAAGATTCTATCTACAGTGGCAATGTGCAACACCATACAAACCAGATCGAGTATGAACTGGAAATGGTTGTAGTTTATGCTGATTTAATTGATTAGGCTGAAATTACTACAATGCTGAGAATAAAAGGGATTTTTTTTCCTTTTCTGTCTTTCCTATATATGTGAGTTCAAAACAACTTTTATGAGAAAATCTCCTAAATTAGGAGTGATGTTCTTTAAAAGATCCTTTCTGTGTGACTTGGCACATTCCACAGCAAGTTGCATTTAAGGCCAAGGTGTGTGTGTTTAGATGTGATGCCTGTGCACTGTACACTTTGCTGAGGTCCCTCCTCAGAGCTGAGGAGCTCTAAGCTTGCACGTTAGCCCATGTGGGAACATTTCCATGTCAAAGCATGACTGATGCCCCCATTGACTCAGTATTGCTGTACCCACTCGTGTGTACTGGAGCATTGAGCCAGTAGCTCTCTGTGTGCCAGGACCTGCCATTGTGCCACCCATGGGAGCCCTGGCATGCCTGGGAATGACAGGGCTGTGGGTCAGGGATGTAGGACTATTGACACTGGCTTGCCTGAACCCTCACTGCAGATCTACCCAGTCCCAGAAACAGACAGGCACTATGTTAGTTTTGGGTCTTAAAGCAGCTCCAGACTGAAATTGCCAGACTGAAGAGTGGATGATGGATGTGTGCAGGCGGAAAACTGGCTGGGAGCCCTGAATAACTCTCCAAGTGTAGAAATCGACACTTTGGAGACTTTGGCAGCATCTCCACTTCCACAGAGTGCTGAATCATCCTGCTCAGCTGGGATAAGCAGTGCCTGGCCAGGGGAGGGATGCCAGGGATGCCACTGTGCTAAGGGGCTGTGCCTGACTGGGGCTCAGGGTAAGCTTTGAGGTTCAGGGTGAATTTTGGGGTTTGGGACATTCTTGGTTCCTGGATGGGAGCACAGACGCTCTCCCACCCACACAGGGCAGAGGCCTCCAGAACCAGGCAGAGCCAGACATGCAGGGTCCATATCAGAAAAAGGCAGATTCATCAGACACCAGGCAGGCAGAGTTATGTGGTTGCCCTTTTCTCCCTTTGCTGCAGAGTGGAGCCAGTGCCTTGCCATCTTTTGGGAAACAGAAGCTGTGGGCCTTGCTGCTGGTGGATGCAGCCAGTGCTGTTAGACTTGTCTTAGAAGTTCTTGGAAGTGACATATTTAAAATACATCAGATTACATTTTCATTTGCCACTTCTGGAGAGAGAGGAATGCCGAGTGATGATCATTATTATTACTTTAACAGATTGTGTCTGTGCATGGCTGCCACCTGGCACTCTCAGTACTGTGCTGTAAAGAGAGCCCTGTATTTAAATCCTAGTGGTGACCTTGTTATCAGTTCCATGTTTTCAAAGCCCACTGCAACCTGGACCCAAATTACGGAATTTAGAAATAAATACAAAAGAGGTATGCCTTTTGGTTTGGCTTTTGGATCTTTATAATACAAAGAGGCAATTTTTCATTTTTCTTTCCACAGTAGGCTAGGATTTTAATTACAGGAAGAGGGGAGAGTAGCAGAGGGCAGAAAATGATGGAAGAAATGAAGAAAAGGATGGAAGAAGAGGAATAAAATGAAAAGGGAAGAAGATGAGAAGGGAAGGGAGAAAGGGAAGAATAGCAAGAAAAAGAAGAAAAATGATTTCTATAGAACAATGCCAGGAATTGTACCCTTTAGAAAAGCAACCGGTAAATTAAGTTTCTCATAAAATCAGAGACGATAGTTTGGTCAGAACATGGCTCCTTGAACAAATGTGAAATTCAAAGTAAATGAATATATGTTATCTACCAAATTATGGACATTAACAGGGTTGTTAATGCCACCCCATATCCTCCTCATTAATTCCATGTCTTGAATTAGTGAACTTCAGATTTCTTGTCCACTCAGTACTCATGATTCTTGGGACTCACAGCACTCTAGGTAATTGGTAACCTTCATGTTTGTTGAATTTTATTTATTTATTTTATTTTATTTTATTTTATTTTATTTTATTTTATTTTATTTTATTTTATTTTGTTTTGTTTAATTTTTGTATTTTATTTTATGAAATTAAATGGAAGCTGGGAATTCAGATTTTTACAATCAAGTAAAACCTAAAAAGTAAAACCTACCTTTACTTTCTTGGCTATTGAATATGCAGAAGCAGGAC
The DNA here is from genome assembly GCA_032173965.1 of Sitta carolinensis. Taxonomy (NCBI): domain Eukaryota; kingdom Metazoa; phylum Chordata; class Aves; order Passeriformes; family Sittidae; genus Sitta; species Sitta carolinensis. The sequence continues at coordinate 99,090,329 of CM063283.1, forward strand.
AGAGTAATTTGGGATCTCTGGTTTCCCAAGCTGACTGAGGGTCACGGATACCAGAAACGGAGTGGGGGATCCAGAAATAATTGTTTGGGTAATGCTATGAAAGTACAAAATTGTTTTGGGGAAAAGACAGTACTCTGACCTTTTTCTGGATGACCAAATTCCCTAAGACTTGTCCAGGCACTCACCTGGGTCAGCATGAAATATGGCATAGATTGTTTGGAAAGTGTGGCTTCGAGTCCTTGTGCTGTGTAAATCCCTACATTCAGCAATTTAATAGGGATGTCCAAATTTGCACCAATGGCAAGTTTGGCCATGTCTTTAATTTATTACCCAAAATCTTTGTCACAAATCTGGAGAAAATTACTCCAAACTTTGATCCTCAACCCTGGGAACTGTTATCATGTAAATGCAAACTGTGGATTGGCTGTGGTCAGATGTTTGTGATATGCATTGCTTCCATTTTAAATGTGTGTAGAAAGAATGGATTTTGTAGTTGAAAGCCTAATAATTCTTTTATCCTTGTTCAGTTTTTTAGCACCATCTGTTCTTCCGAATTGGAAATTCCTGACAAATCATATGAGCAAAAGCTTTCTTGATTTCTCCATGCAGTAGGCAAACCATTAGAATTACCAAAATCTGGTTGGGCAAAGAAATATGTTTATAAAATGATTGCTTTAAGTCTTTGTTGTCTGAGAAAATGACTTTTTAATGTACTGGCAGCTGTCTCCCTCTGGCATGTTTTCAGTTTAACAGTTTATGTTAGAGCCAGATCATTTGTTTAATAACTGTCTGTAGCGTAACAAACAGCACTTTTAAATCTCCCATCAGCCCACATACCATATAAATGTTATCTGTCCCAATTGAGATACTTTTCCAATCACTTGTTTTCTTAATTGTGCCTGAAAAATGATTAAATAATATGGTCACATGATAATCCTCTTTTAAGGCCCACAGAATCATCTGAAACATTTGTATATTTTTATTAGGTCATTTTCATTTAGTCAAGGAAGCTCCCCAGCATATTAATGCCAAGTAAACAAATAAATAAATTTATTTGTTTAAGTAGTTCTATAATGTTTATTTAAATCCTACCTAGAAGAAAAATAGTGTTATTTTCTGGTCCCTAGACTTTCCAAAGCCTAGTGTGTTAGGCACTGTGCAAGTACAATCTGGAGGCTTACAAGCTAATTCAGGGTACCAATGAAATGTTTTCATACTTTGCTTTCAGATATGAGAGCACTGAGCTACATGGGCTTTTTCCTTTTGTATCCAATGGTGTTCAGAGGACCCAGGCTGGTTTTGTGAATGCAGAAGCCTGCACAGAGTTAGCTATCCATGCTTCCATCCCCTGGACATTAAACGGGATATCCTCACCACTACTTTGGTGCAACCTGCACCTTGGATTGAAAACTGCATTCTGAACACTGAAATGGAGTCATAAGTCTGACAGCTGGAACTGAAACAGAGAGAAGCTCTCTTCCCTTCCATCTACAGTGGTCTTTTGACATCATTTTGTCTCCTTAACTGTGTGTTGTGGACATGGCAAAGCAGTCTCAGCAATGAATTAATATCTCTGTTACTGGCAGTGTGGTGCTCCCTTTCCCTGTTCCATAGGGAAAAGAGAAGGTTATAAGCCAATTGATCTGTAGTACAGTCTGATGCCACCAATACTCATTTGATAAGGGTTCCTTACATCCTTTTGAAGAGATGTTACTGATTTTATTAATTGATTAGATCCACTCATTGTGGAACTAGAGCAATCCCCAAGCACCTTAAGGCTTAAAGATGTTCTTTGATCATAACAATAGCATTTGTACCATCTCCTAAATCCCATTCTTCTAATAAATCTTGCAGCCAAGTTAGGAAGGATCTACTGTAAGTAGAAAATTTTCTTGTTAACCACACAGTAAATGTTGCCAATCTCTGGTATATTTCTGAGATGCATCTGTGTCCACGATCTGTCCCCAGGCTATACATATTTGAAACAGAAACACTTATTCTGTGTCAGAATAATGTGCTTATGGACCATGTAAAAACAGAATAAATATTAAAACCTTTGCAAGTCTTGTACCACAAATGGATAGGAGGGTGAGATACAAGTTCTTTCTAGGAAAAAGTGTCTGGATAAAACATCTATAAGAGAAAATGTATCTGGGGTGGGTTTTTAGGTGAGAAGCCAAGCACGTTTAAATAAGTATATGTTAACAGGCTACTGCCATGGGCAGGAAAGGTGGTCTTCTGCTCTGTGGCTTCTGAGATTTTCACTATAATCTGTAACAGTACTGATGTGATACCAATATGACATGTAGTTACAAAGGCAGAATTACCAAGGTTGTACTGTGCATTGATGGTTTCCCTTCCTCCTTCCCTTCCCTTCCTTCCCTTCCCTTCCTCCCTTCCCCTTCCTTCCCTTCCCTTCCCTTCCCTTCCCTTCCCTTCCCTTCCCTTCCCTTCCCTTCCCTTCCCTTCCCTTCCCTTCCCTTCTCCCTTCCCTTCCCTTCCCTTCCCTTCCCTTCCCTTCCCTTCCCTTCCCTTCCCTTCCCTTCCCTTCCCTTCCCTTCCCTTCCCTTCCCTTCCCTTCCCTTCCCTTCCCTTCCCTTCCCTTCCTTCCCTTCCCTTCCCTTCCCTTCCCCCTTCCCTTCCCTTCCCTCTGACAGCTGCCAAATCAGACCTAATTCTGGCCCAAGGTAAAGGCTGGATGTCATGATTGTGTTGGGCCCTGGCAGTTCTCACTGTACAGTGTTGATTGTGTGCTCGTCACAACTCTATAGAAGATTGCAGCATGTGGAGCCACATTAGGAGTCTGGGGATAAAGGGAGAGTCAAGAGGGCTCTTTTAGCAGGAGTTATGATGAACAGGAAGATCTTTCAGCCTCAGAACTCACCATGTCAGGAAGGCTGATGTTCAATAGCAAAAGAAGCATAATGATCAGAAAGGGAGCTATGGGACTTGTGTGAATATCTTAGATGATCCAGTTTAAACTTGAAGACATACTAAGTCAGGGAAGTACATGTTGCATTTGTTATTTAATCTAGCTCTTTGAATAATTTGGATAACCTTAGCGAAGATCCACTCAAGCCTGCATGTATTTGTTCTATGTATGTGACATGTCTTTTAGAACATGGGCTCGTATTATTGAACCTCTGGGAAAACATTCCATGTAAGCTATTTAAGCTGAAATTGCACCTATACTTACCTGCAGATACATTGCAGCTCTCATGAGAACATTCTGTCTGTGGGAACCATAGTGGGGAGAGACACCAATTCATTGTTGGAGCTTGCTCTACTTCAGGCACCAGAACTCCAGTCTGTTGCTGTGGGCGATGAACAAATGACACGAGACTTCGTTATAAAAAACTGTATCTGACTCTGTTTTATTAAAACAATTGTCTTCTTTATATACTTTTTGGAACAGGCCACTCTCATTGGTTAGAAGAGTGCTAGAACTCTTCTAACCATTCGCCTAAACCAATGGATAGAGACAAGACCATCCCACAGAAAAGAATGCAAAACATCACTCTTGTTACAATAACACTTGGGATGTTTATGTCAAGTCTGTGGGAACAAGGTCTTCTGAAACCCAAACACTACGAATAAACTGAGTTCAGAAACTCAGAAACCTCAGGCCTAGAAAACTAGACTACATCAGTCTGCTCCCAGATTTGGTAACAGCGGTGGAAGCAGGGGTAATCTTCAGATGTAAACAGTTTTATTGTGCACAAGTCCCAGCTTTCAAGTGTTAGTAAATGGAGGAGCTGCTGGCAAGACCATGTGCAAAGATCTCAAATCTGGCTCATTTCTGCTTCCTCTCTGGCTTGGGAAGCTCAGACTCATGGTCTGTAGGCAAAGCAGTCATGTCTACCTGAGCAAGATCCGGTTCTGGAGAGCTCTACCAGCATAGTAGCATTCAGTGTGGGCTTTTCTCCAAGCGTTGGGGGTTTGGTGCAGCACAAGATGGAACATAGCTCTCCTGGGTGCAAGCAATGCTGAGGAGAAAGCTGAAATTAAGCCACAGTACTAGAAACAAAAATATGAATAATTCTGAATACAAGTTTCATAATTAATTAAAAAACCCCACTTCGATTCAGTGTTTTAAATTGTGGAAGCTCTTGCAAGATTCTCTCAACTCTGAAGTGTGTTCTAAAGTATTTTTTCATCTATTCAGATGGCAACGGAGTGTCAGAAATGTCACATTCTGTGTATGCAGATGTGTAATAGCATTCATGAGCTTCTGTGATGACACAGGTTTTGTTGGAGCTCTCTGACTATAACAGATCTCAAATAAGAGATTGTTCTGAGTAAATTGTCTATGCTATTGTTTTCCCACTGCAAACAGAACAGATCCATTTTTAAACAGGCTGTATAAAAAGGACACAGTATTCAATGTGGGATAAAAAGGATAATTTCAATTATATTTTCCCTGATATTGACTGAACTCTTGTCATAATTGTTTTTATTTTTTTTATTGCATGGTTCTCTCTATTCAAAAAGAGGCAAAGCTTTGGAAAGTGTTTCCTCACGTTAATAAACATGGGAATAGTACACAGTCATTCACTTAATGTTTTGTCTCTTACACAGCTACGAAAGGGGCAGAGCTTGGGAGAACTTTGATAAGGCATTTCTCCAAGCCACTGCTGAAGAGGGCTGCACTTTTGTTTCTTAGATTTCAGATGCTAGTTGCAGCACGATACTTGTCCAATGCATTTCTAGTGAAAGCCTTCAGTATGACAAAGGTGCTTCAGCAGTCAATATTCACGGTTGAGCAGATGAGCTGAAGCCTCAGTATTTTACAGGGGAACATGGTCCTATCTGCCTGATGAGCCATTGTGGGAAGTTCATGACCTCTCGTGGTCATTAGAGGGCCCATGTAAAATTTTGTGAAGAGGTGCTGTCAATCCAATACAGATGACAGCAGCCTGACTCTTGAAACTCTCACTGCAGTTTCAGCCTGATGCAGTATTGTCTTAATTATGATTTACAGGTCATTTACAAGATATTTCACTTCAGAGCAAGCAGAATAGCAGCAGCAAGTAGGGCAGCATGCCTGAGCAAGGTCTCATATACGTGCACCCTTAGAGGAACAGCCTTTGGAAGGACCATGATTTACAACTCTCTCATGCCCAAATAGACTGCTGTTTTTTGGGATATCACAGGCCACTCTATCCACCTTTCAGCCCATCTCCTTTCTGTCTGCTTGGCCCCACTCCCCTGCTCTTGGGGCTGCCTGTAACATCGTCCACCACCAGCACACAGAGGCATGACCCTCCCTACGAGGGAGATTTCAGGCAGCTTCTGGCTAAGCAGGCAACTGCTTCTTCCCTACCATGCCCCTCATCCCATAGCTCCTGCTTAAACCCTAGCTGAAACCAGATGGTGGTGAATGTCACACTGCTGCTGTGAAGCAGAGGGCAGTCTGGAGGGAACATTGCTGCCTTTTCTCTCCCTCTGCTCTTGGGGGCACATTCCCCAAAGCATTGGGATCCCTGGGGTACTGCTTCTGATGCAGAGGCATGCAGTGTTACTCAGGGAAAAACAAATGTCTGAGGCCAGGGAGGACCCACACTCATGCCCTTAATTAATACAGGGCTTTGAGACTGCAAAGGTTCTACTAAATAGGACACATAAGAAATAAAAGACATTTATGTTTCAGGGTATTCTGTTTTAAACCGCAGTGTCAGCTAAAATGTGTTTTTACATTTAGCTTTCATACTGTATCAATTCCAGAGCCAGTCACATTTTCCCTGTGGTGATATTACTAAAGTAATTCTCATCTCAGCCCATAGCTTTATTTTGTGTCTCATTGCTCTTTGATAACTGGAAACATACTACGAATATTATGCATGTACTGGAAATGAAGAATTATAGGAAAGGGTTGTCTCATCCATGAGAGTGACAAAGTACTTTCCTGTTAAGAACATCAGCCACAGACTGATGTCTGCGTCTTTTGGAGTAATTCACACTCAAAAGGTTTTCAAACCAGTTTCAGTGATCCACCTTTTTAAAAGCCCCAAAGTGCCTGCGTTATTTTCTTCGTGGATTCAGGCTTTTTTTTTTCTATTTCAATTACAGCGATTAAAAACATTAGATCAAAACCACAGTTCGGGTGGGGTGAGAAGATATGCTCCTTGTTCCACAGTTTACTTCATTCTCATGCCAGCCCTATTCTGGGCAGCATTATGAGCAAATGTCCTGTCAACAATGGGTTTGTTTTACTGAAATGCCTATTGCTGTTTCATTTTGTTTTCAGCAATATTCCTGCCCATTGCTAGGAGTTCCTGCAAGAATGAGATGCCATCTTGTGGTTGGATTTTCATCTCCCAAACCTGAGCTTGCATTTCCGAGAAACTAGTTCAACTGACTTGACAGCATGAGAATGCAAAATAACTAAACCTGCATTTTTGGATTTCATTATGAACTCAAGTCCTCCACTAAGACCTACAGGGGTTTACAATAAAAACTAGACAGTTTTGAGGTAAAATTGCCTGCTATTAATCATCATGTAGAATCTGACATTTGGAAATAATAATTTTTAAGTAACTGAAACAAAATGCTGATATGAGCAAATTCTTTTTTCCCAAAGTCGAGCAAACATGTTAATTTTAGCAAGTGTAATGATTTTGTGCAGCTGCTTGAAAAAAGGTAGTGCAAGCATTATTTAAGAGAAAGTTTACGTTTTCCATAATTTAGAATTATATAAATAGCAGTTAGGACTATCTCATATTTTCTACCTAGCTTCTCAGCTGCAGGTACAAAGCCAAGAAATAAGTGTACCAAAAAGCAAAATCTGCCTGGAGTATAAAGTTTATAGACTTTGGAAATACTTACTTAAATACATATTTTTTCCAGTTGGTTATTCAAATATTGCCCATAAAGTTAAAATCTATTGCTTTTGAGATGCTACTCTCAGTGCTCTGATATATTTTGTGCAATATAAAGATCCAATTTCTTATTCCATTCTTCAGTAAATGAAAGAAAAGCCAAGGGTATGACTGCAGAAATCTTCTAGCAATAGAGGATAACTGCTATCAAGGTTTCTTCACAAGGACAGTGCCACGAGCTCTGTAGGCAGAGCAGTAGAGCCCTAATTATGTCAGAAACAACTCCAGTCACTGGAACAGCGAAGAAATGACAGCAATAACATGGACATGATTCTGCTCTACCTCCCACTCCTTTTTGTCTATAAGTTCAGTCCAGACTGGTTCTAAAAAACAGTTTACAGCTATTGGACCTGCTGTCAGGGTGCAGCTGCACTCAGTCTGCAGACAGACACTGCCTATGTTGGGGCTAAATGGACTTAGGGGCATGCTGACCCTGGACACGTCTCTACTCAAAAATGAAACGTGGCCAGAAACTCCCCTGGCGTCAGGACTGCCTGCTGTGGGACAGCCCATGTCTGTGCCAGTTCACCATCTGGCTGACAGATGGAGGTGGCTGTATGCACACTGTCTGCTAGCCAGGGCCACCCTGCTGCCTTCACTGCCAGACTGGGCCTGGAAGCAGCTCTGGGGAGCTCGCTCAGACACAGTGGGAGCTGGGGCAGGTTAGGGTAGACCCCTGTGGTTCTGTGCTCAGGAACCTGCTTGGATTGACTAGGTGGACAAACATCAAGGAGGAGCTATGTGTGCAGCCAGGGGAGGATTAGAGCAACGTGGATTGTTATAGACTATTTATTTGTTATTTGGTGTAATTCTGTGCATTGCACAGGAAAAGACCCCCAGACCTGAGAAGCTTGCAGGATGAGGGGAGAAAGGCAAAGGCTCAGGGATGGAAGTACCTGGCCAAAGCTGCCAAGACAGCCTTTAGCAGTGCTGTGACCAAAATCCACCTGTGCAGAGTGGAACCTGCAGCCAGCTCCTACTGATGCCCCTGGCCCAATCAGCACCTGGCCTCATGTCCTAACTGAGCAGAGGGATGCAGGAAGGTCTTGCCACTTCCATGTCATATCCACCTCCATGCTGGAAGGTGTGTGATCAAGATGAGTTAGGAGAGTGGAGGAGTGGGATGCTATCCCTGGCCAGCCATGTAATAGTGCCAGACAAACATGCTGCCACATCTTAACTGGTGTGAATTTGTGGAGGAACATAAGAAGTAAAAGCGTGAGTGTAAGCTGAGGACACAGTAAAGAAAGAGCCACTATACTGCTGCAAATTGATTTTTTTTTTTTTTTTTTGGCAGCAAAGAGGCTTTTATTCTCACTGCATCGCAATGAGGGCTTCAAAGCCTGTTTAAGTGCCTGTTTGCCTTTCCTTTTACTCTGCATTGCAGCTGGTGCAACCAAAGAAAACAGTTTGCTCTGAATGCACATTAAGGCTTGGCCAGTGTATATGTTAAGCAGAAGTGCTACAGCACCATTTCATAGTCAGCAGGCATCAGGATCAGAGAAGACACTGGAGGACACAATGGCAGTTCCATTTCTCCTGGGTGCATCCTGATCCATGTCAGCCAAGCATAGCTACTGGCACTCTGGGCTTTGCTCAGACATGCCACGTGGGAAGGGATGGAACCAAAAGAAATGCAAACTACCAGAGCACCTCTTTCTTCTGTAGAATTTCTCTACATCCACACATCTATGTTGAAAATTTTACCAAACAGACATGAAATTTTGTACTAATTGTTGGTTTTTCCTCTCTGCTTTTTTTTTTTTCTTTTTTTTTTTTTTTTTTTTTTTTTTTTTTAAACTAGTTACTACACTGATAGGTATTAAAAAAGAGAAGTGAAGAAAATGCCGTTTTAATTTTTTCCAAGTGATCCATTCCCATTCCCCTCCTCCCTATAACTGTCAAATTTGACAAGTAGCAAATAGAGCAGCACCACATCCTGCCTCACACACACTACTGCAAAGTCAGCATGATCAGGAACTGAAGTGTCTATAAACATCAGGTGTACTTTTCATAGACTGTAGAGGTGAAAGGAGCCCCTGTATTTTTTCACTCTGGTCTTCTGCATAAACAGGACATAAAGCTGTTCTCTCCAACTGGATTACAGCCTGTTTCGAAAGACACTTAATTTCATTTTAGGAGCCTTTGCATTTCCCCTGACAAATCATTCCAGCTGTTAATTACCTTATTTCAGGGAGCTTCTGTCCTATTTCAAGTCTGAGTTTATCTGCCAGAGTTCAGCTTCTAGCTACTAAATCCTGGTAACCTTCTGTCTGCAGAATGGAAGAGCCAGGCTGAAGGAGCCTGCACCGTTTTCCCAGGGAGGAAGGGGAAATGTGTGGGTGTTGCTCCTGTATTACTAAAAAAGCAAATGGACAGCCCCAGATAATGCTGATAGCAGACTGCAACCCTGTTAAAGTTTTTTCCCTCCCTTTCCATTAATTCATGCCTCTAAAAGCAAGCCCCCAAACTAGCACTTTTTCACATGTAGATATATATCTAAAAAGATTGTGAGATCTCTTACCCTTTCTCAAACAAGCTGAATAACTCAGTTCTAATAATCCCTTCCTCATTCTGGATCCTTTCTTGTGTCCTTTCTTTGAATCTCCCATCTCCAACATACTCCTTGGCAACACACTATTCTATCAACAGTCTTAAATTGTCACATACAGAACCAATATAACCTTGCAGCCCTAGCCTGACATTTCTTTTCATGTTGATTTTGCTGTGTTACAGCCATCACCAAGCCCTTTCCCAACTCACTGTTTTTTGTGAGGAGCAGTCTGTTCCCTCAGCTGACACAGATACATGGACATGTATCCAACAGGTTGAGTGCAAAGTCTCTCCAAAGGCAGACTTGGCTTGCAGCAGGCTGGGCCTGGAGTTCTTCTCATGCAGTGACATCTTTAGTCCTTCCATGGCCAGTCATGTAGGGCTGTGAATGCAGGCCTTGGTCCCTGGTGGTCTCTAACAGGCTAAGCTCTTCAGATATTTCTGCTGTGATTCTATTATGAATGAAAAGTTGCACGAGCCATATTTAGTGACCTAGTAAGCTTTCAGCAGTCCAAAAATTGAGAGAAATACTTAATCTGGGTGCCACCAGCACACAGCAGCCTGGAGAACCCACAGCCTCTTGCACCCAAACACCCACCACAGCTCTCAGGGGAGATTCCTGCAGCAAAATAACCTGTGTGAGTACAGTGGCAGAGTTTATACCAGACCCAGCCCTACTTCCCTGCTTACAGTTTAGTTTGTAGAAGCTGTTCAGGATTATTTTGCAACTCTAACAGCATGGATGATACTAACAAGACACTACTGTAGCATCTTAGTAACTGTCTGAAGTGACACTCCTGGAAAGATCAAAACAGACAATTAATTGCAAACTCATGAAACTATTACCATCCTCCTACATGCTAGAACAGACTTTTTGTTCCCACTAGTTAGATTTCTTGGGTAAAAAAGCCATCACAAACTAGTTTTCAGATTTTTTGTTAAGTAATTTTTTAAGTGTATTTTAAAAGAATTATTCAATAATGTTTATCTACAGTGTTAAAACTGCCAAATGTGGGACATGCTACAAACTGGAAAATTTCCTGTTATTCCCACATATTTTATGTTCTGACAAAAGATCTGACCATTTTGAATATCAAATAGGCATCCACTTCTCTGATTTCACCTCAGAAGTATAACAAACACTGTCAGTTCTACTCAGACCCAGCATGAAGGGATTGTCTCTCTCACTGTACCCGCTCACAGTCCCAGCTGATCCTTTTGTAGCACTTGTCTGTTAATATTTAACAGACTCCAACACTCTGGATTCAGTGACCAAAACCAGCTCTTGTAAAGTCATCCCATAGCTGGATATTTTTTAGTTTCTAATATGTAATCATTGCCATTATGAAATATTTTTGATTACTTAGAAATTCTGACATGACCTTATTAGATCTTTTGTAAAGAAATACTGCAGAAGTGGCAAGTTACTTTTGCAATGCAAAATATGAAGACAGTAGTAATATATTATTGGCAGAATTTAGTCACAAATAGGAGATAATTCTTCTAGTAATATAAAAATAATTTAACCTTCAGTTATTATTAATTTATTTCACTTTTATTTGGATGTTTTGTATTTATTTAATTATTGCTTTCTATCACTCCTGAACAAACATAAGATACTTTTATCTATAAATAAAATATTATCTGTATTCAGCAATTAATGGCAAGTAACACCATTAGGACTTTAAACATCACAATGTATTTCTTGCAATAAGACATGAACTAAAACGGAGGTAAAGAAAGTCTCAGGCTACTTTTCCAACTTTAAATATACTAAAATACTATATTCATGTTAGGCTCATAATTTAAATGCATTCTTTGGTTATCCATTGTAAAAATTATAATCTCAGTAAATTCGCTGAGTAATGCTGCAGAAGCTCCCAAGTAGCTGTATCAAAGGAATTGCACAGCATCCAAAATGTGACAGTGAAAAGAGAATCCCTCTATTCTTCAGCGCATTTTCACAAAAACAAAAGGCATTTCAGTTAATCTGGTTATCATCTGTGTGTCCTATTAAAAAAAAAAAAAAATTAAAAAAGGCTACTTAACTGGGCCATACATCTGTCTTCAGGCTTTTTATGGAACCTGAAGCTGTGAAATCCAGTCCCCGAATATGTCCTTTCTTTTTCTGTGTCCCTTCTCTTTCTTCTGTCTTGGAAGGGAATGGTGTTTTAAGGAATTGCCTAAAAGTCATAGGACAAACAGGTGCATTTCCCCCCCTGCATTAAGTGGGGAGGGTGAGTTTCACTCTAGCCCCTTAAGTGGAGGACAAAGAGTAGTGATGTATCCTCCTTTCTTCCACCCAAAGTTTATGGACCCCGTCTGATGCCTAAATGAAAGAAGTGGAGTTCCCACTGTAGGATGTTTGGGCAAGAGAAAAGGTGCCTTGGATGGCTTCATTTGTGCAGCCTTCTCGGCCCACTTCTCATCTCTGCTGCCAGATGCTGCCATAGGCAGCACTGTCTCACCTGGAGATCTGGTTGGAGAGCTGACTACTTTTAACCAAGGAAGATGAGCAAGGTGTGAGGAGTCCTCTGGAAGGTGTGTGATAAAATCAAGAAGAAAAAAAAACAGTAGTGAAAAGTATAAATTGATCAATGTCTACTTTGTTCTGCTGCTGGAGCAGCTGAGGGAATCCTAGAGGCCACTGGTAGCCCTGGACCCAGGCCCAGGAGGCCACTAGTGTGTATCAGGAGTGTTGCAGCTGGGCTGAGAGGTTCTTTATCAGCAAGGACATTAACCCTGCTGGCAGCAGCTGAGGCTGGACAGGGCCATGGCTGCACTGCAGGGTGCACCTGCATTAGTTCAGCTCGGGGCAGGGGGCAGATGTTACAGCAAATATCGCAGCCCAGACACCCCTGCAGCACAGCACTTGAGAGCGCTCTTGGATTGCAGGGTCTGGATTTCCTTGGAAAAACTGGAGGGTTGATGCTGCTTTAGGAGTGCTGTGAATGTGTCACAGCCATAGATGTGCTTTCAGTTTACAAAGCTGGGCTAGAGCTGGAAACATGGCCCATACAGGACAAGTGTAGTATAGGCACGAGGTCCTCAGCACAAATGTTTCAGTCTAGACACCTGCCCCTGTTGATCACAATACCTACTGATACACAAATCCCCTCAGCCTCCTGCCTGCCCACCCCAGCCCTTGCTGTCTCTGCCAGCCAAGGTCTGAGCTGTGACTGGAACACCGAAACAGCCTGGGTCAAGGCTGAGAACACGGGTTATATCTTGTCTTGAGCTGAACTGCTTGTTTGGCAGGGCTGAGAGTGCAGCACGTTGCCCTGAACACAGGAAAGAACAGCTCCATACTGGGGAAGGGCAATCATCACCTAAGCGTTGCTGAGAGTTTGCAGAAACAGCTTTTTCCTGTCAGCCTGACAAGAAGCTGTAACGTGCTTCCAAGACACCTTTTCACATCAGGCTCCCTTTTCTTATTTAGCCCAATTAGTAGGAGTTTTTGAGGCCAAGTCAGTCAATTTTGGAGAAATACAAACACCATTGACAACTGACACTTGAAGCCCAATAGCTGTGCAGAGGTTGCTCAGTAAGAGTACATATTATATTCCTCATTATTCTTCTGTGACCTGGCCCCATGATCCATTCATGAGGACAAAAGTATTTTAATACCTTAAGTGGAACCTCTGCCAGCTTTTGCATTGATATAATTTGTGGTTGATGAACTCTTGTTCATCATCATTGAATTCTGTAATAGGTTCTTTCACAGCTGCTGTTGGGGAAAGCTTGCCAAGTCTGAATTATTTTTTCTTGGGGTTTTTCTGTATGCTTCTAAACCCCTGGATGAAGCTTTAAAGGTTAACAGAGAGACCTCAGGAAATAATTACTGTTTCTCAAAGGACACCCTCTGCACAGCATCTTCCTGAGTTACTCAGCGAAACTCTTGAAGGCACAAAATACAGTTATTTTAAAGTATCTCCCAATAGACGATTCCACACGCTATAATTATGAACGGAGGTAAAAAAAGGTATCTGTTACAGTGATGAACTTGCCTAGTTGACTAAAGCTACTTTTTTTTTTTTTTAAATTATTTTTTGATTATTAAATCTGTTTGATATGGAAATCAGGATTGAAATATTTCCCCATCAATGTTCTGAAAATCAGGCAAACTTGATTCTTGCCAGCACAGCTGGAAACAAAATTGGGATGATATGAAAAATTACACAAGTAAAGGATTTTCTAGAAAGGTTTTGTACAGATAAAGGCCTATTGATCAAGTGATATTTGTTTAGAAGTATTAATAAAATGACAGCAGTTATAGTTGGAGGTCATCAAAGCTTTTAAGAGGTCCACTCCTTTGTAGATATATGTGCAGTTGTATGTCTGCCTCTTCCCCTAAGAAACAGAATGAAGGTTTGGGGTTTTTTTGTCGCTTTATAACTCCCATTATACTATGTGGGGTTCCTGAAGCCATAACTTACTGGTTGGTCACTAAATAATTTATATCAAGAGGGACTTTACCTTGATAAGTGATAAACTTCAGAAGAAAAAGGGAATTTATGCTATAAATAGCATAAATTTGATTACAGAAATTGGTGTTAAAATGCATGAAAATGAAAAAGAAATCTATTAAGTGAAGTTCTCCATGATGTTTAGCAATCTGAACTGCACCCACATCTCAGGTAACCTGAGGGCCTGGCACTCAACTCCCCCCACACTGAGGAGTGTCCTTTATGACTGGATTTTCCCTCTTTTTTCAACATGCTGTCTTCTCCCTACCTGTCTTGTCAGCCTACAGAATGCCCTTCCCACCTTTTCTTCCATTTTTCAGCACAGTTCTAACATCACTGAGCTCTTCTATCCTACCTGCCTGTGATCATTTATAGATCTGCCCTCCTGAGGAGAGGCACTCATCTTCCTCTTCCCTCCCTGGAATCAGATATATATTGGGTTTGGATATACAAGCTACAAAGGCTTTAAATGGGATATGTCCCAGTCCTGGCAGCTCCTCTGCACATGCACTGATGCTGCAGCCATTACCCAGCACATCTGTCCTGCTTAAAGAGCCTCTCTGCTTCTCATATAATTTTCAGGATTGGTACAGCACTTTAAAGCCTGTGCCATGAGAAAAGTGCTATTTCAAAGTGCTGATACCTGATTATATCCACAACCTCTGGCTCAGTGCTAACATATTGCCAAGGGTACAGGTGACAAATTAGCGACTGGGGTGACAGACACAGAACTCAAATGGAACTATCCAGCTTTTCCAGCATGTTCCTTTTCTCCCTTCACCTTTTACTGGTTTTAAAAGTTCTGTTGATGTTTTATAATTGCACAATCCCAGCTCAGCTTTCAGTGGCTGCACATAGCAGGACTCAGACTCTGGAGCACTGGAGATCTGTTTAGACACTGATATTGCTGGCAAAACTGCTTCTGAGCAGCCTCTTCTTGAAAGTGCAGGGTTGTGAGAAAGGGGGGTGTGATGATCTCAGGCAGGAGCTTCACAAGAACAGGGAGTCAGGAATTCCAAATCCTGCAGGCGGCAAATCCTGCTGGTTCTGGGGGAAGGATGCATTCACCTTCCCCAGCCAAATCCTGACATTAATTGTGGCCCTGTGTGGGGAGGTTTTGCACCTTGCAGAGCTCTCTCCAAGGTGCTTGAGGAACCAAACCCCATCAGGGGAGAGGTACCAGGGATTCTTGTGTTAGTGATATCCTGCTGTCCTGAGAAGCAGAACCTTTTTGACCAGTTTTGCTCCATGGGACTTCCAACAAGTCAAGCTAACCAGCAGAGTTCCTGGGGGTGTCTTGAATACTAGAGGTTTCATTATGGTAAACATAAGTGTGGCTATGGATCTTGTTCACTCAGGTTAGAGCTTACATCCAGCACGTGCTGGAGGCCTGGAGTCTTTCTCAACCTGTGTCACTGGACATCCATTATTATTTGTGTTCAGTGCTCACTGATGCTCTGGGAGAGGTTGGCACCTACCTCCTGTTTGAATTTGTTTGGTTCACAAAGATTAATGGGCAGGAAATTATGCTGTCTAGAACCAGTCTATGAAAAGCTGATGACAAATTGTGCAAATCTGGTGTCTTCTAGAAAATGTAGATCAACCAAACAGCTGGAAAATACAGTTGGCCTCATTGCTGTCAGAATTTCCTGGCAAAATTACCAGGGAGAACAGTGGCTGCAGAGCAACAATCCAACCACATATACCATAGAGTGCCATAGCTGAAGATTATGCATCCTTGATGGAAGCTAGAAGTCCATTCCCACGGGAGAAAAAAGTTCACTCTGCCCTCAGTGAATAATTCAACTAAGGAGTTTTGCTTTGGGCAACTTGTGAAAGTAGCAGAGCTCCATGTATAAAATGGTATTTCTGAAAGCTTTACCCATTAATTTAACATGACTTAGCTCAATTCCAGTCTTCCTTACCCAGCATAGTCCATCTTCTTTGCCAGTCAGTATGTATTCCTCTGTGGAATGTATGTATTCCTGTGTATGTCAGGATGCATTCCTCTGTGTCGCAAAGTGAACCAGCTGCTTGCAGACCTCAATAATTCTCTTCCATTGCAAAGCAAAAGAGGAGCTTTAGAATAACAAAGAAAGTCATACAGAATTTCCACTGCACTCAGAAATTTCTTCTTCATTCAGTGCTGTGCAATATCCATTGATGGATAAATATGTTACAAGAACCATTTAAATATATGATTGTAGTAATTACACATCATTCTTTTTGCAAGATTTTTTAGAATTTTTTTTAGAAATGCCTTTGAAATTCTGGCAAAGGTATTTCAGAACTTAATTCTCTGTAGTTTTAGAGATACTGATACTTGTGAAAAGCAAGGAGCAAAGGGAAGTGCCTAACTGTAAGTGACAGCAGAACACCTTCACAGATGGGTCGTGCAAACTGGGGCTTATATTTAAAGAAATGCAAGATGGGTCATTGTTTGTTTTGTTTTTTTTTTTTTTAATATGTAAATACATCACCTTAACTCCACTCACTAATACTGAGATGTTCAATACTAAAATAAAAGGAGGCATACAGAAGTCTGGTGGAAGAGTAGTTCTAGAAAAAGGGAAATGGATTGTGTAAAAAGCTGTGTCTAATGCAGCTTTAGGACTGGCAAGGACATTATGTTGCTACCCTGCTGCTCTTTATGTGTTACTTCAGTGTACATACTGAATGTTTGCAGGCTGTTTAGGTGTTCAGACTTGGCATTTTTGGGGGTGGCAGGCTGGAGAGTATAGGAGAAAGAGTGTTTCAAGAAAAGTGGTCTGTCCATTTTCAGTACCGAAATTAGAAAAGAATGGATTGTTCTACTGAGTCAAAATGGTTTTACAAGTGATTATTTTCAGCACTGTCGGCAGGCATCTTTCTGCTTTGGAACAGGAACTTGGACTTTTCCAAGAGCAGAGAACTCACCCTGGATGTGGAAGCATACCTTTTTCTTTCATTGAAAAATCATCTACAATTGTGGAATTGCAACACTTAAACTGGTATAAATTTGCAAATGCTGATGACTTTTCAGCTGTACGCTCTGAAATCTATCCAGCCTGTGTGTTTTTGCTTCTTAGAGCTGAAATTGGCCTGATATCACAGGGCAGTCATCCTCAATTCACCCAGGAGCAAAAGAAATTTAAGAGCAAGAATAAAAGCAAAAGAGGCTGGAGGACAGAAGAGAGAGGCAAAAAGAGGCTCTGGAGAAAATATGGTATAATGAGAGGCTTAACTCTTTCAACCTGTTTATCTTATCTAAAAACAATTTAGTGGGTGATGTGATTTCTATGATTATTTTAACAAGAGGAAAATGCTAGGTACTAAATCAGTCTTTGTTTCTTGAGAGAAAGATTCAGCGGTGTACCATAACAACATATGATAAAACTGAATTCAAATAAGAGATTAGGCAGAGATGTCAAGAAAGTAAGTAAAAAAAACTGGAGCAAATTCCTAAAAGAAGCAATAAATTTACTTAAAAGTGTGCTGCTTTTGTTCTCTTATCCAGGCTTGCTGTCTCCAAAGAATGTGCTTTGACCACTACAGTATATTGGTCTTCCTGTATTTTCTTCAGGTGACAGTCTAGAGCTAGTTTTATACATTAAGTAAGAACTGGTGTCTTTTATTCTTGAATCCTCTGAATGTACCAAGTGGAGAAGTGGTAGGGACAGATAAAGATATGAGCTGAGAAAGAGGAAAGGATGAGGAGAAAAAGGAATGTATGAAGGAGATGAATGATGAAGGACAGGAGCAATACAGGAAAGAAGTAAATGAATGTCAGCTGTGAAGTTGGAGTATTAGATCATGAACAAGAGAGGACCCAGACAGATTGCATGCCCTAAGATTTCCCAGAAATCTATTTAAGCCAGTCCTTCCTTCTTTTTTTTTAGAAACAGAAATACCCCACAAATGAACTTTTTTTTGTTTTTTTTTTTTTTTTTTAATATTGCCAGCGATTGAGTAGCACCACGTCTTTTGGCAGATACTACTGTGGCTGAGTACATTTGTTACTAAAGCAAAGGATATCGTTTCTCTCCAAAATACCTTAATTATTGGTTATATGGTGTAAAACAGAACAGAAATATTATCTGCACAAATGATAAATCAAATATTACATTTTCAGTCCATTTGTTAAGTTTTTCTCTTTTCTTATCTAAAACATTCTTTTTATATGTAGTGAATGAATACTTAAAAATAGCAAACCTTGACTTCAGTTTTACTGCTTCAAGGTTTCTATTAAAAGAAAATCAGCAGGAGTTTTCAGTTTCTTCAAATTATGATTCGCTTTCTCAGGAGTCTGTTTCTGTAAAGATGTTTTCATAGACTCAGAATAGTTTAGAAAACGTTGTTCAGATCATCGAGTTCTACCATTAACCCAGCACTGCCTGTTCCACCACTAAACCATGTCCCTAAGTGCCACATCTACAAATCTTTTAAATATCTGCAGAAATGGCTACTGCACCACTCTCCTGAACAGTCTGTTCCGATGCTTGACAATTATTTCAGTGAAAAATTTTCCCTGATAGCCAATTTAAACCTCCTCTGGTGCAACTTGAGGCCATTTGCTCTAGTCCTGTCACTTGATATCTGGGAGAAGAGGCTGACTCCCACCTGCTACAAACTCTTTTCAGGAAGTTGTAGAGAACAATAAGGAAAAAGAACTTGCTTTCTCTTCATATTCTTTCTCATGTTTGAAGACTGTTTTAAAGAAACAGCCTGAGACATTCAGGTTTCAGGACTTCATTTGTGAAAATCCTCATTTGTTTACAATTAAGCACATTGCATTTCATTCTACCAGTAATGATCTTCAGATCTGCCTTTCCTCTAGAATACTGTTTGCACTGACAGCAAATTGCAAATAATTAATGTGACAAATGGTAGAGAAATCAGGTTTGAAACATCAAATTTAGGGATGATACCAGCAGAGGGCAATAAATAGACACTGTCCCTGGTACCCAGCTCTCCTGCAGTCTGGAGGCTGGGAGCTCAAGACCTGGTGTCCACTGTTTCTGGAGAACAATCTTAGATTCTTTCAATAAATAAAAAAAAAGTCAGAAGAGACTTACCTTTATGAACTCTGTTTAGTTGTTCCACAGTATTTTTATAAAAAGTTTTCATAACCAGCCAAATAAAGACTAGTAAATAATAGTAAATAGTAATAGGTGGAACAAAAATCCATGAACCATGGCATGCTTGGGTGAAGAAATTCATACAGGTGGTATGTGCATATGCAGTAAAGTAAGTGCTTCATCTACAGCTCAAGAAAAGATTTGTATTAATTTGTATCAAAGCATCTCATTTGTTTTTGAATCATAGGAAATACAGTATTAGAAACTACATCACAAACAAAAATGGATGCTGAAAAAGACTTTGTAATTGCCATCCATGGAGATATAGAGCTCTTCATGGTCTTTAGTATGTTTTCTTTAAAATATAACTTCTAAGCTGAAATGTCTCTTTTGTGTACAGCATATGCTGGTTTACTCTTTTGCTTCCATAGGATCATGTCAAGGGACCATTAACCAGTCTTTAATTTCCAACATGCACATTTTATTGGTTGTTGAGGAGGCATTTGCTGAACTAGGAAAAAAAATGCATTCTATCCTAATGAGGCAGGAAACACTATTGAAGTTCCCTTGGAATCTTGTTTAGATAATTAAGTGCCTTAGGCCTACTCAGCATCACCAAACTATTCAGCACTTAAAATTATGTAGAGGTAGTTAAGACCAAATGTTTCACCCACCATCAAAGGGGATGCTCTATTTTGTATGTTTTAAGGGTATTTTAAGGCAGATTCGTTAATTTAGGAAGCCTTCCAAACATTCTGGTCCATGCAACCCCTGTGGCTAATTCCAACTTGCATAATGCAAATCAGATCCAAGGGTTGTATTTAAGTATGTGAAGTGATAGCAAAATAATTCTGCTGTAAGTGTATCTCATGAAAATCATAGAATTCCAGGTTGGAAGTGACCTCAAGGATCATCTGATCCAACCTTTCTTGGCAAAAAAACAGTCCAGATGGCCAAGTACCTTGTCCAGGTGAATCTTAAAAGTTTCCCATGTTGGGGAATCCATGACTTTCCTGAGGAGATTTCAGTGACTATTTGTGTTGTGAAAGATTTTCATCTTGTGTGCAATTGGAATCTCCCTGAGAGCCACTTGTACCTGTTACACCTCTTCTTTTCTGTATTGTCATCCTAAAACTAATGTTTTCACAATGCATTTTATTTCAAAAACCTGTATTCTGACAGTACCAATAGATCCAGCAGCTGTGTCTGAACAGCTTTATTGAATCTTCTTTTGGTAATGATGTGAAATTCCACAGGGAGTCAGACTCTGGGAAATTAAAGGTGTTAGGAAAAAAATAATCTGTAGTTCTCTTTGTTAGCACTAGCAATGGGATTAATGTTTTGCCAAAGTTATTACTCAGGACTGTAGCAGAGGGCTTGTATCCAGTTGAGCCCTTGGTCTAAGCCAATGCTTTGGAGCTAGAAATAGCCAACTCATTCTCTCTGTGTCTAAAAATACAGAGTATGACAGATTTACCTGTAATGAATGCAGTTCCTTAGGGTGAAATAGGAGAGTTATTTCTTCGTAGCAACCAAGTTTGTGTACATCCCCATGGGTTACAAAAAGTGAGAGCTGTCCTAGCAGCTTATTAGTATTCATCTCTCTCTTTCTGAAAATGAAGTATTAGCATCTCCAAAGGATCATGCATAGTACTCTCTGCCCATACACATGCAGGGAATGAGGTCTCACCAAGCTAGAACCATTTCAGGTCTTGCTTTAAAGATAAAAAGAAGCCATATCATTTGCAAAATAACCCAAAACCTGAAAACCAAAAAAAAAAAAAACAAACAAACAAACAAACAAAAAAAAAAAAAAAAAAAAAAAAAAAAACCACAAAAAAAAAATCAATAAAAAAAGGATATTTGATAAGTGGCTGAGATTATTTTCAAGTTCTAGTCAAATTGATAGAATCAGAGTATTAGAAAAATCAAAAGTAGAAACACTACGAACATTTTTGAACCCTTAAAAATACCTATTTTTTATTTCAAAGAGGAATTTTGGTTTAGACTTCACCTAAATGTATTTTTGAAATGGCTAAAATGATTACCACAGCAGTTGAATTATTTTTGTTTCATTCTTCTTGGGCCTCAGATTCTTTGCTTATAGGTAGGCAATATATATGTTGGCAGCTTCTTTCTTTGTCCTCACAGTCCAAAGATTTCTTATGTTTTGGCATTTGACAACTCTCTTCATTCTATGTCCCATAGAAACAGAGAGCTTTTTACTGAACGATGAGAGAAGTAGAAAAGCGAGGGAGTCTGAAGCAATTACAGGTCTTTCTCTGAGTAGAAAATTCAGCACTTTCAAATTTCTGGGCGTGTAGGAATTGCCCCTTCCTCCAGCAGCAAGAGTCTAGAGAACTCAGAAGCAGGATAGCTCTGCCTGTGTGAGACTGGTTCAATCTGGAACAGACCAACATGTAAGGAACATGAGGCAGTACTGGGAACGTATCATCATCTTGGGAGTCTCATAGCCCTCTCCAGAAGGTAAATACAAAAAGATATAAAGGAACCTCTAATAGCTGTACTAATCTCAAAAGAATTCCACAGATGCTAGCGCATTTTTCAAGAAAGCATTGTGATAAATATTCAAGTTTTATAATTTTTCTCATTTTAGCAATGGCTATTAGAATTTAGTACTATTAAATGTTTACAGCAGAATATTGTTCTAACTTGAAAATGTATGAATGTTCCTCTGCCAGGCTCTAGCCACCATCAGCCAGCCTGATAACTGTTTTTCCAAGGCTGCAGAGTGCTGTGGAGTGATTTTAGCATGCTGTTAGCCAATGTGGTTCTTCTCAGGGGTGTCCTGCTACAGCCAAGAGCTGTAGCAGCGTTGCAGCCAAGGAGATGTGATGGCACAGCCTGGGGCAGCCCTGCAGCTGAGTAGTGGTGGCTGCTGCCAAGGCAGTCTGGAATTGCCTTTCGCAGGGAGCACATACATGTGTTTTTTAAACCGGGATTAAGGGCTTGGCTCTTGATCAAGATCAAGTCTGGTGTGTTTGTACTGTCAGTCTTTTCAGACCGTGAGCCTACTCTGCGGGAAGTAATCACCTTGCTGAGAATAAGAGTGATAAATTCAGCTCATTAGCGCTCCGAAAGCTCTTTCTGTCCTAGGCTTTCAAGTGATTGTAATGCTAACAAAGGTTCACCTCTGCTATCCATTTACTCTCCGTATTCGTAGTTAACTTCAAGTGTAAAAATGTCAGTGACAAATTAGTGAGAGCTTGGCATCACACACTTCTGAAATGCTCAAGAAAGGCTGCTTCTTGCTCCTAGGTATCAACCAGCCTTTAACGATTTCATGGTAGGGTGTTACTGTATGCTTTTGTAGCTCCTCTTTTTTTCAAACATGTCATTTATCTTTTTATTTCAATACGAATGTTTTTAACTTCTTCCAATCCTTCAGCTCATTATATCCTACGGGTCTGAGAGGTCTTAAAGTTTTGTTCTCATGTAGATTCTTAGAAATTTTGTTCACAGCCTTAACCCTCTGTTGTAGAAGCGGTACAAACTGAGACCTATTTTTCATCAGGAAAGCACATTTTCCAATTCTCTGATTGTTGGGAAGGATGAAACAGGAAAACCTTATAAATATGATTACCTGGCAAAAGATTTTGAGAATATAGAAACTATAGGTGAGATTGGAATGAAAGCCAGCTTTGAGATACCAAGCCTTAGTTATTGAACAACTGGAAAACAATGGTATGGCCGGCTGAAGGTAATCTCTTCTTGATTGAACAATACCCTCTGCTTGCAGACAGGTCCAAGGGTCAGAGCAGACCCCACTAGCTTGTCAGAAAGGGTCCAAAGAGCAGTTTTTAGGGTTTAAAATGTAACACAGTATGTTAATGTAATGATTCTTATAGGCTGTATGTAAATGCTATAGGATTTGTATCTTGTACTAGGTTAGTTAGTGACAATTAGAATATTCAGCACGGACAAAGGTTTATTGTATTGTAATGGGAGGTTTATTGTATTGTAATGGGAATTTCGGGCATTCTATTTTTTTGCTCTCTCTCTCTCTCTCTCTCTCTCTCTCTCTCTCTTTCCCCGCTGTCTTTCAGGCCTGCTCCAAGCTGCAGCTGGCAGCTGCACCCTGCACCCAGGCCCTTTACAATAAACCACAACTTCCAAGACCAGGCTTCAGAGACCTCTCGTCCATACCACCAATGACGCTCCCACATCTGATTTTCTTTTTTTCTTCCGTTTTAATAACTGTTTTATTTTTCCAGCCCCCTATGGAGCCAGGGGCAGCAAGACTGGGTGTGGGGTTTTACACACACCCCTACTCAGGCCAGAGAAAGGGAAATGGTTTCATCTCATAGTTGGTGGTTTGTTTCTCCTGGGGCCATGTTGGTGCTTTTGACCCTAGGTTTGCACTGTGTAAGTACACCTGGTTAAAGATACACAGAAAACAGACACAGCTTCTCGGTTCCTGATGCTGTGACAATTCCTGTGTTCTTACACACGCATAGCATGTAGTGTTATAAAAACAGAAACCTCTGAATTTCATCACTTCACCAACCAATTTTGATTGTACCGCAACAGTGACCTACACTTTCCATTATTTAGCACTGCACAATCTTTTTTGTCACCTACAAATTCCATCATCAATTTATCATTGATGAGTGTTTTGATTTCTTTTTTCTGCTATGTAACTCATCAGCCTTTATGAAAGATATTGTGATAGAGTACTGTATTTCAAATATTTTCATCTTAAATATTTAAAACCAAGGCCAGAAGAATTTGCCATGCTTCCAGAAAAGAGAGAAAGCTTACAAGCCCTGACCAACTCGGTGAAATGGTAGAAGGACAGGAGGAGGAGAAAGGGGAGAGAGGAAGGAAGGGAAATTCCAACAGTAGCAAAAATCTCTTTTTTTTTTTTTTTTTTTAATGGATTTGGGGCCCACTTCTGCTACTACCTACACCATTTTCCACACTAAAGCAATGTGACCTTGTCTGGAATAACTATTCTGTGGAAAATTAGAGGATGAACAGGCTTTCACAAGGAAGGAGTAAAGTCACCTGACTGTATTCTGGTGCTGAGACACAGTCACCCTTAGAAAGCATCTCAACCTGAAGGAGGCCAAGTGAATGACTAAAAAGGATGCTAATGTAGAACAGGAGTCAAAATACCTGAGGGACCAAAGTTACCTGAGTTGGCGCCTACTTGCAATGTTCAACATACCTCTGTAAATTGATTTGTGACAAACAGTGCCTCACCTTGCAGTTGATAAGGAAGCTTTGGTTTATTTAGCATGCCACTAGACAAAATGCTTTTCCATAAAACATGAAGGCATTCTGTTTAATACAAAGCAAAGAGATTAAACTTCTTGTTTTATTCTGCATGTGAGCTGCTGTCACGCAAGGCACAGGGCCGGGGCTGCAGCCGGGTGTGTGACAAGAGCACGAGCCAGGTGTGGCCAGGAGAGGGCCACCCAGCCCTGGCAGTGCCACCCAGCCCTGCTGGCCTGCCAGGCGGGATCCGTGAAAGCTTAATGGCACAGGCATCCGAGTTCATAGGTGACTGACCGCAGAGAAACAACTGCACGTTGAGAAGAGAGAGAAGAGAAGAGAAGAGAAGAGAAGAGAAGAGAAGAAGAGAAAGAGAAGAGAAGAGAAGAGAAGAGAAGAGAAGAGAAGAGAAGAGAAGAGAAGAGAAGAGAAGAGAAGAGAAGAGAAGAGAAGAGAAGAGAAGAGAAGAGAAGAGAAGAGAAGAGAAGAGAAGAGAAGAGAAGAGAAGAGAAGAGAAGAGAAGACGTTCCTTAGCATCTGCTGCAGATGTTAATTTTAGGAAAAGTGAATTTTAAAAAAAACATTTAAAAAGGACATGGAAAATGCTATAAAAGTGTGGGGAATCCTTGTGTTTCATCCTGGCAACCTCTCTGATAAATGTCCCACAAGCCATAGGTTCCCTCATCTCAACTCCAGATGTGTCCCAGACCAAGAGGAACCAGTCTGTACCTCCTGCTCCATTAGGAGCAGGTAGCCCAGCCATAGGAAGTCCCTTTGCTAGCCTGTTTTTCTCCATTAGGACTAAGACAGGTTAGCAAAGGAACTACCTATTCCAGTCCATCCCAAATGCTGAACATGTCCAAGTGAGAGAAAATTCTTTAAAAGGACTGAGTAGGAGCTAAATCACTACCTGCTTCAAGGCTGATTATCCAGAGCACTTAGGGGAGGTTCATGCCTCACACAAGTGCTGCTAAGGTGTTTCCACACATGGTAGAAAGTGGATGTGCCAGCCCCTGTAGTCTGGTTTTCTAGGCCTGAGGTTGCTGAGTTTCTCAACTCAGTGTCTTCGTGATGTTGTGGTCTAGGAAGACACTGAGTTGAGAAACTCAGCAACCTCAGGCCTAGAAAACCAGACTACAAGCCCCAGCCCTACCTGTTCCTGGCACAAGCACAAGTAGCCTGCAGTGCTGCAGCCCCTTCTAAGGAATGTGGGCAGCCCACATGAGCACGTGGTCCTCTAACCTATTTTCAAGCACTTGCAGGATGAGTATGGATCTAGCATTTCCTTCTGAGCTGGCTGGAGTTGGTAGGGTATGTGTAGCACTCCACTCTAATGAGTGGAGTGTCTCAAGCTTTCATCCTTCTCTTTATGCAGGTACACATCATAATGTGCTCTCAGTGCCTTCTCATATTACCGAGTTTGGGGGCTGCTATTACTTTTATCCAGCAATCACATTAATAAACATATTTGGTCTCCCATGCTGCTCCCACACCAGTCAAGCCAGGTCTGTGCTGAGGCAGAGCAGAATGGAGCTGCTGGGTGTCCATAAACACGTGCCTCACACAGGGTGTTCCTTGGGCAGTCCCCTCATAAAGAGGTCCCTGGTGAAAAATTCCTGCTGCCAAGCCTTGCCTCTGGCACAGTTATTCATGGTAGGCCTGTTCAAGTCAGGTTGGGGTCTCATATGTAGAAAAAGCTACTCAGGGAGCCTGCCAGATCCCCGGGCCAAACTCTACACCTTGAACCCTGGCACCTCAATGTCTGTATGAGACTATTCAAATGGCTGAGCAGATGCTGTCAGTTCTGTCGCTGGAACCACTGTTTCCATTTTAGTGTGTTATTGTATAAAGTCGTTCTCATTCTGAGCAGAGACTGGCACCGAAATCTAGACACCTCCCTCAGTCCAAGAAGCACTGAGATAAATCTGATAAGCATGGAGCAATATTTTGAGGGACTACTATTTTCTCCCCCAAGAAGACAGCTCCACTTGCTGTTTCTTTCTCAACATGGTGAGCACTGCATTTATCTTATGACTCAGATCTAGACAATACTCCTTCTAATAATATTTTACTCCTGCATTTGCTTTATCTTATTTGAGGTTCCCATATACTAATCCTGTTGTTTAGTGAAGTTTCTGACTTCTGATATTTGCAGCTTGTGTGAGATTTCCTTCTTTAGCAGTCAAATGAAGTCTGAAATAACCTATTTATTGCTAAAATCCAAAATAATGTTATCAAACCAGAGGATTTTCTCCATACTTCCACCCAGTAGGGTAGAACTAAGAAAAATGATTGCCATGATGATATCATCTTGCGAAATCCTTCCAAAAAGTGATTCATTTACATATTCATTATCTTCAGCCTGCTTAATTGACATGTTTATTAGCTAACAATGATATATATCACCTTGCTATATATATCATCACTAATGAACTTAGTGTCCTGTCTTGTTTTGGTTTAATTTCATTTGCATTTATCTCATGGGTGCATAATACACACATATGTAAAATATTTTCAAATTAAACTTTTCTCATTATATGTCTTACCCATTTTAAGAGTTAAGCAACTTTTCTTTTCTGCTTAGTCAAAAAAACCACATGCCAACGCTAAAAAATTAACATCATAAGGCTTATTGCCCTATCTCCTAATTAGAAAGACTAAACACTATCTACATCAAGTATAAATGTCTCTTCCCACTGCATATCCCAACAAGGCTTTCATTCATTAGGCCTTTCAAGTGCCAAAATTCCTTTCATACTAATAAAATAAGATGGTCTATAGTATAGATACTACATATACAGGCAAGAAGTTCAACCATAGGTAACTATTGCACTATAAAGGAGAATGCAGCAGTTTACTTTCCCAGTGGCATGGTCTTCTCTTACTGCTTTATTCTTGGACTCAATTTTTCTCATCCATGCTGATAGTCATTTCAAAATCCTCATTCCAGTTTCCAAGACAATTTGTCACTTCTCTGGGTATGGTTGCATTACTGGTCTCATTGTCATTCATGAGTTGTTCATGACCTTGCCAGGGCAGTTCCTACAACCCAGTACAAGGAGTTTGAGTTATTGGCACTGTTCTTGAGCTACAAGCTAAACTTTCAGAGGATATTCCAGGCACTGGGTTAACCTTTTCAGAGCACCTTGCAAAACCATTCTGTTTAATAAGAGATATGTGTTACTGTAGGTTAATACCGTGTAAAGGAAAAGGGAGAACGATGTGCCAAATAATGTCTGCTTCTCCAGAAAAGCTTCAAAAGATCCTGATATCCATCAGGAGACACTATAGACCTAATTTGCTCATGAAATATTTTGATACCATTTCAACAGGTGCTGAACAGACATAGAGACACAACCAACCACATTGTAATCGGACTGGAACCATGCTCAGTGGTTGTATCAAAGGTGTCTCCAACAAGAGCCCAGGCAGTTCATGAAAGACAAAGCAGAGGATTTTAAAATGTTCACTTTCCCTCCTGGCATAGACTTCTCCACATCCATAGCCTCAGCTTTCATAGACCTGGGATGTAGGGATATGCACGTATTGTCTGTAGCAGTATCTTATCACTCAGCTACTGTTCAAATATTCCAGAAAGGAGCTAAGAGCTCTCAAAGTTTCATCTTTTGACTCAATCAAAAGAAATTCGTGATCTAAAGGTGCTACTTTACTTTAAAATTACCTATGCACTTATGTACTTCAAATAAGCACCATGTGTAGTCAGGAAAACCACAGGAATAAGAATGTCGTAATTGAAACCAGGAGGAAAAAGCTAATGAAAGGTATTTTCAGAGCTCTCCAATTTTTTCTTGTATGTGTTAAGAAACAAAGTTTTATGAGATTAAAGAAATTATTCAGACAGGGCATCTAGCCTGCCAATATGATTTTGGAGATCAGAATATAATAACAGTGAGTCAGAAAGTTAGTATGTGAGTATGAAGAAGGTAGGAAATGTCTATTTGTAGAAACACCTTCTGTTGAGTTTTACAGCAGTGGCCAGATGAAATGTGGCTTCAGCCCTTCTAATTTTCTCCCTGCATAGCCTCACAGCATCCTTGTAGCCCTAATGAGTTGTCTGCCCCTTCTTCCAGAGGTGATAAACTCTTAAACTCTTTTTCTCCTGTCAAACCTCCCTGTTCAGCCAGGCCATGTTCTTCCTCACCAGCTCATAATTTGGCACATAGGCATGGCCTGCTCTTACACCTTTAAGATCTCCTTCTTAAAGCAGGTCTGTCCTTCCTGGACCACTTTGCCCTTCAGGACTCCTTCCCAAGGGATTCTGTCAACCAGCCTCCTAAACAGGGCAAAGTTTGCCCTCTGGAACTGCAAGGTGGCAGCTCTGCTGACCCCTCCTTACTTCTCTGAGAATTGAAAGCTCTACTGTGTTGTGGCTGCTACCAGTTCTCTGTCCATAAACAGCAGCTCTGCAGGCACCTCCCCTGGTTGATTCCCTCACCAGCTGTGTCATAAATCATCTTTCACCCAGTCCAGGAACCTCCTGGACTGTTCTGTCTCTGCTGTGTTGTACTTCCAGCAGACACCTGGTAAGTTGAAGTCCCCAGAGATGTCTCCAAGAGGTTCAGGAATGACACACATTACCACGAGTCTATCTTTCATGCCCTTTGGTACACCAATTTAAATACATTGTAAGGCAAACTGATAGTGATATCCATCTGTCCTACTTGTTCAACAACAGGACTTTTTTCTAAAAAGTGAAAGTGAAGAGAAAGAGAGAAACCTACCTCTTTCCAGTCACAGTCAATTATGTGTTGGTGTCAGACTTAATCCTGACTGCTGTAAAGGCTGAAATGATTATTTAAATTTATGCTTGCCACTATCTTAACTCATCCCTGCATGGACAAGTGCCCTGGATCACAGAGCTCCTGAACACTTGGCACACATGGCTTTAGTTTCAGGACTATGAATGTAGTGAGTGTTTTCTGAGTCCTGCTGTAGCTTTTTCTGAGACACTACAAATGCTTTCATATGTTTTGATTTCTTTTCATTTTAAATCCCCATTTGTAACTCTGGGGTTGACTATACCCCAGGACAAGAGATATCCTCCCTCACAGATGGGACAGGCTGCGTCTATGGCTGTGGGGTTGCATGCAGCACATGTCCAAACTTTTCAACACTCTAGACCGTGCTGCCAAAACCTCCACATTAAAGATTCCCCATCCACAGTCCACATGTAAAATGGAGAGAAAATATATACTTTCCATAGCTTTGTGACATCATTATTTGCAATACAGAAACACCTGAAGTCTCCTATGGAGATTAGATTCTGCTGCATTTGTTAGGAGGTGTAAGCACAGCATGAACTGTGTTCTCTGAAGTGACAGCAGATAAAAGCACCAACAAAATTGATGTTTTCTTTCCCTTCAGTGAGTGGGCTGGCAGAGGGCAGCCTGAGATGCCTTTACAGAAGCTATTTTAAAATTATCAGGGCATCATCCTGAGATCCTGGGACAGAGCTGTGGTTGAATTCAGATTTCTCAAGACACAGTCAATAACTTTCATCCAAAGCAATTTCCTTCTGTGTTGTTGGCAGGCAAATTGGAAAAGTAACAGATGACAGACAAGCTGGCAGGGTGACAAGATGGTTTTGGATGCAGTCTGCAAAAAAGGGCAAGAACATCCATTTTTCTCCCACACCAAAATCTCACTCCTACCTTTCTATCAGCTTCTGTTTATAGCCTGCTTTGCCAGAAAGGGCGGTTTCATTTCTTTCATGGAAGTCCTTTCAGAGTCAGTCATCTAGGGCAATTGAGCATAGACATTAAGATAATTACAGTGAAAAGTTATTAAATCCTGGTCAACTCTTGTGCTTTGCCTGCTCAAGTTTTCTGAATACAAATTTCTTGCAAAATTAATCCCCAGACCACACTATAAATACTCCCCTGTGGTGAGACAGCCCAGAACTTTGATGTGGATCTGCATGAATCTTCTCTCTAAAGTAAATAACTCTGGGGGGAGGGCAGGAAATCAAATGGGAAAATTAAATTTATGAAAAGAAAACCCTTAAACAAAATGCAGAACTTAGAAAACCAGAAATTTAAAGGACTTGTCAACAATTTTTGCCTTCCTGCTCTGTTCTTGAACAGGGGAACTGTTGTCCCTGAAAATAAGTCTTCTGATTTGTTTTAGTATAGTAGAGTCAGTTCTCATGACTTGTAAGATAAACAAGAATCATGTTTACATTCCTTTGTAAAAGATATCACCTGATGGACTTCTCAAGTGACCAGTGAAGATGGAGAGGTGGTAACCTCTCTGTCCAATCTCTGATCACTGTCCAGAAACTTATATATACGAGGTCAACAATAAACTAGGATTTCTTCCTTTCTTCTCTACCTGAACACCTGTTGTGTGTGTTACTGTGAGTCTTATCTCCTTCACAGTAACAGGGAACTGATCACATATTCATATTGTTAGTCCAGCATTTTTCAGTAATAAAACTCAGACAGTGTCATTTGAGTCCTTAACAAGAGTCTTCCTGCTGTTCCATGTGAGACTTGCCTGTCTGCTTTGTCTGCCCCTCAGCAGTCTCTGCTCTTGTCCAACTAGGATTAATGCAATACAAGCCAAGTATGGACCACAGGTGGAAACAAGGCATGGGCCTGAACTAAACCACAGAGAGGAACAGTGTGGGGGAGGAAAGAGTATATTGGAGGAAAGCAGCTGATTGTAGCCAGTGTCTCAGTAAGAAGAGAAACATCAGAAAACTGGGGAAAGAGATAAAAAAAAACACAGAGCCCACTGTGAAACAGCATGGGCAGCACTGTATGGTAAAAGTGCACCAAGAGTCATCTGTGCTGAGCCTTGGCTGAAAGCAGTTTGTGTCTGAGCAAACAAATAGCCACCTTCTCTTAGTGACAAGGGCTGCCCTTGTGTGCAGGAGAACAGTGTACACACTGCTTCTGGGCCATGTAACTCTACCATCCATGGCTTTGCTGACAAGAAATAACCTAGAAGACCCCAAACCTCTGTTAACCAAGCAGGTCAAAAAGGAACAGTAATATGAATAATGTAACAATTAGGTTTTGACAGTATTTAATGTATTCCAGAAAGAGTTTAGATAATAATTCCGATTAATACAAATTATTCAAATTTTACAGAGGTTGTCACCTGTCCTCCCCCTAAAAAGCATAATGATTAATGATAGTAATAGTATAACAAGAAGGCAGTAACAGCTTGCATTTAGCTTTTTAAGTTGTAAGGAACTTTACAAACACTAATCTCTTTAAATCCTCTGGTTGTCCTGTGGTGTGGATGTTGGAAGTGTAAGACAGTTATATTAGCCAGAAAGATAGTGAAATTCATTGTGCTCCCCACTGAAATAACTGTCCACTTTCATCTTAGAAAGGAAAAGTATTGGACTCTTAATGCTGGCATTAGAGAGCAGATCTTTTAGCTACCATGGACCCAGAGGAAACCACACAATTTATTCCAAAACTAATACACTCCTAGTAATATTTCCTACTGTTTGGCACAAAGACAACTGCCATTAACTTGTGTACCTTTACAGCATACTCTGATGTGCAGAACTGGCCTCCCATCAAATACAGTAACACTATTATTAATGATGGTGGCTGGCACACTTCCAATGCCCTCAGTCAGTTGTGAAGCCACCTCTAAAATGAAATATTAGGCCTTGTATGCAGGGATATGAGATCTAAATTCAGTCTTCATTTTCTAAAAGTACCCATTTTCTGAAAAACAAGCCAAAGCTTCCTCACAGTGAAGGAGAAGAGGTAGCTGCTTGCTTTAAGGGAAAGCTCCATTTTAAGATCTGAAAGTAATTGCTAGACTCAAAAAGTCTAAGTATGGATGCATCTCCTTTTCCTCTTCAACTCTGTAAATTAGCATTACAGTTTGCTTTTCGCAGAGAGGTATTAGCACTGTTGGACTGCTTGGCAGCTCTTACTCCACTTCTGTTTATCTTTTGTAAAGGTCGTGTTCCTGCTTGCAGTAGAATTGGCAACAGAAGTTGTTAGCAAAAAGGCTTTTTTTGCACAGAATTGTGAAGGACTTTAGGAAGGAACATAAACCTAAAATAACCACTGCAAACATTTCATAGGGTTTAGATACTTAAGATTACTATTGCCCAAAAAGCAATGATTTTGGATTCTATTCTAAATGGGTTTTATAACATGCTTAACATCACAGTAACAGAAAAAAGAGTAGCTGCAATACTTCTCCAAATACCAGAAGAGGTAAACTTGAAAAGTGGAGTGCTGGTGACAGAGTGCAGAGGCACTTGAACTGCTTCTGCAGGGAGCTAGCTGGGCCAGGAGCAGTACAGCTGTGCTGCACTGCTGGGCTGAGCCAGAGGAACCTGCCTCACAATTTCCAGATGTGTGGCTGCAGTGTCCAAGCACGTACCCTGAACAGAGCAATGCAGCACCTGGAGAAATGCCTGGATGTGAAGAGGTTGGAGAACTGTGCACAGTGCTTGTATGTGATGAGTTTTATGGTATCTGAAACCAGTGGTACCATGAGGCCACTGGTTTTGGGCACATGTCCTCCAAGACATGTTGCTGCATGGGTCATTATTTGGCATTTATTAGATTAGACAAGCTTCATGTCCATATGACTACAAGCCTGTCTTGGTTTGCATGACAGGTGTCTGCTAAGGAAGGCAGGAGCCTCCCTTGGAATGGAGAATGTAAACCCCCTCCCTCCGAATTATTATAATTTTGAAATTAAGGGGCTCTCAAGCAAAAAGAATAGGACTAGAATAGGAATAGGAATAACAGCTCTTTATTAGGAGAATTAAAATAAAAATGTAGTAATACAAAAAAGAAACCAAACCCACTTACAGAGTCAGAATACAACCTGACACCCTGTGGGTCAGGGTGTTGGTAGCAGTCCCATTAAATGGTGGCTGCAGCCCTCCTGGAGTGGCAGACGTTGGGAATAAATCCCAAAAATAACTTGGTTCAAAAGTTATAAAGTTGATATGTTAGACAAAATACTGTTAAAGTTGTAATTACGTTAAGTTGAAGTTTTAAGTACCTGTTAATGATTCTTTTGCTCTTCACCCCGTGTCTCCTCTGCTGCTCCATCCTCGGGGATGGCACCTGGGGCCATGAGGAGGAGGGTGGCACCACCGGAGCTTGTATGCAAATGAGAGGAAACTTTGCACGAACTAACCAAGAAAACCCCTAGAACTACGAGCCACGACAAAGTAAAAGGATTTAAATCACTTCTATAGTGAGTAATAAAGTACATTTGTCCTCCTAGACCTTTTTAACTCCTCATCCTAAACACAGAGACATTAGCTGCAAAGAGGCGCCCAAGACTGCAGACGGAGAGTGTCTTCCCGGGCACTCCTGCACGGACTGCAGCCCCGGCTCTGCCCGCACCCCCTCAGTGGACAAAGCTGCTGAACCTTCTCCTCTGAGGCACCCTGGAGCAGCGGCGGCGTGAGCGTGAGCCATCAACCCCACCCTGAGCTGATCCTTAAATGAAGGCATTAAAAAGGAACAAAGTCTGCTGCTCTCCTTATTTCAGCAGATGCGGTTCTGTTGAAGCAATGATCCTGTAGGAAGGTGTAGATTCCCTCTGCAGGTCCAGTGGTGGTGTAGATGGGACTCATCTTCCCCTGAGAATCCAGCTGAGAAAAGGCTGCCTTGGTGTTTCAAATCTCAGATTTTTATCCAGGTAGGAATGCTTGGCTCCTCCCCCTGGGTGGAGCATTACCAATGGAATGATGCAGAGTTTATCAGTCATGAAATGGAGCTCAATGGCCCATTAGCAGAAGATATTTCTCTGGACAGAGGATAGGTCATGGAAGAGAAAAAAGAAAACTGCCCCACCTGGCTTTTTAACAGCTGCCCCATTAACAGAGGATTACCCCACCCCTGCCCCCTCAGCCCCTGCCCTGGTTTCAACAGATGGTGATGGAATACATGCTTCTGGTCACATCTTGCACTGCAACCAAGACGAAGTCCTAGAGTGAAGAGCATCACCTCAGTTTTGCACATTTGTGTAGAACAGATGATTGCCTTCTGTGAGTTCAGTCCCTTCAAAGGCTGTGCTGCTTAAAGGAAAGGAAAGGGAGAGAGATATGTGCATTGCTTCTGTATGTGCTGATATGAAATCTGTATTGCATGCTTACTCTAGTACTGGAGTCAATGTTTTATGTACAGACGGTGGCAAAAAAGCAGAAAGGCAGCATGTCCCTCTGATGTTTCAAGAGAGCAAGCAGACCAGGGACGGTGGAGCAGTTTACCTTTGTGTCTTATTTTGGCATTTTATCCAGGAAATACAGGCTTAGTGAATACCTTACTGTGAAATGCTGACAACGGAAAAAAAAAAAAAAAAGAAAAAAAAAAAAAAAAAAAAAAAAAAAAAAAAAAAAAAAAA
This sequence comes from Sitta carolinensis, assembly GCA_032173965.1. Lineage (NCBI taxonomy): Eukaryota > Metazoa > Chordata > Aves > Passeriformes > Sittidae > Sitta > Sitta carolinensis. Next base: position 99,124,889 of record CM063283.1, read on the forward strand.
AAGGAGTCCAGAAGAACATGGATAGAGAGATGCCAGCTCTCTGAAAGGCAGGTTTAACCAATGCAGGCATACTCTCTTTGGGACCCCAGCTCAGCAACCATCATCCCTAGATGGGCTGACCTTAGTGATCATCATCCCTAGATCTGCCCTTGGATCACACACACTCACAAGTGGTGTAAATTTGCCATTACGTGCTTCTGTGTGGCCACTGCCTGCAGCAGAAATGACCATAAGCTAGAAATAGATGACGTTCCTCTTTGGCACTCAGAAAGCCTTGAGAGCAGCACAGCTTAGACCTGCTCTGCTGGTACACAGGAACTCATGAGCTCTCTGGGCTCTGAGGAATCTGTGAATCCATCTCTCTTGTGGGAGGATGGAAGAAGTATTCTCCCTAGCAGCTCCGTGATGGTGTCATGGGCAAATTTCTGCCTCTCAGGAATGCTTTGGGGCTGATCTGTGAGCTATAAATCATTCCCCTGCTTGGGTAGTCCTTCAGTCACTAGCGTCCTGCCTTTTCCAGTTCTAATACAAACAACTTTCTTCAGCAACTTGAAGCATTTTCTGTAACTGCACTTCATTTTTACCAGGTAATCTGCATCCTGCTACCCAAATCTGCAACTTCTACATCTGAATTAATCCAACAAAGTTTATTTCAAGCGTTTTCTCCCCTGGTCTCATGCAACTAGTACAGAGCATAACACTTAAACCTAATGTTGTTTTCTAGTTTACTTCAACTCTTTGAGTAACAAAATTTATAGATGGGGTTTAAAAAAAGAAGAAATAATTAACCCCCAAACTGTGGAGTCTCTGATGGGCCTGAACAGGTCAACTTCACTTTTCAGTAGCTGAGATTCTGGGGCAATGTTCAGAACAAAAAATCCTATGAGCCTTCAGTTCATATTTCTGCTTTGGAAAATATGAACTTATTTAGACCCAGTCTAAATAAACAAACCCAAAGGCACCCAGTCTAAATAGGCAAAACCAAGGTTTTTACTTTATGGAAGAGAAAAATGAGAAGCAAGAAAATTAAGGAGGGCACTAGGATGCCAGAAAAGGACAGAAACAGGATTGAAATTGAAATGCAAATCAAATGTCTTAATCACAAGGCTGTCCTTTCTTTTCATACTGAGGACTTAAGCAATTAAATGCTTTTTTGAAAAAAACAAGCTGAGTGTAGGAAAAAAAAAAACTACAGAAGATTACGTAGGACTGTCATCAGTGTCCTTTTCACTTATTGATCATGTTGGTTTATATTCCTTCAGATGCCCCGCTATATCATACAGCATTGAGTCAAAGGTGCTTACAAAATCTGCCACTGTCTCATACAGTACTTAATTATTTTTAGCCAAAGAAATTTTAATTATTCTAATCTCAGGGAAATAGTCCTGCAGGAAAATAATTTCTCATTTATCTAAGTATTGATTTCAGGTGATGAGAGTCAGAGGGACATAAAATGAAAATTTTAGACCTGAGTAAACTGAATTTGAGATCCAGGTATTAAAAAAAAATATTTTGAAAAATGGTCAGCATTTGAAGGAAGCAAGGAGAAGGCTTGTGTGTTACCTGCTGCAGAAGCAAACTTGTTCCAGTTTTCAACCAGGCTGACCAGCCAACTTCCCTTTCAGAAGGCTCTGAGACCAAACTGCTTGTGGACTGCACAGCTTTCTTAAGCACAGTTAAAGTTTAAACAAAGCACAAGATAGCTCAACAGAAGTGTTTATATAAAAAACACTTTACTAAAAACTGGCCTCAAAGTTCTGGTGATGTGTCAGGGAGCTTACGTACCAAAAACACAAATAAAATATGCTTTATAAAAATGTGTAGATATCATATGTCTCCTCAATCAAGGCTCTCTGAGGGTACTTTTGGGTGTCTGAGTCAACAAACATTTGTCTTCCTCCTTAAAATGTCTTGCTTCTCTTTTCCAGCCAGTCTTCATGCCCCGGTATGGGTGTTTTTGCAAATGACCTCCACTCTAAGTCTTCATGCATTTTAATTACCCTGAGGTGAGTCCAGAATGTTAATGATACTTTAATACATTAAATCTCTGATTAAGTAAGGTGTGCTCTTTTTGCCTCACTCCTTTAGTGAGGAAGATTTGTATCTAGCACACTAAATTTTAATGCCTGACAGATGAAGCTAAATATCTTTTCATAGTTTCAGAGATTAATATAGAGTAATTGAAAAAAAAAAATCTCAGAATTATAATATAAAGAACTGAAGATCATATGGAGTAAATACTGCTACAGAGGAAAATTATGTGTATTTATGCATAAATTTACCAATAATTTTATTTTAAATTCTGTGATATTTCTTCTGTTGTTTTTATCAAACTTGTGCTTAGTCCTTCCTTGGTGCGTATCTTTGAAACCATAGTCACCTTTCTGCTGGTTTAGGGAATTTAAAATTAAGCTGCTTCACTAGCAGAGTGGTAGCATTGCTAAGTGTGCATTTGCCTTGCCATAATTTCAAAAGATCTACCCAGCTTTATTTTAAGTAAGAGGAAGTTTTACACCAATTACAAATAGAATTGACCGGAATTTTTTTTCCTAAGTCTTTATCCACTCAGTATATCCAATTCTTTCTTGACTGACTAGAAACCCATGATAAAACTAACTACCAAATATATTTTTTCCTGAGTTTGAGCAACATTTCCATAATGGGTTTACTGTCCCTTAGCATTACAAAATTTTGACTCGCTCTTACATCTGATGCCTTTAGAAATATTTCTGCCTTTACAGTGTGGCATACTCATAAATATGCTTTAAATATGCTTTCTTATGCTTCTGCTTATATTATGCATTATTGATGAACAAAAGCACTACTACTCTGGAAATAAAGTGTGAGTATCTAAAATACTAAGCTTGAAAAATAGAGATGAAATCTCTCAGAGGTACTAATTACAGAGACTGAAAAACATAGTGTGGTATGGGCTGCAAGAACAACTCAGAACTGTTTTTACTTTTCCATGTTATAGGTCAAGGGAAATATTACTTACTGGAAGAACTATAAAGGAACAGAAAAGGCTTCTTTCAAACAGATTGTTTTATTTGACTGTGAGAACATTTAGAGAAAACAAAATGATACACCAGGACCTTTTGAGTACCTTAGTTACATCAAAACAACCATGTAACCTTTTCGTAAAGTGTCTGTTAGAAGATATGTGTGCAGTCAAAGCCCAGCACTCATCAGGATGTTTGTATGATAGGACCACCACTGCCCAGCACCACACTCAGAGTTCAGTGTAGTCAGGTTTTGCCCACACGACCTTACATTGACTGTAAGCTGTCTTAGGGCAGGGAGGGGTTTTTGGTGTTTGTAGTCGTGTTGAGAAAGATGTGGGACTGAAGCCTCTTTAGGTATCAACAACACAAATTAACTCCTGGCACTGCTTTCAACAGTATGGCCTGGCTGAGGAACCACAGATTGGGTTACAAGTGCTTGTGGTCTTAAATAAGGGACAGAGTTTGAAAGGGGGCTGTTCAGTGGCATGTAGGGAAGGAGGAGTTAAGACAATGAAATGGTGCTGTCCACTGCAGCCTCAACACTGCAGCACCTACCTAAAATTATTTGAATACACTACAGCAAGGGGATATCTGCTTTTGCTGAGCCCTGTTAGTTTTGTAAATACAAAGAGCTTTTGGCATGAATTAGGCAAGAATAACTGCCTTGGAGAGGTGTACTGAGCAAGAAGAGGTGAAGTAATACAATTTGTTTCCTTTCTTCACCTCTGGGTGCCCATACTGGGAGTCCTCGTGCACATGGAAGTAGGCAGCTAATCTTCCACTGAATTATTTGTTTGTTACATCAGTGTTTGCAGGTTGAGGGCTTAATGGACAAGGTCTATATCTGTTATCAATTTGTCTCAAAAAGTGAAAGTGAATGATGATGATTTTGCCCTGAGTTTGCAAAGATTGATGCATTTTCACTGTTCATTTCAAAACAACTTGTATCAAAAATTCTTCTGCAACACCTAACAGTCATAATACATTTTTATGTTGTCAACAATAAATCAAAAGTCTAACAACCACATATTGCTATGGACAGCAGTCAGATTACTAGCTATGTTTGCCAAATATGTCCTAGAGCTTCCTGCCAACACCACTTCTGCAGGAACGGCAAGCCTGCTACATTCAATAATAATTTGGAATCAGGTAGGAGATAATTACATAAAGGACAGGAAGGAGAGAGAAAGGTGAAAACCAGACATGCTGTGTCTTATCAGCCTCATACTTGATGTAAAGGCAGGTGGATGGTCACTGCCTGTGACCAGCAGTAGGCAATCAGTAGCATCAGGAAGGTGCCAGCAGATGCTGATCTCAGACCTGCTTGAGGAGCTGTTTCCTGTGTTCCTGGAACACCTTCTTCCAAGAGAGAATAAATTATGGTATTTGCCCAGGAAAAGTAATGTAATGAGAACAGATCAAGAGTTTAAGCTGGCTTTGGATGAAGTCTTGGAAACTGGCAGTTTGCCTTCTGGGCTCTTTTGTCTGAATTTGGTCTTATGAACTTTCAGGGAATTGTGTATTTCTCAGATTTCTTATTAAAATTTTGCAAGAAATACATTAAGATGCCTTTATTTCAGATTTTAAATACCCATATACCTATTAATAACATGTAGTGAATGATTTTTTTCATATAAAATCAACAAATTTGTCTCTAGAGTAATGTGTTTCATGAATTTCTCAGCATTTCATTGCTATTAATATTTTCAAATATATTTTTAAAAATACATTGGGTTTAATAACAAAGGTAGCCTTTCTTCCTTATTCATAGCCATGGACTAGGCAGTATCAAAAAGTTTTTTGTAGCCAGAGCTTCTGCTAAAGGTTAACTTAACCACCTGCACTAAGGGTTTCAAAATTGTTTGCCCATATTTTCTTGTGTAAATGTGTAATTAGAGCTTACAAGATGAGAACAATGATTCTATATTTGCATTTATTTGTTGCAAATTTTCATTATAATTTTCCTGTCATTCTGTTTAAGTCAAATTCTATTGTGGTGTTTATGAGCACTGTATTCTGCCACTCTGGTATTATAAATTCACATACCATATTAAAATCACAAACTGTATAGGGATTTGCCTGGTACTGAGTGCTACTAACACAGGCATGAGTTCATAATATTCATGATGTACTAATAAAAGACAAACAAGAAAAAAAAAAAAGCCTTTACAGCATTAGTCTAATATTTACTTCCTATAATCAATTAAAAATTACAAAGCATTCTGGATGAGAGACCCAAAGTACCTAGTAACTGCTCTTGTTTGGAATTGGTGCACTAGGGAGTTTTAAATGGCAAGAGGGATTTAAAGAAGTACATGTGCAAGCAAATAAACAGTTATGCTATAGGATGATCTCACACCTGAGAGAGAACAGAGATGACATAAGAAAAAATACTGGTTTGAATTTAAGTGTATTTACTGATTTTATTTCTTATACGAACCTTAACAGCAGTATACATTTCAAGTATCTTGAGAACTTATCCTGCTCTGCAAGCCTAGTTTTTGGGCAGTGATTGCTCCTCATAGCTTCCGAGTAAGATACTTGGGTTCTTTCAAAGCTCTAAAACCAAACAATCTCCCTTGAAACGAATTATTTTGCCTAGAAAAGACTGACAGAGAAACTAAATTAAACCAGTGCCGATGCTGCTGAGTTTGTTTGACTGTTCAGTACCTCATCCACCGCCTTTTGGAAAAATTTTCCTCAGGTCTAGGGATGGCTACAAACTCCATCTATGCAAGTCGGAAAAGGAAAAGGAAAAAAAGGAAAAAAAGGAAAAGGTGACTGTCTTGTCCAAGACTGGTCCCAGTACTAGAGGTGAGAAACGTTTGGTAGAGACAGGTACCCATAAAGATTTGCAGCAGGAGAAAGAGATTAACAAGTGACACCCCTCCATACTTTGACATACAGGGAGTGTTTAAGTCACGGCATGTGGACAGAAACAATGAGCATGAAAATCCACTTGTGATATTTTTTGGCTGGCTTATTACACATCTGCTGGTATAATGCCTAATTTACACTTCAAATACTGCAATTTCCCTTATCAGTGCTTCTTTGCATTGTGTATTTCACAATGTTAAGATAATTGAACTTACTTCTAAGGGAGATTACTGTTGTTGGGCCTGAAACTTTCACAAGGTCTTTTCAGTCAGTCACCACAGCCATTCCCATTGCCCCTTGTACCTTGGTACACTTGCAGGGACAGGAAAAAAACAGGAAATATCCACCAAACAATCTCTGAGGTACCCTCTACATATGACCAGTAATTTCTTTCTGTCCATTGCCCTTCCTGGACCTGTCAGCAGTGAATCTGTGTGAAATATTTTCTTCCCAGACAGTTTTTGGAGCAGTGAGTCACTCTTACAGTCAGACTTCAGTTATTTTCATAAATGAGGCAGCTGTCCCTTTTTTTTTTGCTGTCCTTTTGCACAATGCCCATTTTTAGATGAGTGTGTTCTGGAACATCCCAATGTTACTTTGGAAGCTTTCTTTGCATGCCCTGCTGGAATCTTTGGTTCAACATGGTGAAGATTACACAGAAGCAGATGTTTATCAAGAAAGATCTCAGCTGCTTGTGCCACAGCTGTATTGCTTTAGGCATTACAGTGTTTGAATCAGGCTTTTACACTGTCCTGTGTAGGCCAGTCCAACTGAGCCCCACTCTCCAGCTGTTTGCACCTGGTTTATCCCAACCCTTTCATGTGGGAGGTGTCATGCCACAGGTGTCAACTAGGGAGAGAGGCAGAGAGCTGTCCAAACCACAAGCAACACTTCAGTCTTTCTTATTATTGTTACTGTACTGCACCCACTTCTATCCCTTGATATGAAAGAGCACATGTGGTTCCACAGTCTTACCAGTTTCTCCCTCAAGTGAATGATGGCATAACCACTGACCCCAGATGGAAAACACAGCTGAGTGTTTGTATCCAGCCTACCCTGTGCCCCCAGGTGCCATTCACCTCAGCTTGCAGCCTGGGTGCCCTTGGAGCCCTCTAGTCCATGTATGAAGGTTTGTCTTTGCCCATCCTGAAGGCTCTGGAGATCTCCCTGATGATCTTAGACCTGCACCAGGGATTCCCTTTCTGTGGCCACTCTGGACAGATCAACATAATTTGACCTTCTGCCCCTGACGGACTTGTTCCTTTGAATGATTTGTTGTATGTCCATTTGTTTACCTCTAAAAAAATACCTCTGCAAGGGCAATTTATAACAGAGAAGGTAGATCTTCCAAAACTGATAGCAAGAAAACAGAGCAGGAATGAACTGCTCAAAATAACTGGTCTGTGACCTGGAGTTGTTCTGTTGAACAGTGGTGCTGCTTTTCCTGAACAGTAATAATGAGCCACCCTGTTGAGTTAAACCAGTGGTTCTCCTAGCCTTATTTGTGTAATGATCTGCAACAGAAAAAAAAGGGCTACATTTTAAGAATGGAACAACAGATCCTTGATATAATCTCCCAGCTTCATAGAAGTTCCTGATCCTCCTGAAGCACAGGTTCCAGCTGCACCTTCATGCTGAGATACTGATGACAGATTTTTTTTTTTTCTTCATCTGAATAATTTTTAATTCAAAGTTTTTTGCATACAAAGTTACCTCTAACATTAAGTTTTCCAGTTTAATGTTCCATTTGGGGTAAGCGTTTCTGTTTGTTTGATTTTTTTAGAATTCTTGCTAGTTCTTAAATGATGTCGTTTTTCTGTTCATCTCCTCTACACCATTGTGATTTTATGGAGTTCATAATGTCACAGCTGAACTCTCTCTTTTCTGGGCTTGAAGGGTACATTTTTATTTACAACATGCTTTACGGCGGCTTATTTGCAAATGCTTCCTTGAGATGCTAAAACTGAAGAGTTTTACCCCCCATCCTTATATCAGGAAGGATTTTTATCTTGAGATGATGGTACTATTCCAAAATACCAATTATAAAGTATCTTGTGATGACAGAATTAAACTATTGCAAGAGTCTATCACCAAACTCCAGTGTGCATGTGACAATGCAGAAGAATGAGCACTTCAGGGTTCTTTTATGATTTGTCTTTATACTGGAGCGGTGTTTCTTCAAATCTGTCTGTCTATCTATCTATCTATCTATCTATCTATCTATCTATCTATCTATCTATCTATCTATCTATCTATCTATCTATCTAATCTATCTATCTATCTGTCTATCTATCTATCTGTCTGTCTGTCTGTCTATCTCAGAATGGATTGTCTAGATTGTCAGTTTATGTACAGTTAAATATTATAAAAATGTATAAAGGTCATTCTTACATTTCAATTACAAGGTTTTCAGTATTTTTTCTGAAGGTTCTACATTTAAGTGCTCAACAATCCTTTGAAAATATGATCAACTAGACATGTAAAATAAGAAATTATAACCTATTATTATTTATACAGACCTGAATAATTGTTTTTATCGTTTAAAATCTAACAAAAGCCTTTTGTTGCCTTAGAAAAACCCATATACACATCAGTAAACCGGTGAGGCTGCTACTTCCCCTGAGTGCATTGCTATATGTTGTTAATTTTCAGAGAAAGCTGTTTATGGACTCAACATCTGTGAGTATATCATTACGTATGATGTACTCACTAGCATTTGTAATTAAATTCCGCTGTTTGGTAGAAATAGGATCAGATTTACCAGATGAGGCAGCAGAACCCTGTAGTCAGAATTCAGAGGTTTAAGTAACACAGAACTTTTTTTCTGCAAATGTGTCTTGAAAAATAATCTAGTTTTCTCTGTAGAAATTTCCTTAATGTGGATCATTTAGAACTGGTTGAATAGTAAATAAATAAAGAAATAAATATTTCTAACCAAACATAATATAGTTTACAGTTAACATTATTGATCCTCTCCCAAAACCAGTTTGGGGCTTGCTGCAAATTCCTTTAGCTATTTAGAATAAAAGTGAATATTTAGAATAAAAGTGAATGTGTAGATTGTGTTTGATTGTGTTGTCGATACCAGAAACACAAAACTGGAAATATAAACAAGAAACATCTAAATTCCAGACCATCATTTCTACAAAGCATCTGCCTGTTTTCATGAAAGGTTTATGAATTTTGCATGTCCCATTTGCCATATGACCAATCTAAAATGATTTTTGACCCAGTTAAATACTCACTGAAAACTTAAATGGCTTCAGCAAACCCTTATCCAGACCTTTGTTTAGATATCAAAAGATGGATTAAATCTTAATTTAAGGCAGGCACATTTGAAATACCAGCCTTTCTGCCCGTGTTTCAATGCTGCTTCCTGTAAAATGATGAGAATAAATTTAACCATTCCCATAGGACTTTGGGAGGATTCATCAGGATGTCCTTGTAAAACTGAAAAGCACTGGTCCGACAAACATCTTCATAAGAAGTGTTTATCTTTGCTGCTACTTTGCTCCAAAGAAATGAAATATTGATTGTCTTCCTAGATTGCTTTAACCCTTTCTACTTTCACTGCAGCAAGTGTGTTTATGGAGCAGAAATTACTTAATTAACCTCTTACTGGACATGGTCACATTACTACCAAGTGTTTTTTTTAACAAATTCTTAATGGTTGATGAATTTTAACAAACTTTTAGTGTTTGGTTTGGGTTTTTTCATTTAAAAAGAAAAGCTCTGAAAATAGCCCTATTCATTTCAGTAGGGAACCTTTACCTTGCATACAAATGACAAGCCATGATCCCAGAGAGAAAACTACAAGGGAAACTTAAATTGATTTTCAGTGTGTAGGAAGACTACATCGTTTAGGTCTTCCATAAATTTGGGGTTGGACTGAGCTAGATCAGTTTGCTCATTCTGCTTCTAGCTTGAGATTTCTTCTCTGTGATTTATTCAAAAAGGGCTTTATTAATGGGATGTTCAAGATCTACACATCTGCAGGCTGGGGAGCACCTTTTGTGCACTGCTGAGCAAATCAGTGTCCCTTGAATGCAGTGATGTTTAGAAGCACCTTTAAAGCTTCAAAACCATCCATTTCCTGCAGTTTAATGTCACCAAGAAAGAGCTCTTCATATCTGCAGAATGACAGTCTTGTGTTCATGCTTTCCTTTCCCCAGATGTAATTCTTATGCTCTGAACTCTATATGATATTTCTCTATTATTTTAAGAGTAACTTCCATAAATAACTTACAATTAAACAAAATAATTAGGTCCTGAAAGAAAAGTATAACACTTTGCATCTGATGAGGACTATTAATCTCTCCCAGAAAGGGTTGTAGACACATTGGATATCAGCAGCTAAGATGAAGTGCCAAGGCTGTAAAAACTAAGATAAATGACTGTTTTGTTTAAGCCTGTCTGCTGTTTATGGGCCTAAGAGGGCCTTAGCTTCTGAGTGATAACATACACTGTATACATCCACAACACTTTCACTTGGACTCATTTTCACACATTTTGAAGTAGCTCTGTTAGCACTCTGTTCCATGAATATGGCTTTAAAAAATGGTTTGTAAATGCATCACATCACTCATGTTTGTAATGGCATTTGTGCTCTTTGTGGTGCATAAAGGCAACTTAATCATTCCAAATGCCACGTCACATCTTGGCTTCCCACTGAGAAATCTGGCAGTGTTTGGAGGCTTGGCAACGTGACATTACAGGCACTTCAACAGCATCTGCAGCTCTTTCACAGGCTGGCTGAAGAGGGAGAGGGAAGAGGAAAGGCATTTTTAATGCATGGTTCAGTGTTTAGGCCTAAACTGGGACTAGGAATAGGGAGATCCAGTAAGAAGTCACAGAGAGTAACATGCTGCAAAAATTCCCAACACGACACCTGCCCTGCTCCTGCCCTGTGTCAAAAGCACTGTATGTTTTTCCCAATTACTTTGGCTGGTCAGTCTTGGAGGCTCCAGCAGTACCTTAAAAAGGAGGGGTCTACACAGGCTTCCATTCGAGCCTTGGCATCCATTTGAGCTGACAACCTTATGCTGCTGTGATTGTTTGGCCAGGAGGAGCAAAATTGATGTGCCTCCTTTCCCATGGGAAGTAGCCCTTTTAATCTCTGCGAACTGCTAGTTGCAGCTGTGGCCCCTGGGGCTCTGTGCAGCAGGGCAATGCTGGACACTATAGTTTGCCCATCTTCTGCCACCAAAATGCAATTGTAATTACAAGGGAAACAGCCCAAATGTAAGTTTTCTTCATATCCTCAAACCCAATTGTTATAAGCACCAGGTGATCGTTTCCGATGCTTCCTCTGCTCTGGCGTATCCTGCTGGGTCTTCACCCCTCAGCTGCTGCATTTTTTCTGAGAACAGCATTACTTGATTCTGCCACTCTAAGAGCTGGATGGAGTGTGCTGTTCCCTGGGGTAAAACATTGTTATCTTGCTGAATCTGATTTAGGTTCCCATTTGGTAGTTTTGTTCTCTGTGGCTACAAGAAAAGTTGTAATTGGCCACTGAAGAGCTTCCTTACAGCAAAACAGTGTTTAGGAGAATAGATAGAATTTAGAGAATACATACCTCGCTTATTGATAGAAAACAGCCTGTGCTCCTACCTGCTCACAAGGTAATTTGTTGTTTTCCACATGGAGGCTTCGTAAGGACGCATTTCTCTTCTACCTAATTGTCTCAGCCACAGTTTCCTGTCCTGCCTCACAGATGCAGGGGTCTTTCCAAGGCCCTTCCTACCCACCAGGATCCAGCTGACCAGGAAAATTACCCTAAGCTAAGCTAGTGCATCACACTGGGCACAAGCTCTTCCAAGCTATCAGCTTGCTCTGCTGGGTTTGTGGTACCCCCTCGCTGCTGCATCCCTGCCATGGCTGCTGCCCTGCCTCTCCCCAGCCACAGCATCATCTCAGGACAGCAAAGCAGCAGCTCAGCAGTTTGGGGCTGCCAGCCTGGGGCAGTGTCCTGGGGTGACGTTATCATGCTTGTATCCCCTTTTGTGTGTTCTCTTTATGCTGGATATCATGTTCTGTGCCTTCGAGACTGGCTCTGAAGGGCGAATGTTTCGTTTTGGTTCTGTTATCAGCCTGCTCCCCCCATGGCTGGCGGACACAGAGACGGGGCAGTACATAGTGTGGATTTTGGTTGTTCGGAGGGTTTTTTTTTCTTTTTTTTTTTTTTTGTTTGCTTTTTTTTTTGTTTTGTTTTGGTTTTTTGTTTGTTTTGGTTTGGTTTGGTTTGGTTTTGGTTTTATTTTTGGTTTTGTTTTGTTTTTTGTTGGTTTTTGTTTGGTTGGTTGGTTTTGCTTTTGTTCTTTCTTCGGCTCCTGCTTTTGCTCCTGCTTTCTTTGCTTCTGCTCATTAGTTAGTTTAGCTAAGCAGTCCAAATTTTTCCCTCGACTATCTTTGTTTCTTTTGGGGTTTTTTTGGAAATACTCTAACCTGCACCAGACTGGGACCTGGGAATCACCAAGAGTTTGCACCTTGTGGCTGCAGCAGCCATCCCCAGTGCCAGAGGGAGTGACAACAGAGAGACCACCCCCAGGAGAGACTTTCTGAATTTGTCATCTTTTTCAGAGCGGTGAAAGAGTGTTGTCATCTGGTATTGTTCACTTAGTGTTAAATAAACAGGTTCTTTCCACTTCTCTCCGAGGAATCCTTCCCGAACCGGCTGGGGAGGGGCCGTGCGGGTTTGCTCTCGGGAGGGATCCCCTTTGGGAGGTTTTCTCCCAGATTTGCCCTAAACCAGGACAGGCAGCTCCCCTCCCTCACAGCGATCTGGAAATAGATGGCTTTTCCTTGTGCTCTTTTCCTGCTCCACAGGGATGCATTTCATGTGTGACTGATGTTCTGTTATGAGGGAAAAAAAATCAATTTATTTAGATATGTTGCTGTTTTATGCTTCACTACCTTATTCATTTCCATTTCTGTTAAAATGCCAATATGAAAAACTATCATTCTAACTCAAAAGATGTATTTAAATTACAGACACAATGACTCTTGGCCTTTTTTGCCTTTATTTCTAAGGTGCAAAATTATGTAAGAATCACTTCAGAGCATTTTAATAAAGTCCAGAAATAGAAATTTAAAATGTATAGCTTGGACCAACAAAGAGACAATGCAGAAGAAAAAGCAGAGACATAACCTAACTTTTAACAGTTTGCCAAGAAAGGGGAATGGCAATCAGTTCTTATATTCCAGATGGAGTATAATTCAGAGTATATTACAGATATCCAAGATCTAGTACTTTTATACACAGACATAGGAAAAATTTAAATACTCTTATATTTTCCCTCTAATAAGTCACATAGTGTTGGACATAAATTAATAAGTTGCTAAGGCATTGTTATCTTGGTACTGGCACAATGCTATTATCTGCTATTTGAAATACATGAAATAAAGGGTAATTATGTAATAATTAAACAAGAAAGGAAAAGATGTGATCCTGGAAATTATTTATATCCATCCTTTGATAGCCTCTCTTATCTATGCAGCACAGGATACTGGGATTACCATTCTACTGAGATTTAGTCAGGAGACTATACGCACAGTATGAGATCCTCTAAGCTGAATCCCATTATAGCAGGTAACAAATGTGTAATGAAACTCTTTGAGTCTCACATATTCACCAGATGAAATACAGATTTGATCTATGAAGCAACTCTTCAAAAACCTTACGTGCCCAACAATACAAGAGGAAACTTCTAAATGTTTGGGGTTTTCCAGCTTCCTGGAGAAACTGGTTGCTCATGGCTTAGATGGATGCACTGTTCACTGGGTAAAAACCTGGCTGATGGCCAGGTCCAGGGAGTGGTGGTGACTGGAGTTACATCCAGCTGCTGGCTGGGCATAGGCGGTGTTTCCCAGGGCTCCGTGTTGGGGCCAGTTCTGTTTCATACTTTTATCGATGATCTGGATGAGGGGCTTGAGTGCACCCTTAGTCAGTTTGCAGCTGAGACCAACCTGGACAGAAGGGAGTGTCGATCTTCTGGACAGCAGGAAGGATCCACAGAGGGATCTGGGCAGGCTGGATTGATGGTCGAGGCCAATTGCATGAGATTCAACAAGGCCAAGTGCTGCATCTTGCACTGCAGGCGATGCTCCAGGCTTGGGGAATAGTGTCTGGAAAGCTGCCCTGTGGAAAGGGACCCGGGGGTGCTGGTTGACAGTGTCTGAACAGGAGCTGGCTGGGCCCAGGTGGCCAAGAGGCCAATGGCACCCTGGCCTGTGTCAGCAATAGTGTGGCCAACAGGACAGGGCAGGGATTGTCCCCTGTACTCAGCACTGGTGAGGGCACACCAGTGAATCCTGTGTCCAGTTCTGGGCCCCTCACTACAAGAAATCTTACCTGTCCTCCCTCCATTCTCTTTCTCTCTTTATCTTTCTTTCTGTCCCTTTCTCTCGCTCTCTTTCCCCTTTCCTTCCTTTCTTAAGAAGTCATTCAGATTTAGGAATATATTGATATATTTTGTTATTAGACTTTACATACAAGAAAGGGAATGAGCTGAATGAGAAAATTTCAACAGAACATGATATTGGCATACATTAAAAGAAATGTTCACTGATAGTGCTTGTCAGTATAATCCCGAAGATGTTTTCCAACTTTGGAAATTCCATTTTAACAATTAATTTTGAACAGTTAAATTCAAACAATTCCTTGCAGAAATACAGTTCTGAGAAATTTGCTTTAAATAGGGGAATGGACATCAGATGTAATGGATAGATAAATGCAGTTTTGTTACCCAAAGGGTGAATAATGTCTTTTTTTCTTTTTTTTATGAGAAAGGAAAACAAAGAAATGATGAACTAAATTGGTCGTGTTGTTTGCTGCAATTCTTTTAAATTAATTAGAATACAAGGTTAAATTGTAATAAGTGTTGAAGTGTTGGTAACTTGAAAATAAATATTGATGTAAGTTTGACATAACAGAGTGATTTGTGTAGCCAACAATAATTGGATACCCTAATGTTTTAATCAATAAAATTAAGAAATGCTTTCAAACCAATATGTAATACAGATAAAATAAGGCTTAAAAGGTTGTTCCTTGGCACTGTCCCTAAGGTGATGTTTCTGAAGACAGCAGAAACATTCTGCTCTGCCAGACAGTGCTAAAGATAAACAAGGTGAAAAAGAAAACAGTCTGAAGCTTTGGTGAAAGAAAACACAATTTGATTTTGGTAATAAAATACTCACTTCTTTTTCTGAGTCCTGTTTTTTAAGGCTGTAGATGTTAGTAAGGACATCCGTGTGATTAGTCAGAGGTGATCCTTCACAGATACTATCCAGTCTTCTTGACCTCAGGAGGAGCAAGACTTGAGCCTAGGTCTTACCTTCCTCACCAGCAGCTTCTGTCACTTTCTAGCATTTCTAGCATTTTCAGTCCCCTTTGGCCCCCACAGCCCTGAGCCATCCATGCCTCATCACATTCAAGTTTGTTTTCCAGCTGCTTAATTCTGCAATAACAGAAAGGCTAAACTAGAACAGAACTAGTCCCTTCTGCACATTTCCGTATGTCTGCAGCTGAAAACAACAATATACCGAACAAACCCAGGTGGAGATACCAGAATTTTACACCTGCTTAAATGCATCACACTATAAATGCCTTGGGTTTTATTTACTGATCTCCTTAACAAAGCTCTTTTCAACATGCTGTCAACTGAGAGAAATCTGGCAAGAGCTTGTGAAAATTACTACTCTCAGGAATACTTCTAAGGCATGAGCGGTCCTGTGAGTTTGGAGTTAGACAGTAAGAGGCAAACCTCAGTTTGTTTTAATCAGGAAAAATATGTTTACTGTTATGCATCCTCAGATGTCTTTATTTTTATATCTAATTTGTATTTCTCTCTTAGAAGAGAACTGAACACAGTCATTCAAGTGCAATAATTTTCCTACAACAGAGTAATATTTTTGTAGCAAGTAACAACAAATGAGAATCTCATTTGGACATAAACAGATGCGGCCGAGATACCACACTGAGTTAATTAAAAGAGTGGATTCCCAATTGGATGATGGTTGTAGTTAATTACATAGGTGCTTGCCAATGCCCTGTAGATAGCAGAACTTCTTGGCCTCAGACAATAGAACAGATGATTGCACAGCTACAGAGAGCATATGTTTTTCACTCCCCATGATTTGATTATATTGGATAAGATTTCATATGAGAAGCTTTTTGTTTGCATGCTCTCATATAACTCTGTAGTTCATCCAGACTCTTACAAGAGAGCCTGGCCATTCAGCCAGCTTCATTTGAGGACCATCCCTTTTCAGAAAAAAATTACCTTCAAAGTCCAAAATCCCCTGACATTGGAGAAAATATCTTCTCTTCCCTTTATATTTTTGCTTTAATTTGCTCTTTCAACCAATATAACTCATTAGTCCACTCACACTGAATCTACAGAAGGTTTCTACTCTGCTTTTCCTGTCCCTGCTTCATTTTCCTGCCTTTTTCTTTCTCTCCTCTGTGATACTTCTTATCTGCACAGATGACATGTGCATATTCTGTATACCTCTGAACCCAGCAGCTAAATTCTTTAGTCCAGCAGGATCCTACAACTGACTTTAAATGTCTTTAAATTGTCAGCAGTCCCTGGTGAGCATTGGGATCCTGTGAGGATCCCATGTTCTTGACAAAGAGCTACCACAGATTATGCTAAGCATGGTGTGAGTCTCAATCCCTTTCCTCCTACAGCTGCCCTACCCAAGCAGTTGCAAACGCTCTAGGTCTTGCTCACAGACACCTTCCTGAAGTGAGCTGCCTTCCTAGGAAGGTCTGACTCATTTTGTGCAGTTGCCTCTAGATTAGAATTTGCAAACAAGATGCATGAAAGTCGCTTAATTTTCTCTTCAGACAGAGAGGATTCAAAGATAAGTGATAACTGGTATTCAGGTTGCTAATAAATGCTAATCAATTTTAAATCATTAAAGCCAGTTACAGAGAAGGGTTAATAGAAAAAATACCTTGTGCCTCGAAGAGACAGGAGGAGAAAAAGAGCCTGGAGGCTGGTGGAAATAGAGGAAAAGGAGAATAAAGGTGACAGCTGAGATGAAGAGGCAGGTAGGGTCTGGATCAAGTGAAGAGTTTGTCTGAATTAAATTTACTAGCTTTGGCTTGTAATTTTAAGGTACAATGTTGCTTTTCTGGTTTTTTGCTTGGGTGTTTGGGGTTTTTTTGGTTGGTTGAAGTTTTGTCCCTACTCGACTGCCTATTGCAATGAAAAACCCAAGCAAATCAGATTGGCAATTGAGACCCATGCATTTCACTTCCAAGGAAAGTGCTATATAGACACCCAGTTATCAGCTCAGAAATTATCTGTGGCAAAAAAAAGCAAATAAGATTTGGCCATTGAGGGCTGGTACATGTTCCTCTCACTTGAGCTGTTGATGGTTATTTCGGGACAGGAATAAATCAAAGCTTTTCTAATTTGCAGGCATAGTAGTGTTAAAAACCTAAGCAGTGAAACTGTGGTGTGTTTCTGGTGTGTTTTCTGTGTCACCAGGGCCTGAAGAGCTCTGCTGTGTTGGTGTGATCCTCTCCAAGCACTCCCTGCAAAACATCTTCTTCCCATCTAAGAGATTTCTGCAAGATTTCATCCGAAATTTCTTCCTGCACTCAACAGGAAGGATGAGACCACAATAAAGTGGTGATCTAAGAAATACACAAGCTGATTCATTCCTTGTTGCTTGAGCTCTTCTGAAGCACAGGGAAAATAAAACAGGCCAAGTTACCAAAAAGGAGTAGAGCTTCCCAATACTGGGTTCTCAATATTGTAGTACTGTGATAGGAAGATACCCTTGTAGGACTATTTCCAGCTAAACCTTTTGGGAAAAAAAAAGAAGAAATTTCCCCAAGGGAGGGAGAGCTTAATGTTTAAAAAAAAAAAGTCATTAAGAAATTTCTGCGTACTTTCTGCATAATTTAGGTAGTCACAGAACCCTGTCAGTGTCAAGTCCAGTGGAATAGGGTAGGAAAACAATTCATTTTCAGCTGCAAATAAAGTTGTTATTCAACTTCTCTTGACAGAAGCTCTCAGCCAAGAAGATAACAGGCCTGCTTGTTACAGAATGTATTTACAGCTTAACTACAGTAATAAAACTCCCATAGCAGGACTTCAGTGGAAGTGCAGTTCTGCTTGAAATCCTTGTGATATCAGACTCACAGGCAGAGAGGGCAGATTGAGGCACTGTTCACTTTGTACACACCTACCTGATCATGTGCCAGGGCACACAAATTGGTGTAAACAAACAAACCTACATGGTCTCCACTCTGTTGCTATTTTCTGCTTTGGGAGACAAAACACTTAATGAAAAATTACTTGGTTTTATGATAACACATACCTTAAAGAATAAAAAGCAATTTATATTCTATTTATTTCTTCTCTTGTCTGCCCCTAATTTATCGTCTACTCCCTCCTACTAAAACCAGGTTTAATTATGCTACTGTTAGTGGCTATGAAGCTAAATCCTAAGTGACTTTCATCACAGTCTGTGTCTTACTATCTCAGGGAGGGAAGAAGTGACTCATCTTTTTTCACCAGGATGAATAAACTCATCTCCAGAAGATAAAAGTTGGCCCAGACTACATCCCTTCCCTTGAACTTAATATAATGCATTTTCAAGTAGAGAAAATTTGCTAAAAATTGAAACTTTTCTCCCTGAGTAACCTGATAGATTTCAGCAGGACCGAGTCGGATGGAGTCAGAGAGCTGTGACTTGATACAAAAATGTATTTTTGCTAAGAGAAAGGACACAGGGACAATTTTAGTTATGTGTGTTGGGCAATCACATTGAGCAGGCAGAAAAGGCATTCATCCCCCAGAGTATCAGCTCTCTGCATATAGATCTTATTATTCTCTTTCCTTTCTAACTCCTCACAGGCTGAGATGAATAATTGCTCTTTTATCACAGTGCATCAAATCCCTGTCCCTTCCTTGCCTTGTATTTTGCCTTGCTGTACCTTGCCTTTGCCTTTTCCCATCACAATTCATTATGGCTAGTGTAAAATTAGTGTTAGTGTAAAATTGTTCAAAATGTTTTAAGAGTGACTGTATTGTTAAAATAATACCTGGAGGTTCTGTTTGCTCTGTTCCAAGAGCTACTCTAAACACTTAAATTAACAGCAGGAGTCCTGTGTTTTGCTAACAGTCGGACATCTAAGTACTTTTCCTGTTTCCAAAAATTGTGGTGTATTTTCCCAGGTTTGTCCATTTCCATTAGTGTTTAATAAGGTCTCCATGGCCTGTGTGCAGCTGCTGTTTGTATTATGTATTTCTGGTACCTTCAGTGACTTTATGTCTCCCTAAAGCAATCCCAAAATTCAAAGTGATGGAGGCTTCATGAGTGATGCTGATCCTGAAATCAGTAGATGTTCCTTCATATACTGTTCTATACTGTCATGAAGTGACCTGCCAAGTCTTGGCCTGCTCACCAACGTGCAGATGCCTTAGTCTTTGTTTTCTCCTGACAGCTTCTATTTTGTGACTAAAAAGGATTTTAGCCTGTGCTCTGTACTGCTGGTCTTCCTGCTGGGTTTGCTCTGATACCTGCACCCAGAGGTCCTCTGGATCTCAGATCCAAGAAAATGCTTTATTTCCCCCAAACCTGCAACTTTCCATGTGAAGGTCAAAGAGAAAAGGGAGATAGATGAGGAGGTGAAAACAGGGCAGGTTTTTACTGTGAGACAGTGAAAAATGTTGTTGCCTGAGCCCTTTACAACCTGGGTAAAGCACTGGCAGGTATTCTGAGAAGAGTGATGGGGGAACATGGAGAAATCGTCCTGAGGTCTTCTGGTGCTTCTGGGTGGTTGTACAGCTTGTTCAGATGAAGTTCATCAGTGATTTATGCACTAATTCATGTTTATTTGAAAAGTTAGTGGGTTCAATTTTCAACAGAAACTCTCATTATCTATTTACAATAATACAACTCTGAGTCTTGTTTAGAAAAGTGACAGAGTTTAGTTATGTCATTCCAGTATATTCTTTCTCTTTCTTCTATTTATAATTTAGAAATCCTGAGTATGTCACATTTCTTTGCAAGTCAACAGACCCTGTTATTTGCAGTTACTGAAAATAATATTTTGGCTACAATAAAGATGTCAGCAATCTGCTTCTGCTTGTTAATGAAATGAAGTGATTCACATCTAGAAAATGAGAATTCATAGCTCTGAAGAAAGAATTGTCATCCCACAGCAGTAAACAAAATGAAATTTAGTTTCAGCTGTTTACAAGTGGAAGCTTAGGAGCTTAATTGGAATATTTTAGTGGGGCTTGGATTTTTTTTTTTTTTGTTTTCTCCTATAAGTACATTTTGTCTTTTGCTTGTCCTATTGTACATCACCTTCCTGATTAATATCTTTTTAGGGCTGAATTCTGTCTTCCTTCACATAAGAAGAGATTCATCAAATTATATTTACATTAATCACATCTGGGTTTATAATTTTTAATTTTCTTCCTTTCACATTGTCTCAGATGCTTAGAGATGAGGATAAAAATAAATGGTTTGACATAATTTCTAACAAGACAGAGGAGACAGGCCACAGCTGTCAAGGGAAGTGACAGCCACAGACAAGATACACATTGCTTTGTTCTCCCCTTCAAAGCCTTTGGTTCATCCCTAGCAACCACTCTTGATAACACACCAGATAACTGTCTCACCTGGGGGTTTTTTGACAAGCAGGCTTCTCAACAGACTGAGATTTTCCCTTTTTGTATGACAATTATGCCATGTGTGTACAAACGCACTGGACCAGCACCCGTTTACTCCTGTCTGGGCTTCCTGTGTGCTTTTGGGTGTTGCCACTCAGAAGAGAAATCATCTCCCTTTGATTCAGCTGTCACACTTGGCTTCCCTTCAGACCATATGGAGAGAGGAGGGAAGCCCCAGATGTGTCAGTCCTGGGGGAATTACCCGCCAAGTACCTGTAGGCTGCTCACATTGTTGCAAAGATTGCCCACTTAGTTATCCTTTATCAGGCAAAGTATCATTTATTCGGCCAGGAAATCATATAATAAAATATATAAATCAAATAATAAAAAATATTTGTAAAAACTTGTAGCCAGTGATTACCCTGAAATTAATTCTGAATGAGATTTCCTCATCTTATTTTACTTAACTCTTTTAAGAAGTGTTTTGAAATAAAAGCTCATTTATCTGAGCAAAATGAGCAAAAGTAACACATTTTGTAACATTTAGAAGTACCACAGTTTTGCACCTTCAAACCATGTAATGACACAGATACAGATGTAACTGGCAGCTCTGCAGTGAAAAGTGCTGGTAAAGTGTTATTGTCTGGCTGCCAAATAATAGCTTCCATTATGAAGTTAATTGGATTAAATGTCTTTGTTTGGCTCCATTTTACTTGCTGATTTACTGGGTCAGATCATTACTTTTATATAACTAACACCGAAAATGTTTATAGATGCTTTCAACCAAAAAGTAAAGGAACAAACCCTTTCTTTGGTTGTTTAAACTCTAAATATAAGTGTGATCTTTATCCCTGAGCTAGAGGTGATGGAAGAGGGAAGGAAAACTGTTGCAACAATAGGGCAGACTGTTTTTTATGAAGGTGTAGTTCCACATGGAGTCAGGCCTCAGTGCAGGGGATTGGGAAGCTTGTCCCCATAAGGTGAAGCAGCAGCTCCTGGAGGAAATGGCCTCCAAGAGACAACTCAAGTATTACTAGGATGACCCTATTCTAACTGTGACAAGCAAAATAAACAATTGCTTTCTAATTGTCTTTTCAGATTTTTGAAAATCTCCTGAATCCTCTCTGCCATGACCATCACTTGCCTCATTTACCAGTCAAGATGGAGACTGCAGCAGAGCTTTGGATCAAATGCACTTGGTGCACGGGTTTGGAGCAGGAAAGTCTGTTTGTGGTGTCTGCACTCAAATCCAGGTTGCTCTACTGTGACCACACCTAGGACTCCTGACTCTATTGCTGCTTCTTGTTACAAATGTCACATGAAGTATTGCTGCAGTCACTTCTCATAGATAATGGTGGTTATACTCTATGATTTTAAACACTGGATTTCAGGGCAGATGAGGCAAAATGTAATGTCAGGGCCTGACAGCAGATTTTCTCCTTAGTCGAGTGGAAAAGACTGTGCTGAAAGCCCAAAGCTGAAATAAGTCAGAATTGTTCAAGACAGAATAGGTGCTCAAGCGCTGGAACAGTTTTCTTGGAATCATGATGGATTATTCTAGCACTTGACCATGAGGATGGGATCTTTCTGATCAAATCCTGACAGTGCCAATGGGTAAACGGAGCCAGTTACATTCTTTTCTCTTTCTGCACAGGCAACGTGGAGAAAGAGGCACACTGGGCACCCAGTCTGTGTCAGTCCAAAGTGGAAGTAGTCATACAAATTGTAAGAGAAAAGTGCCCGTTTTCTCCCACTGACTGTAAAGTGTAAGAGTCGAAGATCAGAGATGTGGGACCCCAGGTGGCTCTTCAAAAGTGCTGTTTATTGCATAGAAGAAGTTACAGCAAAATTGGGTTGTAGGTGCAGAGCCAGGCCTATAAGCTACCAGCTACAGCCTAAAGGCATGCCTGAAGCCACCACTGTTCTGGTTACAATGCATTATATATTTTTCTTTGCTGAGTATCTTAATACATAAAACCCAATCAGCATCTTGGTAAAAACATGTTTTCTGTTTGCCTATGCTTTTTTAAGATTTATCTTTACTTGATAAAAACATGCTTTTGTTTGTAGCCAACTTATCCTTTGCTCTTAGCCATAAAAATCTCTTTCCAACTCATCTCAACCTTTGTCCAGTGACAACTAGCTCATCAATCTTTATTTTCAAACATCTTTTGTTCTTCTATATCAAAACTTGCTTTCATTTCTAGAGAACCTTCTGCTAAGCATTCATATTTGTAAAACTTCCCTATTAAACTTTCATCTTCCCCAACAGTATAGAAATGAAATTAATGTAAAAAAATAATTACGCCTTGAATTTCTTTTTATCATGCTGCCATAACTCAAGTTCGATGCTTGGGGTTAGTGTGCTAAGGACAGTGCAAAGCTCTGATGCTGGTGTCAGGCAGAAACTCAGACTGGATGATGGTTCTCCAGTGGGATAACCATCTGCAAGAAAAAGATCTGCACCAGGAAAACCCCATGAGGTGCAGAAACAGGGAAATCTTAATAGTACGGCCAGAAGAGTGGACAAGTTACCACTAGCATGGTCAGAAACAGACTTCCAATAGCAATCACAGTGCAAACTGAGTTCAACTCAATGCTCCTCCTTAACGAGATAGTTCTAGAGAACTGGACTGCCAAGGTCCACAGAGCAGAGGGAGATGTTAATAAGGGGAAAGATAACAAAAAGGGTGTTGATTTAGTGCACTGACTGGAAATTGAAATTATGACCGAATCCAAAATTGATAAAAAAGCAAATTACTTAGGAAGCCCTTCGACCAAAAAGCAAACAAAAAAATCCAAAATCATATCAAGATGTTTTACTTAGCAAATAGAAATGGAAGTAATAAATAAATAGCTAGGTTCAAAGGTATCTTTTATCATAAAACCCTAGAATGGATTCATGCACAAACATCTTGCTCTATGCATTACATGAATATGTAATATTGTTATCTATGTCAGAGGAGCTGTAGCTGGGCTTGCCTTTGCATGATTTCCCTGCTTTCAGAATAATGTTCACTGAACTGAGGAAAAAAACCCAAGGCAGTTCTGGAAGGTATTTCCTGTATGAAATCTACAGATCCTCATTTTAGTCCCTCACAGAATGTTGCAAGTTTGAAGACACCCACAAAGATCCAACTCCTGGTCCTGCACATCATGAGTCCAAAATCACACCAGCCTCTCTTGAATGCTATTAGGTACTTCATTAAAAATATTTACGAAAGAATTAAGAGCAGCAAATTTTATTATGAAGCTTCTGAAGAGCACAACCATTCCTGTAACTATTTACTTTTCTTGTTAAAATCTTCTAGTCTGCATCCAGTAATACAAGTAAGAACTTGCTGCATCTTTAGTTAGATATTTCCAAGGCTTTGTTTTAAATTCTATTTGGGCATCTTGACTGTTCCAGGTTATTTTTCCACACAGCACAGAAAGAACCTCCCAGGGATTTTTATCGTAATTTGGCAGCTGAGCTCTGCAACATAACTAGATCTCTCAAAAGACTGAATCATTTTTTCCTTGCTAATGATTCTTAATTTTCTTTTCAGAGGAAATAAAATTCATAGTGAAAATCATTCTTTATTAAATGACATTTGTAATAAGCTGGAACACAGAAAATGAGATTGAACCAAAACTTTTCTTTTTTTTTCTTGTTGCAAAATGCTTGCTAACATTTGGCCTTCTGCAAATATGGAAGATATGTATATGGTCTTTGTTATTCCTCATTTATTACAATTCTGCCCAAGGTTAAGACAAAGGAATAACTATTAATCATTTCTCTTTTCTGTTCTCTTTTGCTGAGGGGACTATAAAGTGTCCTCCAAGAGGAAAGGGAATTTCTGCACTGTTAATGTCATAGGAAAAAAAATAATTAAAAGGACATGGTCAGAGGGAAAACTATGCTCTAAAAGAAGGCTTTGAGAAATATCATAATCACTGAAGTCTTAAAGTTGTTATGTGGGAAACACCACCTGGGAATTTATGCAGAATTGTGGAGTGTTTCTGAGTGTAGCTGTTGCTGCTAGGACAGAAGAAGAGGAAAGGTGTCAGGGTCAGACCAGGGTCCTCTTTAGCTCTGCCTTCTGCTTCACTGCACAGGAGCCTGGGAGAGCATGAACCCATCTTCTGCATTCTTTTCTACTCCCAGCACCCACCCTTGGATTAGGGATACTGGGAGCTACATCCCTGCCTACTCCCTTTGCTGCCTGTTTATGGACATGTCCAAATTTGTCCAAAATTTGGACAAATCTCTCCTTTGGGAGACTGACTCCTCCCCAGGATAGCACATTCCAGAAACTCAGTTTCCATTACTTACAAATCCTCTTCTAGGATTGTAGGGTTTGGTGAATAACAGTTCTAGCAGCCACCCCATTCCTCACCTCAATGTTTTTGTGAGCCCATACCACATCCTCTCTCAGCCTGTTTGTTGGCCATCACCATGAACACACCAGCTCTCCAAGGATGCTGTCTGCACCCTGCTGAGCCCTGTCTGAACGGACAGTGTTGCTGGAGCTGTGCCTGATCACTGGTGGCTTTGTGAAGGTGTCAGTTGTGAGGCTCAGGTCTCTCTGTTCTGCTGCCATCCATACAGATCTATAGGCTTCTGCACTGTCATCTTTCATGGGGAAGCTCTGTTCTCTCCTAAGCAGAGCTTTGGGCTGTGATCCTAAATTTCAACAGGAATGACTAAATCAGCATTTAGGTGGCACTCACATGCCTGAGCAGGCCAGTGAGCTGTGGCAGCAGTGCTCAGTGACAGCAAAAGCTCCACCAGGAAAACAACACATTGTTTTGGATGAACAGCAGGGCTGCCCTGCCTTTGCTCCTGTTGCAGTAATGGTACCCCTTGGGTACCCCTCACCAGTCCCCTATTCCCCATAGGATACTACACCCAGGATGAGCAAACAGTGCTTGTCTGGATGGACCATGTCATGCCAGTGAGTCAGTAGGTGGATGCTGACATCCCAGCCAGATCCTGCGATGGGATCAGGCTGTGTGCTGTCAAGGGGGACACAAACCTGATTTTCCTTTTACCTGGGTCTGGGTTTTCCAGAAGCACATGTGTCCTTGAGACCCTCACTCCTCTAATCTTCACTCCTGTTGAGAAGTTCAGTGTGTACTGGACAGGGAACAGGAGCGAGGAGGATGGCTGGGTCAACGAACTATGCAGTTGCAAAATTTAATTACCTTTGGAAATCGAGGTTTTAACAGAAAAGAGTGAGCAGTCCAGACTAGTGAGGTATTACTCATTGTCCACAAAAGACTGCAGTGAGAACCATGTCCCATCTGTCACTCCCTAGAACATGCCTGTGTGCCTTCCTGCAGGTCAGAGCCATCTCCTTACAGCAGTTATCACAGTCTTTGTCAGACACGTCAAACAAGAACAGCACAGCACAAAGCACATGTTTTTCAGGGATTGCTCTCTCTAATGAAACATCCTGGAAAACCTTGTAAATACAGCACAGAAAATCGTAGCCTGCTGTGTCAAAAATTATATTAAGGTCCTGTGCATGTCTTTCCCTTGGGGGCTGTTATTCTGCACTGGGCACGGGCATTGCCTCATGGATCAACACCAGCTTTCATCTTTGGCTATGCTTAGGCAGGGAGGCTTCAGATGGGAATATAGAGTCCTAGGGTTCTTGGGCAGAGCAGCTTTCCTGGTGTGTCTTGCAGTAAAACAGAGCTGAATGCTCACATGCAGGCATTTGCCAGGAGTGATTTGTGGGGTCTAACAGATTTTTCAGGACAGTAGGGATGCAAGCCTTGAGCATATTGTGAACTTGTGGAAGCAGTCAGTGATCTCCTTACTAAATTACATATGAATAATTTAATTACATAATAATTACATAATAATTACATTATTAATGCTTCTTCTCTAAAGTACCTCTGAACATATAGATAGGGAAAAACAAAACCCTCTGAGTAGTCAAAAGAATTTGTTCCACATATATAGTGTTTTGTAAAGAGCTCAGAGGATTTGGGAGGAGGACAGTTGACTGCATAACAAGGATAGAGCTCTACATTGATGACTTGTTTAACTGTGTGTATTAAGACATAGAATATACATTATGTCTCTACTGGCATGTGAAAGAGGCAACTTAGGAATTGACTTCTGAATTTAAGAAAGAGTCAAGGAATTACAGCTGCTGAAGATCTTGGTCTCATTCGAGAGACCAAGAGAACCAAATGGTGCAGTTCCCTAGTAACCAAAAAGCTAGGCTAGAAATAGAGTTATTTTCCAATATATAGACTGTTGCAGCCTTTTCAATATGCAGACTGTTGCATCATTACATGATGCATCTCAGAAGCTCAGTTTGATCCACTAAGCTATGCAGTTGGAGTGACAAGGAAGATTGTTTCTCCTTGCAGATTCAAACTCCCTCCCTTCACCCTCCCACTTCATCACACCTCGCTGAAACAGCTCACACTCAGCATCACTTAAGACCTATAGAGATCCCTAATTTATTTTGAATTGCTGGGTTGTTTTGTGAGATAGTGTTGTACTCCATCGTTGCATTTTTCAGCTGTGTTTGCCTGGATCAAAGACCAGGAGCACCTCAGTGACAGAAGCTAAGACCTACAGTGTCAGATGTTAGCTACATACAGATAGTACTGGTAAAAACCCCTGAGTCTAACAGACATAAAATCTGAGAATAGCTGTGCTGAGCAGAGGTTGAGCTATCTCCAAATCCTCTCTCTGACAGTGACTACACGTTCATGTTTACAAAAGAGTGTCAGAACACACCAAGCACATAGCAATACTTCCTTACCTGTTGTCTAGTCTCCAGCAGTTGGTGGTTCAGACTCTCCTAAACCTTACTCAGTATCTTTGTATTTAGCAGCCCTAAATGGGTTTTTGTTTCCAAAACATTTAAACTTTCAGCATCCACAGCATCATAAGTCAATGAATGTGGCAGTATAATTATGTAATTGGGAAGAAAAAAATATTTTGTTTATTTTGAATCAGCATCCTGCTAAGTTCATTTGATGCCTTTCTTTTTATACTGGGGAAGAGTGTGCAGTCACTGCCCAGTGTAAGTCTTACTTTGTAAGTCAAATTTAGCATTACTCATGACTTCATAAAAAACTGCTGCATCCACTTCAGGCACCTCCTTTGGAAATGGAGGATGACTAATTTATTTGATTGCTCTTCCTTTTAAAGCTGGTCTGTAACTTCAATCATCTTTATTGGCCTTCTCTAATCTTTTCCAAATGTTCAATCTGAAGTGAGTAGTTGAGCTTCATATCAGTTGTATGGATTGATTTTGGAATATATGTTAATTCATATAACTTAGCTGCTCGACTGAAAATGCTCTTTTTGACATAGCACCACTATAAAAACTCACATAATATATTTACTCTTTCAAGATGCAGAATGAAACTTCTAGTAGTCTAATTATATGCAACATCAGTTAATTTAACAGTTCTTTATTTCATAATGTAAGAAAAATATCTATGAGTTACTCTTTCACATAAATTTCTGACAGAAATTTAGTATTTAATTCACAGAACAGAACTGTTTTATTAGGACATTAATTTAGCAGTAAATATTCAGCTAAAAATTTCAAATAATTAATGCCTTTGCTGCTACACTGACACCTGAGATAGTAGAGATGGTATTTGGCTCATGAGAAAATTTTCTTATAGTGATATTTTGAAGTTATCAGAACACAAAAAGTGTAACTCCAACATTGAAGAGTTGTACTCCATTTTACCAGAAAGCAGGCAATCAAAGCAAAGCTTTTAAAAGCTCCTCAGTGATTGGCCCTTCAGGGCTCTAATTACTACAGGTACTCAACCCTCAAGCCCACTCGAAGTGAGATTGTTTCTATCAAGTAAGCTGAAGGCAATGCTACT
The DNA here is from genome assembly GCA_032173965.1 of Sitta carolinensis. Taxonomy (NCBI): domain Eukaryota; kingdom Metazoa; phylum Chordata; class Aves; order Passeriformes; family Sittidae; genus Sitta; species Sitta carolinensis. The sequence goes on from CM063283.1 coordinate 99,153,270, forward strand.
ATCACAGGAGTGTGAGCAGTACTTTACTGTAGCTTGTGCTGGTAAGGAAATTACAGGGCTTCTTAAAAACAGCCCTGAGGTTTAAACTATTATTTTAGCACATTGAGCACCTGTGTCTTCAGTCAATTTAATCAGCAAATTGTATGTCTTTTGGCTTGATCATGACCCAAACTCTTTTAATTAATTAGCTCAATCCTGTTTTTCAAACCAATAGGAATGAGGCACATCCTGACTGAAATAATTGTTACTACCTGATGGGTCCTATAAGAAAAACTCCTGATTTCATGCTGGACAAGCAAGCCAAGGTTTTCTTATCTTTTGCACACACTTGGAAGCTGAGCGTCGTGCTGCAGGTGTGCCCCATCAGGGAACAGTCATTCTCACCCCCTTAGACTGGGTTATTTATATGGTATTTACTGCTTGTGGTCACTGCCTTTCACCTTCCTTACCTTTCTCACCCTACCAAAACAGCAATGGAAGGGAAACAGAAACTTTATACCTGCTCAATTTTCTGCAAATAGACCAGCTCCGCATTCCTCTACACTGGTTAAAAAAGGGTTGAAAACACAACCTCAAATTATAACAAAGTGGAAAATGAGAGGAATGATTCGTTTAACACGCAGCAATGAAAGCAGTGACTCAGCTGAGAGTGAACAATGAGAGTTTATCCGCACTTCTCCAGCACTGGAATGAACTGCTATTTGCTCTCTTAACTATGGCAGTACTGCCATTTTCCAGCCTCATATTCGATTGATGTTTTTGGCTTAATTCTCAGCTGGGGAACTCTTTTTCTTCCTTTCCCCTCCCTTCAGTAGCTTCCAGGTAGCTAATGAAAGAGAGCCACCTACGCCAAGCTGTTTATTGCCACCTGCTCCCAGTGCCGGCGGGATGGCAGCAAGCAGGGGACAGGTGATTCAGTGTTAATTAGACCTTTCTGGCCCAGCAGCTTTCCTGAGGGCTGCAGTTACAAGTGACACTCTCAAATAAAAGCCCATCCAGGGGCTGCAGGTATCAAACAGGCAATCCTTTAACCCTGCTTTTCTGCTTTACTTTTCCAAGAGCATCCCCATGCTGGGATGGTCCCTCAGGGTAGCAGAGCTGCTCTAATAGAGCTCCCCCATAACCAATGAGTCCTGCTCTGGGCTGTCAATGTACTCTCTTCCTTACCTGACCCCTCCACAATGTTTTCTGATTTCTACCTTTTCCTTACTTTCACCCTTGCAGTCATTTATTGATGAAAGATAGCCCAGGATACACCCAGAGAAGTTTCTGACAGCCCAAATTCTGGTTTGCACAGGGAACTGAGTTTGTCTAGTTGGCCAGTTTGACCAGATGAGTGAGATTTGTTTTCTTGATGAATTAATAATCATCATCATATGCATCATTCTTGCATAATAATCATCATGCGGTCAAACATTCAGAAAATCCAAACCGGAATTTGCTGCTATTGGCAGCTTGTGACTGGATTGTATCAAGAAGACCAGGACTGGTACAGGTTATTTTTTTGGCTCAGAGCAATGGTCCGTGTTTTACCCATACCCTGTCAAGAAAAAGCAGCCTCCACAATTCTTTGGTGGCATTTCCAATCAGAAAGATCTCCAAGGGACTTTTCTTACCGTGAAAAGAGTGGTGTGAGGTGATTTGTACAGTTTGGTGGTTAGTACAGGTAAAATCCTTAATCCAACCTCCAGGGATTTAGTAAAACTTTTTATTCATGCTAAATGCTAAGGTCCACAGACTCTATTCTCACCATCACACATATTATCATGAAATTAAAGGTAAAATGTATACCTAGATCCATAGCCTGATTTGAACTCAAATAATAGACAAAAGCCCATGGCTCAAAGGGCCATTACTGGTATTTTCCAAAACTCTGTTTTTGCAAACCCTCTGTGCTAATCTCTGTCTTCTCAAGGGACAAAAGAAGGATTTTTTTGATATGATGTATAGACAGTCATTAGATGGCAGTCATTAGATGCTTGCCAAGACAGCATATCCTAGACCTTCAGATCTCCTAAAACAAGAGATAAAGACTATATTTTTCTTACCATATACACTGATTTATTTTTCAAAGTAGCTTTAACAGCTCTGCCTGGAACACATAGGACATAGAAGTGTGAATAGTCTATTTTCTCCATGTTTCCCTAATCCCTTGATGAAGGAATATAGATATGTGTTGAGAAGAACTTGTCTTTTAAATTGGGCCTGAGGACAGGGCCTGTTCTCCTAAAATGAATAAAGCCATATGGCAATGATGAAGAGCAGGATTCCCCAAGCTTTTCACAGTCCTCTGATCAGACCAGATTCACGTCAGAGAGGTCTCCAAATCCATGGGGCACAGCTGGTGGCCTCAAAATTGTTGAGGGTGTCACCTGCTGCTCAGTGCCCTGTCCCCTGGAAGGGACGGTGGGCTCTGGTTTCTGAGGGCACCCCCGACAGCCGGGTGAGAGTGCTTCCAGAGCTGCCCCTGCCCATGGAGCAGACTGCTGCTCATGTTGCCACACTGTCTGAGACAGAATCAGAAATGCAATGGCAGAAATGTCCCCTCACACTGTCCTGTTTTGCAGGCACTGCACCAAATCTGTCTTCCATTTAGAAAATACCCCTCCTGAGCTTTAAAATGAACCCAGTCAAGCCTTGATTGTCTGAAACTACTGGATTTCTTTTGCAAGTCATTGCTTTCAGGTCATCATAGAAAGATTACTCTAAATTATATTGTTTCCAAGGGTTTGAATATATATTTTTAAATGGCTCAAGAAAGAATGCTATTACAGTTCCCAGACTGCATCATGACTTCACTTTGTTGCTATTTAACTTTCAAATAAGACTTCATGGAAAAGAGAATATCCTTGGTGTTGCAGAAACAGATCCCAGCTGAATGCATCATAATCTCAAATGCTTTTTCGTGTAAGCAGAATATATATCATCTCAATGGATCTCCAGTTTCAACTTGAAAAGAAAAATAGAGAGTCTGATCCCAAGCTGTGTTCAAAGAAGGATGTGTGAGCAGGCTGTGGCAAAGACATTAAAGAGACACGCTATCATTCTGAGATTTGTCAGCCCATCTTTCACTTATGCATGGTGTCATTTATCACCCAGACTTCATAAGAAGCTGATATATATTAATCTGTCCTAAAGCAATATTTCATATTATCTGTCACTTAGTAAACCCTGCAAATAAACACTGATTAAAAAAATTGCATAAGATCTGTAAAGGGAGGGAGGAAAGAAATAATTAGATAAATGCAATCTGGAAATCATGCACAGTACACTAATCCCCAGGCTTTCTGTTAACAAGTATAAAATATAAAGAAGAATTTTTTTAAAAAAAATATTTCTTAGGATATTGTGAGGGTATGCAGGGAAAAGGCCAGAAGAGCCAAGACCAAATTAGAACATAATCTGGTTTTTGCTGTAAAGGACAATAAAAATATTGCTATAAATGCATTAACAAGTGAAGGAGGACTAAGGAAAATCTCTGTCCTTTATTGAATGCAGGAGAAAACTTAGTGACAAAAGATAAGGAAAATGCAGAAGTAATTCAAGCCTTCTTTGCCTCAGTGTTTAATACTAAGACCAGTTGTTACCTGAGTACCCAGATCCCTGAGCTGGAAGACAGGGAGGAGGAGAGTAAGTCCCCATTATCCAAGAGAAAATGGTCTGTGACCTGTTACATCACTTGAATACAAACAGGTCTGTGTGGCTGGATGGGATCCACCTGGGACTACTGAGGGACGTGCTCACTGAGCCCCTTTCCATCATTTACCAGCAGTCCTGGCCAACTGGGGAGGTGCCAGGGGGCTGGAGGCGAGTGAATGTGATGCTCATTGACAAGAAGGGCTGGAAGGAGGACCTAGAGAGCCACAGGCCTGTCAGTCTGACCTTGGTGCTGGAGAAGATCATGGAGCCTTCCTCGTGATGTGCCATCAGACAGCACGTACAAGACAACCAGGGGTCAGGCCCAGCCAGCACAGGTTTAGGAAAGACAGGTTCTGCTTGACCAACCTGATCTCCTTCATTGACCAGGTGACCTGCTTAGTGGATGAGGGAAACCTGTGGATGTGTCTGTCAGTACAGTACAGCTGTCTTCAGTACAGCCCTTCACTTCATTTCCCACAGGATCCTCCAGGAAAACTGGCAGCTCATGGCTTGGATGAGTGTGTGCTGTTTGCTGGGTAAAACACTGGCTGGTGGCCCTGGGAGTGGGGAATGGAGTTACATCCAGCTGTCAATACTGGTTCTGCAGGGCTCAGTACTGGGGCCAGTCCTGTTTAGCATCTTTATCAATGGTCGGGATGAGGGGATCAAGGGCACCTCAGCCAATTTGCAAACAACCCAAGTTGATCTGCTTGAGGGCAGAAAGGCACTGTAGAGGGATCTGAACAGGCTGGATCAATGAGTCAGTTCTATGAGGCTCAACAACACGAAGTGCTAGGTCCTGCACTTGGGTCACAACAACCCCAGGAAACAGTCCAGACTTGGGGAAGAGTGTCTGGAAAGCTGCCTTGAGGAAAAAGGCATGGGGTTCTGGTTGACAGCTGCTGAACACGAGCCAGCTGTGCCCAGGTGGCCAAAAAGGCCAATGGCATCCTGGTTTGCATCAGCAATAGTGTGGCCAGCAGGACCAGGGCAGGGATTGTCCCCCTGGCGAGGCTACACAAGTCCTTTGTTCAGTTCTGAGCCCCTAGTGACAAGAAGGACATTGAGGTGCTGGATCATATCCAGAGAAGGGCAACTGAGCTGGTGGAGGGTCTGGAGAGTGAGTCCTATGAGGAGCTGAGGGAGCTGTTCAGCCTGGAGAAAGGGAGGGAACAGAGCTGTTGAAGGGACTGGAGCTCAAGTCTGATGAGGAGCAGCTGGAGAGGAGACTCAGGGGACACCTTATCACTCTCTACTACTGCCTGAAAGAAGGCTGTAGCCGGGGTGTGTGTGTGTCTGTGTGTGGGGGTGTCAGTCCCTCCTCCCAAGTAACAGGGGACAGGACAAGAGGAACAGACTAAAGTTGTACCAGGGGAGGTTTAGATTAAATATTAGAAAACATTTCTTCACTGAAAGGGTCATCAAGTACTGGAATAGCTGCCCAGGGAGGTGGTGAAGTCACCATACCTGGAGGTGTTCAAAAGACATGTGGATGTGGCACCTGGGGATGTGGTTTAGCGGTGGGCTAGGCAGGGCTTGGACTCAACCATCTTAGAGGTCTTTCCCAGCTTAGAGAATTTTCTCTTTCTAACAATCAGGGTTGCTCCATAGGATTGGGTTAAGATTTCTATGGTCATGCTAAATACCTGCACAAGCAAGAAACTTGCTGAAAGTGTAGATGAGGCCCTTCAGAAGAGGTCACTGAAAAAAGCTGCCTCCTAGGCAGGAGCAGAGCAGGCAGAACTGCCTTGCAAATAATCACTTCTGAAAACTGTGGACACATTCTATTCTTCTGTTTCACTCATGTAATCCTGAGTCTGCTGTCCTGTTCCTGGTCCATTCTGTCTCTTCTTGTTTGTTTTTTACACTTAGTGTGTTTCATGCCTTCCCTATGGCCTGTCTTTCCCCCTTTTTAAAAAAGCTCTTCATGTTTTCTTGTTCTTTGCACATTCTCATTCCCATGTTCCCAGATTTCTTCTTCTTTTTTTCCCTCTCTGTACATTGTCTCACAAAAAAATAAGAGGGTTCACAAAGAACACTAAATATAAAAGGCATCAAGACGTGAGCTAATATATTCTTTTAGCTCAGTATTTTTAATCCTAGGGGAGCCAAGAATAAAGCCATAGGATGATCCAAAAAGCCATGTGACAGGGATGGGTAACTAGCAGTGATGACATCTGGACACACATGTGGATCCATTAGTTATTAAGGGCATTTTGTGGTGACATAATCTGGAATCATCCTTCCAGCTGCAGTTGGAAAAGAGTATGTTTATTTAACCCAACTACAATAACAGTTTTTTCTGTTTTGTCCTATTAATCTGAGTAGTTCAGAGCTGAATTAAGGGTATCATTATGAGATAGCATAAAACACTCCTGGGATTTATTTCTTGATAATGGACTTCCTTAGCCAGTAAAGAGCATAATTTCAGGGACCCTCACATAAATCTGACACAGCTTTCCATTAGATTTGAGGGACTGCTCTTGCAGCGCCTTTCCAATGCAGTAGAGCTGACTCCAGAGCAGGATAACATGATTTTCTGCCTAAGGAAATCTTGCCATCATTAAGTCACTGAGAGCTGGATTCATCTCTCTTATCACAGCGGAACAAGTAATTAAAGATTTCTTACAAGTCCTAAGCTGTCTGGCTGATTTAGCTACCAGGGAAGGGGATCAGTGTCCCACAAGGAAAGCACCCATCATCCTTGTTGGTGCCCTTGTACCATCCCCTTTCACACCCTCCACTGAGCCACTGTCACAAATCACAATGGAACCCTCACTTGAGGATTGTAATCTCACAACTGAACACTTTGCTCCTTTTGTGAGCATAAAAATCAATGGTCTCCATTGAGATTAATATTTACACTTTTAAATGGAAAATATTAGGGAAAAAAATGGACATTTTCTAATGCCTAATGCTTATGTGCTGCATGTACAGTTGTGAATTTGTTGCCTGTTTTGATCAATTGGCCACTAATGAAGGTTACCAGCTTAGAAGAGGCCTCCCTTCCCCTGACTGATAGCCCTACTCAATTTGTTCAAGGGCTTTGTTCAAAAGTAGAGAGAATAAGGGATAAGAAGCAGAACTGCAAATAGACTGAGATTTATAAAAATGACATTTTATTATAAGTCATAAAATCAACCTACAAAGCAAAGGCAAATATTAAATGATATAGTCATGCATTTTGTTATCTACGCAAATATTTCTTAACTGTGTCAGTTTTGATTTGATCTGCATAAGTTCTGGATGATCACATCCTTGGGAGAGAGAATATATTTCTTCTGCTCATAAGCTCCACTTTTCACGTGAGTTATCACACAACCTTTTTTTTTACCCATTTCCTTTAGTTACATCTCTCCCAATACATCAGGGTGATTTTGCTTATTGGTGCATTTCATTGCTGTTAAGCTGCACACATTGGTTGCCATGATATTTTTCTTTCAATTCTGCATTTTAATCAGCATTCCACACATCTAACATCAGTCCTTCAGCCCATATGAAAACTAAATCCCAAGACATACTTGCTTTTACCGTCTGTCAATCTTAGACTCAAAATTTATGTTTGAACTTTGACAATATTTAAGTGAGGCATGGCTCTGTAGGAGTGTGACTATATATACATATAAAAATATCTAGAAAGCATTTCTAATTTCATAATCTATAATAGTACAGATGCATCCTCTAGCCTAATTCCCTATGTCAAAATACATATAATTCTAGCTTATGCCAGTAGTAAGGCTGAAATTTAAAGGTTTCTCTTTGTATCAATCTTGCTTCACTCCTACCTTTTAAAAATTATGAATACAGAAAAGAAGGAAATATTAAATAGTCAGTGTTGACCAATTTTTGAAGTTAATATTATTGTATTTTACAAAGTCAGGAGCATGTATTTAAATGTGATACTACTGCAGTGCAGACAGTTCTATTATCTCACTTCCATTTCACATGGATCTCACCCAAGTTGCCACAGGGAGGACTCAGATTCATCCAGTACTAGAATTTGTCTGTCCTGAGGAACAGCAGAGCTCAGTTAGCAAACATGGATGCCCAGAAGACTTGAAAGAGCTGGTTTGCTTGAGCAATGATGGAGGATGCTGGTGGCAGATGTGTATTGGGTCCACAGGAGAATTTGGGAAATGAACTGTTTACTTTTCCTTCAATTTATTCTCAGAAACGTGTTCCTTTATTTTCTCACTTTGGCATTTTTTAGCCCTTCATTCTTCCATCTCTCTCCCAGTATGAAGACTCTCATTTTGCTTTTTGCATTCCTTTTTAGCTCTCCTGTGACTCAATTGCCTCTTAAACAGCGTAGCATACTTTATTATCAGGCATAATACCCCCTGTTATGCATTATCTTCTGGTGTCCTCCTTCCATAATCTCTGGGGTAACGGTCAGATTTTATGGCTGCAGTAGGACAGGGCCCAGCACTGAGGACTTCTGCATGTTCCATGTGAGTTTGGGAGCCTGCCAAGGCTGCCAGGCTGGGGCTGTGCAATGGATTTCCTGCACACAGGCTAGTCACAGTCTGTACTGATACCTCTTGGAAAGCCCAGAATTAATATTCTGGTCATTTAGTCACTTGATTGATACATTCAGACCCACTTCACCAGGTTTCTTCCCTTTTCATCCTTGTAAAATCTTTTTTTTTGTCATTTGTATCAGAGATCACAAATTTGTGTCGGTTTTTTTTTTTTTTTTTTTTTTTTTTTGTTTTGTTTTGTTTTTTTTTGGGGGGGGGGTGGGTGTTGGGACAGGTTGCAGGTTCTTTGCATTTATTTAGAAAACACATTTTGGACAGTCTCTGAGCTTACTTGTTTACCAGCTGAAGAGTTGTTGCTAATGCCATCCTTTCCTTGATTCCAATGCTTTTAAAATTATAGTACTTCCTATTCTTTTGATGACCATGCTTCTAACCATTGATCTTATTCCAAGGATCTTTTTACTTGCTAAAAGCACAGGTAGAGTTTACCCAGCCTCCTCTTACACTTGCCCTGCTTTCACCTATTATGGTCTATAGCCCAGAAAAGGTACTCAGGGCTCAGAATCCTGTTCCTATAAATGTCTCGGGTTAAAAAAAAACATACCACACCCTAATGCAACAGCCCCAGCAGTGTCTCATTAAGCCGCTGTCTTCTGTGATGACCGCAAGAATTTCACAGAACACCAGCGCTCTTGCTACAGACATTGCAACTCTGAAATACATTGTTAGTCTACGGGCACATATTGCCCCATTCTCTTCAAGAGAACATTGTTTCAGCTGTAATAATCTCCACCACTTTTATATATGGATAGGAGATTGTTTACAACTCTATTTATTGTCATTTAGAATCTCTGAATTGACGCTGTGAAAGTTGTTCATTCAAATTAATGTTGCTATTTGTCTCCTGCTGTCTTAAATGGTGCAGAAAATATGTTCTTGCAAATAGAAATTGGTTTATTTACCAGAAATAGGTTTAACTTACTATTCATAATTTAGAATATGTTTCTCTGGACTTATATAATTCATACCACTAAAATTAATACCCTCTTAAATGATCTTTTAAGCATTGTATAATTTTTAATATATTCTTTTTAATCATGAACAGACAAGTGCAATTACTATTCACTTCCTGATTTTCTCCTCATAACTACTATTTAGTCTGCATTAAGCCACTCCAAATGGGAGTCCTTCATCAAGCTAAGGAACAATGTCTTTTGTGACTGAAAATCATAATGATGAAATTCTGAATAACACACATTTTGCTGTATGATCAGTTATAAAATGTGACACATTATTTTTAGATACAGTACAAGAAGTTCAGGTGGGGCCAAAGGTCTCTTCCAACCCAAAGCAGTTTATGACCAGGCAAAGTGTCTTTTCTCACACGCCTTGCACAGGGGCCATTCCCAACTACTTCCCTTCGTTTCAGGGAAAAAAACCTCAGCTTAAATAAACAACGCATCAGCCTACATTTGTGGGGGGTCTCTCATGTTTCTAGCTCTGCCATGTAGACTAGCTGGGTACTGTAAGGAAAACACTCCCTCCCTGTATAATAATATATATAATGTAGTGTAGCACGTATGTTTCTTGTTTACCTCTCAGAGGGAGGAAACACATCTTCCATGGTGAGATCCATCTCACTAAATCTAGATGTGTGCAGCTTCCTTGGCCTGAGGGGGGTTCCTCGCCTTCCTTTGCAAAGTGGAGAAGCAGGAATTTCTAGAACGTGAGTCACTGCATCTCAACACAGACACCTGAAGTGAGAGTAATTGCACTCTGTTGTCTTTCTCTCCACTGCCTAGAGGCAGTCAGACTTTTCATCAATTCAGCTGGAGAACCCCATCCATCCCATTCTTTCTGGAAAAAAAATGAACTGAGAAATTTTGACTCAACAGCTTCCCAGTCTTGGATGGAGAAAGGCAGTCACTGCTTCTATTAAATGTGAGAAACAGATTTTGTTAACAGCTTGGTATTCGGTACATTCAGACTTCTCAGAAACTACATGTCTTATCTATGATGCACAGTGTTTGCAAGTGATCCTGTCCCAGAGGTTGGTAAGACTGTTCAGACCTCACACCCCTGGAGCCTTGGGCATGTCTCAGAAGCCCTTCTCTGTCACTGTGGCTCTAGAGCCACCACAGACATCACTGGCAAAATGTGCCATATTTTGCATGTTGTGCTGAAAAAAGTCCAGTTAGTACTCTGTCAATTTCCTGTTCTGAAACTTGTTTGTAGAGGATAACTTTTTGTTGGGATTTTTTCTGAGGACCATCCCCCTTTCCTGACAAAACCAGTACAGTCAAAGGCCTGAAGAAAAGAAAAAGAGAAATCTTTTACTCTAGATTTTTAATGCAAATGTCGAATTTGGAGTTGAACTAGAAGAGAATGCTTAATTGGACTTCCCTCCCCCACCACCTCTTTCCCTTAAACTTTTCTAAGCCAAGTATTCAGGTATTAGTCTTGGTATTTTGATGGAGAAAAAAAAAAACTGATGTTTTATGTCTGAATTTATGTCTGTCTGGTCCATACTTTTTAAAGTTTAAGTAAAGATGTATTTCATAGGAGAGGGACCAGAACAGAAAGAAGCTCAGGGAGCATCAATGCCACTGTGAGCTAATTGAGACTATAAATGAGCAGAACTGTTTTTTCTGGAATATTCACTTCAGTGAATCTGTTTCAACAGGTAGGTCAGGAACTGGGGTCATTTGAGACTGAGTCATTAAAATCACAGTGGTGTAAATTCATGGTAAGGACAAACTGTGGAGACTGAGCCTCTTATTTTTGGAGAGGCAATGGAGGAGCATTTGTTTGACTGTTTTTACAGGACCAATCCCAGTGTAGGCATAAACACCATTGGTAATTACATGAAGCTGGTTTTCCCTAGGCACCTTATCTTTTTTAGTACATAATTAGTAGATTTTTATTGTCATATTTTTCTCAGTTTTGTCTCCATATTTTACCTCCTGCAGGCTATTGAAACTACATACTGGAGGCGGAATTATTTGCTTCTTCCCATGATGCCTATTTTATGTGAGATCTGTTAATGACTTGTATTTTTTTTATACCAAGCAAATGAGAGGGGATCCACTTTTCAAAGAGGATCTGAGACACATCTGTTAGAGTTAAAAACATGCATTAATTTTGAATACCCAATTAGAGATACTTTCAGCCTTGCTTTTTCTAAGCCTTGTATAGCAAATTTTAACTCAAGCAACAAATCTGAGTGTTCAGTGCTTTGATAGACCTGATCCCAGAGTTTCATATCACGTATCACAGAAAATGAGGAACATTTTGACCATATGTGAAAAGCTCACCATATGCCTTGAATGCCCTTGCACAGGAACATGGTGGCAGAAGCAACAATTGTAGCTGATCCTCCACAGCATCACTTGGTTATTCTTTTTTCCTCCAAGAGGTTCCTGCAACTCCTCCAACCATCTTTAATAAATGGTGCTGAGATTTTATAAGGAGCCATCTTCTCTACTACATGTCTGATATTTATCCCTCAAGTTTAATTCAGTGTTTTGACAGAGGAGGTGACATTTAGCCAAAATGATAAGTAATCATATAATTGAAGACTTCAAAATAGACTGCACAAGAGAGACGTAATCCCACTGCACTGACAGTTTCAGTGTTGAACTCCAGCATTTCTTTGTCCTGAAGCACTTTCCACTTTTCCTTTCCATTTGTTCACAGGATATTGTTCCCATCACAGCTGGGTGCTGGGGTTGGATCAACTGCAGGCACCTCAGCTGCAGCTCCTGGACGGACTCCTGCCCTGCATGTGTCACCACAGCCTGACTGGGACACCCTGGTTTGAAGCACATGGTGGGTGCAGCTGAGGACTTCAGCCCTGTCTGATGCTGTGGGGCGGGGGGGGGGTCTGACTGCTCCCAAAGCCCAGTCTCCCCACATATTCACCATTTCTTCCTGACCTGACTTTCTCTTCCCTACTCCCCCTTTCAGCCTCAGTGCACCCACCTTGATGTTTCCCACCCCTGACTCTGCCCGGGCTGATCTGGGACCTGTAAGGGGGTGAATGCCTTTACTGCTACACAGGGAAGGAGACACAGAGACTGGGACAACTGACTGCACAAAGTGAATATTCAAAGGAGAAGAGATAATAAAGACACAGTTCCCAAGACCCTGAGCCATAGGCTCTGGATTATAGCTGAATAATCAAAATTGTATCATAGAGCTTTTCTTAATACTGAAAAACAGCCTCTCTTTTAGTGATTTTTGGGTTTTTTCCTAGTTGTTTTCTTCCTTCTCAGAAGTGGCTAATCTGCTTTGCCTGAAACATCTGAAAAATATTCAGCTTAGGGTGGGCACGTAGCACTGACATTTACAGCCTGAAGCATTCATGTCTGACAAAGTTAAAAGCAACTGAAAACAGGGTATTGTAATAGGAAACCAAATAGGAATACTAAACTTAATAACAAGAAGCTCTATCACCTCTGCCTATTGTAATGAATGATCTAGAGAAGGCAATTCAAAGGACTCTCATTTGCCCTTTCTCTGAAGATGAACAAGGCGACATTAAATGAAATGGAAAGGCTAAAAGGAAATACTTCTCACAGAGCATGCAGCACCTGAAATTCACTGTCAGATGATAAAGCTGAGAGCAAGAGTGCAGCGATTCACAGAAGAGTCAGTTCCACACAATAAGAACACCTGCAATTGTTTGATAAGACATTTATAGAGGACATTTTTCTTTATGCTTGAGGACATATGGCAAGTGCTAACTGCCTGAAGAAGAATTTTCCTAACAGATTATCTGGCCACTGGCATTATCAGATCTGCTTCTCCAAAGTATTCAGCACTGCAGTTGAATATGTTTCAACTATGAAGTATTCAAACCTACCAGTTCATTCACACAGACCAAAGCAGTCTGCTCAGCCAGTGACAGTTGGGTGGTGGGGTGGTGTTTCAGCGTTTTCCAGCTTAGGAGCAATCTAAAAGGAGATGAGTTGCTCTCTTTAAATTATGAAACATGGATCCTCTCATGAATTAAATAATTGCAGTTTAAACATCAACACTCAGTGTTCCCAGAATAGATTGAAAACACATTTATTTTAAATAAAACCTCTTTCCTTGATCAATGTCTCACCAATGCTTTTAAATTGTAACATGTCCTATTCAGCATGATATATTTCAAAGGAAGAAAAGTCAAAAGCACAGCAAATGTCTAAAGGCAGCACACACTTTAATTGACAATTTGCCATCAGATATTTGCTGTCACTTATCTAACATACTACTGAAGGTTGTCATCAGTGCTACAGATGATGAGTAATAAAACAAACAGTATGATTTCCCTTAGAAGCTGCTCACTCTGCCTAGTCTGATGGAAACGTACAGGCATTTCGTTTAAAACTTATTCTTCAGATACATCTCAATGTATTTGTGCAATAATGGGCCTTGTATAAGCAACTTCATTTCCTCTGAACCACAACAGTTTATCACACACTAGGTGTGAATTCACAATAAAATCACTCACCATTGTCAAATTGTAACATATTTATTTTTGCATCTAGGTTTTTTTAATCTGGTAAATAATTAATTGCAACTAAAAGTGTCTATAGGTAATCTTAAAAAAACTTCTTAAAAATAGAAGTTATTCTGTGGGTTAGTTTAAATAAGCCTTGTCTCAGCAGTACCAGCTAGGATGGAAGTTATCTGAACAATGAGTTTGTCTCACTAGAATATCTCAGTGTTCTGGTGGGCTTTGAAAATAATACTTGTATATAACTCAAGTTATATATAAATCATATAAATATTACCAAATTTTGACTTTATTATTGTCATGAGATTTGAAAAGTTTTTTAAAACACAAACTAAAAAGACAAGCAAAAGAGAAAGAAGAAATATCTACATATCTGGGATTATTTATCTAGTTTTAGATTTATCAAACTTTTACGTGTGATATTGGTAAAAAACTGATAGAATCATAAAACAGAGAACAGTCCAGGGTCACTATCCAACACTAAAGTGGAACCAATGAGAAAAGAGAAATGAAAATTTTCCTCTTCAGCTGCAAAAAAAATATGCGTAATGATGGATATTTTTCCCTTTTTTCCTGAGGATCTGGTTAAATAGGTTCTCATCCCTGAACATTTAGCTCTATTACTATGGACACATTGCTGCCATTTCAATTAAGGTGTTCATGAGGAACACAAAGGAAATCATCATGGTGAAAAATAACACACCAAGTGCAATTTTTCCATCAATATTACTAACCCAAATTATTCCAGCATCTTGGGTCATACAGGAAGGAGCTGGAGGGAGCAATATGGTTCATTTTGGCAGCAGGATTGCACAGGCACAGAGGGGAACACTGAGGACCACATATGCAGGACAGATTTAAGGTATATAGAACTAAGCTAAATGGATTGAATTGACTTTGCAAGCTCTGAGAGCATCTGGGAAGCTGAGGGAGGGAGGTGGCAAAGCAGGCAACAGGTGACAGACACCTGTCCCTACTGAGGACTGGTAACCCCTGAGCCCTTTCTCACCCCCAGCCACCTGCCTTTCAGCTACTCAGGGTTGCTCTGGTACTTCTGGTGTGATTCTAAGACACGTTCAATGAAAACAATTATTGTGCTTGCTTTTGCCCACCATATTCTGGCTGCTAAGCAGACATCAGGTTACGTCAGTTTACAACACCAGACCATTAATCAGTGGTGTTGTGATTTAGAGAAATCCAATTGAAAAAGGTTTGGAAACCATTTTGCAGAAGCTCTGGTATCTTCACAGAAAGGGACCTTACAAAGCAGAAATACTGGCCAGTGCAGATAGCAATTGCTAATATAGATGATTTATTGCACTGTAAAAAATGCAAAAAAAATTATTTTATGGAAGCATCAAGACTATAAATAAAACTACGCCACTATATCACTTCTGAGGAATCCATACATTACAAGATGTCTTGCTGCTACTTCTGATTTTGTGTAACTTGCAGCCAACCCACTCCTGTGCAGTCAGTGATACCTTTGGTTCAGCACATCAGTTGGGATCAACCAGCATAAAATCACTCACATCAGTGAAACTATGCCAGTCTGCATTCACCATCTGGCCTAAGGCAGTTACTCTTATCTCTCATGTCAATAGTTACAATTTTACTTCTTGGTTTTACATATCTGTGGCATTCCAGCTGCTAGATACCACAGCTTGTTTTATTTCTGATTCTTACTACATATGGTGAAGTGCCTGGGTATTTTGTACAGTTTGACGTGCTTTGGAAGTGCCAAACGGCCCAGTCTCACACAGTTAGCACTACTCCAGCAGCCTGTTTGGAAGTATCGTCTTAGGTCATACTCAGCTATGGAAGTTTACTTTGGTTTTGTTTACTACATGCTACAAGTAATCTGGATTTGAACTGTTCTCCACAAGTGTAAGCTGTGTGGCCATATGGAATCTGTACTCTTTTGCAAGGTGAAGCTCACCTTCAGCAGAGAGCTTGCCCACCCACCACCATGCTCCTTAGCCTAATTCCAAGATCAGGCTATCACACAAGATTATCTCGTTGCCCAACTAATACTGACATGCAAAATTGCAACTTTTATGGCTGATGAGAAACCTGAGAAGTATTTCATCAACATGTTTTATAATGACCATGAAAATATGCTTAAAAGTTATCTGCATCATTTAAGTGTGGACAGCATTCTTCTTACTTCCCAGGAAATGTCTATTACTCAGGACCACCTGCATCTGAACTATCCTTGTACACATCTACACCAAGGAAAGAGAAGACCAAGGAAAAATATCTGCAACTGAGGCCAACTGGCCTAGAGCTCTGAGGTATTAAAAGTACCTGAAGTGATACTGGGGCCATGTGGGAGCTTGTCAGACTGTATTTATTACACTAAACTGAAAATGTGTGTTGCACTCTCTGGGGTGGGGTGAAAACACAGAAGAGTGGTTGATGGTTTCACTGAGGAAAAGCTGTTACATTGCAGGAGATCCCTACCTGGATACAATCCTCTTGTCCAAGTTAACCCATCTTTGGCACACAAGAAAGTCTTTGTTATTTCAGTTCTTTGCTCTACTTTCCATAATAAGCTGACATCTTTGAATTGTAGGTATATTAGCTACTTTCTGCCTATTTTATTGCTTCATTGCAATTTAAGGAGCGGGATAAAAGAGATAAATCAATCCCCTTTACAAAAGGCCACAAATCAGCTGTGTACAATTGTCCTAGTGCCAGCAAATTCACAAGAGGATGTGAATAATAAGAGAAATGTATGAATAATGAGAGAAATAAGTGAAATAGCTTCATTAAAGGTAATTTCCCTGGAAACAGTTATTGCTTGAAGCACTATAACAAAAGCTATTTTGTTTATACCACAATTTAAAGAAATTATTTAATGATTCCCATGAGCATTCTCTGACTTTAAAATAAATACATTATGTCTTAGTGTGTGCCCAGAGACTTAATGTTAAAACAAAATTGTTCAGCTTGGCTCTCACTGACATTAAAAGCATTTTGTACTGCCCTGCCAGTTTCAAGTAGCCATAACTTCTGCCAGGCTTAAGAATTAGGAATTGTACTTTTGCACATTTGGAAGAAGTCCAAAATGTATCCCAAACACAGAGTACATTTTAAGCCGCTTAAGGCAACTTTACACAATGAGAAGGCTCAGGAAAGCAAATGATTGCGAGGTACAACAGCTTCACAGATGCACACCCTGGCTCTAAAGTTGTAGCAGCATTGTGACATTCTGGTTATTTAGCTATTTTCCAAGATCAGAGGCCCCCTTGGGCACCAATACCAGTAGGACAGACCCAGGTATGGTGTTCGTGACTGCTCCAGGGAACAGAGAATAATATTTTTGTTACAGAGTGTATTAGCTGCTATAAAACAGACTCTGTATTTGGAACACAACTGGTTTCCAGATTTGTGGAGAGTTTCTTGAAAATTAAAGCAGTACCAGGCTGCTTTCAAGAAACTCAGTCCTGTTCGCACCATTTGGCAAATTGTTAGAAGGTCCAACAAAAAAAACATGTGTTAATAACATGCTGCAAACTATTCTATTATTACTTTTATGAATATATAATGAATACTATGGAATCAAAACACCAAAACAGGTTTAATAAATAAGAAGCCTTTAAAAAAACATAGAATATTAGAATGATCCTGCAAAATCAGTCTTTTCCCAAAAACTGAAAATTTGTCTGTGTTATGTATTGAATGTGTAAGAAACCTCAAAATCACAAACGATGCTTTTTTCTTTCAGGCTCTTTGAGACAGAACAGACCCAATTGGTCAGAAATGTTTCTCCTGAGCTGTGTTGAAGTGGCAGTGATTTACATTTGAAGTGTCCATGTCTTACACTTCCAAACATACACGTGAATTTGAAACTGAATTCAAGCGGTCATGCCATCTTCTAATTTCTTAATTTTTTTTTTTTTTTTCATTTCAGCACCCTTCTCTGCTCAGATGCAAAACAAGTCAGTTGCAGATTAGCTAACTTTTGCATGTGTGGACTGAAATCCAAAAATGTCTGCGTGCTCATAAATGTCGGGCTCCTGTTTACTTACATTTCCACCTCCTCAAGATAAATTCCTGTATGTCTCACTGAACAATATGAAGAATTGCTCTTCTGCAAAGGGAAGTAGGTTTTAATTCTGTAATAACCTGCCTAGATTCCACATCCTTGCATCCCACAAAAAAATATAAAAAGGTCAAAAAACCCTACAACCCTCCCCAACCTAACATTACACCAAAGGGAATAGAGAATTCCCTGATAAGTGCAAGAGCATGCAAAGCTTATAAAAGTTGCTACAGCATAAGACTTACAGAGCTCAATCCAGTTTTATTGTATTCTAGACACTAATAGAAAAGCTTTGATTAAAAGGGTATTCTTTGTAAGAGTAAAAAAAAACCAAAAAAACAAAAAAACAAACTTTGTTAGATTTTCTCTGTTATTTTGAGCAATTTCTTCTAAATTTTAATCCTGTTTTAATTCCTGTGAGAACTTACAGCAGTAATGGGAGCAGCTTGCTCTGTGGAGTACAGACAGACCCTTACCCTTTATCACCTCTCCAGCTGCATCAATTTGTTGCTCAGGCTAACAGATACTAGTGAAAGAGAAAAAATTATCCCCAACACATCACGGACATTTAGTCTGCTCTTGGAGGTGACTTGGTACACCCAGGAGAGCTTAACTGGTGATATATATCTGCCTCAAATATATATAAGCATTGACACATTCACAGAAGTCTGAAGAGACAACCTAGCAGAAAGCTGACTATTTATCTATATATTCTTGGTAAAATTACTTTTAACATTTCTCTCAAGACATAAAAACACCAAATTTGGGGGTGAAGAGGATTTGCAGATTCAATTGTGTGGACTGACTTCTATAGCCTTTGACTCTGTTGGTTCAGAGTGTGTCACTGGCTCCATGTTGAGCCTTAAGGAATTTCAAAATCAGTCACCTGTCATCCCTGTTGATACTCCTTTAACATTTCATGCTGAGGTAGTAACAAATAATGGTTACCTCCAAGGGGCATCCTTCACTAATATTCATGAACCACCTTAAGGATGGCCTCTTCATAAATCAGCCTCAGAGGAGGATTATTCAAAAGACAGCAACTAATGGAGCCTGACACATCCAGAGTAGCAAGGGGTTCTATGTAAAAAGCAAAAATGTTATTAATGGCAAAGTCCATTAACACCTAACCAATATTAAAAGTGACTATCAAATAGTAAGACTTATCCTTCCACTGAAAGTGACTGCTCTCAGAGGAGCAATGCTGCAGCAGGCACAAACATTACAAAAAGAGATCACACTGCCTTATAATTAAAATATAAACACTCTCCCTGAAGGAAGAAGGTGTATCATAAAAATGCCTGAAGTGATGTTTTGCTAAAGTGGTGAAGTCTAGCACAAAAACAAAGAAAAAACAGAGCCAGCTGATCTCTGCTGTGAGATTTAGCTGTTTAGAGCCTTACTCTGGCTAATCATACTAGTCTCACTCAACAGTATGACTACAGTAAGTGGCTGGCACTTCAAAACCTGTTTAATCATCAAGAGTCAAGACAAAGGGTCTTTCTGGGGCAGACAGTACAGTTTGCTGACAATTTTCCTTAGGGAAAAAAAAAGGGCAGAAAAGTAGCATGGATAATTTTGATGAATAGTGCAGACAAAGTTTCTGTCTACCCAAGTGCTTTGTAGGTCATTCTTCCATATGCCCTTTCATGTCACACAGCCATCAGCCACCTGTGTATTTTACTGACAAGTTGGTGCAATACAAGTTTCCACATAAATGCAGTCAGGCCCACTCTGCACTGAAAAGACTGCCCAGAGGACAGTAATGGCTTTTTGAACTATTCAACACTTCTTGACACTGTACCAGCAACCTCTGATCGCACCTTTTTCAGCTGAAGTTCTGTATACAAAAATATTCAGAGCATAAAAAAAAAATTGCACCTGCTTCTGACTTGTACTGAAATTTGATTTCCATATTTACTGTCCTCCATCTGGGAATGGAAAAGAAAGGAAGAAAATAAATTGAATACATAGCATTGGTTAGATTTAGTGGTGTTGAGTAGGTTGGGAGGATATAATTAATTTTATAGGGGATTTTGAGGTAACATTGTGCTATGAGGCATGTGTACTTGCAGACCTTGATCTGCTATTTCAGCATGCAAGGTTCTTTTCAAAAGCCTTTGTAGTAAGTTTCCCATTCTCAACATCTGATGCAATCGCTATGTTTCATATCCAAGAGATACTGGTCTCCAACTATCTTCCCCCACTTTAAATACAAAACAGTCAAGCCATCCTATCAAGACTGTCTTTGCATCATAGCAGAATAATATTTCTAAATAACAGTAATTTATTATCATCAAGGGCTTACTTATTTTTATTTTCTGACCGAATCATTACAAATCAAACTGATAGTAAATTTACTCCTGTTGAGAAGCCTTCACAGAATCATTCGATTTTCTATAAACATGTTTAATTTCTGTAAGCGATAGCAAATGATTTCTCTGATTATATTTCAAGAGTTTTTTTCTTTCATTTTTCTGCCTCCCAGAGCTGTTGATTGAAATCTGGAGGCAGGTGAATAATAACTAGCTCAGTCCAAGTGTTTGAAATGTAATATGGGCTCCATGGTGATTCATGAAATTAGGTAAGAATACATGGAGGTTTTCCCAAATTGCAGGAAGCTGTCCTAGTTACTATAAATGATAAATATTGTTACAAAAATAAACAAAAAACTGAATCATAGCTTTTATTCCTCAGGATGTTCATAAATCACTCACAGTAATGAGTCAAGATTAAATATCTCTACAGTCTAACAGATTCAACGTCTAAACTTCAGACATGAAATACCCATGTTTCTTGTCTGCTGCCACAGACTTTGTCTAGGATGGGATTTCAGGCCTCATTAAATGGCCCTTGCCCACCAAAAGTCTGTATAAAAGTGATCTTATTGCCATTTGAGAAAAATCATGCTTCTTAGAGATATGGACTTAGAATCTCTATTGACACTAGGGATCATTGTTGGTGGCCAAAACTTTAGAAATAGGCATGATTTATAGGGCAAGCATGGGAAAGAAAGTTGACAGCTCTGCTAGTCCTGATCTCGGTAGGGATGTTGGCTCTGTGGCACCTCACAGATTTCACACGACACCCATTCAGAGCAAGCCCCACAGGAAACACTTTCATTACTTCATTTTTTAACTACATTTCTACCTGCTCCACAGGCATAGATGAACTTTCCTCTCAAATCATCCAGCCGAAAGCTTGCTCATGCCCAACTTGTGATGACTCCTGATCTGTCCCCTGCCTGGCTGGAGGGCACCTTCATAACAGTAAAATAGCAGAGTAAACTTATGTAAGCAGAAATTTGTTCTTTATTTTTTCCCTGTATAATAGAGAGCTTTAAAATTACCATCACTGCTTTTAGCAAGGCTGAATACATCTCTGATGTCCTGCAGCGTTGCTGACTGCAGTCACTGTATCATTAAACCCTGCTTGGCAAAGGCAGGTGATGGTTCACTGTAAAGAGGAGGATTATTCCCCTCTTCTGCATCTGAAGCTCCTGGACAACAGACACAGTCTGTAACAACTTCTGTGTGGGGCCGCAATGAATCAGGAGGACTTGGGAATAGTGTCAAAGCAGTGCCCAGGGCTGGCAGAGTGCAAAGAAAATGAAAGTTCCCCCTCTAAGGACTGAAAAGAAACACCATAGAAAGGGAGGTAAACAAGTATGATTTGCCTACAGTGTGTTCAAATAAGATAAAGGATATACTAAAACTTCTCTAATAGGGAATGAAAGAACTGTCAGGGGTTTAAACTTTCAAATAAACACTTTTTACAATTTTGGTTACAAGGAATTTTCTGTGACTGGAGAGAGTAAACAGTGGCTCTCACAGAAGATAATTTTTAAATTTGCGAGCTGAGGCTCATGAGACATTTAAAATAAAACTCCGTATTTTTTCTTTTTTACTCTTCTGAGCCTGAGGTGAAAAGATATAATGTCAAACCTTTAAGTGCAAAGGTGAAAAACATGTGCACAAAACTTACAGAAAGCATGGACAGGATGACTCATATGGAAGTGGACAGTGGCTTTAAATGTCTACAGCTTTATTGTAACTAGGCAAGTAATTTGAAGAAGAGCAATTGAAGATTTCAAGAAAACTTCCAGCAAAGCTCCTTGACTACAACTGTTAGAGGCTTGAGGCAAAATCTGACTCTTCACCTCTGTTACAATCTGCCCCAGAAGGTGAGAGTAACCCAGGTTCTTGTTAATAGATCCCTTGGGGTGGATTAGAGTGAAATGAAACTGAACAATCAGTGTTTGTAAAAATATATGTGTAGAGTTTATTTTTTAATAATTTGGTTGCAATGGAAGTTTTCCAACTGAGCCACTCATAGCCTTCATTTTTTATGGGACTAGACTGTGTTCAGAAAGTGACCTCCAGTGGGAAGACAGCTCCAAAGAAAATTGTCCCAGGTTAAGGAAAGGAAAGAACATATAAATGGGACAACCCCTAAGAAAACAATATTATCTTGATCCTAATTGTTTCAAACATACCATCAGTCTGCCTTACCCATTATCCAAAAACCATCCAATATCTTTCATGAGTGTTTTGTAGACAGTTTGTCACAGCAGTTGAAGAAAAAAAATCAGCTCTCTCCAAGAACAAGGTCATGGATATTTGATGGTTTAGTTAAGGATAAAGAATTGACTAGCAGTAAATTAAGGAGAGGCTTATTGCCTCAGTAAACAGATACTACAGCTATGAGAGGGGTGGTGATGTGAAAAAAAAATGGGGCTTCCTGAAAATATTCAGATAGTCTGGAAGCCAGCTGAGCTTCCAACATCCAGTTATACCTATTTGGACAAAATCTCCCTCAGCAGATCTCTGATTTTGCAAAGATACTAATATTTTTGTGAAAAGCTACGATGTCAATTGACAAAATTAATACATATTCTATTGAAAAAAACAAAACCACAAAAAAGGATAAAATAAAAGGGATTAGATGAAGCAGCAAAAATTCACTCTGCAATAAAGTCTGCAGAATCAGTGTGGACGATTCATCTAAGACAGGAAGCATTTAAATAGTTATATAGCAGAAGCTTCCTCCTAAGATTATCAAGAACATTTCCTAGAAAACAGCAGTACAGCCTGTATCTGTTAAAGATGCACAGAAGATGCTGACCAAGAGAAATATTAGAATACTTAATTGTTTCAGCTTCAGAAGTACTTAAGTTTACAGCATTTCAAAGAAACCATAGCTGCAGATGAATTAATTGACTTTTTTGTTCAAAAACACTGACAGAAAGACAAGGAAAGATGACACTTGTAGGGCTAAAATCAACAGTGAGTTTTCACCTGCTAACTGAAAGAGCACTTTGTCAGGGTGACTGACTCCATGCCTCTGTTATTAAAGAAGCACCATGGAAAAACAATTAAGAAAATAAATGATACAGAGAAGCAAACTGTCATCATGGATTTTTCTATCTGAAACAGTTAGAGCAATAAAGAAGATCTATCTTTCTTTAACTGCACCAAAATTCATCTTCTAACAGGAGAGTGTGGTAGAGTTTCTCAACCGCACTGCACCTTAGACTTTGGGCAAATCAGCATTCTTGGACATTCAAAGCCAGACAATCCTTAGTTTACTTAAATTAAATTACTTTAATCCCTTATCTTCAGTTTATAAAAATGGCACACAAAACTGATCTTTATTTTCAGCAATTAATTAGATTATTAACTAGATAAAAGAAACTCATCACTGAGAATGATAGGCATTTCTGTCTGTGGGCAGTTGTCAGCAGGACTCACCCGGACTCTTCAGTGCAGCCCAACATGACAAGGGGCGACAGTCACAAATTGAAGTTCCATCTAAACATGAGGAAAAACTTTGTTACTGTGAGGGAGACAGAGCACTGGATGAGGCTGTGCAGAGAGGTTGTGAAATCTCCTTCTCTGGAGATACTCAAAATTCACCTGGATGTGATTCTGTGTGACTAGCTCCAGCTGAACCTGCTTTAGCAGGGGATCTGGGCTAGATGACCTCCAGAGGTCACTTCCAATCCCCATTATTCTGTGATTTCTGTCATTCTCTAGATACTTTGGGGAAAAATTGAGCTCTACCCTGTATTTTAGGCTCCAATGCCTTTTTCTAAAGGCTATAATCTGGAAACTGCTGCTTCCATTGTTCAGTTTATTATTGGATCAAATAATATAAGTTCAGGCTCTCTTGAATCGAAGCATGATTGTTATAGGTAACTCTGATGCAACATACAAAGCCAGCACATAATGCAACATCAGTGTTGCAGAGAAGCAGAAGCGCTCTAGTACTCAACTGTTGGTGTCAAGGGCAACACTAGGATGACTAACACAGAAACCCAGAGACGCTTTGGCAAAACTATGAATTAACTAACATAAAACAAGTTGCTTAAGATGTTTGACCATGACATGGCCAAAGAAGATACTTTTTGAATGTCCTGTATTGAAGCATGAAACCTGCTCTGAAAAAAGAGAAAGAAAATTAAAGGGAAAGTATCAAAAGTATCACCCAATAATATAAGAAGGGAATGTACAGAGTGAAGGAGATTAAATGAACCAGTGGAAAGGACACACATCAGAAGGAGGGCTAGGAAGATAGCAGGTCAAACACAGATGTTTTTTTAAAAAGGGGAGTTGGGATGAAGCATTTACTGCATAATGATCATTTAATGTCTAACACAGGAGAAAAGATGACACAGATTAAAACTCCCCTTTTGGAAGGGGGAAAAGAAATAGCAATTTTGGGCAAACATTAAAGGGTGTAATTGCTCTGTTTATACTGAATGAAAAATGTTCTGCAAAGGAGTCAATTTACATAATGTGGAGGCATTTAGTATGATTTATAGTCCTGCCTTAAAGGCAGTGGAGTGAAAAAAATGTTGTTAAACCCCCTGCATTTTCTTAGAGGAATAATCGATGTTGAAAAAGAAACTTGTAAGAACATCATGCATTTAGAGACTGTGAAGAAGCTGTAGGTGGACATGCATTATTGCACAGTTAGATGGGGAGCTGCAAGGACACCTTTTCCCCAGTACCATTATGGGGAACAGGAGGAAAGCACCTTGCAGGCAGCCAGAGTCAGACCCCACAAGACCCTGGAGAGGACAGACTTTCCCCCCAGTGTTCTAATGTGTGGTGATATACTCTCCATTTTAAACAGTAAATAAACAGCCACCTGCCCTGCTGAATCTCCCTGAGTTGCCTTGCCTGCCTGTGCTCTAGCTCACGTTTTGCTTGGTAACTTCCACACCAATACCAATCTGAATGCAAGAAGTGTTTCTTCATTTCTTTCTGCTCCTGTTGCCAGGTGGATTTTCTTCTTGAGACTGCCCAGGTCTCAGTATCAGTGGATGTGGAAAACACAGCCCAGCAAAGGGACAGGGCAGGACCTCTCTTATGACTGCTGCCCTCAGTTTTTGCAGCTTAAAGCAGTTGCAGAATGACAGCATCATTCCCTGCAGAGATCTCAGCTGGGAAAAGTGCTAAATCAGTGAGAGGCACAAGGCCTGAGATTGTATCAGGTTTCAACAACTAAGTAAAACAAATAAGAAAGTAAAACAACTTTCTTATGGCATTTAAATTACACTCAGCAAAGAGAGAGAAGCACAAATAACTCAGAAGAGCCTCCTTTACACCAGTGTGACAGGGATGCCCAAAGTTTGCGGTAGGAGAAGCCTGACACGGAGAGTCTGGCAGAGCTTTGAGAGAGTTCAGTGTGGGTGAATTCCCAGCTCTGGGGGCTGTGCTGTTCACTGCCTGGGAGCTCAGAGGATACACACAGCATGAGCACTTGCTGCTGGGTGCCTTTATGCTGAGCCTGAAGTTACAGCTCAGCTTTGCTGATGGGATCCAGGGCAGTTTTATTCCCAGGCTACTTCTGGCCTCATTTTGCTCTTGAAAAGGGACTGCTTTTCCCACAAAGATGTTGCCACAGCACTGTGTGCTTGCTCTCCATGCTGAGCCCTCTGCCCTTCTCCTGTTCTACAGGTCCTGATGCCAGGCAGTTAGCTCCTTTTGACTGACGCAGGGATATTCCTGTGAGTTCTGCACAGCCTGCAAAATGCTCTCCTTTCTGAGAAAAACTGCTCTGCTACTCACCTTTTAGCTGAGATGGAATTTGTGGCATGCCTATTTTGTTTTGAATCAAAAGAGGTGATCACAGTTTGATTTGCCATGATTTAATAATATTTAGTGCAGGCTTTTAAAGGGAAGCCTTTTTGCTTTATTCTGCAAGATATTGAGCTCTACCAGATTTTTAACAGCCTGGTGCAGTGGGAGTTGTCCCTGCCCACGGCAGGGGGGTTGAAACTCAATGATACTTAAGGTCCTTTACAACCCAAACCATTCTATGATACTATGATTCACTGATCTAAATGATAGATCATAATTCCCCACATGATAATGGAATCATCCTGACCATGTTCTGGTGATAGTCTGAGAAATTAGAAAAAGCTAGCACTAAGAATTCTTCTTTTCAAACTCAGTGTTCTATTTATTTCCTTGGAAATGTGGAGGTCGAGTTTCCTCAACTGAATGCAAAATAATTTCTACCAAACAAGTACTTATGGAACAAACTACATGTTTTTTTGAGAGGTGTAGAAAACGAATGAGAACATTTTTTTCGAAAATTGCCACAGGCAATGTTTTACTGTTTATCTAGGAAAAAACCAAAACAGAACAACATTAAGCTAAAGACTCTACCTCTGCTAGCCAGGGGTTAGCAGGTTGATAGTGCATGTAAAATCAATACTAGATAACTTAATTGTCAACTAATCTCAATTCACACATTCCTAAGGATAAGTGTACTATAGAGTTTGCTGGGATTTTTATCCCGTTTCATTAATGAAAAAAGAAAGATTCTTTCTAAGATTACCCAGGCTGTTCATTTTATAGATTGTCCTTTAAAAAACAGTGTTCGGTAAAAGTGTGGAAACAGGAATCTGATACAAATCTAATACAGAAGGTAGGCCAGTAATTCATAATTTGAGCTCCATTCAAAAATGTATTAGCTTTATAAAGGCAGAAAAATATTTACCCTCTCACACACAATCTAACTCATTATTCCTGTCTGAAGTCAGGACATTTGTCTTTTGAGCATTATTTAAACAATTTAAACTCATTAGGGACCACAATACTATTACTTACAGGGAGCAACATCTTACATAAAGAGTAGTCTCACCAGTCTCACCTATGGAATAAGACATTGGCCAAAATCAGTACAGATTGTACAGCAGGGTCCTGAATGTGTGGTAGCCATAGCAGAAAGAACAGAGAAATGTCATAGTATTATTATGTCAGCATGAAAGGTCTTATTGTTCCCAGCTGAATTCTCTTTATTCCTGAACATGTTCCTGTTACACACTTGCTGTGGGATTTTCAGGCTATTTTAGAGTATTTATGGTTCAGTTATGAATCTTCATAAACACAGATCATTGTCAGCATGCGCTCAAGTGAATTCAGCATTTCCAAGGAGAAATAGATAGCCAATAAGAAACATACTTCTCATTTCACATGTCTATTCAAATACTGTCTCACATCAGTCAGATCCATACACTTTAAAGCCTGCCTCAAGAGACTATGGCTGCATTTGTAAATAGGAGCAGAAGCACTCAATAAGTTAAAGAGGAGTCACTGAAACAGAGGGGATGTCACTGGATACAAAGCTTGGCAGACACTCATGATGGAGCATGACAACATGAAAGCCTTGACTGAATGCAGATCATGTTCATGGTTGTTCACTTGTGGTTTTTTAAGGAGAATGGTCTTTGCTTCCAGGGTGATTAAGAGTCTTATTTATTACTTCATTCTGTCCACTGTATAACAGCATTTCATTATTATTTCTTTTTCTGAATTACAGGATCCTTCACGCTGGAAGAGACCTCTGAAATCATTGAGTCCACTCCATGACCCAACACCTGCCAACTAGACCAGGGCACTGAATGTCACATCCAGTCTTGCCTTAAACACCACCAGGGCAGTGACTGCACCACCTCCCTGGGCAGCCATTCCAATATCTAATCACCCTTTCTGTGAAGAAACTCTTCCTAATGTCCAAACTAAACCTCCCCTGGTGGAGTTTAATATTATGATGTCCTCTTATCCTGTCGTGGGTTGTCTGAGGGAAGAGACTGATCCCTGACCTGGCAACAACTTTATTTCAGGCAGTTGTAGAGAGTGATAAGGTCAGCCTCTCAGGCAATACACTTTCGTGCTCTGAGAGAGCATTTCTGCCAAAGGGAACACACCAAAACTTGGGAACTGTCTTATTGGAAATGGGTTTGATTTCAGCTGTGTCTCAGATCATCCTCACTGTTTGCTTCTCTCTTCAATGAAAGAAAAGTGAGTTGCTACATACTTCATAGGGTTTTGCCCCAACAGTCATGAATTTGCTGGATGATTACACTGATAAGGAGATGCTTATCTGTCTGAGGTCTGGTGTTCCTATAAATTGTTAGTAAATAACAACAACCTCATGATTAAGTATTTCTCTTCCTTTGTCTGAAAACAATTACATTTGTTAGAGAAGGTACTTAATTTTCAGGACATAAACCATTAGAAACCAGATGTTTACATCTTTACACTTGCCTTAGGCTGTGATGCCTAAACCTAGGAGGTTTAGGAAGACCGAAACCAAAATCAAAACCAAAACCAATATAAAGGAATATATACCATATACTGCATCTATCCCCATGCTGCACAGGTGGGCCCATAGCATTAATCTAAAAATCTGAAATCCATTCTGTTATTTCTAATAAATTATGAACTTGGAGAAGATGAGGAGAGGAATAGTTTTTTGAATCCTGGTATCTATTACAGAAAAGGTTGTCTAACTTCATCCCTGACAGGCATCTGCAAGGAGTTTGGCAGCTTGCCAATTCCTCTTGTTTAGGGCCATTTGGGTCAGCTCCAGTGAAAATGTTAATTATTCTATTGAACCAAATACAGGAAGGAAAAGGTGGATGGGTTGGCTGGAGTAATGACCACTGCATTCAGGGAAGGTGCAGAGACAAAGGCATTATAAGGAGTGCAAGGCTCAAGAGTGGGAAGGAGATGAGAAGCCAGGGTGAGAAAGGTAAGGAGGGCCAGCCATGGCAGGACATCTGTGCATGCTTTGTGCCCTCATTCTGGGAATAAAGTGGCAGTACTGCCTCACTAGAATGTGCTTACCTTCCCCATTTCCCACTTGTTCAGTCCTCCAGTGTGCAGTGGATGAAGAGCACAAAACAGAAGCATCTGAGCTGGCAGTGTGCCTTGGTGTCCAAGAAGGCAAATGGAATCCTGGTGTGCATAAGGGAGAGCGTTGACAGCAGGTCCAGGGAGGTGATCCTGCCCAACTGGCGAGGCCACATCTGGACTGCTGTGCCCAGTTCTGGGCTCTGCAGATCCTGGAGTGGGTTCAGTGGAGGGTAAAAATATGATGAATAAGGGATCTGAGCATCTCTCGTATGAGGAAAGGCTGGGGAAACTGCACCTGCTCAGCCTCAAGGAGAGATGACTAAAAGAGGACCTCATCAATGTTTATCAGTATCTTAAGGAAGGGTGCCAGAGGATGGAGCCAGGCTCTTCTCAGTGGTGCTGAGCAATAGGACAAGACAACAACAAAAAGTAAGTCTTTGAACTCACTAACATGCTGATAGGTGATTTTTCAGAGAGGAAAACTTTTTCCCTAATCTTTTTATTGTGGCTTAGTTTATCCTCATGAAACACTGAACGAGCACTCCTAATAACCATTCTGAGTGAAAGAACAGCTTGGGCAGTGAAGTGCCTCCACCTGCTGTGCTAGCCCAGACAAAAACTGCACTTGGAATTGCCATTACACACACCGAACTTACTGTCAAAAAAGGTATTTTTGTTTATCAGCTCCCTCACAGAGTTTTCATAATAACATTTTCTATCTTTTCTGGTTCTTTGGTCTCAAATCAGAGCTATTCAGATGGGAAATGTAGGGTGCCTTCATGTACAAATATCTTGACACTATTTAGTCTTCAGTTTAGCTAAAGTTTTTATGTCAGGAAAATGGCTGTTAGACATTGGCCAAGAGCGTTTCCAGTGCAGCCTGTTGGCATTAATGGAAAAACTCCTGTTTGACCACAGAGGTTTGGAAAAGAACTACAAAATCTGTACTGAGTTTTCAGATGTGGCTTAAAGTTATACAGCTGTGTTGAGTCTGTCTCAAAATTGGTTTAGATATTGTCGAGGACAGGGTTTCATTTTGCCTTCATCATATTTAACACACTTGAAATGGTCCATTTGCATTGTACATTACAGAGAGCAGCCTGAACTGTTACTGCTGTTAAATGTCTTATAAGTACTGCTGGTTTGTTTTTTTTTTTCATCTAAAGGATAGAATGGCTTTCAGATTTGGATGGCAAAGAATTTAATTATTTCTACTCTTTCTTCCACAGCGTTTTAAATATTAATATGATATCTGTGTTTTGGCACACCTGAAAGAGCAGACTGGATAAAGCACAAAAGTTTAATCTCACAGAAGGTGGGTGAAGGATAGTCTTGTTTTCAGTCACTGCTCAAGTTCCTGGAAAGGATTTTCAGTGTGACAGTGTAATTGGTGTGTTACAGATAATTGTTGATAATTCAGAGTCCTTTGATGACTTTCATCTGAGTCCAATACCCCACCAGCATAGCTGTTTTTCTGAGGCTAGCTAATCTCCTTCGTTTTACTGACGGCGTCTTTGCAAAACAAGTGCCTACTGAAATTTTTTCTTTCCTGTCAGATTTGTAAGGTGGAAGCTGAGGACCTCAACGTTCTTCATGTAGTGCACGATGTGTTCATATTGCCCAAGGTTTAAAATTCTTTGCTGAATAGAAGGGAATAATTTAGTTTCAGCAGCAAAGTTACTGACAGCTAGAACAGTCCTTTTGCCTTTTCTAGTGCTGCATATCGCATCCAAATTAACAATACAAGCACACTAGAAGAATGCTAATACAGAGATTGCAGGGTGGATGAAAAGCACCCCAAAGCTAAAAAGAAGCATGTGCCCAATGTACATGTGTCCCAAGTAAAGGGATCAAAGCAAAGTGTCACAACTACAGCTCCAGTTGAATGACTGCAGAGTCATTCCTTGGTAGAGGATCCTCAAATCCTTTGTCAGATGCTTTGTCTTTTCCATATTCAAATTTTCACTGAACTTCCAGGATGATACATTCACTTTGTACTTGAATTCTCATCTCTTTTAACAGTGCAGTCTGACAGATAATAGGATTAGTTCCATGAAATTCAGAAAAAGCAATAGTTATACTTGTTGTATTGTTTTAGAAACCCCTTATTTGGGATTTACATGAATACAATAGTACTGAAGCACAGTGATATGTTGAGAAAATTATTCAAAAAGTCATTTATTTTTCACACACTTTTCTGTCTGCTTAGGAAACCAATAATTTGTTTATTCAGATAAATAAGATAGGACAGTGACTTGCCAAGACACAGAAATGAGTGTTGAGAGCTATCAATACATTCATGAATACAGATAGTATTTTACACTGACTTTGATTTAATTTTAGCTGAGGGCTTATACATCTTTCTGAAAGATTTTTTCCCTATGGTGTTCATGGTGAGAACCATCAGGGCTGTAAACTCCAGGGATCTTCCAGCTCTCTCATTTCATATGGATAACATCCATCATGGGAAGAAGAGGTGTATTTTATGGGAATGACATAACTGAATTGAGGTCCTACTAAATCATATCCATTGGCACATTCTCTACAAACCTTTGGCAGTCTGATTTCTGAGTGAAGTTTTTAGGAACATGTTTATGAATGTACTCTCCATAGAGTGACAATTGCACACTGTGCCTTTCTTCTTTTCGAAGGACGGACAGCTTTCTTCTCCTGAACTTCTTGGTTCAGGGCCGACTTTTCCAGTGTGCACATAGATCTGCATCTCAATTTTGTCTCTCTCTGCAGTTGCTATAAATGCAGAATCGAATTTGCTGAATGCTGTTATGTGTCTTTTTCTGGTGAATCAAGACAACATATCACTGAGTTCAGGGAAGTTATGCCATTAGAAAAGCATTGTGATATCAGAATTGGCTGTCTGTCTCATTGCAAGCAAAGCTATGCTCCAAATCAGAATAAGCTTTATGTATTTCACACTTCCAGGTTTCCTTCTGATGCACTATTTTTCTGAGGATTAAAGCCCAGTTATTTCAGCATTGCAAAGCCTTTTATCCCTCTGTCTTCATTGTAGATAATGTAATTGCTTGTTGCAAATGATTGATTTCCCCCCTTTTTTTTTTCCTTCATTAGGTTATCATTGGTTAGATGCTCAGAGAACATCACGAGACCATTCTGAACACCCATCTACCTGTATATTTTGAGAAGTTGTTTACACAAAGCAGTCTCCTATTTTGTAACCTTTATTAAACAAATCCTATGTTTATGAAAGCTTTCATGGAGTCCGAGCACATATGTTTGCCTACCCTTATTTACAACCTCACTCACTCCTAACTTAACACTAGGTTTGAGGACAATGGCTTCCTTCTATGAAAGTTGTGTTGACGTTTCCCCTACTCTTTGTATTACTTCATATTCCTACTGATTTTATTTTTTATATGCTGTCTTCAAAGGTGTCCGCCCTGCAGCACCCTAGCTCGCTCTCCACACTTTTTGGACATCACTGTAACATTTGTCCACCTTTCCTTCTACTGCCATTTGTCAGAGCGAAGTCATTACCTGGCACAAAACCCAGCATTGCCAAATTCATAGGAGGTGTTTTAAGTAATGGAACTACACTGGTAGATGGCTTTTTCCAGAAACCACATTCTTCCTTGCTTCTCAGACACTGGCTGGAGTTAAGCAATAAGGATGGAGCCAGATGCTCAGTTCATATGCAAGAAATCTTACTGCTTTTTAACTCCTTTACTCAGGTCAGCTCTGGGTGGAGATCCCAAGGACTCGCACACATCATCGCAGCTCCTGCTGGATAACACTAAAAGAAAGGTAGCCAGCTTTGTTTCTCGGCAGAGTTGGGGCTTCTGTTCTCCCGAGAGTTACCAGGAACACATTAGTTGGCTTGTGGCCTCGGGGTGTCATTTAGACTGAGTGCTGTCGAAGTTACGATTTAGGACAGAACCCGGCTCTAGCTGATGGTACATGATTTTTCTGCAGTTCTGCTGGGCTAGGGTTACAGCTTTTACTCCTTTGTTATATGCTGGTTTGTTGTTTTGAGGGTCCGAATTGCACCAAAGGCCTCTCAGTTGCATGTGACTCGTGCAAATTCTTCTGGGAGCACGAAGTGGTCCCCAAGAAAAAGGCACGTAGATACAAGGTAATAAGGAACGTGAATACAGAGTAACAAATACAGGATTGGCAGAACACGTCTTATCAAGGGATATTAACACTAACAATGACAACAAAAAGTAAGTTTAGAATTTTAACAATTAACAGTCAATAGTTAACTAACATTTTTAATTAAGAGCTTATTGACACTTTATATTCAACAATAACCTAATACGTTAATCAAGAGTTCGTGTCTTTGGGATCTTATTCTTTACAAAGTCACTTAAATCCCGTGAATGGGTTGGGGACAGCACACGAAAATAAAATCAGAGCTAAATTAAACTGAGACAAGAGCAGAAGCTTTGCCCAACTTCTGCCTCTTCCTCTTCCTGCTGTAGAAGACCCTCCGTATCTGCCACTACCTGTCGCTAGCTTCTCCAGCCTGCCGCAGGACTGAGTGCAGCAGAGGGCTTTCCTCGGCCCCGGTCCGTGCCCTCGGTGCCCGGCGGGGCGGTGGCGGCCTCTTACGGCCCCTCCCCAATCCCTCCCGGCCCCTCCCCAATCCCTCCCGGCCCTTCCCCAATCCCTCCCGGCCCCGCCCCAATCCCTCCCGGCCCCGCCCCAATCCCTCCCGGCCCCCCCAATCCCTCCCGGCCCGCCCCAATCCCTCCCGGCCCCTCCCCAATCCGTCCCGGCCCCTCCCCAATCCCTCCCGGCCCCCCCCAATCCCTCCCGGCCCCGCCCCAATCCCTCCCGGCCCCTCCCCAATCCCTCCCGGCCCTTCCCCAATCCCTCCCGGCCCCGCCCCAATCCGTCCCGGCCCCTCCCCAATCCGTCCCGGCCCTCCCCAATCCCTCCGGCCCCCCCCAATCCCGTCCCGGCCCCGCCCCAATCCGTCCCGGCCCCTCCCCAATCCGTCCCGGCCCCTCCCCAATCCCTCACGGCCCTCCCCAATCCTCCCGGCCCTTCCCAATCCCTCCGGCCCCATGCCCCCATTGGCCCCTCCCAAGCCCTCCAGGGCCTCCACAGCCCGTCCACGGCCCCTCGCATCCCCTCCCGGCCCCTTCCGCCCCTCGCAGGCCCCTCGGCCCCTCGCAGCCCCTCGACAGCCCCTCGGCCCTCGCAGCCCCTCGGCCCCTCGCAGCCCCTCGCGCCCCTCGCGCCCCTCGCGCCCCTCGCAGCCCCTCGCAGCCCCTCGGCCCCTCGCCCCTCGGCCCCTCGCAGCCCCTCCGGCCCCTCGCAGCCCCTCGCGGCCCCTCGCAGCCCCTCGCAGCCCCTCGCAGCCCCTCGGCCCCTCGCAGCCCCTCGCAGCCCCTCGCAGCCCCTCGCGCCCCTCGCAGCCCCTCGCAGCCCCTCGCAGCCCCTCGCAGCCCCTCGCAGCCCTGCAGCCCCTCGCAGCCCCTCGGCCCCTCGCAGCCCCTCGCGCCCCTCGCAGCCCCTCGCAGCCCCTCGCGGCCCCCCGCAGCCCTCGGCTCGCAGCCCCTCGGCCTCGCAGCCCCTCGCAGCCCCCGGCCCGCGCGGCGGCTCAGCGCCGCCCTCTGTGGCCGCCCCCGCGCGCCGGGAGCTCCGGGCGCGGGCGCGTCGCCGGCCAGATGGACGAAGGGCGGCTCAAGCCAAAGTGCCCTCGGAGCTTCTGTCAGGGTCCCGGCGGTGCCTCTGCCCCGCCAGGAGCCGCTGGAGCACGCTGCTCCAGCCCGATGGAGGGATTCGCGCTCGGCTCAACCCAGAGCGCCAGCGGGGGCCTGGGGCCTCTTGCTTGTCACAGCTACGGCCGCTTCCCTTGGGACTTAAAAGGCAAATCACTGCCCTTAAATATTTGAGATTTGCTCTCTTTCTCGTGTGAGGAAAGATAATACAAAACAAATCAGATACAAGATGTAGACAAAACCGATTTGTTTAGACTTAGCATTATTGCATGATTTTCTTCTTGAAACATCCCTCAAGTACAATACAAAGATGGTAAATGGTAATATTACCTTGCTATGTTTCTCCAGCACATTTCTTGGTGAGTTATGCCAGAAAGCTTTGGAACCATTTGTTTAGAAAAAAGATTTAACAGCCTTGTTGATGATGAGTTTCAACATATTTTTCTTCTCTAAAATACGTATTTGACACTGAGCTGTTTCATTTGTTCCAAGTACAATTCTTATTATTAATAATAACAATATTTCCATTTTTGTATTTTTCTCTTTGTTGGGGAATTGTATTTTCCCATGACAATCAAGATGGGGGGAAAAAAAAGTGCATCTTACCTTACAGAAGGAAAAGAACAGCATGCATTCAGCAATAATTTATTCTGCCAGCTGCTTGTCAGTGACAACATTGAAAGAAAAAAATGTTCCTAATCCAGGAGCCCAAAGAGGATACTGGGATGATGCAGGGAAGAAAGGGAGTGAAACTGAGTGGAAATTCATCAGCACAGCTCAGCCCAAGGAAGGGCTGGCATGTTTTAAATGATACTTCTGGCAAGCCCTGGGTCAGGAACAAAGATTTAGTGTTGTGAAATTGGCACCTATATTTCCTGTGAAGTGACACAGCTGAGATGCTGATGGACACAGGGCTGATACTCATAATTCTAAGTTTCAACATAAACCTTCTGGCCTTTAGTATTCCTGCCTGGCATTGCCAGAGTTAGTGTTTGAACTAACTCTCAGGCTGACTGTCCAGGTTTCACCAAGTCTGAGGTACCTCCTAATGGTCCCAGTGGAGTTCAGTGCTGTCTTAGTAGGAAGGATTGGAAACATTGAAGGTGGTGTTACATTACCTGTTTTGCAGTGTGGATGCCACTCCATGCTCTGCTCTCCTCAGCTGTCTTGCCAGGGAAATGTTTCCACATCCCTGCTAAGGGTCAGCAACTGCAGGGAAGTGCTGGCTCTCCTGATGGCCAAGTACAGGAGAGCTTTCTAGGAGTGTTTGACCATAGTGACATGCTATAAAGTGCCCATTTTAAGGTGCCCTTCAGGAAAAATTAGCAAACTCAGGACAAGCATGAGTTACGTGCACTTTTCTTGCCCTTCTAATGCTGCTGTTCTCAACCTGCTTGCACCCAGATCCTTTTATCCCTCTTTGATCTTGCAACACAGATAAATAGAAAAAGAGCATTTTCTTTTACATCTCCAGTCCAAATTTTTAATCTCACTTCATCCCTTCTACAGCACTGAAGTTTCATACACAAAACTCTATAACTCTTTAAGATTCCTCTAGCCCAAACTGTGTTACTAGCTTCACCTAACTTGGACATGTAGTTACTTAGGATGACATATTTGATGATACATTTAACCCAAAATCTTGGCATCCCTGCTTTTCTCATCTACCTTCTCTTTTTCTGCATGATTTTTCCCTTCTGCAGGACCTTTGATTGTTGTTTGTGGGATGTTCTTTCCTTTGTACACTTCCTTGCCCCTCTGAGCTGTCCTTATCCACAAACTTATGTCTTCTTTCTATGCAGATGTCTTTCAAATCTCAATGACTTTACCTCCATCTATCAGGATGGGAATCTCGTCCTGCAATATTTCCTTGGGAATTATTGGTTGTGACCATGAGCATGGTTAAAAGAGATGTTAATGTTTTCTCTGCACTTTCCTTTACTGCTTTTCACTCAGTCCTGCTTCCTACTTGTTGCTCCCCCTGCATCCCCAGCTCTTTCTGTCTTTGCAGGGTGTGGGTGTGGGGAGGTGTATGTCAGTATAAAGTATGTGAAGTACAACTTTTCCTAGCTCTTTCTTAGCTATTATTTCTTGCCCATATCTTGCTTGTTAAAGCATTCTTTACTCTCAAAAAATGCATCGTTGCCTTCTTGGAGGGTTGTCAAGATCCTTTTCCTTGCATTGGGCTCACATCAACACTCCATGCATCTTTTCCAAACGTGCCCTCCTTGAAAGTGGCTCACACAGGCAGCTCTTTACATTCTCAAGCCCTTTTTCATTCCTCATTTACCAGGTACAGGCTGGTTCCTTGCTCCTGCTGGCTCACCATGCAACCTTTACTTTCTCATTTAGTGCATTTTCAGATGCTGTTATGGCTGTGCTTTTCTTCAAGCCTGGCAGAAGATTCCTGTAAATACATATCTGCGTGTGTCTCCTTCAAACACTTCCTCCTCCATGAGCACACATCTAGTGTGTTAGGCAGTTCAGACATCTCTTCCAGCTGTGTCAGTTTTTGATGTGTGTCATGATGAAATGCTGGGAATAAGTAAGGGATTTGTAAAGCTAAAAGCACACTGAAGGAGTTGCCTAATTTAAAATGAACAAGCTATTTTCAAAGGCACAGTGGGAGCACTTCACATTGTGCAGCCTGCATCTTCATTTGCACTGTAGGCTGTGCGTCAGCAAGGCTGCAGGATGGAGAAAAGTTGACAATGCTTCATTTCCATTTTTACATATGCAAGAAACTGGCACATTGTATCTACTCAGGGACTTTTAGGCTGTGAATTACATTATGTTCATTCCCCAGCCCTTCTGACCCCAGTCATGCAGATATGAGTATAGATCTTTGCTCGAGAAAATAAAAAGTTTATGTAATTTACTCCCTGTAAAGCCCTAATATAAATCTGATCCCTGGAATGAAATGGGTTAGAAAATCATCCTTTTGTGAACAGTTTCTCTTAACTTAGGTGACTGAAATGGAGTGGTGAACACAGAGCACAGTTTGGACACGTAGGGGTGACAGCAATGAAAATGAAGAATTTGCTTGAAGAGATTATAGGCAGGATGCCTTACACTGCCTTGTTCCCTCTGGGAGATGAAGAGTTTGCTGAAGGAGAGTACTTGGTAAATCAGCGGATGTTGTGCTCCACAAGCTCAGCAGTGAGTAATCCGTGGTTCATTGGTTCTTAGCCCCAGTAATCCAGTTACCAGGAAACAGCAGAACCCTGAGCACAGGCACTCCTTTCCTGACTCTTGACTGTGGATACAAGTTTATCCATCTCCTCTGAGTCGGGAAGAGGCTGACACAAAGGAAATTCACCCCTGACAAAGAGCCTGCTCCAAGGAGATGATTCCCCATCACTTCCACGTTCCCTGCGTGCTGGAGGTGCCTGGTGTGGGGAATGCTGCATGGGCTGCCCACCCTGGTGCAGCAGGTTGCTCCTGCTCTCCAAGGTGATGGCTGGGCCAGCCTCAGGGTCTGCTGGTGGCCACACCAGCATTCTCTGGCTCCCATCACCAGATCATCTTCCATAAAACTTCACAGGGCCTCAGAATTCCCTGTTGCATTAGATTTTCCAAATGGTCCATTTAGATACATAGAACACATGAAAAGTGTCTTTCGGAATACCTCAGCACCTCAACCCTGGCTGTTAGGGCTCTGAAAATCTGCCTGGAGTTGTGATTGTGGCAGTTGCAGCTCTCCAAGTGCCTTTGAAAAGCAGGTCTTCGTGTACTCTTCTCAATGCAGACTACATTTGTTTGAATCTCTGGCTCTACTTCCGGGTGGTGAGCTCATAAGCAATGTAGGGGACTAAATTTCATCACCCTTCAAATAGGTTTAAGTGATTTTGAAAATTTTTCTCATCAATCCTTCACAAATCTCCCCATTGTGTACAGTTAAGGAGTAATGAATGTTGTCTCTTTGCAGCTGTCATTTGGAGGTGGGACAAAGGTTGAGGAATGAAAAAAAAAAAAAAACATCTACTGAAAGTATGTGTGGAATCTCTCATTGTCCAATCAAAAATCTTTATAATGCAGGACCAGGTTCATGAGCCCTGCATTATTCTATTCACAGCTCTGCCAACAGCTTGTTAAGTAACTGTGTGCCAGTCACTTCTTTTTTTTTTTTTTTTTTTTTTTTTTTTCCTAGTGTATGCAGGTTACTCCAGTGGTGAAAGAGGTGTATTGATGCTTACCTTCCTTTGGAGAGAGGCTTGGGATCTTGAAATGGACACAGAGGTGGCATACTCAAATAAATGCCCAGACATTTTGCCTGCTCAGGGAAGATAAACCCTAGAGCAAAATGATTAAAAAGGTACAACATTTATTATAAGCAAAACCTCTCAAATGCAATTTATGACAAGACAAAAACATGTCTGGGAAACATCCTCAGCATTCTTAATTTACTTCTGGGGAACATCTGCAGGCCAGGCAATGGTGAATAAAACCTGTGTCCTTCATCTTCCCTGAAACAGTCTATTTACATTTGACACAAATAATGAATATTTTTTATAATCTAAGCTGTTTCAAGCATTATAGGATCTGGTTTTGTTTGGTTAAGAGTTTGGTGATTTTTTTTAATTTTTTTAGTTTCTGATTCTCTGTGGTCAGAAGAATTTGTCCTAAACCTGAAGCCTGGATTTGTAAAAAACAAAAATGAGAAAGCTGTAAGTTTAGACTTGGAAAATGCTTCCTGGAATAACTATCAGCTTTGCAAAGATAAAGATGAAATGCATCCGCACAGAGGTCATGAGAGCCCTTTCCTTCACCGATGGAGACATCTGGGATATGATGATATGCCCCATCTCAAAAGAGTGATCAACATCACTGTCTGCTGCCAGATCAGCAGGATTTCCAGCATTGCTCCTCATTTCTTCCTTTGCTCGCTCCACATAGTTTGCCATGTAAAGGGAAGAAAGGTTTCAGTGTAGAAGAGCTCAAATGGTAAAGAGAGATGACTTAGTGGTTCTGTTAGAGGATTTTTGTCAAACTGATTACTTTGTTTTCCATCTGGAAAAATAAAGGCTCACAATGAGAGCTAGAGATGTTCTGTCTCTGAGTGGTGGGTTTACAAACCCCAGTGCCAACGAGCCTTTTGAATGAGAAAGGAGACAGGAAGTCCCCACCTCCTTCTCAGGCTAGGTGACTGCCAACTACTGACCAGGCTGCTGGGCACAGGGATCCATCAGGATTATGCCAAGTGGCTGCTCCCATTTCCAGAATTGTCCTCTCCCCTTTACCCCACTGCTCAGGAGGCAAAGTGTGGGGGGAAGGAGGGGGAATGTGTGCATCCCTTTGTCATCCAGCCCCTGTCACCAGGCTCCCAGGTATGCCAGGGGATACTCTGGGAGAGGTGTCCCACCATGGTGTGTGGCAGGGCTGCTTCACAGTTCCTCTCTGTGCCTTTGGTTCTGCTGTGCCAAACATGCCTCCAAATGGCACCCATCCAACCTGGCAGCCTTGCCCAGAGCTGGCCCTGACCTGCAGAAGTGCCTGTATGCCCCAATCAGAATGTGCACAGTTGCTCTGTGTCCTCTACTTTGAACAGTGGCAACCTCCAGCCTATTCTTAAAAGCAGGATTCTATCTGTAAGGAATACCAGAAAATTTGGCTTCTCCTCTGCATGCTCAAGCTCTCAGCACAGGACTTTCATGGGTGTTTGGCTTGAAACTCATATTTAAGTAGCCCTTGAAGTTAAGTACTTGAAGTTAAGGGTACACATAAGTCCTTTGTTGACTTAGAGTGGACAGCAGAAAAACAGCTGAAAACACTGACCCAGGTCACGAGAACGAGGCAGAAAAACAGCTATTGAAGCCTCCTGCTTCGAATCCCACCCTGGGTCACCACTTTCAAACCCCTGGAGATTTTCCAGATTGTGTCCTGAAGTGCTCCTTTTATACAAAAACCAGTGATCACACTTTAATGCCTGCTTTGAATCACCTCCCCTCTCACTTCCAAGTAACTCTAGCAGTTGGTGAAACATTCTTTTGCCTGCAAAAATGAGCAGTTGCAAGAGAAAATGTAAAGTACAGCTTCATTTAATTCTGCAGGCTGGTTTCCAAATTAACTATGTATCTCCACAGTCCAGAAAGTCCTCCTATATGTTTATAAATAGCCTGTTATAAAGCAGTAAGACATCAGTAATAGTTATATCTTAATTTAGTTCTAAGAAGGAGTTTTTTCAGACTGTTATAAGCCAAGCAAATTTCTTTCTGCTGCATCTCAACATGCATTACCTATGGATGCCAGTATGATGGGTACCTCATAAATAGAAATTATTACATATAATGGTGAACTTTGTCTCTTGGCATTGTTGCCTTCCAAGTAAAACAATAGCATAAAACTGCTCAGAGCTAAGACTTCCCTGTATGACTTCAGGCTTACAGTGCTAATATTCATTTGCCTGCCTTAACGATGATGTTAGATTTTATCTTAATTTGCTTTATTAATTTCGTTTGTCTAGGGAAGTAGAGGGGAAGATGAATTTGCCTTTTTTTTTTTTTTTTTTTTTTTTTTTTTTTTTTTTTTTTGGCAGGGGTAGACTTGGGGTTGGTCTTTTGGGGGGAACATTTGGTTTTGGGTTTTTTTTTTTGTGGGGAGGAGATGGGTGGGGAGCCGGTGACGCACGTCAGGAGCTCCAAGTGAACAGATGTGTATTTTTTTCACCTAAAGAGTTAAGGGCGGCACTGGCCGCCCGGCCTGCGCGGCGCTGCCCGGAGCATCCAGCAGGCGGCCGGCGATTCCCGAGAGCTCCCCGGCATTCCCTGAGCACTCCCCGAGAGCGGCGCTCCCCGGCGCCCCCCGAACGCTCCCCGGCGCTCCCCGAGCACACCCCGGCGCGCCCCGAGCACTCCCCGAGCACTCCCTGGCGCTCCCCGGTGCCCCTCGAGGACTCTCCGGAGCCCTCCGAACGCTCACCGGCGTCCCTCGAGCACTCCCCCGTGCTTCCCTGGCACTCCCCAGCGCTCCCCCAGCACACCCTGGCGCTCCTCGGCTGCCCCCGAGCACTCCCCCGTGCTTCCCCAGCACACCCCCGCGCCCCCCGGCGCTCCCCCAGCACACCCCCGCGCTTCCCGGCACTCCCCGAGCAGTCCCCGGCGCTCCCGCCGTACTGCCAGCAGCCCGCGCACAGCGTGGGAAGCAGCGCAAGGATTGACGTCCAGAACATCCTGCCTATAGGATCCGAGCCGCCCGCCGAGCCCCGCTTTCCCCCCTCGCTTTAAATCCGGCGAGGGCAGGCACCAAAAGCGGGAGAGACTGGCAATGCAGCGTGGCAGCAGCTCCCGAAAGTTCTTCTTTTTTGTAACTCCCTGCTTTCGGACTCGGAGCTGCAAGGCAGACCTGAAGCTGGGAGTTTAACGAGCCCCGATTGCGAAAATGCCTGCCACTTGCTGGTCTTTGAATTTGATAACTGGCCTTCCAGAGCTGAGGAATACTTAACAGCAAGAGAAGTCAAGGAGGAAAAGACAAGTTTCACAATTCAAACAATACTAAAACATGTTCTACTTTTACCTTATGGAGTCAGGACTGTGGAGAAAGCTGCAGGTGCTTTTTGATTTGGTTATTGACAAGATGTGTCACAAAGTAATATGACTTTTAAACTCTTCTGACTGTTTAAAGCCAGCAAGGAGCAGCAAAATTAAAGCAAGAAATTAATTTGAGAAATTTGAGGACTTTCAAAGAAGAAAGCTTTTTTCCAAGAAGAGCAAAGCAGGACGATGGCATCTGGAGAGTGCCTTCTGCTAGACGTAGAAACAGATGACTTCATTTTCTATAA
Organism: Sitta carolinensis; assembly: GCA_032173965.1. Classification (NCBI taxonomy): domain Eukaryota; kingdom Metazoa; phylum Chordata; class Aves; order Passeriformes; family Sittidae; genus Sitta; species Sitta carolinensis. The sequence continues at coordinate 99,195,576 of CM063283.1, forward strand.
CATCTCTGTCAACCAGAGTGCAAACTTCTCCCTCCTTGGGGAGGACTGGTTTTACCCAGCGTTCCTCTACGCCATCCCCACGATCTATGGGATCATCATTCTCATAGGCCTTATTGGCAATATCACTTTGATTAAGATCTTTTGTACTGTGAAATCCATGCGAAATGTCCCTAATTTGTTCATTTCCAGTTTGGCTCTGGGAGACCTGCTGCTTTTAGTGACTTGTGTGCCTGTGGATGCCAGCAGGTATCTCGCTGACGAGTGGCTGTTTGGCAGAACTGGATGCAAACTTATCCCCTTCATACAGCTGACCTCTGTAGGGGTGTCAGTCTTTACTCTCACTGCTCTCTCTGCTGACAGGTAAGCTTGGCTGCTGTTGCCTTGAAAAGAAGCCCGCATAATTATGACTTCATAAAATGCACAATTATAAATTTGTATTTATAATTAGGTAAAATGTTTTTTTTTTTTTTAATGTAATGGGGGAAGAAGAACCACCTCAGGTGATTTCTGATGGATATTGGCGCATACAACTTGAGGAGGATGCAGACTGAGCACAGGATACTTTTTCTAAACTAAGTGTTTGTGCAATTTAGCTAATAGTAATAGTACATTAGCTATTAGCTAATAGTAATAGAACATTACTTCAAAGAGAGACAAGAACAGATCAAGCTAAAGACCAGAGAGAGAAAATGCCATTAATGAAGCTCTGCTATAAGATAGCATGTTCATATTTGCCAAAAAGATAATTGATCCATACTTCATGAAGTGCGAAGGCACTGGAGCAGCAATTTGAAATGCAGTAAGAATCAATTCTTTCTAGTGGCTTGCTTCCTTAATAATATATGAGGCAATATTTCATAAAATATTTTCCAAATATTCAAATGAGCTTGCCTGAAGCCAGGAATCAGAGTTGCCATAGCCAGTGTATTTCCCTTGGTTAAAAAGTTTGCTCCTTATCCAATCAAAACTGATCTGTGAAGTTGGTTCAGAAACTTCATTTTCCAATAATGTTTAGCGAAAAATAATGTGTAGTAAATATGCTGGTTTATTTTCTGGATGCTTCAAAAAAAGATTAAGGAATACATTATCACCATGCTGAAGTGACACAGAAGTACTGAGTGAAAAAATTATTTAGTTTTGATCAAAAAAGGCATGGGGTATGTATCCTTGCTCACAAATAAGTAAAACTAGGTTTGCTTTGGGTATTCTCTTGGATGCCACTCTCTCTTGTCAAACTGCTTTAAAACATCAGACTACTTTTGTTCAGATTTCAATGTAGTTCGCACACATATTTCAATATACTTTTTTGCAGTCTCAATGAAAGCAGATAACTCCTCGGTGTTTCAGAGACAGAATGGTCAATATGTTTGTCCTCTTCTCCTTGTTGGGATATATAAAAATAGCACTGTCTGTCCCAATAGCAGATGACAAACAGACCTATGTGTAGATAAAATCTTTAGGCAATATGCTTTAAAGTGCTGTGAAGATAGGAAAACTGCACTAATGAAAGACCACATGCACTTTTGCTCCAGAGTTTGACGTGGTGTCTCGATCCCCTGTAACCACCCTGAAGAAAATCTTGGGAAAACAATAAGTATCTCTCCAGGAAAATACATCTTTCTAAAGCTGTGATGTAAGTTGTTTTAAGGGGTCTAAGGAAAAGAAAATGCATTGTAAAGAAGATTATGTTAGAGATATTTATTGCTATCTGATCACATGCTACATAAAGTAAACATTGCAAATGCTTTTACTGAGCAGCACATCAATTGCACTTTTTGCCTGAAGTGATAGAACAGAACAGAAAACAGCAGCTGTGCCAAGCTTTGGGTTTTGTGACTTCAAGTTCTGAACTTCAGCTTTATCAGGAACTTGTTAACCATCATGCCACACTGATGATCAAATGGTTCCATTTCCAAGGGATCATTTTACCTTCTTCTAATGCATCTGTGGTTCACTGCAGAAGGAGATACTAATGAAATTCGTAACTTTGTTAGGTCTATGAATCTAATATGATATGCATTGAAACACAATTGTCCCTTATCTTTTAAGGTTGCTGAAGTTTCTATTTTGATAAATTACCAGCAGTGCTGGGTTAATTTTGTTACAAAATAATACAGTCTATATTTTGTCAGCTCACAGCCCATTAGTCTATTTCCTTAAAGCTGTCACCCTGAACTCCAGACCCCAGTATTAATCGTGTCAGAACCATTAGGGAAATAACCTTAAAATGTGAAGGGAAGACTTCCAAAATGTGAGCTGAATGTGAACCAGCATGATGATTCCTGCTGGGGGCTGGGGAGGGTCTGGAAGCCCAACAGGTGAGAGGCTGAGCCTGGCATGTGGGGTGGTTTCATAAACACCGATTTCTGATGACAGACATGGCACTGCATGAAGGGAAACAGAAGAAAGGGGTGTGGTGGTGAGATGATTAATGTTCAGCGATGTGAATCCCACCTGAGATGCTCGCATGAGGCATGTGAATATCCCTGTTCTCATTAATCTAAGCCACAGACCATGTGAAAGAAAAACCTCCTAAAACTCCTGCTCTGAACAACATTACATGCCACTGTCTCCAAGGAAAGGGAGACTTGTCAAAGTACTACAAACCTTTTGTCTATAATTCATCACTTGCAAAAAATTATCATAAAGCCCTCTTGGTTTCAGCATCCTTCTATTGACAAAAGCAAATGGAAGCAACTGCTAGCATTACTGAACATATCATAGAGAGACATCACAGGGAACAGAAGTCTGATGTGAAAAAAAGCATTGGAGTGTGATACAAGAGAGTAATTTCCAAAGTCTCATTTCCAGAGACATGACCATTGAAACACAAGGTGAAAGGCAGTGGGTAGGTGTGAGGGGCAGATAGAGTATATGAGAGAGTGAGACACTTACGCTACATTACAACAATGGTACAAATCATCCTGGCTGCGTTACCTTCTGAAAATGAGGGGCCCAGTTTTAGTAGGTTTTTGCACTCACATCATCAGTGCAAGAGTATATGCCTTCCTGAGGTATATGTTCATTCTTTCCATTTCCACTTTGCCCTGTGTTAGGAATCTCCCATCTGCCAGCGACTGCAAAACCTGAGTGCCAGCCTCCAGCACAGAGCACCTAGAGCTGCTCAGTGCTTTGTCCTGTCAGAATGAGGGGCTGTCTGTGAGGATTGAGTGGACACTTACAGACTTCTCAAGGAGAAACAGAGGGACAAACTGCTGGCCTCAGCTTTTCCTGCAGTGAGAGCCTCCCAGCTTGCAAGTGCTCTGTGTACATATGGCCACAGCTGAGTATGCCTCCTCATGTTTGAGCAGGAAGGGACAGCCCGAGGGTCCCTGGGTGCTTAGGATGGCTCTGTGGACAATCATGAGATTTCCTTCAGATTTCATTATTACTTCAGAAAATATGTAAGAGAAAGAAAGAAAGAGTTCACAATACTACAAATGTATTTCCTCTGGGACCACTCGACTGGCTGCACAGTGTTTGCATCTGTCTGGCTGCATTTGCAGGAGCAGTGGGAGCTATCGGGAGACACCTCTTTTCCTGCAAGTGTGTCGAATTTTCAGAGTGGCCAGGAGAGGGTTAAGGCATGTGCTGTGCTTCCAGCCGCCTTCCATGAGTGATAAGGCGCCAGTGCTGAGTATACAAGAGCGAGGAAACAAGCAGCCTTTGTATGTGTGTGATGTTTGTGTGTTTTAGGAACACTGTAAATGAGGTTGGTAGGAGAAGGACATCTGTCTGCCCTGCTGCTCTTCACTGTCGAGCCTCTCTCTTCAGCTACTGCTCGGTTTATTCCAGAAAGAAACTGGGAGTTTCGGTTCTGCCCTCCTCCTTCACCTCCTCCTCAGTGCAAGGATAAGGAGTACAGAGGCACCCGTGAGAGTAGTGACACCTGGGCTTTCAGCCCAGGCAGAAAAGCCGAGGCTGTCTAAGCAAGGCACAGCAAATTAAGGAAAATCTTTGCACAGCAAGAGGAAAAGCAACTATTTAATTGTCCATGTCATGGGAGACGTCTTTATTTAATTGGATTTCTCCCGTGACTGACAGGGTATATACATTTGCATTTGAATTAACCAGGCTGTCAAGCATTGATCATAGTTCCTCACTGTTAGGCTAACATCGTAAAAGATCGAAATGCCCTGGTGCTCATGAGCGAAAGCTTCCTGAAGCAATGCTGTCTTTACAAGCACACAGCAGAGTAAGTGTAAAATGTAATTGGAGTTTACAAGCAGCATCTTTACTTTAAGCACCTTGGATTATGTGGATTCTAGTACTGGAAAACTGCATGCCTGCCAGCTGGAGCTGCCTGCAGCCCTGTGGTGGGAGTGACAGTGTAGTGAGATATGTGGAGTGACATTACACGGGAGATTAGGTGGCTTACACTGGTAAAACCAGCTGCAGACAACAGAGTTGCAGTCATGTGGGACACCTGAAATGAGGATGTTATCTTTGGAAATGTTGACCTCAGTGCCTTGGGTGCAGGGATGGATACAGGAATGCTGCAGGGCTACCAGCTCTGCTACCAGTTTGTGGATGGACCACGAACACAGCTTTTGGTGTTCCTCTGAACTCATATGATTGTTTATCTGAAAAATAAAACTTTCAAACACTACTAAAAAAAAGCAGCAGTGCAAGGGAAGAAACAAATCCAGAATTTCTACAAACACACTTTTAAAAATGCAAAAGTCTTTGTTTAGTGGACTCATCTCTTCTGTGATTTAGATGTCTCCAGCCCCTGTTGTTAATATTACCTACAATACTACAGGAGGTGTAATATCTACGTACCAGTTAATTTATTTTACTTTACAATCGCTGGTTTATATCTCCACTAGAGGACTAAGGGAATCATACCACCCTAACAAAAAGCTATGAAAAGTCAACCCAGATTTCCACTGAGTTGATTTACATAATGACACTTTTTTAAAAAATACCATCAGTTGTAAAGTGCCAAGTCCATTGTAGTTAAAAATATATTCTGGGCATTCTAGTCGCAGTATTCATGAAATACCTTCAGGTCAATAAGGTCCTATTTTGGAGCATTTTACTTGTGCTGTAATTTACTGTACAGGCCCAGAAAGGTTTGAGGGGTTGGCAGAGAAAGCCACTATGAAGTGTGAGACAGCCTCTTAATTAGTCAATGCAAGTTGGCAGAATGATAGCTCATGTGGAGAGTTTGGATCCAAACAAATGTGACCTCATGATTTCAGACAAAAAACATCCATCCTTCCAAGCCAGAGAAGAAAACTGGAGGGACTTCAGGACCCAGCCCAAAGTCTTCTCTTGCACTGAAGCACCAGGCAGCCCCATCTTCACCCTTGCCACTGGCAGAGTGTCTGTGCTGCTGCCCTTCACGTGCTGATGGATGCAGGGTGACATATGCATATCTCCTTCAGCTGACATACAAGAGTCTTAGATCCTGATTGCTGGCCACTGCGTCAATATAATATAAACACTCTTTACACCCTTAGTTTTAGCTCTCATTTCCTCAGCCCCTGAATCCATCTGCACCAAGAGCAACTGATCAAACAACACAAACTTTCTGGATGTCTTGATTAACCAGAGCAGATGGCCAAAACACAATAGATGCACTTCTATAACCAGGAAAATTAGAGCTCCCATTTATAGCAGTGGGACTGGTGCGGAAATCTGAGTTTAGAGTCAGTGCTAATGTGCTGGAGACTGTCAATATTTAAGCAATCAAAAGGAAGAAAAGTCAGATTACCTATTGTTTACATTTCAGTAAAACCTAAAACCCTCAATCAGTTGTCATGGTCTCATAGTACGAGGTGCTGTACACACTGTTATTAAGGAGAGCAGCTGGCTGTGGAGAATTTGCAGACTGTATGTCCCAGCAGTGGGCTGGGATTTCACCATCACTGCAGTGAGATGAGCTTATGGTCAACCCATCAGTTGATGTCTTACTATTTGGTGTTCAGATGTAGACAACAGGCTGGCTGAGAAGAGTAGGAGGTAGCTGAGCTGAAAAAGTAGAAGTAGGCACAACCATGGTGTGAAGCATCCAGTAAATGCTTTGCTCAGAGATGACCCTTGCAATAAACTGTTTTCCTTTATTTTGGAAAAAGACTTCACCACTGTCCCTATGGAATCTGCTCACCTCATTTTTCAGCAGTTTGACACCCAGGTGCCCACCTCACCCTGTACAATCTAGGACACCATGGGCCATGATCTCCTGCCCATAGCAGGCTCTTCAACCCCTACACACAGTGTCTGCTGCATACAATCTCAGGCAGAGCAAGGGCTTTCAAAATCCATGTGCCATGGGGCAGAAAACAGGGACAGTCCATGGGCTTCTCTCAGTGCTGAGACACCTGAAGGCATCCCAGCAGCAAAGCCAAGTGCTCTGCTGTAGAGAAAAACAGAAAGCTGGAGATGCCTTGCCGAAATTCCACTCCTGATGCTCAGCTAGTGATCATTTTAATTGGACTGCAGAAAACTGTGGAGCATCAAAGGGAGAAGCATTGTCAGAGCTCTGCCCATTTGCTCTTTATCTCCTCACTTGCTCTTTATCCACAGTCAGTCTTCTGCAGCTCTCTAGGAAGGCAGGACAGAAAACAGCACCATGACATCCTGAGAGAAAAAAAAATATTCCTTCACACCTTCAGGCAACCCTGAAGCATGAGATTGAGACATGAATGTTCAAATGACCTGGGAGAACCAGAGATGTGGATGCAGGAATAGGAGGTACCACACTAACCATCAACTCAGCAGTATTTCTTCCCCACACCTGTGCACAGAGGCTACTGAATATCTCATAGGATTTGGATTAAATTAAATCTTTCTGGGATGCTTTCTGAGTATTCAGACTATCACTCTGCTGCCTCTTGTGTGTCTGGCACTCTGTTACCCTCTCTGCTTAGAACTCACGTCATGTTTCAAATTGCAATTTTTCTGACCTCTAACCACTGCATAATAACCTAACTCATAGCAAACCTGAAAGGCTGAGAGAGTTGGGATTGTTCAGTCTGGAGAAGGAGAAGGTTCTGCAACCCCAATTGCAGCCTTTCAGTACTTAAAGGGGTTTATAAGAAAGACAGAGACGGACTTTTTGCCAAGGCCTGTAATGGACAAGAGGCAATCATTTAAAACAGGTTTAGACAATGAGTTTAAGTTAGACATAAGGATGAAACTTTATGATGAGAGTTGTGAGGCACTGGAGGGAGCTTGCTCAGAGAAGTGGTGGATACCCACCTCTCAAAGTGTTCAAGGTGAGCTTGGATGGGTCTTTGAGCAGCCTGACTTAATTGAAGATGTCTTTGCTTATTGTGGAGGGGTTGGGCTTGTTATCTTTAAAGGTCCCCTCCTAACCAAACCATTCTATGGCTCTATGGTTAGAGCAGTCAAGGATAGCAATAGATTGTTCAGCCCCTACGTGCTGCTGAAGGTTCATATAGTGGTGATGATCTCTTGTGACACCTCTGTTTACTGAAACCATGGAAAGGACTTAAGCATCATATAACTGACTTAACTTTATATTGAATTACACTAAAGCCATGACACAATGAAAATCCCACAGTACATATCATTTTGTCACATGCAGAAGAGTTGCTCTAATGTCTTCTTTTGTCTCTTTTTTCCTTTACAGAGCACTAATTTTTTTTGCATCTCCTGCTCTCCTGGCTCCTGCATTTACTATTTTACACATAACTGAGTTAAAATGGTTTATTTTAGACTATGGCCATTTATCCCAATGACTCTACAACATTCTAAGTCTGGTTAGCTGCAGTATCATCTGCAAACTTTTCCAGCAAAGGTTTTATAGCCTGCTCAAGGCAGGTGATACCCACAATAAATAACACTGCAGCTAGAGAAGGCTCCCAGGAGCCAGGCTATGAATGGTTCCACACACTGCTTTTTAGCACCATGCATGATGCCCTGCTAGGGAAGCATGGCTCAGGGTGCCCCCTGGAACCCCCCCTCTTCCCAGTCCAGGAGTCCTAATTTTAACCTATTCCTGTGGGAGTGGGACAGGGATTGCAAGGATAGGAGAAGGAGGACCACACGTACCCTGGTTCACACATGTGCATATCTACATGCACAGTCACCCGTGCCAACATGCCCACAAAAGCTGCAGCTCCTCTGTACACCAGCATGGCACATACCCAATTTATATCCCCTATCATGTTGTGACAAGATTAAAAAAAATCCTGATATCTGTGGTGTGTTAAACAAGACAGATATATTAATTATCACCTGTTATCAAGATTAACCTGTCTTGAATTCCCTCTACGACTGGCCTTGGGCAGCACAAATATTTTCAATTTTCTTGGTCACACCATCCCACTTTTCTGAACATCACGTATTTGAAGCCAGTTCTCCACTTCTGAGGAAATTCACTACATTTTCAAGATCTGTAAAAAAAATTAGCACCAGTTGTTCTTCAGCTGGTTCTGTTAGCACTCCTAGGTGTAAATTATTCAGGCCTGCTGATGTGAAATTAGTTTATGTTAGCAGATGTTGGCTCACATCTTCTTTAATAAAGCTCACAAAGTTTTCTGCTACATCTATAATACTGCATGTATAGTATAGAACCACATGTATCTCCTACTCATTTGGTCCTGAAGATGACTATTGGGTTATTGTTTTTCACTTTGTCTCATCATTGTTTATATCTTCACTATTTATGCATATGCCTGACTTACTGATTTTTTTATTCCTGATGTATTTAAAAATGCATATTTGTCTGTTACAGAGTGACCTTTGATAATTTGTTGGCTCCTTCAGCTTCCCTTATCAGTCACCAACAATTTAAAACTCCAATACTTGCTGTCATTTACTTTTGCTTTTTTTCCCATCTGTTGCATATTGATTTTTGTAATTACTTCTTTGACGTTTTAGCATGACTTCTCTCTGTTATTCAGGGCAGCTTTTTGCCGTACTTTTTTCATGGCATGGAAGAAGACACCTGGGAGCAGGCTGGAAGTGAGTGACTAATGTATGGGTGTGATGCCCTTTAGATTTGTGTTTTCAGTCAGTTGATTTTAAAGAGGCTTTTAACTTTAGGAAATCTGCTTCTCTAAAGTTAACAGAATCATAGAATGGTTTGGATTGGAAGAGACATTAATGGTCGTCTACTTCCAGCCCCCAGAAGTGGGAAGGAACACCTTCCAGTAGCCCAGGTTGCCCAGAGCCTCATCCAACGTGGCCTTGTTTCTAAATATATATAGCTTTTTATTCTATTTCCACAAAATGAATATAAGCACACCACAGATGCTATAGCTTATGGAAGTGCTAATTTCTAGGTCAATGATGAGCTCTTCTTTCTCTGGCAAAACAAGGTACAATATTGATTTATTTGTCCATCACGGTCAGGACTTTTTCTGTTGAGAAACTGCCATTTTCAGAAACTCTAAATAATTTCTATAACTGGCTCTGTGGGACATTCAGCAGTTATGCCACCTGCTTAGATTACTCAGTGATTTCATCTTTATGCACCAAAAGTGTGCTTTCAGCAGAAATAAGGCAGATTCTCTAGTGAAATGAGGGGTCCATGTCTGAGGCCACAGCTTTAGTTGCCCTGGTCACAGTTCAATCCTCAGGTATGCAGATCTCCCACTCCCAGACTACTGACATCCCTGGAGACTTAGGCTGATGCAGAAAAGCCTTGGATGGAATGCATTCCTGGGGCTTGCTCCTTCTCATGCCTGGTGGCCCAGGTGCCAGCACCAGTTCTCCCAGTTGCACTCCCGACACTCACCACATTGCAACCCCAACACCAGTATGTGTTCTGGTGCCACATGGCACAAGCAGACACATCCCTCTGGCTGTACCCAGGCACTGAGCACACAGAAATGTGTGCAGTGCTAAGCTGGTGCTGAGGAGCTGTGTGGGAGCTCACTGGTTTTGAAATTAAAGGATGTTTCCAAACCTTGTCTGGGAAGTGTCAGGCCCAGCATGGCCAGCCAGGCAAGGGAGGGGATTGTCCTGCTCTGCTCTGCACAGGGGGGCCTCACCTCGAGTGCTGGGGGCAGGTTTAGGCACCACAATACAAAAAATACATGAAACTTTTAGAGAGTGTCCTGAGGAGGGCCAGGAGGATGGTGAAGGGTCTGGAGGGAAGCCATGTGAGGAGCAGCTGAGGTCACTTGGGTTGTTCAGCCTGGAGGACACTGAGGGGAGAGCTCACTGCAGTTACTTCCTGATGAGGGGACTAGGAGGGACAGGCATTGATCTCTTCTCTGGTGATCAGTGACAGGACCCAGGGGAATGGTCTGAAGTTGTGTCAGGAGAGGTTTAGATTGGATATTAGGAAAAGGTTCTTCAACCAGAGGGTGGTTGGGCACTGGAATAGGCTCCCCAGGGAAGTGGTCACAGCAGCAACCCTGACAGAATTCAAGAAGCATTTGGACAATGCCCTCAGGCACCAGGTCTGACTCTCAGGGTGCCCTGTGCAGGGCCAGGAGTTGGAGTCAATGATCCTTGTGAGTCCCTTCCAACTCAGCATATTCTGTGGTTCTGTAATGAGTGGGTCCCAGCCCTGCTTCAGACAGAAGGTCTCACATCTGTTCTCAAGGAACCCTGGAGCTGGGCCCACTGAAATCTTGAACTTGGCATGAGGCTGAAGATCACCTTCTGGGAATAACTACAATGGGTGTCAAGGGAGTTTTTCTGATATCTGTGGGACTCGCACTATTTCCTGCAGTGACCTTTTAATCCATTGTTTTTCATATGTATAGTTAATTTCTGAAATATTTTAGGCTGGGCATGTTTCTGATTAGGTATAACACATTCACTATCAAATGATTAGTATTTAAGCTCTCCTTCCCCAATATGTAGTGCAATTCAGTGGTCTCTAAAATACTCTGTCTCAATTCTGAATGTAGGCATTCCTAGACTGAGATTCTTATTTGTCCGCATTCCAGGATAACATAGCAGTATCCAGGTATACAGATTGAATTTTGAACATATGCTTTAAGAGTAAGCTCTGTGACACTTCCATCAATGCCTCCTTTTTCTTTTAATTTGAATGTTAAATTAATAAAAAGAGAAAGTAGGCAGTACCTGCCAATGTATTTAAGACTTGCCCATTAGAGATGTCTTTGTGCCCATATGCAATTTACTAAAGATTTTAATAACAGATGTTCACTCAAGAATCATGCATAATAATGATAATCTTAACTAAGTATGCAGAAAGCAGATAGACCCAGAATAGGTTGTCGGAGTGTGTTGATGGGTTAGACAGTCTAGCAATTTTGTGGATTTACTGAATTGTCTTCGGAGCTATTAATATTCATAACATCCATGGTGGAAACAATGAAGAAAGTTTGTGGCATTGCATTTGTCATAAATTTCTTGGTATATTTTGTAAGACTCTTTTCTTGCTTTCCAGGTGGAGCTTCACACTCAACGGGGCTCCATCTTCTTAATTTATGTAGTTTTTCCATAGCATCAATTTTTCTCTGTTTCCTGAGGCTTCTTTGCATGGTAGTTGAGCCTGTCCTTCATATTATGTGGGCAAAACAATAATGTGATGCTCGTAGAACATAACTGCGAAATCTTAAGGAAAGGATTTTTGTTTGGTCTATTTTTGGGCCAGGACTAGACTGGTGTGCCATTAACCTTACAAATGGGAACAGATGATTGGGGATCAGAGGGACTGCAAATTGCACTTTTCTCACTATATCAGCTACAAGTGGGAACAGAAGAAGTATGGGGGGCATGCTGACTGAGAGGCAGTTCTTCCATCACTACCACAGGAAGGCATGGCAATTTCAGGAGGTCATTACCTAGAACTTGGAGGAACTCAGTGTTTTCACGTCTCAGCAATTTATGTGACTGTTTCTGCAAAACATCATTCCATTCCAGCCAATCCCTGCTTTTTGACTTAAATTTGAGTTTCAAATTAGCTCAACTTCCAAAATAGAGCACAGTTTAAACAGATTCAAAATTTTGTCAGTGGATTTCTCACTTCAGAGTGAAAGAAAGTGGCAATATGTACATCTTTCCCCCAGCCTGATGCAGTGCAAACAGTGGGTCTAGTAATGAAGCAAGGGTGGGCAAGGTTTCTGAAGTCTTGTTTGAACAGGTTTTAACACACTTGGGTTTTAAACCATTATACAAATTCAGGCGTGGAGCACAGGATCTTTTTATATAAATGGTGTAGGGCATAGTAACAGATTATACTACTTGGAGGAAACTTTCGTTGACATTTAAGTAGTCCTGCAAATTCATTTTGGAGGGGCACTGTCCTTTTCTCTGAAGGATGGATGGGCAGGCCTTTTTTTACTCTTATATTTCTTTGCAAGTGTGAGGTTAAGCTGTAGAAAGATGGGTGTGCCTGGAAGGACTGAGATAGAAAAGGGCAGTACTCTGTGGCCAAGCCTTTTTCAGCCATTGTCTCTCCCTACACTCCTGGGACATCTGCATTTGTTTTCCTTGCTGATGTAAGGAAAAGGAGAAAGGCATTAATACATAGCAGCCACAGAAGAGAAGAGCAAACTGGGGCTGCCTATAGCACCAGCTTCTCCACACAGCATAAAGTTACTTCCCTAAAAAAGAAGAACAAAACCAGAGACTTAGACATATGGAGCTAAATTAATTTAAAATTCCAGGGAAACATCTGATTTTCCTCCCCAAGCTTTAGTTGTTTTCATTTAACTTTTGTGGCTGTTGTAACAGGCATAAGTAAGTGGATGAAGAAATCAGGAAAAAGCCATAAAGGAAACACTGAGGCTGCAGTCTTTGTGGATAATGTCCTTTCTTCCCCAGAGAGCAAAATTGTAGCCCTTCTATGCTTAGCTATGTATAGGCAGTGTGGCTTTGAAGGCAAAGCCTGTTTATGCTTCAGGTGGTGTGTATTTTCTTGCTCAGCTGAGGAGCACAAAGGTGGATAAAATATTTTTGTACCAACAGAAAAACTACACCTAGGAAATATTGACATCCATTTGGGGCTGTTATTTGGTTGGTATCTTTTCACAGTGTATCTGTAACTGTCTTTTTCATGCTGCAGTTACTTCTGTGTTTATATTTGAAGTTGCAGCTTTGGGGATAAGTGGTATTATGAACCAATATTTGCATACTCCAAGGTTTAGAGTACATTAGATGATGCTATCATTAGTTACATTATTATTAACACAGGGACAATGACACAGTTTTCCTGCCTCCCTGGCACAATAACCTCAGTGGGAAATGTATTTACCACAGAAGGACCTTGGGTGTGCCACATTTTAGTGGTTTATGGTCATTTCAGTAGTTTCAGTTGTGAGAAACTCAATGAGCACGATAGAGAGCCTAAGGGATGTGTAAAAGACATTTTGAAGGATTCAGTGGAGATACACATGCTCGGTGGGCTCTTGCCAATCCACAATGAATTTTTGGGGATTAGGTTAAGAAGTGATCAAGTGTTCTGGTTGAAGCAACACAATCACCAGCTTTCTCTTGGAGGCTTCGATACTGACCTGGAGAACAAGGACAGCACCAGAGTCACTGTGGCTGGTGTGGGGAGGATTTCCTTTGCAGAGGAATCCTCACAGTGCCTCATGAATTGCAATTATATTAAGCACACTTAGAGTAGCCCCATGAGTAATTTCTTTTGAGGGCTTCTTTGAGTGAGACTGCTAGACAAGGGGCTGACTGGCATCCCTCCTGGCTGGGAGGTCATTGGCAGCTGCAGTGTACATGGCAGGTTGCTGCTTCATTAGGGGCAAGAGAGAAATTCAAAGACTGAGCAGTAGTAAAGGTCAGCATCTCTTTCATATTTCCAATCAGATCAGCAACCCAGTCATTTTCATTTGGGCTGTTTGGCATGAGTTCTTGACTGTGTCTTTTTTTATTAAACTGAATCTTCAGAAGGCATATTTTGAAGTATCGGGCTTTGTTGCATTTCATGAATTGTACCTCTGGTTTTTAAATTTTTTCAAAAACTTCTTTCAAATCTGATAGGCAAATGAGTTTACCTGAAAAGATTATATATATTTCAAACAATAATTCAGTAATTAGAGACTAAATGTGCGAGCAGCAGAGGTGATCAGTCCAGGGCCATGCCTAGATCTACTGCAGACAGTTGACATGCAATGTGACATGCTCTCAGAGCCCATGTTATGACCGAGGCTAAAAATATTGCCATGATAAAATCTTTGCATGAAAGCTCAGTTCCATGAGGTCCATATCTCCTCTAAAATGTATAGGTATATCCATCCATGTCCCCTTCAAAGTGGATTGAAATATTCACATGCTGGAAGTTAAATACGGGCAAGTTACATGCCTCAGGCTAACTCATTGAAAAACAAATTGTAGGGAAGAAAGCTGTGGAAAGCTTGAAATATTGTTCGACACTCAGACTGGAAATACACATGCTGAGAAGCAGAACGAACTGCTACTCAAATCCATTCTACCTTGATGACATTCTGAAGAAATGTCAAACAAATTATGAACCCAGGCTTGACCCTGCCAGGAAAGTGATATGGAAAAGTAAAGGAGTGAAGGCATTTCTGAGCCCCACTGGGAAGCTAACCAGGAGGTGCAGCTTTTTCACACCCTGAACAACAGCAACAGGAAAATCTAGTGGTGTCTCAGCCCAAGCACCAGCCTGGGGGGCCAATTCCTCACACTTAACACCCACTGTGCCCTCACCAGGAGCAGTCCTGCAGCTGCTGTCCAGAGCCTGAGCTGGAGTGGCAGAGTAGAGCTGCTGAAACACCAACTGGAGACATCAGTAAGGCAATGGAAATGGGGATTCCTACCAGATCAGTACTGATCAATCACATATCAATACTTGGAGACTAACAGAGATTACCAGAGATTTCTGCTTAAATTAACCCACCATTAAGGAAGTCATGTAGATAGTCGACAAAATAATTTTATTTGATTGTCAGGCTATTAAGAAAATATCCACCTGTGTTTCTGCACTCAAGAACTTATATTTTTGAAATCCATTTTCTAGCTTTCTTTCTTCTGTTTTATCTTTCTGTTCTTTCACCCCCATCCTTTGGGTCTGTACTGAACCCCTTTCAAGTAAAACCTCTCTCATATCTTCTCTTACATCTGCTGTAGGAGGCTTTAAATATATACTAAATGCCAAGTAGTCAGTGCCAGCATTCCTAGACATTTCTAATTATGTTCTGTCCAAATTAAATTGTTTGTAAATGCCATCTCTGATTAAAATGTACCAATCACTTGAAATTGAGTAATTCTCTGGCTCCCCCAACTCTGTTAATGTTAATAAAAATTAAACAGTTTCTCTATATTCTTTAACTTAACCATGTTCCTGGAACAGAATACTGGAAAATATTCTCTCAGCTGTCTATATTTTGTGAGGCAATCCCTGAAATAATCATGTTAACATCATGTTGATAAGCATGCAGTAAACATCTGCAGAAAGACCTTTGAATCAACTAAATTTGCTAATACCTTGAGATATTATTAATTTTGTTTTGAATTTCCCTTCTTTAAGATTTACTGAAGAACTTCAGTAAGCTAGTGTTTCTGTTAATAGTCTATATCTGGTCAATAAGACTATAAATTGAGCTATTTCAACACCACTCCTTTAGTAATCTGCCTAACACTTCTGTTTTATGACTGCAATATCCAGAGCATCATATTTGTTTAAGAGCTGTGACGTTCTTCACTGGAGTTTATGATCTGGTGCTGGAAGATTGTGCTTTGTGGTATGACACCACTTAATTCCCAGTTTTCAGAGTGCAAGTTAAAGAGGTGCTAAGCAAGCCTTAAAAATACTGTGTCTGGCCACTGCAGTTGGAAAAAAGGGGAGCTGCAGAGCTTGGAGAATAAGTGGTTAAACAGCAAACTACTGAGCACAGTGTTTATAGTAAATGAAAGGAAAAGTCCTCTGTATGAAGAAATACCTGCAAATGACAAAATGTCTAGATACAGTCTTCATAAAAATAAGTATGCAACTATGTATGTAATTATGCATACATGAATATACATGCATATAAATGTGTGTATGTATTTAAAATACATACACAGTTACATAGACACATCTATACCTACATGTAAGGAAAGACAGGTATGCTGAGCAGGATATTGCACATAATCAGACGTTGAATGCATGCTTACCCTGCAAACAAAGCAATTACCAGGTTAAAAAGCAGTGCAGGACAGATGGACTCCTCTTTCAAATGTTGAGCTTTGGGGTAATGCAGGCTGAAGCAGGTAGGGAGTCCTGGAGTGTCCGTAGAGTGTCTCTGCTGGTGCTGCTGCATGGAGGGGCCCTGGTGTGCACCCACACCTGGGCAAGGCCTGTGCCCAGCACCCCTGCTCCCACCCACGGCCCAGTTCACCTGTCTGCAGGAGCCAGGGTGCTGGCAGCTTAGAAATGGACTCTGGAGCAGTTGATGGGATGTACCCTGCCATGCCAAAGAGGGCTGGGACAGCCCAGGACCCAGGCACACACAAGTCCCCAGGGAGAAGTGACCAAGGGGGAGCAAAGTGCACCATGGGCAGAGTGAAGCAGATCCTGGAAGAAATATCCAATAGTTTGTAACTGTTATAATAATGATTCTCCATGATAATTGTGAAACCTGTAGATACTCCTTCCTAATTACCTTTTTTTTCTTCTACCATATTCCTTAAATGCATATGTGAGTTGTATCTTGCTTGGAGTGTCAAAATCCTGCCAGAGCAGGGCTCCAGCATATATGAAGCTCTGATGTTTTCCATTCCTCTCATTATACACACCAATTTCAAATCACTTTAATTCTTTGATATTCTTGGATTCTAAAGTACAATTTTCCAAAAGGCTGAAATCATAAAAGACAAAATTTCAAATTAAAAAATGTCTCTACGTATCTAGAATAGAAGAAATAATAGTGCTTTTTTCTACATGACACTCTGTTAACACTTCTGGCTACTTAACCTGAATATATTGAATTAGGAAAACTCTTTCCAGCTACACCACCAAACAGCAATTAAGCAGGCAACATACTCTTTGTAGCTTGAGAAAAAATAAGATTTACACAAGACCACTATACTCACAGGTTGAAAAGCGTGGCAAAAATCTCAGCCCAGTTTCCTTCAACACTGTTCTGTGAAGGGGTGTAAGCTGCTGTACACTTTTGAAGAGAAGTCTATGATTGCACTTCCTGTCTTAATGCTATTTGGAAACATATTAATGTCATTAAATCAATTAACATTTTAATGTCAGGGAGCCTTGTGCTTTGTCAGGTCAATTACAAATTAAATGAACTCATAATCAATACACATGAAACTGAATGAACTGATGACAGGTGGCTCTGGTTTAAATTGAGAAATCTATTGAAAATATTGAAATTAAAAGCACCATAAAAAAATCCATTCTTGAGTAAAGAATTATTTTGGTCGTGTTTTTATTTCTGAATGGAAGGGAAAAGCAAGAATACTATGCATGAATGTTGAGGTCAATAAACTATTTCCTTTCTTGTTTGTTTTTTTTTTTAGGTATAAAGCTATAGTAAAGCCAATGGAGATCCAAGCATCCCATGCACTGATGAAGATCTGTGTGAGAGCTGCTATAATCTGGATTGTATCCATGTTGCTTGCCATCCCTGAAGCAGTATTTTCAGATCTGCACCCTTTCCATGACAAAGGGACTAATAAAACCTTTATCAGCTGTGCTCCTTACCCTCATTCAGATGGGCTGCATCCCAAAATTCACTCAATGGCATCATTTCTCATATTTTATATTATTCCCCTCTCTGTCATTTCGGTGTATTATTATTTTATTGCTAAGAATTTGATCCGGAGTGCTTACAACATCCCTGTGGAAGGAAATGTACATGTGAGGAAACAGGTAGAGATTTGATTTTCTTCAAAAATCCACATTCTCTATGAATCTGGGAGGAGAGAGGGAATATGGGGAAATTTATACTGTGACAGACTGTGTCTGTCATACTGATTTTAATAGATTAGGTGGGGTAAAAGAATTAAAATGGATGAAAGAAGCCATGATACAGGGCGAAACAGTTAAAGCATCTCCTCCTGTTTGTAAGTTCAGAGATTCTGGCAGAGTGGTTACCATGGCAAGCATAGCAGGAGACCCTTGCCAAAGCCCGGGAAGGTATTGACTAGAATGCAGGGGAAGGGGCAGAGTAGATGCAGTGTTTGCAGATTGAAGCAAAGGGGTGATATGGGAGAAAATCAAAACTTCACAAACTTGTTTTGTCAGAGAGAGGATCTTGGATAAAGCCTTGCCTGTTTCTAAACAGCCTATTTACCTTGACTTATTTATCTTATTTGCCTTACCTCTCCTTTTTAACTGATGTGTGCTTCAACCTCAGCTAAACTGACACAAGCCGTTCATAGCTGAGCAACCGTCCTCTCAATTGCACCCAGCTGACACCTCCACCTTAGGCTGACCCAACACAATCATCTCACATAGCCTTCAGGTGCTTTGCTGAAGCAGTAAGGCTGGAAAGACTTGGGTTTTGCCTACCAAATGATGTGCGATTCCTGAAATCCTTATCCTTTTACCCTTCAGAATGTGCGTAAATCTTTTCACCTGCAGGCCATTTCTCTGCTGATTCGATGGCTGTTTTGATTAGTGGCAATAAAGTGAGCAATACAAGCAGCCCTTTCCCCTTTGGTTTAGGGGAGAGAGCTCAAAAGAAAGCAAAAGGCCAGGCTGGGCTAGCACCCTCTGTCCATCATTCCTGTCCTGCAGTGCATTCAAGTGCTATATGTCTCCATCTGAGATAACTGGTATCGATTTCTTTATTGCATTGCTTCCTTTCTTTATAGCGCAGATGTGGCCTCAATAGCCCTATATCAAATTAAGAATACATTTTAAAAGAATATATGGTTTTGCCAAGGAGAGCCTTTTCTCAAAGGATTTAATTTTCAGCCTGCTCACTGGAGACAGTATCACCTGCTGCATGTCAGTCCTTCCTGAGCTCAATGGCTAACTTTTAGTCAGTGTCATTAAAGGGGCACGAAATAAAGTCAAAATGGGCTTGCCATATCTCTCCTGCCTGCTTCCTGCTTGCAGCTGTCCTGAGAATAGACCAGCCTGTGTAAGATGCTCAGTTTCTGATTTACCTGTGGAGCTTGGAAGCAGAGTGACGATGGGGCAGTGTCCTGGGAGCCTGGTCAGGTGCTGTGGCCACACTGGAGCAGCAGAAAGGCCAGCAGGGCTGAGGCTAGGAGCAGTTGCAGACCATTCGCATCCTATTTAAGTTCAAGAAGGGGGATGCAGCTAATTCTCTAGGAGTGTCTGGGGAGCATTTAGTGGGATTACTATAGATGAGAACATTAGGGAGCTCTAAAGGGTCAGCAGTGTTGCATTTTCCAATCCTGCAAACTGGCTGCACAATCTCTCCCAGGGAGCAGTGCATTTTAGCAGGTTTTTCTGGGCAATTCTGTCTGTCCTCTCATTCTGGGCAACTTTCTTCATGGCTTTTGCATTCATTAGGAAGAGATGTGGTTTTGTGGCTTTATTATCTTAATGTGCAGCACCTGTGGACAAAAGACAAAGTATAGTTTATCTCAGCTCCCCATGGTTGAGCAATATCTTTGGGTTGACTCCAAGCCTGTAGAAGCAAGTAAAATAAAAGTGTGGCTGGTCTGCATGAAGGTTATCCTGCATGCTAGCTGGCTTTGTGAAAGCACCTTCCCCTGACAAAACTCAGACTAACTCAAGAGGTGGTCATCCATCTATCTATTCAACATCTGTAGCTCTCTCCTGGTGGCTCCAGTGCTTTCAGCTGGAGGGTCCACCTCACTGCCACCTTGGTGTTCCTCCAAGTACAGAGTATCCTCTCTCTGTTTCTCCATCTCCTTCAGATTCTGAGCTCTGCACTTGGTCTCAAAGGGCTGTGAGCTGTTGACAGCACTTTTGTGTACATATACCACATGGCCCCATGGCAGAATGTCCTCCTGTGAGCTCTGTGAAATATCCCAGACTCTTATACAATAATTAACTATAATAATAGTAACAATAATAATGTAATTAATTAAAATTACATATGATTATGTATTATGTGTGGTTGACTAATGCAGATTGTCCACACTTTTGTTGCCCAAGCTGTGATTTTGCAAACTGACAAGCCATTAGAATTCTATCTTTGAACAGGAGAGGAAAGACTACTTCTTACGTAACAAATTTTCAGAGTTATTTGTTTATAAGAGAAGGGGGTTGAGGAGAGACAAGGAGAGTCCTTGACTGTGTTCACCTGCAGTCCAGATTTCCCTGCTCGGGACGTGCCACCTGCCCTATGTTAGCTGGAAAGCTGCAGCACTGGCAAAAGCAGTCAGCCCCTGGTCTGAGCTAGGAATAGCAGCTAATCTGTGTTTCTCTTTCTTCATTCAGATTGAGTCCCGTAAGCGTCTGGCCAGGACCGTGCTGGTCTTCGTGTGCCTCTTCGCCTTCTGCTGGCTGCCCACTCACATCATCTACTTGTACCGGTCCTACCACTACTCCGAGGTGGACACCTCAGTGCTGCATTTCATTGCCAGCATCTGTGCTCGCATCCTGGCGTTCACTAACTCTTGTGTCAACCCCTTTGCTCTCTACTTGCTCAGCAAGAGCTTTCGGAAGCAGTTCAACAACCAGCTGCTGTGCTGCCGAGCTCGCCTCCTCATCCGCTCCCACAGCATGGCCAGGAGCACCACTCGAATGACCTCCCTCAAGAGCACCAACCACTCCCTGGCCACCTTCAGCCTGATCAATGGCAACCACATCTGCCACGAAGGCTGTGTCTAAAGGACACAGTCAGGGACAGCAATTACTGAGCATGGCTGCTGGATTTTGCTCCATGGGGATGGTGAGCAGCACACTCAGGCATGCACACACACATCCAAGGAGTTATAGTGTGCTGAGAACTCAGAGGAGCTTGAAGCATCCAGCATTGTATCTTGGGCTGAGGTTGAAGCATCCGGCATTTCACTCTGGTCTGAGGTATCACCAGAGCATCAGATCATTGAGCACCAGCACACAGGAACTCCCTGGGAAGTGCTGCTGTGCTTTCGATGAGAGCAAAACGAGCACCTTAAGATCAAGTATTTTTTCGCTCCGCAGAATCTTCATCACTTCCTGCTCAATCCCAAACTTATGCAGACTTACAGCAGTGATAAAGACCTTATCAGGTGCACACAATTTGTCAGAACAGTTGCATCCATCACTTCATGGTGTAATGTATTTTGACATAGAAATAAATCCATTTAAATAAGGTAAATACTTTTACAAAGGAATTCAATGTAGGTCATTTACAGACTTTTCAAGTATTTATTGATGTTCTGAGTACAGTATTAATTCATGGTCTAAAAGATATCAAAAGTTTACTGGGGCATGTCTGTGGCTCCATCTGAAATGAGCAGTATCTTGCACCACATCAATGTGAAAGCAGTAGTGTGAATAAATGTGAGTTGGAATATGTTTACAGCTTTCAACTGTGTGAGCTTTTGCTGGGTTGTGGAAGAGGCAGCAGGACAATTTCCAAGCATTACCTTCTTCCTGTCTTCAAAGGTATGAGATAGTGAATGTTCCATCACCTAAGTGGTACCACAAAATTTTAGTTGGGTTTAACTAAGGGAAGGCACTAGCAGAAACTGGTGTACAGCTATTTTTCATGTAATAGTGCTTTTTAAAACACTAGTTTTTCAGCAAAAGCTATCAGCAATGCAAGGTGGATCTCCAACCTACACTTTTTACTACTGTCTTCACAGAAATCTGGGGAGACAGAGTGCCAACACTGGCTAACAGATGGGAGAAATAGGTCTGCTCTAATGTTTGCTCCAGAACAATTCCTGTTCCAGGTACCATTTTTCTGGAACAGGAGTACAGTGTCCTGCAGAAGCACCTGGGCTGTAAGACACGAAAAGAAGCTGCACACCTGATAAATAAAACTGCTGCCAAATGAGGCCATAAACCAATCACTGTAGCAGAATATTGGGTTTTAATGGCCCTTATACTCTTTGATGATAATCATTTTCATTACCACACCAAAAGATAAATGAAAGCTGGTAAAACTTTGTCCTGGGTTTGCTCTGTGTTTGTAGAAAAAAGTCATGTGTGCAGTGTAAAAGTGCTCAGCCCTGCATCTGCAGCAGCCTTGGGATGCTGGTGGGAGCTGCTGTCTCCAAGGTTTCAAACGGGCTCTGATGCCAAAGGCAGAGCTCTGAAAGCTTTGCCCGATTTTCCGGATGAGATTGGACACACAGGTACGTGAGCTCGGGAGGGAGCCTCACCACTGTGCTGCACTGCCCTGCTCCCCACCAGCCCTGGGCTGCCACCTGGGTGTCACCCCCTCCTGCAGTCATAAGTGCCCCATGTGCCAGTCAGGCTGAAAACCAATGGATAGGGTTATTTTACAGGTGAGTCAATTCCCTTGCTTGGCTGGCTCTGTCACTGTGATGTTAATTTCAATTTACTGAGCTATCTCGGGTCCTAATTTATTAAAAATTCCAGTGCTTTCCCTAATCTTTACTTTGTGAAGCCACATATAGTACCAGAAGCACAGTCTGCAACCATTTCAGAGAGTTTGGTTGAGTTCTGAGCTGTTTATGACATTTCAAAATGAGAAAAACTTATCTGGCCTGAGGTATTTTTATTAAATATTTTCTTTAGCCTTGTAAGAATTTAATCAAAGGCAAGAAGGAATTACATACTTCAACAGCAAACACACCAACTGTACTACACAATGTGTCCTGGTAACAAACAAGAGATTACTGTTCTACAAGAGACTTCAAAAGTTTCTGAATTTTTGTTTCTGAGGGAAGGGGCTAAAATCATAAATCATGAAAATGAGAAAATCATAAATATGGGGAAAAGACCACTGTTATAATTCCCTTTAGAGCTATGCTGAATCTCGTACCCTGCCTCCCTGAGAAAGGTGGTGTTTTGAACACAGGAGAGCTATGAAGATTTAGCACTGTAGATTTAAATAAGTGCTATTGATTATATACTTTCCTTTAAAACAGAGCTAGTGACTCCTCCAAGAACAAGAAAGATGGTTATGTCTCTGGTCTGAAAAAGTGCCTTCCAGAAATGCAGCTGCAGGCCTCACTCCTACCTAAGTTGCTCCGTCTTATTTAGTGATGGACTCACAATGGCTGTTGAACTCGATAACCTTAGAGGTCTTCCCAACCTTCATGATTCTGTGATCCTATGATTCCTTTTAACTTTGTTTTTGCATCTGATAGGCATAAATATAGGGTGAGCTGCATGCAAAATGCAATCTTTTCATCAGAGTCTAAGATATATACAAGTTATTTTAACATTTAGAAAATTAGATTGTCTTTTCAAATGAGATATCAATTTTCATTTTATTCAGGTCCCTGGCTCTCTGTTCAATACCTTTAAGACAATTTGGCGGGTCTGTGAAAAAAAATCATTGGGAAAAGTTCCTTGCAAAAAGTATTTTGAAACATATTTCACAAACTTGCACTCATTTTTTAATACCATTGAAAGAGGAAACCTGAGGTTGGAATTCTTTCTATTTCATCCTCATATTAAAATAATGAAAAATATCAATGCAGCAGTTGAGGGAAGGAAGATAGATTCAAGAAAGCTTTCTGAAATATCCCAGCATGTAACTGAAATATTTGTAGCTGCAATTTTGTGCGTGTGTGTCTCACTCCTTGTCTCATTACCTTGGTTTCAAAAACACGATGTACTTTACACTGCTGCAGCAGCCTGATCCCTTATCTGGGGCTCTCGCAGTGTTTGCTGGCACAGCTGCAGTGTTGATTCTTTGAACCTGGAGCGTTGTCTGCAGCTTTCGTTTGTTTGGTGAATTTTCAAAGTGCCGAAGATTAAACCTGTGCCCAAGCATAACCCAAGAAAACCTGTGGCCAAGATAAAATCCTGGCTGGCAACTCCAGCACTGTGCACTCACGTACTGCCCGGTCCTGGGAGGCTTTGCAGTCCCTGGCTGTGACCCTGGGGTGGCTCCCCACCCTTCTTTCAGCTCTGGTCTCTCCATCAGCACTGGAGATTTGCAGTTGTGACTCAGACCACGTAGTTAAAGGAATGCTGTGTTTCAGTGTCCCTGAAATGCCTGGTCCCTAGGCAGCCGAGGAATTTCCCAGACTAGGTCCACGTCTGAAAGGTGAAATTCCCTTTGAACCAGGCAGCCCTTTGGGGTCAATCTGCCCCGTCCTGTGTGACACATGGCAGTTGTGTCATTCCGACTGTCCTCGGGGCGGGGGGGTGGGAAGGTGGCCCCAGGGTCAGATGGGTGTGCCAGCAGCGGGGCTGTGCAGCTGCGCCTTCCTCCCGGCACGGGCGCTCCGGGCGGCGTCAGCCAGAGCACCGGGCTGCCGAGCCCCTGCGGGATGCGAAACGGAGCGTGAACAGGGGCGGACCCGGGGCTGGAGAGGCACTCTTCATCGGGAGCTGTAGCGATAGGACAGGGAGCAATGGGTTCAGACTGAAAGAGGGGAAATTTGGGTTTAGACATATAGAAGTTACTTACTGTGAAAGCCGTGAAGCGCTGGAAGAGGCTGTCCAGAGATGTTGCGAATACCCCATCCCTGGCAGTGTTCAGGCTGGATGGGGCTCTGAGCAGCCTGGTCTAGTGGAAGGTGTCCAGGCCCATGAGAGGGGGGTTGCAACTGGATGGTCTTTATGGTTCCCTCCAAACCAAACCATTTTTTGATTCTGTATTGAGTTGTGTTCATGCTTACATCGAGTTATGTCCATGCTTTCTCAGGAGAAATTAAATGGGAAAAAACCTTGTTCTTCATCAGGAATTAAAATTTTTCTGAGATTCCTGAAATCTGATGGGAGATGAAGATGCCAAGTAAATCACAGCTTTCAGCTGTTCTTGCTTTAGTTTAGGATTATTCCATACAATTTGGCTCTAAAACTATTTATTCTATGTTTGAAAAATCACCACAAAGGATCAAAAAGTATATCAACTTGCTAATACTGGCACCAGGTAAACAATTCAGATTCCTCATCTCTGTCTATGAGAGGCATTTTTCTTGCAGTATTTCCAAATATTGCCTTTTAGAAAATTTTTAAATATGAAAAACCAAAGATGTGTGATTCTTCTGCATGGCAACAATAGGTGCAAGAAAGAAAAAAATATTACATAGAAGAGTTTGACTTTTAAATACAAATACTTATTTATGAAAATATTTGTTGAGATCAAACTGTTATTTTGTAAAATCCACCAAATATTATTTTTGTTTTAAATAATGAACAAAATTTCAAAGCATCTCTATTCACCTAACAAGAAAACAGGAAACCTGTTACTGATGTGTGTAATCCTGTTTCTCCCAATTAACTTGATTTATGTGGAATGAAAGTTATTGTTAAAATCCAGAAAGATTATACTTTTATGCATGGTTTGGCAGGAATAATACCTTATTCCTTATTTTTCTGACAAAATACATTTTTTTACAGCAGCAAAACATCTGTGTGTATTCAGTTGGGAAAAAAAATCCCTTTCAGCCTTCTTTAAAGGCAAGAAGCTCAGTGCTGCTTATCTGAGGAGTGAGCAATCCCCTGAATGTTAACTGTTCGTTGTTAGTGCTGTGCCTTGATAACAGGTAGCTTATCCTCTCCATCCTAGGAAACCACAGCAGATGATGGGCCTCTATCATTCACCATAAATCATTAAAGATTACTGATATTGCCCTTTCCAAGAGAAAGATGGCAGCATTTCAAGGATGCAAGGAAATATCTAGATGGCATTGTTCAAACCTGAGAGTTTTCTGCACCTCACTGAAATATTTGTGCTACCCTCACTTCATGTTTTGTTTAAATTTTTATGACACCATCTTTATATGTGATACTGTCTTTTAACCCTTAAAACCATGGATGAAAGATAGCTGATTTTAGTTGATTTGGGTCTTCTGTAAATTGATATTTATTTAGGAAAAGTTGTTGTTCAGCTATAACACATATTTTAGCTTGTGTAGCTATGTATGCCCCTCCCAGGGGAGTCCAGGGGGGCTCAGCTGGAGAATCTGCTGCTCCTGCAGCCCTCCCTGGCACAGGGTGTTTCCTGCAAGGGCTGTACATCTCACATGCCCTTCTGCAGCCAGACCCTGCCCAGATCCAGCAGTCCTGGGGCTCACACACTCCTGGTCAGACCACCTTGCCCCTGACCCCTCTCCTCTCAGAAGGGCTGTCAGGGTTCCACCCCTGCCATCCTGCCTGCAGCTGGGGCTGTAAGCAGCTGGGCAGCCTCCTGCTGCACCCCTGGAGGAAGAGGCACTACACATCTCCAAATGTCCCAGGTGCTGTTCATTGGGCCCAGGCTGCAGATCTCCTATAACTTGTTTCTGCATTGTCATAGATTCCCTAGGAAGCGTGAAGTTTAATTGTACAGGCCACCTTGAAAGGCTCAGCACCTTGGAATTTGTTGGACTTTCATGAGGATTCACACATAACCCGCAAGTCCTCACACAGATAGGGCAGCTGTGCAGGTTGTGCCACAAAAGGGATGAAAGAGTTCTCTTTGTAAAGAGTCCCCCCCTTGGAAAGTCCCTCGCTGCTGGCCAGCTGGATTAATATTATGTGTCTACCTTGCACTTCATAATAATTGAGCACAGCAATTGTAGAATCTTTAAAGAACAGAGACTGAATAACATTCTGCTTAATGCTAAGATTATCAATGAAGACTGTGTCTCATTTTACATTAAAATCAGGTCTAAAACTCATTTTATAAGTGCCTAATTGCTTGTTTATGGAAATAGCTACTTCAAACGATTTCTGTGATTAGCTTGACTGTTTTACTGTAAGTGGATATGAATTAAAGAGAATCAATCCTAGAATTCTTTTGAAATAAAAGATTGAATCTATCTTAATGTAAATTAATTACACATAATGACAAAATGCCTGCCTTATGCTGAACATCTCTTTGTAAATGCTACTCTGTGTTTTCAAGGCAAGTCAGGTCCACCCAGTATGTTGCTTTGAAGTGAATGGATCTGGGTTTTGTGTCAGCACTTCCAGCTGTGGAGTCAGACAGTTTGTTATCCACACCAACATCTCCCTGCAGCTGGATTTTAGTGGGAGTGGATTTGACATCAGACTCTGCACTGAGGCAGAGAAGGAAGACTATAAGCCCTGTCCATTGAGCAAGTCTTCTTGTCCAAAATGTTTCAAAGGGTTAAAGGAATTAAAAAAAAAAAAAAAAAAAAAGTTTCTATCAGTGTTTTATGATTCACCTAAACCCAAGTCAAAGCAGGTAGACATGGGCTACTGGCCCTGGAGGTCAGCAACAAAATTGAGCATAGTTCCAAAGGTGTGGGGTGCCACTCTCCTACCCATAGCGCAGATAAAACAGGCACCAGCCCTGCTGAGCACCCACCTTGTCCTCACCAATCCATGGAGATGGACAGGCACATCAGTGCACATCATACCCCCTGTTTTGGACACCTCCCTTTGCATGAGACACGGAGCCCCATCCCCCATCTCCCAGACCAGCTCTAGCTGACCACATGGGCTAAATGCCTAACTTTCAAACGGCTGATGTCTGTCCAGCTGAGTCCCACTACACTTACCAGAGTTTCTCTGCCCAGGGCCCCTCTCTGTCCTGCCCTGTCTCCCTCCTGGCCAGCAGAAGGATGCACCTGATGCCCCATTATTCTATTCTTACCAGCTGCTGCCCTGTCACCATCTCATGTCACCTTAGGCAGGCTCTTAGGAGGGTTTAACAAGGAGAAGGGGTCTTTTACTCCCTGTAAGTCACCTTAAGGAGGCACACAGGAGACCTCTTCAGATGGTGGTTCAGGTCTTTGATCATTTGTCCCTCTGGAGTTGTCAAACTCCCCACTGGCATGATAAGGGGAATTGGCTGTGAAAACACTCCCAATGGCCACAGGGACCTTGTGGGACTTTATACAACTTGCTCAAGCTCTGTTACACCAGAAGTCTAACCTATGGCCTGTCTTCCCTGTGCCATGTAGCAGACTCATGTAGCAGACTCAATAGGGAGGAAAAGTCAGAGTAAAAATGCCTTATTGTGATAGATTCATTCAGAAGAAGGTAATAGCAAATCCAGAAAGTTCTCAAACCAATTTCATGTCTACAGTACTTAGACTTTTGCTGTCTATGCCAGAGGCTAAAGATAAAAAGCAACAGCAATGGTCCTTGGTCTGACTCATGTGTGCCATGGAAGGGACAATCTGTAGGAAGAACATAATTTATTGATGACCAAAAAGAAGCTTGGGAAAATTTGGTGTGTTTTGTGTAAGTGTAGAGTTGCATTTCAGGGAAGAGGCAAGCTGCACAGTACCATCTGATGGACAGAGTTTAGGTTGAAAAACATTCCAATTTTATGCTCTCACTCAACAGGTAGCAGTCTCTGGGCAGAACTCACCTCTTTCCAAGAAGTGGGGCCCTTTGAGGGAGTGGTGAGCCCTAAACTCCAGGAGGGCATTTCAAGTTCAGTTGTTTGCTCCTGGAGGAAAAAAACATTGAACACTTCTAATCATTCCGAATGTGCATTCAGGACCAGTTGCTGACAATCTAGAATAAGCCAGGAATCGATTCAGGAAGGGTGGCAATCCATTACCATGACATGCACTTAAAAATATTTTAAGGAGACCACACAGTATTTGCTTTTTATAAAAACTATAACAGCAAGATGAGAAGCCACAGACCAGCTTTATTAGCAGTGCACTCTGAGGACAGCTGAAGACACGGCCCACTTCATTTCAGTTTCCATGTGCATGTGTGCAAAAGCTTAGTTACAAACTGCAAGATTGTACATATTTCATAAATGTGTGTTGATATCTCCTATGAATATTATTTATTGCTTTGTGAAGTATGTATGCATTCAGCCATCTATATAGAATGTAAATATCCTGAATTGCTGTGCACAGAGGCAGTGCAGTTTATTTTATCTGAAACATGCTTTGCTTTCCTTTTCCAGAGGCTGTATAATCTGCTATGAAAAATAGTGAAAAATAATTTCCCTATTAAAAGAAAATTTGCATTAATGTCAATGTCTCAGCTCTCTTGAAATAGATTTAGAAGGAAATTTAGAAGAAAAAACTTCAGAAAGTGAAAACGTGTTTCAATTGCATTTTTTTCCTGTGACTTTGATGTATTTTCTAATTTTATACATTATTCTTTTAAAACTGCTCATGAATGGTCTCTACATAAATATGTATTCAATTGAAAACTCTGTCAAACGTGAATATTGAATTGCACAAAACTTACAGCTAATAAAGCATGACAGACAAAATAGATGACATCTGTTGCTTTTTAGTTAGAAGAAAACCCACATGTTTCATAAGCATTTTTAACCACTTGCTTATGTGTCAATTTTCAAGCATTACAAAGGGTTATCTTCTAGTGACCAAATAGACAACACCAGAGGCTGTTCCACTAAAGATCCCACTGAGAATCCTCATCCCAGGTCTATTTTGCTCCCATGAGCAACACTGGACTGGCAACAGGTGTGCAAACCCAAAGGGCTTGGCAGAGGGTTTTGAAATGTGCAGTACTCCCATTTCTGCCACCACTGACCTGCAGAGCAGTGGAGATGTGGATGCAGTACCAGGGGGCTGTGAAGGAGCAGAGGAGAGAGGAGGCCACAGACAGAGCAATGAAAAGCTGCAGTCAGCATTGCCTGTGAAAACAAAGGGCTCAGAGCAGTTGTATTAGAATAATTGGATACCTCTAACAGTTATTGGCTGTGAAACTCAGCTGCATAAGGTTGATTAATTAATGGAAAAATACAGAGGCATGTTGTGAAAGCTCTCCTGTGATATGTTGGCATTGGTTTGCTGTGTCTGCCTCACTGGAAAGAAACAGAATGACCTTTGCTTCAACATCCATACCACTTTGAGCATCTGTTACACAACAGTTTTGGCCCTCTAAGAATCAATTGCATCTCACAGCTTGAAGGAGATGTTGCTTTTGTGGAGAGTTATTGCACTTGAGGTCATCAATCCAATCCAACAAGTCTGTGGATCTTTTCCATCCTCATTACAAGCACTGTGAGCTGGATGCAGATATTAGGAATGCAGTAATGCTGCAGGAGGCAGAATGTCACACTAACTTTAATTTCTTCTGCTTGGCATTGTTTGATTCAGATTCATAATGCATCTCACACTTTGTTCCATGTTTGACTTACTATTAATAATATTATTTAAAGCTTAAACAGTATAGACAACTGACAAAAGACTGTTTATTGGAAAGGTTCTCTTCAAATGTTTATGCCATCCTTCATTTAAAACTTCAATTTCTTTTTCTATCCTACTGGCTACAGTTCTGTTATATATTATTATACAAAACTGTTTCTTTTATTATTGTATATCTGCAAGTGATCTGTGTACTATAATATTAAACACTATGAAATAATCTGAATACTGCATTTGAGTAGGTATTTTTCACAGATTACATGTATCAAAACAGACCTTTCATTGTGCATTTAGCATGAAAAGGTGTGGAATACAGTAATATCTCATTAGTTTAATTTTTTTTAATGTAGCACTTTGCACAAATTGGAAGGTCCCTTATACTCATTTGGAAAATCAATAGAGAAAAGTGTTGCAACACATCTCAGCACTGCACGCAATGAAGTGCCCAGAGACTGCAAATTCTACAAGTCTGCAGTTTGGTATCTTTCTGCTCGGGCAGACAAGGCTAGTACGAGTTGTGCTGGCACATCAGCAATCTCATGACTTGAACACACGAAGGAGTAAAGAAATTCTCTGGGCAACCTGTTCCAGTGTCTCACAGTAAAGAAGAATTTCTTCCTGACATCTGATTTAAACCTGTGCTCTTTCCATGTGAAGGCATTCCCCCTTGTCCTAGCACTACAGGCCACTGTATAAAGTCCCTCTCTCTTTTCAGCTGCTTTAGGTGCTGGAAGCTGATAGCAGGTCACCCCAGAGCCTTCTCCTCTCTAGGCTGAACAGCCCCAACTCTCTCAGGCTGTCCTCACAGAAGAGATGCTCCAGCCCTTTGTCATTCTCATGCTGGGTCCCCAGAGCTGGCTGCAGAACTCCAGGTGACACTCATGAGAGTGGAGAAGAGGGAATGAGTCCCTTCCCTCGACACCACTTCTGTTGCAGCTGAGGACACAGCTGGCTTCCCGGGCTGCGAGCACACATTGCTGGGTCACGACCAGCTCCTCGCCCACCAACACCCACAATTCCTAGAACAGCTTTGTCACATAATACAAAGAATGGCAGAAAGAATCACCTTATGCTGTCTGACATTATTTTCAGATAGTAGAAATGTTCTGGAGCAGAACCATGCTTCTCTGTTTCTGCATCTTGTCCAATGTTGACATTAATTACCAGTTTACATTGTATTTCTATTTGCATGGGAGATCTTAGGAAGTGTCTACTGAGAAAATACATTTCTTTACTGTTTCATACCATCAGACATAGGGATTTATTAAGATACTAATTAATAAAATATGTCAAATCTCTTACCTAGTAGGTTTTATTAATCCTTTTGGGTTTATTAACTTTACTGGGTTTTATTAAGTTTTCTGCCACTGGCTTAAAGGACAGCCTTACCAGGAAATGAAGTTAATGAAGCTTCTATTTCCATATTATACTTATATTAGGAATATTATCTGCACCCTCATTCAGAGCTGGTCAAATGTAAATAAGGATATCTTTACTGGGAGTTGCTCTAGAGTCCCTCAGGCCACTTATACAGTTTAATCAATATGATTGAAAACTGGTTCTTAACCTTTCTTGTGTAACCTCAACTTCTTGCTAGTCCTCCTGGAAAAGAGATCATTTGCCTTTGATTAAGGTAGATTATTAGTTTCTTTGTTATGATTTTTAATTTATTTGTAGTAACTATGCTTGAGATTTGTTGAGCTTCAGGAGATATTCCAGTCAACTTGTGAGCGCCATTTCCATGTAAGAAGGGAACAGATCTGATTAGTCACTATACATTCACACAAACACAAAAACTCTTAGAACAGGCTCTAAAATCCAAATTAAGGCAGAGGATCTACAAACACATTCTCTTGCACTGAAAAATTAAATAAAGCACATGGTATTGGGGGGAAACAAATAAACGTTTGCTGAGAGACAAATGTGCTCTCACTGCTGCCTCGCCGGCCCAGGATAATTTTTCTGCAATGACACTGTCCAAAGTGTGCCCAGTATATCTCTTCCAGGAACAAGAGGTGCAGGAAGGACCAAATAAAAAATCACTACAGCTGAGTTGTGGTGTTTCATCCATTGAGAAACTTGAACTGAAATGTTTCTGATATTGGAGACATTAAAGAATGTGTTACCTGCAACACTGGATTCTTTGCAAAGTTTTTCTAGATGCTATGTGGAAAGAAGGCATCAAAGAAAATAGCAAAGATGGATGAGGTGATCTTCTCAAGCAATGCAAGATGTTTTTTTCATAAAATTAGGCCAAGTTACTGTGCCTGGTGAAAAGAGCAGAGAGACAACTGAAAAAAAAAGTGATAGAGATATCCAAGAGAAAGACTGAAGTTTGAAGAAGTGACTGTCCATATAGGCTAGCACTATTTTTCGTGAAAGTACTTTCCTACTCTTTTTGGAGACCAAAACATCAAGACACTTCTCCAAATATCACAGGCTCTGCCATTACCTGTAGCATGGGCACTGCAGAGAGCTAGAGTCTCACCTAGATTAGGCTGAACCCTGTTCATTGAAAAGAGGCAATCACAGATTTCACTCCTGTTAAACATTTAAACCCTTTTTATTACATTATTTTAAAGAGTGTAATTGTTATGATGATTTTCTAAGAGCACAGGATCAGTTTTCCACCTGAACACAGGTGTTGGCAGCATATGGAAGATGTCAAGGTGAGTGTAATCAAAATTTCCAAAAAAAGTAAAGGCACATAGGTATAGACAAAATAATGACTTTGTTTTTAGATTTTACTTCTCGCTGCAGTGAATTTTATAATTAAATTAAATGCAGTATAGACAAAGTGCAAATGCCAGAAAAAAACTGATCTGTGCTTTCATAGGCAGCATTGCCATAAGAGCTACATCTCCACATGTATCAGGGAAACAAAAAGATAACAATAATTTTCATGCTTCTAAATGATGAGTTGTAAGAAATCCTGACAGCTCCTTTATAAAATAGCCTTTTTGATTAAGCATTTATCAGTGTTTTCAGTCGGTTTAAACTATAATCCCAATGACAAGTTCTCCTCCCTGTGTGCTGCAATGATTATGAGCTGGACCCACAACAGAACACAGAATACTCATACCTTGCATTGAGTCTGGATGGTCCATTGGCTTCAAGAGGCTGTGAGAATCTGTTAGACTCTTCGTACGAAAAGACACAGGGAGTTAGGTGTTGGTTTGGGTTGACTATAGCCTTTCAGAGCAGAGAAACAGGCCTGTCTTGAGCACTGGAGAGGCATGTGAGTGTGTGTCTTCTCCATGGTCCTTGCCTACTGATGGTCGTTTTTGTGTTTTTCTGGTATGGACATGTGGGTTTATGAATGCTTTTAAAAAAAAGGGTTCTCAAAATGCAAATTTTAATTTAATGTATGGGATGAGTCTTTTCTGTGATGAGTGTTTGTTAATGGTAAATTCTCCCCTTAAAGGGAATATTCTTAGCCACAAATATTTGTTTCAAACCATCCTTAGTCATCCTGAGGCAGCTCCCATTTGAAGTGGCAGATTCTCACCGAAGTCCTTTCTGATTTTTGGAAAAGATGCCACCAAGGCTGAAGAGTCAGATGACAGGCTGACACTTCTTTTCTACATTGCTTTGGTTAACACAGGTCCCTGATAGTGTTTAAAGGGCAGGGGAGCAGCATCAGTCTTGATGGGGTACAAGTCTATCAGCCACACAGGCTTGTTGCAACTCTGACTCTCTAGCCTTTCCTAGTGTCTAATTCCAGTACTGTATTATGCAACAAGTTGGGATCTTTGGAACACTTCCATGTAACTGTGACAATTGTTTTGTCTCACAGTGCATCCAGTCTGCCTACAGCTGATGGTGGCATACCTGCCTTTAGGCAGCCTGAGGTAAGTGCAGAGCCTAGCTGGTACCAGCACATTCCAGAATTTTCCTGAGGAAGGTCCAAAACTTCATTCTGCCAGTACCTAGGGGAATGCTTTTCCATGGGAAGCTGCAAATGCAGCAGCAGTCAGGTATGGTCATCATGACACCAGCCCTGCTACAAGCTCTTTGCCCAAGTGACCTGGTTTTGCTGCATCAGAGCACTGCAAACTTAGGCTCCAGGTTGCCTTCCAGTCACTTGCATGGCAGTTTTCATAAGCCAAACAGGAAACACTAGTTGAGGTGAGAGATTCAAGGGCATCTTTCAGTGGAGACATGCTTGTGTTTGAGATTTATAGTGACCTGCATAAAATCATGGCTTACTGCTTATGCCATGGAAATTTCAATTCCCATGATAATCCAATCTTTACAAACCTAGTTAAGAGATGCCTTATTATACCTCTTGAAGCCTGAAATTCCCATTAGATTAATTAACAGTTTGAAGGCACGCTCCTAAGACACTTTGTGAGAGCCCAGGAGGAGAAATAAATTTCATCATGACACCCATTCTGGAACCACCTTCCAAAATGCCCAAGCCTTTCAGGGTAGCTCATCATTTATGTGCCGTGAATGAAATGTTTATTAGATGCTCTGCATCTGTCCCTCTGTCTTTGCAGAATGTTTTCTTGAATCTCTCTAGACACAAATGCTATTACTATTTTTAAATTGTCTTTCAGAACTTGCTAATCTTTTCTATTCTTCAGTAGTTCTGCAAGAGTCTGAATTCCTGAAAAACTATTTTATTATCATAGCTATCAGAACTTCTTTTCAAATATAAGTTTAATCTGAACTTTAATATAATTCCTATTATCAGCAGGAAATTAGGAGAAATCCAGGCAATTTGCAGAAAACTAGGTCATGAGAAACAGCAGTGAGCAAGAAGCCTTCAATAAGTGTATAACTGCAAGATAAATATTTTGGGAATTTATTGCTTGTCTTGATTATTTGCCATATCAGTATCTCTGGAGCTGCTAGAAAGAAGCGAGAAAGAAATCTGTTTTGCTATGGTTTTGTCTGCCAGAATATGCTGGTGTGGGCTGGGATAGAGTTAATTTACTTCATAGTAGTTGGCATGGGGCTGTTTTGGATTTGTGCTGAAAACAGTGCTGATAACACACGGATGTTTAGAATCATAGAAGAGGAAGGAGGGAGGGAGGATGGATCACCAGCCACAGCTCCAGCTTTGATCCAGTTTATGGGGTGTCCAATGTCCTGGGATGTGTGCCCCCAGGCTTAACAGGGATACCTGTCTATAGGTAAGTTTTCCCCACCCTGGAGCTAAGTTTCTTGCTTCTACGCAAATTAGTTATCTCACACAATTTGTTCTTCTAGACCTTGCTGGCAATGGGTCAGAGGGCTTCACGGATCTTTGGTGGTTGATTTCTTAGAGATGGCAGAACACCTGCCTGCCCATGGGCATTGGTGGCATGGGACTGAGCTGCCAGCTGGGGGTAAACCAGGACACAAACCTTGCTGTCATTCAGAATGACCTGCAACAGATGGAAGGGTAGACCCAACTTCCCACTCTTGTGATATGTTGCCAAGCCACAAATATATATGACATTTTTCCCCCTAGTGGATGTTTCTGTTTGTGAAATTATAGGGGGTGAAGCAGAGATTAATTTCTTCTGACTGTTCCAGCTGAAGTAGAACAGATGATTTAAAAGATTCTCCAGTGCTCTCTTTAGTTCAGAGGTGCAATTCCCACCCTGACACCTCCCCCAACCTTCCCCCGAGAGCTAGGAAAAGGAATAAAAATTATTCTTTGCTTTTTATATTTTGGTCTACATCCCTTGGGACAGCCCATCAAACATCCAACTTTACCCTTCTCTCTCTAGGAATAGTTTCCCAGCCAAAAGCTATACAGTTTGCAAGGTATGACACCAACTTCTGGAGTTTTCACACCCTCTTCATGCTCCTCTCCAGCTCTCTCTGGGGTCAGCTGCCCTCATGGTCCCCTTCAAAGAGAATGGATCGTGAAATCTGTATCTGAAGGCTTTTGCAGCAAATAAAAAAGTAACCTTGGCTTTTGGTGACCTGTAGTTCATGCCCTGATTCCATGAAAGGTCTAGTAATAAGTTTTTCTACTTCACATGGTGATGAACAGTGACTGATGTTAGAGAGCTAAGTCAGCCTTTCGCAAAAATTTCATTACTCTGTTTCACCAAGTCAAAAGGCTTAGGAAACAAGACACTTAAAGAGCTGTGACAGAGGGAGAGGTGAATGAGCAAGAAATGAAAAGGGCTTGTTGCCTGCAGCAGTTCCCACTGCATTGACTCAGGAGGAGTTCTCTGAGAAGGGACTCTCATTGTTCTGGCGTCTCCATTACCAGGGAGAGGAATGAATTCTTCACTGCAGCACTTCACCCAGGAAACACAGACAGAGCCCATGGGCCGGGATGTCAATGGGAGCAGAGTATGGCACACTGCCATTTCAACGTGTACCCACTGCTCCTCCTCTCTGCTGTCCTGGGAATTCATTTCTTCTCTCCTCTGCATTTTTACTTTACAAGAAAATACTCTGATCTGCATGTATTAAGTATTTGATGATTGATATGTAGTTGTATCATCATCGTACATACTTTACTGGAAATATAAATTTTACTCTGTTTTCTTGTGTACTTTTAAAAGATATATAATTGCTCCGTGTAACATTTTGGTTGTCTGATAATTCCAGCTGTTTATATATTATCTCTGAACCAATTAAATTATGGCAGATGTAAAGGTAATATACTATAGAGAATGGAGACAGTCTTTGTTGTTGACTTCAGGGGTGAGAAGGAAAGAGAGCAAATCTGACAACACAGGACCATGTAGTCTAATGTAAAGAGCTGTAAATTGTGGAGAGGTAGAGATGAACTATGCTGAGTATTCAGGAATCTGGAATGGGGAATTGTCAAGGGGTAAAGTTCTAGTAAAACAGTTTGCTACTGCAAATAATGATTTGGACCAGTGGGTTTGAGAGGGGTAATTGAACTTTCCTCACTTATGTTTTGCCTATGTAGCACCTACTCTATTCTCTCTAAACAGACAAACCCAACAAATATCCAATTTAGGTGCTTGTGTATTTTGCTACTACAAGACAGGACCCACAAATTTCAATTAACACAGTGTTCCTGGGGCAGTGGGACAAGAATTATCATGTTACAAGACTCATTAACTATCACGATCAAAGATTTTTAACTGCAGTGACTCTCTGTTGCAGTACTGACTCAACTGAGAAGTTTAGAAAACAGGACAAACTTCAGAAAAATGCTTGAAGGGGTCTGAGTAGCTTCTCTGTCACAGGCATGAGCCAGTGCTGTCTCAGGTGGCTAATTACAGAGATTTTGCCAGATGCCTTTCTGAATTGCTCGTTTCTCTCCTTGTGATTTAGTCCTTGCATAGCTTCACTAAACGAAAGATTTCTGTTTGATCTACACTTCATCCCGCTCCTCTTTGCAATGCCACCTCAGTCATCTTCTGGAAAAGAGGGAGATGTCTCTGTGCTGAGGGCTTTTCTCACACGCCAAACATGAGGAACACCAATGCCCATACCAAATCCCTGGGGGAGCTTCATTCTGACTCTGGTTTGTCAGGGAAGAGGTATCCATGCACTACGAATGCCTTCAGCAGATATCACAAAAAAAACACCGCAATTAACTTAGCTGTGTTCCTTTGTGTTTTCCACTGAAGCCACCCCTCAACCTAATGTCCTCCCTTCAGCACATGATCCCAAGTATATGTGCTCTGTGGAAAGGGATGCATACTCCATCTTCCCTGAGTGTTGCAAGTGTAGAATATGAAGATTTTGGTCAGCAAATAGCATATTCCCAGTTTCATAGTGGGATTTAGGCAAAGCAAAATCTTGATGTAGTGCAATATCCATGGCAGACCTTTATCAGTAGCAAGTGGACCTTGGAAACCACGCAGTGATCCTCACTGTCCCAGTGGCCTCCATTCCCTTTGTATGGGGGCGGGAGCACCCCACTACAGCATCCTGGCTGCCCCTCTGTGTGTTGAGGCACCAGTAAGAGGTGGAAAGCCATGATGGGAAAAGGTGCAGGATTGTGCTGTTTCTTGTACCCTGATTCCTGGCTTCAATGTGACCTTTTTTCCTGCACCATCTAATGGAGAGGGGGAAGTAAAGCAGACAAGTATCTTTATAAATTCCTGATCTGTAAATACCACAAACCGGGAAGTGAGAGAAGTAACAAAACCATGAATATCATCCTCTCTCAGTTGCCCCAAGGAAAGCAAGAAATTAATGCTCTTGTGGCTGGGTACTCCCAGGGACAGCATCCTCTTCTCTGTGCAGAGAGAATTTCAGAGGCCTAATAATGCATGTCACTTCTTCATGCTGCACCTGAGACTGTG
Source organism: Sitta carolinensis (assembly GCA_032173965.1). Taxonomy (NCBI): domain Eukaryota; kingdom Metazoa; phylum Chordata; class Aves; order Passeriformes; family Sittidae; genus Sitta; species Sitta carolinensis. The sequence continues at coordinate 99,233,810 of CM063283.1, forward strand.
TCCTGCCATTGCGCCATGACTGGGGAAAAAACGTAATTGTTGAAGCCTGGCCTCAGATGCTGAAGGAAAGAAACGAACTGCAAGTGTGTATGTCATAGAATATTGAAACTGAGACATGGTTGACAGTACACCAGCCTCCTGGGTTAAATACCAAACTATTGTATACAATTCAAAAGGCTTGGGAGAGGGGAAAAGCCCATGACTACAAATTAGCTGTATAGGAAGCCATTATCATGTGGTCTCTGGAAAGTTCTTCATTATGAATTCTTTCATTTTATTTGTGAAAAAGGATAGTGGTGGGGATGAAGACATTCTCATCTGTGCTATGGAGTAGCAGAGCAAACTAAAGGTATGATGTGAAAACACAATTGATTTTGCAAAATTTGTTTGAAAATACCTTGGGAAGGCATGACTGTAGCAAGATGCTCTGCCCTGGAATGTGATCAAGCAGCTTGGACAATGTCCTGTTTGCAAAGCTATCAGTAGTGGATTGAGAGGGGCTGCCATGTGTTGGTTTTGCTCTTTTGAATTATGCTAAAAAGCATTCTGGCTAACTAACCCCAAATTATGATCCTGGTAGCGAAGCAAAGATTTGGCAGACAAGCTGCCAAACTCGCCTGAAGACATATGATGGGCAGTCAACCACTTAATAGTATAAAAGGCCAGTCCACTTTCAAAAAGTTAGTTTGTTCCAACATATTCCTGCTAGGAGTTTGTGAGGTTTACTCCCTTGGGTAGGAGAAAGGCTCCCCATGAATACTCCTTAAGGTTAAGAGAAAGGGATCTGCCCACGAGCACTGGTATGGTGAGTTACATCAATCTCTACTTAATAATTGTTTCTTTTTGCTAGCTTTAATACAATTGTGTTGATAAAGTGCACTATACTATACTACACACTACTAGTAGTTTTAGCTTTTTATACTGTGTAGTAACTAACTCTGATTAAGATCTTTTATCTAATCATTTTTCATAATAAATAATTTATTTAATATGAATATACCTGATCTGCTATCATTAAAGCCTGCAGGACAAAGTTACTTTAGCCATTGACAGTTTGTGGCTAAGGTGAGATCCATCTGCCCCCAGGCTCCTCTCTGAGAGAGTTTAGTACACAAGGGGGTCCTTTCTGCACCTCACAGCTCAGTGCCAGGGCTTCTCTAATATACTTTTCCTGAAGCTCCCACAACAATGGCTTAAACCTATATAGAGTACAGAATGAAAATGAAAAATATCTCTGTACCAGATGATGAAAGCCTAAGTACAACACGGCATGAAGGACCAGAACACACATTGGGTGGTGAGATCTTGCCCTGAATACAGAGCAAAGCAGACTATTATGCAAAAGTAGAACCAATACAATAGTCAAAAGATTAAAAGGCAGAATCTTTAGAAATGTTTAGTGATATCCTCTGTAGGTGTCCTTCCATCTGAGTCCCCATAGCACTACTAAAGGCAAAAAAAAACACAGGAAAAGACACATCCACTGCTCACCTATTAAGAAATCTCTTTATTTTTGTCATCATGTCCTTAAATCATTAAGTTAACAGACAGACTTTGCACTTTGTAGCTCTTTGAAAGGATGTGTGCTGGAACTCATGTTATCCCACATGTTCGTATGTCATCTGGGAAAATGAAGTAGTGAAATTTTCTGATGAGACTCTATTATTTAAGGCAATAAAATGGAATTCAACTGTGAAGAGTTGCAGATGGCTCACAATACTCAGTGATTGTGAGAAAAATGGCAGATGAGATGCTAATAAATATGAAGCATTGCACATGGAAATAAACATTCTTAACCATGCATAACAGCTCTAAATTAGCTATCAGCAAGCAGGAAAAAAAAAAAGATTTTTGAGTTGCCATTGACAATAAAATCTCAATGCCATGCTCAGGAGCCATCAAAAAAGTAAATAGAACATTAAGAATTCTTGAGAAAGGAATGGAGAACAAACAGAATAACAATCCTCTGTCACTGCATGATTCTATTGTGAATGTTTTGTGCTGTTCAGATTCTTTCCTCCTCCAGGAAAACAGAAGAAGAATATATATATATATATGAAGGCAAGAGCAGTCAAAGCCTTGGAATAGCTTTAGTATGAAGGTTAAAGAGTTCAAAATGTTTTCATCTTTGAAAGAAAAGGCTCAGAAAGGAGCCTGTGTATCGTCATGTGTACACAGCCATGAATGGCATGTAGCAGTGAATAGGAACTCATATTCACTATTTCTCACAAAATAAGTAAAGGTCAACTGATTAAATTCTCAGGCAGTATGTTCAAAACTTTAAAAGAAATGGTGGTTGTCTTTCATGTGGTGGTGCCAGGCATTTCCCACCAGGATAAAGGCCATAAAATCATGCATTTTTGTCTGTAATTCAAACAACATCAGAGATTATTTCTGGACACAAGCAATGACAGCAGCCTCAAATGTAACCTGGCTAGAAGGGGAAAATTACTGAACAGAACAAAATGTCTGCTGAAATATATAGACACAGAAAATTCTTGCCAGCCTGGGAGCTGTGAGCCTGGGAACCAGGCCTGAGAACCAGAAACATACTTGAAAAATGCAGCAGCTGCTCTCTTCGAAATACACCCAGGGTTCCTAGAAACTAGAGACATCCTGAGTTACCACCAAAAAGTCCAAAAATAAGGGACTGTAATGACCATTTATGATCTGAAAAGGTGAAAAAGAGTCTAGAAAAATAAAAATTTATTGCAAAAAGTCAGAAAACATCACCTATCATTTATTATATGTGAAAAATCAGGTTTTGCAACATCTATTAGCTGCTTGAAGGGATGATGTCTACATCCTCTTATGCCTCTGTGATATGAAAAGGACTTAAATTTTATGCAAAATGAGTAAAACAACTGAGAACAATGCATGCTATATGCGTTTTTTCTTCCTCAAACAGGCTGAATCCTCCACATTAACTCTACGAGATCTTGGACTCTCACTGGGGATCCAACTGACAGATGGCAAGCTCTGTGATGTGAGGTAATCTCTGAAGTGAGAGTCTCTCTTTTATCTTACTAAACACCCTTTGTGCCCACTTTTGGAGTCAGCTTGGTTTGTTCTCCCACCTGTGAGACCGTTTGGCCCCTTCTGCAACCGAACTCATTTGACACGGGTATTATACAACGATATAAGTAATCTGTCATAAGCACATGTGCTGCTAATTGTTGATTAGTTTGTTTCACTCGTGATGAGAGTGTAGTAACCTGTAATAGTCCCTGCACCTGTTAGTGATGGTTGGCTGTTGGTTGCTATAATATTGATTGCTGCTATACAATTGACTGTTGTTGTACCACTGGTTGGTTCTGTATTGACTGCTGAGAGTCATTTGTAATGGCTTGAGATATAGATATTTAAACTTTATTAATAACACGTATCCCTGCAGAGCATTCGTGGTGATCTATAATAAAAAACTATTAAAAAATAAAAGGAGAAAAATATTAAAAAAAAATGAGGGAGAAATTCAGAAGATAAAGCCTCTTGTGTCCTTGTGTAATAAAAAATCCTGCAAACCCACAGTCATGATCTCTATATACCCATGAGCTGGATAACCCCTTAGACCATGACAACCAGTCACTGGCCCAGCTGGACCTGAGAGAGCTTGCACTCTTCTGGAAAGCTACCCTGATGAGTTAGCACGGGCCAGGGAACTGTCTGTCTACAGCCAATTTTAGAGGGTAAAATAGTTCCACAGCACAGATGTGCTCACTTTGCCCTTCTGACATTCCCCAATTGGCCTCTATCTTCATTAAACTACGGTGCCCAAAACTGGACAAGATATTCCTGCTCAGTTCTTACTGATACATTGGGTGTTTTGCCAACTCCACGTGTGTTTATAGATCAGGTTTGCCTTTTTCATAACAGTACAGCATTGTTGTGTTCTGCTCATGATCCTTCTCCAAAACAGCAACCTGGCTACTCGTTACATGTACTGTGCCCAAGCAGCTGGGTACTCATCGCTTGGAGAATTCCCTTGCAGCTGTCCTGTCCTTTTTTTCATGCCCTTTCACTGTATTGCCAAGATAACTTTGAACCTCGAACTTGTGTTCCAACCCAACTTTATGTAATCTGTAAGTGTGTGATTGCAATCACCAGTGCAATCACTGGGCAGAATTGGAACAGAAGGACCTCTGGAAGAGCCCTTGCTGACACTTTACATTTTACCATTGAATTCTCAGTGTAGATACAGAACATGTTTTGGATGCTCTATCTAGTGATTTAATCCATACTGTATGTCTTTTGCTGGCTTATAAGAATTTCATGTGAGATCAAATCAAGAGTTCCCAAACTGAAGATTTATAGATTAGTTCTAGATCTGCTTTCCTGCTGCAGAGAAAAATTAGATTTTTCGAAATACAATTTGCTCCTTACAAATCCCCACTGCCTCCTTAACTTTCTTTACCTTTCAGGTACTTTCTAAATAGTTCATCATTTGATTAAAATAATTTCTAAGCTCACTGACATGTAATTCTCCATATCCTCTTTTTTCATGATTATTGGTAGTGTCACTATCATTGATCTTAGATGGGTCCTTCAGAAGAGGAGGGAAGCAAAATGATTGTTATTGAATTGATATCTTAGACCAGCTGATCAGGTCTAGTTTAATTATGAGAATGCTCACCATTCCTAGTGGCTTTCATAATGTGTCATGACAATTCTGAAACACATCCTCAGAAAAGGCACAGAGTAGCAATGTCTTTTTGCACTCTGCATTTGAGGCAAACTCCCACCAAGTTTGATCTGTTGTGGGAGGTGGACTTAACACAGCAGTGGAGGAAGTCAGCTGTGTGGATAGACCTGCTGAGGTCATCCCAGAAGCTGGATGCTGTGGGCAAGAGGGAAGAAGAGAAAGAAGGAGAGTGCAGAAGAGCAACTGTGCAAGAGCTGATGTAAGTTTTTCCGCCTTTTCTGCAGAAATGTGCCCACAGACTTGACTAGACAGGATTAGGCTGATATGAGACACAACTCTGTTGAACACAGTCAACACGCCTTTCTGCTTCTTTCACAAGTCACTGCCTGGGGAAGGAGAGAAAGCATTGAGTGAGGGAGGAACAAGGCACATGATGATCAGGGCACATCAATAGCTCAGCAGCAAAGTACTTCACATTGAATAAAATACTTCCTTGTTCCTGTACCATGTTGTGTGCCTGTGCCTTCAGCTCATCCACAGGGTTCTCACACACTCTGGTGGCACATTGACTCCAATTGGTTAGGAGGAAATAAAGTAAAATTAGCTGTGACATAGGCTGAAATGTCAGGCTCTGACTTGCTGACAGCTCTTATCAGCTTCTAAGATGAGTAATGACTAAGAACATCTGCCAGCCTCCAGCATCAGCATGCCAGCTCCAAACCAGGGTCCTAGGGAAAAGAGGGGGACAGGAACCACACTGCCCTATCTGAATCTGTCTGTGCTTGCAGCTGTGGGACTGAGGTCAGCTGTGACCATGGTCACAACTGTCAACCAGTGGAGAATGCCTTGTGTGCTTTCCCCAGATGGTGACATCACTCCACCTCAGGTGCTCATCCAGCATTCCAAGGCTGGCCCAGAGGCCCTGATCCCCAAGACTCTCCTGCAGCAGCCAATATTCCAGTGGGGTCAGTCAGCTGGGGTCTGAAAGACATCTGCGACCCAGTGAGATCCTCAGGGACCTGAGCCTCAAAGGAGAGGCTCTAGTGCAACATGCACCATTTACTGTCCAGGGACCTTCTGGTAGATTCGGTGGGGTGGAAAGTCATATTTCCCAACAAGACACCTGAAAAAATTCATTTGAATGCTTAAATTCTTGGTATATCAAAGACACATTTTACTTAAAATTGAGAACAGCCAAGGGGTCCAGAAATGGACAGAGTTCTTGCTTTGAAAAAAAAGCAGGTGAGTGGAGTTATTGAAAGTGTTTGAACTCTGAAAAATAAATATTTGAATGAAAGCAGGGTTCCTTCCAATAAACTGTTCTACAGTAATACATCTAAATAAACAAATAGAAATCAATATTATTCATTAATAATTCAGTTTGGGGATTTTCTTGGCAACTTTCAAATAAGAATGTATTTTATCAGTTCAGTGCTCTGGATTTCATTTTAGGAAATGAGAAAAAGTTATTCTTTCAACTATCTTTGTCTACTATTGGGGAAGTTATTTCTGTATTATTACTGGGCTACTTTTCAAAAGTTTCTCAGTTCTTATAAATGAATCAGGATCGCCTTGGGCAACACTGTACAGAACAAAGTTCCTAATAGGGAACAGGACAACCTCCTGTTTTCTCCATTCACAGAGCATTTTCCCATAGTCCAGCCTGACATAAATTGTGGTTAAAATACCAGAAAAACTAATGTAAGGTTTTGATTAAAAAAACCCCAAAATTATAAGAATGTAGTTAGTGTTGCTTAGCACAATATCTCAGATAACAATATATACCTGATATAATAGTCATACATTGTGTAAAGGCTTTAGCAGATGACAGTACTCTGCTTAAAAATGAAAAATTATAGAAAAGAAAAAAGCACAAGCTGGAAAGAAAAATACCTGGCTCATTGACAGACTTCAAGTTTCTGTCAGCAGGGAGGTCACTGAATAGGGACATATATCTTCCTCATGGACTGCCCCAGATACTCAGCATCCTCATCAGTACCTGCAAGCAGATACACACTCACTTCTGGTAAACCACAGGCATGACAGAGGTTAGCAGGGAGGTCAACAAACACTAGGAACTGGGGCAAGAGAGCACTGTGAGAAAAGTGCATGTGTATATCTAAATGCCAGTTATACATCAAGGCAAGAGGGAGGAGAGGCATTCCTGCCTACAAAACCAGGGTGTCTGAAAAGTGTGTTGGTCTTTTAGAGGAGAAGCAATCTCTGTGGAAAATGCTTTGGCAAAAAGGATTAAAAAAAGATTATCCCTTTTTAGGATAATTAATGAACTAGGAGAATTAAATGGGAGAGATCAATATTCAGTTGTTTCTTAGTATCACAGTTCTAGGGAGCAAAGTCCAGCAAGAGCAAACAGCTGGAGAAAAAGAGATCTGGACCCAGACCTTTCAATTGAGAAATCAAAGGACACTGCTGGAAAATGACTACTGAAGTACCTGGAAGAGCTTGTCTTTGCATCAGGGTGACACTGACATGAGAAGAGTGCACTCAAGCTGTTTATGAGGCTGAGAAACAGGTGTACAGGTATACAAGTACCAAACTGCCTGTACAGTCTGTAAACCAGTCAAGAGTACTCACTCAGGCTTAGATCTTCTCTTACACTGGGACTTTATATTATCTATTGGTCCTGCAGAGGTAATGGGCTCCTGCTATATGGAGGGAGTGCAAGGCTCTAAATAAGAGCAATAACAACTTATTCAATTACCTGTGTTTCAAGTGTAATACAGATTTATTATTTTATCATTGAAAATTACACTGGGCTTTTAAAATATGTGTCTGACTCTTAATTAACTCAATGTGCTCATCTTCCTAACAGTTACCACAAACAATTTGTGAAGGTCGATGGCAGAGGAAGCACTTTAGGGAATGACAAAGGTGTTTGGAAGCCAGGCAGAATTAACTGTTGAACTCTTAAGTAACGAAGCAACTGCAGTGCTTGCTGACTTCCACATATGGTTTGGGCTTCCCAAAACTCAGGCTGTAAGTTACTGTGCAATGAACCGAGCCTTCCAAGACAAACAATTGTGGGCATGTGTCTGAATTAATCACAGGGATACAGGATAAAGTTAGCTGTGATTGATATAAGGTGGCATTTATTGGAAATACAGCTTTAAGGTTTTGTGTTACTGAGAAATGTGGACACAGAGTACAGAAAGAAACAGACACAGCATTACCTCTTTCATCTGAGCAGCCAGACCACCAAGTAAAGCAGCCTGTCTGGTTTCTTTGAAGTTAATGGATTAATTATGCTGACTGCAGATGTGCCATTACAGAGGCATCTTCTGAAGATGGGGCTGCTGTTGTCCTAATCTCCACCCCATTCCCCACTTCACCTGTGAAGTCCCATGAGGGTGGGATGTGTCTCTGATCTGCATCCTCCAGCTCCCAGGTATGAACACCATCCCCCAAGGCTGTTCCCACAACCTCATTGTGAACATGTCTCACAACAGAGCCAGACACAGAATGGCCACATTGACAGGTGACAGCATGTCCAAAAGTGTCTCTTCATAGGGACATACAGAAGCCACAGAGGGACATGACAGCCAGCTTGGATAGGAGACAGCAGGTGAGTGCAATAATTCACTGGAGGATATATGAAGTTGTGTTTCATATGAAAAGATCTGCTATATGCTTTTGTTCCATTTTCTTCCGACACTCATAGCTGTAAATCACAACTATTCCATGTTACAAAGAACACATGTCATGGGTTTGATTTTCTGATTCTGGTCCAAGGGGTAGTTTTCATTTCACCAGTCTTCTCTTATTGATAAGTAACAAATGTCCTAGATCAAGAAAGATTTTTTTCATTTCATCTTTTAAATTCTGTTATGTTTTTTATCATGCCTTGCCTTGCCTTCTTATTTAAATTCTATACCAGGCAACATTGTAAAGCTGCAGGTACTAAACTCCACACTGCAATCTCATGCATTATTTCCTTGGAGTGGGAAGAAAGGATTTGGGGAGTTAATACATTTGAGTTAACTGGCCCAGCAAAGGCAAGATGTGGGCTGGCTTTTTGGTTGGCATCAGGTGTCCAGTTTGTATTTGCTGATTGCATTAGAAATCAGCAATTACTTTCAGTTTGGCAGAGCTTTCTTTCTTTGCTTTAAAATTATAAACAAAAGCTAAAAGAGGCATTTTGTGTTCTACTAGCTTTGAACCCTTACAAAAATGTGGAAATAGTGATGCTTTGGCTTATTGATTTTTCTTCTGATGATTCTACAGTGAAATACAGAGAAAAGGCGTTTTATTGCACGTGGGAATTTCAGCTCAGATATTGCAAAACCAGGAAAATTATTTGGAGGAGTTCTGAATATTCAGTGTTTAGTGTCATTATTTCTAGGAGCTTCATTTAACTATCCAATTTTTAAAAAATATTACTTTGAGTAATACCATCATTTACACTGCCTTTCAGTCCAAATTGAGAAATTTTTCATTGAATCATAAAATCCTTTAGGTTGCAAAAAGACTGGCAAGATTATCAATTCCACCTGTTAACCCAGCACCACCAAGTCTACCACTAAGCCATGTACCCAAGGGCCACATCCACATTTTTTTATATTTTCAGGGATGGTGATTCTATCACTTTTCTGGGCATCTTGGAATGGTTCCAACGCCTATCACCCTTCTAGTGAAGAAGTTTTTACTAATATCCAACCTGAACCTTTCCTGGTGCGACCTGAAGATGTTTTCTCTTGTCCTGCCACTTGTTACCTGGGAGAAGAGGCCAACTCCCACTTGGCTACCACCTCCTTTCAGGAAGTTTCAGGAAGTGATAAGGTCTCCCCTGAGCCTCCTTTTCTCCAGGATAAAAAACCCAAGCTCCTTGAGCCATTCCCCATTGGACTCACACTTTCTGATTCTAATATTTCTTTGCATAGTCTTTGTGTGTAAGATATTTTCAGGAAGTGGAAGTAATGTATGTATGTGGTTTTTTTGTATGTATTTTTGTATTTACTTTGCATGTAAATACAGAGTTAAGGAGGAGAGGTGGATGGCAAAAAGCTTCTTTAGCATATCTAACAGACAAAATTCTGAGAAGCTAGTGTGTCCATTAATTTTCCAAAGAACATCAATAAACGAACTTTTCTAAATAGTCAGTTCTGAAAAATTTAGTGTATTTTTTATGGTAGTTGGATAGCAAAAGATTTCTAATCACATGAATACACACGCAAATCCGATCTGTGAGAGCAGTCTCACCTATATAACTATACCTCAATGTAAACAACATGGATGTCTGAGTTTCCTTTGCAAATTAATTTGAAGGAAGTGATGACAACTACAAGGTCTGGGAGAACCCATTCCAAAGTTACAGTGACAATGGCAGACAGGTGCCATAAATGATGTGCAGGAGAAATAAAATTCTGTTGACAAAAAAGCAATTCTTCCAGGAGTTCTCTAGAGGTGCATTAGAAGCCAGACTGTGTTTCAGTGCTATCCCCAGAGGTCCTTAACAAATTGGGAAAGTGTGTTGGCTCAGCTCAGCCTGGTTTTGGTAGTGGGGAGGCCACAGGGGTGGCTGCTGTGAGAAGCTGCTGGAAGCTTCCAACATGCCCAGCAGAGCCAATGGCTGATGGCTCTGAAGATGGAGATGCTGCTGGCCAAAACTGGGCCAATGAGAGAGGCTGGTAACGCCTCTGTGATAACACTTAAGAAGAAAATCAAACAAAGTTTTTTCTTTTAATCAGAGAAGAGGAGGAGATGAGAACCTGTGAGGGAAACAACATGGAGACTCCAAGGTCAGTGCAGAAGGAGGGGAGGAGGTGCTCCAGGTGCCAGAGCAGAGATTCTTCTGCAGGATGCGGTGAGACCTTGGTGAAGCAGCAGTGACCCTGCAGCCTGGGGATCCACAGGGGACGCAGAGATCCACCCACAGCCCGTTGGGATCCAGGGGGATACAGAGATCCACCCACAGCCCCTGGGGATCCACAGGGGATGCAGAGATGCACGGGGGATGCAGAGATGCACCCACAGCCCCTGGAGGAGGTGCCCACAGCCCCTGGAGCAGGTGATGCCTGGAGGGGGCTGTGATGCAGCAGTGGGCCCGGCGGAAAGCCTTCCAGAAAATTCTCTGGTTCAAATCTGGAAAGAAGAACGGAGTTTCAGGGAGCTAAAATGTCCTCAAAGAAATAGCTCTCACATACGTGTTTTGTGGCTAACCAGATACTAGGCAGAGTGAATAAGAAAAAGATTAAATTATCATTTCTTGGGGGAGGCAGCAGCAGATATGCCAGATCTCTCTGTAGTGAGGAGCTGGATCCATAAATTAAGGGAGGGAGGGAGGGAGGGAGGGAGGGAGGGATAGATAGATAGATAGATAGATAGATAGATAGATAGATAGATAGATAGATAGATAGATAGATAGATAGATAGATAGATAGATAGATAGATAGATAGATAGATAGAATGCTAAGTTAGAATAACTCAAAAGGAAAAACCCACCTTCCAAACAAGGCAGAAGTTGTGAGCAATTTAAAATAAGCAGTTTAGTTGTCTCTAATTCTCCATATTTTTCATCTAAGTATTTTCTTCTATAGTGTTATTGTAGTAAACCTCAAGATAAAAGCATTGCTGTTTTCCAAACTGCAGAAAATAAGCCATAGAGTCTGGAATAAAGAAGCTGCAGTTCAAGCATAAAAGTTAATTGCAACTGAAATATGTATCAGAGACCTGTGAAAATAGATAATTGAGAATATGTGTCATGAGGAGAAACAGGTGATGGGGAAGGATATTTAATAAGTGGAATCAGCCAGAAGAAAAGTTACTTGTGCCAGGGATGGGCAATTGTGTGGATTAGAGTCAACCTCAAAGATATAAGATATATTATAGATATAAGATGTCTAAAGTGGGATTGATGATATAGGTGTATAGCATCATGATATATGATATATTATATAACATATGATACCATAGCAGATTTCAAAGTTGCAGTTGTCAGGAAGTGAGGAGTTCCCAAAACCATGGGGCATAGGATCCAGAGAATGGGGGTAGGAGCGGGACTGTTTGAATGATGCCAAGGAGCCACTCAGACTTGCTAAACAAATGGAAATTCCCATAGCTGAGATGGTTAATGGAGGAAACAGAGACAAGAAAACCCACTAACAGGCAAGACTGAAAGAACTGGGCTGTTAGGGAAAAGCAGTAACAAGAACAGCATATGGGCCGGAAAGAACAAGTAGTTAATTACACTAGCAAAGGGAAGAAAAAGGCAAATCCTTAAATATATTGCTTTTTCTGTCTGGTTTCTTCAGACATTTCTTGTTTCTTAAGGAAAGACCTTCCAGCACCTGTTCTGATTAAAGGCTATTGACTTGTTGTAACAAGAAAATGTCTATTAGCATAAATCACTACTTCTCCACACAGGCAAATAATACTTTGCAAATTACAAACACTGTTTTAAATAACCATGTTAAAAACTCCAGGCAAAGAAATATTCACAAAGGAGAGATTATGCAGACTGGAGCATGTATAAACTTTGCAACAACCTACACCAGCCCAAAAGCATTTATGATAATTATTGAAGTAATAATTTCCAAATATATTGGCCAAATCCTTCCTTCATTTTCTTTTGGGGATATTTGCTAAAATTCTTTGGCTTTGGGTTGTGTCACAAACTGAGATTTTTCCTTATCATTTTTTTCCAGTAATTTCCCCTTTCTCCAATCTTCCATCACTCCTGTGAAGGCCATGATGACAATTCTACTTTTTCTCAGCAGAGGACAAGTCTTCTACAGCATGGCACAGTTTGAAGATTGGTCTTCAAAAACTCTGTATGCCCTCTTTTTAAAACGACCAAAGCCCAGAAATATGATGTTAATGAACTTTAGGCTCTTATTGCATGACCCCACATGCAAAGGAGCACCACACACTTGACCACAGTCTCTGTGTTTGTCTCTGACAGTGCTCATCCCAGCACCCTGGATCAGCACCCAGGAGTGTCTCACCCACATGCCTGGCCAGGGCACAGAGCTGTGACATTCCTGAAAGCCTTCCCTTGGTAGCTAAGACATATCAGCACAAGTCTTTCCACAGAAAAGGAAATTTTAATTGCCATTCGTGTTTTTCTCATCACAGATGAAGTGCATGGGTACCCTCCATTTTATTCCCAGGTTTTTCACTCACTCAGGTAATACTACAGAAATAGCAGTGGTATCCAGACAATGGGAGATCAATGTATCTTCTCCTAATGCTGTACGTCTTGTGAAAACCTTTTAGACAGCAATTGAAGTGGGTTTATATGGGGCACAACACAGCATTTTTGCAATGTGTTGCATGCTCGATGAACAGCAAAAGATCAGGTGACATTTTATTAAAAATTACATCAGGTGATGGATATACTTAGATTGCACAAAGCAAAGCTCCAAGAAGACAAAAAAAAAAAAAAAAAAAAAAAAAAAAGCAGTGCTGCTAAAAGCTTCCTTAAGGAGAGTGACAGAGTGACAGAGCAGTAACACTTTTGTAGTTTAAGCAGCACAAATTGTGATGCAGGTGCAAAAAAGTCTAATCCTTGCTGAGGTGGAGAGTAAGTGTAGCTAAGCAGTAGCTGCCCAACATTTATCTTTGAAAAGATAGCTCTCAGCCAACTGAACAGTAACTGAACTGAAGGATTTTTTCAATTTGCATGTTTAGACCATGAATTTTGCTCAAAATCAACTCAGTGAAAATGATTGCCTGCCTTTAGAGAATGATTCAGCTCCAAATTGCAGACTCCTGATGGGTCTCTGCAGAAATCAAAGCTAATCAATTTACGATTAATCACAAGTCTTTTATTTCTTATTTCCCACCCCTTGGTTTGGTTTGGTTTGTGGTTTGGTTTGAAATAATGAAAAGGTCAGTAGATTTCTGTTTCTTGTCTTTCCCTACTCTGCCCTCATCAAGTATGACCCCCAGTTATCTCTCTTTGGTAGCATCTGCCTCTTCAGCTCACCAAATGTAACTTAACAAGATTATCATGGATATGCAAAGACGTAAACTCATCTCAGAAATCACAGGGCATATTTTCTTTTAGGTTAGTTTCTCTTTTTAAAGTACTGGGAACTGACACTAGTTGAGAATCTCATTTTACAAAAAGAAAGCTTTTACATTATAGATATTTGCACTGAAGTTTTCTCCCTGGCCTCCCTCAATGGCCAATGAAAAGAAAGAGGTATCTCTGTAGTATGACTCATCTTTGTCCAAAGAAGAATGAATCCAGTCTGTAAGTGCCTGTTCCTTCCCATTGACCAGTAAGGGACCCTGGGATTACTCACTCCTACATAATTCTGGTTTTGTCTATCTCCAGCAGCAAGATGACTCTAAGCCCAAAACTCAAATTGTTCAGATAGATAGAATAGTCCAGACACGTGGACAAAAGATCCCACTCCTTCCTCTACACCCATCTTGCCTACCATCTGCAGCATGCACAAGATGTGCTCTGGGCCCTGGCCTCTTTCCAGGGCAAGGAGTGGAAGTGCCTGGAGCCATCCAGCAATAATAGCTGTGTCCAGACACTCACCTTTGCTGAATGTATGGGCCAGTATTGGCAGGGCTGAGCATGCCACAGCACAGTCTCACAGAACAGAAATAATTTCCTGAACCCCTCTGTAGTGTGCCATTAATAAGTCTATGCAATTATATTGCCCATGGTACTTTTACCAAGCTGTGTCTGTTGAAACAGCTCTATTATTCAGCATGCACCATATTAACCTGTGGAGAACAGCACTTGAAACAAAGTCCTGTTTCTTCAACCACGAGAGAGTATTTATTAATTTCACCCTCATGCTGCTTTAATTCCTCAACAGATAGATTAAATTAAATTGGAAGAATACATAGGTGAATTGAGACAAAAAAGGAATGATTGTTCCACATGTGATGTTGTCTTTTGAAGTACTTGATGCCTGATTAGCTGAGAGCTCTTCTAAACAACAGCCTGAATAGCAGCTTAATTACTTTGGGAAGCCCTGACTCAGTTTGTAAGTGGTGCACACGCAGAAAACTCACCCTATGTGACATCAAAGGGTGAGGCTTGGAGCATCTGTCATTTTCTTTTCCTTCTCCCATAAAAATCTGTCAGGCAGTTTCATCTGCAGTTCAAAGGGCATGTAGATCAGCACACTCAGCTGGGGTTGACTGGGAGAGAAGGTGCTCATCATTATGATAGGAAGTTATGCCAACTGGCACTCATCCATCATGCTAACGTCTCACACATGAGGAGAGACTGTTTATCAGCAGGATGGAATGTAGAACAGGACAGTCGTTTTGTAATTGAAGGAGTGCCAGAAAATAATATTTTTTAAAAAGGGAACCCTGTTACAGTTATATTTTTGTCATCTAAGTGCAGAACTGAGAGATAAGCTGGCATGTTGTCAGGCATGAACTTGTAGCAAACACAGGAGGGACTCTTTGCATCTGTATGTATTCTGTGTAGATGATAAAAAAAATGGTCATCTTTGATAATGTGTATTTTTCTAACAAAGTAATTTTGTGCAAGTGCCAAAGACTCCTCAGTAAGTCAGTTAGCTCAGAAAATTCCTTCCGAGCACAATTGGTTCCTCTGCTTAAGTGTGGTCTTCATAGTCATATAATGGACAGAATGACCATGAGAACTGCTAAATGCTCCTAGAAAGAGACACTGTAGAATGAAATAGCATTTCCAAGGTTGCACTGTATTAGTATTAGAAGAGCTGGGGGTGAGATTTGCTGATTATCTTCCCCCAGACAGATCCATTAATCCTCTACTTCAATAACTATTGAGCACACTCTAAATTTACAGTAGAACAAATTACTTTTGGGAGGAATATTGACTTCAAGGGAGAGAGAAGTAGGGTGAAAGAAAATAAAATAAATCTTGTGCAACACTAGGGGGCTTGTATTCTGCAAGCATTAATAAGTAAACAGAAACTCTGGGGGTTTTAAAGAAACTGGTGGGATGAAGTTTAGGAAAAATAACTGTTCTGCAGAGAAGTTCCTCCATTTTACATGGCAGTCAAAGTCGTTGACACAGTGTCTGTCAAATTAAAATTGTATTTCACATGTAGAATAGCAGGGCACTCTAAAACTTGCAGAAGCTGTAGATTTCCCACCCATGAACTTCAAATAAATTTCTTCTCACCAATTTCAGTCTGTGTAAACTGCATTTCTTTCCCTGCATCTGGGTACTCACAAGTGTGTTTTCCTGCCTGCTGGTTGCTTATGACTGAAGCCAGGCTGCAAGATGTGAAAGATAGTAGGGCTGAGTCCTTTCCTCTTTTTCACTCCTCAGCTCATAGTTTATTTTTGTTGCTCTTCCTTTAGTGACACAAGGCTGCAGTTGTGCTCCTCGCTAGGGAGCAGGAGGGATGCCAGGGGGATTTTCAGGATAGCTGTGCTCCCCAGGCAGGGGATGCAGCAGAGAGCACTGCCCTGCCCCAGTGCATCACACCCTCACTTATGGATTTGTTCTTATCAACAGGTAGGAAAGCTGCCCTGTTGCAGATGTGATGCACAGCCCTGGATAAAGGGTTTCAAGGCTGGTGCATCTTTCTTGTGATACATCAAGAAGGGCAGGGAGAACCTGCCTGCAGACCCAGCAACCCCCCAGCCATGCTCACTGCCAGCACACAAATGAGAATCATAGGTCTGCACCTGCTGTGCGTGGGTTCTGGTGGCTTTCCAGAAAAGACCCAAAAGTTCAGACACCTCTGGAATTAATAGCAGTTTTGTGAAAAAATATTTTCCTCTAATTTCACATCTGTAAACAAGAATAAATGTGCTATCTCATCAGCAGCTTACGAATGATGTGGCAGCGTGATACTACACAGTACCCACTTGGCCATGTCAAATGATGTATTCATATATGTGATTGTGGCTGACCACTCACTTTAAGGTAATTCAGGGATGAAGGAATTACTTTTGTTTTGTTTCTCACTTAATGTAATGAGAGGCATTAGCCCAACAGTGTAGTAGCCCCTCAGTCAGGGAATGGGATTCAGGAGTGTGTGTATAAATATCTCCTTCTTCCCCCTGTAACACATCAGGCAGGAGACCTGTCCTTACTATATGTGACCAGTGAAAATCTCAATATTCTTTCTTTTATAAAAATCAGGAAACCTATCAGTCATTTCTTCTATATTTTAGAAGACTTTTTTTTAAGGCTTTCTTGAATTTCTAACATTAAAACTATTATGTGTTCATTTGACACAGGGATAATTTACAGCAATAATGGGGAGAAGAGGGAAGAAGAAAAGAAAGCAATTAACAGAGCATTTGGGGATATGAAGTAAACAGAAATCCATTCTCTTCCCTTCCTCCTCTACTACACCCACACACCAACACATGGTTCTCTAATTTGCTCTTTCACATGAGACAAGGTTGTAGATAAGCTCTAAGACCAATTACTTTCTATTTAGAATAGGAAACAACTACCTGAGAAATTGGATTTTAGGCTAACAATATGTGCGAGCCTGGTCATTTGTTGAAGAACCACCTTCAAAACACTGTGGGTGATATAATGTGTAACCCAAAGAATAAAAGAGCACATTGCAATTTAGGCTCTTTTTTGACCTTGTATCCTTCATGGAACTAGAAATCCTTTCTAATTTTCTGTTAACAAGCTACCTCAGTTGTTCATCCTCTTCTCTGAGATGTCCTGATGCTTTTCCCAATAAGAATTCATCTCTTTGCTGAAAACCTGACATTACTCTGTGGCCAAACAGAAAAGGAGGGTGCTGAGACAAACCTGAGAAAAGGACATCAGTTTTCAAGCTGAACAAAGCTAGCAAGAAAAATTGATATAATAGCAGTAGAAGGTTTGTTAATTCCCCCCAGGTTTCCACCTAACACTACTTGCCACCCTCACAGAAGCAGAGCCAAGGTGCAGAGATCCAGCACCACCACTCTCAGCTGGTTTGTGTGTGTTTGTCAGGGAAAGGCCTTTGGACAATAGTTCACTGTATTTGCAGAACTGCCCTACCATATAGAATCAGACAATGATTATGGTTAAAAAAGACCCTGAGATCATTGTGTCCAACCTCTGATCAATCAGTACATCAAGCAGACCGTAGCAGTAAGTGCCACATCCAATTGTTTCTTGAACACTCACAGGGATGGTGACTCCACCATGTCCCTGGGCAGCCCATTCCAATGCTTAGCCATCCTTTAGTGAAGAAATTTCTTGATGTCCAACCTCAGACTCCCCTGCGGCAGCCTGAATGTGTGTCCTCTTGTCCCATCACTGGCTGCCTGTAAGAAAAGGCTGACCCCCATCTGGCTACAGCCTCCTTTCAGTGAATTGTACAGAGTAATAAGGTTTCCCCTGAGTCTCCTGCTTTCCAGGCTGAACACCCCAGCTCCCTCAGCTGCTCTTCATAGGACAGACATATTCACCCGTGTTGCAGTGTTGCCCTTCTCTGGACTTGCTCCAGCACCTCAATGTCCTTGAATTGAAGGGGTCAAAGCTGGATGCAAGATTTGAGGTGTGGCCTCACCAGTGCCAAGTACAGGGGGACAATCCCTGCCCTGGTACATCTGGCTGCACTATTGCTGAAATAAGCCAGGTGCCATTGGCTTCTTGGCCACCTGGACACACCTGGCTCATGTTCAGCTGCTGTCAACCAGCATCCCCAGGTCCTTTTCCCCAGGGCAGTTTTTCAAGCACTCTTCCCCAGCCTGTATCACTGTATGGCATAGTTGAGAACCAAGTGTAGGACTCAATGCTTCACTTTATTGAACCTCATTGAACCTCACAGTTAGCCAAGGCCCATCAGTCCAGCCTGTCGAGATCACTCTGTGGATCCTTCCTACCCTCTAGCAGAATACTCCCACCCAACCTGGTGTTTGTGAACTTACTGAGCATGCATTTAATCCCTCATCCAGATCATTGACAGGATTTTAAACAGGAACACCATAGGTGCAGTCTGGCAGTAGCAGGATGTTCCCCTGGTTCCTTGCTATGCTCATAGCAGTGAGTTTGATAACACATATATGACACTTGATTATTAAAGAACAAAGTATGCTCTGCAAAGGAGACAGACTCTAAAGTAGTTAGAAATCTGCAAGGTACAGCTCTTTAAGATTTGGTAATGCCATATCAGCCCCTGGCCAAGGGCTTTTGGCAGGGGTTGAAGATTTTTCCAAGCAATACATGTTCTTAAGCTGGCAAAATTAATGGTTTTAAACCCCTCTTCTACAAAATCTCGCCAATAAATACAGTCTTGTCAGAGCAGAGAATTTCTTGCACAACAAATCCATACTTCTATCAAAACTTTTAATTTAAATTTCTTTGTTATGTTTCTGTTAACAGCCTGGGATTGGGTAATATTTTTTCTGATGAGAGAACTGAGATGCCATGCTTGATAAATGGGACAACTGAGATCCCGTGCTTAGTAAATAAGCAGTTTGGAATACTGCATATCTTAAGTCAAACCAAATCAATGATGATTGAAATGAATTTATTACTTTATCATTTTTATCACGTACAATGTTAAATAGAGCTTTTTCTTCATTAAATGCCACCATGTTAAGTCAGAGTTTTTGGAAGATCTGAATAGAGCTAATGGTTTCATTTAATGAATATTGAATATGACAAAAAGCATAGGACACAGTCAGTCCAAAACTTCCCACAATTTTTAGCCAATTTAGTTGTGTCACTACAGCTGCAACACATACACAAGAGGACACATCCATGTAGGCAGCAGCTCAACAGTTAAAAGCCCAGGTCTGGGTTAGGACATGTTCAGTTGTTTCTTCTGGCCATGGTATCCTGCCATGCATGTGTCCTCTGTGCTCGCCCCCAAATTCCTTCCTCTGACTGAGGCATCCTGACAAGGCAGCAGCATGAGAGCTGTTCACAGTTCTGCAGAAATTGTTTCCATCAAACAGATGAACTTTTATGAACTCTTTGAACTTTTATTTTAAATTGTGTAAGTTCTTTGCCTCAAATACCTCCTTCTGGACAACCACCCCAGTTTGACCACCCTGACACTGAATATGTCTCCTCACATCCACATTGCACAAATATATAATTTGGGATATTTTATTTATTTACCCTAAAGATTACTTCTGTTGCCCTTATATTTGCTCTTAAAAAAGTTTCAGAGGCAGCAATCTTAGTCCAGCCTTTGTAGTGCAATGCTGAACAGGAGTAAAAATCTTTCATTTTTCTTCTGAAAAGGAGAAATCATGATCCTTCAGATATTCCCTTTGTACCTATGTCTCAGTTTGGGTCTATAATTTTCATATCAGAGAATGAGCTCCATGGAAGATTTCATCTTGTAACTCATACTACTATATACTATATGACAGTATCCTATTTAACGTAACATGGAGATTTAGTTACTCTGTTGTCAAAAACACCCATCTCTTCCTCCTCCCTTGTTTATTTCCAGCTAAACAATCCTTATGTGAAACATATATGACTCAGCCAGAAACTCTTCCTTTGTAAGAAAACTTGATTTCAACTGAATTTTCAAAGCTAAAATAAGCCCATTTAGCCATGGCACTTGATCTCTATCAAATTTTCTTATTAGCTTGAGGATAAATGTTGAAAAACCAAATGTGCTAAAAGTTTTCTGTCATTTATTCTTCCCTCACCCCCAATGAATTTTGAGTGGTTCCCATTTTTTTTGTCTCTGAGTCAGTGCTGTGAAGACAAATTTGAATCTGAAACTAAGATCAAGACCAGAGGAAGGCAACTAGATGAAGAAAAAGAAAACATATGCATCTAAAATGTAGCATCATTTCAGATAACTACAGTATTATTAATTTAATGGAATTCTGTCAGTAGGAAAAAAAAAAAAAAACCTTGAAGACAAGAAATGGCAGAAAGAAAATTAAGATTACAAAATTATGAAATTATGTCAGGATATATCTTTTAAAGTACCATCACGTAAAAGGATAATTGACTGTATCCAAGAAGAATAAAAAGAAGTAGTAAACCAAGAGCTAACTAAAAGGCATTCTGCACTTCTGGGATAGAGGATCAATCATGTGAATCCACAGTGGAGAACAGATTGGGCAGCCAGATGAGTCACATAGCTGTGCCTGGACTGGCTTCAAACACAAATTCTTCTGCAGGTGTTGCCATCTGGATATAAACCTTTCTCTATTCTCCAGTGAGAGATTTTCACAGTTTTTTCCTGTTCTGCCAAAAGAAGGGGTTTCAGCAAATTAAACGTCAGATTTCTCCTGAGGTACCAAGTGCTAACAAATCCTTACAACTAGGAAAGCATTTCTGAGCTGAAGAAGCTGGGAGTAATTGAACCTTGTCACACTCTGCACCTTGAAGTTAGTCCTGTCCTGAAGACTGGCCTCCAGACACAAGAACTGCCAGGTTTGAGGTGGAGCTCTAACGCTTAATGCCTCAGGTGCATGATCATCTGTTATTTCATGAGAGCCAAGTTACAATAGCTAGCAGAAATTCTTCACATGTACGTTGTTAGCCTATCCCAAATATAGGATGCTCTTTAAACCTTCTTTTAACTTCAAAGTGTTCCACTTGGAGCTTACACTACACAGATCAAAATTATCGACAGTATTTGCTATTTCAAGATCTTTTTATTGAGTATGAACTTCAATAAATGATCAAGTCTCAGAGCAGTCTCCTTCATGCTGGGCTTTTGGGGAGGTTCTGCCTATGCAGCTCATGATCTTACTCCTGTCACCTTGAGAGATACCACAATTCTTCACTCTGTTAGCCTGTGCATGCCAATCTCATGAAGTACAAACAGGTCAAATGCAAACTTAAAGTTCTTCACCTGGGCCAGGACAATCACCAAAAACAGGAAAGAGTGGAAGATGAATCCTTGAAGGAGGACTTGGGGCAGCTGGTGGATGAAAGACTGGATGTGACCTGTGATGTTCACTCAGCCCAGAAAGCCAACTCTATCCTGGGCTGCATCAAAAGCAGCACAACCAGCAAGTTGTGGGAGGGGATTCTCCCCCACTCCCGCCTGGAGTGCTGCATCCAGCTCTGGACTCCCAGTGCAAGGCAGACGTGAACCTGTTAGAGCAGGTCCAGAGGAGGGCCATGAGAGGGCTGGAATGCCTCTCCTGTGAGGACAGGCTGAGAGAGATGGGGTTGTTCAGATGGCAGAAGGGAAGGCTCCAGAGAGACCTTAGAGCAGCCATATCCCTTCTAACCTAAACCATTCTGTGACTGAATGATTCTGTAGGTTCATGAAGAAGGAAAAATCTGTGGGAAGAAACAATAATTAGATCTTTATATATTTAAATTTTCAAAGTTATACAAAGTATAGTAACTATGGGCTGTAGTCTGGATTTCCAGGCCTGGAGCTTCTGAGTTTCTAAAGCTCTGGTTTTTCCTGATGTTTTGAGTTTCTGAAACTTGTTCCCACAGCTTGAATATAAACACACAAGATTGTTTTAGTAATGATACTCATTTTTGGAATTCTTTCTGTGGGATGGACTTTCTTTTGATGTCACTCTAGTTTAGCCAATGTGGGTGATGAATTCTGTCACTCGTTCACCAATCACAGTGGTCTGTTGAAAATGTATAAAAAGAGAATGAGTGTTTGAAATAAACAGAGTCAGATTGATCTCTCCAAGCCACTCACAGAAATCTCATGTCATGTGTTACTTGCCACAGCGACAATGGGCAACAACTTGTGGTTGTTGCATGATACAAGAAAAGATCATGTAGTAAGTTGCATTAAGAAACACTTTTTTGTAGCAACTGATTTCCCAGGAAGTCTTACTAGAAGATTTCAGATTGAAAATCACTTGAAAGGTACCTACTGCATATGGACTGTGTTGGGGAGAAAAAGCACTGTCTTTAGGCTGCTGACCTTGGAGAACTATAGATAACATCGTTAATGACATTGGAGAAGAAAAGATAATAACAACACTATTTTGATCTGTAGAAGAAATAAAAATGTGCTTACTAAATGGATGACAAGAATGGATGACATGCAAATGAGAGGACCTGTTCTGATCTGGTACTTTGTTGTTTATCTTCTTTGTTTTCAGTTTAACAAAATTTCTAATGGTATATCACTTCTCAATGCAAAAATTTGAGCTCCAATTTTTGACAAATGCTGTCTTGAAAATCAAATGTGTATTTAGATTATGATTAGACCATAATGAAGCAAGGAAAATTTATTTTAAAAACCCAAACCACATTAGCTTCTGGAGGTTGTTTAGACAGGAAAAGAATTTTCAGAGAATTCAAAGACTTAACCTCTTTCCACTGCTAAATTCTATTTAAAACTATAAAGGATATTGTTTACATTTCTAATTATCACCCACTGGAGGAAGGCAATCCATTCCTCAGGGAGCAGTTTTTCTTTTGGCTCCTCTGTGTTTGCTGTGCACAGGTATCAAAAATAGAAAAATCAAAAATAGGGACAGTGTTAAACAAAAGCAACAAGAACGGGTCTAGCATAAAACTGTCAAGATCTAGT
The DNA here is from genome assembly GCA_032173965.1 of Sitta carolinensis. Classification (NCBI taxonomy): domain Eukaryota; kingdom Metazoa; phylum Chordata; class Aves; order Passeriformes; family Sittidae; genus Sitta; species Sitta carolinensis. The sequence goes on from CM063283.1 coordinate 99,256,841, forward strand.
AAAAGGAAGCTGTTACTTTTTGTTCTGGTTTGAGCTCCCCACCCAAAGGATCCGGTATCTTCTTGTGTGGAGCTCAAAACAGATTTTTCTTTTAACTCCACTTTTTTAACCTCATGTCTATCAGATGTGAAATGTGAACAAATATAAAATAAATGCTAAGAGATTTAAATTATTCTTTTTTTTTTCTTAGCAAAAGATTGAGAGATATAAAATATAAGGATTCAAAAGTATATTGAGTAAGAAAATGACAAAAGTGACAAAGACTTCAACAAAGAATTTGTTATCTTCATATTTAAGAATATGAATCAGTAGCAATATGAAGTGAGTGACATTAAAAGAATAGAGTTGGGATCCCCTGTAGCTATGATACAGATGCCCCAGACACTTAGCTGATAACGAGATGAGCTTCTGATGATCTTTGCTTCTTTCTCGCCAGTGAAATCTACTGCTGAGCATATATCAAATGCTGCTTTTCCCTATGCAGTTTTATGTACCCCAAGTGAACCATCAGTAAAAGAATGTAAGTTGTATTCCTGAGTAGATGTGTTTGTACTTCCTTCAGAAAACAGAGTTTAAGACCTAGCACTCACATGAGTTATACTGTCCTATATGCACAGAGGGAAGGACAGGGTGTCCCAGTCAGCAAACAGCACTCAGGTCCCTTTCCCTGTCTTTCCTCTTATTTCCTCCTAAATGTAGCAGCATTAAGGCAAGTCATTAAATAAAGTGAAGTAACTTACTGTCTGAAGGAATATATCTCTACATTCTTAACTAGAAATACAGAACTTAGATTCTCACTAGCCACTTTTTAAATATATGTATTAAAGAGGGGGGCAAATGTGATGTTTTAGGCTTCTTAACTAACTTACTGTGAAGCAAGAACTTATCTTTTGTTGTTCCAGTCTGAGCTGGGTCTCTCTCAGCAAGGTAATGTGGAAGTTTTGCCACTAATCTAAAAAGTAAAGGCTTTCTGGCAGAGTGGTAAAAGTTTCTTTTTTTCATAGCCTAACGACATGCTTGTGTTCCTGATCATGATTTCTGAAAACCCATGGTGCTTTTGGTTGAGATATGAACATACCAGAAGGCTCATACCTTGGCCTTGAGCAGGGGCCAGACTCCTCAGTGGTGCTCAGCAGCAGGACGAGGAACAGTGGCCATAAAGTAAAACATAAGAAGTTCAATCTCAACACGAGGAAGAACTTCTTTACACTGAGGCTGTCAGAGACCTGAGACAGGCTGCCCAGGGAGGGCAAGGAATCTTGCTGGAGACATTCAGAGCCCACCTGGACATGTTCCTGTGTCACCTGCTCCAGGAGATCCTGCTCTGGCAGAGGGTTGCACTAAATGATCTGCAAGGTCCCTTCCAACACCAACAATTCTGATTCTATGTTTCTGTGACTTCATCACAAGGTGTCATACATGGCTGTTCTCAAACCTAATGCATTCAGTTCTCAGGCACAACTAAGCTGGAGTAGCAAAATTGAGGGGATGCCCAGAGCACACCTGCTGTGTGCAAATGCAGACCTGTTCAATAAAACAGTCAAGGCACGTTATCTTTTTTTTTTAAGCCATCGTTAAGCAATAGCATATGACAAGCAATAGTTCGTGCTCTTCAGTTCTGAGATTGTTCTGGGTGTGTAACACAGCATTAACACGTATTGAGCATGGGACCTATTCTGGGAACACTGAAATACACATTCTGTGCTATATAAGCACATTCACAAGTTAAAGTAGCACCATAATTTTATATTCTCTTTTAACTGGAGAACAAACACATGTTGCCTTTGTTATCCAGACCTTTCATATTGACCAGTGAGAATCATCAGTCATCTAAAATTGCTCAATTTACTCTCACAAATTCACTACAGAGCTTTTGGTGTAACTTATTTCCACAACAATAGTATACTGTGATCTCTCACAGGGGCTTCTCTGCAAGTCTTTAAGTCTTTTTGTATTCATGAGGGTCTTGGGCTTGTTCTTCTCCCTTCTTACACTCTCTCTGGATAACCTCACCCTTCACTTCACATGCAAGCAGATTTGCAGATCTGCTCCATTCCTGCCTACCACTGCCAGGAAGGCACAGACAATGTTATTTTAGCTGATATTAATTACTGGTGGCTGTAGAAAATACTCTGGAATTCTGGGAACCAATATCATTGAAATTAAAGTAAATTGAAAGAAAAACACAACTAAATGTTGCAATTAAGAATTCTGACTTCAAAAGGATTTTTTTTTTTAGAGAGAGAGAGAAATTAAGGGTTCTAAATGAACACACAGCTAATGGGAATGAAGTTATGAAGTTTGCAACAAATTCGTAACAAAAACTCATAAATGCAAATATGGCAGGCCTGAATATTTCCTCACTAAAATGCATAACAGAAAAGGAAAATAAGGACAGAAGATTAACTATTTTCTGCTAAATCTATGAAATGAGAATTGGTATGATAAAGAATAGCAAAAAAATAAACTAATTCAAGAGACAGAGTGGGATAGTAACAGAGAAAAACAGATTAATTGCTTAGGCACCACTGGCAAATATTTCAGCTTTGGTAGCATGCACAGCTTCAAGGCAAATTTTGAACTTTTGAAACAAAGCCAATGAAGCAAAAGGAAAACAGGATAAAATGTACTAAGAGCTATCAAATGTGGCTCATGGTACCTAATATCTCTCTTCAGAAAAAAGCTGATTTTCAAAACCTAAAAATATTTCTAAACTCTAGGATGGATCTTATCTCTCTGGATTTTCATGGAGTAGGTGACACACCGTCCCATATCATAATTTATTGTTGAAGCTGGACAAGAAAGTATAAACAGAAGAACTATAAAATGATCAATCTGATTTTTTTGTTTGTTTCTTTTTGTTTTGGTTTGGGTTTTTTTTTCTGTCTTTGTTTACTTTGTTCTTGTCATCTTTATTATCTCAGAGAAGAATTTCTGTCTAATACTAAAAAAGTAAACACTGTCATGCTGGGAGTTTCCCAGGGAAGGCTTCAAAGATATGGATGAAATCTTTAAGTTTCTCTTACCATGTATTTTCACATCAGACCTGACACATGCATGGGATAATTTTTATTGACGTTTCCTAAAACAGGTGTTTGGCATCAACATTAATTCAAAGAAAGTTTGGAAGATCATACAGAAAGAATGGAATGACTTTGAAAGCTGGAGTTACAGGCATGGGTTGAATTATACCTCTGCCAAATACAAGTTTGCAGGTTTTGGAAGTCTGTCTAGAACTTCTGTTAGGAAGTCATCACTGGAAAAAGGTTCAAGAAATACCTGAATGTATCATATCAATCACAGAGTGGTTATAAGTCATCAATGCAATGAAAGCTGAGGGGAAAAAATCAAATGCAATCTCAAAAAAGGTCAAGCAAGAGATTTCTAAAAGACACATTCTGAGGTAAAGAAACTTGTGCAGTATAAAAGGAAGCTTGGCTCCTAATGACATGCTATAACATGGCTATTACTGATAGTCAAGGGCTCATCTTAAATCAAAAGGCTCAAAACCCTAAGAGATGCCAAAGACAAAATGTAGAAAAATTAAACCCTTTTCTTCTCCATCCTCAGTACTCTCCTACTTCTGAGAGTATTTTTAGCCTCTTAAAAGTTGAGCTTGAAGCAAGATTTTAGAGTCCTCATCACACAGAAATGTTGCTTGAAGTATTGCACAAAATTACATACATTGTGCAATCATTTGAAATGGGTCAAAAGAACCTCTCAGTGATCACATCACTCACTGATTCCTCTGTAGCTTGTGTAGGGCATCCTGGGCCAGCTTTAGACAAGCTAGCTACTGGGAAAGAGGGAAACCCTGTGAGGGGTGCCAAAGGCAGGAGAAATATGATGCTATGACTACTCTGGTAGCTGACTCCCATCAAATTGCCCACTACAGCAACAGGGGCCCTCAGTCCCTGAGTCTGGTAGCTGGCAGAGTACATGAGGATGTCTGCAAATCTCTGAGGTTCTGTTTTGCTTTACATGTAAGATAAGCCAATGCAAAGTAGATACCAAGGGCTCACTTGTTTTCTGTCATTGCAGAAAGGAGGACTTTTTCCCAAGAAACAAATAGCCAGAATGCATTGTTTAGTTGACACACAGTAAACACTTAGATTTGCTTCTAAGTCACTAATGAGATACATCATTTGTTTTATGTTTCCATCAGAAGCTGTAGAGGGTTGACCCTGGCTGGATTTCAGGCACCCACCACAACCTCTCTCTCATTCCCCTCTTCAGATGGACAGTGGGGAGAAAATATAACAAAGGGTTCATGAGTTAAAGAACTGGGAGAGATCACTCACCAAAAACCATTATGGGTAAAACAGACCAAATTAGAAATATTGAATTTATTTCTAACAAAATCAGAACAGAATAATGAGAAGCAAAACAACTTCCTCTCACCTCTCCCTCCTTCCCAGCTCTACCTCTTCCCCTCCCAGGGGAACAGGGACACAACAAATGAGTATTATGGTCAGCTCATCATAAGTTGTTTCTCCCACTGCTCAGGGAGGGGAGTAGTTTCCTTTCTCCATTGTGGGGTCCCTCCCATGGGAGACAGTTCTCCATGACCTTATCCAGTACTCCACGACTAACATTTCTGCACAAACTGCTCTCAAGTGGGTCACTCTTCCATGGGACGCAGCCCTTCAAGGACAGACTGCTCCAGTGTGAGTCCTCCCAGGGATGACAAATCCTACAAGGAAACGTGTTCCACAGTTGACTTCTCTTTTCAGGTCCCATCTAGGAGCCTATTCCAGCATGGGCCTCCCACAGGTTCACAGCCTCCTCTCAGGCATCCACCTGCTCCAGCACGGTGGAGCTCTGCAACCCCATGCCCTCCATGGTGGATTTCTGAGTTCCTGCTGTCCACCATGGGCTGCAGGGCCACTATGGTCTTTAGCACAGGCTGCAGGGGAATCTCAACTCCAACATCTGGACACCTCCTGACCCTCCTTCTTTACTGGGCTTGGTGTTTGCAAAGTTATTTCTCTCACATGTTCTCACTCCACTCTTCTCTGGCTGCAATTACATCTGTGCAATAACTTTTTTTTTTTTTTTTTCCCTTCTTAAATCTGTTATGACAGAGATGTTACCATCATAACTAATTGGCTTGGCCAGCAATGAGATACATAACTGGAGCAGCCAGAGGTTGTTTTATCAGACATGGGGAAGTTTCTGGAAGCTTCTCACAGAAAACACTCCTGTAACACCCCTGCTGCCAAAGCTTGGCCATGCAAACCCAACAAAGAAGCATAAAACATATAACTTCAAGCAGATATGGAAAAATGGCCTATGTGCCATGAAAGGCCAGTATGCCAGTGTCAAAGGTTTGACGTTGGTACAAGGCCAGTGCCCCTATAACGATATACTGTCCCTGGTATCTGCTGTGAGATGTGACCAAAAACAGAGCAAAACAGTTTCTAATTTAGAAAGCAAAAGAAAAAACTTTATTACTTATAATAGGCAAAGAAGACACATACAGAAGAACATGGAAACTTTAAAAAAACACTCTTCCTCCCCCCCCCACCAGTTCTCAACTTAACAAAACAAACTGAAAATTCCCCATCACGTTACCACCTTTTAGATAATTAATCTTTAGTCTATTACCACCCTTCCGATAATCAGTACTCAGTTCATTGAGGAGAGATAGGAGTCTTTCTTGTACCACATCATGGCCTCTTCCTCCATGTCCAGTGCTCTCACCACTGTGCATGGACCAGAGCTGCTTCTAGGGTTTTTCTTTTTAAAGATGCTTTGGTTAGTTCCAAGAAACGACAGCTTCTCAAAATTTGGGACACCAGTCCTCCCCAATATTACCCCCTGGGGCCGAGGGGCCTTGAGAACAGAGCTCTTCCTCTCATCTCTGTTCACACTACTGTCCACTCTTGGCTCCAAGCCAACGCCTCTCCCCAGATGCAGCTTCTATGTTACAGAAAAGAAATGAGTCCGTCCATGGCTATACAAAAGAGTCCAGCCAAAGGCCACTCCATCATCTCCTCCCACCTAGGATTCTTTTCAGCATTCTCTGACAATCTTCTACTTGCACAAACTTTCATCATCTTTGCTTAGTTCTTTCTATCTTTCTTCTTCAAATTCAGGAGGATTAGCATTTATAAAGTTTCCATCATTTACGAAAAGGGTTAAAATCTTGGGCTTTGTTTCCCCAGAACTCTCACGGTATCTTTGTTGCTGGGCACTCTTCTCACGCCACCCCCCCATACTCCTTCGGCCGTGCTGTCTAGTTACTGATATCAAATTTCAAGGTGACGGAGATCACAGACACGGTTTTCTCAGTCTCTCTCTCCGGGGGGGGGGGGGGGGGGGAAGGGAAAAGAAGGCTGTCTGATGCCTCTCAAGGTTCTTGTACTCTCTCCACCCTTCCATCCTGTAGGATTTTTCCTCTCCCCCTCTGTGCCCAAGGTTCCAGCCTACCTCGCCCAGGCCGCATGGCTTCCCCTCCCCCGCCCAGCCAGCCGCTGGGCAGGGGAGATCCCTCCGTCCTCAGGGACTGGAACCAAGAGAGAGCTTTCCGGGGCGCCCTCTGCTTTTAACCCCTTGTGTTCTCAGAGGCGGATCCTTGTCCTCAGTGGCCACACCAGGTGCCAGTCTTTAAACCTGAGCACTCATTGGTTTGACCACTGAAGTTCAAAAAAACTCATTTTTTTTCCAAACTACGACAGCCAGACAATGCAGCTCTGCAGCTGCCGAAAGCATTTTACCACAGGGGACAATGTCGGGACTGCACAAAAATGAAAAGGAAATAAGCCTTAAATAGAAGTAAAATTCAAACTGGATTTGTATCTGTGAGGAGAAAGCTAACAAATATATTTGAAATAGGAAGCATTTGAGGTAACAAAGGCTGGTAAGTGGAGATAACGTATACAGGAACAAGTGGTATCCAGGCATTTCTTTGTAAATCATATTTGTATAAGGCCATAGAAAAAGATGAAATGAAAGATGAAATGAAAGATCACTGTTGTAAAAGGACAAAAAAATAGTAAAAGGATAGTAAAGACCTTTTGAGACATATTGTATTATAATCAAGTTCTCAGAAATCTATAGCAATGATCAAGTTAATTCTTCAAAATGCCACAAGGAGCTTTCCATGGTATGGTGGAAAAGTGTAAGTGAATGTGTATGGAGAAAACAAGAAGCACAGCCTGAAAGGGAGTTTCCTCTATGCCAAGGAAAGCCCTCTTCTAAAGCCTCTTGTCTTCTCTGCCTATGCCCAAGCAGGGAGGCAGATGCTTGCTGAGCTGAAGGCTCCTGAGGCAGGAGGAGCTGTCTCCCTGCCGTGCAGCCCAGAGCGCAGATGCAATGTGCAGAGGAACATCTGCCCTGTGATAGCAGAGAAGCTTTCCAAAACATTCACTGCTTAAAATGTTATCCTCAACAGCCCTTCAGGTGCCTGCACCATGGTGTGGGTGGCTGTGTTCTGTGTTTTCACACCCCAAGGCATGGACTGTGATGCTCTGGCAGCAGGAGCAGGGAACACAGGCAGTGATAAATTTTTGCCTGTGGAACAGGAGCTGAGTCAGGCAGAGAGTATGCTGAAAACACTGCTGTCAGGTGGTCAGGGTAGAGGATTTTGGAGGAAATAGTCTGACCTTCTGCCCCTCCCAATGTCAGAGAAGACAGAGGGATAGAGATGACACAGGACATCCATGGGATGCAGCCAAGGTTGGCTGGCAAAAGGACAATAGAGATAGATAGAAGGATGACTGGTGCTCAAGGGGAAATATAGAAAATAAAACATATGAGAGAAAGGAGTCAGCAAAAACCATTTTTTGCCAAGATGTGCCGGCACAGCGCTACCCTGAGTTTTCCCTTGTTCTCCCAGCACCTAAAGGCAATTTGACACCACTCAGGCATATAGGACCCCTGCCACTGATGGTGGATAATTGTGTAACCTAGCTGGCGTTCAGCTGGGAAACACAGAGGCTTATCCTCCAAAGAGGACAAGGAGACCCCACAATTGCTGACAAGTGGGTGTGGGATGCACCGTGCTGCCAGCCAAGTGTTCCAAAAGGAAGGAGCAGGGACTGCTCCTGCATGCTGATGACAACTTCCTGAGTAGGAAAGAGCATCCTTATCTCATCAGTGGAGGAAACTGTTTACAAAGGTATTAATACCTGTGCTACATGGAGCAGTCTTTAGTTTACTCATATTTAAAGCCCATGATGACCTCTGCAAATGTAAGGCAAAGGTAAAAATAACAGCAGGGATGTAGCAAATGGTTTGAAACAGACAGAATGGTCTTTTGAGCGAAGTATGTATAAGCAGCAATGATTTAGGATTGTTTACCAGGGAATCCGCAGTGAGTTCTTTCATCTGAAATGGGCTGACTGAGCATGTGTGATTCTCACCTGGCACACTCACTATGACAGCTGGTTTATTTTAAAGGTTTGGCCTGCTGCAGCAAAGCAGGGCATCTGCCCCACACTCCCACTCTGCTCAGACCAGCCCCATTCCACAGAAGAAAGTCCAGGAAGAATATACTGCAAAATTTGAGCCACTTTTTCTAGCCCAAATTGACAGAAGTCAGCGAGGCTGAGATTTACATTTGAGAGGCAGCAAGCAGTAGACTTGTTTACCTTTGTCACTGCCTGTCAACCTGGACATAGTCTAAACTTATCACATCATCTATCTCCAGACACTTTCACATAACAGTGTGGATTTTACCCAAAGTGAGTTCGTGTCTATCCCATGCATGGTGAAGATTTGTCAGTTTTATTCAGCAGCTTTCAATGGAAACACTGGTCTGCATTTTGGTCCAAGTATCACCTGACAATATCAGAAAGACCAAGTGTTATCCAAGGACTGAACCAGTTTCAGAAGGTAGCTCACAGTAGCACTCCTTAACATTATTCCAGCAGAGGCCATCTGATTGACTTATTGATTCCCTGGAAATACCCTTTAGCGGGATCTACTGTGGAGATAACAAGAAAGAGCTCGGGCTTCTTCTGTAAGCTTTAGTACAGAAGACAATTAATCATGTGAACAACAGAGCTAACACAGCTCAGTCGCCGTGGCCATCTGTTCCATACAGTTGGATTTCACTGGTTGACCTCTGCTCTGCAAAGACACTACTGCAGTCTCTGTCTTTTACCTGCTTTCAAACTGCATGCTTATTTTCATAAATCTGTTCTCTAAAGTGGTGTAAAAGTTGCCTGTATTCTAAAAGCTAAGAGACTGGAATAGACACACGGGCATGTACAAACACACAGAGGCCAAGGACGTTTAATTTCCTTTGAGGACCAAGCTGAAGAATAAGATGTAACATTCATTTCTGAGAGAGACAGGAAGAAAATACATCAACAGAGAATTACAACTTAAATGTATCCCCAAGTAATACTGATCTCAGTACTCAGTTATGTGTTAGGTTGCTAAAACAGCATCTAACTCTGTTATTTTCAGGTGCTTATTTCACTTGCTTATTTAACTTGGAGAAGACATCATTTCAACAGTGAATGATGAACTAAATTATGAGAATTAATTCTGTTTGAAGACCAGACCTCTCTCTCATGGCCAGACAGTGCAGTACAGCCCACGTGAGCTCTGAGACTGGGCTTCCACTAAAAGTTCCATAAGCTCACACTAGCACAGGAAGCTCCTGAAGTGCTGGGGAGCAGAGGATGTGTCATCTATCAGTTGTAGCTGGCACTCAAGCACTTTCAAGGGAAATAAATAAATATCATGTCAGTCTTACCAGTCAGATACTGAAGGACTGTCAAATCCAAATTTTTCAAATACTTTCATCATCATATGACAAGGCTATCACTTGTGATTAATGTTTCTGACATTTCAGACCTTGTTTGGGGTGGCATGATGCCTGTCCACCTCCCAGAGAACATCCCAGGGAACGTCCCAGGGAACAAGCAAAAAGCTGGGAAGAGCATTCCAGGCTAAGTAAGCCCACTCTCAGGGAAGATGTTTTTGCTTTGATTTAATTTACCTTGCCTGTGTCCCAACATCGGAGCCAGAGGATGGCTAGAGGGACCCCAAAAGGGAGAGCATTTCCCCTGAGCATGGGAGCCCCAGCACTGGCAGCCTAGGAGGTGCAGCCCCTGTTCCTCAGCACTGCAGTGGGATCTGTGAGTGGTCAGAGTGCCTCTTCTCCCTGATCTATAGGAAGCCTTTTGCAGGGGGAAGGTTGTCAGCGAAAGGGACAATTGGTGAACCTGAAGGAAGGGCCCAGATCTAGTAGTAATGAGGCTCAAAGCATGATTCTCTCCAGTTTTGGCACTTTCCAAAAGTGAGGGTCTATGACCTCCCTGAAGCACTGGGAAGACAATCAGTAATGTGTACTGGTGCAGCTGGTTCTGGACATAAGAAAGGGATTAAGCTTTCTTCCCTGTATCATATTGTATCATATCATATCATATCATATCATATCAATCATCCTCTCTCTAGAAAAAAAACATGGAGGTGCTGGAGTCCTGAAGAAAGGAAGCAGAGCTGTTGAGGGGTCTGAAGCGCATCTTATGAGGAGCAACTAAAAAAACAAGCGATAGGCCTCAAGTTACACTATGCGAAGTTTAGATTGGGCATTAGGAAAAATTTCTTCACTGAAAACATGATCAGGCATAGAACTAGCTGCCCAGAGAAGTGGTGGGATCAACAACCCTGGAAGTGTTCAGAAAACAGGGAGATGTGGCAACTTGGAGGTCATGGTGGCAACTTGGTGAACATGGCAGTGCTGGGCGATCAGTTGGACTTCGTGAACTTAGTGGTCTTTTTCAACCTTAACAACCTTGTGGTCCTATGATAATCATATCATATCTTTGTCCCTGGACAAAGATGGTATGCCCTAGCACCAGCTTTTTTAGCTGGATCCTGAAGAGGGATCTGGTTGCCAGGGTACAGCTGGCAGAGATGCCCTGCACATACAATCAGCCTCAGCTCCTTTGCTGCTATTCAAACGCAGCACCTTGTGTGTCTCCATGCATTGGGACACAAATCAGACCACTCATTAATATTCTGCCAACAACACACCTCCCTTCCCCTTCCCCAGCAGAAACAACATGAAAAAAACACAAAATCCTGTTGTTCTGTCTTCCCTCTATTATACATTCTACCTGTGGCAAGGAATATCTGATCCTGGTAGATAAGCTGTGGCAAAAAATGGTGGTATGTCAAAGGAATTGCCTTGTCAGATCCTGTCCCTATCTCAGTGACCCCATGAAGCTCCCAGGATACTCTGCAGCTAATCCCTACAGTGTCTTATTTTCAAATATTTGGTTTAGAGACACTTTAGCTCTCACTGCTTCTACCCCTGAAGCTAAGAGCCCCGATCTCCCCCTTTCCTGTGATGGAGCACTTTTGTACAATTTCCTGAACACTTGTGGTTCTTTCTAGAGTTGGTTTTTGCTTGTTGTCTCACCTGATGCCACTACTCAAGCCAAGAAATGTTCCCAGGCTGCTTTCTGAGCCTCTCTATTGTTTTCATATCATGCTGTAGCAGTTGCTTTGTACTGACTGCATGATGCAAAGCCATGGTCTGCAGAGTGAAGCTGGCAGCCACACTCTCACCCATGCATGGAGAGAGAACATGATGGTGTTTGATGCACATTACTGTAGGTGGGCTCTGGGTGGGTGCTAGCCTCACTGAGGGTTGAGATTAAGTGTGTGGTGTGGTTGAGTGGAAGTTGGACTTTCTCTCAGTCCATGGGAATCTATCCCTGCAACAAATCTTCTTCTTGGCTTGGGGTCTAGGGACCACAAAAACATGTCTTTCTGCAGGACAGGAGGAGCAAGGCATGCCTGTGATATTTGCAGATGGTTTGGGAGAGCCTCAGTCCTGATGCCTTCAGCTAGGTTACTCTTAGAAAAATGAAAGATGAGCTTAGTGGAGCACATATCTACAGTCCCTCCTCCGACCCTCTTTCCAGCCTCAGAAGACTTCTCATACTGGCCCAGGCAAGGGAGAGCATTGAACAAACCAGTATCAGATGGAGATAGCATTGGGGCACAGAGCTATTGTTAGACTCTGCGTGTGACAATCAGCCTGCCCTCACGAAAGCTAGCTTAGGAATGAGAGTTAGAACTCTTGTGGAGAAAGCAGAGAACTGGAAACAGTTCACAAAAAGCCTTACAGATACATATTCCTGTCCCATCCCAGTTTTTTGCCTCATTTATTCTTCCTCTACGCACAAGCAGGAGTTTGGGTGACAGGAACCAGGTCAGCAGTAAGAGGGTAATTAGTGCACAGATTAATGCTGGATCACAGAATCACAGAATCACTAGGTTGGAAGAGACCTTCAAGATCAAGTCCAACCCATGCCCTAACACCTCAACTAAACCATGGCACCGAGTGCAACATCCAGTGGGAACTGAGTGCCACATCCAGTCTTATTTTAAACACATCCAGGGATGGTGACTCCACCACCTCTCCAGGCAGACATTTCCAGTACTTTATCACTCTTTCAACAAAAATACTGTTTCCTAATATCACATGGTATGTCACATGGTCTGTCTTAACAGCTCCATTACATGTGACGGGTTGCTGCGCTTGCTGGCACAAACCACAGCTCCCCTCATCTTGCTGCGTTCTTCCTTTATCGTATTCTGCAAATAAGGCCTGCCTCATTTATGTCTGTCTGTCTGTAAGTGCTCTCTGACACAAGGTAGGCAGAGAATCTTTACTGATGCATGGCTCCGAGTGCCTTATTCCATCCTGGCACTGAATATCCCAGCTGTTTGTGACTCAGCATCTCTAAAGAATGTTTTTTCCAGGATGGAAATGTACACAGTCATGCACAATAATTATTTCTTTTTATCATTTCCTCTTAAACCCCTAATACTGTGATTATTCTTGTGTATATTGAAAACACCCTTTTTTGCACTGAGCTGCTTATTTTCAGTTCTGATTTTGGGCTTGAGAATTTTTTATTGCTGGGGAGTTTATAGGCCTATTAGCACCCCTGTAAAAAAGAAAACTACTGAAAACCAAATCAACAACCACACACTGAGTGAAATCTGTTGCAAACACTTTCAGTGTCAGATATGCTGGAAAATCCAATGAGAATATTGTGTTGAAATAGGCTTCAGTAAGAAATGTTCTTAAACACTCTACTGAGGATTGTATTGAGTATTTTAGATTGATATTTAATGTGGGGGTTTTCTCCAGATGGTTGAGGAAGGATACTGCTGAGACAGATAACAGCTTTAAATGCACATGCCTGTTTAACTTGACAGTTTGCAAACAGTGGAATGACAAAGTTCACAAGCTGCACAAGTAGCCATCTCAAGCTCTCCCCTATTGTAGATTATGACCAGCTCTCCACCCACAGAGCCCCCACCTTGTGCGCCACAAATATACCTGCGTGGGCTGTACTGCTGCCTCACGGTGGGGTGGGGATTTGTCTCACAGCAAACCTGCCTGAGGAGTAGAGCAAAGACTTCCTTGAGACACCAGACTACGAGAGCGTGGGGTGCCTGGGCCAGCTGTGCAGGAGGGCTCTCTGTTCCAGGGCACCAGCTCCCTGCTCAGGGCTGTGCAACGCATGATGCACCCCAGCACCCCAGATTAAACGCCCTGTGCTCAGGGCTTATCTCTGGTACCATGGAGGTTGTGGGGAGGGCCTCAGTCTTTCATTCATGGAAGATAAGGGAGAACAACTCTGTGGAGGGGTGCAGGGCAATGTAATGAGGCTACCTGCATGCAGGTCTGAGGAGTGAGCAACACAGCTCACATTTTTGTGGTCCTTAGTGCTGGGGAAGGAGAGTAGCTTCATGGGATGGTACCCAAATGGATGGAATCTGGTTGTGGGATAATAAGAGCACTGGCAAGGAGGGTGCTTGAGCTGCAGCACAAGAGTACTGTCTCCCATTGCCTGCTCGTTGCTTTCCTGGGAAAGTAGGCTCTTCCCACTAAGCAAACAGGACCACAACAAATAAATACCTCAGCAGACAATCTATCAGTTTGATCCTCTCCACAGAAACAATCAGAAATACCTCTGATAAAAGCTAGCAGCTCAGGCTCAAACTGGGACATATCATTCACAATTTATCCTTTTGCTTATTTTTCCTCAGCAATCTATGCTCAAGGTTTTTCATCTTCATCCATACCAAAGGCAGATCTTTTGTTCTTCTCTATTGCTTTCATTCAGTGTTCAGAACAACAAATTTATTTGTACAGCGCTAGGTAAGCTTTAGTGTTTCTCAATGTGATTTTTCAAGCGCATAGTGTTGCTGTTATATATTTTCTTCTCATCAGTAAAGCAGATTGGTCTTTCTTTTGTAATGCAAGCCTAAAAAAATTACCAGGTGCCAGTTTCTAGATTTCTGTTAGTGAATTCCAGCTGCAGAAGTCAATTTGCTGGCATGCAGTCTAAGTTCAGCCTCAGATGAAAGGATACTTCAGACAGCAGAGGCAGAGGGTTTGATGCAGGGTGGTAACACCCATTTCCTATTTGCAAAAGGATCAGTCTGCCCATGAAGGTCACTCCAATGAGAATTCCAGATGTTACAGTGAGGAAATTATGAGGAGGGATGGAGGGATTCCACTTAAACAAGTGAGAATGAGCAGAAGGAGGACCAGAAAGAAATAAGAAAGGGAATTTACAAAAGAAGAGCCATTTGAAGAAAAGGGGAATAAAATTAGAGGGATAGCAGCATAAAAAGGAAGATGAGATGGGGAGCCAGGTGTGGGGATTTGGTGTCTGAAATGCATGGAGTGGGTACCGTGATGGGGGTGGGACAAGACATATGCATGGCACTGAGTAAGCAGGCAGGAAATGGAGTCACTGTACTTGTATTTACTTGTGCCCCTAGGATCCTAAAACGCTTATTTTGATTCTGAGTAGTGAAAAAGATCTCCAGTGGTGTTTTAACTTGTCTTCAGGGTAATTAATATAGTGGTCAAAACTCAAAAGTGTTGTATTTTGAATGACACATAAGACATGAGTGCAGATTGTATTTTTAAGAGGCCACTATTAGTTGCAAACCCCACTGTGACAAATAGAAAAGGGTATCATTGTCTCGGCCCAGCTGCTGAGCACAAATGCCTGATGTTCCATAAAGAAGATTTCAGACTGTGCTGGTTTTGTCACCAAACTAATCCATTGTTTTCATCTTATTAAATGGTATGCTCAAGGTTACAGTTTGAAGTCCTTTATGACCTTACGACTCTGCACATCTAGTTAGTGAGTAAAAGAACATAAAGATCACTGCAAATTGCCATTCTAGGTACTGTGTCCTCATTCTACTTATACCAGCTTAGTACAGCCTTACTTCACTGCCCCTTGGGCTCCAGGCAGCTGGGGAATAATCTTGACACCCCAGCTATTGCCTTTTTCTAGGCTAACTTGCACATTGGGTGTAAGACTGGTATTTGTATACAGGCAACATTAACAAGAGGTTCATTTAAAAGTATAACTCTTCTCTTGCCTCACAAATCAGGTTCCAGGTGAGCATGAGATCAGAAGAACCTCTGCAACATATGTTTGGCTTCTAAAATGCTTTTGCAGAATTACTGTAGAGTTCTTCCCATAAGAGAGATAAAAATGAGAGAGATGAAAAGTCTAGGGACATGAAAATCTAAGGGCATGAAAATCAAGTAAGATTAACAGCCACTAAAACAGATGTTTAGTACTTCCTGCTGCTCTGTCCCAGAGTAAAACCTTTCATTTTGAGCTTTACTTCTCACGTGTTCTCCTCTCTTTGCATGTTTATATCCATTTCCTCATTTGGCAGGGAGTAAGTTGTCAAGATGTTCTCAATTTTGACCTCAATACAAAGTGTATTGCACAGATAATTGTCCTGGCTGGCTGTTTTCATCACAGAATTTATGCCATACACCCCTCTGCATCACATCAATGTAACTTCATTGGTCTTTGCTGACCAGGTACTTTACAACCCAGGTTTGCTCTGTGTGTATTCTTGCATAGTTGATTTAAAATCCTGTCCTCACCCCACAAATTACATACATCTTGATTACTTAATTAAGATCTGTTTTCCATTTCCATGCCAGTGATTTTTCCATAGAGCCTTCTCCTTAAAATTTGCTTTCCCAATGCCACCAAAATTATCTGCTTGTCTGCCTTCCTGCTCCTCTTTTTGATACCACTCTTTTTTTTTTGTTGGTTTGTTTTGGTTTGTTTTGGTTTGTTTTGGTTTTTCAAACCTTTTATCACTTAAATCACTACTGTACTGTAGTCACTGTTTTACTCATTTGCTCTCCAGCACAGAGTATCTGGATAAGGTTCTTACACACCGTTTATTTCAGAGTTTCCACTGCCTTGCAGTTCTCCCTCATCTAATCAGCTCTCAAATCAAGCTTTGGTAGCCTCTGGAGGATGGGTTCTATGTCTTCCTTCTAACAGTGACAATGTGAAAGGTGCAAACATTGTAGTCAGTTGAAAAGAATGAGTTTATTAACTGTCAGGCTCTAAAGCAACTTTCCTAAAGTCACTCTTCTTGCCCACATAAAAAGCAGTGATTGCTAATAATTACTATGCATAAAGATGTATGAAACAATACACATTTGTATGAAAAATATTCTATATTTTCTTTCTTTTTGCTTTCCCATCAAGACAAATGACTCCACCAGCATTCAAATAATGTGATACCTGCAGTAAATAGGGACAGCAATAACCTACAAAAATTCTCATTGTAATTTTCCACTTGATGAACAAGACTAGTTATTTTTTCATTCCGAATACTTTTCATTATTGAAATGAACATGGTAATCATAGCTACAACCTTTAGAGAACAGAAACTAAGTTTGTCATATGTAAGTGAATAGCATTTGGCCCACTGAATGGTAAAATCTTGAGTTCGGGTAGTATGAAACAAAATCATTTCTGCTTTTTGAGACAGAAAGGTAGATTTATGTTAACTGAGCTGTAAGACTCGTAGTATTTTATCTTCTGGCTGATTATCAGGGTAGTGTTGAATTTGATTGAATTTTACTGATGAAGAAACTGATACCCTCAGTCCAACAACCTTTTTTGTATCTGACCTGTCCACTTACTCCATTTTTGCATCAATTTTAGGGATTTTAAGTGTTCCTAATTGAAATTTAAATATGAATAATGTCATGGTTTCAATTTGAAACTGGGCAGAAACACCAATTCGTGTTCCAGTTTGTGTTTCCAATCAAGAGTAAAGCAGGCTTAAGCTTAAAGTAATAAGACTTTATTAACTGACACTAAAAGAAAGAAAACCAACAAGAATGAGAATGAAACCTTCAAAACACTCTTCCTCCCTCCCCAACCCTTCTTTTCTCACAACCAACAATTAAAGAAACAGCACTCAGAAATCTCAATCAGATTTCCACCTCTAAAACAGTCTTTCTTCAGTTCACTTAGGGAGGGAAGCACCTCTTGTTCACTATGGAAAATTCCCCACAAGGAAACAATGCTCCCATGGATCCATTCTTCATGAACGTGCAACCACTCAGATCCTTTTGTGTTCATGAAACTCCTCCCATGTTCACAGTTTTGTCTCTGGGCCACATCGATGTATGGAGTCTTATTTTAAAGATAACTGTTCAAAACAAAGGTTCTCTTTATTTATCTTTGGGATCACCTTCACCTCGAAGGAACAGAGATTCACTTCTTCTTCAAGGGTAAAGAGTTTTTATCACTTCATCTCTCTATTCAGCTTCTCATGAAATCAACAGTCCCCTCAACATTTCATTCCTTTGCTCAGGTCTACAATTTGAACTCTTTTATCTCCCCCATACTTCCTTATGGTTTAAAGGAAACATTTCAGTATGTTATAACCAACCACCATAGCTTGCAAGAGTCTTTTACAGCTTCAAAGCCACTTCCCACACTCCTTCCACCTGGAATTTCACTCCTTCTTGACTGACTTTGATACTTCATGTGGTCTTTACACATCTGCATTCTAATTTTCTCTCACTGGAGAGAGGATGGAGGCTTTCCAGGTCCCATCTGTGTACTGATGCACTGAAAGAGTTAACAAGAGACAGTGTCTGGCCATGGCAGTCCATGGTGTCACATTTCAAAGCCGTGCTGGGGGTGGTGGTGGTGGGGCAGCTCTCAGAGGGTCCAGGCCCAAAGGCAGCCACTCGCTGGTCTCCTGCAGCTAGGGAGGAGAGTTGGACAGATCCCCAATTCCTTTACCACCCCTCAGCTTTATCAGGGAGGCTGTAGCCTGCATCATCGCACCTCCCCCTCTCTCCCCAGGCTCCCAGAGGCAGGTTCAGCTGGGGCCAGCAGCAGAGCAGACTCTGTGCTGGCAGATGTTCCCAAATCAGCTGAGCCCCTGCCTGGCCCCTGTGGCCTCCCCCCCACTCAGCCCAGGGCAGAGAGGGCAGAGGTGTGTGCTCTGACAGTCGGGAGGAAAGAGACCTGCCCGGGCTGCTTTCAACGGGAATAACAACGAGAAAATGCTTTCCCATTGGTCCAATAAAATGCCAATCTCAAACCCAGCTGGCTCGCTTCTGTGGGCTGGTCAAACCACCATTCTTTTTCTTTCCTTCTTTTGTCTTCATCAAGAAGGTATCTGAATACTAAAACAAACAACCTTTACTGCTAGCAAATCTGAAATTGTGCATTTTATCAATATATAGAGGGACTGGAAGGGCAGGATCTCCAAAATCCATTGGAAGAGGACAGAGTAGAACTTAGAGATCAGGAGAAATAATGATGCCTGTACTACATCCAGTCTCTGAAATATCAAAAGACAGCTAAACACTGTGCTGTGGAAAGTGAACATGCAGTGATCATTGAAGACATGATTTACAAGGCAAAACATAATTTTTTCACTTTTTCCCAAAAAACAATAGAAACATACCTAAAGAGAAACTTGAATGGATGAAAAAAACCCAAAACACCCTCTTGGAACAGTAGAAGGGAAACATCCCCATATTGCCTGGCTGGTGAGCTCTGTCTAGCTCCACTTGCATGAGTGTTGATTGGGAGAACACTGGAGAGCCAGGACAGTAGCACAGAGAAATCACAGTAAAGAAAGAAGCTCTTCTGATTCACCTTGCATAGAAGACTAATAGTTAAGCCAAACATGACAGAGAAGTAAATCCTCAAAACAGCTGTAGTATTACAGCAATTAAAGAGAATCCTTTTAGTATCCTGTTGAATTTTCTAAGTCTAGTCCTAGCAGATGCCTCATGAAAAAATCACACACTTTTAATTGAAATGATAGATGCAATTAGAACCATATTTCTGAGAAATCATGCAGGCTGTTTGAGAATCAAAATAAGTTTATGGATCTCAAAGCACTCTGCAAAACTGCAAGTGCCCATTTGGAAGCAGGTACCATCAGGTGCAGGAAAAAGCAGAGAAGTTCCTCTGTTTTGTATTATCTTATGTCCTTCTGGCAAGTGACAGCCGGTTTAAGAAAACCTGTATTTTCACAAAGAAAATATAAAAAGGCTTTGGTTTGTTGTGACCCAAAAGAGAGAAAATTGCTTGACCTTTATTGCTCATGAGAGCTAACAACAATTGAATAAAACATGGAGTAAGCTGTTAGAATTCAAACCTTTATATGGAGTCCATGATTCATGTGAGTCTACCAATGAGCTCAACCACTTTGAAGTTTTTTCAAATTATCAGCACATGGCAGGTTCCCCACTTTGGCACTCAACTAGTGCTACACATGGTAATAGGCCTACATTTACAGCTCTTGAAGTTTTTACAAATCCTCTTGTCCATCACCCTTGTATTTGGTTGGCGACTTTTGTTAATCACTAAAGCTTGTTGGTTAGAATTTTGGTTCTGTCTTCCACAGAGAAATCAAGGCTGAAAGCAAAACAATCTTTAAGAGATAAACCAAAAATAAAATTACTGCAACAATAGCCCATAACTGGCTCTCAGACATCATCTGAGAACCCATATATTATGTTCCTCAATATTGATAAACAGAGAATTTTAATACTCATTTTGCAACAGTGCATAATGAGCAGAGGAAAGCAAAGACTGGTGAACCAGTCCAAGATGATATGGGTGACAAGACCAAATATCCAGCGTTTCAGGACAAAGACACCAAGACTGAATAATATGGAGAAAATCTAACTTAGGTTATTCTCTTCCCATTCCCTAAGTGTCTGACAGAAAGTTTCTCAAGTTTCTAAACCTTATATTTAATAGGTACCTAAGGTGCTTGTTGATCTTACTATTTTTTCTGTATAACTGTCATGTCTTAATTGCTTTGGTACTTCTAGGAAAAAAAAAGTATTAAGGTTATCAGTCTGCAGATTGAAAACTATTTAAAAATTGGAAACAACAGGTAAGACTTTTCAGGACAACCTGAATTAGTTATCACTAGTCCCATTGCTGGGACTAGTATTGGAACCAGTTTAATTAAGCATTTTTGTCAATGACCTAAAGAATCTATTTCATAATAAAATTCCCAAGTTTACAGATGGTACTGAGCTTTTTCCAGCAGTCCAGTGCTATGCCGAAGGCAAGTAACTCCAGAAAGAACTGATGTGGGCAGAAAGATGGCAGATATAGTCAAGGTAGAGAAATATGAAGTGATACAACCTGAAACTTACCTCCTTTATGTTCAACGACTACCTAACAGAGAACACATCTTGGAGTACTCATTAACAGGTCAAAAAATAACTTCATGAAGAGCAGCAGCCAAAAAGGCCAATAAAATATTTAACATCAGCAGGAGGTGACCTAGGAATAAAATCAAGGGCATCATTTTGCTTCTATATATAACCAAGTCCTGTACTGAGTTCTGTGGGTTATTCTGGCCTTCATATCTCAAGAGAAACAGAGTGGTTAGAGAAAGTGCCAACCAAGGCTTAGAGGCAGCTGCTTTACTCTAAGACATTTAAAGGTCTGGGACTCTTTGAGGGAAAGACGGACAAGAGAATGTGACTCAGGTTTTAAAGATCTTTAAGGTAGAAGGCAAATGGAATTCAGAAATCACAGCATATCCCATCTAATCATATTTTTAACAACCTTAATAAAAGAGTTTTGGATGCTGGGGCAGAATCGAGGTGATGGACCCCTGAAAGTGCTGAAGTTTGCATACTCTCCTTAAATTGAATTGGCTTTTTCAAATATTCCAGGAAGAATATTGAGTTGGCAGGGTTTGATCTGATTGGACTGGATAGGATTTGATCTGACCTGCCAGGATGATTCTTGTGTTCAGGAGATCTCTGACCCCAGGGCTGCAATAGTGCAGCCTTCCTCCTCAGGCTTTCCCCAGTAAGCACTAAACTCTTTGAATGAAAAGGAAACAAACTCTGCCTGCAGCTCCCCTATAAATCTTCTCCCAATTTCCAGCTACATCGTCACATAATTTCTAACCTTCATAATATGCAGATTGATTGATCATAACTGTCCTTTTTTTTTTTTGGGGGGGGGAGTAGAGGATATGACACTATGCTGACATATCAGACATAACGTCTATGAAGACACCTTCTATTTTCTCACCCCTTCTGTGTCCAAAGTTAGAGTGCCAAGTGAAGGTTTTGTGGGTGTTGCTTGCTGTTTAGTGAGACAAAACCTTTCTATTTTTTATGTGTACCCTGATACAGACCTTAATCACAAGCCTGGATAAAATCTTTCATCTATTGAACAAATAATTCTGTTAAAATCATAGAGAGAAACTACCCTTATATTTATTTTCACATTTGAAGAACCGTTAACTTCTGATGTGACTGCCAGGACTAATTTTTAATGAGGAATTGTTTACACTGACAACTGCATTCAGGTGGTTGAGATAAAATATTTGCACTGAACAAAAGAAAATCCTTACTTTCCTTCTTACCCATTAACTAGCATTGGTGCTTACCTGAGCTAACTCACTGTTGCAAACTGATCTTTTATTCAGTCGTTATGTGCCACAGTTTTCCCTATGTAAAATGGGGACAATGACTGTAAAATTGCCTATAAAAGTAATGTTTTCTTCCATGGCAGAGAAGTTGAGATGAGCAATGACTGAGCACTTAAATCTCCCAGATGCTTTGTTGAAGTGTTCATCAAAGTGGACTCAGGGTCCTCTTGCACCATTCTTCAGAAAGCCATGAATATGGTTCAGATACTCCAATAGATTTTTTTTTTAACATATTCATAAGGCAAGCACAACTCTGGTTTTCATTCTTATTTTCAGCCAGGAGTTTAGCACCAGAGGATATAAAAGTGGAACTAAAATCTCCAGAATTTACATTTCCAGTTTCTTTCAGACAAAAGGACCAAAACACATTTCCCTGCTTTGCAATGGCTTCATCATCTTAAAAAGAAAAGACTAAGCAGGGTAATTAATATTCGTTGCTTATCCCTACGAAGGAAAGGAGTTTTCACCGCAAGCTAGGTGAATTAAGCCCTGGAGGAAGGCAGGCACTACATGTCCTGCTGTTTCCTTGCCTTGCTATCTCCTGGTTCATAAAGCAAGAGCTGTGTCTCCCTGTAGGACCTGACAGCCTAAGTAATGGGTTATTGCCTCTCTGCAAGGCAAGAGAGAGCAAAAGAGCACGATGTTTGTGGAAATGCTTCTTGCAGACCAAGCACGTTGTGTTGGTTTGGAAGACAGGAGGTCAGAGGAGACTGACACCCCACCACGGCCAGCAAGGCTGCCCCTGTGAGTGGTGGGAATGGTGAGCTAGCATCTCCTTCTCCAGGTGACAATCAGATGGAGAATTTCCATCTGCTGAGGGAATTTAGAAATATTTGCAGTTCAGGCAAACCAGGTTAATGAAATATCTACCGCTATGAAATTGAAATATTTCCAGTATGACAAGCTTTTCTCTTTGTCATGCTGCTCACCTGTCTCTGCCAGGTTCTCAGAACATGCTCTCCAGAGGAAGGAAAACCCTTTGGGGGCTGCCCCGTGCACCCTTTTGCAGAGCTCAGTCACAGTGTATGTTTCCAAAATATAGGTAAAAACTGACCTGGAGACAACTTGTCACATGCTACAGGGTGGAAGGTTTGCAGGTCATGATTGTGAGAAACCATGCAAATCTCACAGGAAATCAGGATTTCAGGACAGTTATAAAATCTGTATTAATCCAAATGATAGAAAGAGCTAAGTTTCAAGGAGGAATGTTTAGGCTGATGTTAATACAGTGTGACAGGTTGGGTTGCGAAACAACCAAGTCAGTTTGAAAAGGACATAGTTTGGGTGGGAAAGTTTTCAGTATAGCTGAGACATTCAAATGTTAGGGATTGTCCAGAATGTACACCCCTTATTTTAGTTTCTCCTAATTTAACCCCTGTTTCTTCCACATCTGTTGTTTTCTACCACTGGATCATAAAAATTCTTATTAGGATTCAATGTGAGTGACTCACAGTAAACCATGCTTTTGTCAGGAATAGAAAAATTTTGGTGTGTATCCACAAATAATTTGATTTTTACTCATTTGGTTGCTATGCCAAATAATTTAATGAATGTTTTCTGAAACAAAATGTCAGGCTGTGGCATGACTGCAAACTATTCAATAGATGTATTCTTACCTGTGCTCATTATTCTTGCAAATCTGCATTAAAACATTGGCTAACCTCAATGATTGATGTAAGCACTCAACTTCATGAATTACCTATGCTCCTAATTAAGCCTCTTCTATAGCTTACTGTCCCAGGTAAGCTGGGATATACACATTATTCATGTATATTATGCATATTTAAAGTAATATAACATTACAGATAAAAATTATCAAAAATACCCCCAAAAAACAAAAGCAGAAGCTAGAGATGTTCTGAGCCCAGTGAAAACCTGACAGGCAGTGGGAAATTCTTTCCTCCTAGCCATGGCAACCACACAGGAGAGATTCACATCCGTGAATCTCAGTCTTTTAGACTGGAGATCAAATTAGTCTTGGATATTAAAAATACCCTTCTAAATTCTGAATTTTGCTGGCAACTTGATGCCTCAACTAAAATCTATGGCAAAAGGGTCATGCTTTTAGGAGAGTCAAAACACTGCCCCTTGTATAGAAAGCAGACACATTTCATAAGAGCTAGCTCCCCTGTCTAATCTTCATGAGGTAAGTTTGGCTGACAGTGCAAGAGATGAGGTTTTCTTCTTCAGCCAGTTTAACTCTTTTAAAAGGAGACAAGGATTTATCCGGTGCAACAAGATTAGAAGAACAATTAATAATTTTTTTCCTTTCTAATTTAATATTTTCAATATTTTTTTCATCTTCTAGATCTGTTCCTTAAGCTCCATGGTAATCTGCAGCAGAGATTAAACCAACAAATGACTCTGCAAACACAAAATTAAATTCTCCACTCCATGTCTTCAAATGACATCAGTCCCTTGGGGTTTTTTTTCCCCCAGAAGATTCCTTCCTGTGCATCATCTCAGCATCTTGGTCACTATGGGCAACACATCTAGACTAAGCCAGCTCTCTGGATTCCCTAGGCTTCCCTAGGAAAAAAGATACTTTCAGAGGGCAGTTCAACCTTCACTTTTGGCTGGATGAGAGGAATCACAATCAAAGAATCTAGAAAGAGACACCCTGGCTCACAGTCCCACCAAGTTAGCCAAGCAAAGATGGGTTAAACAGGGAGAAAAACTGGCCACACACAGTCTACAGATATTGTAAAATATTTGGCTAGAGGTGAATTATTTGTGCAAACAAGATGGGCTGAAAAAAATCCCACCAATCCATGGGTTTAGCATAGACGGAGGCAAGCACCATGTTTGGCTTTCCTTGGTCCTGCCTTTGCAGCATCTTTCTTCTCTTCAGTGCTTTTCTTCTCTCAGTGATATCTTATGAAAAACCTGGAAAGCCTGAAGTTTCAGCAGTGTTAGAAAGGGGGGCAGGGGCAAAGAAAATACCTAGTAAAATTTGTCAGATGTTGAGTCCCAAGAGCAGAATGGTAGTACAAGGTTCAAATATAAATTTTCAACCAAAGTGAAATTTTGTTGAAATCTGACAGCAAATTTCAGGTTTCCTTGTGGGAAGGTGTGAAAAGGGCAGAAAATAATGTAATACCACAAGACCTATTCTACTAGGAAATCCAGCAAGAAGTATTATTCAAATTCTCCACTAACCAATTTCTATGGGGAAAAAAAAAGATATCTCGTCTCAAGCATTCTTTGTAAAACCCACTAACCAAGGCCACTGGTGCATCACAAGATGGGAAAGACAGTGTTTAGAAAACTAGGAAATTTATAGGAATAGGAATTTGTTTGAAATTTGCATGTGATACTGCTGCAGACAGAAGAATGGAAAAAGAGATTTTTTCCAAAAACATAGCATGATTTTTCAACCTGGTATGATACAATTACCTGCAATTAAATGGCACTGCACAAACGCTATTTCATATTTCATTTAAATAGCTTTTCTTCTAAGACCAGATGGTTAAGTGGCTTGCTTCACAAGTGCAACATTTTAGCAACCTGGAAAGATTGTTACTTTTGCTCCTCATTTTCATTTATTTTTACAATAATGATGAAAGAACAGGATGCTTCAGGTAGACTCCGGCTAATAGGTATAAATTGTGCTCTGGAGTATTGACTCTTTCAAGTCAGTTATTGATTCCCATAAAACAGCCTGCATCTAAATATTTTTTATCTTATTGTAGAAAGTGTATATGAATTAACCACATGAATATAAGGTTAAATCCTGAAATTTGTGTTCAGTTTTTAGTTCAATATTTATTGAAGCAGCATTCCCACTGAAGTGCAGCCAGAGATCAAAGGAAAGCTCACTTTGTTCATTCATGCTTTTAGACAAAGACACACACACACATGCACACACCAGAGTTTATCAAGCGGTCAGGTAGCCAGGGCACTCTGAATGTTGTGGAAGGTCCAGCAGAGCTGAGGCCTGAAATAATAAACCACCCAACTCCCAGATAAGTGTGCTGATCCCTGGGCTGTGGGTCAGTTCATGATGTGTTTATGTTAATCATGAATATTTTTTACCTGAAATGTCATCTTGGACATGAGGAACATCCCCAAAGCATGTTTCCACATCTTGTACATTCTTTCTGGAAGTTTCATAACTGAGAAATTTGTGTTTTGCAACACAGTGAAAAAAAACCAAACAAAAAAAAAAAAAAAAAAAAAAAAAAAAAAAAAAAAAACCAAACAAAAAAAAACCAAACAAAAAAAAAAAAAAACAAAAAAAAAAAACCAAAAAAAACCACACAAATAATTCTTGAACCACTCCATGATTTGTGTTAAAGACATTGAGAACCACTTTCATTGGCATGTTGCTGGACAAAAAAATGAGAGCGGGACTCATTTGCTCAGACTGGCATATCCAGGGAAAAGGTATTGAATTATTCACCCTCCAGTTTCCTTATCACCAAAGAGAAGCAAGCTCTCATGAGAATAATCCCATGCTGACATGCACAGCTAAAACAGAGCAGACAAATCAAATCCCAAATGTGCAATTTTCCCTCCGTTACTTCACAGGACCTTAGTGATGTGCAACTGAAGTGTAAATTTCTTCAGCAAGGTGAGGCAAATCCCAGTCCAAGGGCCCTTTTCCTGAAGGGGTAAGGTCATGGAGCAGGGAAGTCCTGCCTGTTGGTACTCTCCAGATTCATCGCCAAGGCAGCGGCAGAGGCTGGGCTGCTCCTATGTTTCCCAAACTGCTGGGACATATGGCCATTCCATGTGGCAGGATGCTTTGCCTGGATAAAGTTTATTTGCTTGTCCATTTTCCATGCAGACAGATTCTTCCACATGCTTGAAGTATACAGACTTTCTTCAGGGGATGTGGGACATCTCTCCACAGTTACATCCCAGGGACTGAAAGAAAGAATTATTTCATGGTCGGAGTGTGGTGAGATACATCAACATTTACTTAATGCGTTCTTTTTGCTAGCTTTAATATATGATTGGTTTAATGTAATTGCTTTAATATAGTGCACTTTATGTTATATAACCTAGTGTGTTTAGCTTTGATACTGTGCAGTAAATAATTCTAATGAAGGTCTGTCTGTTCATTTTTCTTAAATAAATTGTCTTTTAGAAATAGATCTGATTTGCTGTCATTAAACTTGTGGGACAAAGTTACAAAACCTAAACTGTTAACAAAATCTAAGGCTAAGAAAGTATTTACTTTCATTTAAACCCCTGTCTAGGAAGGAGTTTAAATACAGAAAGAAGTCCTTTCTACACCTCAGACTCAAAGAGAGGGCTTCTTTAGCAAACTTTGTCTGAAACACACAACAATCCATCAGGATGCAATTCCATCCAGCTCTTTGCAGCAATATTGATGGGTATTTACTTTTTGTGAAAAAACTTTCACTTCATCTTTAATAAAATTACTTCAGTGTCACTTGCCCCACACATGAGTCAGTCTGGTTACCTGAAATATCTTACTGCTGACAGAGACTTCAAGTCTGGGTTTTGGACCCAGAAACCCTTTTGGGGAGTACTTAGCAACTAATGCACTAGAAGATGCAACAGCTTCTTTTTAGATACTGATTTAATTAGAATTAAATGACATTCAGCACAATGAACATTTACGTCTCCATGATCAAAAATAACACCCACACAATAATACAGCTGTTGTTTTCAACCTCTTCCACTTAGACATGCTTCTAAAATGTGTCCATTTGTTATAATGAAGGACTTTGTTGGCAGCTGTGTTTCTTCTGTGTTTAGTTTGATCTGCTTCAAGCACCATGAGTTTGCTTTACTTTATCAGGGCCAGACTGTCTCTTTTAGCCTGTGCTTAAGGAACCCTAGCGCACAGCATTTGTCCATCCTGAACTTCTGCTGCCTTTCAGCTCATCACATCAGTCTTTCCAAGATGTTTCAGCAGTAGGAGGGGTTGAAATTCATATTGAAACTTGACCCTGACCTTCCTCAGTGCATTCAAGCGGAATCAAAGAGAAAGTGCCTAAACAAAGCCATAATGCCTGACTGTTACCTGTGAACAAAGCCTCCAGGAAAACCTCAGCGCTGGAGGGCTGGCTGCTGCCGAGCTGCTCATCGGCTGTCCCGTCCTTTGCAGACAGCTCAGCCCACATGTGCTGCCCTCACCTCTCTTGTCCCCACTGCTGAACTGGCACAGTGGCTTCCCTGTTCTCTATGTCTCTAATACAGTGTGCAAAGGGGCAGTGGTTTCCTAAAATCTTCTTACATAGGGAGCCAGGAAGAAACGGGCTGGAGGGAGCACTTTGGGGTCCAGTCTTCTGTGAAAATGTCACAGCACCTGAACACATGCACTGACTGAGGGACCATTGGAGTCACACAAATCTGCTCTGAGTTCCAGCATTAGTGACAGTGCAGAGAAACTGTCACTGTACCAGAACTGGCAATTCATGGATGCAAAGTGAATGTCAGCCTGGATTTAAAGCCCCCTCTGAACTTCAATGCACTTGAATATCTACTTAAAAGGTTCCCATTTTTATTCTTTTCTGCAACATTAACTTTGTCTTTTGGCCCCACTGGAAATCATCTGGCCTCTGTTTGAATGAATTGATTCTGAGCATCCAATTCATTACTGCACTATAGGGAAAAATTATCACAGAAACACTCTGCCAAGCACCCTGATAGCCAGCTGATGCAGAATTGTAAGCGTCAGTGAAGCAACCATTTCTTGATATTTGTCAGATTGCATGTATTAATAAAATTATTTATTTTGATAAATGCTGGCAGCTTATGTAACCTTTTCAGAGCACAACACTAGAAATTTGTTGACAAAGTTGTACAAATTAATACATCACGTACTCTTTTCTGTGTTGTTTTTTTTTCTGTGTTTTGGAGGGGGGATTTATATCTATTAGTAATCTATTTATTTATGGGCATAAGAGCATTTGTACAGGTCCAGCTACTCCATTGTCCTATCAGTACAGCAAACTAATATTAAAATCTTTAGCAAACCATGTAAGAAAAAGGGGAGTTGTATTGTGCTTTCTTACTCATGCATCTTTTAATAACCCATGACTCAGGGATGTTCTGAACTCATGGCTATTTGTGTGTTTAGTCAGAACTGGTGGCTTTTCATACCGTGTTTAAACTGCTTTTAGCCCTTTTATGCCTTCTGCCTCCACCTATTGGAACGATAACAGCTAATTTTGAGCTCATAGCTTTGTGAATGTAGTGAAAGTTGGTTTTCCTTATGTGTCTTACTTTGCAACCTATCAACACTGAATTTCATTTGCTATTTGATTACCTAATTTCTCAATAAAGATAGAATCACAGAATGTTATGGGTCAGAAGGACCTTCAAAAATCACCTAGTCCCAACACCCCTGCCAGGGATGGGGACACCTCCCACTAGACCACGTTGCTCGAGGACTTTTCCAATATGGTCTGGAACACTGCCAGGGTTGGGGCATCCACAGCCTCCCCAGGCAACCTGTTCTAGTTTCTCATCACCCTCACAGTAGAAAGTGAAATTAGTTTCTTCCTAATATCTAACCTAAATTTCCCCACTTCCAGTTTGTACCCATTATTCCTTGTCCAATTTCTGATGAAAAATCCCACTCTGATTTCCCTGTGGGCCCCCTTCAGATACTGGAAGGTTGCTATGAGGCCTCCATGCAACCTTCTCTTCTCCAGGCTGAAAAAGCCCAAACATTTTTAGATCATCTTCACAGGGAAGGTGCTCCAGCCCTCTTTGTGGCACTCTGGATTTGCTCCCTCAGTTCCATGTCCTTCTTATGTTTGGGACACCTGAAGTGTACACAATTCTTCAGGTGGGGTCTCACAAGAGCAAAGTAGAGGGGGAAATCACGTCCTTCTTAACCTGTAGTACCAGGAGAGAACAACCTTCCAGCATGACCTGCTGGCCACACTCATTTTGATGCAACCCAGGACAGGTTTAACTTTCTGTGTTGCAAGTGCACACTGCCAGCTCATATTGAGCTTTTCGTCAACCACCAGCCCCCAGTCCTTCTCCACAGGGCTGCCTCTCAATTGCTTTTCCACCCAGCCTGTAGGTGTGCCTGGCATTGCTGCAAAACATGACCTTGCCCTTCACTTTGTCAAACTTCATGAGGTTTGCATTGCCCCTCCACTCAAGTGTGTCAAGCTCCCTCTGGATCCCTTCTCTCCAGCCTGACAACTGCACCACAGTTCTTTCACTCTGAGTTTCCTCAGCTGGTCCTCATCCATCCACAGAGGCATCCTGGCATATTTGCCCAGTTTCCTCCTTGTCAGGTGCATCGCTTCTGAGCTTGGAGGAGGTGATCCTTGGATATCAGTAAGCATTCTTGGGCCTTCGAAGGCTCTATCCCATGGGATCCTGTTGAGTAGGTTCCTGAAAAGGCCAGCATCTGCTATCCTGAAGTCCAGGGCCCTGAGCTTGCTGCGTGCCATTCCCACAGCCCTGAGCATCTCGAACGCCACCGTCTCATGGTCCCCACATCCAAGGCTGCCTTGGAGCACTACATTCCCCAATAGCTCCTCTCTGCTGGTGAACCTCCCCTTATTGGCTCCTCAAAAACTTCATAAGGAAGTTATGAAGTGCCATTGACATATTTTTAACTTTTTCTTCCTGTCCTTTAACAATCTTTTAATCGGGAAAGAAACTTTTCTCTTACAAACGTTTGCAGAATCTTTGGTGAGGAAGATTTCACAGAACTGTTTCTGATTTCAGAGAATATTCCAACTTGTTAAAATCTCTTCACAAATTGACATATCTTTTTACTGACTCCTTACACACTATTCTTGTAAGGAAAGTAATTTTTCACTGTGGAAAATTTTGAAATTTGGAAAATTCTGACTCTCCCCAATTTCATTGTATTTATCCAAGAGTCTACTAATTTTGTTGGCATTAATCTGTGTCAGGGGATATTTAGGTCCACAATATCCTTGGGGTGGTGGACTACATGAGAACACCACAAGCCTGAAGATTCTGTAAAGTGCAGGTGCCAGACTGGTGCTGAAATCAGCGTAGGTGCACCAGGGAAAAATGCCCAGGCCACCAGATCCCATAAAAAGACAAGATGCTACCCCAGATTTAAAAGCTGCTGTGACTGTGGTGGATCCCAGGGTGGTGAATTTCTAACCCTCTGTTGTGGTTTCAATTCGAAACCGGGCAGAAAAACCAATTTCTGTTCTGGTTTGATTTTCACCAATTTAAATTTTCCAATTAAGAGCAAAGCAGGCTTAAGCTTAAAAGTAATAAGACATTATTAACTGACACTAAAAGAAAGAAAAACAAGAATGAGGATGGAACCTTCAAAACACTTTTCCTCCCTCCCTACACCTTCTTTTCTCCCAACCAACCATGTAAAGAAAACAGCACTCAGAAATCTCAGTCAGTCTTCCAACTCTAAAACAGTCTTCCTTCAGTTCACTTAGGGAGGGAAGCACCTCTCGTTCACTATGGTCATTTTCCCCACAAGAAAACAGTTCTCTTGTAGATCCATTCTTCATGAACAGCAACTGCCCGGATCCTTTTGTGTTCATGAAACTCCTCCCATGTTCACAGTTTTGTCTCTGGGCCACATCGATGTATGGAGTCTTATTTTAAAGATAACTGTTCAAAACAAAGGTTCTCTTTATTTATCTTTGGGATCACCTTCACCTCGAAGGAACAGAGATTCACTTCTTCTTCGAGGGTTAAGAGTTTTTATCACTTCAGCTCTCTATTCAGCTTCTTATGAAATCAACAGTCCCTTCAACATTTCATTCCTTTGCTCAGGTCTGCAATTTGAACTCTTTTATCTCCCCCATACTTCTTTATGGTTTAAAGGAAACATTTCAGTATGTTATAGCCAACCACCATAGCTTGCAAGAGTCTTTTACAGCTCAAAAGCAACTTCCCACACTCCTTCCACCTGGACTTTCACTCTTTCTTGACTGACTTTGATATTTCATGTGGTCTTTACACATCTGCATTCTAATTTTCTCTCACTGGAGAGAGGATGGAGGCTTTCCAGGTCCCAACTGTGCACTGATGCACTGAAGAGAGTTTAACAAGAGACAGTGTCTGGCCATGGCAGTCCATGGTGTCAGATTTCAAAGCCGTGCTGGGGGTGGGGGGTGGAGGTGGGGCAGCTCTCAGAGGGTCCAGGCCCAGAAGGCAACCACAAGAAAGTTGGACAGATTCCCAAAATTCTTTTTCCACCCCTTGGTCTCATCAGGTGTTCCAGCCTGCATCATCGCACCTCCCCCTCTCTCCCCAGGCTCCCAGAGGCAGGTTCAGCTGGGGCCAGCAGCAGAGCAGACTCTGTGCTGGCAGATGTTCCCAAATCAGCTGAGCCCCTGCCTGGCCGCTGTGGCCTCCCCCCCACTCAGCCCAGGGCAGAGAGGGCAGAGGTGTGTGCTCTGACAGCCGGGAGGAAAGAGACCTGCCCGGGCTGCTTTCAACGGGAATAACAACGAGAAAATGCTTTCCCATTGGTCCAATAAAATGCCAATCTCAAACCCAGCTGGCTCGCTTCTGTGGGCTGGTCAAACCAGGACACCCTCTCTCTCCTTTTTCTTTCTCTTTCTTTTCCTATCACCTTCTCCTCAAAATATATTGTAAACCTGACCAAAAAGTCCAGTCAATGCTTTGCTAAGGACCTTGTTCTGTCTGGACGCTTTAAATTTTGCTAAGTGAAAGTTTGCCAAGTGCCTTATTCTATCTGGATGTTCTAAAGTTTGCAAGTAAAAGTTGTTTGTTATTGAACCTCCTGAGATTTTTGTTATTTCTCCCATGTACCACCCAGAGTAAATCAAATTACCTTCCCCTAAACCCACCCAATGGGCCAGGCTTTACAGAATCATTTGAACAATGCTTTCAGGCATAGGTGTGCTGTCCTACACAGGGTCAGGAATTGAACTCAGTGATCTTTGTGGGTCCCTTTCATCTCAGGATATCCTATAATTCTATGATTCCGTCATTCTTGGCAGAGAAAACATCAAAGCTGCAATCTGCAACAATTTGTTTCTCTTGTTTTTTTTCAGAATTTGTCTTCATATTTGGAGCCTTCTGTTCTCATTTAAACAAGACTGGTTTAGGAGAGATACACACCTAGAAGAATTAGTGTGAGATTTTCAGATCTGAGTTCACTGAGAATAAAGGGGAAAATTCTATCTAGTCCTGTTTGCCTATTATTCCCTCTCTAATTTTTTTGAAGACTTCTTGAACTACTCCACTTTGAGACCTCTCTTCTGATCATAGAAATTTCTTTTCTACTCATTTTGCAAGGAATTAAAAAGTTGAACATGTTATTTTAATTTCAGTGTGATAATACATTGTACATGGTACTCTTTGCCAGTTAAATATTTGAATCTCTTTGATCACAACAGAGTTGTTCCCTAGGAAGATTTAAAATAAAATAAAATTGAATGGCAATAGCTGCCATAGTTTTATCAAATTCATATTTCATCCCAGAAGCTTAAGTGACTTGAGCAGGGTGACAGCTTTACAGATTTAACTAGCTTGTAACAGTCTGAGATCTGTCTAATTGAGTGATCTTAAAGCATATGACAGCACTGCTCATTTTTCTCAGTGAAGGTTCTGTAACTGGGGTCCATATTGCTTTTGAGCATCAGATTGATGTGAAAACAGGAGTCATGTGGGAGAATGATATGGGTTATTGACTGCACTGCAGGGAATACGAAGGCAGAAAGGAGAGCATTAGTGTTTACATACAGCTGAGCTAAACAAGGATGCCAAATGCTCCCCACTAAGAAGTATTTGAGCCGTGACCACTAACTAGCAATTTTCATTTTAGACAGCATATTCTTTTTCAGTTTAACACAGATCACTGCTACAGGCAAGACTTTTTTCTCTTTGCTTGTTTTACAAGTTGTTTAAATACCAGAAAACAGTTAAACTGGAGAAAAGCATTGAGATTAAAAAAAAATGATCTGGTAAAAAGATGTGTGAAAAAGCTGGGTTTGAGACTGAAAAACAGATTTTCCTCTATGTGGGATTTTTTTCCTCCCACAAAAGTCCTCTCACAGGTGTCACTTGGTTTCTCAGGTCATTGTCAAAGGTATAATATACTTGCAAATGCAAGTACCAGTTTTCCATGGAGATGTCTGGGACACTGGATCAAGGAGAAAGACTGGAGCTTAGAAGCACATACTGGGAGCAGATGAGTTTACCTGCTTCATCTCCTTTTATGTTTTCTGACTGCTGTGAGGAAAAGATGTATGGCATTTGCCTAAACTTAGAAAAGGGAGAAAGCTTGAACGTTGCACAGTGAGTTCCTGGGAGTGATGCCTAGAGAGGCCACCTGGAACAGAGGCTAGACAGTGTTAAAGGAATAAAGTAAGTATTTATTAAAAAGGCCTTCAAAGGATACACCTTGGGCAGAACAGGAACGCGGCCAAGGCTACACCCAAGATGGACCCCCAGTCATGAGTTTTCACCCTTATATAAGTTTTGGTCCATTTACACATTGGGGTTATTTGTCCAATTACAACTTCATGTTATGAAGTCCTATCCTCCCAGATTGCTCTCCTTAATTTACCATTGTTTATACTTTTTGGGAATATTTTTGTATATTATTTAGGCAGAAAACATTTTGAATCACTTTGGGGAGTTCTGTTTTAATTTTCTCACAACAGCTATAAAATTTAACCTCATCTCTCCATGGGTTTTCACTGATGCCTTTTAAGTAACTTTAAACATATTGTCATATTATTATGGGAAATAAATAAAACCAAACCAAATTCTGTCTTTGGCAGGTTTCTGTCACTATATCCTAGTCTATGTTCCCAGTGTGACTGAGGAAATTACCAAGGACAACTGGAATAAACAATGTTTGTATTTATTCCAACATTTTTTAAATATTATTTTAGTGATATTTGTCTTAATTTTGTCCTAAACTTTGATTTTGGTATCTCCCAATGGAACAGCGTCTTTAAGCATGTCCAGGAGCACTGAATCAAATTGCTCATTTTTGACAGCTGTCTTAACACATATCAGAGGCAAAGGAGTGCCTCACCTCACTGAACTTGTTCTGGGGAGCCCCAGCTTCATTTTCTGCCTCTGTTTCTCACATGGTTCATTTGAGTACCCAACTTCTATATTCTTTCAGCAGAGAATGAAGGAAGAAAAAGGGGGAAATTCCCTCCACATCACCAGCTGATTTGAAGAGACTCAACCACAAATGTGAAAATCAGGTTGAATGTTTGTCACTGGACAACACCTAATCCATTACAACTAAATGTGTCTATAACTATGCATGGTATAATTTATATTTTAGTATTTGATATATTCAACATATTATATGACTATTAAAATTACAACACTGGATCTCAGGGTTGATGGCAGGAATAAAAAAATTTCCTGGGCTGGTCTGGTCATGAGGACAGATTTTTCTCTCAGCCCCAGGACAGTGACTAGTCTGATGCTCTCAGCAGACTAAGTTGTGTTTTAATCTTGAGATTTTCTGCAACCAGCAGCAACCAACAACACCTGCTTCCTAGGCTGAAATTAAGCACTGGTACCAGGTCTCCTTGCCTGCAAAGGGCACAAGAGGTTTGCTATAGGTTTTGCCCAGCTAATGGGAACATGTGCCTTAAGACACAACTTCCGTTTTTCTAAATGTCTCTTATTTCAGTGTGTAAGAACCCTCACAACAGAATACTGGTGCTGTGAGTATAATTGCAAAAAAACAAGAGAGTGAAAACTTATATAATGGAAAACGGTTTATGTGATAGATATAATAAAACTTGTGAAATTTGTGGACTGACAACATCAGACGCTTGGCTCTATTTTGATCAAAGTGAGAGGGGGCAATGAAAGGGATGTACATGCAAGTAAATATTTGGGTTTTGTCTGAGGTTTCTGGGGAAACACTGACAAAAGGAAAGGACCAAAAACTGATTGTCCTGATACCTTTAAGGGATCAAGGAATGGACCAAGTGAAACCCTCCACAGGTCTGTGCTTCTGTTGCTTTATGACCTATTAAAGAAATAAGAAGGGACATATCATTACTATTCTCCTGTTCATGTTCATGCTCATGACAAAGATGTTCTAGCCCAGTGTATAGACTGACTTACTGATAAAAAGGAATTAACATGTCAAATAAAACCATTCTCCTTTGGCCTCAGATTTATTGTGTTCTAAAGATCAAGACCTAATAAGTCGTATCTGGGAAAATCACTCTTCTTCTGCTGTAATCTGTTTTATTTCAATGCATTTTTGGTCTGGGAAAGTGTGGCGGTTTTTTACATGAAAACCAGAAAGTAATTTCACAGAGTCCTACAGAAATGTAGAATTTTTGAGTAGACACTAGATGATATCAGAAAATATGACATTTTTTATTGAGCATCATATTTGTTATTTAGGAGATTTATGAGGAAAAAAATGTTTCCACAGCTGTAGCACAAGTAAGATTTTTAATAATGGTGGGGTTTGGTTTGGTTTTTTATGTTGGTTTGCAGTGTAACATGTCCTTCTGACAGAAAAGTAATCAAGTATATTTATAGATATGATACTTGGACATAATGAAATAGAATACAAACATAAATATCCCCAAAGATTGGACATGATCATTTGTTTCACAGTCAATATAAATGCAGTTTCTTCCTCTTATCTTTCCTAACTTTATATAAGAAAATACCATAGATGAAACCTTTATGAATTTGTGCATAATATTTTTTCATAGGAAAAAGCTGTCACGAAGACAAGCTTTTCAGCAGGAAGGTGGAATTTCCCATTTAGACAATATCACTGAATTATGAAACTATCCACATACCTAATTCCATCAATCTCTGAATAAAGACTTTAATTCAATTCAGAACTTTTGGATTTAAAAATGAATTTACTATTCTAAATAAGAAGCAAAATCTCTGATATCAAATTATTTGCGTGATGAATCACTTGAACATTTTGGTGAAGAGGATAGATAGTCTGTTCTTGAGAAGTATCATAATTTGTATTTTCTCTCTGTTTTAGAGAAGAAAAATCAATCCTTACACTGTTTATGTTTTCAGTCTGAAATTTTACAGGCTTAGGATAAAAATATAAAATATGTCCTGTCCAATTTCAAGAAAAGCCAGCTGAGGCGCTTTGAATTGTGCAGGGTACCTTATGCTTTCCAAGGCGTCTCTTCTGGATTGTTAGTGTGTTCAGGCTATCTAAGTTTTGTAACTATTCCAGAGGAGATTCCTTGGATATGTATGAAAACACAACCTTCACTAAAACTAATGACTTTGGAGAGGTCTTGAAACAACTTTGTAACTTTGGAGCAGTGTCCTGCAGTCAAGCCTGAAAACTAAAACAAGTGCACCTTAAAGGAATATCAGTGGCACGGTGGTAAAGTTTGAGCATCCATGGATTAGAAGGATTTATATGTGGTTATCAGGCTCATCATAGTATGTTTAATGGAGAGAATTCTCTGGGAGATTAGTTCATGGTATGGATTATCTTATGAGACATAGCTCCTCCATAAATTCACCATCTGATGTACAGTGCAGTGCAATAATACTTCTGATAGCTAAAGTTTTGGTATTAGGCCAACATCTGAACTCTTTCAGAGAAATTAAAAATGGAGCAGGTGGTGTGGTTTAACCCCAACTCAATCCCACACAGCTGCCTGCTCCACCCCAGTGGGATGGGGGACCAAATCGCAGGACCAAATCGTGAAAGTGAGCAAACTTGTAGGTTGAGAGAATGACAGCTTAATAGGTACAGCAAAAGCTTTGCACAAGAGAGCTAAACAAGGAATTCACTCACCACTTCCCACAGGCAGGCAGGTGTTCAGCCACCCTCAGGAAAGCTGGGCTCCATCCTGTGTAAGGGTGCCTGGGGAAGACAAACACTCTATCTCTGAACATCCTCCTTCCTCCTTCTCCCCCAGCTCTCTAGGCTGAACATGATGCCATGTGGTGTGGGATATCCCTGTGGCCAGCTGGGTTCAGCTGGGGTCAGCTGTCCTGGCTGTGTCCTCTCCCAACTCCTTGTGCACCCCCAGTGCTCTCACTGCTGGGTTGTGGTGAAGGGCAGAAAAGGCTTTGACTGCGCAAAAGCTGCCCAGCAATACCAAAACCATCTCCGTATTAACAACCTTATTTTCAGTGCAAATCTAAAACATAGCCCCATACTAGTTACTATGAAGAAAATTACTCCAGCCAAAGCCAACCCAGCAGGGGAGCTCTGTGTAGCTCCAAAGTGCAAATTAGAGCCATTGAGCTCAAACAGAAGAAGCGAGGAGGAGGGAGCAGCCTGCGGCAGGAGGGCCCTGCAGATGCACGACTGGAGGTGACCCCACTGAGGTGATTCCAGGCTCGTACCTGCCACAGCTCTATACCTTCACTGCTGTTCAGCTCAGCCTGAGGCATGCTGATGAGCTAAGCCACGTATGAAATCCAGCTCAACGAGCTGATGCTAAAACAGTATGAAATGTCAGTTCTCAGCAAGGGTAATAACACTTCTGGGGCATAAATAATCTGCTGGGACACAGCCAGACAGCAGCAAATTGCACGCTAATAAGAGAAAATATACATGATATATTGTATGTGTGATTAAGTTTCAGGGCAAATATCTGCCAAATATAAGGCTTGTAACACAGAGGAAGGGGTAGGGCAAAACCTGCATGAGCCACAAAGGAGGATGTGACTGGCAAGGCTGAGGTGCATTTTTATCAGTGAGCCAGCACTCAAGGAAAGAGCCAGCTGAGGCTGCTGACGGTGATTCTGGAGAGGTACAGTTTTGGGAGGACAAAGCCACTTGACTTCCTGCAGCACAGGCTGTGATTTGAAGTGGCAGAAATACTGGCTGAGGTTATGGTCGTAAACTGAGCAACAGCAGCAGGTGGGAACACCATGAGCACAGTGTTTTCCACACAGTGTTTCATCTTGGGATTCGATCCTACTCACCCCCTGGGAAGCCCAACATCATCCTAATCTGCACCCATTGTTGTGTAAATAAATACTTATCTGAACTACCCGTTTCTCTAGGGGTAGGTGAGGATAGGATAGTGCTGGGCCAGCAGAAGCCTCATGCCTACTCGTCTACAGGAAAGCACTTTCCCTGACCTGGCCCCATGGCCAGCAAGCTCCTCTCCTCCAGACTGGGTGCTTCACACCCTTCATGTTCCTGCCCCCAAAGGTACTCAGCGTCTCCTCCAGGAGCCTCTGCTACACTCTGTTCCCTGTCTCTGCATCTTATGGGCAGCTGGGTGACAAGGATGGGTACCCAAGGGATCCCAGGGCCAGGGAACCCCTTTGGGGATCGTGTGGTGTGAGCTGGGGCTCTGGCAGAGAAGAGGAAGGACTTTCCTTCACCCAGAGCAGAAAGACCAATACCCCTTAGAGACAATGACAGAGAAGGGAGCCTGACAGGGGTCCCCATTCAAAGCAGTGGGAACAATGGAAACAGCATTTTAGCAGCAGTGTAACACCCCAGAGGATGAGCACAGCTCCAGGTCCTGCTGCAGAATGTCCCACCTGGAGCTCTGCGGTCAAAGATGTCTGTGTGAGAAGTGCCTGGAATGTCAACCTATGATCAGCCTCCAAGGTGAAGCCTAGGCAGACCTAAGAATAGTGTTCTGCCCCAAGGGAAACAAAGCCTCTATCTGCTGTGGGTCTGGTGGCAGGTCCAAAGCTGGGCAGGTTTCCAAAAGCTACAGGAGCTGCCTTGATCACACGTGGAATCCTGGCACAAAGGCACAGATTCTGGAAATAAGAGTTATACTGACTGTCAAGAGAATATTACCCTCACAAGAACAAATAAGAAGTAATGAGTAACTTAGACAAAGCAGCTGATAGCCATCAGCTATTTTTTACCTTTACTGATTTGAAAACAACATTGGTGGTATAGCAACATTTTTCTTGATAAGCAGAAAACAAATACATCAGATTAATAACTAACAGTCTTGTGCTTCAGAAAATAACAGACAAGAATATCTTTATTTGGGCATAATGGAAGATTTAAAAAATAATCAAAAATTGCAATATGATGCAGAGAGTACTTTGGTGCAATGCTGATGTAATAAGACACCTTCAGAGTTGTGTAAACACCTTTTGTAAGAGGTATTAGGGCTAGCCTCAGTAAACTGTGCACACTAATTTCCATCTGAAAATGGAATTACACATGCCAGCCACAGAATACAGAAATACTCTGCAATGTAAATTCCATGCCAGTAGGGGATTTCACCTGAGGTAATCAAATCTGCATATGTTGAAAGATGAATGTCTGACATACTCAGCTGTACAAATCTGATTAAGCCTATTTTTAGGAATTATTTTCAGCATTATGTAGTAGCACAACAGCCACTATTTCCTGGTTATTTTTTAAGACACAAGACAGTTATACCACTTTCAAATCTGGAAATTTCACATGAAAGTACAGGTTAGACAGGGAAGGTTTGGGAAGGTTTGGGAAGGTTTGGGAAGGTTTGGGAAGGGAAGGTTTGGGAAGGTTTGGGAAGGTTTAGGGAAGGTTTGGGAAGGTTTGGGAAGGTTTGGGAAGGAAGGTTTGGGAAGGTTTGGGAAGGTTTGGGAAGGTTTGGGAAGGGAAGGTTTGGGAAGGTTTGGGAAGGTTTGGGAATGGTTTGGGAAGGTTTGGGAAGGAAGGTTGGAAGGTTTGGGAAGGTTTGGGAAGGTTTGGAGGGAAGGTTTGGGAATGGGAAGTTGGAAGGTTTGGGAGGGAAGGTTGGAAGGTTTGGGAAGGTTGGAAGGTTGGGAAGGTTTGGGAAGGTTTGGAAGGTTTGGGAAGGGAAGGTTTAAGGGAAGGTTTGGGAAGGTTTGGAAGGGAAGGTTTGGGAAGGTTTGGGAAGGTTTGGGAGAAGGGAAGGTTTGGGAAGGGAAGGGAAGGGAAGGGAAGGGAGGAAGGGAAGGGTAAGGGAAGGTATGGGAAGGTTTGGGAAGGGAAAGGTTTGGGAAGGGAAGGTTTGGGAAGGGAAGGGAAGGGAAGGGAAGGGAAGGGAAGGGAAGGGAAGGTTGGGAAGGGGAAGGGAAGGGAAGGTTTGGAAGGGAAGGGAAGGTATGAGGGAAGGGAAGGGAAGGGAAGGAAGGGAAGGGAAGGGAAGGGAAGGGAAGGGAAGGGAAGGGAAGGGAAGGGAAGGGAAGGGAAGGGAAGGGAAGGGAAGGGAAGGGAAGGGAAGGGGAAGGGAAGGGAAGGGAAGGGAAGGGAAGGGAAGGGAAGGGAAGGGAAGGGAAGGGAAGGGAAGGGAAGGGAAGGGAAGGGAAGGGAAGGTTTGGGAAGGGAAGGGAAGGTTTGGGAAGGTTGGGAAGGTTTGGGAAGGTTGAAGGAAGGGAAGGGAAGGGAAGGGAAGGGAAGGGAAGGGAAGGGAAGGGAAGGGAAGGGAAGGGAAGGGAGGAAGGGTAAGGGAAGGAAGTTTGGGAAGGGAAGGTTTGGGAAGGGAAGGTTTGGGAAGGGAAGGTTTGGAGGAAGGGAAGGGAAGGGAAGGGAAGGGAAGGGAAGGGAAGGGAAGGAAGGGAAGGGAAGGGAAGGGAAGGAGGGAAGTGGAATGGGAAGGGAAGGGAAGGGAAGGTGGGAAGGGAAGGGGGAAGGGGAAGGGAAGGGAAGGGAAGGGAAGGGAAGGGAAGGGAAGGGAAGGGAAGGGAAGGGAAGGGAAGGAGGAAGGGAAGGGAAGGGAAGGGAAGGGAAGGGAAGGGAAGGGAAGGAAGGGAGAAGGGAAGGGAAGGAGGAAGGGAAGGGAAGGGAAGGGAAGGGAAGGGAAGGGAAGGGAAGGGGGAAGGGAAGGGAAGGGAAGGGAAGGGAGGAGGGGAAGGGAAGGGAAG
Source organism: Sitta carolinensis (assembly GCA_032173965.1). Classification (NCBI taxonomy): domain Eukaryota; kingdom Metazoa; phylum Chordata; class Aves; order Passeriformes; family Sittidae; genus Sitta; species Sitta carolinensis. The sequence goes on from CM063283.1 coordinate 99,298,337, forward strand.
GGAGGAAGGGTATGGGAAGGGAAGGGAAGGAAGGGTATTTGGGAAGGTTTGGGAAGGTTTGGGAAGGTTTGGGAAGGTTTGGGAAGGTTTGGGAAGGGAAGGGAAGGGAAGGGAAGGGAAGGGAAGGGAAGGGAAGGGAAGGGAAGGGAAGGGAAGGGAAGGGAAGGGAAGGGAAGGGAAGGGAAGGGAAGGGAAGGGAAGGGAAGGGAAGGGAAGGGAAGGGAAGGGAAGGGAAGGGAAGGGAAGGGAAGGGAAGGGAAGGGAAGGGAAGGGAAGGGAAGGGAAGGGAAGGGAAGGGAAGGGAGGAAGGGAAGGGAAGGGAAGGGAAGGGAAGGGAAGGGAAGGGAAGGGGAAGGGAAGGGAAGGGAAGGGAAGGGAAGGTTGGAAGGGAAGGGAAGGGAAGGGAAGGGAAGGGAAGGGAAGGGAAGGGAAGGGAGGAAGGGAAGGGAAGGGAAGGGAAGGGAAGGGAAGGGAAGGGAAGGGAAGGGAAGGGAAGGGAAGGGAAGGGAAGGGAAGGGAAGGGAAGGGAAGGGAAGGGAAGGGAAGGGAAGGGAAGGGAAGGGAAGGGAAGGGAAGGGAAGGGAAGGGAAGGGAAGGGAAGGGAAGGGGGAAGGGAAGGTTTGGGAAGGGAAGGTTTGGGAAGGGAAGGTTTGGGAAGGGAAGGTTTGGGAAGGTTTGGGAAGGTTTGGGAAGGGAAGGGAAGGGAAGGGAAGGGAAGGGAAGGGAAGGGAAGGGAAGGGAAGGGAAGGGAAGGGAAGGGAAGGGAAGGAGGGAAGGGAAGGGAAGGGAAGGGAAGGGAGGAAGGGAAGGGAAGGGAAGGGAAGGGAAGGGAAGGGAAGGGAAGGGAAGGGAAGGGAAGGGAAGGGAAGGGAAGGGAAGGGAAGGGGGAAGGTTTGGGAAGGTTTGGGAAGGTTTGGGAAGGGAAGGGAAGGTTTGGGAAGGGAAGGGAAGGTTTGGGAAGGTTTGGGAAGGTTTGGGAAGGTTTGGGAAGGTTTGGGAAGGGAAGGGAAGGGAAGGGAAGGGAAGGGAAGGGAAGGGAAGGGAAGGGAAGGGAAGGGAAGGGAAGGGAAGGGAAGGGAAGGGAAGGGAAGGGAAGGGAAGGGAAGGGAAGGGAAGGGAAGGGAAGGGAAGGGAAGGGAAGGGAAGGGAAGGGAAGGGAAGGGAAGGGAAGGGAAGGGAAGGGAAGGGAAGGGGCAAAAACTGTGTACACAAATAACAGTTTAAGTTGTGAAGAACTAATTGTTTTAATTTTTCTGACCATTTCTGTAACCTAGCTACAGAATATTTTATTTCTGCTGTGTGCTTTCTTTCTCTGTTGAAAGTGTTTATCAACATCTCTGGCACATAAAAGGAATATTAAGACACAAGCCAGCAGTAATTTTCCAAATAAGAGTCCTTTGAAACATGTATATAGCTTATTGTAATCATATGACTCTTACCTTGAGGCAGCTGCTCTCCCAGTATTAACACCCTTTTTCTATACAGGTAATGGTATGCAGGTAATAACCACTTGCTTGTGGTTTGTTTGGAGCCACTTTAAATTGTAACAGGATTTTGATTCAGTGATTTAAGAATTTGAAGATTCTCTGAAATTACTAGCATGGAGAGGATTGAATTTACCAGAAGAATCACAGCACAAATAAGTGTTCTTGAAACACAAACTGGAAAAAAATGGAAAAAGTGAAAACATAAAGGTGAGAAAATTGTTGTGTGGAGAAATAAATTGTGTATTTAATATGGAAAGTCTTCATCTGGTTTTGGCTGTTAGACTATTTGTCTTGTAGTTAGATTATAAATGTGTTATGTCAGCATGCTGATTATGAACTTAATGTTACAATTAAACTGTGGCATGTGCAAAAACAGTCTATATTAGTATATGTAAGGATATATACTGATCTTGATTATGCACAGAAATACATCAAAAAAACCCCACAAACTTGATGTAAAAGTGACTTTATTTTAAGACCCAAGCATGAAACTGCCTAAACAACTTTGACTCATAAACTGTGGGACTCACAAGTTACATTTTTTTCAATATTTCTGTTATTCTTTCATATTGTGATAAGTGAATCTTAATCTGTTCAAAAAAATCAATTTTTGACTTGCTTCTATCTTTCAGTGGCAGCCTAAAGTGGGTCTTTCTGTTCTGAGTGCCAGATAATTTTCTTAGTAAACACATATCACTATCAAAAGTAAGTAAAGTAAGTAAACTGAAGTTTTCAATCCTAAATCATAGAAACCTTTGCTTTTTTTGTTGTTGTTGTATTGTCTTTCCACCACATCCGCAAAAATTAAAGACAAGTTAAAGATACTGCCAGAATTTTAAAATGGTTTTCTATCAAAGAAGGATAAAGAAACCAAAGAAAAAGCCAAAGAGAACATGAAGAGGAAATAATAATAATTTCAATCTCAGTCCTTTTTTTATGCTTAATTTTGAATTACTTGTAGGAGGGAGTAAGTTTCTGACAGAAGATTGACTTTCAAAAGGGACTGAAGTACCTTCTCTCCCAAACTGTTATTGTGCTCTACTTCAGATTGTCATAGATCCAACAGCTTGTGTGAGAGCAAAATGAATTTAAAAGGTGCAAGCTCTCCTTCTTGTAATCTGCTTGATTTTGAAATAAACTGTGTCTGTATATAGACAAACCTTATGAAAGTCTAAAAAGAAAGCAGTTATCACAAGTCGTTCAACAGTTGTGATGTCGCAGCTCCTAAATCTGGTTATTTCTGCTCATGCACCTGCCCCTGCCTCCAGTGCCACCTACTCCAAACACCCTCTCAGTGCCCAGGGAAGCACTGGTCCCCTCCACCTCACCCTGCAGGAACAGCCCAGGCACTGAGGCTGCTCTTGTTCTCCTCTCTTGAACAGACCCTCTCTTCCGTCCTTGCAGAGGTGAACAAGGAAACTGGAGGAGTTCTGTCAGTGTGAAGCAGGAAATGAAGAAAGTATTTTTTGCTTGGTTTGGAGGAACCCCTCAAGCAGTACTTTTTCCATGAAGAGGGGGTTCTCTGGGGCCTCCTTCTGATGTGGCTGAAGCTACTCTCTTCTCATTCAAGTGGCAGAGTTATGGGCTGATGTGAATCATACCACCAACTCCTGCTTATACAGCCTGCAGGATGTAAAGATGGAAATTGCCCAGAGCTCTCAGGAAATTATCTGATATATTTAGAGCTATAACTTTCTTTTACTCAATTATTTTCTGAGAAGTGATTTTAAGCTCCAGCATTTGAATAGAAACTCAGCATCAGATTAGTCCTTGAACAGAATCTATAGCACCTAATAGCCCATTCTCTCTCCCTGTCAATAGACTTTCTTCTTTAGAACCTCAGGGAAGCAATTGTTGCAGCTGAGTTCAGTGAGGTATTTGCTAATGTATTGTCAATTAGCAGTTATATTGACTGGAGAATTCAGCTGATTTCTTTGTATATTACAATCACATATAAAAAGACATCAGGAAGTAATTAAATGAGACATTGTTTAAAGACACCTAATATAAATCTACTGATTGAAATATATTTCAAGTTTTTAAAGGACCACCAATATTTATCTCATTGACATGAAATGGGAGTTAGATAAAGAGACTTATCATTTCATTTAAAACATTTTCCAGGCTTTAGGACTTGAATGATTTAGAGAAAATATATACTGAAAAGCTCTTTAGAGTAAAGGCTAGATTTCTTTAAGCAGACAAGAAACAGAAAAGAAGTGATGAAGATCCATTTTTAAACCATAGTTTATACTTATTTTAAAGCCTTCTCAACTTTTCTCTCCATTAAAAAATAAAACACAATAACAAATTCTTTTTGCTGTCAATTTTTTTTGCAGACAAGTGATTTTTTCCCTTGGGATAAAATTTCATCCATTGTTGTGATGAGTTCTTATCTATTTAAGAAAATATGTTCATCCCTGTAAGGTGACTGTTGCTTGTTTGACATTTCAGAAGGCAGGTCATGGCTGGTGCTCTGCCACAGCAGCCAGCCTGCAGTGTACAGCACCCTGGCAGCCCAGGCACACTCAGCAGGCTTGGGCAAAATGGCAACTCCACAGGCAAAGCAATTGTTCATGTGCACTGAGCACACCTGAAGAAATCTGGTAAGGTACCTAAATCACAAGTTTGCATGTTTAAGCAGAATTTATCTAACGGCAGATTTGAAACACAGGTAGTCTTGGTGAGAGGGCTGGTGCAGAAAGTAAGGAGCCAGCAGACAGGCACACTGGCTGAGAAAGAAGGCACGTCAGCTATAAGTGTGATCCAAAAGCTCAAGCCTAGCAAAAGCATTAACAGCACTTACATGATCAGCTCACTAGAAGCTAGAGAAGAAATTGTCTATATTCACTGCAGAAGATGATTCTTGATAGAATTTGGGTGCTTGTATCCTCATATCATATTTGTAAGTTACTGAGAGGAAGGAAAGGCTTGTCAGAAGCAAAGGCAGCATTGAGAAGAGGGCAATGCTGCTGCAAGGCTGACCACAACTCAAAATTCTGAGCAAATTCAAGGAGCAGAGAGCAAGTTATTACACAGGCTTTCTATTATTAAGTCAAACTTCTTTCTGAAGACATCTTTTAATGATGTCATTTTTACTGTATGGCTGATCTGAATTCTTATTATAAGGACCCGGTTTTTTGTTTGGTTTTTTTTTTTTTTTTTGGTTAGGTTTTTGGTCAGTAAGTCTGTATGTGAAGTGGACCAAGTGGACTCAAGTGAAACCAAGATCACTCCATCTCTCTGTCAGCAGTGGAACCAGATAAAACAACAGAGCTGGGAACTCCTGAGTAATCTGTGCCCTTACATACATGGGGGACCCAAGAGAGGTCTCTGTGATACCAAAGGATCAAGAATGATAAGATTTTGAGAAAGAATTATACCAGAAAAAACTCAGAACAACTCTTGGGGTTTATGTTAAAATATTACTTGGAAAGGCTTACATTTCCCAAAAGAAGCTCATAAAAACACTGGTGGTAAAACAAACTAGAAGGTAGGAAGCTTAAAAAACACAGTAGGGTATTCTATGACCCCTTTTGACTCTTGAAGTGTGATTGGGGATGATAGAAAACAGAAGCTTCATGTAACTCTCTTGGTTAGCCTGTCATTTAATGAAATAAGGACATAATAACAAAAAGGTAAGGTTGCAATTGCCAGGCATGTACAAAAGCATGGATGTCACTGGTCCCAGAATGGGAAAAGTTGGGGAGCAGTGAAAGGTGGTAAGTTAAAACCACATAAAAACAGATCTTTGTTTTCCAGAGTGATCATTCTTTACAGACTAGTCACTTCAGCTAATACAAATGCAACGTTCATTTTTCCTTCTGTTAATGAATTTTGGGGATTCAACATTCCTTCAAATTGGGGTCAAACTGAGGCTGCCATCAGGAGCAGTAAGTATTACAGTCCAATAGGTAAGGGTTTTTTCCACAAACAGAGACTGAAAGGACTGTAAGGAATTAAAATATCAATCAATTTCTATACTTTTGAAACCAGTTTGAATTCTTGTATCATAACCTGAACATGTAAGGAAAAATATTCTTTCCTAACATAAATCACTTCACAAACCTTCAGAGGAAGATTTGGAAAAATTACAATCCTTTTTTGTTATTCCACTCAGGGTATATTTTTTTCATAGTGTGTAATGCTGCTCCTGTGCATTTTCCATTTATCTAATAATGTAAAAATGTGCCATTTGAAACTTGGCAAACAGATCAATGTGGATGTTATCATCATCTTGATAAACAGATATTTCTGCGAGAGTTGAAATATGGATGTTTTGTCTATCAGGAAATCTGGCATTCATCCTAGGGTGTCTTCCTTGTTTGACATACTCTGCAGCTTGTAGATCTTGGAGACTGATATGACCACAGCAAGATTTTTTGGATGCAGCTGAGACCAAAGTTCAGCCCATTTACAGAATATCGTAATTCCCGACAGGTTTACAAGTTTTCATTTCTTACTAGAAGATGAATTAGCTCAAAAGGCTGCAGAGACATTTCCAGGTTAAATCACAGCTGCTAAGAGGACTGCCTTGAACAGAAGGGTTTGTGCTTTAAACCTGTGTCAATAAAACAAATAGAAAACAGAGGAGGTGATCCAGAAAGCTACAACAATAGTTCAGTGTTTGAAGAAATTGTTCAAAGGAAAGGGACAAAATACTTCTGTTGAATATTTGGTTGTCTGGAGCCAGAAAAGAATGAGATTAATCACAGTGCCTTTTTTATTTTAAACAGAACATGGGGACAAATGAAAGAAATTGCTCTAAAGTTTAATTTTCTTAAGCAACTCTGAAGGCAAACAAAATGTTTAAGAAAGCAACAATAAAGTGTATAAACCTGATGTTTTTATTTATGAGGGAAGAGATATTACCTTTTTCCATATTCTATAAAATCTTTCAAATTATTGTCATTTCCTTATTTTACAATTACTCCAAAGTCCTCTCACTCCTCTATCTATATCTCAAGTCTGTAAAGTTGGGACCAGAGCTGTTCCTCAAAAATCTCTGAAGAACTTGCATGTCTGCAGATAGAGAGGGCTACATGAATCCCAAGCTTAATTTTTATAGACTGAAAACTTGATGGTCTTTAAGGGCCTCCCACTGGTCAAACACAGAACTACATTGGTACCCTCGTAAAGTAAAGCTCCCTTCACCTTGGATTTAGGTGTGTGAGGGCTTTGACCTCTCATATCAGATGAGGAGGCTGCAGACAGGACCTGGGCCAGGGTATGAGGAAGACCCCGATATTATTTGGAAGAGAGATTCTTGTGGGATTATGTGAAAGAAAGTAAAATTTCCATCTAGAAAACCACTTTCAGTGCCTATTTAACCTCATTCTATGCAGAGTTCCCTGAGGATGGGTTATCTGGTTGTGCCATGTGTTATTTTTCAAATGAGTCATAACTTGGTGCATAGAAAGAGAACTTTTTTTTAAAGAACCTATAAAAAATTCAGAGGAAGCAGGCTGAAATGGGCAAAAAGCCAAGGAGAGCCAGATAGAATAGAAACTGAGAAGAAACTCGGGCTTAACCTGTTCCTCAAACTTTCCTCTCTAGGACTAGAAATGATCTCTAACTCAGTCTAGAGCTGCCAGGCACTGAGTCAGATTTGAAAATATGGTCTTTCTTCACATAGACTAATAATGCCAGCTCTCTTCAGCCATCTGGCAGAGTCCAAGTCTGGATCACATCACATCAGTCTACCAGATCACCTTGACATATTTTTCTCTTTATGTGCTGTTGTTACACTCCTTTGTTCTGTTTCCATTTCCACATTATTCTTCTTAATTTCACGGTCTCATGTTTCTCTGATCATGAGGAAGAGCTTTCCTGCAGCAGTTAGCTTGAGTGAGTATCCTTCCATCATCCTACATGGGGCAATCCATCAATGCTTATCTCTGCACTGTGAGGTCCAGGGTCTGCAGCTGGCCTGAATGGTCTTGATCATTGTCAGTGTTCAGGCAGCCTACAAATCTAACCTGCCCTTGCAAAAAAAAGTGACATTTCAGCCTTCTTAGAAAGTCACTGGGGCATTTTGTCTGCCTAATATCAACATTGTCATGTTGCTGCATGTTATGGTGGAGGTAGTGGCCTTAGGAGTGACCCCTGAATTCTCTCCTTCCTAAAGCACAGCCTGCAGGCAGTGTTTTTACCCAGGCTATGCAGAGTTAACCCTGTTAAGTGAAAAAATGACAAATTTGGCCTCAAACCTTGGCTCTCCTGGAAAGCAGTGACACAGCTCACCTTAGGAGACTGAGTCTCCTAAGGGTGGCTACCAAAATAATCACTTAGCAGCTAAGAATATGCCTGAGGCTTTACCCACATAGCAAGTTTATCCTACACCTCAGGCTGTTGAACTTTAGCTACTTGTGCCCCCTTCTCTCACTCAGTCCAGAGGCACAGTGCATCCTGGCTCACCCTTCGGGGCACCTTCCTGCCCACAGCATGGGTGGAGTGGGAAGGGCTGGGTGCTTTCCATGAGGAACAGCTCCTAGAATCACTTCCCTACAGAATTAAACCAGGGAGCAGGGGAGGGCCAGCAAGCAAGTCCTGGCCACCCTCACATGGCTTTTCTTGGTGGGATCTCAGTTGCCCATTGCCATCTTCTGAGTGATGTCCAGGGGCAGACAGCACTATCATGGATACAACAGCAATGAGGCAGGTGCATCTGGCCAAAGCATTTATGTTGAATAGAGCTAGCCTGGCAAAGTCCCAGCCAGGAAAAAGCATCATCCAATTTCCTAGGTTCTGACAGCTCAAAATTTGCCTCTCCTGGTTAGAAATACAGACACAATGCTTCTCTGCAAAGAATAAGTCCTGTCAGCCTAGTCCTGGGACACTCTCTCTGCTGAGCTGTTTATTCTTGGATACCACAGGTACCAAAGAGCCAAGAGCATGAACTGATTCTTGTCCCTCCTGGGTTCCTGAACACTGTGATAAAAAGTAGTAATTTAGTTAAGCACCAAAGAAAACCCTGTGTTTTCTCATTATTTCAAACCATCCTTAATTACTGTGTGAAATACACATTCTCTGTTTTCACCTCCTCCTGCAACAGACTTCCAACATTGTTCAGATCCTGACTGTGTTTCCTGCTCTCCAGTGACCGTAAGGGAAGCTTAGGGTGGCAAACTGAGATCTACAAATCCAAAGTGAGACTGAGGCACAGTGAGAGAACGGATGTAGGTCAACACAGATGGATGAGACTGAAAACCTGCCTTGGTGTCTTAACTAGCTATGGGAAACAAGTTAAATGCTGTAAATTATCTGCAAATGGGATTGAAAGAGATAGTAATCACAGCAAACAAAATCAGCAGTAGACAAGTATTCCTTTTACTAGCAGAAGAACCTGTGTTGTATTTCATTAAATTACACAAATTCAAGAAAGAAACAGCTGTTCATGGGATCCTTACAGCAGAATATAACTTAAAATTACCCACCCCCCCAAGGCCAAATCAATGGTAACACTAAATCAGAAGAACTCCACTGCCTTCAAAAGCCCCCAATTATGCCTCAACTTTTGCACCTCTGAGTTTGTCTCTGGTCTCCATCATGAAGGCAATTCAGGCTTATGCTATCTACAGACAACCCAGTCCCATGCTATAAAGAGACTTCATGTCTTTCAGCTCATTATAGAAACTAATAAAACACCCAGGGTCCTTGACATTTAATCTACTGTCATAATAATGTTGGAAATACTCAAAATGGGGAAATTCATTTCATAGTTTGTGCCCTTGAGTGACTGAGGATAACAGTTTTTGTCGCCCCGGTAAAGGGCAGGTGAGATCATGCCTTTCATGTTGCTTAAAAAAAATCTGTGTAGAAAATAAAAATAAAACTCAAATTCTCCTTTCAGACCCCTCCCTCTTTTCTGCAGCCATCATTCTTGTTATGTCCTACTCTGGCTCATTCCTCAGTATCAAAGGGACACCAAAAACTAACATCTTCATGGCAGCCAGGAGTGCTCCTCAGATAAGTGTCAGAGACAACCCTGATCATAGAAGTATTTTTAACTAGGAAGTAGAGTCCTTCAAAGAAGCTCTAAAGTTTAAGAAACACATGCATCTAGACAGAGAGCGCTCCCTTCTGTGAGCCCCACAGCCCTGGCTCACAGAAGCCTCAGGACTTGGCAGGGACAGCCTTCTCCAAGACAGTGTGAAGCTGGGTAAGGAGCATGCTGTGAAAATTATACAAGTGGAAAAGTAAGAATTTACTTAGCAAATGCCCTGGAAGGATTCCTGCCTGTCTGAGACAGCAGTGCAGCTTGTCCTGGCCACTTGCAAGTTTACCGCCCAAGGGAGAAAGTATGTAATGGAGCAAAAAGGGGTGACAATTTCTGCAAGGAAAGGAGGCTTGAATTTTTATCTATGTCTCTCCAACCAAACCAAAAGGGATTGAACGTAATGGAAAGGCTTTCAGGCTCCCTTTGAACCTGGAAAGACCTCCCAGTGATATACTGACACCTCTTCGGAGCAAAACCAACCTGACCAGATTGCCACACCAAGGAAAGCCCACCTCACTGCCCAGGTGGGAAATGGGGCTAGCTTTTCAGTCCAAGCCCTTAGCCAGGCACTAGAAGGTTGATGCTGAAAGAGCCAAACTGCCTCTGGGGATACTGGGGAGGCCTGGGGAAGGGCAGTGGCCAGGAGCCTGCCCCAGGGCTGGTGAGCATTGAGCCTTGCCTTCCCACGCCTACCTGGCATCAGACACTAGGATGCAGCATCTCCTCCAGCGAAATGTTTCCCTGTGTGCAGAAGACACACATTCTGCTGGCATTAATCTTTCAATCTTCTCACTGCCAGTCTAGCTTGAAGGAACTATTACACAGTCTATAAAGTTTAAAAGAATAAGAAAAGCTTAGCTCCCCATTAAATAGGTTGAAACAAAAACTACTCAGTTTATCTCTTCTTCAGCAGCCACAGAGACTAGACACATAAAAAGAGTCAGAAATGGAATTAGGGTTGCAAGAAAATTTGCAGGAGAATATGCCCCAGTTACTGTTGCAGTCCCAGTTTTTGAAAGAAAAAGAAAAGGAAAAGGAAAAAAGGAAAAGGAAAAAACAAAAAAAAAAAAAAAAAAAAAGGAAAAGAAAAGGAAAAGGAGAAGAAGCCTGACAAAGCTGCCAGGAATAAAAAGAAAAATTAAAAAATAAAAATTTTAGAGAACATTGTTTGTTAGAAATGCATCCTAAATAGCTTTGCTTCAGACTAGAGAATCAGAGCAGAGGCATAACAAATCCTGCCTTGGATTTAGGGGGGTCAGGGTGGTTCTAACGGTTTCTGTTTCCACTGACAGCCCTGATTTTCAGTGTAAGTGCACCACCCTGCAGGAGCAAAAAGTTAGAGGTTTAACAATACGAACTCTTCTCAAAGCTCTGCTCTCTGAGTGTATCCAAACCCAGCTGCAGCAAATGCTGCTCCCATCTCCACTTTCACATATCATCTTGATTTAGGCATAGTTAGATTTTCAAAATATTTGAATAACTGGAAAGAATACTGACACTTTCTGTCCAGAGTAGAAGTGGGAGGAAATGTACGAAAATCTGAGTTGTGAATGGAGCTACTCAGAAGTTGTTAGAAATTAGAAGCTTGACTCAGCCAATATATCAAGCAATAACTCAATTTATTCTGGTAAAGTATGAGCAAGACAGCGCTGGGTACAGTAGAGAAGTTTCCCTCTCTGACTGCACGCTGATTGCTGGGCTTGCTGGTAGTTATTGAGAAATTACAAGCCACTTCAGCATTATTCTACTTAAAAAATTTCTATGTCACAATTCTATACTCTATTGTTATCCATCCCTCCTACGACGAATGTCTCAGATGATATGGTCAAATTTCCTTCTTCAGGATGTTGCCACCATTTTGTTAGGAGCTTGAGATAAGTTCATATCCTTCTTTTGTTTATTCTAAAGCTACAGTTTTAAAAAATCCTTAATACGAAGCATTATTCCAAAGTTCTAATTCAAGGGTTCTTAGTACAAAACAGCTTAGGGCTTTATCAAAAAGCAAAAGTTATAAAGTTATAATTCAAATACTCTCACTACAAAACAACTTAAGACTTATAATAGTTAATTGTGAACACAGTTCAAAGGCCTTCTCCCATGTTTTGTTTTACTCAGTTATATAATTTATCTTTATAACTTTATCACGGTAGTGATCCACACATTCCACAATTACAATTACACAAGTTCCCTTTATTTACCTGATGCGAAACACAACCTTGTATTTCACAAAGCTGTTTTGCTTTTCTGTGAAGAGGGATGTATTTAAACTTCAGATGAGGATGAATGAAGGAGAAAAGCAGCACAGATTACCGAGCTGGGGTGGGGTGAGGAAAGCACGGCAGACTCCCACTGAGAGCCGTGTGAGGAGGAGCGGGAGTGCCAGGACACAGTCCCACTGAGAGCCGTGTGAGGAGGAGCAGGAGTGACCGGGCACAGTCCCACTGAGAGCCGTGTGAGGAGGAGCGGGAGTGCCAGGACACAGTCCCACTGAGAGCCGTGTGAGGAGGAGCGGGAGTGACCGGGCACAGTCCCACTGAGAGCCGTGTGAGGAGGAGCGGGAGTGACCGGGCACAGTCCCACTGAGAGCCGTTGTGAGGAGGAGCGGGAGTGACCAGGCACAGTCCCACTGAGAGCCGTGTGAGGAGGAGCGGGAGTGACCGGGCACAGTCCCACTGAGAGCCGTGTCGGAAGGAGCAGGGGTGCCGGGGCAGCGGGGCTGGCGCTGGAGGGGAGCGGCCGCGCCATCAGCGAGCAGCGGGGGATAGATGGGCTCACCGCGGCACCCGCTAACTCTGCTCTTGGGCATAAATCGCTCGCTGATTTATCATCAAATGAACGGTTCCGCTCACGGAGCAAAGGCTGGCCCCTTGGTCAGGCTGTGAGGCTCTGAGAGGGCGCTCGCATGGTCCCTGTGGACAGTCGTCGGTGAGGGAAAAACAAGGTTTTGCTTGGAGCTGCCCCTCCGCCTGCTGCTTCCTAAAAATCACCGAGGGGCTACCAGCGTCGCGTTATCATGTACAGCCGCGGCTTTCAGAGAAGGGATTATGTCCCAAGAGCAGCTGCAGCGAGCCTCAAGGACCTGCATGCCCTTTTGCTAATTGAAGAAATTCTTAATGACCCGCTTACAAACTAGTCAAGGGCACAAAATATCTTAAACCGCCAATGGAAAGTCAAACCATGGCAGTGCCCCGAGCCTGCACTTTTTGAAGTGAAAAGTCTGGTATCTCGCTGGCCAAAACTGAGCAGGACCTTAGCTGGTGTCCGGACTGCTGGTTATTTAGGTCTGATTAAAGCATCCAGAAGAGAGAAAATATCAAATTAGAGGTTTAGCAGCAACCAGAATTTCGGCCCACATCTCTGTGTTAATAACAAATGTGAGTCTTGACACTGATGTCAAACAGCATTAGGCGAATCACTAATCCTTATGAAATTTTGCAGACGAAGGTGTCAGAAGAGAGAAATGACACAAGACGCGATCTGGCAAACCAAGCCTCTCCCTAGAAGGCTTTCAAGGCAAATCTGGCCGCACCTCCGGGGTACAGCAAGCAGGATACTTCTGTCACCAGCCCCAGTGATGTAGATACCGCCTACAAGGAGCGATCGCCTCCCAGTTATCGCCACCAAGGAGCCGGAGCAGAGCCCGCCGCTCGGCTGGTGCCACCCCAGTTGCCGATATGGCAGAAGCGCTGCTGCCGCGGCTGCCGGGATTTCTGGAGGATTGTGTCGCAGGAATGAGAACCCGACACAGAACTTCATCGTTTTGAAATAGCGTTGTGGACAGCCTGTTGTTAAACAGACAAAGCGGAGATGGTCCATATTTTTCTTTTCAGCATTTTAAGTAATATGTTTAGAAAACTTGGCACTTTTGGGATTTCCTCATTCTATCGTTTGAGCAACATTTTATCCATCATTTTATAGGGTCTTGATTAAGTTTGAGGATGAAGAAGTGAATTCCAATCTCTTTTTCAAAACAAAGTCTATATTGTCAGTGTGAAGCACAAATGTGGATGTGGTGAAAAATTTGTTCAGTGCAGAACAAAATCCTATCCTATGATAAAAAGACAAAGAATGACTGAGTTTCCAGTAGGACAGTTTTTGCTCCAGTTTCCCTTGTGCAATGAATTAATGCTTATATTTAGTTCTCTCCTGTTCACTCAGAGTTGTACTAGACAGTAGTATCTGTTTCAAAAATAGGCAAAAGAAAATACATTTTTTCTCTTAAATTCAGCATCTGATTTCAATTATTCTAATATCTTTACAGATTGAGTCTCTGAAGTTCCTTTGTGCTGGACGGTAAAGTGTTCCTGTGTGTGATTCTTCTTTATCAGTGATGAAGTTCGTTCTTTCTGACAATACCTCCTATTTTTGAAAAGCATATTTCTGTTGTGCTACATCTAGGATAAATTTCAAACTGTTAGTACCCATTTAGGGAGAACAGAATAACTCATTTCATAACAAACCTCTTTTTGTTCCTAGTTTTGTTTATAATGGAATAGGAAACAGTGCTCCTGTTTTCTACTGAGAGTACTTCAAGCCATCTTTCATAGTGAAGCACGGGTCTGATTCACTGCTCCTCTTTTTCCAGCTGGAGAGCCAGCCTGCACTGGCCGTTAACCTGAAGGTACATCTACATGGGTACATTTTTAACTCAAAATCATTGCTGTAAACCAGAACAAGATAACTGCCAAATAAGCCTGTTTCTGTGTTAATTGGACTATCACATTAAACCCACAGAGACAGAGCATTTGAAGCAAAGATCACAAAATGTCAGTTTTCTCCACTGACTCCTTCCAGCCCAGATGAGCTGTTAATGTCGCTAATTGACCGGCCTGCAATCCAGTGCAGTCCTGAGAGGGGAGATGGAAAGGGCATAACCATGGTGCTTATGGAAGAAAAAAAAAACCAAACCACTCCTCACATTTCAGCTAATCTATAGCTCTACATTTCAATTATCCATTCCAGTAATAGGATGATTGCTTGCATTCAGTAATGAACCAGAAACCAGGAACTTAATGTTCTCATCTGCCAAGCAGTTTTTCTGACTTTTAGACCAATTGACAGCAGCTATAGAAGCATTAAAAAATATGGTATGATTTAATAGATGCAGCTTTCATCTACCTCAACGTTGTTCAAAATAGCTTTAGTTAAATATAATTTTCCAAATAGGGGGATGTCAAACTTTTTCAGCCAGGGTCCACTACTAAAGAAGCTTTTTTATGAATGCCTAGAATTTGACATTTGTTCTTCAGTTTTCTAATAAATGAAGAGCGTTGAAAATACCTGTGTTTTGCAAAGTTCAGTCAGAAATAGATTTAACTGAATGACACATCTAACATAACTGAAGAATGATGCATCATTATAAATGAACCTTCCAGCACTTCAGGTAGAAACTTAACAAAATAAAATCATCTATTAGATTTTAATAATGTATTTGAAAGCATACTGAAGTTTCAGAAGATCAAAAAATTGTTTGGGGGTTTGGGGCTTTTTTAAAGGGTAACATTGGCAATAAAGACACATGGTCCTATAGATCTCATTTTTGCATTTTTAAATACATTTGAGGTGAGCAACTATTTTGAAAATTCTTATTTTCATGTTTTTATCTTAAATGCCTAAATTCCTTTAGCATTCAGGGTTTTAAAATCATATTCTCAGCACAATTTCAATGAGACTTGGCTAGAGTAATTTTGGAAATTAAAGTAAAAAAATGAAACACTCTGAGAAGACGCTCAAGACTTCCTGGGTGGTGGAGGGTTTTTTAGTTTGTGTGTGATTTTTGTGTAACTCTAATAACCAAAGGAAGAGCTGTAAAAGGATGCCATGAATTAGTGTAAATCATTATCTGATTACTTTCAACTTCTCTCACACTAAATTTTTTTCACCTGTTATTTGAATTCATGCTATCTTTACATACAGTATGACTTCTTCTTGCTTTATCACACTTCCATAACTAATTCCACAACAAGCTACAGGCTCTCTGGTGACTTCTGTTTGTGACAGGGCAGTCACTTCATAATGTGACTGCACATATTTCATTGCATTATGTTAGAACTGCAGAATAGCTTTATTTCATAATCGAGAGAAGCTCCTTAAAAAATAGAAAATCCAGACAAGTATTGCATTTGTAAGCATATATTTTACTAGATTAACTGAAAAACTGGACAAGCTATTGACTTCCCAAAGCTAAACACAAGTCAAGAAAACTACTCAAAGTTTAACTGCATGTGTACAAGCTGGAACAATCAAAAGCTGGTAGCTGGAATTTGTGCAGCAAAGGCAGAGAGTGAGAGATGATCAGCAAGTTATCTCCCAGGGAAAACAGCTAGAAAAATAATTTATAACCTATAAGGGGATGTTACAAAACTAACCACAAACCAATACCTCAGGTATAACAACTTTTTCATTACTACTATAAATTTTCATTCCTAGGCCTGCCTGTCAAAATTACCTGTAGCTTTCCCTGGCGGAGCAGGGCTGAGATTAGAGGTGAAGTGGCTGCTTTGCAAGGAGTGTGTCCACAGGCCATGGGGTTTTCCTCCTCTGTCAAAGGCGGTGGCCACAAGTTCCAGCCTGAGCCCCTGTGGTGGCTGAGTTTCCTAGCTGAGCTCAGTCCCACATGCTGGGGTGTGCCAGTGTGAGGTCTGGGAGAGGTGGGATTCTTTCTGCCATGGTGGTGGCAGTGCTGTGAAACCCCAGTGCAGGCACAGCCCGGTGAGAGCCAGCACAGAGCAGAGTGGGGAGACAGCCTCTGCTGAAAGGGAGCACAGCTGTGCTGCTGTCTGGGTGGCAGCTGAACATGCCAGTCAGGAAAGGGCACCCTGCACTGAGCACAAGCAGTTCATTGCTGGCATTAACCTCCCTCTCTGTCACTTGCTCCTGTCTGACAGCACCCAGAAGAAATAAAATACCACGAGGCACAAACTCAGTGGCAGACAGACAGATGACATCTAATTTCCGTGATTTTAGAAGCCTTGATGGTAAGCAAGATGCAAAAAGACCTCCACCACATGGTGGTGGGTGGAAATGAGAGATCTCAGGGGATCTGTTCTTTTTGCCATTTCTGTTACCAGATTCCCATTTTATTTAAAAGTGAATTTTCTGAGAACTGGAACAAGCCAGGGACTTTGGCAGAAGCCAAATAAACTAGGTGAATGAGGAGTGGCAGTAATGATTTTTCAGCAGTGACAAATTACTTCAAGCAGGGATAAAAGCAAGAAAATTGGAAGAAATGCTTTGACGCATAGTAAGACCATACAAATTGTAAGCATCCTTTTGGACATCTCACTGGAAAACTCTGTGTGACAGTCAGTAAAAAGGGTTGGAAAAAAACTAGTCTGGCTTTCAGTCTGAGACCTGAGAGTGGCTGGAAGATTGGTAAAATGTCAAGACAAAGAGCACTGATATATTGTTTTACAGGCTTAAATGTAGTGGCATGGCTATGGATACAAGCCTGTGCCACTCCATGGCCTTTAAAAATGTATGTCCATTACTCTGCAGCCTCACACACCCACTGTGTCTACTGGTTATTATAGTCCTTCATTTGATTTCAGTTCACTTGTAAGATCTCAAGGTAAAAGCTCTGATCAGGTTTGAAGTCTGACTGGGTTTTCCCCTGGATGAAATATCAGGCGCTTTTTCTGTAAGTCTTGTAGTTACTTTAAAAAGGAATGTTTGTTTTCAGACTACATTTGAAGGCTAAAACGTTTTTTGTTTTTTTTTTTTAATTCAAGATCCTTCTGAGGTGTTTGGCACCTTAAGGCCTCCAAGAGGATCATCTCTTGGATGTTTCTGATCAGGCTTTGCCTGTGAAGAGGAGGCTGGAAGCCTGGAGGCCCTGGGATCTGTCAGGAAAATTAATCCACAAACACCAGAGGTTTATGTCCAAAAAGGAGACAGAGGAGTCCTTTTACTTAATAAGAATAAAGGGAGAGGCCATGGGGCATTCCCCTGGGGTCTGTAAAATTTTTGGAGGATGCAGCCTCCTTTTTTCCCAATTTCCCAGCCGCATTTCCCTCTCTCTTTCCCCATTGGCTGAGGTACTTGAGAGGCACAGACTTCTCAGAATGCCTGATAACTAAGATTCCCCAATAATGTATAACCCTCCCTTTTAATTTTTAATTCTATGGAATTTATGGTTTCTCCCCATTGTTTGTTTCATCTTTCAATATCCAGTTTCATTTATCAGCAAACCTACAGTTTGTTTATAAAGGCAAATACCTTTTTTACATTCATCAATCAGTGGACTCCTTCCCATTGTTTCTTTTATCTCTCAGTGCTAGTTTTATCTACCAGCAGACCCACAGCTTGTTTGTAAAGACAAATCCGTCATTCCTGTCAGATTTTAGGCATGAGTTTTACAGTCTCCCACCAGCAGCTTCACTTTCATTGCCAAACGCAGGGATTAGCACAAACTGAGAAGAGCCAGTGCCGTGCAGGGATATGTAATTGAGGGCAGAGCACCTGGAGACCAGGCACCAGCACAGGCAGATCCTTGGAAGAGCCCAGAACCCATCCCCGAGCCATTACTGAAAAAACGACAAGCACTTGCTGAGTGGGGACACAGAGCAGCCCTTACAGCTGGGACTGAAAACCAGCGAGCAGCTGCAAGAAGTGAAGGAAAAGCAGGAGTTTTTTTCTCTGAATCCACAAGCAGTGGCTTCCAGCAAAAAATGAAAGCAGTCACATAAGTGACAAGGGGGAACACTGAAGTGTGGGATATGTTAATGACGTTGAGAGGCAAACTGGAACTGTAGTGCAGAGCTGAGGTACTGGCTTCTGTGTAACAGGGAAAATATGTGGGAAATGCTTTTGATCAGAGGACAAAGCAGAAAACAAGACTGCCTCTTCAGAGACTGGATAGGGGCTGAATAACCTGCCCTGAAGGGATGACCCAGAACTCACCCACGACTCACCAACAGAGAATGGCCATGCAGAGGTTACCTGAGCAGCAAATATCCTCATGATGATGAGGAGATGAAAAAATTACTTTAAAGGCTTACAGCAGAGGTACTCTAGTCCCCAGGGCACCATGCACACATTGAAGCAGATATCACACGGGGAAGCAATTCCCAGCATTTGAAAAAAGCCCTCAGGCACTGGTCTGCACCAAGGGGGCACAAGAAGGGCTGCCAACAGGCAGTGGGGCTGACTCAGAAGAACATCTCACAGGCAGAGCTACACTGACTCAGGAAACCTTCAGTCTGAAGCAAAGGGAGCTCTTAGTCATCAGAAGTCAGACACAAACCAAAGGAGTGATGAACCTGGAGACACAGGCATAGCAAGGTAGGAGGTAAAAGCTTCAGAGCTGTAGTAGGAAGCCAACACCAATAAGAACTCTTGTGGAAACAAACCCAAAATCAGTCTGTGGCTTGTATACCAGTCCTTCTGTTTGGGTTTGACAGTGGAGCAAGTTGAAGACATCTGTAATGGAGATGAAGAGATCTCTGAGCAGCAGAGCTCACACACCACACACTTCTTATCCAGAGGGAAATGGAGAGTAAAAAAATATGCACATGTTATGATGTTTCAATAATCAAGCAGGTTGTAGTTATCAATGTCCACATGAATGTTAGAGGATTGATGATGATTTTTTTTTTTAAATTGTGAGTCTGTTTAAAAGCAAACAAATCATGTAGTGATGCAATGAGTCACACCTGCCCATCTCTAGCCATGAGGAGATGTGGCAGGAGTCAGAGGAGCCTCATCTGCTATGCGTCTTATCATCCCCTGGAGGGATAATGCTGAAGGTTTTTGGGAGACTCAGTCTGCTACAGTCAGAGATGTCTCAGACAGCAAAAGCTGGCCCTGATGTTCCTGCGTCCATTCATCCCACATCTGCCTTTTTGGTACACTAATAAACACCCTCAGCAGCTTCCTCTATAGCCCAGAGCAAACCACCATGCCAGTCCTCATCAGCCCAGACAGCCAGATCATTCTAGTGGGGAGAATTCCAGGTCATTGGAAGTGCAAGAGTCTTTGTGACCCAGTGGGCAGGGCAGTCCAGAGAAGACTTCACTCACACTTTCCTTACTGATCTCCTTTCTTCATCTTCCTGCATTACCAGCTCTGTATTGTGGGGTTGGCCGGGGAAAAAATACACTACTCGCATATCCAAATCTTTTCCATGTTTGGTCCTTAAAGGCTCATGTGCAAGTCCATCTGCACATCTCCCGACCTTGGTGTGACTTTATGCCCATATATCTTTTATCTGGAACATTTTCTCTGAGTGTCCAAGTGCTATCTTGACTGCCCTGCCTCTTCACAGGGTCAAATTTTACCATTAAAAGAAAACTAAATACAGTTTACTAAGAGATCCAGGTGTCACTTAACCCCTAACTGGAAAATCTTATATTAATCACTTTTTGATTCTTTCAAACTGACCTTCTTGGTGAAATATTAATGACAAATATGTTTATTCTCCTGCCATGATCAAACACTGAGAATACAAAGTCATTGCCAAGCAAAGAAAAATGTATTTCAATATTTACTTTGGAGGCGACAGAAAATTATCAGTGAAGAGTTCTCTTCCAATTAACATTATCACTGCTATTGCAAGCAGTGAATGACAGAAATGTTTTCACATACTATAAAGCCTGGGTCTAATTGACACTCATGATCAACTCTAAACTTCTATTTCTTGTAAATTATTAGAATAAATGTGACAACGAAAAATCACTAGACCTTCACTAGGTAATGAAACCGTGAGTGATGAGCAGCCCATGATACTGCTTGCCACACTGCCTTGATTACTTTTGGGATGGATTAAAAATATTAGTAGATGGCAAAAAAGTGGTGGGTGTCATACTCAAATTGCAGCAAGGCATTTCACAGCATGTAAATATCGTAAATATCATGTTCCAGATTCACACAAGCATTCTCACACAAGTTGCAAAGTGACTGAGAGGACACTAAAAACAAAGCGAGGGAACAAGTCATCCAAGGGAAAGTGTTGGGAATTGAAGGGAACCAAGTTAGCCTCTAGGTTATGCATGGCCCCACTGCAGGATGTGGCACGTATTTTCTATTCTTGCCATGGGGAGAGGAAGGTGAAGGAAGTGTCTCTCTTGCTGTCTTAATCTGCCAGGAGGTAAAGGCTCCCAGGCACTGACTCATTAGAGAGAGGATGAAAAACTCCTTAAGCTATATTTAAAAATAAAATAAAGCTAATTAAAACATTTCTGGCCAAAAGTCTAAAATTATCCCATGGAATTCGGAGGTCTAAAAATACAAGCCACTTGCTGTGTAAATATATTAATTTCTGTAGTGTAGCATGGTGAGAGCTGCTTCCCTGCAACAGCCAGAGTTGTCGGTGTTACAGAGTAAGAGGAACTGCTACTATGCAACAAGAAATTTAGAATAGCGTAAAAATGAAAAATTATGGAATTATATTACTTTACCTGCAGTGATAAGATATGAAAATACAGTGAACACTCATGTGACTGTAATACAGCAGCTCATGAGAGAGCCAGCTTCAATCTGAGAAATAGTAATACATTTCTCAGGGCACAATGATCTTGGAAAAAGAAACCACAAGTTGAAAGAGTCTTGTGAATTTGCAGGCTATCTCACAGGGAAATGAAAGCCATTACCCTAAAAATATTCATGAACTTGCTGAGCTTTACATATGAGAGTCTTCCTGTATTAATCTTTTCTCTAAACTTATTTAGCGGAGTGATACATTTATAGCCAAGAGCATGTCGAACTACTCATTTTAAATACACAGTCTGATGACTTTAATCTTCCTTTTGTGAATCAGCCATTAAGGGATCCTGATTTGTCAAAGAAACTGTTGTCCTGAAAAGTTAGCAAAGAATTTAAAAACAGTTTTCTGGCTAATAGCCTATTCCCAAACCGCTTGCTTCAGGAGCCTACTTTCTGTGGGTTGTTACTGATTACATGCACCTGAACAGTACTAATCTCATTCCCTGAAGGGTGACTGAAATACTTGGGGAGAGAAGGTAAGGAGCAGTGAGTGCTCTTGCTCACTGAGCAGCCCTGGTAGGAAAAGCTCCTGCTCCTCTCAGTGGCTGGCAGAAAAAGAAGCAGCAGCCAGACGAGGCAGTTCTGGAGACAGAGGAAACAGCCAGTGCATGGCCACGCTACAGCTCGTGCAGGAGCCTCCCTGCAGGATAGGGAGGGTGAAAATGATAACATGGGATGCCCCTGAGGCAGCCAGGGCAGTGTCCCACATGCTCTGGCAGAGCAGAAGGCCGTGTGTGGGAGCTGTGCTTTCGCACTGCTTTGGGGGGAAGTTTGTTAATTAATTTCATATGGAAACATTTGATTGTGCCTTGCATAAGCAATTCCCTTGCACTCCCCCCAGCAGTGGCAGTGCGCAGCTTTAAAGCCAGATCATGGGCAAAAGAGAGTGTTGGCAGAGCAAGCAATGCATGTTGCAGACAACAATCATGCCCCCACCTCTTCCCAAGTACTGCTGTTTGAGCAAGGCTCTCTCTCCGTATCCCATTTTCTCAGATGGGTCTCTGTGTCACCACTGCAGATCACTGCTATCTCTGAGCAATCACAGGCTATTTCCTCTCCACCCTCCAGAAGCTCTCTGGACTGTCAGTGTTTTAGTCCCAACTTCTTGAGAAACTGAATAAGAAAAACAATACCATGACCATAAACCACCGAGTACATCACTTGAATGTCCCAAGAATCATTTCATTTTCACAAGAAAACAATTGTCCTACTGAGAAAATCCTCTTGGTGAGCCAACTTGATGCAGAGTCCAAATTACATAAATATATAAATAAATTTTGTATAATTTATATAAAGCACGAGTCAAAGTCACCTGACCAATTGAATGTCTGGTGTGTATTTATATTTCATTAACAAATTAGTCTGTTGTCTAGGAGAATCAATAAGCAATTTGAGAGCAGAAAGCTCATTACACTCATTAAACTTGGTATGATTTGCGAAGAGGAACAAGGCTTTCATTTATCAGAAGCCAGCTGAAAGAAGGCCAGAGCACTTCAGAAAGATTAGTCAAATGTCCCAGACACTTAACAATTTCTTAGAGAGAAGAGAAGGAAAGTTTTGAGAGGGTTTCCCCTGTGTGAACCTCTAGTTAAAGAGCATGTGGCAGAGTTCCAGGTATTTAAGTGTCCGAATTTAGTCCTGGACACACTAACTGTGAACCAAGCTGACGCTTTCTGATGTCTAAGAAACATCTACATTCTTCACTGAACTAAGACCAGCTGTTCCGTAAGCATCCACTCTTGGCTAGAAGCATGGATTTGTGACTTATTATTGTTCAAGGCTCCATGGGAATGCATAAGGATCCTCATCAACTGCACAGACTGGGGCTCACCAAACCATTTCTTTTGGAACAAGATTTTTGCAAATCTATGAATTATTTGAACTGATTTATATATCCTTAAATACTCCTTACTCATCAGCAAGGCCAGCTGCTGGCTGTAAATATTATGACTATGCTATCTTTATTTTAGTTCGGGGAAGACTTTAGCCGCCTTCAGACATATTGTGCCGCCTTCTTCTCCATTTTTTTTTTCTTTTGGAAAACAATGGACACTCATTGAATAATAACTGTTTAAATGAATTGCTTAACTCCCACAAGACTAAAACACTGTAGGACCTCGTAGCAGAGAACAAGATGTCATTCCTACAGGTCCTTATTTCTTGCTATGACTTGGTTACAGGCCTTATGATTGATTTCTTCACTGATTCTGCACACGTGTACAGCACTGTCTCCCTTTGCACTTTGGATAAGCCATTCCTAAGGTGCAGAAGCCTTCTTGTGGTTCTGTTTACCCTTTTTCTTTTCTCTGTAAGGCTTATGCTTTTTGTAGTGCATGATAAAGACAGTCTTTCCTTCTTCAGAAGTGATTAAACTCTTCAGTCACTCTCTACAGTAAAACAGGTCCTAATACAAAAAGTTTGTTTATGTGTAATGTGTTTCCCCAACTCTGCTTTCTCTCATCATGCAAAGTCCCAAGTGTCTCATCCGGATTAACAGAGCTGTGAGCCAACTGTTGCCATCCACAGCAATCGTCTGTCCATAATCTGCAGTCAGAGGACAAAAACTGACTCAAAAAACCCTTGCAAGTTTGTTTTGCCTGTACCTCTCTGCCTTCTTTGTATGCCAAATATTATCCCAAGTGTGAGTGAGAACTGAGGGGAGAGTCAATTTCATCTGAATAATATTCCCAGCATTCATGTGTGTGCTGTAGTCCTCCCAGCAGCACTTCTCCCTCTCCCCAAGCCATCAGGGCAGAGCTCTGAGGTTAGGGCCTGCAGGACACCCTCATTCCCAAAAGGGAATGAGAGGGCTGTTCTGGCTAAGGACATCTTGCCTTTGAGAAATATTTTGCTGTGGGATGTCCTCAGGATTTTTCAGTCTTCACCTCTGAGGTCAAATGGGCCAACAATAGAGCTAACAAGATGGGGGGAGAACCTGGGCTCCCCCCAAGTCCACCAAAGGGGCTTATATGCACAGGGGGCTCAAGGGTTTCAAATAGTCTCACCCAGACTGCTGAACACAAGATTGCCTCAAGCCCCAGCAACGTCTGGGTAAGAGACGAGTATTCTACCCTTAAACATCCCTCATTTGATCTATAGTTCACCTTCAAATATAACATCTAAAGTTAACAGGATGAAAAGTGTGTGCTTAAAACAGCAGAGAGAAAATTGCCACTATGAGACCAAAACACTCCTAAAACTTGCACCTTGAAACACTTGAGACATTTCTCCCTGAGACTGTTCTTCTGGTTAACCTGGGATTTGTGAGATAGAAATCACCTGCTGTATTTCAGCAAATATGTCGATAAAGCCTCCAAAGTACTCCTGGACTGTTAAATACATTTTGATTCTAAACCGAAATATCCCTCTATGTCTTTTGGAAGATCACCCCAGTGTTTCATCAGGAAAAAACAAGTCTAAATAAGTGCAATTATTCTTCTGCAGATAATGAGGAAAATCTTTCTTGCCAGTACAAACTGAAAAGCCCAGTGTGAAGAATGAGACTGAGTGGGCTGGATCAGTTAGAAGAGGTGGCTTTTAGTGGAGGATCAAAGTCTAGGGAGTGGATCACTTCAAGATATTCCTCCATCTCAGCAATGCCTGTTTGCACCCTTGCTGCACAGTCGTGGACATTTTACCCACAGGCCTAAAGCAGCTGAACCTTTGCACAGCTTCAGAGGTAAACCCAGCAATGAGAGCAGTGCTGAATCCAGCTCTGCTTGTTGCATTTTGTGCTTATTTTATGGTACTTTACAAAACATTCCCAAAGAGTTCTGCTTTCAATAGGTATGATTTGTTGCAATGTATTATCTTGCTACCATGCATTAGGGTGATTTTGATTGAAGAAGGTCTGACTCATAACTGTACACTACAGGAATAGGCTGGAGTTTACTGGAACTGAACAATATCAATAAACAGCAACAGTCATATTAAGGTTCTGTGGTTTGGCTCATTTAGCATGCTGGCTTTATCAAATCTGGCGTAGTCAACATTATGCCTCATGCAAAGGCTAGTTGGTAGAATTTGTCAGATTTTAAAGAAATGCTTTCAAAAACCCCTAAAATAAGAAGATTAGAAACATTTCCTACATAAACCATGGTGATATTTCTCTAAAGGACCTCCAGAACTCTAGCAATCTGCAGAAATCCAAATGCTACTTGCAGACCTACTAGGTTTAATTGTGTTTTTAACACATTCCTATTCTGACAGAAAATCTGAATTTTCACACTCTGAGATAAAATTAATGCTTACAATTTTGACTGAAGAAATGTCGATTTTCTCCCTCTCAGTAAAAATCCTGGGTTTCAGGGTGAGATGGAGCCAAAACATCAGTGGAAAGCTATGGCACAGAGCACTGCTCCCAACACAGGAACAATTCATCAGCCAAAGAGAAAGGGGAAGAGTTAGTGAAGGAGGGAAAGGATATTTCTGCACATTTCCACAAAATAAGCAATTGCACTAAAAGGTGGATTCACTAATCATGGTACATCACTAAACTTTGATGTACCCAGGCAGACACCTGAATGCAATCAGGTTTTCCATCTACGAGGAA
This sequence comes from Sitta carolinensis, assembly GCA_032173965.1. NCBI lineage: Eukaryota > Metazoa > Chordata > Aves > Passeriformes > Sittidae > Sitta > Sitta carolinensis. The sequence continues at coordinate 99,323,856 of CM063283.1, forward strand.
GTAAAATATTATGCAGAGGTGAGGTGGGCTTCACACTAAAATGGTAACAGACCTTGGAGAACCTTCAGATGTGAATGACAAATATAAAATGAGGTTTTACTCCATCTTTGCAAAGAGGGCACTTTGAAAGGTGCCTGGCTGACATGGAGGGTGTGCAGAGCAGAAGCACAACCATCAGAAGCTGATCGTTTCACAGATGCACCAAAAACAAGAAGACAAGAAAACAAACACTTCCTCAGAACTGCATAAAGGCAGCCTAGTGTACAGGATCCATTCATTCTTCTTTCTCAGAAAAATCCCCCAATCAAACCCACCAGGGCTGCTTGCCTAACCTGTAGCTTTAAGTTTAAATTTGGTTTTATGCTAATCAATTTCATTATTTCATCACTTTTTCTGCTTCTTTATCAGTTGTTTTGCTACATTTTTTAATGTCTCTCTACAAATAGGTGAAAAATGAATAAGGGCAGTGCTGGGATTTTGCAGAGCAGCTATTCATGTGCCATGGCCTTGCCCTCATCTCCATAGTCAGGGGCAGACAACAGCAGGGTGACCTGGCCTGATTGGCCTGACCAGGAGAGCCTGGAGGCACAGGGGGCTGGGAGAAGTGCAGAGCCTGAGCAGCATTCCACAGGGTAGACACTGTCCCCACATGAGATGGCGGGTGGCACACACATTTCTGGCCAGTGTAATGGAAGTCCCAGCCCCAGGGCTGTGAACACCGATGCAATAGTAGTGGAAGGTCTGGTGAAGAAGCAAACAGAGCCCCAGGAAGGGATGATCAGCTTTCAGGCTGCATCCCTGAGAGCCTGCTGAGGGACCACTCAGATGGAGGTGCTGGTCCTCACTCTTGCAGACAGAGCCAGAAGGACAGATGCTGTCTGTTGAGTGCCTAAAGCAGTGGAGATCTCACTTGGGTCATCTGCTCTTGCTGAGTGGCACTGCTTGGTCCAACAACTCACAAATGCAACAGGACTTGCTGCTAAGCCCAGGGTCTCTTATGTCACACCCTGTGAGACCCACTGCTTCCTGGATTTCACTCTGCTCAAGCTGCTTTCAAACCCACTGGCACTGCTTGGCACTTGCAAAATTAATTTCAAACCAGAGCTGCTCCTGCCAGCAATAGTGCTGGCTCAGTCAGAAGTAGGTATCATCAGCTGGGTGATGATGTCCGTCTAGTAGTATCCAAAATACAACAAATTACTGGTTATACACTTTTCTCATGTATAACAATCTACACAATGTGAGATAAAGTCAAATCTAGCACCAGGGATAGTCCCCACCTAAGCAGGAAGGGGGACCAGAGGCCATCCAGAGAGCCCTGCCAAGCTGCACATCTGATTTTATGAGTGTGGGGCCTCTGCTGCCTTTGGGGAAGAAATGGGCTGATGGGAGATTCCTCCAGTCAGAGACAGGGTTGCTACAGACTGGGGAAGAGTCACACAGAGAGCAGGGCAGGAGCAGCATTCTGTGGGGTGACAGCCAGGGGCCAGCATCCTCAGAAGGATAGACATTCCAACTGCTAGGGATCTCAGGGGATCTCTTCTTGTGAGGCTTTGGAAGGGATTTGTACCGTGGGGAAATCAAGTGTGTAGTCACAGTATCACATAATAAGCTGAGATGGGAATAAAGCAGCTGGTTAGAGGTCTGTGGAGTGGGTAGCCTGGAAACAACATTCACTTGAGGAGTAGACATGCATGAACTGACCAGCTCTGCTGACATCCAATCTCACAGCCTATCCACAGGGCATCCTTCTATGCAAACATAATGAAAGATCTGCTGCTGAGAAAATATGCCCATAAACTTACTTTGATCTAGAGCTGAAGTACTTATGAAAAATTGCTGTCTGGGGTCCCAGTGTAAGTGCTATCAGCATACTGTGAGCCAACACTAAGAAAGTTATTCTGTAATAATCTCAGAGAAAAGAAAATACGTAAGAAATATGCTTTAGTGATATGCCTTACAATCAGTGAGAAATATCTCATGTAAGTTTCCTGGAATACCTGCTAAACAGGAGTTATCAAAGACTAAGAGTCCACAGAGCACTTGTTCTATTAGATGTTAATGCCTCTGAAACTCTCTGAAAGCAGATAAATAACAAGACATACATCACTTATCATTTTTTATCCAACTACACAGTAGATATTACAGTTGCTTTGGTAAATGAATGAGAGTTTCACTTAAGCAGAATTTCCTTGAGCATGTTTGTGCTTTCCATTCATTTTTGGGGCCTCTCACAGCATCCCTCATGCCCCTGTAACAGCCCTCCCTTCCTTCCAAAAAGGACTCAAAGAAGCTCCTTAGAGATCCTGGGCTGAGACAGCAAGGTCAGGATACTGGGAACAAAAGCTTAGAGCCAAATCTAGATTGGTAGCTGCATTATCATATGTTGCACTTGTTTCAGTGGAGCTCATCAAATGAGGTGGAGATCCTCTAAAGAAAAGAATTTGCATTGGTGACAAGAGGAGAATTTAAAAAAAAAAAAGCAAAAACCAAAACAAAAAAGCCATAATAAGTATAGGAAGAAAAAAAGGAAAATCAGTGTTCAGTATTGATTTTGACTCAGATTTTTGGTGGAGGTACCAGACCTGCTCTCCAGCACTTTTGCTTTGGAATCCACTACTGGATCTTGAACATTTTCATTAAAAGTGTGAGCCTCCAACAATTCTTTTCTGAGTTCTGTGACCATGACAGTGTTGCAGCTTAAAGCATAAAATCTCTTTGCTGTGTCATTTTGGCAGAGAAATGCAGACTTTGCACAACCATGAAATTCAACTGGTGTGACAGCTTTGGGTATTTGTTTTCAGCACACAAAACACTTTTATTCTGATACCTGTAATTAGCTGCTGTTATGCCTTTTCTCCCCTTTATCTGATTGTATATATAAATATATTTCTATATGTTTACTCCTGTTTCCACAGTTATTACTTTGTTCATTTTACTAATATAAATCTGTAAGTTTTGCCCAAGAAAAACATTTGAAATGTGGCTCTGGTTAGAATGTATCCGTTTCTCAATGCAGCAAAGATCTAAAACTCTTACACAGAACAGCTGTGCGTGTTAGATTCCTTGGTTTGGACAATGCTTTGAACACACTCAATTTACATTTCATTTCATAGACTTGCTCATGCCTGAAAAGAAATAACCTGATAAATTATTTGCAGTTGCTGCCAGCTTAAGCAACATCTGAAATGCTTTGTTGATGAGTGGAAGTTTTCAGATTATTTTTGGTGCCTTGACATACTGCTGTACATAGTCCAGACTGGAAAATAACTGACAGCCTCTGGCATCTTGGAGATAAGCAGTATCAGCTGCCATAGGGTAGTGGACTGTGTCTCATGAGTAAAACAGACTCTGGCAGCAGCTTTGGGAGAGTAAACCTGATTTTTTCTAACAATTATGTTGTTAAAACACTTTTATTTTCTTTTGATTCAGCCTTTAGACGATTATTTTCTTCTTTTATTGCTACTGATCTTTTCCTTTGGCATGCTGGGCATCATTATCCAGTCTATTTGGAAAAAATGACTGGAAAGTAAGGTGACCAGGAACAAAAGGGAGTTAAAATACATGAAGCAATTTTGTAAGTCTAGTGCCTCTTCCCTCCCTCCATCACTTTGGAAAAAGGAGAAAGTATCCCCCTCTCCAGCTGCTGAGAGAGCCCCATGGCACTGTGTCAGCCCAGGACAACTGTGCAGGAGCTGAGCAGCCCTCAGGAGGGGAATCTCCCACCGGGGACATGTGGAGCCATTGCAGCATTTCCCTCACCCTGCAGGAGCCAGCTGCTGCCAGGGGTGACCAGAGGAGAAACACGATGAACCACCTGAGACTGCCGGGGATGTTCTGTGTCCAGAGCAGCCTTTGATGCTCTGAGCTATTTAGCAAGTAGCTGCAAAACATGGAGCCCACTGTCTTGCTGAAAAAATATGCCAGGAAAACTGGAAGCAAATTAAGAACACCTTTCAGAGCAGACTGTGTCAACTGTGTTGCTGATAATAATTACACATCAAATGAGATGTCTTAACACAGGAGGAAAATGAAAATGGGCATCTGCACCCTCCTAAATTGCTTTCTCATCCTGTTCTCCTTTAGCACACCCATAGCTATGCACTGTTGCTGTGTACTTGGCACAGGGGAAGCCTCTGGGTACTTTAAGTCACAAAAGAATTACAGGCAAGTGTACATGTAAGTCTGTCAGATGGTAAAAGCAATCACAGGTATCCACTGGTTTCAAACTATTAATTTAGGGGTAGGAAATCAGTTGCAATAAAACCTTTTTGGAGATGCCAGCTCTGTATGATAAACAAACAAAAACACACAGATATATATACATGTATCTTTGAAGGGCTAACCACAGCACTACCTCATTAGAAAATAGTTTTTTCCAAACCTGAAACTAAAACAAGCAGAAAAACATGGCCAGTGAGTAAGTATCTATCTTTATACTACATAAACATGCAAAAACCCTGTTAGAAGCCTCATGTGTTGAAGCACACTTGGCAGACGCTCTTGGTCCGTAAGAAGTCGTTCAGATGTCATTTAAAGAGTACAATGGTTTCAATGTTCACACTTGCTGTTTTTCACATATCTTTTCATGTAGTGGGCACTCTCACAGTGATCAGTGCAGGAGTTGTCTCCTGAGCACGTCCCTTTTGAAAAGTTTTGAGCCCACAAGAGGCAGCACATGCAGATGAGCCACGGTAGCAGCTGACCAGTGAGTGAGCCACAAGCTCCCTGCACACATTTTAAAGGTGCCAAGCTGTAGAGATGTAGCCTGTGGCTGCATTCCACAGGCACTTACACATCAGGCACATCCAACCCAGAGCTCAGCGACAACATGGGCCCAGTAAGAGATCGAGATTTGGCACAGAGCTGGAGACACCTTCCCATAATCATGTCACCTTCCAGAAAGATCTGGGCATAACCCATCCTTTATTCAGGCAAAATGAAAAATTTTCCCACTCTATCTTTTTAGGTCTCAGGGAAGACATAATTGTATTGTTCCCTATCTTGAGTGTGTTTCATATTTTAAGCTAATTTTTAAACCCTAATGAGACTGAAAGTTGAGCAAATTCACAAAGGCTTCCTTGAATAATAACAAGAAGCTTGTCTGTCCTTGCATCCTGAAAACAACTGAGATCACATCAGTAACATCTCAGTGAAGGGGCTGTAAAGACTGAGATAACTCTGGTTTGAGCTAATATTATTACTCTGACACAGTATATGTAATTGTCTCTGGGGGGATGTTTTAATTAAAAGAGTAAAAAATAAGTTTCTTCTCAACTACAGCTTCCTTCTACCTCTCATCAAATAAAATGTAGATGATGCAGGATAATTATTCTCATTAGTCTGAGTGCTTTGTGCTCAAAGCATTTGTGATAATATCTTGCTTTACTCTTTGTCTTTTTATTACCTGTAGGATACTGTAGAATATCAGGCTGATGCTGAACTGCATCAGTGCAGGCAGTCTTGGGGGCTCATATCTTAATACATGTTTTGACATCTTATCAATCTTTAAATTTAACATACTGATTTATGTGCCAGCATTATGATGAGCTCCCTATGGTTACTGAACTGTGTGTTATTTGTATGTACAAGGTCAGCAGCAGCTTCTGCAGATCAGTTCTCTCTGGTCTCTGCCAGAAGCTGATAGGAGGCAAATCTTTTGTGTTTCCCTGGAAAATAAGCTGCAGATTTTCTTTAAAAAGACATTGTACACAAAAGAGGAAAATAATGTGACTAGTGGAGAATGGGATAAGGAAATTAAAATGAAGGCAAAGTTGCATGGTCCTGAATCTTCAGAATAATCATATTCCATCCTCCAAGAATATCGTTCCAGATAAAAGCATGAGATGAATGTCACAAGCTTACCAGATCAAAAGTCCTGGAAGGAAAATAATGAGACAGAAAATATTTTACATTTATATGAAAGAGTTCTGGCAAATAACACTTGTGATTTCTTAGTGTCTCCAAGTAAAGAAAACAGGTGATAAAATAGGCAGTGAAGAAAGATACATTTCTGCTTTCTATCCTCAGTGTTTGGAGTTCCAAATCCATTTGGCAGATCTACTGTTTTATTTCTTCCCTGCATCAGTATAGTCACTGCTTGAAAAGAAAGGTATTTCACAAAATTTTTTGGTAAAATTTCTGTAAGTTTTCTTTGTTTTTTTTTAATTTAAATTTTTTTTTTTTTTAATTTAAAGGGTTTTTAAAATTTAAAAATTGTTCAGATATTCTTAACTGTTTCTAAGTCTATTTTTCTTCTACTTTTGCTGGCTTTTTCTGATACTTCATGCTTTCCTTTGGAATTGCAATGAGGAATTACAGTAAAATCATTGAAGCATCTTGTTAATTGCTGTCTGGTGGCTGATTTGGGGTTGTGACTTGGCAAATTTTATTGGAAAGTACTTTGTCACAATCTGACGAGATAAATTAATTATTGTAAAAGTCCACTGTGCATTCATTAATGCTGATGTACCTCAGACCTTTGTCATAGCTGGTGCTACGTAATTTACACAATTGGCAAGGAGCAGAGTGAGGCCAGTGTTTATTTTCATTGAGCATTCACTTCTTAAACACACTGCTTTTTAATAAAGAGATTAACTGACTCTTTAACATTGTTAAGGTGATGTATCCCTGGTTGCTCAAATAGTCAGGGTGTTTATACACCTTTTTGGTTTGTCTCAGAACCTAAAGATTATTGTACAAAAAGATTTTCTTTCTGGTGGTTTAAAGTTTTCAGGTGCTTTACAACCTCTCACTGTCACTGAATTAGAACATTTCTAGTTTTCCTTGCTAACCATGTGTGCCTGCTATGTAAATGTGAAAGGCTATAGGCAAGCAGAGTCTGTGGCAGGTGATTTTATAACGCAGATGAACTAGGAATATTTTCATTTCAGAAATATGGAGCTGTTGAGAGCATTAGAGATGGTTGTAGTGATGAACTCCAATCTGGAAGTGACTGTGTGGAAATAAGGTTTTGTCTGTGAAGAAAAGGGACTGAAGCCATAGGAAGCAATAACTATAATTCCTTTAATACTCCTCTGTCAAAATCGTCTATGAAATTATGTGATTTAGGAGGAGGAGTACTGAATACAGCCCAGCTCACATTGCATGATGTAGATGTACATGGAGGTTCTGATGCTGATTTTGCTGGAGTCAGTAAATAAATTCTTGCTAACTTTAGTTGCTCAGAAAATCCTCTCCACTCTTTTCTACAAAGAATGGATATAGTAATTACTAACTTGCAGAAAAATCAAAGTCCTGACAAGAACTTCTGTTCCCATTATATTCTCTGTCCATTTTGTTTTTAGGGTCTAAAGCATGACCAGAAATCAGCCCTACACCACAACGTCAGCAGCACAAAGTCACTATTATCTCCTCATTATTATGGAACTGTATTTCAAACACCCACAAAAATATCAATTCCATAAAAATTCCTTTTATCTTGGTATTATGCCACTGACAGCAAGAAGAATAATCTATACCTGAAATAAAATTGCTGTGTTTTTTTTCCCCTGGTTGCCAATACATGGGTGAGTCAGAAGCAACAGAAAAGAGTTGTGGGTCATAATCACCTAGGTTGTTGTTTTCCCTTTGCATTCAGCCCAGAAGAAAAGTGTGGGTGTTTCTTTCCTGATCTTGTTTTTCAGTCATCCCATTTCTGGGAGCAGCTTCTACCTGCTCACTCCTGGAGTGGCTGTGCAGCTCATGACGGAGTGCAGGGGCCACCGCAGCACAGGCAGAAAGAAAGTGGCCCTGGTTTTGGATCTTACCAGGAACAAAGGTCCTCAAAACTGGGAAGTCAAATCTTTACCTTATTCTGCTGGAAAAATTTTATACAACTTTAAACTTTTTTTACATGTCTTAGAAGATGATCATTATAATGCAGCAGCACAGTTCAAATAGTCATTTGCAGTGCTCTGAAAAATTACTAGGTGCAAGCCTTCCTTGTGTATTCCCTGTTTACTTGTCTCACCCATCTCTTTAATTTGTATGCGACGCTCATATTTTTAATATAAAAGGTACTCTGAGTCAATGCAAGGACTTGCATCAGCTCAGCACAATGGGAATGAAACAGTGAACCCCATTGTGATACAGCTAAATAGTTCAGAAAAGTACCAGAAAACAAAAAGCAGGAACTGTGTGCAAATCACTTATGTTTAGCCCAGCACCTGTAAAACAGCTTTTGAAAGATTGGAAGATAAAACTTCTGTAAAGAATAGAAAAACAAGAAAAAAGGAGAAGAAAATACCCTTCCTCAAAGAGGATAATGGTATGAGTGTTGAATATCTGTCACAGGAACTGGAAAGTGCTATATCATAGCACTTGCATGCACAAGGTAAAAGGAGAGACATGCTTTTAATAAAAGCTCTACTCTTAACAAAGCTAGTCATAAGTTTTAAATGTTTTTAACAAACCAAAAGTCTAAGTGAAATTGAGCCCAAAACAGGGAGTTCAGGTCAAGAGGGATATAGCATGCAACACAAGGCTTGGTGTTTGCTGCTTTCACAACAGTGTAAAGGCAAAAGAAAGCAAGTGTAGTAGAAGATGCAATGCCTTTTATTGCTTAACTGTTGCGCTTTTGAATAGTTGATGTGCCCAGAAATTTTGTCTGGGTTTTGTTTTGTTTATTTGTTTGTTTTGTTTTGGGGTTTTTTGGTTGGTCAGTTGGTTGGTTTGTGTTCTGGTTTGTTGGCTGGTTAGGGTTTTGGGATCCTTTTTTTTTTGCAATATAAGAAATTTGAAGCTCGTTCTGGGCGAAGCGCAATTGCTGGAGTTTCTCATAATTGTATTAATCCATTCCGCAGTTTGAGAGAAAAAGAGCAGTTATTCTAGTGGAGCAGAGCTAGATGAGAGTAAACGAAACAAGGTATGAGGTCACTGGTCTCTGTGGGACTGAGATAGGTAATCAGCACCTGTAGAAAGCAGGGGGTCTCATGGGGAATGAGCTTCTTTGATGATAAGTTGGGTTCGACTTCCCGCTTAGTACTCCCTGAAGACCAGAGAGAAGAGGAGGTTTAGATACAAAAAGGAACAATCTAATTGCACAAACCACAGTAATTTCTGAAGTATAAGTGCACTAAAGTAGATCTGCCATATTATAGGAATGGCTGGTAAAACAGCCTCATGGACTCGTGGATAGGTCACTTTTAAGCATCCCTAACTGGGCATTTAAGTGTGCATTTCCTTAAGAATATTAGTGCTTAAAAAGGCTGAGAATCATCCAAATGAATTTCAGAAATGTGTGAGAAGTGACCTTCCATTGACACCAACTGAAGTAGGTGTGGATCTTGGAAAAAGTGACAGGCTACCTACATCTTTGCAAGAACTAAATAGAATTTAAAGCACTGCCTCCCTACCCGAGTCTTTAGTCATCTTACGACCTACCAACACCTGCCTTTCCCCCAATATAAGCCATACATTGTGCAAGAAGATGTGGTCTGCTGAATCTAGGCCAGAATATCTAGAACAACTCTTTAACCTCAGACATTTGTCAAACCTCTGTCATCTCTTCAATTCCATTTCAATGCTAACTAAAGATATTTTATTTGGCTTTGGGATTTTACCCACTTTAAACAGAAGTAAAAGCATGCCGAATTTAGTAGGTATGTGCTTAGGACACTCTATTTATATTGGCAGTGGCTATTAGAGCTGTATCTATCATGCATGTTGTGCTACTATAATTTAGTGGAAGAGATTTAAAAAATTGTTATTTACATGTGGGAAAACTTTTGTTTGATTGGTTTTTTTTTCCTAAATGAGAAGTTACAGTCCAAACCAAAATGAAGGTATCATCACACCCATGTGCTATTTTGATTTCACATAAGGTTGCAGCCCACTGCACCTTTTCCAGCTGGGTAACTGATGATTGTCAATAATATTGGGAGCTTTATCCAATGGTAACAGTAAAATCCCATATATTAAAAAAAACAAGGTAATTCTGATTCTGCACAGAGAATGAACAAATGACTTCCTAAATGAAATTAACTCTTAGCCACCCCATCATCTTGCAAAGTACTTTGGGTGCATTTTCACGTTGCACTATCACTACTGAAGTGATAATTAACTGAACAGACTACCAGAAAAAAACCCCAACATGTTAGCACTAATGCACAGGGCTGTAAACAAATGCTGTCAATAAACAGGCACATTTAAAATACACCTGTCTTTCCATTCCACTGAGATGCATGATATACCACATACTTAGCAATGAAGTACAGTTAGTCCTTACTTTGCACTACTTTGCAAAGTATCTTTTTAATGGACAACAGAACATGTTTCCTATTGAAACATAACATTCCTAGCCATTTCACCACTATGAAACATCTATCAAGATTACCTAGGCAACCAAAAATGCCTAAGAAAATTGCAAACCTAAATACCGTATAAAATTATTGAATTGATTAATTCTGTAAAGCTGAGTAAACATCCAACAAACTAGTCTCACCTAACATTAAAATTTAATTCTTCACAGAAATAAACAATATACATAGGAGAAGCTGATAGAAGTCTGGACTAAGTTAAATGATAAAAAGAAGTTAAAGTATTATAAACTATGGCATATTGTAAGAAAAATCTTTCTGAACTGCTTGTGAAACCATTAAATCCTTCTTATCTCTGATTTACAGTGAAAGAGTGCCAAGGTAGGTCATAACATTCTTATACATAGGGATCATCCCAATAATTCAATCTACATTTTAAAGGAGGCTGAAACAGTTGTCACACTATGGCTTTTGAATCCTTTGTGCATACACGTAGAACAGGGACAAGAGCTTCTTCCTTGTGCTGTTATATCTCACAAAACTTGCACACCCTTTTTTCCCCACTCTCCAGTTCCCTGCCGTTCCCAGTGAAGCTCTGAGGACAAGAGAAATAATAGAAGGAAAATGCTAAAATAATTATTTTAATGGCTAGAGAACAAGAAAATTTGGCTGAGATCTTTAAACTCTGAGATAGATATGAAAGTCATAAACAGGCTTTTCACTCTGTCCTTGCATTAAAGACAGAGCAGAACCTACTTATCACAAATTAGATCAATGGCTTTAGAGGCTCTTTCTCAAGGATGAGCTTGTCCTTAGCTGCTTCCTGGACACCTAAACCTTCTTGCTTTCATATCAGTGAGACTATTGAAAGTTTTGTCTGATGTTTGAACCAGGAAACAGCATTTAGACCACCTAATTCAATATGGTTGCAGATTATTGCAGCACAGCCCTGACATGATGCATTTAATTTTATTTTGGACATGTAGATTTTTTCCCATGTTTAAATATTTCCTTTTTGTACTTGCATTTTATGTACATAGTAAGCAATATCCTAGGATTTCACTGCACTGATTTTGGTTACGTCCATTTTCTGGCACTGAAGATGGAGCCAAATACTGCAGCTTGACTAGAAGCCAAGGAAAGGTGGAAATGTGTTCAAGTGAGTTATTTTCAGGGTTGATGTCAGTTTCTTTTGATGCCAGTCTCCTAGCAAGCATGAGAATCAAGTTCAAAGTGTCAGTCCCAAGTCGCCCTCTCTCCCTACAGGAACTGAAGAGCAGCAGTAAGGGCTGATATTCAATGTAAAGGACCTGCCACTGAAACACTGAGTTGAGTTTCTACCCAAGAACCTGGAAAATTTGCATTTTTTGGCACCCAAAGAACTAATTTTTTTCCATTTGCCAACACAATCAGTTGGTTTCACATGCCAAGTGTGATTCAAAGGTGCCTCACATGACACGGGCTGGCCAGAGTGGCTCTCCCAGCAGTGCCTGCCTCAACATTTTGCAACAACACTCAAAGTTGTGTTTACTGGGCTTTTACAAGTGCAGGTCCATCTGTCTGTGGCTCATGGTCAGAGAAAAAACCAGAAAAGTGAAGAATCAGATCAAAGAGTTCAAACTTGAAGCCAAGATTAACAGAACAGGAATGGAGGGCTCCTACCTTTAAACATCCTATAGATCCTTCAGTCCCGTACAAAAAATGTTTGCTGAATTTGCAACAGCTCCTGCAACTCTCCTCCAAAAACACATTGCCAAGTAGTGTCCATTTCCAAGCAAGTCTCTCTTTCATGCCCTCCAAAGAATGAGAGAAATACACACAACCATTTTAAAGAACAATAAATTAAGTGAAAACTGTCAACTTTACAACATAATTGCGGTGAACCCATGTAATTATGTGCAAGAACAATTTAATTCCTTTTACTGATTCATTCTGGAGTTAGAATTACACAATATTTAGGCTAATCTTTCATACTTAGAATAATTAATTGGTCTCAATATATTTGTTCAGGGGATGACTTGGGCAGGCAAGCACAAATTGCTTGGTGGTTAGATGGTGTACATTTTCCCTAGGCAGTATGTGATGATGGGATGCTTTCTACAAGAACACCACCACACACTAAATCAGCCCTGGAGCACCTTTATGGTATTCCAGCGTGGTCCCAGTGCTTTTTTGGTCGAGGACTTTGTGTGGCTGCCAGAGGGTTGAATTCTCTTTGCTTGTACCTTCACTCAGTAAAGCTAGAAGAAAGAAGGGGTTGGTCCTTTTCTGGGACAGGTCCACGTCCTTTCTTCCATCAGCCCTGTGAGTACTTCCAGGGTGTTTTCCTGCTCAGCTGTGGATAGATGTTCATTCCTAAGTAACTGTGCAAGGAAAGGAGTGGGAAAGGCATGGCTTCCCATCTACATGCTGATATAATCAATTGCAGTTTTTGTGAACCTGGGAGAAAAACTTAAGCATGAAGATAGCTCTTTCCAGCTCACACAGCTTGGATTGTGTATCAGGCAGGTGCCAGCCACCACCACACAGCTCCAAAGGAAAGAAGGGTCACTGAAAGATCTTCCTCAGAGTTTTCTTCAGAATTTGATTTTTACATCAGTAGACACAAACTTACCTAAAAGAGAAAAGGTCATTAGAAGGAACAAACTGGGCTAATGAAAAGAAGGGAAATAAAAGTAACATGCTAGTTGCTGCTAAAAATAATTATTTTGGACTCAAGATACAAGATAAATATTGTTTTATATTTATATAAAATATTTAATTTGTGAGGGCAATCATGTGTATGACCGAGCAATCCAAAAGCCCTGGGCAGATCCCTCATATATTCCCAATAGAATGGAGGAGCAAAACAAAGTTAGAAACAAAAGGATAGGAACAGATTATTGTATCTACTTACGTAGTCCTACACTTTCTAATAAAAAAAAGAGTCCACAAATAAAAAGAAAATCCTAACAGAAGTTATTCTTTGCTTGCATCAGAAGTGTCATGTGTGAGATCTGTTTCATATACATCATGCAGATGTATTTTTGCTTACAGCATAATACAGGCTAATGCTGTATGTGCAAATTTCCAGAAGTCCCTCTTAAGTCTTTACATCCCCATCTATTAACCTCATTTTATTTTTCAATGCAAGGTTGTTTTTAGCTCATCACAAAGTCCTTTTTTTTTTTTTTCCACTTCCATTTTTAATTTCTCAGAAACTTTTGTTTGAATATTCATATTTTTTCTCAAAGGAATTGACAAAAAGCAAATAACAGTGTAGCGGCTGTTTAAAGACAAGGGTGCAAGGAGGAGAACCAGGAGGCACAGGCAGAAAAGAGGCCTTGCAATGTGCAGACAACTTTGAAAAACATTTTGAGCAATTTTCAGTGAACCATATCAGCTGTTTGTATTTCTAGGTCACAAAGGTCAGAACAACAGCAAGAAGGTTTTTTGTTAAGCAAACAAAACTCAGCATATTAATCATTAGCAAGTATGGGAGTGATCAGCTGAAGAAAGTGAACACATAAGAAATTTAGCAAGTGGTGCATGAAACTTATTTTTCCCACATTTTGCCAAATTGCAGTCTTTCCAAGGCACTGTTGCTACAGGAATGATGTTTTAGGCAGTCAGTTCTTTTCGAAATGTTAAATTTATGTCTGACTTCTCCAAGGCCTGAATCTTTTTTCAATTATTTGAGGTACAAAAGCTATCAGCTTAATGTCCAAAGCATCTTGAAGGATCATTGTCTTTTCTGTGGGCCACTGCATTGAAGTGCTGCAGGGTTAGTGAAACATCAGAAGGTGAGGATTTGCTGTGTCACTTTTACAAAGAACTAAGTCCCAGTGCAGCATTGTGGTGAGACCTGCAGAGCCAGACTCCTGGGAAGGCACTTGGGAGAGGTCCCAGATCCTGCAGGCAGAGCAGGAGCCTGCAGCTTGCAGAAGTACAGATACCTCTTTTCTCAGATCTGCTGCTGGACAGCCTGCAAGGGACAGGGGTAATATATTAGTAGGCCAAAGGTGCATCTGTTTTGATCCCATCCGTTGATTTTAATTCACAAATAATTCCCCTCTGTCCAGCCCATCAGTCCAACTCCTCTGGCCACTCCTTCCCACCTCCAAGACCAGAGTACCTTTCCCCAACTTGCCCACCCTATGTAGTGAGGTTGTGCCTGCTGGAAAAAGTGTCTGAACAGTGCCTTGCAGAGCAGCAGAGAATCTGAGTGTCTGTTGAAGGCTCCTGCCTCTGCTGAGCTTACAGCTTACACCATCACTGTGCCTTCACCCTTACTTATCCCTCCACACACCACTTTTGGAGTAAAATGAATTGTCTTTGTTTCTGCTGGGAGAGCAGATGGGAGAGGAGGTGCTCCATGGCTAAGTACTTTTCTGTGTCTGTTCCTTTACCTCCACCTGTGCCCTCAGTCTCTTATTTTCTTCCTCCTCAGAAAAGGCTGGGCACAGATAGAGTTTTAGGATAGTTATTGCCTTAAAGCCTGACATAATTAAAATCTCTTTCATTGCCATCACTGATCTGAGAGTATCATTACAATGAACAGGATAGATACCTTAAGCCTTTACAATAACAATAAAAGATAACTGCCCATGACCATGTGTGTCAAATAATATTAACAGAATGAATAATTCAGTAATGAGAGCTAATTCAGTTTTTAATGGCACTGAGGTACTGGTATAATTTAACATTCAGATATTGGACAGGATTCTCTAAAAACTACCATTGCTTGGTGCACTCCTCCCTGCACATGAAGCACCCACCTTCTCCAGTGGCAGGGCTCAGCTGCAGAGCAGATGCGCAGTGATGGGAGCAGGTTCACACAGAAAACAGCTGGTGATGGTCTCACTGTGCTTCTGCATTTAAGATATTAAACCACCTAAACCCTTCTTGGGAAGTTGGTTAGTTCCCAGAAGCTGCAGTAATGGCCCAAAAAGTATTGAGACAATTTTGTGCTTCTAAACCTGTCTCATCTTGCAGGGACAGAGAGGAACCCACTGTGCCTGAGTTTGGGTCCTGCATGCAGTAGGGAGCTGGCAAGCCCTGCCCCAAAGCTGTTCACACTGTGATGACACTGTGCAAGCAGTCCTGCCCTGGGTGATGCCATCTGATGATTTGCACCCCGGGGTGCTGCTCAGCCCTTGCTGGCACATCACTCCTCAGGACTGAATCCTCCACAACAGCTTGGGTGCCATTGGGCACTGCCCCCCATCATTCCCACAGTAGTCTTCCCACCATTCACATCTATCCACCTTCTGACCTCTCTGATCAGCCTCCCAAAAAGCGTGTGCCAAATTAGCTCTGCAAAAGGGTAGCCGTTGTGGGAGCCAGTGAGAACAGGAGGAGCTACTTTCCCACTGGAGTTGCTTCCTGTCCCACTCAGAGCACATTCGGGAGCTGCTGATGGACTGAAGGATCATCCAGGCTGCCAAGCGTGGTGTTGGTCGGATTTTCCTGGAAACACTGGTCAGTACCACAGATCAGCAAGGATCTCAGTAGCCAATTTCTGTTCTTTTGATTGTCCTCAAGAAAGAATTCATATTCAGCCAGGAAATCAAATTGTCATCAATTTTTCATTTACATAATTTTTCTGCTGTAAATCCCAGGGCCTCCACTAAAGACTACACACATGCACTGTAGATAGTTTCATCACCTTTGTCATCTGCAGACAGCATGAGTTTTGAGGAGTAATAAATAAAATAAATGACACAGGAGCATGCCTGACAAAACTTTCTGACAGATGTGACTGGCCGCTGTTTCAGTTGGTGCCGTGAAGTCTTTGTCCTCTGCTCTTTGTCACATATCATAGAGAACTTCCCTGTGGTCAGTGGCTGTGCAGGTTTTCTGAAGAACCACATCATGTCACATAGCTGGCATCATATTCTTCTTTATCATTGCTCATGAAGGCCATAATGTCTCAAAAAGGACATTGAAGAATGAGGAAATATGCAGAGAGAAGAAGCAAGTGTGATCATTGCTCTGGAAAGAAAACAGGACCATATGGAAAGGACCAATATCTTTCAAGTAGGTAAATATACAGCAGAGACAAATTAAAAAAGGAGTGGGAGAAATGGGTGATAAGAAATAATTGAGACCTGAGAGCCCTCCAATGAAAGCATCACATAACAGACAGATTTGAAACTGTCACAAAGTCAAATTATCCAATATAATTAAATTTGAGAGCTCATTGCTGCATAAAAGTATGGAAACAATATGTAAAAACAATTAGACAAATTCATAGAAGAAAGGGGCTTCATAGTAAAACCTCCACACCTTCTGACTGAGAAGCCCCTGACAGCAGGCTGTGGATAAAAGATCCTACCAGGACAGCACGGATGCAACTTACTCTATGCAGTTGCTGCCTGAGTGCTTTTCATTTTGCCTGATGGTGGCTGCAGGTAGGCACAGAGGATTCTGGGCCACATGGGACCTGTAAACCCTTTGACTCATGTCATCAGTACAGCTCTGGACTGGCCAAAGACAGCTGGAGTAGAGTGACTGCCATGGGTCTGAGCTGAGGAGGGATGCAAATGATGAGAGCATCCAGTGCTAGAGGCAACACAGTGGGCAAGGTGACAGTGGCACTTCAGCAAGTGATACCTCCACACTTCTCAGAGCTGGGGGAAGATTTCCTCCACCTCTGACTGAGGACTGAGCACTGACAACACAGCTGAACCCTGTATGACTGATGAGTACAGTTTATGTGATGTCATATATAATGCAATGACATCTCTTTATCACTTTTAATGTATTCCAGTCCACTCTGTTACAGTTCAAAACCAAATACAGCAAAATGTTCAGTTTAAGGGAGACATGAAATTGAGATGTATGAAGTAAAAACACATCCTTCTTGCCTCATTGCAAGAGGTAAGAAAAATTCAAGCTCTTTCATTAGGCAGGACTTCTTAAAATGTAGTTTATATATCAGGAAAACAGTGTATTATTGAATAACTGTAAAGCAGGTGAGGTAATCATTAACTGATTCTATTATGCTACCTTCTTCCAAAATTAAAGTGACTTCCCTATAAATTAGAATGAATTTAAAAAGTATTTCCTGACTACACCTTTCCTAATGATGCAGGGGATGGTGTTCCTGTTCACTCCTGCTTTGTCCTGTAGTGAAACATGCCAGAAAGAAAATTAGCAAGCTGTTCTCATTAGACATTTTGAACAGTGTATCCCACCCTCACAACAGGCAACCGGCAGGTAGGCTGGGAAATGAAATCAGCTTTGAGCCCATTATGAACAGGTCTGATGAATTGTTACTCCACAAATTATGTCTGCCTGACAAAGTACCTGGCATGGGTGTGTGGGCATTCCTGTCAAGAGGCAGCTTTGCTGGGTAAGGAATTTAGGACTGGTTTCAGAAGTAACTCGGCTGCCAGCATTTTCTTTTGGCATCCCTGGGGATCTTGCCAATTTGGAGTCTTTTACAAAGCTACAAAATCCCCTAAATCCTCATTTCTGAAAAAGTGCTGCAGCTTTCTGGGGAAGGCAGGCTCTGACCAGCAAAAAAATGCACATCTACATTTGCACAGCCCTTTCCTTCCCTTCCCATTCTGTACCAGGCACTGGTGACTTGTGGATGCCCTTTGTGCCTCTCTAGGGAGCCGTGTTTCCCCACAGGGCAGCACTGCCATTCGTCTCGTGATGTAGCGTGCTGTGACCCAAACTGCAGCCCCGGCACTCCAGAAATAGCATCCTGCCTCTGAGAGAGGTCAGCCATGGCTGACTGCTTCATGTCAGCTATATCTGCTGTGGAGGCTTCCAAACATGCCCTGCCTGTTGCTCATTGCCTTTCTCCTCTTCAGGAATCATCTCTCAAGAGGCTCTGCATTATCTCCCCACATCACTGCCCCAGGGCAGGAGATACCATCCACACAGAGCTGGCACCCTGCATGCTTCTAACCCTGGAGAATCCTGCGTGGAGGTGAAGCTTCCATAAATCACCCATGGGGAAGTTCCAAGACATCCCTGCTCCAGATTTGTGGCTCAAAGGAATTATAAACTTGGGATTTGGGATGCATCACTGTGCTACAGGCAACATCTAAGAGGGCTCTTAAGAATATAAACATACCCAGACTTAGAGCAAGGGTCTTTTCCTCTAACAGCAGCTTTCTGAAAGATTCTTAAGATTAGAGTGTAGAAAACAGTCCTCTACCCTTACAATTCCCTCCTCTAGAAACCAACATTTTAAGGAGTTCTTGAGGTCACATACTCATCACTGTATGTAATAGCTCTTTTCTCCATGAGCTTACCCAAGTCCCTTCAAATTCACTTTTCTTTTTGGATAAATGCATTAATCTTTGACAGTGAGGTTTGGGGATTTTTTCTTTATTATTTTTTTTTCTCTCATTTTGCTTTTGTTTTGGCATGTGTTACAACAAACAGCCAAGACATGAGGGTGGCAAGTTGTACCAGAGGGCTGGAACTCAGCTCGGGACCAACAGGAACATTTCTGTCCAGACATGTCCTCCCTCCCTGCCTCCTGAGCTCATGTCGTGATCAAGCCCAGTGCTCTGCTGTGGTAGCCAACCACCTCTGACCCTCCTTTTCCCAGCTCCCTGGGGGATGGCAGCAAGGGCAGCAGCCAGGGCGTGCTGTGAGCCCTGGGTGGGGGCAGTGGGTAGTGCTTGCTGTTTATGTGGTCCATCTGGTCTGAGACAGAAATATAAATGCCTGAGGAGATCAAGCATGTGGACCACTCACCAGGAAGTGGGAGCAGAGATTAAATGCCCCATATTCTCCCCAGAACCTCCTCTCCAGAGTTCCCCTCCTTCACCTTCCCCAAGCCATGCCTGTCCTGCCCTGCTGCTGACCAAGCCCTGGTCTCCCTCTTTTCCCCTGGAGCTTCAGGACCCTCCCAAACAGGCTGGATTGGCCCTGGGGCATGGCAGGGTGACAGTGCAGGGGAGGTCAGTTCTGTGACGCTGCGAACTCTGCAGGAGTTCTGACAACTCCCAGTGGGTCCTGATCTTGCTGCTGACATGGCAGTGCAGCTGGTCTGACCCTGACTGGTGCTGTGTGCTCTGCCCTCATTTCTCCTGCTGGGTGAGCCAGGGTTGTCCATCTATAGCCCGAAAGATTGTCTGCTCTTCTGTTTGGTGGTTAACTCGTTTTCCAGAAGTGTTATCCCAGCAATGTCTATGAGCCTAAATGTCACTTTTTTTTTTTTTTTTTTTTTTAATTACAGATGGGCATAGTTAACATGATTTACCCAGATCTATATTAAGTATCACAAATCCTTCCCTTGATGAAGACTGCATTTCTCTTTAATGCTTTATGTGGAGCCTAAGGTTATACTAGAGCAGCTCTTTTTATGAGATCTTGTTTTGTTAGATGGTTTACTAACAGAAAAATGTCAAGAAAATCCCCACTCTCCACAAGCACTACACAGTAGTTCCTACATGTGTGTGCTTTGAGAAAAGTCTACTCTATTTCCTGAACCACAACTTTGGCAATTTTGTTTAGCTGGAGTAGCAACCACCTCTGAAGCACCTCAGATCTAGAGCTACACAGATGGTAGAAATGGACACAGCAATTCCATTAAAAATAATATTACTCAATGTGTGGAGGTTACAGGTGAAAATAATATATTGGACCTGTAAGAAAAGACAAGACATGAATAAGGGTGTTCTGGGAGGACATTTAGAGAATCATAGAATAAAAATAGCTGGATGAAGAAAGCACTCCAAAAAATGGAGCTGGCAAAAGAAAGACATATTTTGAAACGGCAACAGAAGAGTGAATAATGTCTGTGAGCTGAGCAGCTGAATGACAGTGCCAAGGTCAATGGGATGGTAGACAATAGCAAGAGAGAAAGTTAAGAGGAGTTTTGTCATTTGCTAACTTGGCTATGAGAGGGAGGGAGGGAGGGAGGAATGGTGACTTTTGTCCCTGGACACTAAGGAAGCCATAGAAAGAATAGGAAGGAATAGGAAATGGAAGAAAACAGCACTACAGACATCAAGAAACAGCAAGTTCTGCGAAACTAGAAGTATAATAATATAAAATCAGAGTGTCTTTTTTTCTCTGAGGCACAAGAACAATTTGATTATATTGATTATATGAGGGTTTTAAGAAACATACAGAAAGAGATTTTGCAGGGTAAGAAATGTTTCTTTTACAGCTTGAGAATAATACACATTTCTGAAAAAAATCATGGAAGAAAATATCATTGCTGGTGAAACAAGTGGGTGTGAAAAGAGGAAGAGATTTGTATTTGTGATAACCATACATTTTAGAAATCAACATTTATACTTCAGGACATATGGGAAAATCAATGAGAAATAGTACAGATGCTATATCAAAGACAAATTAATCATTTGAGTTTTCCATTACAAAATCTGATGTTTGATCATGAACCATATTTCTGAGGGCTACACAGCATACAGACATAATAAAAATATTTTCTCTGAAACCCAAAAATGTCTTTAAAGATAGATTCTAGAGAATTAAGGAAGATAGATATATAGATGTGCTTGCCTTGAGAATTAGAAATTCCTTAAATCCTCCATTACTTTCAAGCAGTAGTTTTAATCTCCAATCAGGTTGTAGGTTTTTGCTTTCCTCTGATACAAATTAATAAGTTGTTCAGCTCAGATTTCACAACAATTCCCAAGGCAGGACCCATAGGAAGGGCATGCAGACACCTTTGGAAGTAGAAGACCACGAGCAGCTCATTGTGTGGCTGTGGTTTCTGCTTCACTAAAAGCTGCAGACTGTTTCAGGGTGAGGATATCCCTCCAGATTCTTGGGGAATTTGGAACACAAGCCTCTCCGCAAAGCAAGGCACTGCCAGTTTGCTGCTGGCTGCACCTGTAGCTCTGTCAGGGCAGATGCCCATAGTCTGGAGATCCTCCCGTGCTTTGGCCTAAGCCAAGCTCTCCATCCAGGGAGGAGAGAGCTCCTCTCCTACCAAAGCATGTGAAACAGTGAGAAAGATATAAATAATGTTTTTTAACGTCTTTCATTCTGAAAATATAGTTTTTACTAATGTAGAAATATGGAAACTTCAGTGACAGCAGCCGTGATTTACAAAAATAAATGGACTGCAAGATGATGTTAAAGTTTCAAACCTTGTCCCCACCACAAGGAAGAAAAGATCTCACATCTTCCAGAGTGAGGATCTGCTGTTTTCTACAGGATGTGCCTAGGTGAGAGAATATGGGTCCCAACAGCTACCTGCTACAGTTTCCTCTTCTGTCCTTCTTCAAAAGAAAAAGTGTGACTTCTGTGTCCTTGCACCCACAAGAAATAGCATCCAAGTCTCCCATGGCCTCCCTACTGGACCCCTGTGGCAAGCATGAAAGAAAACCTCTGGTGATGCCCAACTCTGTATAAATGGATTAAGATAGGACTGCACCAGGTAGCTGAATCACTCCAGAAGCACTGGTGTTTGTCCAAGAGCAGTTTTTTCTCTCCTTAGAGAGTCATAAGCCCCCTGTGGGTGTCTGAGCCTCATCTTCTAAATTTGCAGAGTTCCTAGCTGTAGCAGATTCCCCATGCATGCTGTGATTAGCTTGTTACAAAACTGTATGATTCATTGCAATAATCCCATGTACTAAGGAAAGGAATTTGGTACCTCTGTTCAACCCCTGTTGAGCAGTATACCTCTGACTGCTTGGATTTACAGCCTCTTTTCTGACTGAAAACAAATTTACATATGTCCAGACTCTCCATTTTCCACTAAGCAGAAGAAAGATGACTCATTAAATCCATTGTCTGCACTAATGAGGTGAGTACTCATGGAGTACTCATTCTGATCACACTCCAAAAAGTATTTCTGAGTGCAGGTATTTAGAAACTGTATTTATCTAAGCAACTTTCATCCTGTTTGTCAGACCTTTTAACTGATCATTACAATTCTAGGGGATTAAGCTACAAGCCTGGAGGACACTGCATGTGATGGAGCAGTGTGCCACTGCCTATGCACACCAGGAGCTCGGCCCTGACAGGGTATCTCTGGGCATCTCTGTGGCCTGTGGTACCTGCAGCATGGCAGAAGTGCTGCAGGGATCTGAGAACACTGTCAGTGGCATGCTGAGTACTCAAATTTATCTTTGTTTTATGCTGCTTAAGATAAAAACCTATGCCATGTTTTCAATAGACTGCTGCCAATTAATTTACTGCTGAGGCTATCTAAACTTTCAAACAGTGCTGACATTTTCATTATTTGGCAAACTTGCCCTTCATTATCCACTTTGCCTCACATCCAGGCTCCATAAGGCCTGAGATTTACCCTAAGTAACAGCTAATTGAATACATTTCTCAGTGCAAGAAGTCTTTTAATCTGCAGAGATCAAATAACAGAATACTTGCACAGCAACAATTCAACAGCAGATTGGATTGCCACATGCTTGCACCACCCTAATGAGTAACAGCAGATCAACAGGAGGCAGATACTATTTCTCAGTTCTCTTTCTTTAATCTACCAACCAGGGGTGGAACTATAAAAAAGGAACCACAGCTCAGTAGGCAGGGAGGCTCCCTTTTAATGTTTTCTCCAGGGTCAAGTTTTTACAGACACATAACAAAGACATTTTCCTGCCTTTACTGGTTTGCAGATATAAGGACTGAAACATAATAATTATCAATACTTGCAAATGGAGTGAGGACTCTCATCTTGACTTTTGGAAAGCGATAATAAAGAAACTTGTTGACAATTTTCTCCTTATTCTTACATAAAGCTACACTCCTTTTCAGTTTCCTTCCATGAAATAGTCATTAAGACTCAAATTGCAGACACTTTCAAATGTACGTGAGAAGCAGAGGGAAAGAAAACACAGCCTTGTCATTTATATGATGTGAACACAAAACTTCATCAGAATTCTTTAGCTATGCTAAGCTAGAGGAAAGGCAGGTAAATTTCAATTCACATGGCTTAAGGAGTGCAGTTCAAGTTTCTACTGCCTTTACCATGAATGAAGTTGTTGATATTTTTCTCACAGAATGATGTTTTTGAAGAAGAAGATTTGAAGGGGCAAAAGATATCCACTGGAAATACATTAATTTGAAAGAAAATTTGTTTTGCCCTTTTCTGTTTTATTTTCTCATAATAACATATAACTTCCATTATACAGAAGTTAAAAAGCTTCAGTGGAATGCTATAGATTATTTTTCTTCATAAGGAAAATCCACAGTATCTCTAGGGTTTTGTGTTGTTGCTGTGACCCGAGAATTGCTCAAAGTCTCTGTTTTTCCCAGCCTGGGGCAGAAGAACAGCCCAAGATCTCTTCATTCTCATGTTCAAGGATTTGTTTATTGTTCATTATCCAGTACATTGTGGCTCTGGCTTGCAGAGGTCAGACTTGCAAGCCCAAACCATGCAGACTGACACCCTCTGGGTGGTGTTTATCTTTTATACTAAAATCTACGTATTCATTATTTACAATAATTTTCCAATACCCATCTATTTTATTAGACAGTGCACCTTTACTCTAAACCTATCAAAATGTGCCATGATCACTGCAGAAGATGGAGGCTAAAAGACAAAGAAGAAGCCCAGGGACACACCCAGAATCCTCCATTTTTGTCCCTTAAGCCCCCATTATAAAACCCCTAAAAATCTACATTTTCACCCTGTGACAAGTTAACTATCACTCTACTCAAACTCTAGTGTTTTGTAATTCTTCATACAAAGTTGGTAATTTTTTCCATGGGCTCAAGTCAAATGCACAGGTGTTTTTGACTCCATGCCAGGGTCTCTGAGACCCCTGCCAGGATCTCTGATCACCCAGGTCAGCCAGAGGAATATTCTGGGTTCCAACAAGTATCAACTTTTAACTAGACAAAAAAGAGCAAGGTGCAAATTCCCAACATTTCTCTGGGGACAGATTTTACAGACTCCCTCTGGAATGGTAGAAATCTGTGGGAACAGCTTGCAAAATGTGCAGTGACTGGCAAGAGAGAGCAGAGCTTGGCAGGTCTCAAGCCCAGGCACAAGCCTAAAATGCAGACCTGCATCATGACTTCCATCATCCTGCTGGTGTCTGTAGGCCAGGACTGGGGAGGATTTCACCCTGCATCCCACAGCTGGAGGAGGCAGCATCCTTCCTATTGTAATATCGCCCTGCTCCTGGCTCTATGCTAAGATTTTGAACCGCTGTTTATAGAAGCTCTTTCATGTCTTTTCCTCCAGTCAGAGCCTTTCATATCCTCTAAACAGACAGTAGGAATTTGCCCAATATATATAAGCTTTATAATCTAGTCTCCTCTGGATTAAATTTCTTCTTCTTTCCAGAAGTCTCCATATTTGACTGAAAGTTTGTGAAACTCAGATGCTTTTTCTTTTCTTTCCTTCTTTCATTTACAGGGGACTGTATGGCATTCAAACACAACACAGAAGGGCATTTCTCACATTGGTCTTCTACAGAAAGGCATTTCTCACATTTGTCTTCTGCTGACTGGTTACAAGTATGGGGAAGCAGAAAAAGTACAACAATGTGAGAAAAATCATTCACCCAACAGATCCAAATCATCGGGAAACATATTTCCATTTGCGATGTGACTACCAGCCTGCAAGGGGTAAGGGAGCAGTGTTCTTTTTCCTGAGGAAAAGGCACCCCTTTTCCCACAACACCACAAGAGCTGTGTTAATGTGAAATCTGAGACATGACAGAAAATTTCTGCTAGCTAGAAACTACAGTGAAAGGGTTGTTGAATATTGATGTGCACCAGATGTTAATGCATATCCTAAACAAGTAGGGAGTGCCCAATTTCAGACATCAAATATTGGCCATAGAACACAGAAGGTATGGATAGAGTGAATACAAATTGGAACTAAGCCTCAAGACAAAATACCCCACACAACTTCAGTGGGCTAAAGAAATGCACCTTTGTATGCAGAGCCATGTTAATTGAAATTGCAAAAGTCTAATCAAAGAGTCATTACTAGTCCAGTTCTGATGATACTTATTGTCCAAATGATATAACTATTACAGGAAAATCAGGAACAGACTTTTCAGGAGGGACTGGCTGGACTGGCAAGGTGAAGCAATATGACTCTACTCATGGCAAAGGTTTTACTTTAGTTCACTTTAAGGAACCCTTTAGGAATATTGCATTTGAGAGGCTATGGGTAAAATGAGCTAGAGGCAAAAGAAAGAAGATGTTGCTATTGGTGTTCTCTATCAATTACCCAGCCTCTTAACTAACTGATGAGTTAGTTATTCTACAAGCCTTTAGGAAAAACTCTTGATTCATAACCCTAAGCCTTTTGAGCCATTTCAATGTCCCACACCTCAGCTGGAAATACCCGACTCTCACTCTGGAGACAAGGAAGCAGGGAATTCCAAAGGTTGTTTACTATAATTTCTTTTCACAATTAGTCAGTGAGCCAGCTGGGAAAGGTTCCCTCCCGGACTCGCCTTTTGTGACTCAAGAAGGGCTCATGGAGATGCCAGATGAACAGAGCAATCATGCTTCCACTGTTCATCCAGCCAATATGACTCACTTTTGGAATACAGCTTGAAGTCTGTAAGATGATGTCTTGCTGGTCTTACAGACAAGGGTATTTAGCCTTTGAATAATGACACCTTTTTTTGTGGCAGCAGGAAAAGTTTCACTTCACGAGCTGCAGAGGATTTCAGTTTGTCAGCTTGTGTGCCACCCAGCACAGTACAGAGAGAACTGACATTATCTTTCTTTCATGTCCTGCTCAGTCTTGATAGTCACTCCAGGGATTCCTCATGCTGCTCTCAGTCTGTGGCTTTCTTCCCCTGGGAATACTAGTGTAGAAGAGACAAGACAAGTGATGCTGCTGTATGCCAGAGATAACTCTGGTCTGCAGGACCTCTTCATTGGGAGCCAAGGCCTTTTCTGCCTTTCCAGCTGGTGAGGGAGTTGGGGGATGCATGGGACATTGGGAGGAGACAGAGCCAGGACAGGAGACCGCAGCTGACCAAAGGGATGTTCCAGACCATCTGACATCATGCTCAGTGTATACAGTGGGGGAAGAAGGAGGAGGTGGGGGGGACATTTAGAGTGATGGTGTTTGTCTTCCCAAGTCACTGTTACACATGGCAGGGCTCTACTGTCCTGGGGATGGCTGAACACCTGCCTGCCCATGGGAAGCACTGAATGAATTCCTAGCTTTGATTTGCTTGTGTGACTGGTTTTTGCTTTCCCTATGAAAGTGTATCTCGATGCATGACCTTTCCAGCTTTTACCCTTCCATCCTCTCCCCAGTGCTGCTGGTGGCACTGAGTGAGCAGCTGCAGGGGGTCTGGCTGCTGGCTGGCCAAGCTGAGGGCACGCAGAGAGGCAAGGACGCTTCCCTGGCTGCAGTGGCCAATCCAGATGGAGAGATGCAGAAGCACAGGATGCTCTCCATGGCTTGCAGCATGAAGTGACTAAACTGGCACCTCGTTCAGAGTAGTCAGAGCTATGTAATCATGCTGCAACCCAGCTTCCACTGAGAAGATGCAGTTCTAGCACCAGGCCAAAGCTACAATGTCCAAGAAGATTAGGAATAGTGTTTGGAATATTTTTTCTCATGATAGAATAACAAAACAAATACATCTAGAAAAGCCATAGCCAATAAGCAAACAGAGCTCATTGTTTAGGTGAAAATAGTAGCTATACCTTGTTTATAAGAGAATCCCCCAGTCCTTCAGTATTTATGAGGTATGTCAAAGTTCACTAATAAACCTTTACGTTTCATAGATTTTGAACAGTATTTTCAGTGGCTGCAATTATAACTTTCACAAATAATATAATCATCTCATTCTTCAAATTGCTCTTGTTTTTCTTTTCTTTAGGAAGCACTGATAAGTGTATTCAGAAATCAGCCCATGTGGTTTCACTTTTTTGTTTTTATTATTATTCAGAAAATATTTTTTTCTGGACAGTGCAAAGGATTCATGTAGGCTGAACAATGCCAGGGAAGTTATCAGAAAGTATTCTTCTCACCCCAATATTTCTGGTGCATTCAACTCACTTTCCACTACATCTCCTTCACTTGCAGCATGGTGATGGAGAAAGGGAATTAATTTCTTATCACTTCAAGCCTTCACTTGAAGGTAATGTTTGATTCCCTTCTCCTTGAATGGTTAAGTTTTAGTGGCAGTAGTAAAATGTTATTATCTTCATTCTGCTGTAGTTCTAGGCTATACCTGGTCTCCCAAACATACCAAGACCATAAAAACTACTTACCAAAGAAATTTCAAACAAATATATACATTAAAATTATTTATTAGATTCAGCAATTCCTTTTCCCCTACAGCAACAAATATGACCTTTAGAAACTAGTATTGTATGAAGAATTATCTGTCCATTCAAATACAAAGAATTCCTTTGCCCAATTATATTTTTTTCCCATTTGAAATCCATTTTCAGGCTTTATTATCTAATAAATACCAGATCCCAATTTGTGTTCAGGCAGAGCATTCCTGCAACTCTGTCTCACTATTGAACCCTGCTTATATAAGATGAGCATTTTTCTTTAGACACAGATGTCGACCTAAATTGATGAGATTCTCCCACTCCTAATAATTGGTATGAAATTTTTCAATAGTCTCTGCACAGAAATTCACAGCCCATGCTGTAATGAGCCATTCAACTTCACATGAAAAGCTAGCAAGAAAATCACCTTCTCCAAAACTAAAATGACATATTAACACTTGCAAAACGTGGTATTGTATCAAAGAGAATGAGAATGTTCTCTAAGGCACTGAGCACAGCAGCCCTTGCACAACCCTGTGTGTGCAGTCCCTTGCCTCTCCTCTGGAATGATATGAAAGGCCAGCATTTTAAATTGCTTATTAAATATTTTAACAGAAGAACAAGTCAAAATTGTTCAAGATTGCACAGGGCCAATACACAGCCCTAGAGTTAAGAGCTTGTTCATTTTTTCCTCAGAGCACCATTGTCTTCAATTTGTTTTTCCTATTTTGCTTTTCTATTGTAATGGATTGGGCTGCTCTCTTGGGAAACTGCTCGTGTATACTGCTGTGATCAGCTGAGGAGGAAATCCCCTGCAAAACAGAAACTCAAGAGGCTATATGGTCCCTGTTCACACTGATAGAGAGACAACACTGTCTTATCAACAGAGTCGATACTATCCAGCCACTTTTTGAAATTTGTGGTGAGGGGTATGCCATAGTTTCCCATTACTCTGTCTTTACATACCTATAGAGTTGATTTTTTTTCTCCAAAACCAGACTCACACCTTCTTTTGTGTAATTAAACTGAACACTTCTTGCCATCTGTGG
The DNA here is from genome assembly GCA_032173965.1 of Sitta carolinensis. Lineage (NCBI taxonomy): Eukaryota > Metazoa > Chordata > Aves > Passeriformes > Sittidae > Sitta > Sitta carolinensis. The sequence goes on from CM063283.1 coordinate 99,352,321, forward strand.
AAAACAAGTGAATGTGGAAAGCCATTAATCATTTTGGGGTTTTATGATACCTCTAGAAATACATATTAGAAATCTGTTTTGATGTTCACCACATTTATCCTCTCTGCCTAAGACTGAACAAAGGCAGTATTTTCAATATAACCCTCAGTGGTGACATCTTCAAGTCATCCTTCTTATTTATGCCACCTTTCAGCTTTTGGAATATTCTGGCTCACCCACACCTTTCAAAGGGATTGAAAACACCAGGCAGGAAAATGCCAAACACCAGAGTGAAACAGAAGCTTCCTATTTGGTTGTTATTTTTTTTTTTCAGAAAGGATCCCCTTCAAGGCCAGGCACAGTTCAGTCACCAGCACCTACTGGCATCTACTGTCATTTAAACTGTCCTACAGATCTCTGCAGCTGACAGGTGCTGCTCCACAGGAGCTCCTTGGAGTGTGAATTCCATGGCTGTGAATTTCCTTGTCTCACAGAGATGTCTTGGGCATCAAAAGCAGCAGAAGTAACACCATGTTCAGGTAACTCAATTGATTTCTCTCTCTCTGCTTACAGAGCTGGACAAAAAATAATCTTCCAAGATACAAGTCAGCATCAGTTTACTTCATTCATTTTATAAATATAAATATTTGTGCCTTTGCAGGCCAGACAGATTTCTGCTGCCTCATGTAATACAGGTTTATGCTTCCTGGGGATCTGTGGGTGCAAGAAGTATGATTGCCTGCTCTTCTCCAACAATAAACGAGTTCACTTTTAACTTAATCTGTATATTCATATATGACTTACTCTCTGCCTAAGTACCTTTTTGTTGTATGACTAATTCCATAGTCTCTAAATATTTTTAGATGTATCAAAGAGTGGTATCCAACCCCAAAACAGACTTCTGTGCAAGTTTTACTGGAGGAACTGGGTGTAAAAATGAGACTTTGCTCTTCATTTGACTGATCCTCTTCTCTTCCAATTATGTTGGAAGAGAATACCATGTTCCTTGCCATCTATGTAGGGATGTAAGGATGTATATATGGCCTTCCTAACCTCCTTTTGCAATTAACAAAAAAAGACAGATCCTCCAGACTCTAGGATTATCAATGCAGAAAATGTAAAGGGTAAGGAAGGCAGTTTATACACTGACCCTCTGAGCATCTGTAATTTTCTTTTTCCCTTGGTATGTTTTTATTGTGTCAATTAATTCACTCTAATATTTCACCCATGCCCAGTCCAGATACTAGCAGAATCTCTCTCTTAAACAGGTGTCCCACTTCAGGACACAGATCTTTTACCTCACTATATAGAAACAGGAATCAGATGGTCTAAAGCACAGCCCTCCACTGTCTTACACACAAAAGAGTGTGCTTTGGGGCAGAGGAGCATCCACATGGGTCCAGCAGAAACCCAAGGCCAGGAGCTGTGCAGCTCAGATGGGACCAACCTGCACTAGCAGTGGGAGCAATGCAGATATGAGCCAGGGAAATCCTTTACCTGGCCTCATAAGTGAAACTTTATCATCTCCCCTGATAGAGACAGCTTAGGACAACAATGTGTTTGTTTTAGGAGTCAGTGTGTACCCAAAAAAAGTCAGTTGAAAGCCATGTATTTCTGTATGACAGTGGCTGTTGCACAGACTTGTGGATCCCATCCAAAGATGTTACAGGGTAATTACTGACCACATGGATTTTTCCTTTTTCTGCTCCTATCCTCAATAAACAGTCACAGAGAATTTGTGCAGCTAGTTCAAGGGTGAGGACTGACTATTTGAGAAATCTCAATGTAAATTTTAAAGGGAACAGGGAGGAGCTCCAGCTTTCTGACCATCTTCATAGCCTCCTCTGGACTCACTCCAACAGTTCCGTGTCCTTTTTGTGAGAGCTCTGGAGCTGAATTTATTAACATGCAGAAATTGCAATGTATAAAATTACAGTTTTAATTGAAAACTATCACTGATGCAAGTATGTTGCTGAGAGGGAAATACACATTTTGATACTGGCAGTGTTGAACTCCATAGTGGGCTGTTATTTGCTAATGTTTTTATACATACAAAACATACACCATTAGCAAGCCACTTCACTAAATAAGTAGGGTACAAATGTAGTTAACAATTATTGCAACTGAGAGAGTAGTGAGTACAGGCTCTTCTCATCTGCACTTAGGCATACAGACAGCTTATGCTTACGTGTGAAAAAAGGAGTGCTCCTTACATGATTTGCCTTTCTCAATTATCTGTAGAATACAAAAGCAGCAGCAGGGACAAAACTCTCCAGCGTGACTCAGAGAGCTAAGAAAAGCCACAGACCCCCCTGCTAATGTGATGCAAATTCACATGCAGAGCTGCTGACTGCATTGTGCAAAAATCCCGATGCATGTCTGCTCACTGCCTTCAGATCATCGTTTCTGTACAGCTATGGCACAGAAAGAAACACCTCCCTGAAGTCGGTTATAGCAATCCTGGTGAGCTGGACAGGGAGCAGAGTTTCTCTCAGGTCCTGAAGTCCTGAAGTGCCTGCGTAAAATCACATCTTAACTGCAGGTCTGTGCTTTGCATAGGACATTTGCATTTTGGTTTACCCTGAAGGAAACCCCAGGCAAGTCGGTGTGTCAAAAGCTTGACATAGTTTTGATACATCTTAAGTCCGTGGCTGAGGAATGAAGATCGTGGTCCCCGACGCTGCTGTGATCCGTGAACAACCCATCTTTCCCTGCTGCAGCCCAGCCTTTAACCAGATGTGCTGTTAGGGTAGGCACAGGATCCCCCAGTGTCAGGTCACCTTGTAACCCCTTTTAGTGCTAGTGCTAGACCCACCTTAAGGGAAAAGCAAAATCATATTTACTGTCACAGAAGACAGGACTAATGTACTTTATTTATGGAACTGGGAATAAAGCTACAAAAAATAAAAATAAAAAAAAAAAAAAAAAGGAAAAAAAGAAGAAAAAAAAAAGGAAAAACAATTAAAAAAAATTATTAAAGCCACCTAAAATATTTCTCTGTCCTCATCCACTCTGTCAGGAGTTGTTTGTAGATGTTGCTATTATTGATAAATTCTCACAAGTAAATACCCATCAGAGTGTTATTTTGGAGAGCCTGCCTCTTCTTCTGCTTACTGTCCCGTTCAGACATTTACTTAAAAAGGAAAAATCTCTAAATATTTATAAACCTTCAAAATCTGTTCCATCTCTCCAGTATTCTCCTTTTCAGCTATTATTGTGACAATTTGCATCATGTTTAAGTTTCATTTCTTTCTTTTCTCTCCTGCCAGTCAGTGCAGACAGGTCCCTCAAGGCTGGTTTTTGTGTCACTAGTGCTGTACCTGCTGCCCAGAGCAGCTGGCTGGGTCCCAATTGATGTTTAACCGCTGATGTAAATGCAGCAAAGTAGGTGATTTTACTGAACTTTCATATTTCTGCTATGCATTTCCATCACCAGTTCAGCCAGGCCTGTGAAATTTTATCACAAAATTTCAAACATTTTATCTTTACTGTTCCTTCAAATATAGTAGCACCACACTAACACCCAGATCAGCAGGTTTCCTCCCACTGAGATAACAGAACCCAAATGCTGCATAACAGAGACAGAAAGTAGAGCAGAGCCTGCTGCCTTGGGCTGGATGCAATCCACCCTGGGCAAGTGCTGGACTCAGGGTGAGGCTGAGCAGGCTCACAGCACTGGAAAAAAGACCAGAAAAAAGAGCAGGGCTCAGCCGTGTTCATTCACATTCCTTGCCAGGGATGCCCACCTGCCTGCTGCAAAATCCAGACCTGAAAATGAGGAGGTGTTAATCCCCACTTCCTGGTGTCCTGTGTGAAGTCTTGGCCTTCAGCACCCAGTGGGACAGCAGGAGGCCACGTTGCCCCTCATGCCTAAGGAAAAAGCACTGTTGTTGAGTCAGCAGCTGTCCAGGGGTGCTCATGCAGCCCAGACATGCGGCAGTTCTGGTTGTCCTTCCCTGTGCACCAACTCACCATGTGGAAACAAAACCCACCACTGACCAGCAAAACAAAGCCCCTCAAAAGCCAACCCTTTCTGCAGGGACTGTGTGTTTATCTAATTAGGGCACCTTCCCAATATCTTTGTCTTTAAGTGCTATGGCAACCTACGGTATGAACATTAACAAACCAAATTGAATGGGAGGGCAGGCTTTCAAATAAAAAGGAAGTCCACATTACAGGAGTAGACTCTGCAAAATTACACAAAAGCCAGCAAGTCTAGAATAGATTTAAAATGTAGTATGAAACAGGTTCCAATTTTTGGAGCTCGTAAATAGGGTAGGAGTGGTAAAGGCATGTCAGATGAGTCCCGGTAATTGTTTCCCATCTAATTATCTTTGCATCTGGAATTGCTGAAGTAGCTGAAGTATTTTAAGATAATACACTAGAACAATATGCTTAAGGCATGACGTGTTTCTTATTCTTCGTACTTCTCATTTCTAGATGGGAACCCAATTTACTTTTATTCCTCTTTACAGGCAGGCCCCTGTTTTTGTAGTGTTGGGACTACCACGAAATACATGAAAATTAGATTTTGTGAAGGCACAAACCCAGTAATTTCTTCCCTCACCCCACTGACTGCAGAACCATTTTTCTGACTTTCTTATATATGTACATTAAATTCACATAGATACAGAGCATGATGCAACCAAATCAAGAAAAGGCAAAGTTACCAAGAAAATAAAGACAGAGTAAATAAATACTACTGAGAATTCTTTAATGCTGGTGTGCTGCTCTCTGTAGCTATTGATAGTTACATAAATATAGTTAACTAGTTACACTAGTTACTTGGGAGCCATGAAAACACTCATCTTCTCAACTGATATCAAACCCTAACAGGCTATCTGTCCATCAAGAAATCTTCTAGGAAAACCTTTGGGGTAAACCACATTTATTCTTCAATAGGTGATGTTTCTGCCTCTCGAACCTCAAAATGAAAATACAAACTATCAAGGTCTCTGGCACAGGTCTGTGTGTTCCTGAGGTTGCTCAGCACCTACCACAGCTGAGCTCAGTCCCGAGGGAGGTTGCAGACACAAATAAACAGTCAGTTAAAAGCTACTGCACCTTAATTTAAGAAATTCAAAAAAGAAAGAGAAAAAGAAAAAAAAAACATGTCCATATTGCAGCTAAACTGAGCCTGCACATCTGCCTGACAGTGTCACAGGCTGCCAGGTGTTCACCTGCCTCTGCAGAATCACAGGACTGTGGCTAGAAACAAGTTGCCTCCTCCGTGGCAGCACAGCCACCCCGAGTGTCCATCAGCACTGCTGCCCATGTCTTCTGTCTGCTGACCAGAGCTCCACCAATTCTTCATGAGCTGCCAACGCAGAACAACCTTTGTATCAGGAAATTAGTTGGTTCTTCAAGCTACTTATCATCACTTTGTCTCGAGCTGGAAATAAGGATTAAGCTTCCTTTTTGCTAGCAATGTTTTCTGCCCTATACAGCAACACAGTAAGAGTTTAAATGTTCACAAAGTGAAGTTCTCCACGGTCTACTTCATTGGCTTCAACAATGAAACTTGATCTCCCCCAGAAGACATACTAAGCCCTCACAGTGCTGAACGAATTAGTATTTAGTGTACAGTTCAGAAAAAGAGTTTGGCTCTTTACAGGTTTAAATTTATATAACATGTCTATGAAAGAAAAGGATTGAATACCTATGGATCATGGAAAACATGTTCAGTTCTCTTTTCTGAGGATATGGGTCCTATGCTCAAGCAGTTTGTGATACGTAAAGTTTTCTAAATCCTTTTTAACAGACAGAAATAATCTCATTTTTAGTTCACAGTGTTCCAAGTTTATCAGCAGAATACTATGTCTCATGTACTCTTCCAAAGTCTAAACACAAATATATGCCAAAAATAAACTTTGCTACTTTGCTATCTCTGGTTACTGGGATGTGTTTGCCCGCTATTTAAACTCAAGCTATTGCTGCATATTTATAGATTTGAATACAAACAGCATGAAAAGGAAGGCAAGGGAGTTTTCCGAGTGCCTTCTGTAAAGACTAACAAAACAAAACAAACAAAACTCCTAAACAAAACTCTTGGAAAGGCTGACCTTCTTGCAGGTTTGCCTGTTCATCTGTCACAGTTGCAGAGTGAAAATATTTTTTCAGGGTAGAAAAGAGTTACTGGACAAAGAGAGTTTGCTCTTGAGGGGTTTACTTTCCTTTTGGGTTAAGTTATTCAACTGCTCTGTTATGTTTCCTCTTGCTTCCTCTCCAAGTCTTAGGACTGCTTCTAGAGAAAATGATGTGAGGAGTGCTGACAAACAAAGCAGCATATAACCAGTAAGAAAATATGTAGAATCATTCCCATAGTGGCCTTCAAATCTGGAGATGAGTCTTAATGTAAAATGATTTGACTTCTTTCAAAATCGGAGCAGACTGCCCAGGGAAAAGTGGTTGAGCCACCATCCCTGGAGACATTTCAAAGATGTGTGGATGTGGTGCTGAGGGACATGATTTAGTGGTGGACTTGACAGTGGTGGGTTAATGGTTAGACAAGATGATCTCAGCAGTCTTTTCCAGCCAAGGAGTCTATGGCTCTATGTGCTATGCAGGGCTGCAAAGGTGAGTAATCCCAAGGAGGGTGATGTGGGCCCCCAGGTACTTTGAGCAGAACTGTTGTGGAAGGGGACCAGCCTCTGAGACAAGGGCAGGCTGAGCAGCGATGTCACCAGCCCGGCTGAGCCCTCTGCAGCAGTACAGGCTGTCCCAGTACTGTTTCCCCTCTGGACCAGAAAGGTTTTCCCAGTTTGCAACTACCATTAGCTACCTGGACCACAGGCACAATATATTCTGGAGGCTGCTTCCCTGCCAAGACTGCTTTGGAGGGACTGAGGCATCTTCCCAAATGAGTTCAGTTTGAGAGGTAGCAGTGCCTTCATCAAGCTGCAGCTGTCCCCACAGCTCTCCCCACAAACCAGTATAAGCCTTGCTCGTGGTTCTTGACCTGCTCACCCAAACCACACAGTCACAAATCCTCCTTTAGAGGAGCAAGGGGAATTTGCCTTTCTTGCATCTTTGAGCTAAAAGTGACACAGATTTCCAGGCTTTCTGCTCAATGCTTCCCACTTTGGGCTAAATTTCCTGTTTATCACTCCTCATTCTCTGTTCCCCTGAAACAACCATTTTCCCAGGCAGTGGCTGGATGAGCTGGCAAAGACAACCCTGTGCTTGCTCTCCTGCTGAGGTCCACAGGCAATCAATCACTGGAGTGTCTGCTTGCTGCTGACAGACAGAAAAGTGCCTCCTCTTTTCTGTTTTCAAATTATTTCAAGCAACAAAAACAGATACCCAAACCCAATCTCTGAATGCTACTCAAGCAGCAGAGTCAAGGCCTCCAGAGAGTGGAAGAGCAGCCCCTGAACTGGTGATGTGGGGGGAGTTGGGCTTGGGGCAACCTCACTGAAATGCCATGATGCATCAGCAAGGACGACCAGGAGGGCCCACTTGAGGAATGTGGGTCAGAAAAATCACTTAGCTGTTTTATAGAGACTTGACCATAGGAAAGAGAGTGTTACTTTATACATGACAAACCTGTGGGGAGAAAGATAAACAGCCTGTGGGAAAGGACTCTCTACAGCTCTGGGGTGTGGAGGGAGAGGAGAAGTGCAGGAACAAGAACATCTGAGAGCCAGCAGGTTTGCTAACATACCTTGCAGATATGAAAAAAATTAATGATAACAGGTATCATCTTGATAAAAGAGCTATGCTCTGGAAAAGTCTGAAGGCTTTTCACTGGAAAGACTCTAAAAGCGCCTAGGGAAGGTTTTTTGTACTTTGTTAAATTCTGTATGCATTGTTCTAGTTTTTGTTGAACTTTATGTTCCCTGTAGTTTAGAACATAAGCCCCAAAATTCTATAGTAACAGTTTGCCTTTATCCTAAAGAGAAAAATTGGTTCAAAAATTCTTTTCAAATATTCTAATTTTCTTTGAAGATTATTGAGTGACAACCTGAATAATTAATATGGACAGAAATGTCAATTGCATAAACACCGGATATGTATATTTTACAGGTGTGAATCCAATTGTAATAACTCATACAGGCTTCCCAGATCAAACAATTCATTCAAGTGAATGAAGAAGTTATTTTCTTTACCAAATGCTTTTTTAAAATTTCTTTTGACAAATAAAAAGTAAGCACATCAGTACACATAATTTGTTCTAAATAAATGTAGAAATCTACTTATTTTCTACGTCTTCAAGATATTAATTAGTGTCAGCTCCTGACATCTCATTCCAATTAATTTATTAATTTTTAAGCAAACAAAGGGAAAGGATTTATATGATACCTTGATATATAATTGATGAGCCCTGTATTACAGATGCTTTTGAGTCAAATAGTTGGACCAGCCTGACTGGAGTGTTTTTTAGTGAAATGTCACAAGAGCGTGTGCTGAGCTATTTATTGCCTGTCCACACTGGCCCTGAAGCAGCAGGTCAGGACAGGGATGCTCAGAGTTGCCAGCATGCTTGGCTTCATATGAAGAGAGAAGTTCAGGAGCTTGTCTAGGGATGGTTGCAGTCAAAAATTCTCTGTCCTTCCTGCATCTGAGCATATGAAGAGAGAACTGAGTGACCTGAAACATTTGCAATGTCACTGGCCAAAACTATAAAAGAAAGTATTTCTCAACTGGCAAATCTTGTTTTGATTTGTTTTTACGTAACATGGCAGAGAAGGATGGCCTAGAACAAAAAATAAGGTGACATTTCACAGAACCACAGAATATTCTGAGTTAGAGGGGACCCACAAGGATCATCAAGTCCCAATCTGAAGTGAATGACCCATGCAGGGATCAAACACACAACCAGTTGGTGTTATTAGCACCACACTATGACCAACTGAACTGCAAGATATCTATCTTCTGTGGAAATCAAGTCCATGACTGTGGATTCAAATTTCACTGAAGAGACCTTTAGACAGTACATTAGAAACATTTTCTTAACATCAGCAACCCCCTTTTCAATTTCTCTGCCAGTTCCTCTCCTAGGGAGACTGAAATTTAGCCACTATAACGCAACACAGAAATTCTCCCTCACAAATCAGGGTTTGTATTTGTTTGTACTTTGGCACTATTGTCAGTAGTCATACAGGGGAAAAGACACGTTTTCTTTTCCATGCACAGGATGCAACATGGGCTAAGGGCAGGCCTTTCATGGAGAAACAGATTCAAACTAAAATAAATGGGGTGAGGGAAAGTCAAGTAAGACACTCCACACCACTTAAGAGTTGGTCACTTTTCTTGGGTCAGGCGAAGAGGACATCAAGGGGATGAGAAAGCTCTACCTTAGCCCATTTGTCTCAGTTTGGTCTGACTAGCATAGTTTAAAGGAATTGCTCTGTATTAGCCGAGGGAAAACCCATTAAGGTCACAGGGAACAGGTGATTTCACAGTGTCATGGATCAGATCCACATTCATTAAGTTCCAGTGGTCTCCAATTGATCTTTCCAAGCCTTGTTTGCTTTCATCCTGGCCCCTAGCAGACAAAGTTGGTAGAAAGCCTCCTGTCATTACCCTTTTTTAAGACGACGTTGCATTTTTCTCATTCTCACGGGCAGAATAGAACATCTGCGAGTTGTTTGCACTAGTAGCAGCATAAAAATTGTGCATACATTTTTTCAAAAGCATAGGAACAAACTCCAGCAATGACTTGGCTTCTCATTCCCTGGATTCTCCTTCTGGCCCTTCTTGTAGATGGGTGTCACATCTGCCAGCCCCCAGCCAACTGGCGCCTCCCCAGTTAGCCAGGACTGCTGATACACGACTGAAAGTAGCTTGGTGAACTCTTCCAGCACAGGGAACCGTGCTGGCTTTCCATAGGAACAGGCACTGATACTGTAAATAGTGGAGCAAGAAACCTGCTCCCCTTGTAAGAGCAGACAGGGAAGTGATTTTTCTTTCTATGTGCTATCTGCCTCATTTTAGGATCCTATACATTCAATTCACCTGGAGCTGTTTTACTCCAGCAGTGGGTGTCACACCACTTGCCACGCAGCTGTTGTCAATTAATAACAACGGGATATTATAGTAAAATGAACAGCCTGTTAGTTCACATCCTGGTTTATTTTCACGCCTCGCTCTTTGGAAAACCAACAGGCAGCTGCACTGTGACTTTGAACTGGTCCCTATTCATTTCCTACTGGGGTGTGCTTGGTCACCAAAATGTATTATGCATGCACACCAGCTCATAGGAGCCTCGTTCTTGCTTCAAGCCTGTAGAAATAATACATTGGATCTGATGGCTATACAAATAGTAGTAATTATGCAGAAATCAGCCCATGTTCCCTTGGTAATGGCACCTCATTAATTTTGCTGAAACCTCCCTAAATTATAGCAATGAATTCTCCTGTCAGGTTTGGGTTTGGGTTTTTTTTTGTTTGTTTGTTTTTCCCTTTCATAAGCAAATTGTGCCATAGAAAAATAAGAAGGGGACATTTCTGCTGGTTTGCAATGGATAGATTTCCCATCAGATAAAACAGCAGTGGTGAAAATAAGAGTTGTGATGTCTAGTACACACTAAAACTGTGCTTGCTAACTGCTGTAGAGAAAGTATTACTTTGACAAAAAAAAAATCAAGAATTAGTTCCAGAAGTGGCAGAGCCCAGTTTCCAATGGATTTCTGTAGGCAGTTGAATTGCTATGAAGGTGAAGCATGAGCTCACCATGTCAGTAAACACGACAGAATACAACAGGGAGAAAGTAATAACATAAATTTTGACAAAAACTGCTATGAACTATTTGGGGTATTTTTAATTAGTAGTAGTTAATGACAGATAATCTCCTTAGGAGACAACCTTTAACAGAGAAGAGGACTTTTTGCTTGACCCTGTGCACTGTGCAGCCACGAAACACAACTCACAAGAGGCCTTGAAGACAGACAGGGAATCCCTTGACTCTTCACACGGATCCCTGGCACACAGTACAATCTGAGTTCGAGTTGGAGTAACAAGGTGAGCGAAAATGCAGTGTCCTTGAGACCTTCAGGAATCTGGCAAATCTGTTTAAAACTAAACAGCAAGTTTGAAAATAATTGCGAAGGGAGCTGATGGTGGACATATCTCTGCAGCAAAAGAGATTAAGCTCAGGTTTTTCAGGAACCAGACTAATTTAGAGATACACATTCATAATTGTTACCTTTCACATCAAGTTTTCTTCACATTTTGTCACCCTGTCCTGCTGATGGAGTGGGTTGGTGGGTATGTGGCACCCAGCCAAAGTGAGCCCAACACATTCACTTCCATGTTTACTCTTTTTCAAAAGTCCTTCTCTGGCTGTCTACTCTGATAGTATCCATATCCAATACCCCTTATTTTCTGTCTCTTCTGCTGAGGTGTTTATTATGTAAATACATTATCACCCATGTTTTTGTTAAGCTTTAGTTTTTGATTTGCTTCCTTTTAATTCGCCAGTTGTGCTACTTAATCATTTTATTTTGCTTTGCCTTTCAAAGTCCATATTCAGTCTTTACAAGTGCAACACATTCATTTAATTCTTGAGGCACACATAGTACTTCCAACAAATGCAACAATAGTCTTTCCTGTAACAAGCTTACAGCTCAAATGATAGATGAAAGAAGAAGCCTGAGCTGGGGGTAATCATAGAATGGCAAGACTTTCACAGTATACACTTGAGAATGAATTGACCACAGGATGTATATAGATCATCACAGCCTTGATGGCATGTAACCGTGTAATCAGTGTCTGATAATGGCTTCAAGATATCAAAGAAATGAGGTTTAAAACAACTTTCTTGTTAGAGTTGTGGGAACAACAAAATAAGTCATCTTTAAGCTGGAGCCTGATGTGTTTCTGAAAAGGGCTGTGAGATGATGCTGCCTGCAGCAGTAGGACAGTGGATTGGTTTTTTAATTTTACTTTTTTTTCACAGTAATTTTTGTATTTGCTTTCTGTGAATAGGGAGGGAAGGGAGCTTTTTACAGTGTGAGCTTACAGAAGGTGAATGTCAAAGCTGCATGCTTTGAGACAGCAGTCAAGGCACAGCACCTTGGGAATGGATGAAAAAGTGCCAGCACAAGATCTATCAAGAAAGAAGGGTCATTAAAGGCTTTTCTAATACCTTGCCCACCTGCACCTGTGGTATCTCCTGTCCAGGCCTAAGAGGTGAAAGCATTTGGTTTATTGCACAAGAGATGGACATTGTGCATTAGACTGATCTCAGTAGATCACAGACTAACCCAGTGACAGCTGTCAGTCTGCCTGCAGAGCAGACAGCACCTGGCACTGCTAACTTGCCAAACCACATTAAAATAAAACGTAAACTATTTTCCAAGTTAACAGTTGTTCTAACTTTTAGAGAGCAAATAAAAGCCGGGAGGAGAAGGAGGGTGGTCTGCAGGTCTGCAGAAAGAGAAGCAGGGGCACATGGCCAGAAAATGATCTCAAAATTGACTGTGATCTGCTTTTGAAAAATAGTTTCTACTCCATCTGCACTAGTATATTTGATGATAAATGATACTGCTGGTAGAATGGCTAGACATCTTAAGAGAAAATTAAAGGGTTTATTTGATTATATGGGGATAAAGCATTTGTGCAGGCAAAGCATAATTAAATACCACACTCTCTACATCCCTCAGAATGTTTCTGCAAGGTTAAGATATTTTCTTTTTCCCTCCCTTGTGCACTGATTGCATTTCGCCTACACACATGCGCACACACACACACACACACACACACACACACACACAGTCTGTCAGCTTGCTGAATTTGCCACTTTTCTCCTGATTTGAAATAGTCTTTTCTTACTGGAAAAATATTTTGTAGCACTGCTGATGGCTTTTCAAATACTGGTAGTATTCAGGGAACAATGACAGGGAATGGCTTATTCATCCTGTGTGTTTCTGTGACTGATCATACCTAGAGACTGAATCCTGTTTGAAATACAGATGTGTCTCCTGACTGTTTGCCTAGAAAAACAGATATCTGAATGACAAAGGCTGAAAGGGAAACTGTGGTATAACTGTAGTCTTTAAATTTTTTATTGGATTTTAAGTGGGAAAAATTTTTCTGCAGTGCCACATGGCAGGGAAGTCCAGGAGTTTCTGCCCAGCATCTGCTTGATGGCTTCAGAGCCCCAGGTCCCAGGAGCCAGACTGTATGGACGCTGCTTTCTCCCTGTTTTCTGCCATACCTGCGTGACTGCTGAAACTTTGACATGGCCAAGGGCACCTGCTGTTTCTGCAATCTCTGTCTATCACCCTGTCCACGCCTACCCAGGGAAGCTTGTCAGCTTATTACACTATCCAGAGGGGGGCAAGGATGGCCTTTGGTCAGCACCCAGCATGCAGGGATCTTTCTCTGGGCAAGCACTCCCGAGCACTACAGCAACACAAACATATTGACAAAACAGTATTTGAAATAGAAACAGGATTCTGCCACAAATGCTCTCCAGAGCTCCTTTCCCCTCTGGTGTTGTGAGGAGTCTCAGCTCTCTCTGTGCACCACCTTCACCAAATGTCTTTCACAGCACACTCGGGTTCTGGGTAATTTCAAGAGTTTCAAGTGCATTTCTCCTATGTTTTGAATGCAGACATAAATAGTAACATCTCCTCCTTGATTTTCTTGAAGAGTTTTGTTAGTGCATTTCATAGTGATTTGACTTGCTCTCTATTTCATATTTCTGGGTATCTTTCTGGCAAGAAAGATGTCTTTTCCCTCATGAGAGAATGGAGAGTGTTTACTCGTCAGCTCTTTTGATCTGCTTCACCTTTTTCCATCTCTTTCAGAATAAGCCACTGATATGAGGGTTGGGAAATACAGGACATTAAACTTTCTGAAACAAGGCAGGAGCAAAAAAAATCTGCAGTGTGATTGTTCTAGCATGGGTTGACACAACACTTGTACCACATCTTGGTGATGGAATGAAAGGATTCAACAGTTATCACTGCTGAGGCCCTCAAAGGCACTCCTCACTCAAATCTGGAGTTGGCATCCACAACCTGTTTCCCCGAAAACCACCGGTGGTTAAATGCATGGCAAACTGTAACATATGAGAAAAAGTACTAAAAATCCCTTATGTAGGGATATAACAATCCAAATTCCCTGAAGGGAGGGAGAAATGGGGTCAAATGCAGCACGGATGAGGAAACAAGAGGACCAGATGGGACAGCCCCCCTTGCCAGCAAGACGTGATCAGTGAAAGGGTCTCTGGGACAGAGGTGCAACACCATTGACCTGGGCATCAAACAGCACCTTGCTGTTGGGCACATATTTTGGCAGTTCTGTGGGGAGCTTTTGTCCTGAAAACTGCTTACTCATTGCTTCATGTCTGGAGTAAAAGCAGAGAGCCTGAGGGAAGTTTCATCCTCACAGGTTCAAAGACCTTCACATAAAACACAACTGAAGGTGCCATCGAACAAAGTTCTTCTTGTCCAGCTTTTGTCTGGTGATCCAGCTTCCTTCTTGCCACTCCAGGCCCCACTTCATTTCAGTCACCTGGGATAGATAATGCATTATTCCTTCATGTTCATATACAGACAATGGCTCAGAAGGTGTAGTAACTGTAATAGCTTAGATTTGGTTCCAGCCCAGCTTTGTCTGAAAAATAATTATGGTTTCAGATCAAGCCAAGCTTAGATTTTGTCCTGAGTACGGACTTCAGACTGATCTAAGGTACATGTAAGCTCTTTGTAGGGCTGGTTTTGAACTTTCCAATAAGCAAAAGGCCTCTTTGCATACAGCCCCATGTCACTGCATCTGCCTTGATTGGAACTGAAATGATCACTTATCTCTTGAAACTAAAACATATTTTTTTCTTCTTAAACTTAAAAATGATGGATAAAAGAGTCTGTTGATAGCTGCTGTTAGGCAAGAAGAGACCAAAATATGCTAAAACAGAGTTTCTTTAGCAGTCTGCCAGAGCCTTCAAATATTTTTCACCTCGTAAAAATTTAGGATAGTGGCAAAGACTGATTCACATTGTTACTCTAGATAATTAAGGATTTTTTGTAATTTTGCCATTTTTTGGAAGTATCTTAAACCATATATACTTCACTGTAGTTCTAACATCTGTCATTTCCTTGGGAATACTTCACTTGTCAGAAATTAAAATGCATTACTACTAATGAGATAATCTGATTTCAGATTGTCATTTCCAATTCTAAATATAAAAGTAATTACCAGAACATATGACCCCAACTGAACAATTTTATCATCATCCCACAAGTAACATCAGTACTTTTGTTTTTTCTTGTAAAAGAAAAGCCTTTACCATAACAACACCCTTATAGTCAAGGGGAAGACATTACATACATACATACAAAGGAATGAAATAATTGCATCAATGATTTCACAATATTTTCTATAAAAAAAGAGAGAAAAATAAATACCAAAGGACAGTTATTTAAGTTCTTATGTGCAGTCATATAAGACAGCTTTTGAGTTGGTTTCCAAATGCATGGAAAAAATGCCTAAAAGCAGAGTCTCTGAAAACTGAGTCTCAGCTTAGTCTCTGAAAACTGCAGCAACAGCAGGCAATGTTTGTGCTAGTTGTAAATCTCAATAAATGAAATGTCATTTCTTTTCATCATACCAATATCTCACTTTACAAACTACACTGCTATTCATGAGACACCTTTTAAAATACAAGCAGCAGATTCATGAACAAGCTGGATTTCAGGGATAATTTTGCCATATACAAACCTCAAATCCGCCTCCTGCAGTGCTTTTCCTTTTTTAACAGACCTCTTGCAGTAGGCAAAAGCTTTTGTTGGCATTATCATCCATCTATTTGGCCCTCTCAACATTGTATGCTCTATATTGGATATCCGGTATTTGATATAGAATATAAGATGTCTCAGAAGGGAGTCAGCAAGTAAGCAGATATTTATAGACTCTCCCTTTATGTAGCACATGTAGTTGGAATTATCTAAATAATTGCTGCATTTATTCAACCTGTTCCTATTCTGTAATTTAATTCCTCTGCACATCTATACCTTGTAACACTCCTCTGTATAGCCCCATCAATGTTTTACAAGTTGTTTTTAGATGAGTATTAATAAGTATATTGATAATGGTGATTAAATAAGTAAGAATATTTCTTCACTACTTAGTACTCAGTACTGAGAAACTGTATTTTGAACATTTATTCTATTTATTCTGGTTTATTCTAATTGGAAAATATTTCAGAATAAAGTACTCTACTAGATGTCTGATTAGATTAATATTTAGACAGACACTATGTCCCCTTTTCCAATTTCATGCCCATTTGAAAGACAAGAGAAGTTGGTGAATTTTTTCCCAAATTCTTCTTTTTCTGAGGATAAGACCATGTGAGATTAAGAGAGAAAGTATTTTCTTGGATCATCTGATCTAGTTCTCTGTTAGCTCTGTTATGTCACACACATTTTTCCATAAAGAGACAAGTATCTAAGTTTATTTTTCACTCATATCAGTGATCATCTACTGGTTAGGAACATTGGGCTCATTTCCACTTGGAAATTATTTTTGTCCTTGTTTATTTCCATTTAGTCTTGTATCAGCATTTAGGTCAGTTAAACACAGTGAGGTCATTTGGTTAGCTGCCAGAAAATGAGGTTTCCTTTCTCCTCTCCTTCTTACCCTTGTTCTTACTCCTCTTCAGAAGGACAGATCACCTCAGCTGTGTTTTGGGAGGGACCTTACCAGTGGTTCATGGAGGGAAAATGAGACTTTTCCAGTGTCTGCTGAAGGTACTCTGCTTGATCAGCCACAGGCCCCATGCTGGCCTTCCCACTGTTGTATCTCAGCCAGCTCCTCCTGCAGCTGCTTAGGATAACAAAGTCTTGTTCCTTCTTCCTTTGTTTCCAGCTGATGAACTCAGCTCACAGACAGAATTTTAGCTACTGAGCGACCTTGTAATTTTGACTTTTATAATGTCATTATTTCTTTATTATGTCAAGATTGAAAGTAATCCTTTTTTTCCTGTACTCTTCCTCCCTCCCAGCTGTTACCACCAAGAACACGTCAGCATGTTTCTACTTTTTCTGCCAAACTCTAAGATATTTCTCCATCCCATATCCAGTACCCAAGGAATTCAGTTCTTTTTTCTACTACTGATTATTTCCCCTCACCCCTTGCATTTTGCTCATCGGACATTTCCTTTAGTTATCATATACAAATTAACACAAAAAACTCCAGCCCTATTAATCATTTCCAGTGAGGAAATGTTTGACCTAAGTCCAGGCAGATTTAAGCTATTTCACTCCCCTCTTATCAAAAATTAATTGAATCATGAGGGATAAGTATTAAGTCAGACTGACAAAATCTACGGTCAGGAGATGACAAATCTACGTTGTGTTTTACACCATTCCCCATCTAGTTCCTTGCCTTTAATTATTCTTTTAGAATTATGGGATGAATATTGCCTAAGTTTCTAATTTGACTGCTTTCGACATTTTAAATTCAATTTTTTATGGGAATTAGCATATTTTATCATCAAGTTAAGAATTACTGGGTTCGCTTGCAAACACAATAATGTTTAATTATTTGTAAGGCTTTCTGTGATGGAATATGTCTATTTGAGCACCTATTCTGCTGAATAAATGTCTTATTTGCTTTAAAATACATTACAAATTCTAAATGAGTGACATTTTTCCGCTGTCATAACCTTCTTGATTTTCAAATTGTCTTTTGTTATTGTTGATCTGCTCTTTCATTTTTATCTGATCTGTCTAAAGAATGCCTGCCTCTCTATACAGAGCAATATACAAAGAAAATCCAGGAAAATTGTGCCTCCCTGTTTTTTCCATGGTTCTTCATTCTACATCTGAGAAGGGAGTTTCCTCATTCATATTGCGATTCTTAAAATGTTTTTAAATTGGAGAAGTACTCAGATATTAATCTACTCAAATGTGTTCACACAAGCAAGCACAGATATTAACACTAGGGGAAAAAAGCAGCCAAAGATATGTGTGAATTAATTGTGAATCACACAGTACAATAGTTTTTTTACAACTAGCACAAAAAGCCTTTCTTACTGCCATTCTTACAAGTGTCTCTATAATCACCTGAAGCGTTTAGCTTCACATTCACAGAACTAGAGGATTTGACTCATTTGCTAGATTTAAGGGAAATAAGACATACAAAGGAAGAAGCTGGAGGTTTTCAAGACAAGATGTTGCCAGGGTTACAGGAATTTGCTCATGCAATTCTCTCCACCCCACTTGAACTGTTCCAGAACTGCTTCATGTGCCTGCACACTGAAGTAAGTGCATACACTAAGGTCTTGAGAATATCATTTCTAGACGAGGAAAATTACAAGATGCTGTGTTCAACACTTTTTTCAGCTCATTTTGACCCTTACTCCTTATCAAATCAAATATTCTAAGTTAAAAAAAAAAAAAAAGGAAAATTAAAAAAAAATAATAAGAAAGAAAAAGAAAGAAAGAAAGAAAGAAAGAAAGAAAGAAAGAAAGAAAGAAAGAAAGAAAGAAAGAAAGAAAGAAAGAAAGAAAGAAAAGAAAGAAAGAAGAAGAAAGAAAGAAAGAAAGAAAGAAAGAAAGAAAGAAAGAAAGAAAGAAAGAAAGAAAGAAGAAAGAAAGAAAGAAGAAAGAAAGAAAAGAAAGAAAAGAAAGAAAGAAAGAAAGAAGAAAGAAAAGAAAGAAAGAAAGAAAGAAAGAAAGAAAGAAAGAAAGAAAGAAAGAAAGAAAGAAAGAAAGAAAGAAAGAAAGAAAAGAAAGAAAAGAAAGGAAAAATAGAAAAGAAGTGATCTTGGTTTGAGGGAGTATCAGGTTGTCAAGATGTTTTGGTACTATTTCCAGAATGGTATAATTTGAGCAGGGTCTTAATATTTCATACTGGACTTCATGGTAGTACTTTAGAGTTGCAGAAAAATAAATCTACTTTTTAAGTGCGTATTCATTCATATTTCACTTTATCAGTACCCAATCAAAATAAAATATTTGTTATAAAACTGTAAAACTCCTTTAGAGTAAGACAAATGTTAAGATTTAAACCATGTGGTGCCTCCCTGGCCCTGCTCGGGCTTACACCACATGCCCTGTGGCATCCCTTGCCATTCAGCATCCTGGTCATTGTCACAGCTCAGTCCTGCCTGCCCCTGTGTCTTGTGTGAACCTCAAACTCACACTGCAGCAGTTTCTCTGCTGCTGCTGCCAGATGGATTCCGGACATGACTCACTATCTTGCTTCCTCTGGGACTGTTGGTGGATCCTGCCACTGTCACCAACCTACCCATACTCAGACCCTGTGGGATTAATGCCCATTGCAGAGGGCAAACTAAACCTGAGCTCCAAAGGCACCAAGGGATCACAATTCTGTGCAAAGAAAGCCCAAGTCCTGTAGGAGCTCTGATAAGAATGAATCTTCCTCTCTCTTTCGTTCTTCTAGGCATTCTCAATTTCCAGACTGTGGATCAGTCCAACTCAGCACAGTCTCTTGGGAGCCTGACACAGCTTTTCTGTCGGACTGTCCTTCAAGCAAGAAGAGTTATGGGAGTATATGCTGTAGTTAACCTTGCAAGCCAGTGGAGAGGCTTAATCTACCTGGGAAGGTGCTTCTCTTGCCATTTTTCAACCACCACACCATAGCAGCTACTAATGCCTCTGAGCTTCCCTGGGCATCTACAGGGTCCAGGAGAAGCCAGCAGTATGTGAAGCTTGATTTCATCTCAGAAACATCCAAGTAGGTCTCTGGATGTTGATTGCTGTGGATCTTAGCACACCACAGGGTGTAAGAAACTAAGCTCAGTTTCCATGGGTGCCCCATAAAGCATCCCTTTCCTCAGACTGTACTTCTAGTTCTAGTCTTGGCTTTGTTTTTCATGGCCAGCCACTAATTATCCCATTGGTTGATGGAGAAAGCTGTGAGGATAGGTTGCTTTTGGCATCAAACAACTTTTTAAACAAAATCTGCATTAAGGAAAGCCGGAGATGTGGTATGTCTGAGGCCCATGTGGACAGAACCAAAAGACCTGTTAGGCCCACTACTAGGGTTGAGACCAGAACAATCTCATGTGCTGTGTTTTCATTATGAAAATGCACCTCAGCAAAGGGCTAATATTACTTAAGCATGTCTTACCTGAGTTTTTGTGAGAGCACTTAGTGCACTCCCAGCAAACCTTAAGTTTGGAAGGACTCATGCAGAAAGGGGCAGAAACGGGTTCAGCCTGGTACAGGCACTCTGTCATTGTGACTGTATTGTGGTGTTACACAAATGCAATGCCAGCTGTTCAGGCACGTACATCCAAATGAAATGCAGGGTTCAGAACAGAGGTGTTACGCCTTGCCTTGCCTTGCATCATGGCATACAGCCCAGCCCAGCCCAGATGCCTTTTGCACAGCCTGGCCCAGAGCCTCTGGATTCCTGACTCCACAAGCAGCTCCTAGTGCTCAGCGGCAGAGCAGAAGGGCAGAACGGGAGCTGTGAATTCACCACCTGCCTCTAAAGGCAGCTCTCCTGGTTCCCAGTCCTGCCTTATTATGGAGCAGGGTTCCTGTAGGGCATAGAGGAGGGTTTCTGCATCCCTGGAGGAGGAGGAGAAGATGAGGTCAAAGATAATGCTGGAGTGAAGAGCTGGGGCGGGAGAACTCATTGTATGACCTTGAATGGCAGTGTTCACTGTGGAGACACACCACAGGCTTGTCACCTCTCCTTTGTTCCTGTTCCAGCTGAGCACTCAATGTTCCAATTCTCTCCTAATCAGCATCACCCTTTGTGAGCAACACAGAAAGTTTCCCATTTTCTAGATACATCAAAATAATGCCTTGCTTTAATCTCCTTCCTGTAGAGAAACATAGGGAGAAAGACCTTCCATCTCTGTCCCTATACTAAAAGCCATTTAGTGCAGCGTTATTGACAATACTCAGAAAAAAATCTAGCTCTCTGCCTTCAGAACTGAAAAACAGGACAATCAGGAGTAGCATAAAATCTATGCTGTCACCACTTTAAAAGCCCTTTAACAGACAGCTCTTAAACACAGCATCGGAAGAGAGGCACGTCCAGGCAGAGAATGACTTAAGATGGCAGTGTGACAAGGTTACAAACCCAGGCCCCTCCATCTCATTTAGCTTATCTCCATAGCCTTAGACTCACTAAGTAACTGCAAACACTCACTGAAGACAGATTGTCTTCTTGAAATGAGGGTCTGGTACTGTGTGACACTTAGTACTAGTGGAACCATAGCTAAAATAACCCAGCTGGACAGAGAAAATGTATGTCTGCTAGACAATAAATATATTTTTGCAAGCATTTCCTATTGGAAGTCTTGAAAATCATGCAATATGGTTAGGTTACTTAAATGCTTATTTACTTTATCTACTGAAGAGAGAACTTCAGTTATAAAAGGACAGTATCAGTTTCTGTGAACTTTATTCCATGGTCTGATGCTCTTTGGGGCAGCATAAAAGAACCTGCGCACAAAACAAGAAAACAGACAAGTAAGCAGTGATCCTTACAAATGGCATAGCCACTTATTCTAATTAACTGAATTTAATTACTGGAGTCAGACAAATTGTCTTTCTACAACCAGCCAACAAAATCAATACCAAGGATTAGTCATAACAAATTTAGTAGTGCTGCCTGTTAGAAAAGTGGCTGGACATTTCTTATTAGAAGACCTGATTTTGAGGTAAATATTCCTTGCACAGGTTCATGTGTCTGAACTGAAATTGTCCACATGATATCTGATTTTGACTAATTTTTCCAGAAAATTTTAGCAAAAAGAGTATAGCCATTTCTAAGAATCAAAGCTGTGAATAGGACACTGCTTAGCCATGTAACTTTCCAGGACAATTATTCCCACCTTCTTACCCTTTGCTTCAGAGGGGGTACTTAAAATGCAGTAGAAAGTGGAAGCTGGCATCAGGAACTGTAACTGTGCTTCCCATTGGGTTCAGCTAAACTCAGCTAAGCTTCACAGTCCTCAGACACTCCACAGATGCTCTGAAGTGTTTGACAGCTGAAATGCCGAGAGGTGCAGCCCTCCCTGAGGACAGTGCACCCACTTCCCTCACTGACGCAATCCAGAAAACCTCTCAACATGCAGGAGCACTGGGAAACTCCCTGGACAGCTGCTGGGAGTCATTTGGGACCTACCTGGGATAAACAAAGAATTTGTACTTAATTGTACCTTAGGTGGCACTCAAGCAACCCAAGGGAGGGACCAGCTCTTTATGAATAAGGGATGCAAATCAAAATAACAAGAAATGAAAACACTGGCCAGGTACAGCAGATTCAGACCTAAGCCAGGGACAGGAAGAAGAGGAGGCAGGGGCAGAGGAGCCAAAGCACCAAAAGTTCAGGAACTGGGCCCACAGGAACCTCATGAGGTTAAACAGGGCCAAGCGCAAGGTGCTGCACCTGGGTCAGGGCAATCACAAGTATCCAAAGAAAAGCTGTATATGAGTCGGCAAAGTGCACTTGCAGCCCAGAAAGCCACATGTAGGCTGGGCTGCATCAAGAACAGTGTGGCCAGCAGGGCCAGGCAGGGGCTCCTGCCCTCTACTCTGTGCTCATGGGAGAGCAAGACTGCATCCAGCCAGGGGCCCCTGGCATAGAAGGACATCAGCTTGCCAGAGTGAGTCCAGAGGAGACCATGAAAACAGTCAGAGGGCAGCAGCACCTCTCCCATGAAGATAGGTTGAGAGAGTTGGAGTTGTTCAGCCTGGAGAGAAGGCTCTGGGGTGATATTATAGAATTTTCCTAAAGGGAAAGGTACCTATAGGGGGCTACAAGAGAGAGGGGGAGGAACCTTTTACAAGGATGTGTAATGATGGGACAAGGAGTAATGGCTTTAAACTGAGTGATGGTAGCTTTTGATTAGATATTAGGAAGAAATCCTTGACTGTAAAAGTGATGAGGCACTGGAGCAGGTTGGCCAGAGAGAAGGTGGATGCCCCATCCCTGGAAATATTCAAGGTCAGGCTGAACAGGGCACTGAGCTACATGGTTGAGTTAAAGATGTCCTTGCTCACTGCAGAGGGGTTTGGTCTAGATGACCTTTAAAGGTCCCTCTTAACGCAAACCATTCTATGATTTTATCTGGAGACAAGCACCAAGGCTCTCGTAGCCTCCATATTCTGTGGAGGCTCTCACACGTCAGTGTCCTCTTCAAGGTGGTTTCCATGTTGACAAAATTCCCTCAGTGAAAGCCAGACAAACTTCAATGAAATCCAAGAGGTTCCTCAGTGCAATGAGGAACTCCAGGACAAGGGGAAGAGCAGGGACTGGAAGGAAGCACGTCACTAGGCAGGAGAAAATACTGCTGTGAGTCACAGAAAAAAAAAGATTAATATTTCTTATAAAAGCAGAATTCTAATCAATACATATTAAAATGTCAGTAAGGCAAAATAAACTCATTAATTTTATTAATCCTCTTCTCTTCTAGCAGGTGTGCTGATTATTCCTGGCCCACAACAGAAGAGGCAACCAAGCTTTATTCAACCAGGAAACAAAGTTATCAATAACCCTGTCACCACTATGCCTAAGGGAATTCTCTCCTAACCCATTTAAGTCCAAGGGAGCTAAGGAGCAGCTGTCAGAACAGACCTTGATGATCTTTCTAATAATCTTTCCAGGCCACTGGGGAAGAAATAAAATTGAACATTTTATTATCTGACTTGCTGTGGCTTTGAGCTTTTTTTTGTTTGTTTGTTTGTTTTTCATTTCTTATTTGAGAAATCCAGCCTTTCTACTGACTGTCTTCAAAATCTTTCTACTCATTTATTTGGCTGGGGTCTTCAGAGGGAAATATAACCATGATCATACATGTCTACAGAAATTACTGTTGAACCATTTTTTATCACTTCCCTGCTGGAGAGGAACACTTGTCCATCCCAATGAGGAGAACTGATTTGAGTTATTCTTAATCCTGTACCAGCTGTTATGTTGATTTAATATTCACTAGAAGACAATTTAACCTACTCTTGCTTACTTTACCCGAGGTGGACATAAACACCTCATATTTGCTCCACCTGGGGAGCAGTCACTTCTGAAATCATCACAGGTATTCCAGCAGGAGTGATTTGTCTTCAGCCTCATGTTGTGCAAATTCTTAGCACAAGTTTGTCTCCCAGAGCATCTGTTTGCTTCCAAAATTTAGTCCTAGAAATTAAAAAAAAAAAAAAAAAAAAAAAAAAAAGAGGAGAGAGAGGCAGAAAAAAATGAGAAAAATGACAAGAACACAACAGGTGCTGCTGTAATTCTGTAATTCAGTAGTTGTCAAACACTTGGGCTAGAAATACAAACACTGAGAGATGAACAAAGTAATCTACAGTCTTTATTCATGCTAAGGTTCCCTGTAATATCTGCCTGTTATGGGAGAAGGAAGGCCAGCTTATTTTCTGTGTCTCTTCTCCTGTGAATCTGAATTCTGAAAATGCATGAAAAAACCCCCAGCAAAATCAATTCAAACATGAATTAAGTCATGCTTTGTAAAAAAAGTGACATAAATTTGCATGGACAAAAAGGCCATACACATGGAAAGCATTAGAATGCAGCACACAGACAGGCAACTCTCTCTCTCAGTTTCATCTCAAAACAATTTAGCTTCAGTGTTCTTAAAAAGCAGGTGTCATTGTACAATACTGAATCAGACATGCAGAGCTGTGACTGATAAGAGAAGCTCAGCCAGCAGTCCATCCTGGCATTCCTGCTATTTTGCTTCATCAGACAGAGCCCCTGATGTGTCTGCTCCCTGTCTAAAGCAGACATGAAGGCAGGTGTTGTCAGTACTACTCCATCTCCCTTCAGCTTCGCTCTCTGCACTGGTGGGAAAGGAGCCATGAAACAACACACACACTTCATTCTTAGAATCTCAATTCATTCTTCACAAAATAGGTTGAAAATCTGAAATCTTGTTTCAATCTATGCTAGCTGTCAGATAACCTGATTTTTTCAGGGCAGGTTTTTAGCTGACTCACATCTTGGGGAAAAGCCGTGGTGCAAGGACTGTTTCACAGCCACCTTGAGAAAACTGCTGCTATGGTTTCAGATACAGCAAAGGACTAATCCCATTTCAGACAAGTATAAGGAGAGGGAGGTGAGAAAAGAAACCCACTTTCCTCTGTTCATCTCAAATTGCAGCATTTAAGGTGCCAGTAGTGCACTGGTCAAGTCTGGCTGAGAGCTCCCCATGTAAATTGTTCCATGGCAAAGAAGGAAACTCAGGAGATAAAAGCCCAGGCAGGCATCACACCTGTGATTCTCTTCCCTTGGTAAGCACATCTGGATTTAAGGACTTTAAGGTTACCTTAAGGAAGTTACAGCAAGAAGTGTGAATAATATTTTTCCCTACACTAGTTCATTTTAGATTTGCTTCCAATTTTTTTTATTTGGAGCATTGTTATAACACTTTGATACAAGAAAATAATCACTGATGGGCTAGTAATTATCCGTTAACAGAGATCACAAGAAGAAAAGAAAGATATAATAAAACCGGCTGTTGCATAGCCCATTAGCTTGATGTCTTCAAATTCTCCTCACCTTTCATCTTTTTATGTTAGTTACTGCTACTCATCTCTTTGTGGCCTCTTGTGGCTCCTGATCCCTTCCATCCAAAAGGCGTATATTATACCTTGGAATAATGTCAGGCTTTTCCAAATGAACAATTGTCAAAAAAAAAAAAAAAAAAAAAATCTCCTATTCATGTAAGAATCAAATAGGGAATATTTTTGTTTTCATACAAAGTGTCTTCCTGGTCTTATTCCAACATGTATTTGTTGTCATCCTTGTAGAAATAAAAAATGCAGCTGTTCATTATAAGAACATGAAGCTTTAGCAGAAAAAAGCCTCATGGGGCTCATATGTCTCTGTTCCCTCTAGTCCTAATCTCTTCCTTTCATCCTTGGGATGAGAATACAGACAATGCGGTTGTTTGAAGGACACTGGAAGCTTATCTTTTCCAACCCCAGGTGGCTAAAATGCTCCCCAGTTAATGCCATAAGGAGTCCTTCCTTGCAGCTCTCTTGATGCTTGACTCTCTCCATAGGACTGGTTTGCTGGTTTCAGGACAGACCTGTGCACTCTGTGCCCCACCCCAAAAGCCACCAAATGAAACCAGAACAAGGATTTGGATATTTAAACAGCACATGCTCTCTAACCCTGAGGCCTGTGAATAATGATGAAGTTTACATGTCAAAGCTCTCATAGCCTTATACATTTGTCATCATGAGCTATTTCACTTTGATAAATTGCATTAATGTTTCTGGGTCTCTCATGGCCAAAGCCAGCCTTGATCTAAAGACCCACCAGTTTTGGTGACACTCATGCCCAGATTTTCACAGTGTGCTAAAATCTTTGTAATATCTGGTTCCATTTATATTGAAGAGGAGATCTGGCCTCTTAATGGGTGTATCATAGTGAGACTAGGGAAAGTCTAATGAAATCCATGCTGGGATATTTCATTATCTTGCAGGCAATAAAGACATCAAAACAAAGCCATTCATTATCTTTCCTATTAGGGAAGAAAACAAGTGATCTATATAATTTAGATTATCTCATTGTCCTCCCTGTTCAAAAATGATAGCAGCATAATGAACATTAAAAAAGGCAATGTATATTATTCACTTGTTTCTTTCCACAGTAAGAAAGCGGTGCCTTAGAAGGAAGAATAAGCTTGAGGGCTCAGCTGCATAAAAATTGCCTATTTTACAGCTCATTGCATTGTTAAGTAACATTATAGTGTAATTTGGCCTTTGGGTTATAGTTTTACATAGGGTAGACTAGCACTTGCAAATTTTTTTTTTAATATTCTTTTCCCCAAAATATGTTACACATAACCAAATTCAATATTTGGATTTTCATATCTGCACTAAGTGGAAATGACTATGAGCATACATGACAATAGGCTGCTTCTGCTCTCCAAAACATAATTTTTTCTAAAGTGATATATTAAACACTTCAGAATTGTTCATCTCTACTGTCTATCTTTTTAAAACAGATTATAGGGTTTTTATGATAGAGCTCTGTCACACTGACATGCCATAAGGCTGTGATTGTAGTAAGAGATTTGGGATGTTAAAAAAGTACAATTATTATAATAATTTTTGTCCTGTTTTCATAAGAAAATATTATTTCCATGACTGTAGCATTTTATCCTGTCCCTTCCTCAGTCTATCAGTTCTCACAACTTTCAGGAAATTTTCAAACAAGTGCAACAAAGAAACACGGGTGTAAGAAGTGTTGACTTTGTCCAAACTTAATGGAAATAGGCTAGAAATACCTAGGTAAAAGGCAGCTATTATTGCCAAAAGACACCAGAGAGCTGGGCAAATGCATTGGCTGTACTGCTACCAAAGCAAGCCTTGGTAGGAGCACTTCTGGCCTGAAGTCACAGGCAACTGCTCTGGGGCTCACCCCTCCTCTCTGATGGCAATGAGAATGCTCAAAAAGGGCATTTGGTGTGCTCCAAAGCACGCATCTTCCACAGCTGTCGGAACACTGGGGACAAATGAAAATAACACCTCAGCTGCAGAATCGCCATTGGTGGCATGGGAGACACTCAGTATAGACACCCTGTTTGACGAAGATCACACCAGAAGCAGACCAAGGCAACTGTGGAGTAGGTTTAGCCAGAGTTTGAATCCAACAAGGCTAGAATTTTACATCTAGGGAATGTCTTTTCAGAGGTCCCATTTTTTTTTTTTCAATTAAGCCTAAATGAGATTCTAGTCTCCTTGGCTGAGGGAAATAAACTGAAGCCAAAATATGTTGCTTAGAGGCAGTGACCAAAATCAGATGAAAATTCAGAAGAATGTGTCATTATATTGCCCATTTCTAGATGACTAAAGAAAACAGCATATAAAAGAGCAGAATCATATATTTTACTTTCAGACAGCATTCTCCTACAAATAAATATCAAAATCTCCAGCTGGTAGTAAGGACAACCAGACTGTGTGAAAGCAAAAACATTCCAGGTCCCCCCTAATAAGAAATAGCCCTACAAAGAATATGACCAGCATGCATATTTTTAAAAAAAACTCACTTGCAATAAGACTTTTTATTTAGTAGAAGAAATTAAAACTCGGAACCAAATAGTGGCATTTCATCTCAGAAGGGGAGGGGAAATTCTGAATTATGTTCTGGAATCCAATTGTTAATAAAGAAATGCATTATTAAATAATTATTAATTCAGACAACTAAAATAGTTATCCTGTGGTGGCACCTCAGTCCTGTGTTACAGATTCACTGCAATATACAAATCTTTAATTGTAAGCTGGCAGTAGAAGGTCCTTTGTGGTAATTTAGCTTTCAATCAATTAAGTTCTTAACACCATTGTAGCCTAAATTTTTCCTACCATTTTCAGCTTAGCTGAAAGGAGAAGGCCAAATGTTGCCTTTGGGCACCTGAAGCTGGAAGTAAGGAATAGGGAACAAAACCACTGCCTTGGAATTCCGGAGGGTGGACTTTGGCATGTTCAGGACACTGGTTCAGAGAGTCCCTTGGGAAATGGCCCTTAGGGATCCATGGAGGCTGGACATACTTTAAAGAAGGAAATCTTGATTGCACAGGAGCAGCTCATGCCTATGTGCCAAAAACAGGCCAGTGGGGAAAACCACTCTGGTTAAAAATGAAGCTTTTCCTTGAACTCGGGAGGGAAAAAGAAAGTTTATGGTATTTGGAAGAAGGGGCAGGCAATTCAGGAAGAGTACAGGGATGTCATTAGGTCATGTAGAGAGAGAATTAGAAAGGCAAAAGCTCAGCTAGAACTCAATCTGGCCACTGCTGTGAAAGATAATAAAATAATGGCTTTATAAATACATTAACAACAAAAAGAGGGGTAAGGAAAATCTGCATCATTTCTTAGATATGGAGGTGAACATCACAACCAAGGGTGAGAAAAAAGCTGAGATGGAAAGGCTGCAAAACACCTTCTTTGCCTCAGTATTCAACAAAAAGACAGGTTATCCTCCAGGCAACTGGCCCTGTGAGCTGGCAGAGAAGGATGGGGAACAGAACAGACACCCTGCAATCCAGAGGAAGTAGTTAGTGACCTGCTGTGCCACTTAGATGCTCACAGGTCTGTGGGGAGAGATGGGATCTGGGGAGCTACAGGCCTGTCAGCCTGTCCTGGGTCATGGAGCTGCTCATCTTGCCTGCCATCCTGTGGCACATACAGGTCACCCAGGGCATCAGGCACAGCCAGCACAGAGAGCCAACATGGCCAGCATTTAGGAAAGGCAAGTCCTGCTTGGCCAACCTGGCCTCCTTTTATGACGAGGTGACCTGCCTGGTGGGTGAGGGAAAGGCTGTGGATGTGTCTATTTGGACCTCAGTAAACCCTTTGCTACATCTCTCCCAACATTTTTCTGGAGAAGCTGGCAGCCTGTGGTTTGGATGTGTGGACTCCTTGCTGGGCTGACGGCTGATGGCTGGGCCCAGGGAGTGGTGGTGAAAGGAGAGAAATCCAGCTGGTGCTGGTCACCAGTGGGGTCCCTCAAGGCTCATTATTAGGGCCAGTCCCATGTTGGAACCCCGGACACAGAGAATTTCAGGCTTTCTGTGCTGTCCGAAAATGATCCACAAAGATATACTGCATTTGACCTGAGGCCTTGGTGAAAGGCTTCCAGAACTGAGTGATAGCACTGAGTCTGTGAGTGTGTAGTGGAATAGGAATAGTTATATCACAGGGTGAGAAATTTAAAGTTTAAGGTGACTGGGTAAAATAATATATATGTAGCAAGATGAAGGGTTTAGGGACTAGTCTTATTCTCCTTCTTCACAAGTTTGGGGGATTTTATGTGATTGGTTATTCGACATTGGTGACTGGTTATTGGGTTACAAGTGAAAATACATTTGTTGGCATCTCATAATTGGATAGTGTAAGCTTAAAAGGACCTTGAAGTTTCTCTCTGTACTACATTTTTGCCTTGTTAATTAGCATGTAGAAGCACTTATGGTCAGTGAGGCTGTAACTTAGATAAGAAACAATAAACATCCAAGGTTCTGAACAAGAATTCTCTCTCTCTTGCTTTTAATCCTGACCCTGAGAAGAAGAATCTGGTTAAGCAAAGGTAATAGCCACAGTCCCATTTAATACCCTTATCAATTATCTAAATGAGGAAATCAAGTGCACCTTCAGTCAGTTTGTAGATGACCCCAAGTTGTGCAGGAAGGAGTGTTGATGTTCTGGAGCATAGGAATTCTCTGCAGAAGAATATGGATTTTTGGGGTGAAGTACTGTTTCTATTAGATCAAAATATATTGCTCAAAATATTGATCAAAAAACAAACTAAATTTCAAGTACACAAGCTCTTCTTCAGATGACCCAAAAGCTTGCCAAAACACTTCTAAATAAGTATTTCCATTTCATGAAGACAGTAACATCTGCCATCATGTTTGTTTCTCCTCTAACTTCAAAGTGTTAATACATGTGCAAAAAGTCAGCAAAGCAGAGGGTATTAGCAGCAGACACTCATTCTTTTATCAAGTTCATACTCTTGAACATTACAGCAAATATTACCAGAATTTTTAAGCCTGTATAGTAGACACAAAATTACTTAAATTAGCAGCCTTGTAAATTAATGCTTGTTACTGCTAAAGAACAAAACAAACAGATTGGGTAACAATCTATCTTTTTCACACTCACATATTCTTCTCACACAATGAGACAACCAACAGATGCTGGGCAAATCATCTGGGAAAAAGCTAGAGGACTGTTGTCCCTGAAAATAAGCCTTCTGATTTGTTTTAGTATAGTGGAGTCAGTTATCATGAATTGTAAGATAAACAAGAATCATGTTTGCATTCCTTTGTAAAAGATATTACCTGGTGGACTTCTCAAGAGACCAGTGAAGATGGAGAGGTGGTAACCTCTCTGTCCAATCTCTGATCACTGTCCAGAAACATACATACGAGGTCAACAATAAACGAGAGAGTTCTTTTCTTCTTCTCTGCCTGAACACCTGTTGTGTGTGTTACTGTGTGTTCCACTCTGCGTCACAGTAACAGAGGACTGCTACTGGCACGCTTTAATTTGTACCTAGATTTTTACTTTATATACTCATATTTTAAGCTATGATCTTGGTTGAACTTTTACATTTGCAGCACTGCAACGAAAAAAAGCACACAAGCATGACCTTTGTGTGATTCCTCTGACCTGCCTTAGTAAGTTTTCTGTCAAGTCTCAAATAAAACAATCCCAGGAGTTCTTCTACACACTTCTCAAATTAACAAGCAATCATGTCTTTGTTCCTCAGCAAAGTCAGAGCTGCATTACCCCGAGTAAAGAATAGATCATTACAGGTATTGTCTCATCCTTAATTCACTTTGTTAAGTGAGTAGCAAATCTCCTAGTTCATGCCCCTCAGGAGGTCTGATTCTCTTCTGCTCACAATATTACGCTGCTATCTAACTTCATGTAGCCAGGAGAGCTCTGTATCTTCAGTGAATTAGAGAGAAATTTTTGTTGGTCAAAACCCTTCTTTCTTAAAGCTCATATAAAACAGAAAGGAGATACTCAAAAGAGTGATATCCTGTCAGTTTTTTAAAATATAAAAATAATAATGTTTTTTGTTTTGTTTCTGTGCTTGGCTTTCACCTGACTTGTCTCTGTGTCTGTGAAAGTCTGTTTCCCCCCAGCCCAGCATCTGAAGAAGAGGTCGAGATCATCTGTTCTCTTGTTCAATTACTTGTTTATTCTTGTTATCTCACAAATTGTGCCTCTGGCCTACTGAGATCTTCCTTGCAGGTCAGAATCAGGCAGACTCTCCACCCTTTGGGACGGTGCTATCTCTTATACTAAAAATTATGTATGCTTTATTTGCAATAACTCTCCAATACTTATCCACTATATTAAACAGTGTACCTTTACTCTGGAACGATTAAAATGTGCCACCATCACCGCAGAAGATGGGGAACTAGAGACAAAGAAGAAGGACAGGGACACATACCATTTCCTCCATCTTTGTCCCCTGATCTCACACTATAAAACCCAAAAATTCTACTTTTTCACCCTGTGATATGTTAATTATCATTCTACCTAAATTCTTGTAACTTATAAATTTTCCCAGGACAGTCAGAAGGATGTCCTGGTTCCCACAATATCCCTGTAAGTTTGTAAACAAAAGTTTGGCAGTAAGATAACATACACAGAAAAATCTTTAAATTGTTAACCTGCTTCAAACTCAACTATAAACTAGCACTGTCCAAACCTTGTAAAAGATGGCACATTATGCTCCCAAGATTAAACACAGGGGAAGTACATTAGCCAGCCACAAGCCTTAGAAGTCAGTATTTTGACTGTTCAAAATTTTGGATGCCTTTTCAATTTCTTAAACCTAGAGACTCAACCAAGGTATATTATTAGGCAGGTATGTGAAGAAGAGTTCAAGCTCTTCCAGATATTGGAACTATGCTGAGAACAGTTTTCTTTTACGTGTACAGGCTTCCTTCCATCCCTTTTTGGGATAAACTAAATTAAAATCCTGGATACAATAGATGATGAGTGGCATATCCAGCAGAGGAAAAGATAATAAGCTAGTGCCTGAGGTTGGAACTAGCAGAAACACAAACTGGCACAGGCTCTTACAAGCCAGCAGGGACAATAGCCGTATGGATGAAGCAGTGATGCAGCAACCTCCATCCAGAAGAGAAAAAAGAGAGGTGCTGCCACTCCTTCCTGTTCAGTCTGTGCCACCCAGAGAAAAGGGTTCAAGACTTACTTGCCCAAAACCAAGAAGCCTCTTTTAATGGCACTGGTTTAACAAATGGGAGTCCTGTGCTCTGGCTTCTTTTCCAATGACAGTTTCTGTCTTTTGTTCAGTATCTATTTAAAATTCATACACAGTCTAAAGACATGGGCTCAGGTGCTCTCCCTCCCTCCTTCCTAAGGAACCTCTTGTTGCCTCATCTGCAGAATCATATCCTTGCTGTTTTTCCAACAAAGGATCAGTGGGATTTTGGCAGATGGCCCTGATACAAGAGCCATGAATATTGGTACTGAGAACTGGCTTTAACCTTGAGGAGTGAGCCCCAGAGGAGAGGGAGCCTGGCTGCTTCTGAAACTCAGGAGGAAGTTGGTCATGTCTTCTACATCCTGGGAAAGTGCTCTGGGAAATTGATTGTTATTTTTCCAGGGAGGGAAGCACTACATGATAAACCATGACAACAGATTCTGCTGCTGCTGTGTCTTGTGCAGAACTAGTCCCAGCAAGGTCAGTCAGAGATGTTTACCCAAGCATACACACTGGGGACACACAGGGACAGGCCCTGGCAGGGCTAAAACAGAAAGCATTGCTAAATTCAAGGCTTTAACTAACGTGAAAATAAATGAATTTTGTATTCTGGGGCAGTTTAGCCTGTCCAGGGGTGAGACTGCTCAATTGAGCCCCCAAAACCAAGGGGGATACATCTAGCTGATTAGTAACAATGAGTAGATGGTAGTGATTGATTCCCAGTTCAGCACCTACACCTGTCAGGACCTATCCGGAATAGGATCATCTGACCAAACATATTTATTTTTATCTTAGCCATTTGGGCCAGGCTCTTTTTTAAGGTTCACGCCAAGAAAGAAACAACACCCACAGATAATTCATCTGATCTGGTAAGGCTGACTGAAAAGTACCTGATTTGTCTGTTAAGTACAAAAGTGGACTGTGGTGAGTAGCTCACATAAAGGTGTCAATATTTAGCTGTGCAGGTGCTTATATAAGCATGGCCCACAAGGCCATGATCAGATTTTCCATCAAGCAAGAAGCAGGAGATTGGTTTGACAACATCTTTAAAGGTGTTGGACTCTCTAACATTGCCAGCTCTTGGGTCAAAACAGGACTACTAGTCCTGTTCATCATTTTAATTGCAGCCATTGTTTCTGGTCTGATGAAAAATCTGATCATGAACGCAATTCTCCCAACTAACACCCCTCAGTACATTCCGTAGTATTCACACCAGACTCTGCCTCCAGCAGCGAGAACAGCTCCGAAATCTGCACTCCAGAACAGTAACAACAAAATATAATAAAAAAGGGGGAGGTGCGGGAATGCTGGAATTGTTTGATAAGTTTTAGTGATAAGTATAGTATAATTATAATTGTTATTTTAGTGTAGTTTTTCAAGTCTCTGTAAAGGGGGCCCCCTGCTTTGGGAGACACCTGGTCAGACTCCTGATAAGGGTTCCCAAGACAACCCCGGCCTCTGCCCAGAGGACCGTTTCCCATTGGTTTTCCCCGAGATAAGCTTCTGTCCACCCTAGCAATGTAGCTTTCCTCCCTCGGTCCATCAATCATCTTCAAGGTCCAGTGCAGTCCAAGACTTCCAGAGGTTGATGGATCCCCCAGAGACCCCTCCCCAACTTACTTTAAGTTGTCTTATTGGTTTGTAATCTGTATCCACCCCACCCCCATCTCCCTTTGGATAAAAACCCCCTTGTAACCCAGGTTCGGGGTCTCTCTTGCCTGAGGCACCGGGCCTGGGGTCAGGGGCTTCCCCTGTAACCCCCGAATAAAACCTATGTTCCCGGATGTCTCTGAGAGTCCCCTCTTTGAAACCACAGCCGTGACAGCATAGGCAAAGGTGCTGCAGAGCCAAGTACCCACACACGAGACTGTCAAGGCGTATGAGAGCGGATGGGGTGGTCAAGCCGAACGCCAGGCTGACCAGAGATACGCACGATGACAAATCGTCAAATTTTATTTCCTCAAAAGGATCTGAGGTCTGGTGCACAACAGCTGCTGTGGGAAATCAATCACATGTAGTAAGAAGGCTTGCTCCAAAACTGCACTATTTCTCCAAATTGCAAATCTATAGTAGGCAATGAGGACCATGTTCCAAAGGTAGCAAAAGCGATATTCAAACAAAAAGATACCTGTGGTCATATTTTTATTGTTCAGATTGACTCTGTGAAATTAGGGTTTATTGAAGCTGCTACTGGATTAGGATATGTTATGCAGAAGCTCAGAGCAGACTATCTTAACTCTTCCTTTAAATATATGGAGTCTTGTATTATGCTTTAATCCAAGACTTGGGTTGGTCCTTAGGTTTTCCAAATGATGCTACTGTGAACTTCACTAGCATCTTCCAACTTTTAAGTTTCTTAAATTATTAACTGAGGGTCCACAGAAATAGAAAAGATAGCCTTACCTTTCCAGAAGCACTCCTGAAACACAGAATGTTGTCCACACTTCAGGAAAAACTGGTTTTCTAGGCTCTGATGCAAATTTGTGAGAGCATGTTACCAGGAGTCCAGTAAGGCAACCAATTTTTTCAAATGAATCAGGATGTTACAAGCAGGGAAAATATTCCATATACAAACAAATCATCAAAGTCTAAGGATTAAAGTACACAATTTTTAAAATATGAAAGACATTTTAATAGACTTTATTCCAGCAGTAGGTCAGCTAGGTCACAGCAGGGTGTTAAATCCTACAATCCATAAGGTATTTTAAAGAGCAAGAAATCAGACAGTACTGAAGATGACTTACTTTTATATGAATAAAGAACAATAGTTCTTGACCAAAACTGGTCAACTTCTGTGTTCAATGACAAGTTCATTCACATTAAAAAAGAAAAAAATGTTAAAAAAGGTTTACAGATAAAATCAAGATCATCAACCAAGCCTGGAAAATCAGCATTTCCGGAACTGCTATTCAGAAGAATTTCCAACTGAGGCAACACAGACATTTTCTTTGAACATCTAATAGATGCTGATGTAAATATTTTGAGCCATTTTAGGGGAGCTATACAAATATGAGCCTGCTGCATAGTAGAACATATGCAGACTCTTTTCATGTA
Source organism: Sitta carolinensis (assembly GCA_032173965.1). Classification (NCBI taxonomy): domain Eukaryota; kingdom Metazoa; phylum Chordata; class Aves; order Passeriformes; family Sittidae; genus Sitta; species Sitta carolinensis. The sequence goes on from CM063283.1 coordinate 99,387,993, forward strand.
ATTATTTAGATGAGCTCTCAATTCATTTCACCCTGTTAGCACATGGTAGTTACCAATTCAGACACACCTTAATAACTGAAAAATTTAGACAGTACCCAATAAAGAGAGAAATATCTGAGATACTAAGTTCATTGTAATCAAAAACACAAAGGCTGCTGAGAAAATGTGAGAAATCCTTGAACAAAGTACCAACCATGTCAACAGTGAAGTGATAAGAGGAAGAGTTTGTCTGGAAGCTATCGCAGAGCTAACAGCTACCAATTCACTTGGCTAGCAGGGAAAAACTAAGTGTTGTATGGGATAAAATGCTGAGGTGAGAAATACACCACAACTCCCATGCAGAAGTCCCAGGGAAGAAGCCTCCTATTTGTGAGCAAGGATGAGGTGTTATTCAGTCCCAGGCACAGAAACAACTGCATTTGTTACTTCTCCATCATGCTGAGTGAGTTTCTGCTGAATGTTGGAAGAGGGCACGTGTTCTCCCAAGGACTACGTTATTCTGAGCATCCCTTGCTCCACCTCACTCCCTTACTCAGCAGATTTTGGTCACCTCACATACGCAAACCATGAAGCTGTGGGAAATGAGCTTCAGCCAGTTCCACATAAGTTTCCACAGCCCCTGTTCACTTCTGCTGATTTGGCTTTGCTGCCAGCTCAGAAGTCCTCTAGGCTGTAATCACACTCCCTACTGTTATTGATACACACAGAGTTTGGGGAGAAACTTTCATTTGCACTGCCTTGGCAGCTGTAACAGCTCTCATGAGGAGGTTAGCTCAGGTTGTTTGTTGCTTTTACACTTGACTTTCGCTTATCTCCTCCACATCATTTTGGGCTGCAAGCCCCTGCCCTTGTGACTGCTGACAATCTGCATTTCCTGTAAACTTCTTTTAGCTTTGGCCTGCAATTCCTGTTTACACAGGTTCTTGTAGAGAACACAACCTCTACTTTTAAGGTATTGCTCAAAACTCCCAGTGTCTTCCTGGCAAGCCGGGACTTAGATGCCTTAGATGTTTTCAGAAGTATGCCAGAGTCCCATGAATCTCAGGTCACAGTAAGCTTTTTTGGTATTACTGTGAATCAACAGTCACACTCTGTCTGATATTAATATGGCTTCAGAAAAAACAGCCACCTAATGCAGCATCTGGCCCACCCTCCCACAAGAACTCCCTGATGAGGAATAATCTGTTTGGTCAAGCAAATCCTCCTTATTAGATCCAACCTCTGCAGGCAATACACACTAGCACATGAAGGTTATGTCTCCAAGCAGTTAAATGAGGGGAAGAAACCTCAGCTTCAGGGGAGTACACATTAAGTATGTTAGGCAGGGGCTAAAGGATCTCTCCTGTAAAGCTAACAGTGAAATGGGAACCCACGCTGCCGAGATGCAATATTTGACTGGAGACACTCTCTAAGATAAGAGTTCTGGCCACAAAATCAGGTAAGTGCAATACCTGCCCTGCAGTCCCATCCAAACTTGGACGCTGCTCCCCTTCTTTTCAACCAAGTGCAGCTTCTGGTCCAACTCAACCAAGCTACCAAACTTTCTGTGGCCCTTCACTGCACTCCCTGCAGCTGGACCATGTCTCTCCTGCATTGGGCAGCCCAGAATTGGACACAGCACTCTGTGTGTGACCTCACCAGGACTAAACAGGGGGACAGGATTGCCTTCCTCAGCCTGCTGGCAACACTCATAAGGCAGCCCAGGATCTGGCTGGAAAAGACTTGTTTGCCTTCTTGCATTTCAGCATGCTGCTGCTTCTGTCAGCTCAAGTATGAGATGGATCCCTTGTGGCAGAACACTGCTTTTACATGGAAGAGCACTGGCAAGGGAGCTCTTCCAGCTTCACACCAGGTTGGACGTCTTTGTGACCCCTCTTTTTTTTGAGAAATCACAGTTTCTCCCAGACAATACAACTGGGACATAATTAAATGATGAATTCTTTCCTTAACCCCGCAGATCACAACTGGCACCATAATTCTTTAGTAGATACCCAAACACTTCCAAACAACACCATTTATTGAAAATGTTTTGAAAATACATTTGCACATTACAGACCATCTTAGTAAATTCTTCACTTTTCACAAAGCAGTAGCCAGTGTCTCTCATTGGGGAAGACATGCAGAGACACTAATTCTGCTGTCAGTGTTTCTAAGGCACGTATTCACAAACTACTGTAGGAAAGTGTGGCCATAAAAATACATTTTATGTTTCATTACCATTAAAGCTTCTTTTAGTGAAGAGACAAATTTGCTGTGCAACCTGAGATTTTCTAGAGCAATGCACAGCTCTCAAACTGGCTGTTTTACCAAGCTGTAATAAAGAACATGGTGCTTCTTATTTTTTTGCAAATACTGACTTTTGATGAATTAAAGACATTTTGCCCAAAACCAAAATGAAACACAATGCTCAAGATTCTGAATTTTTCTTTATAGGCAAGTGTGTTACAGTGTCTTCAGCCATCATTTACATAGCTCAACTTCAGCTTCTCTGACATATTTGATGATGCTCCACTGCTAATGGGATCCTTACACCCTAGTGCTGCCTTACACCCAGAACAGCACCTCTCAAATTTCTCTTCTGTCCCAGTGGTTCAGGCTCCAGCCCTGGCATTGCAGGGCTGCCTGCAGTTGTGATGCAGTGGAATAACTTTTGATTTCTAAATTAAAATACATCATTCCATTCTATTAGGGAATAAGTGCCATGATGATGGAGTGGTCACAGGATGCAGGAAAACAAGGGTGAACCTTACTTAATTTGCTTCACACTTATTTACTGCAATTAACTGAGTGTGGCACAGCTGGAGTCCAGATAACACCCCAGGTTTATGACTGGTTTTTCTACAACTTTCACACAAGTGTTAAAACTGGAGTTTAACATATGAACGTATTTACTTTCTCTCTTACAGAATACAAATATGAAACCACCTTCCAATATCACTTCTGTAATTTGGTAGGTCAGAATTATGTTCAGTATTATCAGACCTCCAGGAGAAACAGAGCAAATGAGTTTTTCGGAAATCAAATCACTTATAAAAGCGAAGTGAAAAAACTTGTATCCAACTTAATTAATATAATCACATAGAGCTGAGATACAGCAACCGTTTTTCATTTGTACATACAGAACAGTAAAAAATATATATATACAAGCTTAACAGGGGAAAAAACCTGAAATAGTTTTCTACTGCTCAAGGGTAAGACAATATTCCCTTGAATGTTTTAGTGCATTCCCCTCCTCATTACCAAGAACTAATGCTTTTTTTCTTCCTGTTCCAAGGCAAACTGAAACCAGTCAAATCTTCCTTCAAATCAAGAAAGCTGTGAACTAGTGAATTGATACATATTCACCTGAGACCACTCTGAAATACAGGACAAGATAATAATGATTAACAGCTAAGGTGCACAATTGTTTGGTGACTTTTGAAGAGAAACAGCATTTACACAGAACAGTTTTTGCTACAGAACAGTAAAACTGTCATCTGTAATGAGAATTATTGAAAATAGTAGAGGGAGAAACAGTATGAGAACTTCAAGCAGCTCACTCTTCTACTTTCTTCTATTCAATATTGTCCTGTTCCCAAGTATCTGTAATATAAAAAAAGGGAGAGGAAGTGAGATAAATGTAAAAAATCAATTATTAAAAATACTTCATCTGTAACTGAGTTTATTTCATGCTTATGTAATTTTCACTTAAATTTGTTCACTCATTTCAAAGTAGTCCTATGTAAATCCCACAAGTAGATGCATTTTATTGGCATCAAACAGCCTAAAGTGAAACCACAAAGCTAAATATAGTCTACAATGTGTATCCAGCTCTGATTAACAGGTAGAATTAAACATGAGGTAAAAATAAATAAGCCAATGCTATTCTCATTCTATCTGAATTTAGTTATTTAATCTTTTCTAGAGTAATTCTGTTGAATAACAATTGGTATCCACTAGTGAGTGACATGTTCAAACAAAATCTGCTTGGCTACTGATAACCACTTAAAAGTATCAAAATACATTCATCCAAGCACTGAACAAGTCACGCTGCAACACTAAACAGAGAATTACCATTCATAAATTCCATTGAGGAAAGCAAGGGCTGTTCCAGAGGGACTGTCCTGTACCTTGTCTTGGTCTCAAGAAACAGAACCATTGTGATGTTTGGAGGTGGGAAGGATTCAGGAAAGAGTGAAAAGGAACATTTTGTTCCTTTGAACATTTTAGCACAGGCATCACTACTGTATGTACATGTACCAGGTCATTAAATCACTTAACATCCTGTTCTTCTCTCTCATGATTTGGGGATGGATCATTATCTTTAACATGTGGTACAGGAGAGCAAAAAAGAATTCAGTTGAGAATCACAGAAGAAACCCATGCATCTAAGGACTGAACTCCAATTTCTAGTATCTCATGCCACTACTTTGATCTGGAGACCATCAGGCAGAAACGCATTGTTCATCTGTAGCCTTAATTGTCTACCTGGGGCACAGCTACTTAGTGTCAACACCATGCAAGACATAATCGGGGGAAAGTTGTGCCCTCCTTACAAAAGTGCTCAGAAATACTGAGAGGCTGAACTAGTGTCATACCAGCCCCAGCTCTGATAAATCTGCAGAGGAAAAATAAAGTAAAACCAAGTTTCAAGCCTAGATCCTGCAGAGATCAGGTGTCTCAGAGGAAATACAACCTCCAAACTAAAAGGAAATCTATGACTTCCATGTTTACAGGTGAATAAACAACCAATCCAACATCACTCTGGCAAAGCCTATAGCAAACAAAGCTACAATTTTATAAAACCTGTTTGTATCTCTATCACTCTGCAGATTAAACACAAGTATTTATGTTAGGATGTCTTTGTCGTATCAATGCATCAAATGCAATTACAGGTGAATATTAAGGCAAAAAAAAAAGTAATATTTACACAGAATAGCTGAAGGGATTCCAAACTGTAAACTGAAGGCACAAAAAAAAGATAAAATGTAAGTTAAAAATGTATTTTTAATATATCTTCAAACACTAACACAACTTGGTTTTGTACAGCATACTACATAAAAGATGTACCCAAAATATTTAGCAGACTAACATCACAATTTCAGAGTTAAGCAGCAGACAAGAAAGAAGACATAAGCTCTCAGATGGGAGTTGAAACAAACAGGAGAATTTAGGTAACTTTATCTCCTGTTTTAAGTCTAGAATAAATCAGTGTCATAAAGCAGTAGCAAAACATTTCAGTTTACCTCAATAGCAGCATCATCCATTTCCGTGCTCTCATATATTCATTTCAGCTTGTGTCAGCATAAGGAAACTCTTTTTCCGGAGAGCTGTCATCACTTAGGTCACTGTAGCTGTCACTGTTGGAACCAATAAGAATTCAGAAATATCTAAACAAAATATTTTATTTCAAGCCCTCCAACCCATGATGCATATGATCAACACTTTCCTCAAATGCAACCCATTTCCAGAAAACTTCATTAGGGTCATGCTAACACCACGGTATTTTAGAACTCTTTCCTCTAAAGGAATGGGCTGAAGTCTGGAGTTTAAGACCTGATGTTAAATAATGAAAAATCGTATGTTCAATTTTGTTTTGCTTGACTCCTGTACATTCATTCTGCATTTTTCTGGTGCTGTGTGTCTATGACCGTGGTTAACAAGATGGATAATAACAAGTGTTCAGAGCTAAAATAAAGAGAATTTCTCCCTTATGGTAAAGAAAATAATTGTTTTAACAAAAAAAACCTTAAAACAACTTTATTAGCTCACAATTCTTCAATTTACACTTAAATTGCAATTCTTGCTCTTCCAGTTAGAACACACATAATTTTCACTGCACCAAGCAATATGCTGACAGTTTTTCTAGAGGTTTTATTCCCTTCTGCTGTGTTCTGAGAGAAGCAGACTGGTTTTCAGAGACCAAACTTCCATGCAAGTGATTGTTTTATAAGTGGCAAGAACAAGCAAACAGTGAAAAACAGGAATCACCACAGTGACTGAGAGAAAGAAGTGCCCACATTTTCAGTCAGTGTGATGTCTGTTGGGTCTCCAAGTTTATCTTAAATCTAAGTGCTCATCAGAAGAACCTCCAGCCTCAACCCCTCCCTATTATACTTCACTTCTACAGTCTGTTTTCCAGGTACTTCCTCAGATGAGAAGACAACAAAGGGAGCCCAGGGAACTGGTAAGTACATTTGAGCAGCAGTAATTCTGGTCAGTCCTGTGACCCTTCAGAGCACAGGACATGGTTAGCACAGTACAGGTGGGGATCTCAGACCTCATTTGTGTGGGAACATGACAGCCTTGGGTACCAACCCTATGCCAGCCACTGACTGCACAGCTGTCTTGTCACATCTCCCCTTTTCCACACAACCCTTCATCCTCCTGAAAACAGGATTCCCCTCATGTCGTGTTCCCCATCTGTGGGCAGGATCTCCTATGGAGGCACCAAGCACATGAGCGACCCAGACAGAGCCCTATCAGTGGATGCCAGGGACTGCCTGCTGGGCAATGCTGCAAGGGAGCCAAGCAGCCCCACAGCTGGAGATCTTTGATGAGACTGCACTGTGGAACAGTGAACAAACTGCACTCAGCTACTCCAGTGCCTATTACTGAGCACTGCTTTGTAGCCTGAATTTCACTCACTCTTCTTTGAGAGAAAAGGAAAACCAAAGAAAGAATAGATAAAAAAACAGATGCTTAAACAGAGGAGGAATGGCACCAACAGTCACCTAGTTTAATTTCTACCTATGTTAGGAAGGTCTCCCACAGTTATAGAAAGTCACTGTACCAAATCTGTGTAAAACAGCATAGATATTCTGGCTGTCCTAACATTAAGACTTTGTCTACAGCATTCTGCCCTTTCTTTGCTTGACACACACTGCTGATGTGGGTCTTATAAAGGGTGTGTCTTACCAGGCTAGTGTGAAATGCAATATTTGATCATTTCATCAGCTGATCAATTACACAGTTCAAGTGAGGAAAGTGTTGTTAACGGTATGATCAAGCATGCCAGATGCACACAGACAAACACATCACCAACATTGTACTTACTTTTTTCTGAAAGTACCCACGGAAACATGGAACAAAAATTCAGTATTATTAAAACAGTTTTGCATTTTCACATCACAGCAAAATAGTAAATACTGTCCACAGAACAGAGTAAAACTGATTGTAGAGAACTGCCCTGACTCAAGTCCAAAGTCTTCAGAGAACTTCTTTTTTCTTTAATTAGCTCTGCTGCCCAGTGGCAATCTCAGCCCAAAAACACACCAGAGCTCTGTAAACAACACAGTATGGGAGTCAGATGCTTAAGAAAAAGTGCTCACCCACCAATGCAGTGAGTGGGGAACTGCCCATCTTCATGTCTTGGAGGCAGTCAGATGCTGATCTCCACCCAGCACTCTCATCATAGGTCCTCCCTCACTCAATGACACAGGTTTTAGAGGGATTTGCCCACAGAAGTAGTCGCACAGCCTGGATGCTTCTGTGATTTCACTGACTTACCACCCAAACTTCTTAAGCCTGTTTTCAGTTTGCCAAAGCTTGGCCACAAGCACAGAGGCTAAAACATTTACTCAGCTGATGACAATTTTGTTCCTGTTCCCACACTGCCCAATTTCAGTACAAGATTTGACACATCTCAGAGAAGGGCTGTCATCATCACATTCTTGATTTCTGCAGCAGCACCTCACAGTGCTTTAGGGCTGCTCTCTGGGGTGTAAGTCAGTTTTATGTCTCACAAGCAGGCCACAGGGCAAGAAAGGAATGGGAAATACCCAGGTCAGGATCAGCCCTTGCACTTGAGACTCAGGTAGTTGTCAGTCTCTCAGTTTCAGCTGCTTGAATGACATCTAAGCACATCCAGAACCTGTGGCATCATCTTAAAAATAACAACTAGGGCCTCAAGGAAACCTGAACTTCAAGAGTTAGGCTGCCAGTGGACTTGAAAGCAAACAGGGACTCGTGAAACTTGGCATACTCTACACCTGTGTGTTACAGCTTCAAACCAGCACTGGTGCCAGGTTTCTAAGATTTACTCTGATGTCAAACATATTAGTATCAAGTGTATTCTGAAGGAAAACTGTAGATGGTATTAACCATAAGCAAGCCATCTTTTCTCTTTGGAATAAATGTGTACTTTGTTCCAAATTACAATGAGCTGTGCACAGATATTAAACACAAACCCCAAATGGATGCTTCGTGCTCACAGTTGGCAATATTAAGTAACCTTAAATCTGCTGTCTGTGAAAGTGGTGGTGATGAGAACTCAAATAAGCCCAGCTTTCCTTAATGAAATTCTTTTTCACACTGAGCCAACCGCTGAAAAAATATGCTTACATTTGCTTCAGCAAGTTTTCTCTCAGTTTGTATTCAAATTAATTAGTAATTATCTAGGGCAGGAGCCTGACACCCATTTCCTATTATTTATAACAATTCTTACAACAGCAGACTCCAACAAAAAGGAGCTATGTAACAGACCTGAGGCCACCACTTCTAAGACCTAACCCCAACTGGGTTTTTTGGGGGGGATTTGGGGAGGGGTGTGTGTTTAGGTTTTTTTGGTGGGATCTTGAGTATGAAGTGGCAGCCAAGGGAAAAAAAAAACAAACTAACAAATCTCTGCAGTGTCACTGCATCTAGTCAGTCATTAGTCTCTACGATGAAGAATTCTGGTCACTTCACTCATGTAAAATGTGTACTCTGTGAACATTCTGGTTTTCACTTGGAAAATCCAGATCAATATTCTTTAGAAACAAAGTACTAGGCAGTTTCAGGGGAGCTTTTCTTTCATTCATTTTTAATGTACAATTGACAAAAAATTCATTGTCCACAGAAATGTAAGGAATTAAAACAGTTACTACAGTAATGCTATGCCCTGCAAGGAGCCAAGCTAAGTGCATTTCTTCCTCAGTGCATATTAAAGATACATGAAGTACAGATAAATTTAGTACAGGCTGCAGTTGTTAAAGTGGTTTAGCTTTAGAGGACTCAGCAAAAGGAAATCTACAAATTATTATAATTTATTTCCTCCCCCCAAAAGCTGAATTATTAAAATGATGTCAATAAAACATTATTTTGAAAAATGTGTATTTGATTGTGCAATGGTTATAATCACAGTCACCCATATTCTTGGTACATATTTTTATGATCATTATATGATCATAAAAATCATAGATACCATTTATGGTCATAAAAATTTTATATATCATTTAAAATTATGGTCATCATGATACAATCCTATGCTTCCATAATACATGATTTCATTTGGGAATCCCTCAGCACAAACCCAAAACTCCCCAGTTCAGACCTGCCAGCCACCTGCACTCACATAACTGGACTTAGGATATCTCCATCTGGGATAGGCACCAGCAGCTCCCTATAATCACTGGAGAAAAACAGGCTCTGGCAGTGCATAATGCATAACTGACCCACAGAACAGTTATCAGGAGCTGTTTGTTTCCTTAAAGTGCATTTTCACTTAACAACTACAGAAAAAGACTTGAGATGAACTCAGAATGGTTTTCACTGTAAACATCTAACATTTAAATGACAAAGTTAACTGACATAACTAGCCATTACTAAGCACTGGTATGGTTTAGAAAGGATTTCTGTTGAAACTTTTCTGCAGTTTTCTGTAAGAGCTCTGAGGGTCTTTGTTGCCCAACCATCCCCACCTGGGACCTGCACCACTGGAAGGTCACTGGAGCCAGAGCACTTGCCTTCTGTGGCATCTGCGGTACTGACTCCAGCTGGTGAGGACACCCTCCCTGCCAGGACAGCTCCCACCCCTGGCTTCTGGAATGTCATCTTCTGTGGAGCAGCCCCTCTCTTGCTGCTCTCTCAACAATCTTGAAATCACAAATTTCCTACAAATCACGTCTGGATTCGGCCAATGGCAGAAACATGATGCTGTGCCAAATGTGTTCTCATCTGGGGACAACGTACAGGGGACATCAGGCACCAGAACACGTCACACAGGTTGTTTTCTGTTCTGTTTACAGGTGCTTTCCCCCACAACTGATCTGAGAGATAGCTGGACCAGGCTAATGCAGTAAGCACCATATGGGCAAATTTTCTCAGGTTTTTTGTGTTTTATTTAGTGCACCATTCCTTCTGTTCTCTGTCACTTTTGTTCCTTGTCTCTGAACACAGCACATATGTCATCTTTCATTAATAATTTGTCCAGAACTCAAAAGAGTACTCTGTGACTAGATGGCATTGGATTGGTGACTCACATTAGCATGTTTATAATGCTTTGCAAAAGTTATGTTTGGCAGTAGTCATAGGCCTATGCTTACTCACCTAGGAACACCTCTCATTTCCTATGTTTCCTCACTTGTACTGGATTTTTGTGTTTAAATTATTTATCTTTAGCTTCTTATCCTCTTCCTCCAAAGATGTCATTATATTCAGCAGAGATTACTAAATTCCCTACATATTTTTTTGTTACTTCTTTGTTCTGAATAGCGCTTTCAGCTCTTATCCAAATGACGTTATTTGCAAATCTAATTCATGCACTCGGGCTTACTCTTGCAGGCCATTAATAAAGGTGCTGGTTGTAGACAAAGAAGAAATAAAGCCTGCCGATGCTAAAATGGATAAGGGGAAAAAAACAAACCAAAACAAAACAAGCAACGTATCTTTATTGTACACCAGTGGTTTTGCAACCCATATTATACTGCTCCCAAAGACAAGTCAGTTTTTATTAATTTTTTGAAATGAAACCACTTAAGTCTCAGTGAAAGCCAACAACATTACATTTGAAGTTCCCCTCTTCATCCACTATTTCCTATTAATATCTCTTGTTTTCTCTTTTAAAGCCGTGTATTTTTGGGTATCATACACTTTGATTCTCATGAAGTTTTGGTTTTCTCTGTCCTTGAAAAGAAAAATGTATACTGGCAGCCTCCCACCACATCCCTCACTTCTCTATGAAATGGTGACTTCAGTATTTCCATGGAAAGGTTTGGAAAAGGTCATGATCTAAACCCATTAACAAGGAAACGAAGTGCAGGACTTTGATGGTTGGGTACTCGTGCCATAAAGGACAAGAGGCTGAAACCACAAAGGCATCTTGGGTGCCCAACTAGTACTTCAGGTAAATAAGTAACAATCACTGAGTTACTCTGATCCTTTGCTCAGTTCTTGACTGTCTCTTGCTGTATGCATCGTAATTTCTAGGAGCTAAATTTCCCCCAGAGGATGCATTCTAGTCTCAAACTAGGTATGCTAATGCCTATGTGGGCCTATGTCTGTACCAGACTAGGCCTCACAAAAATTTAAGAGACAGTTTATTCACTTTCATTTATTTAGGGCACTCTCCCAGAAGTTGTAATGCTTCCTTTAAGTTATTATTAGCTTTGCTTAACAAGCTAGGGTTTCTGAACAGGTGTCAACTATTCAAAAATTGCACCCTAATTATGGGGTTGTTAAACGTTCTGGAGCAATAGTTTCCTGTTAGGACTCTCATGCTGAAACATGTATTTCCTTTTGTCTCAGGACTTCATCATTTGCTCTCTTTTTAGTGTTTATGGTAGCCTTGCATAGGTAATCTGCTCAGTTTGCTGGTCTCCACAAATTCTCTTGCAGCTTACTTTGCTCTAGTCAACAGCACGACTACAACTCAGGTGGGTGGTGCTGGATGAGGTGTGCAGAAATCCTCTCCTCAGATTTCTTTCAGCCTTGCTAGGACATGCCTTAGCTTTACAACTCAATGAAATCACCAACATTCTGGGGTTTAAAGGTTTACATTGAAAATCTTTCCACTCAGCAGGTGGGTATGTTAATATGAGTGTGTATGATATAATTAACACTGCAATTCCCTCCTGAACATTCTTCTGTACAAAATCTTCCTCTTTAGCCTCAAGATGCCTTCCTATTCCAGTGCTCTTTCTCAAGACACAGGGGTATTACTTGATTACTGTGTAACTAGGTAAATAGCAAAATCTGCAATTTAATATATTAAGTTTTGGGATGTGATTTCTGTCTTTGCTAATGTTTAAGATTTGGTAGGAGTTTATTTTATAAACAGGAAGAAAAAGAGTTGGGTATACATTTTGAATGATTAATTCATGCAAGTCTAAGTGGGGTAAATTCAGTAATGGCTGAAACTTTAGGTCAGGGTTAGATAGCATAGTTGTTATAACACTAAGGGATGTAAATTAGCAGGACACATGCAGATCGCTCATTTAAAAAAAAAAATGTAATTTTTTTCTCTATCTCAGAAAAATAAATAGGGTTACTTATGGGATGAAACTATGTAAGAAAGGATACTGGGGCCTGTGAAGAGAGATGAAGTAGGAGTCAGAGTGCCCACCAAGAGGGTAAGGCTGAAGATCACTGTGATGGAAGATTCTGCCTTGCCAAGCACCATAAAAATTTGATCTGTAAATTGCACCAGCAGACCTTTTAAATGGTAGCTAATGTTATGACCACTTCTAACAATAACAGGCTAAGGTAATAGGAGTGTTTCAATCAAGCTGTAGTTTGCAGATCAGGAATTCATGCTCTTTGTATGTACATCACTGCACAACCGGACAGAGTGAATAAGAACTGATACCCATAAAGGAGTAGGGAACCAAAACAGATTGGTCTGGTTTGGCCTGGCTGTTTTCCCATTACTACTCAAACTTGAATAAAATTTCTATTTCTCTCTTACCAAACAGATAAACAGATATTTTAATAGAACACAAAACTCAGGGAAAAAAAAAAAAAAAGCCCAACCCACAGAATGAGTAAGTTTGGTGCTTGTTTAGAGGAAAAACCAACATGCCAGAGTTCAATGTTATTATTCAATCATTCTATGATTTAAATTTTTTTTTTGTTATTGTACCCAAGGCTTCCCTCTGACTTCTTAATTATTGTTCTTATAATAAAATTTTAACTGTCATTAATATCATTGAAATAAACAAGTATTAGTTAACCCAGGCTAAAAAAATATTTCTACATTCAATAAACCAAAGCATCTGTGTCCAAGAGACCAAAGACAGAGTTTTGGCTGAACCATCCAGTTCTGGCCTATATCCAAATCCTTCTGTAAGTCAAAAGGTATCCCAACTGGCTTATTTCAAGCCTGTGTCTGAAAGATAGTATTTATTATTTAGCTACTGCAAAATAGAATCAGTGTTTTCTTTATTGTTGCTATCATTATTCAAGTACAACTAGGTACGAATTTCACTTCATTGCTTGTTCCTCTAGCAAATCTCACTCCCTATAAAGCTACTGTCAATGGAAGTTAACACAGGAAGCTGTTATTCTCATTTGAATTTATTAATATTTTTTTACTTTTGTTTCCTGACTGTAATGTGGGGTTCTGGCTTTAGACCTAATAGCCTCTGAAAAGGAAGAAGTGAGGAACTGTGCTTCCTGCTTACAGGTTATTTTACACCCAGGTATATAACAGGCACACACAGCCACAAGTAAATCAATACATGAAGAAGTCCTTTTCCTCTTCTGGGCTTCTGAATTGAATGATGGGATAGTCCCTCCAAAAATGTGACTGTCAACTGCAGGCAAGCAACAAAGAAAGATTACCTTGGAGACAATTTACATCCACGCTGCAGGTATGCATTCAGTGTCCCAGTTGCTGCTAGCAACAGTCCAAGGTATGGAGGTGAAGGTTTCATAGGTCTTGAGGAAAATTCTGGGTGGAACTGAACTCCCACAAAATATGGGTGATCTACAAGATAGACATCAAAGAAAATTACACAATGTAGAAAGAAAATAGTAGAAAAACTTAGGAAAAAACCTCACTGAAGATTTTAGACTAGTGTCTGGAAGCCAGAGCAGCACATATGAATTTAAGGGTGAGGCAGCAGAAAACTTTCCAGAAAAAGTAACTGACAACAGGGGCAGAAGGTTAGTAGGGCAAACCAAGGAAAAATCATCCTATGATTCATAAAAACTGAATAATATACCTGTACCAATATGTAAGGGTGGTGGGAGAGGGGCACAATTAGAAAAGTCACAAAGTTTACATTTATCATGTTATTTTTGTAGTATTTTGGTTTACAGAATTTATTTATACATGTTTATTCGGAACAATATGCTCAAAGCAGGGACAAGCTCAAAATTAAATCAGGTTGCTGACAGCTTTGTCTAGTCAAGTTTTGAAGGTCTCACAGACTCGCTAGGTAATACTCCAGTAATGTCATATACTTTGGATATACTGGATGTATACACATTTCATATACTCAAACAAAATGAACATGTATTGGGACCTGACCAAGAATATTTGAGGGTGCTTAGAGAGCAGGGAAATATCACTGTGAAACTGGCACATATATAAAAAGTCTATAAAAGGTAAGAGGTCCCTGATGACTAGAAAAAGGCAGTCACCATGCCCTTCTTCAAGACAAAAAGAGGGATCCAAGGAACAGAACATCCCTGACCTTCAGAACATGTAGGTCAGGAGGACTAGCATAACAAGCCTGAGAAGAATCTGTCTTTGTATGCAGGGAGAGCACTGGCTTTCCTTAATTCTGACTTTAGCGAAGCTTTTCATATGGTTTCCTACCCTTTATGTTGGAAGCTGTGGACTACAGGTAGACTGCAGAGTGTGTTAAAAAAAAATGGAGAGACTTCTGGGTTCAAAGAACAGTGATGAGTGGTTTGAACAGTGGTGGGTGGTTTGAAGTCCAACAACAGCATACTTGGAGATACTCAGAACTTGGCTGATACAACTCTGGAGAACCTGACCTATAGTTGAAGGTAGCCATGTGCTGAAGCAGAAGGTTGGACTATATGACCTCCCAAATCACTTGGGAGGCTATTCTGCATAGCCAAATTCCCCTGAACTGGATTTAGGACCTTTTGAAAAAGAAGCACATCTGTCCCACATAATCAACATTCTTTACAAAGTGTAAGAGTTTTCCTAATCTACTCTGAATTTTCACCCATTGTAGTACACAGGTGGAGTTAACATCCCCCAAAACAATATTGGCTGTTATGACAGCTAAACATTCATGTCAACATTCAACAACTTACAGTTTATACAGTTTCAATAAATTCAATAAGTATTACAAACAAGTAAGACACTCACTCTCCAATTCAATAATTTCCATCCTGTTTCCTTCTGTATCATGGCCAACAAATTTCAAACCTTTCTCTTCAAAGCAGTGAGTCAATTCTGGGTTCACCTGAAACATTGAAAGCTATAATTGTAGTTCAGTTTATTTTTGGATTTAACAAACAATAGCTGTTAATTGTAATCGTTTTTACATGCATATAAGAATGAGAATTGGGTTCCCAATAAGTAAGGGTTGGGAACTTTTACTTTCTTGTTTTAACTCTGGCATAAGCTTGAAAATGTGGACATGTTTATTAAATAAGGAGATGTATCAGTAATTTTAAAAGTTACTATGCAAAATTCAAAACTTAAATCCAGGGTCCCTTCTGCTTGCTACTCTCCTGAATCCAAGCAGCCTGCATTCCCCTTTTTTAAATGGCCCACTAGATGTAGACTGACCTCCCCTCTGAACACTGCATGTCAGTGGTTATGACAAAAGCTGTGATGCAGCTCTTCTTTCAAACTGAGGAGCTCTGCAGTGAGTTGTCTCATTTCCTTGATGATGTTTTAACCAATCAGTTAATATCCAAACTTTGAGCAGGTTTACCACCATCACGTTCTCCTCCCTTTTAAGGAAGGTTAATATTGTCTGAATCAGTTAAAGCATACACGTATCTGATAGTTCAGGCCCCTTCAGAGACACTGATATAGTCAGATCCCTTTTGATAACTCCAGGAGTCCATCTCATGTGTGTCTCCTTGAATGACAGTATTTTGAAAGTATTCAGGCCCCTTATCTCAGATGTTTGCACACAGAGGAGTGAACCCATATAAAGAACAGGGCTTACCTCATATCGATGCCTGTGTCGCTCCTCTACAAACACCTCATCTCCATAAAGCTTCCCTGAATATGCAACAAAAGAAAAATTAAAGCCTATGTGTTGCTTTAGTAGTTGCTACAATTATTCCTTGTAATTTAAACCTCAAAAAAAGTCACGTTTAATGCGTTAAACATAATACATTATTCATTTCATTGCATTTTTATGTTCTTCCTGAGTGATGACTAGTTTCTTTTAATTTACTGTTACCTGAGTTTATTCATAATTCATATTCAGCATTCCCTGACTAGAAATAGCTTAGACAGACTAGAATCTAAACATGCTTTAACTAATTTAAATTGTAAAGTTGAAAAAATACAAGGAAAAAAAAGAAAAAGTCTGAGTGAACCAGCAACAGTTGCATACAAAAGATGCAAGGAAGGACGCCTTTTAGCAGCATCTGTTCCATTTTAATAGATTTCGTATGTAACTGGCATAGTACCTCCAAAGAATCAAAAGACAATATTGCTTTTCTGTTTTCCTGATCATATTACCCAAATGACTCCTGCAGTCTTCTGTGCGTCATCTTGAACACTCCACATTTCACAGCAACAAAGAGCAAGTTAGAGGTATGCAGTAAACCAGATTTTAATTATATCTCTTACTTATTAAAATCATGGCTCAAATTTTATTCTCAATTTACACTAAGGTCATGAGAATTACTGTCTTGATAGGGGGTTGGTACATGAACTAAACTGCCAAGAACATCTCCAAAAATCGTAGAATAATATTACATCCATTTTACAAAAAATGTTGTATGTTATAATTTTAAGGGACCACCTATTCAAAACTATTATTTCCATCCAAGTTTTAGAGAATAAGAAAATGAAATCCGATTTCCTGATTAAACTACCATAGCATTTTATGATTCTTTCTAAATATCTAAACAAATCTAGGCAACTTTTAATATCGGTCAAGAGTTACAGCACATGTTAATTTTATTAACTTTTCCAAGAAGTGTTCAGTTGATACAACAGCTTGTACATTGTGATATGCATATCTATATCACATGTAGGCAAAGTATCACCCAGGCTAGTTAGATCACTAGTACGGGCATCTCTAGAATTGCAGATTTTTCATTAAATGTGCATATGGTATTACACTTTGGTCTCCTGCTGAAATAGATGTCATTTTTAAATACTATGAAGGATACAATCCTTAAGTTTATAATAGCTAAGTAGAGAATATCTCAGATCATTATCAGGGCAGGGCAATATAAGAAATACACACATATTTAGTCAATGGACAAGTAACTACTTTAAACACCTTTGCAGCATCATCTATACTACCACTGTAAATGGGCTGATTAATAGGAGACAAGTACTACTTCAATTTTAAAATACATATAGATCAAATTAAATAATTTTTTTTATATTCTAGTTGCTTTTATTTTGTTATCTGAAGCATGCTGTTATAGCAAATAATTTTCCTTTCCTGCAACAGACACTTTGCATTCTCAAAACAAGACTGCTTCCTGGGCCAGGCTTGAAAATAGGAAAAAAGCACTCTGACTTTCCCAAGAACATAATGAATTAAACTGCCATTAAATTAATTTCAGTTTTCTCAACATTTTACTTACTCATTTTAAAAAAGCATTGGACCCTCAGTGACAGTTTCACTGGGAGTTAAGGATGTCTCTCATTTCTTTTTTACACTTCAATTCTCAGCAAATGTAAATAAGAGAATCAGAGTGAATGAGCTCAGGAAAGCTGCCACCTAACTGTTTGCTTAAGATTAGAGCATTTTTGATTTTCCATGTTACAAAACTCCTATCCAAAAGGCAAAGTCATAAGAGCAGAAAAATAACTTACTTAAAACAGAATTTTCAGTTTTAAAAACAGTCCTCCTCTTCCCCAGTCTCATTGTTCCTCCCATATCTCCAGGATTGTGTTCTGGCATATCAATAACCTGCAGAGAAAAGTTGTTCAGATACTGTTTCATTCAACAAATAAAAAAATCCTAAAACAAACAAATGCCCATCAAGTTGCATAGATTTATAAATGGCAACTTTACATATTTTACCTCCAACCATTCCCAATCATTATTTCTCTTTTGTTTTTCTAATGTTTTGTTCTTCAATATTGCATTGTAATATACTGACAATGTTAATAACTAGGCTCATGTCAAATGTTTTTATCCAATATTAAGATTAGCAAAAGCAACTTATCAATTTCTTGTTTTAATTTTTCAGAATGGAGAAAACCACCTCTTTTAAAAAATTATACCAGAATGTTACCAATAGGATAACTCTGCCCAAAGCTATTCTTTGTGCTAAGACAGTACACAGATTTTAAAAATTCAAATTCATAGACCAAAAAAAGTCCAAGTGATAAAGACAGCATGTCTGGAAAAACAAAGTCCCTGAACCTCACAGAGGCTAAAGGATTATCCTGGGTAAATATTCCTGAACACTAGGCCACTTCTTATATTGCTCTTTCTTATGCTAAGAGGCAGAAACAGCGGTGTTATCAAGTGAGAAGACGACCTCTTCCTTGGGAAGAGGGGAAGGGCATGCAGCAGCAGAGCAAAAGAGGACACTTGTAGCAAGACAACGTTGTAAAAGCAGAGTATGAGAAGTGGTGACTCCAATACATGTGTGCTATTTCATATTATAGATATAACTAATTTATCACAGGAAATGGAAAACCATTATACCCCCTTCATCTCGACTAAAGGGTTTCTCAGATTGCTCAAGAGTTCACAAAATACTGGGTTGCCTTGTACAAAGAATATGCTGTTTAACATAAAATTTCAAGAAAAGGATATACAAATACTTGGGTTTGAGGACTGAAGCAGATGGGTCAAACAGCTTCTACATGGGTCAAGTGAAACCCAGGACGGTGGGATTCAGGACACGTGAGAAACCACAACTTAGTGGAAGGAGGGCTCTTAGTTTTGCTCAGTTTGAAAAATCCTGCAGGGTCTCACGATCCATTTTAGAGGAAATCTGTCTAAGAGAGGTAAATCAGCTCAAAATTGTAGAAACATGAGCTGAAGCGTTGACCTATGTGCTTGTATTCACACAAACACAGTCAGTAAGGAATGTAATTGACAAAGAAAAGTTCTAAAAATACAAATATTCACATATATGGGTAATCTTGAATGCATTTTTATTAACCTTAATCTGCCCTCTGAGAATAATGAAAACAATATCTGATGATACACTTCATAAAGTGAAGTTATTCAATTTAGGAGGGATGGTGGAAAGCGCTTAACCTTTGGCCTTGTGCCAGTGCATTTCAGCTGGGTAATTACCTCTGTACAACCTTATACCTTCAAAATGTTATTTACAAGCTATCTATTCATTATAAAATGTCATGAGCAGGAGTTTTGATCAGACCAGTGGGATACTACAGATCCTTCAATTACTTCTCAAATCATAAAGGTGAGGACAGTGCAACACATTGAGCTAAGCCCCCCTCCACAAATACAAAAAAGAAACCCCATTAATTGAATACTTACTATTTTAAAAGTATGAAATTTACTGAATTAATTTCATTTCCTTTCATTTAATTTCACTTTTTTCCTGAAGTAGTGGCCACAAAAAAAAAGAGGGTATCAGAAACAGAGCATCTACTCTGCTGAAGGCTTCTGTCATCCTCTGGGTCAGACCCCTTGCTTTTGTAAGCAAGCCCTACAAAATTCAGGCTGGAGAAATGGACTCATAAGGAAGGTTCAGGTGAGTTTCAGCACCAAGACAGAGTGTGCATGTGTGTGTTCATGTCTTCCATTTTTCCCATTACTGTTAGATTTACAGTAAGAAATGGTTTGACATATTAACTTCTGTCATCAGATGACAAAAGGAGCGACTTATGAATTAATAGCTTGGAACTGCTTTGGCTCTGTGGCTCGGATGAACTCCAGCATAGTCCTCAATATTACTTGTTTATATATTATTTGAGTTTCTCTGCAACAACGTCTGTGCAAGAAGGTTTTGAAACCAAAGTGGCTGCTGCCCTACAGTCCAACAAAGTAGCAAGAATCAGAAAAGCAACTCATATTAATGAAATATTTTGCCATATCATACCAAATTTATTTGATCAGAAAAAGATGAGCTTTCAAATAGTGGTCATTTTGAACAACTGCGCAACTGAACAGATTCTTCAAAGAGCTTACGATTCCTGGCACAGAATAAATCAGCTCTTCCTATGCATTAGCTCTTTGAAGGGCAGAGAACAGCACAGAACAGGCAGACACCACAAGCAACAAAAAAGTATTAGTAGGGAGGATGCAAGAATAGATAAGGCATTAATTAGGTCTTTCCTACCCAAATCTCTGAAAACTGCCAACAGTACAGAGATTTTATAGAGAGTATGTATTACACCAGATAGCCAACATGAAATTAAGAATGAATCACTGTAACACAACACACAGCACATTCTAGATACAAAGCAGTCTAATCACTATTTAATCATGGTACTAATGAATAGTGACTTCAACTATCCATGAACAGAAATTTTCTTTCAGATATCTACTGCTTGGATTGTTTCATTGTTGAGAGAAAACATATAAAAGCTAATGAAAAATATGTAAAAATATATGAAATTATATGAAATTTTCTATGAAAAACATATAAAAACACAAAAGTTAACCTTTCAAGCCCTGACACTCAACATAGAGCAGCCAAGGCCCTGAAAGCCCCCCACCTATCATTTTAATAATCATTCCAGGACCATTACATTTTATCTTTGATTTGCCTCATGTTCTGCAAAGCCATTTTAAGAAATTCATCTACTCTGGTTACCTTGGCAGGGAAAGGGGAGGGAGTGGGGTGTGTCTGCCTGGGTTTTGTTTGTGGGCTTGGTCTTTGAGGAGTTGGGGAGGGAGATGAGCATTACTTGATTTGAATAACTGATTGCTAAGCAGCTTTGGAAGCATGTTTTTACAAGTCTGGGGTCTAGGGTTTTTTGTCTTTTTATTCTGCCCTTGGCTGATGAGCAAAAGATTTATCAATGCTGAAATAAATTACTACACGTGTAAGTGCTGATCAAAGCATCAGGAGATGCCAGGGCCCTGGAGATTACCCGAACTCTGAAAAAAGGCTCTAAACACAGCACACAAGAGATGTGTAGAGGGAAAGCTGACAGGAGCAAGGAATGCAGTGACAGGTACTGATGAATACTAATCCCTGCTGAACACAGCTATGAAAAAAAAATCCAGCAGCACAAACTGACAAGGACTTAACCCAAACTTAAGGAACTCATCCTGTTATTGACTCTTCCATCATTTCTCTGCAGGATTAGACAGTACTTGCTAGATTTGATCTGATTGATCAATCACAAGTTCATCAGTAAACAAACCCAGACACCTACAAATGGGATGTTTATACTAACGTCTATTCTGTTTCAGAAACAAATTCAGTACAAATATTTTAAAGAAAAAGTTGACAACTGCAACACTACCAGGGGCACCGAGAGCTTTCAACTTGGCAAGGAAACCAAAATGACAGAACTTTCCCTGTTCATTAGAAGAGGCTTACATTTTCAGTTACTGAAAGAATGGGCAAATATTACATCTGCCTGAATCCCTTGCTCCCTTTTCCCCCAGAGATATCCTAGTTCCAAGCAAACCCCATCACTGTCCACCCATCTAAAGCACTCAATGCCCCAGGACTGAACTGCCAACAAAGCCACTTGCAGATTTCAGACTATTCAGCACCCCATTACTCTGAAGTAATGCTGTTTTTAAAAGGATATCCACCATCATGTGTAACATCGAAGCAGAAATTATCAGTAGCTGATTCATGCAATTACATACTGATAGGAGTAACCAGCTTGAAAAATCCTGTTCTCCACTCTCTTCAATAAACTACAGCACAGCATCCAAACATTCCAACAAATACCAATTTAAATTTCTTAAAATCCCATAGAATACTACTGTCAACTGTTTTCCAGTTTGGGTGATTCTCTTCTCCACAGATTTGTTGTTTCCTGTTTTAGAATTAAGTAACTGCCATGGAGGACTTATTTACTTAAGTCTAAAAGCTCTCTAAGGATTCTGTCTAAGCAGAAATATTGCTACAGAATGTTTTGTAACATTTTCTCTAGAAGAATTCATAAAGGGTGTGGCTTCTTTTTAAACAGCGCTTACTCACTCGTGAGCAGAGTGCAATGAACTGAGGAAGTTAATGGAGATATTGATATGCAAAGCCCATAAAAATATTACTTAACAGCATTTTGAGAACTTATTCAAATTATTCCAAACACACATCTCAGTCAGCTTAAAGACTTAATCAAGCAGAAAGTTTCAGACTGTTAGCATTAGTGAAAGGCACAGGGTTGGATAGTGCTGGCTGTAGAAATACACTGGAGTGTCAGTCACACCATGCCATGAAGGGCAGGATTTGCCACAGACTTGAAGAGTGTTCTCAGACTTCAGACTGGTCCATCTCACATTATAATTAATAATTAAATATTAATTTAATTTCATTAAGATCAGCAAATCTACGGCTAGGAGAAATCCTTCATCCTATCATATACATCTTAAAAAAATCAGAACTCTCTCACTGCCTTTGAAGAGGACTTCTCCAGCTGCAATTCCTAGTAGGGGAAATTCTGCCCTTATCAGGTATACCTGATCATCAGGTGTGATCAGGTATATCAGAAAGAGGAAGGCGTGAAGCAGGTCTGTGTTTCTGAACATCCTAAAGCAGAGGGAAGAACCTAGAGAGTGAGACAGAGCCTGGTGTTCCCTTCACCAAACACCCCACCCACAATGGTGGGACAGGAACGATCAAACAGAGCCGGAGACTGTTTGAACAGCAGTTGCTTGGGTGGTCTCTGTCTCAGAGAATTACTATATCCTACAGGCAATTGTCACAGACTAGCCCCATTATCTAAACTACACAAAGTAGCCATGGAAACATGAGACTGTCCCTGGTAGAGACAAAGCACAGCAGATGTTTTCCCCTCAAAACTGCCCAGTGTTCTAGACTTGCTCTTCCCTGAGTTATCATGACTGAGCAAGCACCCATTTCAGTTGTTTCTCATTCATTAACAGACCTGTGCTAGTTCAAACCACTTCATTATCATCACCTCTGCCTTCAACAAGCAAGAAAACAGTTTACTTCAAGGAAAGTAAGCAGGAAAAGTGATTATTTTAAGTGGCTACTATTCCAGACCTTCACTGAGGAAAATTACTGATATCAGCTTTCAAGCAATGCTCAGTGCCATGACCTACACTAACCTAGTACTTCTTGAAGAAATTCTGTTCATCTGCCATAAAAACCAACTTCATCTAAACCATCTTCACAGGGAAGATGAGAACTAGTAACTGTTTTTCATCCCATTTCCGTAAAGTACTAAGACCACCATCAGACTTGTAAGAGAACTTGCCTGGATTCCAACCTCCTCCAAGCACAGGATCTCTGTGATCCTTCTCACAGAATGGTGCCATCACCCCTTTTGATGTTCTGTCCACCTTCCTAATCTGTCAGTGATGAATTGGTACTTGATAACCAGTGACACTGAAACTGAGGCATTTCTTTCCGAAAAAAAGTGAATGAGCAGCAAACAGAAAATTACACATTGACATATTTTAATTCTTTTTCTAGTTGGAAAGTATTTTTGGTGTAGTGGAAAACTTCCCCGCCAAATGAAGAGCTGGGAAAAAATCCCTGGAAGAGGTCCTGGATCAGCTGAAAGACCCCTGTGGACTATTTATTTAATTTACTGGATATGGAAAAGCATCCTATTGAAATGATAGCTATTTGAATAGAAAAAAAAGACAAAGTACCTTAGTTGAAAAGTTGAAAAAGAGATAGAAAGTTTTCAAGAGCTCTACTCACAGAAGAAAGAAGTGCAAATGCCACCTAGAGCATGAAATCCATGTCAGTTTTAAGAACACAAACCTGAACATCTGTATTTTTTGAGGGCTTGCTTCTGCTTTCTGAGAGAAATTACTTTACTCTCTTTTTGATTCAGCATGATAATTCATTTTTACTTTATCTGACAACACACATTTGACCAAAGCTTAAACAGCTTCTAGCAGCTAAGATGATTTCACCAACTAGGTTTAGTTGCATCTGATTAATATATCATTAAATTGAGGTTTTAAACTGAAGGACAAAAATATACAATCACACTGGTTGATACTGACACAAGAAAATTCCTTATTTAAAATTTGGAGTAAACTAATGAAACAGAAAGAAAGGATTCTAGCTCCATAAGGATTTCTCTGCTATAGATATGTAGCAAGCAGCCCAGTACCTTCTAATTAGGGTATTATGCTTCATATTATGCCCAAAGATCAGGGCCTGACCATCACTTTAATGGCTGATTGATCACTTTTTGAAACAGACACCAGAATTTAAAATCTGACATTTCTACATCAAATAGATTTTTCTACTAGTTAGGCTAAATTGGTATTTCTGATAGATGAATATTCTATGAAAATCAGCTGAACAGAAGAAAGAACAATGCACTTACTCAGAATAAAAAATGTTAATGTTTAACTCTTCGAAGAACAAAAAACCCTTAGTACAATTCAACATCCCAGGGAAAAGCAAAGTAGTGAGAAAATACCTTGCAATGTGTTAAAGACACTGCTGAGCAAGCACGTTAAACTGCTGCAAGGTATTTTGCAAGCTGTATGTCTTTGAAAAAAAATCCCACTAAAGACAACTGCAGACAGTTTGAAAGTAAATCTTGATCTATACCCAGTGCCAAAATCTTGTGCCAATCTGATTCCTTTAACAAGCAGCTCAGCTGAGTCCACTCTGGAAAACCACACAAATCAGCCAGCTCATGCCAACCACTGTAACCTTTAATTGAAGCAATTTGTTCTCATGCACAAGTCTATTTTCTTTTCAACTGTTCTTTTATGTTTAAGCTGTAACTTTGTAGAAATGAAAATAGATGTAGGTAATGAGGGCCAGAGTAGCTCTCATACTGATTAAAAGTATAGTCATCCTTCTTCCTACCTTCCACCCCATTCTCTTCTTCATTTACATTTCTGCATTTGAAACAGCATCTTCCAAAGGATCACAACCAGGAAGAACACTGTGCAAGCTAAAGTAACTGGTGCTGGAAGGCATGCAGGATCACTTTTACTGTTTTAACCCATTCATATCTACATGTAGGTATATAATTCATATATACATCTTGGTATCTTAAAATATTTTACATGCATTTTTGTGATGTCCTCCTTCTTTCTTCCTCTTTGAAAGTTTCTGGTTTGATTCAACTCCCGTTTAAATGTCATGCCAGTTCCCCCACCTCTACTACCTACACCCCACAACAAAGCATACAAAATGAAAGGCCCTCTAGAACTGAAGCTGACCACTTCATTACTTCATGGTCCTCCCACTTAATTTACTAATCTAGAGAAATTCTAGTAATGTTAATCTTACAGATTAAAAGTAGAATAGATATTTTATAATAGGGAATATCTAGGCAGAAAGCCTCTGTCTCAATCATTCTAATTTTAAATACTACTCTTGTCTTCCATTGCCTGCCCAGAACAACAAATGTATTTTGACCTATCTGGTCTTTCATGTCAATTTTTCCTAAATTATAGAGAATACAAATGCTGGGTATCTTGTTAGGCATACAGTATTGACAATTTTTCTTTTGGAAAGCTTTCCAGCAACAAGCAATGGGATTTTCTTCCCCCCATGAATTCAACAGCAGATTACTACCATGAGTCCTTATCCTCCCTCCCACATACATCATAATGTTTCTCTTCTCATTCTGAAAAAACTAAAGCAAGAGCCGGATATCATATAATGGTCATCAAGGTACTGACTTGTAATTCTAGGATTTTCTAAATCCTAAGCTTTCCTATTGTAAACTACATTAGAAAAAAAGAGCATAGGGAGATAATTACAATGACACAACTTCAAACGGATTATCTTGTAAGTACTTTGGTATTTTCATTACTGTCTATCCAACAACAGTAAATGTATTTTCAGCTTCAGAAAACCAAAAGGAATTATATATATTAATATCATAGCAGAGATTAATTACCTTGATTACCTCTGCCAGGCATTTCAGGGATGCTTTGAGACACATGCTCTACATTACATTTAATAGGTTCCTGCTTCCACTTGAGAACAGCTTCAGCTGGCCAAAGACCATCATATCTGGAAGGCTCTTTATTCTGATAAAACACTTATGACATACAATACTTTTTTATTTCAAGTAGAAACCACGATGTCTTCCTTCTGAGCAGGATCCCTCCTGTCTCATTTTTGTCTGTCCTACTTCCTCCAAAAACCTAATAAACATCACTGTTCAGATCATAATTTAATTCTGCACTTCTTATGATCTTCACCCCCAGCACGTTAACTCTACCCCCTTCAAAACGAAATAACAAGGATTCTTTGGAATTTGCTTTCCTTAACTGTATTTATAAGGTATAATCAGGGGGTCAAGTTCAGACACCATTCAAAAGGACAAGTGGCTTGACCAGTTGTACCCACACGACGTACATCAAACGCGAATCGCTTCCTCTCCCAAGAGGACACCAGTGAGCACCACTGGATTCCTGGATTCATGTAACGAGGTCCAGGGTTAACATGACAGTACAGACATGCCTGTGCAGTTCTTGCTTGCTAACAGATCATAAAACCAGAATTGCAAACATTCATATTCAATTTTAGGGATGGACATGGTACATGCTTTTAAAATATAAACCAACAGGCAGAGCTACCTGTGAGGATGTAAGAAGAGAGAAGCAGAGAGGATGTGTGCATGCATATAGAGAATCACTAGCAAAAAGGTCAGAGAGGAGTAGAAACGGATCTCCAGGTCACTTCCTATTTAGCAACAAGATGGTGAAAGCCTATAGGAAAAAATTTACCAATATTGTTTCTAAGAAATTAACATTTATAGAATCAACTTAATACTAGTGCAGATCAAGCAGGCATTTAATTAGCATGGCATCAGCTGAACACACCCAGCAGAATTCCAGACACCCTCTGTGAAAAGTGTGGGTGGCCAGGTATAGATTAATTCAACAGATAACGCAGTGATCTACTCAAATGCTACAAATGTTTACCGAGCAACCAAAAGACATTGCCACACAGCCAAAGTTCCAGGCTATGTCACCACAGTAGCACACAACAGGCACCCAGCACAGCAACCTCACAAAGGCAAAATTTTCCAGTGGTGCCAACACAAAAATAATTTCTATCCTTCACATGCACCTCTGATAATCTCCAACAGTGAAATCAAAAGACAGAGAGCATGAGAAAAAAACTTCCAGTTTAAAAGCACAGATCTACAGTGCATCACTGTCAAATCCATTGCAAATGCAGTTCTCTTGTTCAGTACCTAAACCCCCAGTATGGAACACTGTATTACCACATACAATGAAGGATGGGAAGCAAATAAGGAGACAGAAAACCTTATTAAAAAACAGGTCTTCCTTTTGGGGAACTTTCATAATTTTCTTATACTTTTTCCTGAATCACGTTAATTTCACAGGGGATGTTGGGAAGCAGAGTATTCATTAAAACTAAAACTTTAGCTAATAGCTTTTTGTTTATTTTTAATAAAAATTAAACACTTCACAACAC
This sequence comes from Sitta carolinensis, assembly GCA_032173965.1. NCBI lineage: Eukaryota > Metazoa > Chordata > Aves > Passeriformes > Sittidae > Sitta > Sitta carolinensis. The sequence goes on from CM063283.1 coordinate 99,415,380, forward strand.
AATGAACAGACCACTCACATCTAATAAAATTCACCCTCCAATACAACCATTTGACTGATTTGAATCCCTTATTTTTCATTGCCCATACACTTCTAGGTGCATGTTCAATTCCAGTTCTCACTCCTGGGTGGTCTAAAGGGGTATTAGGAAAAGGGTGGAAGTCCTCAGCTGCTGCACAGACCTTTCTCTGCAGGTATCAAGTCACTTCACAAAGGCAAGTGTGTTTCACTACCTCCATTTGGTATGGGAAAAATAAGGCAGATTAAACAATTTTTTTAACCTAGCAGAACCAGGACTTCTGTGATATCTAATCTATCTTCTGTGACCTTCTAACAAGGCCAGTGCCTTAATGTCACTTGGTCCTGTATCTGAGTAGAAGAAATGTCTACAGAAATGGCATTCATAAAATTGGCAATTTCATGTCATTTTCAACATATAAACTCCAGTAGTCTATTGTGTTATGCAGGAATCTATAAACAGGTAAACTATTTCATGTTCCCTAATTTTTATATCTTTTGTTAATATGTAATTTCGGCAAGCTTGTTTTAAGGCTGATGGGTGGAGGAGATGTTTTGGAGCTGTTATATCCATCAATATAATCACAGCATTATGGGATCTGGACAATTCCCTTTTTTTACATTATTAACTTGCCAAACAGAATGATGGTGAGGAACTAGGGAACACTAGTTACAGTGTTTCCCCTGTGTGTTAGAATTCTCTCACATAACTTCAGCTGCCTAACTTCTAGATAAATAATTTAAGGGAACAACCTGAGTGCTTCTCTCTGTAGAGACCACAACACAGACAGGGGACAATTCATTCCAGCAGGAGAATCTCACCAAAATATGTGGCATCTTGAAATGCTCATCCAATGAAATGCTCTTGAGGTAAGCAGTGCTGTTCTGCCCTATGATGTACTACACACCCGCACAAAAACAGTTTTGTGAACGTCCCTCCAACATTCATTCTTTGTCAACACTCCATGCACCATCCCAGAGCATCCCCAGTCCATTCTGAAGTGACACACAATATATTGCAGCATTACCAACACAGACTTGGGCATACAGTTCTCCATTAAATAAAATGTTCTCTGCTTATTAAATCAAATACTGACAGACAGTCACCTACATCCACTTCATCCAGAAAAATGTTTTGTGCACAGCATAAGTTTCCCCATTTGATTTATAATTAGTTAAACATAATTCCTTTTGTAAGTACTGGAAAGGGCAAAGCTTTTTTTATAATCCAACATGCATTTCTACTTAGAAAAATGCTTTATTATGAAGAAAATTTTAAGAAAGGAAAAAGGTGGGAGGTTATTAACAGCAAGAAGGCATTTTATTCACAGAAACAAATGTACAAATGAAGAAACACAAATACCTTTACATTTATATAAAAATACTAAATCATTAATCCTATCCACCAAATATTTAAGAAGAAACTTTTAAAAGGCATCAATAACTGAAAGTCAATTATTTTTATTCATTTTCATTTAAGGAGAAAAATGGCATTGTGAAGTTAATCAATTATGAGGACTAAAAGATAAAATAAAACTCATACTCAGAACTATGACCAGGGCAAAAAAAAACATGAGCATTCTGTTTCTGTGCAGTGTCAAGGAGTCGAAAGACATTGCCAAGCTAAAATCCATCTTCGGGGAAACTCTGACGTGCCCATCTCAAATTGAAGTGTTAAAACAAGTTGTTACAAAACAGACAAAATAGACAGTAAAAAATGACTAGAAACAGATTGTACTCATTCAATTTTGAAGCAACTGAAGGGTCAAACAGCTGACCCAGTACCTGTGGTGAATAACTGACCATCAGCCTTGTCACCCACAGCCACCCAGGTCACAAATTGTCTCAGTGGAGATAGAGAGACCTAGAGTCTGAACCACCTGATGGCCATGCCAGGCAATGTAGCTGATGCTTTAACAAAAATGTAGAAGTACAGGGCACCTGGGCAGCTCTAATAGGCTGGGACACTGCCAACAAAGATTTTGTAAATGGAGAGACAGGTCAAGTCTGGCCAATCTTTGGTCTAGATGGAGCTGTGGTCTGACCCTGTGTGCTCCTCTTGAAGTAAAGGTGATACCAGAGTATGCCCTGTAGAACACCACACTGCCTTCCTGTGAAATAATTACAGGTGTGCTTAGTTCACAAACTTATTTCATCAGCTCAGTCGGGGTTCTAAGAGGAAAGCAGGGTCTCTCTTCTTCTAATTCCTTATCTAAAATAAAGGTCCTCTCAGTGCTATTTGTCACTCAACCTTCATGTTTTGCTAAGTTTGAAAGTATGTGGTGGAATAAAGAAAATAAGTTCACTGAAAAAATGATTTTTAGAAACTATTTCAGTTGTTTGCTTAAGTACTGGCTCTCTAATTTCTCCAAGAAGATAGATATTATTAAATGTCTCATTATTTATGTTTCAGCTCAGAAAATGCAGGTAAAAAGGAGTTAAGTTGGGTGAGAAGGTGATAAATATATGCACCACATAGTGGTGTTAATGATACTAAATCTCCAAAACAGTAATTTACTTCATATTAGTTAATTCATACTGTTTCTTTACAGTCTCACTTATAATTCCACATTCACAGTGAGAGAAACAGCAAGACAACACAAACCTTGCAAGAACTCTATTTATCGCTACTTAAAATGGATTATTCTGAGAATGATTAGAATATTTCTTTGCCATGAGCCAAAAAAGTTTTACAGAAAGTCAAGCTGTGCAAGAAAATACTGTCACTGATCTGTGTCGTTTGCAGACGCAGCATGTCTGCTGTGATTTGTCAAAACTAATTTTTCATTTTACAGTTTGAGCAATACTGAGGTTCTGGTGTTTTTCCCAGGCTCTTGGGCAACTGCTGGGCTTCCTTCTCGTCAGTGAAGACCAAGGTTAACAGTTTCATTGCAAATTATGTCTCTGATGTCTACACAGGCTCTCCCTAATTAGCTAGGCCAAATGACAATGCCAAGGGAAGCCACAGCTAATAAATCTGTATTATCTTTCCACTGCAATGCAATAATCGCCAAGTATTTTTAGACATATATTTTCATTATTTTCATCACAGCTAGATATTAGGGCTTTTTAGTACTAGGATCCAACGGGTGATAGAAAGTCACTGTGTGGAGGTACTAGGAAAAATGGACTTTAGTAATGCCTCAGAGGAAAACGAACATCTCTCCTTTTCTGACGTTTCAGCATAGCAGGCACAGGTATCTTGGGGTTACACAGGTCTGATCCAAACTGGTGCCAGCCTTAAGGCTAAGCTCCACATGTTATCTGGTGCACTGCCCCACAAGCTAAAGACACAAAACTTACTTAGCAAATTCTCTCCACTCTCGATTCTGAATCCTAAGAAATTACTTACAGCTACATGTCATTACAGCTTAGCCATGAACTCCTGTGCATTACAGGAAGAAAAAAAACAAAAAGGAGCAAAGTCCTTTTGTGTTGAAGGGAAGACTAGTCACTAACCTAAAATAAATGAAACTGGCTTTAAGGTAAATTCAACTTAATGGATAGTTGGTTTCCACACTCGAACAGCTGAGAAGTGAGCTATGGCTGAGGTGGATAATTTGTTAATTTTAGTTTACAACAAAATGCAAATCTACTTCTTCAAAGTTCTGGTTTACAGATATTTAAATTGCTCATTTGATGCTCTTGTGTAAACTGAGAAATTCCAAAGTACTACTCCTGTTACTTCTTGATTTAATAATCAGACTGGGTAATGAGAAAATCTAAAATTAAGCTAGGTATATAAGCACTATCCTTTCTTAGCTACAATTTCTGTAAGTAGCAACAGCTTAATTTCTTTCAATAGGCCATAATCACATACAAAGTAGTTAGAAAACTGATTGCTCTATACTGTTAGTTAGACAACTGCTACTCTTATCATAGGCCTCATTAGTCCCTCTAATTTCTTCGATTTTCCCTCATGTCCCATTCTTCCTTAGTCAAAATAGAGGATGGGGAGATTGTTCTAGGAGCTTCTTGCTTCCATTGTCCTAAATTCCCATTAACAGAGAGACATGAAAGTTATTAATGGTAATTTTGACAGTTTTCCTTTGGAAATTATTTAGCAAACATCTATTATATTTAGATACTAATACATCAAAATGCTAATAAAATGAGGGATTTCTATGCCAAAGGTAAAGCCATTACTTTGTAGCATCATTTTTGTTATGCTTCCCATTGGTAATGAAACATACTCCAGAATACCACTAATAATCTGGTTTTACATGGCATGGCTTACTTGCAGACTTCTGACAGAGAATTAGTAACTTCTGGAGCTCTACTGGTGCATATAAGCACCTCTTTCTCCAAATGACAGAGAGAGCTCCAATGTTCTTACCAGTGTTCTATTTACTTCTCTGCATTTTGTACTGCTATGTCTGATCAGGCCAACAAGGCTGACCATCCGGATACACAGTGCTGAAGGTGAAGAAATCGAAGAAATTCAGATGTTTCTACCAAAAAATGAACTCCATTTCTTTCTGCCTAAGGAGACCTCTCATGGTTGCTGCTGTTTTCCCCAAACTTAGCTTTTCCTCGAGGAATGTTGGTGGTATTATGTAGCACAAGCACCTTCAGCTCAATATTGTGGCACTATCTCAATAAATTCCTTCCACTTCAGCAGCAAAGTCAGCACAGCTCCAGCAGGGTCACAGGGACCTAAAGGGTCACTGAAGCACAATTCGGATAAAAGACCTCAATCACTGATTTGTAGGGGCTTGAACATGGTTAGCTATGCTGAGAGCCCCCTGTTCTTGCCCAGTGTACATCCACAGAAGAGTGCACACTGGTCTGTGGGGTCAAAACACCAGAATACCCATTCTCCCAGCTTCTGCTGTTTAATAGAAAAGCCAAAATTGTTTTAGAAAACCCTGAAACCCAGGACTCCCCATCTTTCCCATGCGCACATAAAGTGAATCAAGAGGATCCTATCATGTCACCACAACATCATCTCAAGTGGTAGGCTTTATAAGACAGCTACACAAACTCATATGGTATCAGACTCCTGTCTGTCAAATAATTTAAAATAAATTCTAAGAATACAAAATGTATTACACTCTTCCAGGATCAAGACAACCAGATAGGTCATTTCTGACTCACCAGTAGGATTATTACATTGACAGACAGTAGACCTGGACTTGCATGAAAACAGATTATTACTATTTCTAGCTAAAAAGTATGCTGAGTAAGGGAGTTTTCTTAGCAGTACATTTCCTCTTTTGAGATCAGGCATCTCAGTGCCACATAATCCCTAAATTATGTGTTCATGTGTCTTACTAGACGCACCTCTAGACCTCTTTTGAACAGCCCATCAGGTTTGCATTGTTGAGAGCAACAACAATGCTCTGAATTACTAACTTGATTTCAATCCATTGATTTTTTCTTCAGGATGAAGAAAGGTTTTCAGATACAGCTGTGACATCTAGAGACTCCATGCATCTCCACTGTCAAAGGACAGCTGAGAAAAGACCTAATCTCACAAGAGAAATAAATTCACTAGTGCCTCTTGTACAGCATTATTGTACTTATACTTACTTTGCCCTACCTGAAACTCAACCAAAGCCACTCCTCCATAAATCTATATATGCTTTACTGGAATGGAGATTTACATTTTTGATCACTCTAAAGAATTTTGAAAAGAGTTTAGTATGGAACAAAAAGGTTTAGGGTTTTAGCAACTACATAACTGTAAATTTCAGCTGTGGCAGTAACAACATATTGCACTACTGCACGAGTCAAGGTTCACAAAACGGAAGGATTAAACCTCTTACTGAAACATACTCTCCTTCAAAACTATACTGTGCAATATAGAATAACTACATCACAGGGAGTTTCAGCAATAAATTAGTCTGCCAGATGTGTACATATGGCAGCAACAGCTGACACATATAGTTACAATGAATAACACATCAGCAATTTAAAGCTGACTACAAACAATGGACCTTATTAAATAATTCATCCCTGTAGCAGTCGCACCCAGTCCTGTTTAGGGAGGCACTTTCAACATCTCATTAGGTGTATGTCACAAGGGAGGGCCTGCAAGAGACTCTTGTCAGGATAACCCATATAGCTCAAGTTTAATTTGTGTGATGGGACAACCCTTTTACACATCACCACTTCAGGTTTTACAAACAATGACAATTTCAACACAGGGAATGCATCACCTGTGACACATAAAGGATTTTACAACTCATCCCCAACTTCCATCTAACAGTTCCAACCCTCAAAGCAATGCCATGTTCTGTGTGATGGCTGTAGTGCAGTTTGCTGAACTTCTCACCTGTAATTATTTGATCTTTTTCAGAAAGTTTGTTCACTGAATGTTCCTTTTCTCTCAAGTCAGTTCTTTGTCTCCTCCTAGCCTAACAGTAAGAACCAGCCAGCAACACTGAAATGTTCTATCACAACTCTCCTATCTGCACTACAGAGCTAGTTCCCACATGTGCCAGCCACCACACATCTTGGAAAAATTACCCATGAGTTAGACTGGCTCTCAGTATCCCAACTTTAAAGCCTGTTCCTTGTGTAGACAGGTCAGGAATGTCTGAAGATGACTGCCTGCAGTTGTGGGACTGATTCTCTGCAAAACTCACCAAAGCCCTTAGTGCTGAAATGAATATACACCATGGTAGCAGCAGACATCTGCATTTTCATGGCTTTCAATATTTGCAAATTATCTACAGTACAATGTATCCTATATTTAACTTCGGATGCAGTATGGGCATTAGTAATTTACACAGCCACAGACACATGGACATTTTTTATACCAGCATTAGTTCTAATCAAATTCTGCTCTGTTTTTTTACTCAAAAAGAAATTAAACTTGACACCTGTGCAAGATTTCTTTGCAAGTCAGATAGGATTCATATGTTCCACAGAGTCCCCAGTCCAGCCCAATTTACTTTAATTGTCCCATCATCTCTCCCACATCTCCCATCTTTCTCTGCTATAAAAAATAAGCAAAATTAACACAGGGCTTTGATCTAACGATGGATGTCTGTAAGCTTGAGATGATGCATAAGCAACATATAAGTAGAAATAAGTGAATACTGAGCACAAAGCCGCCTCCTGCTCTTTCTTTTCGAGTGCTCAACATCCACAAAGGTATGTTCTCCATTACAGCAAACGTCACTTTGACAGCAGACATTTCAATACTGTGGCTAGGCTGTAAAATAAGCCTCAAAATTTCAATTCCTGAAATTGCTTTAAAGTAGCTGGGCTTACATACAAGTGAGCCTGGTGCTGCTACAATAAAATACACCAAAGAAAGTGGAAAAATACTGGAGGGTTAGGGTGTTAACCCATCACCAGGGGATTAAACAGGATGATTTGAGACAGTCACTGCCCTCAGGTGACAGCCCCACCCCTGTTGAGGGTGCCCTGTCCCTTCCAACAGTGTCAATGAATGGCACAGAAATCCACTTCCAGACCAACCCAATTGGTCCAGCATGTTAAGGTAAACAAGGAACACAGATTCACGTAACATTCAGCCATCAAAGGTGGCAGGAACATGTGACAAGGGCAAAAGAGACAGCACCTGGGTTACCATCCCATTTAATCCATGATTAAATACACCTGACTATGATACCATGCATTTCACCCCTCCTACCACTAGCGGTGGTGCCCAAACTTCCGTCATCCCTGCAGCTTGTGATTCCCCTATTCTCCAATGTGACTGGAATTGCTTGCTCCAAATATGCCAACAAACCAGTTTACTAGGGAAATATTTACCAATAGCCAGTTTTGAGTGAATACTGAATCTGCACACACCATCAGTGAAAGAAAATGAAACCATAAAACACAACCATCACAGGGACATACGAAGTGCAACCCTAAATAAACTTACAAGACATCACCAACTAAGTCCTCTCTTTGCTAATGGCTTTGTACCTAAGCTAAAACAAAAATGTCAATTCCAAAAGGATGCTGTGCTTACTATGACTTCTCTAGACCAGGGTGAACTTGTCTGAATTATGTTATAAATTGTAGGAATTGTATATTTTCATACGTGCAAGAAAGAGCAGACACTGGAACCAAAGAGCAGACACTGGAACCAAAGTAGGATTGCTGCTTCTACACTGGAAGTCAGCCTCCACAGACGTCAAAGCTCCAAGTGCTGTTCTTCAGCATAAATAAATGCTGCTGTCTGCTAGTCACATATCATCTAAGGGCAGCAACAGTAACATATTATCTTCCCCTATTTTTGTTGAAATTCTTAGTGAGCAACCAGAATTCCTTACACCTGGATATCATTCTGCCATTGCTGGGCTGTGCTAGATAAGATGGATGTATTCCAGAATGCCACTTAAGTCCTACAAAGAGGTCTTCTGGAAAAGAGGATGCACTGAGGCCTGTCAAACTGAGTTCTGTGGCTGACTCTAATACAGAGTTCAGACATGCCACACTAACTATTGGAGGAAGGCACTGCAGGCTAAATGAGAATGAAAATGACAGAGTCAGGAGATCAAACTCCAAATCCCAGTTCCGCCAGCCTCTCATTCAAATAGCCTCGTAGATTACAGTGCCTTGTGAACAGAGCTGACCTGAGGACACTGGATTCATCCCCAGATTTGGCACACAACGCTTGAGGAAATCACCCAAATTTCCAGATGTTGGTCTCTCACTTTCTCAGGAATATATTTCGGTAAAACTGGTTATGCTATTTTGCAATTAGATGATGTTCTTTAATGAACCCTTAGCAAATTAATAAGGCTAATGTGCTGAATTCAGAGTTGTGATCCCTCAAAATGCAGATTTTCCATACCACTATGCATCTTAGTAGTAAGTTTTACACTCAGGGAGGTGTCTTAGGTACAAAGAGAAGTCATTTGAATATGTAAAACAAATCTTGCAAATACTGTAATGTCAACTATACAGATCAGACACATCAGCTTCTTGGCACTGGTTCCAAAAGGGATAAAGCAGTAAAGATGGTGAGGCTACCAGACAGGAGCTACAGGGAGGAATTAGCAGGTGGAGAACAGAAGCCTTAGCAGATCACCCAGTCACGCAAGACTACTAAAATCTGACCACCTACCAAAGGTGGAAAAGAGGATGAAAGGAGAAAGAGTCAGATATTTCTTTTTCATTTTGTTGGAAGAAAGAAAAAAGAAGACAAAAGGACTTATGATTATCTTACTGTTACGAAAGACCACAGAGTTCATGCCCTAGTTTGGTGTATGGGACTCACCCTAACTCATACAATGCATTCCAGTCCATAAGCCCCACGCTTGCTTGCACTGCTGCTCCCATATCCCATAGCAGCAGGAGAGCTTCTGTTAGCATAGACAACAGCAACACCTGAATTTCTGTAGAGTCAAAAAGCAAACAGAGGAAAAAGTGAATTTCCAGCTTTGTCCCTCAGCTGGACTGGACAGATACTGGGGGATGCCTTGCCCCAGTTCCATGAATTTCAAGCCAATGTGAAGTTTTTGCACTGAATTTTAAATCCGTGTATTTGTCCTCTCCAAGACCATGGAATTAAGTGTCAAGAAACTTGACAAACTCTTCCACTGTTAAAAAAGTGTAGCTGGATACCTCCCTGTAAAAAAATGCAGAGATTTGTCCTCATCAAACAAATGCCTGTGGAACTATATAAATCTGCAACACCATGAGCACCCAGAGAGGTGAGCAAGTGGCACAACTTTGAACATGGCATCTCGAGCAGAATGGGAAAGAATTGAAGAAAGTCAAGAAATTACTAGATCTAAGTAGCAGGTCTCACAAAAGAAGACTAAACTAGCAAGGATTTCTGAATCAAAAAATAAAAAAGGAAGACCGGAATTTTCGCTGATGTCAAAGGCCATTTTAGAAGGACGATGTCTGTTCTGCCTATCTGCAGGGAGAGGAGAATCAAAGAGCTTAAGTGCAGCAAGGCTTGTGCACACACAGTAATACACTCTAACAAAACCCACATGGAATAGACAGATAAGGAGGCTGCAGATTCCCCATTATTTAAGGCACTTAAGAATAAGCTCAGCAGACGTGCAGCATAAATATTGATGACCCCATTCCAGAGAAAAGGAAATAATTAATTATATGATCTCTAGGGACTCTTCTAATACTCTTCTGACAACTGGAAGTGAGTGCAAGCACATTCGAATGGGCTGCTAATGCAAGGTGTCTATCTACATAATTCATCTACCAGTTTGCCTGTTTTTCTCAGGAAACCTCCTAACTTACCTGTTATGGAATCCTACACTCATCCGTCTGAAGTTCTAAAAACATCCCCTCTGCCCCATCCATCTCCTACAGACCCACAAAGCTCTTGGTTTAGAATTAAAAATGGTGAAATGACAACTGATTCTGAAGAAGTGATGGACAGGGTGAAAAATTTAGTCAGTGGGGCTGGAGCCAAGCACCAAAAAAATGACAACAGACATCAGGTAGATTAGAAACCACAAGCAGAAACCACAGCCAGAGCCAGCAGCTCAGCAGTTGCAAAATTAACAGTGTTGGGTCATGAAGCATCAACCACAGGCTGATTATCAGCTCCAGGATGTCCCACAGACCATCAATGGAACATGATAAAATCATTGGAACATTCAGAATAAACATTCGGAACTTGTAGAACACAATACTCAGTTATAATGGTGTTCCCGAGAAGGGACTGCTTTTCAGAACCTCACATTCAACTTTCTCATTTAGAACGCCTCAGGTTTTTTTCATTCACATCAAGGAATGTTTTGATTCTTAACACTAGCAACCAAAATTTTATTCCAGAGGAACTTCATCTCTTTCCTCTGCTAAGAAATAGCAAAAAACGTGGAGAAGTGTGATTAACTACTCTCACAAAGAGCGGGCAGCTTCTAGATATTTTATTTACATATTTGGGTATTTTTAAAAGACTCTTATATTTGCCATTTTCCAAAATGCCACTGTAATAACAATTGCTATACATATCACCATAGGAGTCTTCTTCATGCCTCTCTGAATGTAGTTCATCTTGAAGTAAAGAATACACAAATTCAAGCAAGAAAACATCTCCAGTATCACCTATAAAGACCAAGTAAATATACATCAAGTGCAGTGGAGGATGATGACACGTTTCAGAGATAAAAAAATATTACTCATTTCTACTGCTAAAGTATCCAATTCCTTTGACTACTGAAAACACAGTAACTAGTGCACTGACTCAATGACACATGCTAGTTTCATAATTAGGGTGGAGCATGCAAGCAACTATAAAGGCTGCCCCATCTGAGACTCTCACTGCTGGATATATCTGAAAGCTCCGGGTTCTGAGTCAGGTAAGCATAAACCCAAATATTTTTCAGTATTTTCAAAGGCCTTTCAAATCCTTTAATCTAACTTAGGTAATTTCCTTTCATGGGAAAGTTGATCAATTTTACAGAAAAAAAACCACACAACTCTTTTCATCTAGGTTAAGTATTACTCATTAAATGGTTAATTAAACAATGAAGAGAGAATTGGACACATTTTAAATCAAGATTGTAATTGCCTGTTTTGTTTGCAGTTATTCTTCAAGACAACATCTGAAAAACATGGAACATTTACTCAACGACAACCTTCTGAAGTATTTTACCCAGTATGCTTTACAGGAGGGCAGCACCAGTGCACTGTCCATTGATGGACTGAAGAAACTTCTTCAGAATCAATTTGCACAGTACCTGAAGGTAAGTTTCACTCTCACTGTGTTCACTGTGCTTCCATGGAATGCACAGGAAACACACAGGCAACGATGTTCAGGGCAGATTACTGTGCCCAAATGATTTCACTAAATCCATAATTCTTAAACAGGGTTTGGTTTATAAAACTTCATTGACATTGATGAACAGTAGCTCCAAACAGATATTTGAGTACAGAATTTATAACAAAGTCCTATGAAATCAAATGCAAAAAAATCTAAGAGCTGTTCTGTTTGGGTTTGGTTTTTCGGTTTGGGTTTTTTTAATGCAAGCCAAATTTCTCCTGAAATACTGTACCTGAATCTTATAAAGTATTTTTCATTTAAATCTAAATAATTAATCTTGAATCTATAAAATATATAGAAAAGAATCTGTAAACCAAGTAAAACAGTATAACACATTTAAAAGCAAGAGACCTCGGCCAATTTCTATCTAGGTTAAATTACCACCATCACAAAATAAAATAAGTTTTGCCATTCCAGAATGATAACAAGTAAAGAAAAGAGATGTCACTGAGCTAGAGAGAGAAATACCCACTTCCAGTAGCTAGGAAAAAAAAAATCTATATTCTGATTTTATATATATTCTCTGCCAAGTCTTTCCTGAACTGCATAAGGACTCAGTTTAGATTTCTCTGCTAGACGAATCTTTAAATACTGTGTTTTGGATATCTTACAAAAGCAATTTTCGCTAAAGGTCTGAAATAAGGGCACTCCCATAGAAAAACACAGTATTTTGAGAACTACAACAATCCAAATTAGTCATTTCAATTAACATGAAATGGCTTATTAACAACAGACTCCCAAAAAACCCCTAGTGAAACACAAAGGGTTTTTTTCTTTCCCTTAAAAGACAGCTTAGAAATTGATTGCCAGAAATTAATAAAAATGTGATGGCAAATTCAGAAATATAATGCTTTTTATAACACAGAAGACAATTCAGCATCATACCCATTTTCCCAGACATGTGGAAATGGAACTGTTCAGAAGAAGCAATACTGATGTTTTCAGTATAAACCTTAGACATTTTCAAGCAACAAGTCTGTTGGCAGACATTTATGGCACCATAATAAATCAATATCAAAACAAAACAGGTTGTTACAAAACATGCAGAGATACATGGCATGAACAAAAGAAAATATTTTATGAATTTAAATTATAACTCCAAATTTAGTTTATATTATTTAATTAGCCTGATCAGGGTTGTTATCAGAATATTCACTGCATCAGGATGCTACATGCACTCTTACCAGACACAACAAATAAAAGAAGCTAATAATCTAAACTAAATTTAATACATTAGCAAGGTATTTTTAGCAGTGAATACAGTATTCCTACTAAAGAGGGAGAAAATGGAGGGAAAGATCCAGATCCTGGATCCTTTTCTGAGGATCTTATCCCAAAGCATAAAGAAAGTAGCAACATGTTTTCAAAATATGCAGGCAGGGCCCGATTTAGTATCTAATCAAGGAGTAGGTCATAAGAAAATTAATTTTTACTGGTGATTATGTACCTGCTGCAGCTATTTCACCTGCTTCATTTCCCAGATTCCATATTTACCCAGAACACTGAAGTAACCCATCTGAGTAATACTTCATATTTCTCAAATGGTTATATTTCTTGTTAACATTTTTGGCATGCAACAGCAGACACTGTCCTACTAGTTTAACCAGTCAAACACAACACCAGTAACACCTTCAAGTAACACTGACTGTTATTGACTGCATCATTTCTTGGCAACATTCTTCATAGAAAAACGCTCATGGTGATCTAATTATGTAATTCTTTTTTTTTTTTTTTCTTTAATTCTTGTCCTATAAAAACAGGATCAATTCTCACTTGATAACATAATTAAATCGTTGGACAAAAATAAGGATGGATCTGTCAGCTTTGATGAGTTTATGATGATTGTAAAAAGGATAACTAGTACAGGACAGTGAGACACCTGCAAGAACGAGTATCACTGCTTTGAAGAAGAGCCTGGCATTTGTTTACATTACATGTACATCTAATCCCAGAGATTTGTTATTATTTTAAAGCATATGGAATAAAGATTTAACAAATAAAAGTATGTTTGTATTGTGTTTCATCCACAGTGACCAGCCACACATTCCAGCTAAAATGCCTTCCAGTTAGTTCAGAAGTGCCGTTTCTATTTCATGCTACATTTCAGGAGTTATTCAACAAATCCTGCTTTACCTGGGCTATTATTTGGACCTCTAGAGAAATTAAAATCACGCAGTTCCTAAAACACACAAAAAGAAGGGTGCAGCATTCCATTTGAGGAGTGTTTCCTAGAGTATGCTATCCAATACTCCTCAGAGTTCAGTTTCACCATTCACAAAAGACGGCACTTCATGAAACAAGCAGTTCAAATTTTTAGAAAATGAAGTATTTATTTTCAATAGCAATGTAACATTGCCAAGTATGATAACTGCAACATTAGATGCTCATTTTAAATTATATTTATGGAAGTATGTACTTTTCTGGTTATGACTCTGTGAATGGGAACATGTAAGTATATATATATAAACTGAGTGACTGTTGCTGCAGTTAAAGTTCATTAGTATTATTTGGTGCGGTCTTAACATTTTCATTGCATGACTCCTGTAACAGATGTGTTTTCTTGGGCATTATTATTTACTTCAAGAAGAAATTAGTAAAAGATAAATACGAAGAATGGACATTTTGAAGACAAGTAATCAGTGGATTAGGCATTAATCCTACTAGAGAACTTGGAATTTTAGACTGAATTTTAACACCAACATAATCCATTATCTTGATAAATCACTTAGATCTCAGAGTTACTTAAGGACTTAAAGACTCAGCTTAATTGCAAAGCCTGTGAAGTGCATTCAAGATCCCAGACCACTATGGTTCCTATCCTTGAATTTCCCCTCCATGAAATGAGGAATAAAATACTCCACACCAGTGATGCATTAATAGAAGCCTTAAAAAATATCATGTTTTTATGACTGTCCTAACATGCTCCCAGGCCATTCTTTTACAAAACCCCTTTAGCTGTTGAAATGTGTTGTTTCTTGGAAGAAAGAAAAACATATGATTACTTTTTTCCTGGTTTACAAAAATATTCTAAATTAACAATATACTTTGATTTTAAAAGTAAATACACTACATGCACATTATGCTAACTAAGCTGCACTAGAAACTTTACAGACACACCTAAGTACAATCACAGAATTTTAGGACATTCTTTTGTATGTATGAGATGAACATTCCTTTTCATCTCTTAGAAAACCTTAGAAATTTTGGAATTCAACCAGGTTACTGACATTCTGAATAGGAAACATGGGCACCAGGAAACAAACACGTTTTAAGAGTGTCACCTACTGGCAAACACACTTTTGCACAATTTCTAACTGCATAGAAAATGCAGTTATTTTACCCAGTGCAGTAAGTTCAGGTTCATGATCCTATACAAGGTGTAACTGCTCATGAAGAACAATGATCACAATTAAAATTAGCTTATTTAAATAAAAGAAAAAAGAAGGAAAATTATTTCCACAGTCTTTTTTTTTTTTTTTCTTCCAGAACAGTATTAGATGTAGCTGCAATAAAACTGACAAAGAACATAATCAAAAGGATGATTTTTTTTTAAATCTAAGTTTAATAGTAAAGGATGATGGGAATTGAACAAAACAAATAATCCATCCAGTGAATCCAGTTGACTAACAGTTCAGACCATACAGTTTCCCTTTAAAGGAGCTATTTTTAAAATTACCATTTATTTACATGAGAAAATTCATACCAAGCTCTACACTCAAGCAAATGTGTTACCTTTCCGAACAGCCACCCTCCTGCAAAGAAAGAATACTAAAAATTTACATATCGTTATTTTTCAAAAAGGCTAGGAGGTAAAGGAGAAAGCTTTAAAGTATATAATAGGAACATCAGCTGCAAATAATCAACCAAGAACAGACCAAGAACTTGGTCTGTGCTCAGAGCTCATGTACCACCCTCATCTTCCCTACTGAACTAGGGCAATGCTCCAGGCTTGGGGAAGAGTGGCTGGAAAGCTGCCCTGGGAAAAAGGGCACTGAGGTGCTGGAGTATGTCCAGAAAATGGCAACAGGCCTGAGAAGGGTCTGGAGCACCAGTCTGACATGGAGCTGCTGAGGAAGCTGGAGTCCAGCCGGGAGAAAAGGAGGCTTAGGGCTGGCCCTATCAATCTCTACAACTGCCCGACAGGAGGTTGTAGCCAGATGGGGATCACGCTATTCTCCCAGGCAGCCAATGATAGGATGAGATGAAATGGCCTCAAGCTGTGCCATGGGAGATTCAGGTCGGAAATCAGGACTAATTTCTCCCCTGAAAGGGTTGTTAAGCATTGGAATGGGCTGCTCAGGGACTGCTGAGGTCATCATCTCAGGAGATGTTCAAGACAGAAATGTTTGTGGTATTTAGGGCCATGGTCCAGTTGACAGGGTGGTATTTGGTTTTAAGGTTGGACTTAATGATTTTGGAGGTTTTTCCAACCTAAATAATTCTGTGATTTTGTGTAATACAGAGTTACACGAGTACTTGATAACTGTAGCTTTATTTGCAGCAAAAAGGTTCAAATTTCCATAGATGCAGACAACAAACAGAAACAAAAGAGACCAAAATATTTTCTAAGTACTTCAGATGAAACTATCAACCTCAGTAGTACAGTTCTGAGTACCTGACTGATTAGCAAATTAAGAAGTGATGGAAGTAGCTGCATATTTTATGATGACCCTCAGTTCCCCTGCCAAACTCAGTGTCAAGTTTTGTCTCTTTTTTAAAAAATAGAAGGAAATGTAACTACTGCCTCACCAGTACCTTTCTTCTCCCTCTTCAGTTTTCAAAGGAGGGGAAAACTAAAGAAAAGTACACTGCTTCAGTTCTAAACTAGCTCACAGTGGCATCACAAGATATTCTCAGTGCTGATACATTCCGATTAACCTTCTTGGATAATGAAACATCTACATCAGTTCCACAGTTCTAAACCTTCATTAATCTGCTTCTCTTCCAATTGTTTTATTGATTATATAGAATATCTAAATAGCTTTCAGCACAAGATGAACTCTGCTAAGGCAGATTATTTAGCAGCTGCAATTATTGGTAGTGCAAATCTCCCATTTGGATTGATTTACGTCTGTTTCTTGTCCAGAACTGAGGTGTTAAAGATCAGATTAAGATGCTGAAATATGACTGTCAATAACCAATTTCAGAACCTTAATGCAGCTCAGAAAAACAGAATATCCATTATACATACTGCAATGATAACAATTCCATTGTAAACAATGTATTAATCTTCTATGACAAATACGTACTCCATTATTTTCTTAACTTTGTCCACATAATTTTCTCTTTAACATATCTACCTTATCTGCCCTTGAATGTGAACTGCAAATCACCCTGTTAAACTGTTAAATGCCATTAAATAAAACTGGCACTCAAAAGCTCTAGAAATAAGGATGCCCCAGAATCAGTCTTCTGTGCTCTACCTTCTTACAACCTATAATTTTACTGTAAGCTTTCAACATCTTCCACATTTCACAACATATTGCTATTATGAAATTGACCCCTGCACTGAAAGAGTACATCTTTGCACATACTCAAGGAGAAAGGAAGAGACCCAACTATGGCAAGGCCACAGATTTGATGCCAAAAGCCAAGTCTACCTTCGCTCACCTGAGGACTTCTGCAAACACCACCAAGTTCTATCAGCAAGTCTCACCCTGAAACTCTGAAGGTCTTTGATTTACCTTCAAAACTTCAGACTAGATTATTTTCCTGTGAAAACAAGCAACTTGGACAAACTGAGCAAATGCTCTAAAACCTCTCTTATTTGCACATTTCAGACTAAGTGGACATGAAAAAAAGTATGTTTTACTTGCAAATCCCAACAAAATTCTTCTGAAGGAAATTTACACAGAAACAGTAGGTCACTGTGAGCAACCCACCTAATTTGTCACTAGAGCAGATGTTTACATTTCACACCAAGATACTGCTTCATTTCTCACATTTCTTTCTGTTCTTTTTCATTTTCTTAAAAACCCTCTTTCTCTGATCACTTTGAAGTTTAACTACATTAATAATGTGATGAAATCCACTCTAAAATCCTATCATCAGCATATGATGCAAAGAGCCCTGCCATATCTGGGGCACTGACATTTTTGTCAAAAGGAGGACCATAAGATGCATGGGGAGGATGGGTGTAGTGGTTATTTTTACTATATATATAAAATAAATAAAAGAATTTTTCAACCCATTTCAATTTAATCCTTATCTTGTCATATAAATTTTTATTTTGGTAAATTTGGTATAGCTTGTGCTATACCTTTCAGTTCCCTTTTATATTTTAACCCCTAGTAAAGCCAACTTAATCATTATTGTCTACTCCAAGCATGAATTTACACACAAGGAAAGTATTAGAAAAATTACAAAAATAAAGCTAAGGAAATTCACAGGAGCAAATAGGCAATGGCAAGAGACTGTCAAAAGAAAATACCTTTTTAAACAATACTGAGTAAGGACAGCAGATATCACCTCATATTCTACCACGTAAAAATATAGATAGAAGTTAATTAATACAGAGGCAACTCCCTTTTAACAAAGAAGTAGGTTCACAAAACACATGTACGGAAAAACAGTACTTACAACTGGATTTTTTGTGTCTGGGTCAAATTCTGTAGAATTTGCATCTGGAACAGAAGTTCAAAGTAAATGCAGTACATTTGCTCTACATGCGCTACAAACTCATAACAGCTCTGTGGCATTTCAGGGCTTGTCTACTTTTATGTTACAATCTCACAAGTTGAAACACATCCTGCACCGCTTTTGAAGCAATCACAGGAAGCATATGACCTCAGACACACAGCTTCCCTTTCCTGCTTTCCAAAAGACTTTCCTCTCAGCTCTTAGTATTAGAAATTCATTGATAAGTTAAATCTCTTCATACTACAACTGCAATGGCTCTTGTTTGGCCACTCTGGCTAATGAAGGGAAGTGAGAAAACCACTTCTCAGATTCACCTCTCACCACCTGCACACTTCAGAAAGAGACTACAGAGGTGAACTCTAAGCACACTTTCTTCTACACTCTTTTAGATCAAAAAGCAGGTTTCAAACAATCTGCATAACAAAGAGTTCTTACTCCCTTCCATAGAGAGGTAGCTCAGGGTACTTAGCTGAAAATGATCTTTCTGCAAAAGCTAAGTATCTAACAATCACAGGATCTGTAGACAGTTCTAATAATAGATATACATTTCATGTAGAGAATAAAAATTCCTCTAAACAAATCATATTGACACCAGCATACTGAGCTCACCTTCCCAATTCAAACAGTTCCTTGCAAATTCCACAACTGCTAACTGCATTCCCAGGCAAATTCCTAGAAGACAAAAGAAAAACTCCAGAATTTCCAGGAGAAAGAGTAGGACTGACTAAGTTTTATTTGCTGTTCTGTCTTAAACTTAACTGCTTTGAAATCTTAGCATTCATTGCATGTACACATACCTACAAAATGCTAAACCAAAAGTGGCTGCTCAATGGAAAACTCACACATCAAGACAAAACTGGCACACTATAAATCCACATGACACAATTATGTGCTTTAAGCCCTTTGAAAGATACTTTATTTCTCTCATCTATTTTACCAATAATTACTGCAAAGACAAATAGAAGCTGAAAGCCTGGGTATATGCATATTCAAACTTTGCTTTGGCAACTACTCAGACACTTAAAAAAAGTAAGAAATATGGAGTAGGAAGCAAAACCTCAGAGGCACTTACACAAACAGCACTTAACTTATAGGCCAGATGACGTCTTTGGACTTTACCATAATAACATATACCAGTAAATAAAAAAAAAACATTTAATATAGCAAAAGTGGTCCAAAGACACCTATGTTTTCTGCACACCGTTTACTAAAGAGAATTATACTGATATAATTACAATGAGAAGCAGACTCTCTATTCTTATACATGCAAATTAAACCTTTGCAGAAGGGATTGTCTTTTTTTCCTTCCTCATACAGCAGATGTGGTACAGGACTATGCTCCTGGGGATTCTTTACATGGCAGATAGTCACAACATCACACATACTTCCCTAACACAGGATCCATCCCTAAAGTGGGGGTTTGGGGTTTTTTTAACCAAATCAATTCATTCCTACACAATACATCTCCTAAACACAGTAATTTCTCACTATAATGATCTTACCAAGAAAAGGTTTTTTCTTTGTTCTTGCCCAGGAGATAGCTTGGAGTTTGCCTTCTGTTCCCCTAATTCCAAAACCTCCTGGGACTAGAATACCACTGTAATGACAGTCATATATAAAAGAATTAACACGCAGAATCAAGCCAGCAGAGGAATCCACACAACTTGAAGACTCTCAAAGTTACAACTAAGCAACCACAATTCATGAAAGACATGTTTTATATGACCATTCAGAAAACAGCAACAAAAAAACCCAAAACTCTAAACCAAAAACAAAAAAACTGCAGTTTGTCTAAAGAGATTAAGCAGACTTTGAGGATATACATTGATACTTCAATTTGCTGAAGCTTTTCACCACCCATGCAATTTATCCTTTCACATAAGTAACAGAAGTCTGTATGAACTGAGAAATTGTTTGATTTATTGAAGCATTTTTCATCACATGAAATAAATGGTCTGCATCATGGTCTGCATTTGGGATACACAATGCCTGTCACTTACTCTGCTTTGCACAGTTTGTGCCATGCCTGGTGATATTTCACTGAGTTCTCTGCTTCCGTAGAACGTTCGAGTTCTGTTGAATCTATGTACTAATAAAGAAAAATATGCAATGAGCTGGTCTCTTCTTCCACAGAAAGAGCAGCAGACAGAGAGTTAAGAGACATTATTAAGAGTTTCAAGTGAATTTGCAAATAAACCTGTAACAACTTCACTGAAGACCCAGTATTTGCTTTTAAGACTGAGTGTTTGCTCTAATTGCAGCAATCTGTGCCCTTTTCTTTGCACATAGCTCAGGAGCTGTGTCTGCCTACAGCCCAGTTTGGCACCCTCCAGGTAAGCAGACTAACCAGAATGCTTTGCAACTCTGAACCCAAGTTACCTTCCTATGGCAACCAGGGCCAAAAAAGGAGTGGTGCTGACCTTATCTTGTCATCCCAATGGGATGTGGCCAGGATGTTTACTCTCCTGGTTTTTGTGTGCCACAGCTTGTCCAATCTTATTATAAGACTGGAAAAATCTGCATTGTCTGTGAGAAAGGTGTTCTTAGGACTCGGGTAGAAAGGGAGAAAAACTCATTATCTATGCCCTACTGGAAATACTGCATGAAAATCTCTAGTGTCATTAAAAAGCACAGCTCCTGATGCACTGCTAGAGTGTGAGGGGGACACAAAAGATCAGAGTTTTGGGTTTTGTCAGTCTTTTTCTCAGATTAACATAATTAACCACATTCTGATATAGAGTCCATCCTCCATAAAAATGAGATCATCTGAAATGGCAGAATTCACCTGTGTGCAGAGAAAGGCAGATGACAAGGAGATTGCTGAAAATTTCCCAGAAAAGACTGCATTCTAGGAAATTCTCTACTTCTTCTGCATTCCAGAAGGCATTAAAAATACAACAGAAAAATAACTACTTTTGAATGTTGCTATTCTATACTAAAAGAATATTTACAGTCAACTAGAAAGCCACTATGATACCGCAAGGCTGGAAAGAGAAACTAGTAACAGTTGGAGTTAATTGTATTTTCCTTGACAAACATATTGAGAAGAAATATTTATCAGTTTAAAGAAGCATCAACATTTTGTCATTCAGATTAAGCAGTTCTTTAGAGCATGGGATTATACTGAAAGCCCTTGGGCATAAACACTAAAAGGAGGTTTGGACTTGCAGTTAAGTACAGTGGGAGCTGTGTCTGTTAACATTTCATCACTGCACTAGAGCTGAGCAACCATTAGTTTTCACGCTTGTTAATGCAGAAGCCCCACCAAAATTAAGACCAGCTGCACACGAAGCTTGCTGTGCATTTGCAGACAGGGTACTGTTGTGGTGTGATCATGGTACCTTTCACCTTTTTTTGCTAAAAGCAAAGCTATTTTTCCTATCATAAAAATTTCCCACTCTGCAGCTGTCAGTACAAAACACCACAGTGACACAATCACGTAGGTCAGAAAGGACATTGGGAAGTTTCAAGCCTCACTGCCTGCTGAAAGCAAGTCAAATTAGAGCAGGCTGCTTAGGATCATTTCCAGTGAGGACCTAAAAATCTCTGGGGATCAATTCTCACTGTTCCCACTTTCTTGTTTCTTCATGCACACAGAAACAACTTTTTAGACTATAAGCTAATAATCTTCCCAGGGAACAAGAAAAGGCTGACCACCTGCCATTTCCCCAAATCCTAATTTTTGCCTTTTCTTTTTGTTTTTAAGACTGGTACATTTGCCCTTTTCTAGTCATAGAATAATTAGGTTGGAAAGGATATCTTAAGATCATTGAATCCAACTGCTAACCCAGGACTGCCAAGTTCACCATAAAATTACATGTCATGAAGACAAGTGAAATCTAACTATGACAGTAAATGTAAATTTGCAGATAAAGTCTGTTTTTTCATCAAGTCTAGTTTTGGGTAACTTCAGTTTTCCTTTCAGATAAGTTTACTTCCAAATAAAATAATTAAATCTGTAAACATTTCTTATAAGAAAAATTAGATGCTTGGCTAGTCTGTATTTATCTGCATGATTCATTTTCTAATTTTCCTATGAATTAAAACTGCCTCATGTGATAGGAACTATTAAGCTACAACAGAATGATACAATAGTAGAATCAAAGGAATCCTGAAAGCAAAAGCCAGAAATATTCTCACCATTAAATCCAGTTTGTAATTAATTGCCAGCGCAGAATGTTCCAGAGCTTTGAAAACAGATGCATAGCAGTCACTCAGTTTTGTGTACTTGCCGACAAGAGCTATGGAACACACCTTCAACAACCTTTCGTATCTGACAAAAAGAAGTTCTTCAGTTACTACACCAAATTTCACCAAAAAAACCCCAAACATTTTAACAGTGTTTGCTTTTTCTTTAACTCCACAAAATATCTCCTAAAATTTTCAAACTGCCAATGGTTTTAAACCCAGATCATTCACAGATGTTGATCAGCACTACACTCAGTCAGTCCAGTTTGGTGACTTCATAGCAGCTAAAGCCTAACTCGAATTACAGCACTTCCAGAGAAAGCAGCAGGACATATAATACCTGCAAGCCATTTTCTTCCACTTCATTAGAAGATCACTTGGCTGGTCATCAATAGGTAAATTTAGCCTCTGTTTAAAATACTTAATGATGCCTTGCTCCTCCAACAGGATTGGTACTCGATAAGTAGAAGAAACATCATGAATAAATATCACCTAACAAAATAAGGCAGAACATAAAAAACTTACATAAATTTTTCATAGGAAACATTCTACTTTTGGATATAAAAGCATTTTTTATTCTACACACAGTCTGGTTTCTAAATACCTTCCTTTTGAATGAGCAGGAAGCACAGCTAATATTTAAGGTTCCTTTAAATCTACAAGAAAAAAGTTACTCAAAAAGTAAAAATGTGTTTTACTTCTCCTTCACACCATTATACAGGCTTGTCAAGCCTATCAAAGCATCAGTTTTAATGCAAACATCTGGCCCCACAAGCACTCACACTTGCTAGCACTTCATTCCTGCCCTCTCACAAACTTGAAGAGTAACCATGAAAGCAAGAAAACAAATTAAACCTAACAAAAGAGACACAGTTTGGTTGCAACAGTTTCCCAAAAGTATTTTGTTAGTGAACTTTGCTATGTAATTACTGAGCACAGTCCATTTAAGGACCTTTTTGTTAAGAACACATAAACTGCGTCCAAGCTGCAGTTGTGCTTGTGATTGTGCTTGGTTTACCTGAGATCACAGAGCTCAGAACCCTGAGCACAAGCATTCTCTTCCTTGAAGACATGAACAGTAAAGGATACTCTCTGTTACCCTTGAGCTGCTTCTGTTCATCACAAACTTTTTACAGGTGCATGCTGCCCCATGCCCCTCTATGTGCCCATTCAATCAGAAATGCCACATAACCACCTGCATCTGCTGTACCTTCAGCATAATTCATTACATCAAAGAGTAAAATGCTCTCACTTGCAAAAATATTAAACAGCAGTCAATTAATCAAAATTAATATTTGAATATCAATGCATTGAAAATCACTAGGGAAAAAACACACATGAATTACAGAAGAATATATAACTACACAGTGGATGCATGCAAAAGGGCATAAATAGCCTATTACACTTTATCACAGTAAGAGTATTCACATGGCTGTGACCATCTGTGGAAATAAGCAAATCACCTAGTCTAAACCACACTTTGTTCATCCCTTATTAGAATCACCTGAGATGACTTATGGATAATAAATAATTAATAAAACCAGCCATAGTTTCACGGTATCATGCTATGTACAACAGCTAACCATGCACTCAAATTTTTTTAATTAGCTTTTACACAACATGCATTTAAATTATTGACTGTTTGACACAAAAACTTAACATGTATATTCCTGATATTTTGAAAATGCTATAGCATTCAAAACAGCAAGATAAAAAATTATAAAAGCAATTACATATGAATGAAGCAGTCAGAAATTGAAAACAGAAATACACAGAAATATCTGTATACTTTCCCACATGTAATATGGAAGTACAGACCTGCTCAGGCTCCACATGACAAAACATGGAAATCTTCTCCTTCACGGCCATCTCTATAGGTTTTGCACTTCTGCAGACTATCTGTCATAACATAAGGAAAAATTTTGAATATTTACAAGGCAAACCAATAGAAGATCCTCAATATTTCATAGAGAAATATTAGAAATCCATCTCCTTTGGAAGCAAAGCACAAACAAATGTGCCTTTTTTTACTCTTTCCCCTCTTTTGGAGTTCTATGATACATCACAGCCCACAAATATCTACTAGCAAGGCAGAAGTAAATCAGCCACCTGCCCATACTGATCAATTTTCATTCATCTTTCAATGGTATTCTCTGTAATATTGCTTCCTCATATTCTTCTTTCTTGCACCTACTATTGCAATACTCTTTGTCTCAAGTATAGCAGCTCTATAGGTACGAATATGATGAATCAAAAGAAATACTGTAATCTTATCAGTAAGATTAAATTGAGAGCAATAATACTTAGCTTACATGCATGAGTATTTCAGTATTTCAGCATCTTTTTAACTCACACATCATGACAAAAAGGAGGCCAAAGAAGAGAAAACTAATTTATAATTGTATGGAGTTTTTACTGGTACTAGTATTTTGCTGATATATTTAAACTCCAGTAATTTTAGAAAATATTGATCATTTTTAATCAACAAAGAAAATAATTATATGCTTTGGTGTTTGTTGGAAGGGATCTTTTCTTGCATTATATAACTCCAGGCAACTAGATCAAAATGTAGAACTGCTCTAGTAAAGTGCCTACTCATTACTTAGTCTATTCCCTTAAGTTATTTTGAAATCTAAAAGCATAAAAAAAAGAAGGATGATCCTGTTACAAGATTAGTTCATTACTTTCCCCATCTTTCTAGCAAATGCCACTACTTAATTTATCAAGCCCTTT
The DNA here is from genome assembly GCA_032173965.1 of Sitta carolinensis. NCBI lineage: Eukaryota > Metazoa > Chordata > Aves > Passeriformes > Sittidae > Sitta > Sitta carolinensis. The sequence continues at coordinate 99,440,667 of CM063283.1, forward strand.
TGCTCACAAACTTGTAGCTGCCCTTTGATCACCTTGCTAATGCAGCTTAGCTACACTGATACTGATGGAGTCTAATTAACTTACCCTACCCTTAGAAGTAAATCTAGAAACAAAAAAAATGCCAAGTATAAGGGAAAATTAGTGCACTTTTAAATTAAAATGTACTTAAGAAACAATTTGTACATTCTATTCACTTAAGCACAATTCATACATAAAATTCGGTAGTTTGAAGCAGAAGGTATAATTCATAAACCTTGACAGTGTGAACACACGAGTAAACCCACTTTGAAATCTATCATCTGTCTTGTGGAGATAAATTTAATGCAGACACAGAAACCAAAAACATCAGAATCAGCACGAGGATAACAAAACTACAATACAAATGGCAGAGATGCACCACAAAGGAACAGAACAGACAGAGGATGAGGAACAATTGAATCCAACAGGGCAGCTCTGACAAGGGCATACTGAAAGTGCTGCATCAGAGTACAGGACCTCTGCAGCCACAGCGTGTCCATGTGGCTCCCAGAACACCCTGGGGAGAACAGAGAGCCACCGGGACACAGAGCTGAGCAGCTACCCCAGGGATGCCCGGGAGCAGGCAGGGAGGCAGCAGGGATTCAGAGCAGGATGAGCCAGGCTCAGCTCGGGCAGCCTGGCAGCACAGCTCACAGAGGAAGCGTTCTGTGAGTTCCTAGCCGCTGCTGTAGGAGCTGCCCCGTGTGCTGCCCGGGCCAAGACAGCAACCATTTAAATATTGTCCTGAAGCAGCACTCCAGGAACTTCATAAGGGCACCAAGAGGCTGCACCTCGAGTGAGATCTGTCCCTGCTTCAGGTGTCAACAGCAGCAGTCAAAAAACAGAAATGATACTGTGCTCCTGGCAGTCCCAGATCTGCCCCAGGCAAGAACCCAAGATGCAAGACAGTGACTGGGTTTGTCTGTTCTCCTTTTATTATACACACCCACTTAACAGGCTTTTATAAAGAAAATTGTTTTCTGATGGTGAGGGAGAAGTCAGGCAATTGCCTTAAAGGCCTTCAAAAAGCACAGGCAACTTTCCCTACCCTATTAGCACTTCAAGAGGGATTTTGGAGATTAGGTCCTGAAACTTGGAACACAGTACAGCGCTACAGTAATAAAAGTCTTTCCTTCCACAAGCTGGTTACGATTACCATGTCACAACCATTTGACACCAAACACATCTTTCACATATCCTATTTCCAAATCCATTGGTTTTGTAGCTACAAACACACTCATTCATAAATGTAAAACGAAAAAGCTTAAAAAAAGAAAGAAGCACAACACAAATCTTAGTTGTGCGATTATTTTCTTAAGAATAATTTTTCTTTCTTTGAGGATATACATATTGCTTCTTCTTAATAACGCATTTAAAAATTCTGAATGTAACAAGACAGAAACATTCTAGGTCTTCCTACAAAGCGAACTAAGATTTCAATTACTTTTAGCAGTGAAGAATTATTTTTGGAAAAAGATGCCTTTAGAAGAACATAGCTATAGTCCCAAGATACTGCAAGAAGTTAGCTGAATTAAGTTAGCTAAGAGTGATTTTGAGTAATTTGATTTCCTATGGCTTTAATGGAGCTATGCAACACATATTTTGCATTTCTTCTAAAATTCTCATCTCTCCTGAGAGACTATGGCTTACTCTTTGAAGACAGGCTATGCAAGGACATTTCTAAATGACCTATAAATAAAAATCTGTATTTATTGACTCACCAAATCTGGAGACAAGCCTAGACCCCTCAGTGCTCGAACACTGTTCTGTGTTGGTTTTGTCTTCTGTTCACCAGTAGCATTAGGCTGAAAAAGCACATTTTGAAAGCTCAAATAGCAACTAACATCTACTAACAAAGCAGTTACAGATTGAAAGAGAAAATTCATTGCAAGTAATAATATTTGCAGAAAATAAGCATATCCAGAGTGCTGTCCCTGAAAATAAGCCTTCTGATTTGTTTTAGTATAGTGGAGTCAGTTCTCATGAATTGTAAGATAAACAAGAATCATGTTTGCATTCCTTTGTAAAAGATATCACCTGATGGACTTGTCAAGTGACCAGTGGAGATGGAGAGATGGGAACTTCTCTGTCCAATCTCTGATCACTGTCCAAAAACTTATATATACAAGGTCAACAATAAACTAGAATCTTCTTCCTTTCTTCTTCTCTACCTGAACACCTGTTGTGTGTGTTACTGTGTGTTTCTATCTACGTCACAGTAACACCAGAGAGACAAAATGTGCCAGAAATGGCACCACTATTATTACTTGTATATGAAATACTGTGAAGAAACCACAGGATTCCAAATCAGGTCAAATTTATTTTGTTGATTTTGTTTTCAGAGAAAAATTTCCATATAATTGGCTCAGACAGAAGAATAATATTCCAAAAGTCGGATTTGGCTAAAAAATGAAGAATGTCCAACACAGCACAAAGCCTTCAGTGACTGTTCATGGAATATCCAGATGTAGTAAATAATTCCATTCTCAAATACACAGAATTAATCCTACCAATTGCTGCTCAATCCTCTAATCCACAGCTGTAGTTGGTAATTAACTTTTTTTCTGTAGAAGGTGAAATCTATCATCATTACAAACCTTTGCTTACCAAAACATCCCCAGTGAATAGTGAAGCAAAATTTAGAGTTCAAATGAAAAAATACTTTTAGTCCTGTGCAAAGAGTTATAGTGGTCTGACCTGATTTCAACATGAAAGGATTAATGAGACAAGTAAACAAATATAAAAGCAATATAGAGTAAAATTTATTTTATTAATTCTAATAACCTACCTGTGGTACTAGGCTCACATGGATATTACAGAAGTTCTCTCTTTTTGCTTTGAACTGAAACTGTCTAAATGCTTCAACAAACGGCATTCCTTCAATATCTCCAATGGTTCCACCCAGCTGAAAAGGAAATGGATATGTCAGAGTGGCAGAAAGCAAAAACAAAAGAAAAAAAAAGTCTCACATATTTCCATGAAGTTTTCTGAAACTTTTATCTCAAAAAAAAACCCTGACAATTGAAATTTGCAAAGATACTGTACAAAGTGCTTTCATCTACTCTGCAGTTTGTTTCTTGTGGAAAACATTAAACAATTTTCCAGTTTTGTTATGTTCACTTTCCACCAAGTACATAAGCTTCCCACAGGAAGACGTGTGGTGCTGCTGAATAATACATGCTTCACACTGCCTTCAAAGTGTAATCAATAGTTCAGCTGATGTGAAGATTTTTGTACAGAAAAACTTTATTTCCTGTCAGATTAACAAATATTTCTGATTAACTAGAGACAGATATTTCTCAGTATTATCATAGCTTTCCAACATCAATAATTGTTTATTACGAAACCAAATGCAAGACTAAGTCCATGCTGAAATTTTTTTATTAAGACAGAAATCAAATGCCTTTCAAAGACACAGTGAGCTATAGCAGACTAAACACTGAATAAAGCAGCTTTGCACACAGTCTGATGAAATAGTTGTATTTCAGAATGATCTTTTTGTGCCACCAAGTGGTTTTTGGCAGCATTACATATTTCTGTTCATCCAGTACCAGAAAGACTGAAAACTACATTTGTACATCACACACATTTAACATCTGACTCCTTCAGGATTTTACAATGGAAAAATGCTACAATTATTTTTAGAGTACTGAAGAAATAAAATTTTATCAGGCCAGAGGTATGACTGTGTAACAAAAAAAACCCAACCCAAAAGTAAAACCAAAACCAAAAAAAAAACCCCAAAAAACCCCACAAACCTGTAGCTAAAGGACTGATATGACCATCACTTATTAATGTTTTTGTGCAACTTTTGTATTTACTTTTTCATATTTGTTTTAAATTAAATATTTGACTCCCACTGTGAACATCATAAAAAGATCTATAGCTATACTGGTAAGTGTACTTCAATCAAGGCAGTTTCTTCTACATAAGAAACACTGAGTAATTCTGCTGCTGGGGTCACAAAGCTTATGGTACTATTGACTGCAGCGGTCACTTCTGGCATTAAATCTGTGACATCTTCTGTCAAATTCTCAAGCATAATCTTTCTTCATTATTTTCTGCTGTAATAGTACTACCAGCAATTCCTGGCTTTCAATCCAGTTGTCTCAATGCCCGGCTACGGGTGGGTAAAACTCATTGTTTCCATTGCGCAGAACATCAGCAGGTTAAGTAATTAACAAAGTTGCCTCCACAGATCTTAAAGATAACATCAGAAAGCGGGAAACTAACTTACACATTGTTTAAATATACTCCTTTAAGCATGACCACAAGCAACAAGAGGAACAGTTGAAGTTCTATGGAAAGCTAGAATGTTAAAGGCTCTCCTACTGACAGAAGACTTCAGGTATTACAAAAATTTTCTCAATACTATTAATAGTACAAAACTTCAGTCAAACATCCGGATCTTGGAATAGACAGTTCACATGACAGTAACTGCTTTAATTCTCTAAGTTAATAAACTCTTAAGATGCTCAATTTCAGCCATATTCTAGAGTGGATTTACTCAAGTAAATGGAAACTGTAGAGGTAAGACCATGCCTATCCCTTTCAGAACAAACCAAAGAATATAGAATGTGTCTTTGAATTTCTGCTCTAAGACTTCAGTCTGACCTTATTACAGTAAAGTGTAAAGAGAAAGCAAACTAGCTCATTGTGTTCACTGTAGATATACAACCTAAAAGGTTCCATGCTTACCTCAATTACACAGATTTGTGGCTCTTTTTTGTCATCGTCCACTGGAACTTTTGCCTGATTCATTACCCATTCCTGAACTGCATCAGTAATGTGTGGAACAACTACAAAACAAAACCAAAGAAAGAAAGCACAGCTTACTTTAGGCCCATATACTAATCTTTGAATGCAAAAGGGGTCAAGTGAACAGAAAGCTAAGAAGAAACTAGGTCCTTGGTCTAGTTCTTCTAGTTCCTTTCCTTGAGCCCAGAAGCCAAACATTACAGGCATATGCCCCTATCTTTAGGAAGGGAGAAAGTAATAAAGTGGCGCAGCAAGAAGCAGCCTGTTCTAGCTGATCCCTTCTTTTGTGAAGACTGAATGGACTAGTGTCCCACAAAATTAAAAATATTACCTTGAACAGTTTTTCCCAGATAATCACCATGTCTTTCTTTATTAATGACATGCTGATATATCTTTCCAGTGGTGATATTGTTATCTTTATAGAGATTGATGTCCAAAAATCTCTCATAATTTCCCAAATCTAAATCAACTTCTCCACCATCATTCAATACAAAAACTTCACCTGAAAAAAGAAAGAGAAAACAGACAGAAAACCAATAAAATAATCAGAAATAATTAAATACACAGCAGGAATACCACAGACATTTTAAAACAGAAGAAAAAAATTTAAATTATATATGACAACAACATATCAATAAAGCCCATACTGCAACCCAATCTGCATTGTCATTCTCTATGATTTAATATCCAAGTCATTAGTTTTACATCTAATGTCCATCCCTCAGAAACATACAGTTTTCCAAATAAAATATAAGTTATATTTCCAAAATATTTAAGCAACATGAATATTTAACTAGCATTTCAACAGCAGTATAATCCTTCATTGGAAGAAAACAATCTCTAGGAATCATAAATCAGCAACAAATAAAATATTCATTTACTTGCAGGAGAAAAAAACTATGCTTTTATACGCATGAATTATTACACATGCTCAAAGTGTTTCACTATAAATTCTTGCTGTTTGGATTTATTTTAATGATTGAGGTTTGGATCAGGAGAAAAGCTATCATGAACAAAAATGCTTCTTCAAATGTGATCACCGTTTCTGAGTCGGTTGCTCCATTCTGTATGTTTGGTTCACCATGCCCACAGCAAGGGTTATTTCTGACCCTGAAAAATCCACTTAAAATATCATTAGGTTCACACTTAACCCTCTAAACCCACACTTCTTAACCCTCTAAAGGGTCTAAATTCTGAATCTAGTCAACTTCTGACAGAATTCCAGTTGCTGTATCTTGAGGTTAGGCTGGAAAGCTCTTCAGAACAACTATAAATATTTTGCCATGACCCAAAAATCAAAGGGAAAACAAATTACATGACTATGCACAAAAAAAAAAAAAAAATAGAAAAGTAGACTACAGAAATGTATACCCAACCAAAGTACAACACTCTACTTCAATGAACTGGCTAACAAATTACTCCAATGTGTACAACAGAGTGATTCTGTGAGGCACTTAATACATCCTCTATACTAAATCATTATTTCTGTCAAGAAGCAGAGTGGAATCAACATTTCTCTTAAACGGGGCTTGGAAGAAAAGAATAAAAAAATATTATTAAAAAGCCTCTACAGTTTACTGGAAATCACTAAATTAATAATATCAATCCTATTTCTGTCAAAAAGTTAATGAAGGAGGCTCGCCATTCCGGCTCATGTAACTTCCATGTACAAAGCAGCAAGCCAGTGTTTCTTCACAAGCAGTAAGAAAATTTTCAGTGAAAAAAAGAATTACATGCCATAATGCTCCCCTCCCTGTACCTGGTCCAGGGAAGGAATATATCCTCACAATCACAAGTCATCACAGGAGTCGTATGACCCCACTCAACTGCTAAAGCAGCAGCACATGTACTCCTTAAAGGGCAGTAAAATTTTGCTTTTTAAGAGCAGTCTGATGTGCTCTACTCTTCCTCTACTTAAAAAGCAAAGTAGTGTTTTTTCAGTTAAGGAGATACACATATTTATCTTTAGTTCCAAAAACTTTGGTGTGCACTAAAAGTAAGCAAAAAAATCCAAAACATAAAAATAATTAGAAATGTCTACTGGCTGAAGGCACTTTGAAAACCATTATTTTTAATAAATATAAAAGTAACATGCCACACAGCTAAAGGAACATTCAACATTATGAATGTCTTGTGACTCATCAGCAACAGTCAATACAACCAATATGGCTTAGAGAACTAACCAATCCAATTATGCATCTTCTTCAAAATCATATCATTAGAATCTTCACTAATGTTTTTGACTAGATTTTTTTAATTAAAATGAGAACTTAAGCTAACTCTCATGAAGGCAATTACATTATTATATTAATTAGAAGGCACTGACACCCAGAGAAGAGCACTGTCAAGTAAATGTTAAGGACTTAAGTTTCAAGGAAGTTACATAGCGCTATTTAGAAGAGATTTTTAATCAAGTTGAACTGAAGATAGCATTAACTGAACAAGGCTTACAGCTAGGATTTTCCCAGTAAAGTGGTATTTTAGAGAAAGGAAGTGTCTGCTCATACCAGTATCTTCAAAACAACAGGCTTCTGTTTCTTAACTTTGAGCAGACAGTGTCCTTGAGAACACAGAGTAAGGAATAAACTTCCAAAATAATGATAAAACAACTTGTAAACACCATACTATTGTTTTTTTTAAAAAAATAAAACCTGAACACATTATTGTAAATACAAATGTTTGTGCAAAAGGGAACAGCACTAATCTTCATACCATGTTCATAGGGTGAAAAGGTTCCAGCATCTATGTTTATGTAAGGATCAATTTTGATTGCAGTGACACGTAGACCACATGATTTCAGAATGGTGCCAATGCTGCTTGCAATGATCCCTTTGCCAATGCCCGAGATGACACCACCAGTTACCAGGATGTACTTCATTGGAAAATCAGCACACATGCAACACCTTAAGCTGGAAATCTAAAACAACAAAGATGTGCAACTGATGAACGTAAATTCATGTTTGGGAAGGTCACAGACTTAATCTGAAAAGAATCTAAATTGAAAAGACCTTCAGCAACACACAATAAAAATGACCATTCTGGAATCTGGGAGCAGGATTTACCTCTCCCAGGTTATACACCAATATGTAAGATAAACACCTATCTTGTCCCTAAACAGGTTCTGATGAGGCTGATCAACACAAAGAGCCAAGGCATTAATTTACAGTTCTACACAGAAAGGAGTGCTGAGGGGCAAATCCAGAAAAGGACTACAAAAACTTTTTACTATTTATACATTTTAAAAAACAAAGGCACCAGTGTTCACCCGCAACAAGCTGCATTTTTCCACCCATCTGAGACAGAATGACATGTATCTCATTTGTAAATGAATTCACATCCCACTCAGGTGGCTGTGGAGCTTAATCACTGAACAATTTCTGAACAGTGACAGCATGGCTCACCATAGAGCAAGAACTCTAGGGCCAAGAAAATCTTTCCTTACTTAAATACCCAATTCACCCGAAACAACATGCAAGAGCACATGATCTAATGGCCCCTAGTATAAACCAAAGCAGTGTGGTTCTTCAGCTGCTGGTATGAAGCAGTAGATGATCAATGAACATTTTGATTCTTGTTTATATTATACTAAAGTAACATAAATAAGGACTGGATCTTCAAGACACAGAGCTCAGATATGTAACAATTCTTGTTATCAATGCTCTTATATTTCCGGTAATAGGAACTAATAAACTATTTGCCTGTCAATATGATTGAAAAGGTGACCACAATCATTAAACGTATTTAACTCAGGAGAAAATGGATCAGAGATCAGAGATTAACTTTTCCCTGCCATTTAATATGAAACTTTTTTAATATCAAAGATTTTAAGACTTGGACCCTACTACGTCTGTTCTAGGCTATTCCTTCAGAACTCAGCCAACGTAGCAGTCAACATTAAAATCATAAACATCTAAGCCAGTTTCAAAGCTCTTTTCAGGAAAACGGGGTATAATTTCAACAACGGTATAAACCTTGAGTACTTGCCACTTTAGAACTCTTAAATCTTGCTTAGAGAAACCAAAATGAAAAGTTTGCTGCGATTTTAGCAAAAAGAGTGATACCCAAGAGCTTCGAGAAACGCGTTTACTTGAAATAGGTACAGAGAACTGCAGGTGGTCTGGGAAGTCACACTTAAAAGATGAAGGAAATAGAGTTAGGGGAAGGAGAGCTGAAAGCGAATACTGGAAGAAATCATTTTGCTGGGAAGCGGCACACCAATTACTCCGTTCGGCCTTATCTCCAGGAGCTGCCGCCTCCAGCAGGGATTTGTGGGCGCTGCACCCCAAACGTGCCGCCCCGCGGGAGAGTTCGGGGCGCTGCGGCCGACCAGGGACAGAGAGGCCTCCGACTTACGCGGGTGTTAAAGGCGGCTGCTCCCAGCCGAGCCCGGCCGCGCCGCCGCCGCGAGCCCGCCGCAGCAGAGCCGAGCCCGAGCGCAGCGCCCGCGGGGCGGGGGCGCAGCCGCTGCAGGAACGCGCCTCCGAGCGCGGCGGGGACGGGCAGCGCGGCGGCGGGGCCGGGCTGCGGGCCGGGCAGCACGGCGGCGGGGACGGGCGGCGCGGCTCGGGACAGCCCCGGAGCGACCGGGGCCACACGCCCCGCCCCGCCCCGCCCCGGCCCAGCCCGGCCGGGCCCGCCCTCCCGGCGGAAGTGGCGCACGCGGAAGCGGCGCCGGTGGCCGCCCGGTTTCCGCACGGCGGCGGCAGGGCCCGAGCGGCACCGCCCTGAGCCATGTTGCGCGGCCTGGGCAGCTGGCTGGGGCTGGAGCGGGCGGGCGAGGAGCAGCTGCTGCCCGCCGGCAAGAGCAGCGGCCCCGCGGAGCAGGAGCAGGAGCAGGAGGAGGCAGGGCCGGCCGGGCAGGAGCAGGAGCAGGGCGAGCTGCAGGGGGACTCGGAGGCGCTGCTCAGCCAGGCCAAGGGATTCGGCAGTGAGTGTCCCGGGGCTCCGGCTTTCAGATCTCAGCTGAGGAAACAAGACTGCAAATGTGCCTTTCGGTTATCGCCTCTTTCAGGGCTGTTTTTAAAGGAGCAGCGTTTCTTAAGTATCTGTTGTGTTGGCACTGTGGGAGGAGATCTGTGTGTAGAGAGAATAGATCTGTCTACGTAGAATAATGTACTTCATGGATTGCTGCGGGCGTTTGTGATTTTTTTCATATGAAAATAATGAGGTTTGATGATTTTGTGGAACATGTTTGCAGTCACAGAATCACAAATTGGTTTCGGTTGGAAAGGACCTTGAAGATAATCTCATTCCATCTGCCCTGCCGTGGGCAGGGCCGCCTTTTGCTAGAGCAAGCTTAAAGCCCCATCCAGCCTGGCCTTGAACGCTGCCGGGGATGGGGCAAAGCTATAATTTGCTATAAGTAAAATTCCTGCTTTACTGTACTGAATTTTTGGATAAAATTAATCCAAAGTACAGACCTATACTCATTAATTACTAAAGGTTTTTTTAAAAAGGGGTTGGGTTTTTTTAAAACTGGTTTTCTGAAATTCTGTATCAGTATCATCTGAGAGGTTAGTCTGAGCTGGTTCTTCACTGTGCATTGTCTGGGCAGCCTGAAGTGCAGCCGTTTAGACTGTGTAGCTTTGTCAAATACCTGTCTAGTTGTGGTAAATTTATTCTAATCTGCTGCTTGCTCTGATTGTTCTAATCTGCAAAGTGCTCTTATTGTTCAGGAAGGAAAAAGGACTTTGAGTTTCAGGGGGAGAATAAGTTCTGACTATTATCATATAAAGATCTGCCCCATAACTTGCTGTGTAAGTTAAAATTTGGTTTGATGGTCAATGGGTCCATTGTCTGTGACACCAAAGTAGGTTATTGTGGAAAGGCATTCTTGCTGTTTTAACAGATAATCATAGAAACCCCTGCGTGGCCAACAACCTGGGTAGCTATGTAAAAAGAATCCTCTGGCAGATAAAGAATTTCACTGGTAAAACTGAAGCCTTATAGACATTATTTTTTGCTGATTATCATGCCATTACAGAAATTATAAGCATTTTTTCCAATGTGAACTAATAATAGAAATATTGCCAGATACCTTTTCTTAATAGAGGCAAACATTTGTAAAATGGAAGATGAGTTTCTTAGTCATTTGAAAGTGTTATTATCCACCACTAATCCTGTTTTTCTAAGGCTAAATACCACCCCTTCTGCAGTTTTATAAGTACCTTAGTTTAAAAGAGTATTTGCCCTTATTGGAAATAAAAAGCATTTTGCTCTTCAGAGTGGTTCCAGGACTGGCCAAAACCACTTTATGCAATAATGCCAGCATTCACCAGACAGCAAATGTCTCTGCACATTTTGCATCTGAAACAATTGTATATGGGAGAGTTTCCAGGGACATATGAAACAGCCAATAAAAGCTGGTAGGGAGTAAGGGTCCAGTTGGTTGCTGCTTCCTCTACTCTTGCAAGGGGAATAATGTATGTGTCTATATAAATTGTAGAACTTGACCTTTTTTTGTACCTGAATCGTGTGATGGGTTATAAAGCCTGATAACAGATACAAAAGATGCTAGTAAGTACTTGAACGATGTTTGGTTGCCAGTGTTCTGTGACTTGTAAGGTAAAGTTATGTATAAGAAATTGTCTTAAGGCTTGGCTAGACCTCTGCATATTTTGGTATTGATTTGGTGATATCATAACAAGAGAACATTTTATCCACCACTGAGAATAGTCATATTTCCAAAAGGTGACATCAGTGCTCATTCTACCACTGGCTAACAAGCATGAGTTAAAGGAACTTTTTTAGTTGTTTTTTTTTTCATTATAAGATTATTTTTTACATTTCTAACCCATAGGGAAACTGGATTTTTTGAGAGTTCTTGAGAAGGAAGGCAGTTTTTTGTTTGAAACAGAAGTGCTGGGGTTTGGGGTGGGCATTTTTGTTTGCTTGTTTATTTTGGGGTTTGGTTGGTTGGTTGGGCTTTTTGACATTCCCTGTATAGAAGTCAAAGGTGATTTTCTGGAATAACTGAAATGTGTGACTCCTATTGAGCTGACTACCAAGCAGCACCCCCAGATCCCTTTCTGCAGGACTGCTCTCCAGATGCTCCTCTCCCAATTTATATTCATCCCACGTGTAGAATCCAGCATTTATTCTTGTTAAATTTAATGCCATTGATGTTTGCCCAAATGTTCCAATCTATCTAGATCCCTCTGCAATTATTTTATTTACTGTGGCACTGACTCAATGTACATACTGGAACTGAAGTACTGCAGTCATACTGCACCCATTCAGATATAATTGATTGTGACATCATGCCATCTGAGAAATAGTGTTTTAAAATCACCGGTGTTTTAAAATCACTTGTCTATAAGCTGATGCTTGATGTTTCTTAAGTTTTATGATGTACATATTGCTTCTTGCAAGTTTGTTCTCCACAATTAAAATAGAATGATACAGTGCAGATGGCCATGCTATGTGTATGCAGTTTCCCTGCTACCTCTCTCTTCACTATAGCACTGCTAATATAAAGAATGTGAGTATTTGAGAATATTCATTGCTGTTCTGACATTGCAAATTTTCAGAAAATATGGCTCAGAAAAATGAGCCAGCAGGGCCACAGTGCTCTTCATAGAGCTAAAGAGAAGAAGGCAATGCAAAATAGATAAGGGCAAACTTCAAGAGCAAGGTTCTATGCTAAGACTTTTGAAGGAGGTGTTACCTGCTGAAATTTTTCATGGATTTGCTGCCTCAGTTTATTAGACTTTATTGTGCATGTTGATTTCCTTAAAAAAATATAATTCTGTTTTAATACTGTGGCTAAGTTACTTTATGACTTAATGTCTCCAAAATACTTACATGAAATCGGGAAAGACACATTGCTCAAGAAAACTCATTGGAAAGGAGTATTTCAAGGACCATTAGCAATGTTTGATTTAGTAAACAAGGTTCATGTATAAATACTTGATTTACAGAAAGCTGTGAACATCATCATTAAAGACTGTAAACTAGAAAAGGGTAAATAGAATTTTAGCGGGGTTTTTGTAGGCCAGAAGCTGGGTTACGCTATTTTGAAAGAAGCTTTTAAGTAGGTATCCAAATGTTTAAAGAGAAGGAAAAATAAATGGAGAAAGAGAACTGGATGTAAAGAAATCTATTCTCAGGTCTTTATTTTTTTGTCTGTAAAAGGTTACCTCTTCAATTTTGCCTCTGCTGCTACAAAAAAGATATCTGAATCTGTTGCTGAAACAGCACAGACAATAAAGAAGTCTGTAGAAGAAGGAAAAATTGACAGTATCATCGATAAGGTAATTTATTTCTAGACACTTGATCTGAAAGATCTGTTTGCGTACCATTATTACAACATGTGGCAAATCTGGCATTTGATAATATTTCTTTAAGCTGTCTTTAGCTATTATGTCTTTTAAGAGATACTATGCATCTCTTGTCATGATGAACGATGTGAATGAAATGTTTATTCGTGGCAGAGTTGCTAAAAAGTGGTCACCCTGCTTATTCTCAATGCTGCACCTGTGTTTGTTCCGTTCCCTCAGGATGTTGATATGCTGGAGAAAAATCAGAAAAAAATATAAAAAATGCTGATTTAGGTGGGAGAGCTGGAAGAATTTGAGACAGGCTATTGGGGAATGTCTGTCCCGAGATGTGTGGACTGGTTTGTTTTTGCCCCACAGTTAATTAGTTGGAAAAAGGAATGAGGGAGCTTACATCTTAAAGTCACGTCTGTGCAAAAGTCAGAATTAGCTTGTCATTGTACATATTGTATCCTAGGACCCTAGGGGTAAGCAGGTACCATTTCATAAGAACCAGTGAGATAATGAAACACCTTTGTTACTGTCCTGTTCTTTTCCCCACCCTGACCCTGCCAGGTCATTCTTGCCCTCTCTGTTTCTGTCTGTCAGTCCAGTTGCTTAACTCGTGCCTGCAAGTGTTTTTCCAGTGCTTTAGCCATAAACTTGGCAGAAGGAAAAGAAAAAAAGGCAGCAATAAGTGCCATGAAGTCTTCTGTATTTGCTGTTGAGAGTAGCTTGGAAGGAAAGGGAAGGGAAAGAGAACTGATCAAAACCCTCCCAGCTGTAGTAAAACTGTGCATCCAGGAATGCCTGACACAGGCAAACCCTTTTTCCTGCTTCTGTCTCTCAGACTGCCCTTCTGGGGAGCGACAGCATTGCCTGGTTATTTTTTTAATACAATAGAATTCTACTTCTTGATATAATTAGTGTTCATATTGTCTGCCAAACAAATCATCAAATGACTTCAAATTAATTTCTATTATGATCACATTTGTCTGCAGATTTCATTGACAGTTGTCTGTATAATAATAGTAGAAATCTATTTCCTTCTACAGTAATATCAGAGTCTAATGTAATTCTTATTTACATCAAAGAAGAAAAATCAAGAAACAAGGTTATTTGTTAATTTAATATACTAATAATAATGCTCATAAGAAACTGTAGCTAAGTACCTACAGCATATTTTATACCTTAAATACCTTTTTTTTTCTGTAATGTCTTAGAGTAATATGAAATTCCTGTTTTGATTAATCACTCTTACATACAGGAGAAACAAGATATAAATTAGAATTATATGAATTCCCTGTTTTGATTAATCAGTCTTACATACAGGAGAAACAAGATTATACCTGTATCATCATAAAGCTTTCTTCTTACACCATATAAATTATTTTATTTCATAAGTAGAAAAAAATTAATTTTAAACCAGAAGGAACCACAGTAGTCTGTTAAACAAACAGACACTACTGTAGTTCTCTCACTGATAGTAATCTTAAACTGAAATACTGGGTCACTGAAGGGAAAAAAAGTATAGGAATTTATGAGGATTTAGCTTGAAGACTTCTGTGCATTTTGGCAACTTGTTAATCTATAGACCTCACCACATAAATGTTGTATTTTGTGAGTGGTTTAAGTATTCATTTCCAGCTTCATCTTTTTTGCCTCTGCTTTCAACCACAGAACATTTGCATTCTTACTTCTAGACTATGGCATTCTGAATTCTGAGACCATTCTCCATTTTTTGAGTTATAAATTCAATATAGAATATTCTAAATATGATTTTTAATGAAAATTTATCAACAACAGAATTGGAGAATTGTTTTTGTTTCAGCTAAGCAGGTATTCTGAAATCCAGCTTTACAGTTTTGACAGTCCAGTTTCTTGTCATGGATATATTTCTTAGGCAACTCTTGAAACTTCTGTAAGGCCAAGGGTATCTCTAAGTGTTAGTGCTTTTAAAACATGTTTAAATAAGTCTAAACAGTCTGTGTTGTCTCTGTTTGATATGGTGAGACAGTAAATGGGTATGCATAGTATGCCAGTGTTCAAATTATCAGCTAAGATTTTCCATCTTTTTTCCTTGTCCCCTGAACTTGATAAAACTATAAATACAGTTTTGAAAGCATGCACAGTAGTTTTAAATGCAAAATCAAATGTTTCAGTAAAAGGAAGTGTATGACTGCCATGAAAGGCTTTTAACTTACAGGAAGGGCAGATACAAGAATATGCACTGCGTTTGAAAGCACTTTCTGACTGAACATAAAACAAGAGGAGTGAATTTTAAAATTTTTTTTTAATTGTGTTTCCCTAATTTTTATTTTAGACAATTATTGGAGATTTTCAGAAGGAGCAGAAGAAATTTGTCCAAGAGCAGCAAACCAAAAAATCAGGTAATGTACACTTTTTTTCAATGATGCCTAACATCACATAAGTGAAACCTTGCTGAAAGCTGGATAATTGACTTATATCTAAGACTACTCTTTCAAAACACTATTGAATGAAACACATTATGGCAGAACTTAATGTCTATGTTGGAATAGGAAGATTATATTTTTAAGAGGTTAGCGTTACATTATCTAGTTGGTTTAGATTTGCTTTTATAACCAAATTCTGCTGTATGAAATAAACTCAAAGATGCTAGCAAAGTTGTTTTCTCATACTGTGTTTTATCATTGACTTTACACATTACCTTTTAATGTGTTACCTGAATGCAATGATTTCTGACAGTTTGAGTATGTAGTGACTCTGTTATCTCAAAAATGAGCTGGTTTTATATGGATTGTGATAGTTTTTTTTTCATGGTGTTTGTAGTTAGTATGTTAGTCTGGTTTATTCTTGCAAGATTGCTTATGTGATTGTGTTGTCTGTATTTCTGTCTTTTTAGACTGTTAGTAAACTTGGGCTTCTCTTAATGTATTTCTAAAAGCTTCAGGAAAATAGGTAGCTAGATTGGCCAAAGGAGGAGTGACAGATGGCCTGACTGAAAGAAGCATCAGCAATTTGATGTGTATCCATGTGGGTGAAAGTTCTTGCTGATATCAGCTGCACAGGCAAATAAGTGTTGTTGGTGTAAAGGCACAAGAATTATTTATCTGCTACAAATCATATTGTCCATGTAGGCTGAATTTGCATGGACAGTCAAGAGATTGATAAATACCTATACCTCTACAATAGTTTATTTTCCTCTCTGTACAGCCCAAAGAACTATTTTGAAAGTATCTGCATGACAATATAAACCAGCTGAATTGGAGTAGGCTTACTCAGTGTATAACAGCTTATAATCCATAACAAATTTGTAACATTTTTCTCCATTGTTAAAGAATTGATGTCTTCTGGGTGTAAGTTACTTTGCAAACTTAATTTTGACAAAGTTTACACACTTAAAGTGGATCTGGAAATACTATTTGCAGGCAACTAAACCAGTTATACAGCACTGCATCAGTAGCTAAACTAAGAGACACCAAATTCTGACTGGTGCATGCTGCAAAGAAATCCCCATGGTTTTATTTTTAAAATAACAGATCAGCAACTATTTAGTTATTATTTTTTACCTCTGATAAGCAAAGATCCATTCCTAGGGTTTCTCTCTTATGCCGTAGACTTAGTTTAAGAAAAAGACACAATGACTTGGCCTTCTGGTGTAACTGCTTACTTTTGGGACACTGTGTTCCTTTATGTAAGGTCTGTTATTTGGAGTGGGATTTTTTCAAGTAATATACATGCAATTATCTTCCTCCTTTCAATAATAGAAGCAGCAGTGCCTCCCTGGGTAGACAGCAATGAAGAAGAGACAATTCAACAACAAATACTGGCCTTATCAGCAGTAAGTATTTCATTTCCTGTAAGATTTGAAATTTTATTTAAATTAAAAGTACTGGGATTTTTAAGTGAGTTTATTAAATTTATGTGTTTTCAAGATACTTTTAATATGTTCGTCACTACACCAATCACATGCAAGAGTAAATAGTTATATCAGTTTCAACTTGAACCAAAGCAGATCCTCAATATGGTTTTTACTTTTATAAAGGCTTTGTGTAGTGTAACCTATACAGATTGCTTTGCTGCTCTTGTGTGTGAAATAGGGTATCCTTTTTCTGATATCATCTGATGACCATAAATATGTTCTTCAAAGGATAAACGGAATTTTCTGCGGGATCCTCCAGCAGGTGTGCAGTTTCATTTTGACTTTGATCAAATGTACCCTGTTGCACTGGTGATGTTACAAGAAGATGAGCTTCTCAATAGGATGAGGTTTGACCTTGTTCCCAAACAGTAAGTAATTTCTTCTGGTAGCTGTATCATCATGCTTTTAATGTCTGTAAATACTCATAAATTACTCCTTGTTCCTTTCATTTCCTTTAATTCTTTATGTTCTTCCAATGTTTTATGTGCTAGTGTCTAACACATGGAGCATTGCACGTGCATTACAGTTTAGCAGTTGGATAAGAAAAAAAGTGTATATGTGAGACAAAGCTAGGAGGGACCTGTTGACTTAAGTGTGGTAGAGGCCTTCAGTATTTCCATGTCCAGTGTGCTAAACTAAATGATTTTTTTCTCCAAAGAAAGATAAAGGCAATAATAAAAATGTTCAGATTTGTTGGTGTAACTGACATCCTGAAAAGGTGATTACAGATAGGCAGAGACCACCTCTGGAGAAATGGTAATAGAATGTGTTACAAAAAAGCAGCAATGCAAGTAAGAAAAACTCGATTTGGATAGGAAGTGGGAGAAGCTCTGTGTTGCAGAGCTTTATTCCAGAGCTGTTATTCCTTGTCTGGTCACAGACTCTGTTCCTAACGTTTGTTTCACAGCTCAGCTTTCTATTTAAGTGGGAGTTCCCAACATTAGTCTCCTTGTCTAAGGATGAAAACAGAAAGAAAGTATTTCCTTGTAACATTTTTGGTCTTAAATCTCCTCCTTTTATAAACCTTCCCAGCTTCTCATTCTGTTCTTCTCTGTTGCCTGTTCTGAAGACTGGCCCATATTCTCTGATGCTCTGTCTTCATCCTCTAGTCATGCTATCCTTGCCTTTACTACCACACTGCTTAATATTTTTTTCACCTGTTCTTGGTCTCAGTGGTCACTGTTTGCCTAAGTGTGAAAGTCACTTCATTCTTGCTTAACCTACGCAAACAAGTTCCACCCCACAGATCTTGACATTTTCTGCCTTCTGTTACATGTTGTTCAAGTTGTGTCTTTTCTTTTTTGCTGGAGGAATTTCAGAGGGAAATGTTACTTGAGGTAGGGAATAGTCTCCCACTTACCAGAGCTGATCTTTTCTAAGATGGCAGTTTCTGTTTACTAAAGGTTTTGTGGATATGCTCAAAGATGTGCAGATAGTGAAATAGTACTGCCAAAATCTAGGAATGGCTTCGGCCACCACAGGTGTTCAGTAGTCTGTGTCTTTCAGGCCTGCAGCTTCTGAGTTTCTAAAGCTCTGTCTTTTCCTGATGTTTTGGGTTTCTGAAACTTGTTCTGACAGCTTGAACATAAACATCAGGTTTTGTTTGTGTAATGAAACTCATGCTTGGAATTCTTTCTGTGGGACAGACTTTCTTTTGATGTCCCTCTGGTTTGGCCAATGTGGGTAAAGAGTTCTGTCGCTCATTCACCAATCACAGTGGCCTGTCCAAAATGTATAAAAAGGGAGTTGTTGTTTCTCTCTCCAAGCCATTTTGGAGAAATTGGTGTCCTGTGTTATTTGTCACTGTGACAGTGTTCCAGTCCCAGCTGATGTCTAAGGGAAGATGTAGACAATTATAGTTTTACAAGAGTAGAGTATTTGGCTTAGAGGGGGAGAGAACGGGGTTGTTTGGCTTGTTAGGGTTGTTTAGATAATTTGCCCAGGACAGATGGAACAGTGTAACATTTTTTCATACCATGTATCAACTGCATGCTGTTAAGCTTTCTCTAGAGTTAGATCATTGCTATTGTAGGTTCAAGTCAATTGCAAATGTCTTGTGAGAGATCAGGAACTTCTAAAATTATGGACTTTTTAGACATTGTTAATGTCATAAATTTCTTAAGTTTTTACTTAAATATTAGCTATGTCTACTCCTCTCTGCATATTTAATTTTATTTCACTGCTAGATCATAAAAGGGACCATATTCCAAATGTAATAATTAAAATGTTTGTTCTCTCTAGTGTAAAGGAGGAGGTATTCTGGAGAAATTATTTCTACAGGGTGTCCCTAATTAAACAGTCTGCACAACTCACTGCACTTGCAGCTCAACAGCAAGCAGCAGGAAAGGAAGAGAGCAAAGGCAGAGAAGAGGATAGAGAGCTGAAAGGTATGGGTAACATTTAAAATTTTTTAGCACAGTTCATTAACTTAGTGTCATGCTGTTGTCTAAAACTGGAAGAAAATTTTTAAAAACAGTATTAAAATTGATAATATAAAGAGCAGTCTTTCGATGAAAGCTTTCAGTTTTCATAAAAAAACCCACCCATATGCATGTGCAGCATCAAATTTTCACAGTTTTTTATGTTTAATTAATTAGCATGTCTAGCAAGTACATCGAAGAGGAGAACAGTTGCCCTGGTAACCCACCCTTGGATCTGCCCCATTGGAGCCCCTCCAAGGATTCTTAGCCCTATATCTTGTTATAGCTACAAAGTATCTTATTATTTCAGCCCAGGGCTGGTGCAAAACAGGATGTTCTTGTTAGAAACTCTTTTTCTTGAAAGTAAGACCAAACAGAATTTCAAGAATGTGGCATAACATGTGAGAAAGGGTAACTACTGTTCTAAAGTATGAGAAAGTGCTAGAAACTATACAGCTATATATTAAAAATGTTCAAAGCTATAAATAAAGATTTTAAATAAATCTAAAAGCTAAAAATCTTTAGGCATCAACAAATGCTCACTATATACCTCAGGTGCCATCACATTTTTATCCTAGATTGCCTATGAAACCAGGGCCCCTCTCACCATACTTGGTGTCTTTGTGTGGATTGGGGAAGAGTAGGTTCCTGGTGCTTTTAATTTGTTTTCCAGTTTCAGCCAACTTTGTCAGAAGAGTGGAAATCTCAAGAGAAGAAATCTACTTGGCATCTAACAGTTCATGGCCATTAGTGGTCTTAGGTGTGATTTTTGACTTGTCAGAAAGAAGTAGTAGATACCTTTGGTTGACTGGATCAGACAACAAGTATTAGCCAACCCAGCCAACTGGCATATGGTTTGCTCTTGGCTTTTGCTCATCTCTCTTGCCAAACAAAAGTTAGTGAGTGATACAGGGAAAGAACTACTGTGATGATGGAGTGCAGGGTGTGGGAAGGCCCATAATGTATTGTGAAAACAGAAAAAATGGGGACCAGGAGGCTACCTGGGATTCAGCCTTGAGATGAAAAAGTTGCTTCAACAAAGATGTCTTCAGTTACTTCAGTTCTACAGGTGATTCTTACTGACCCTCTTATGAGCCACTGGACTTCTTTGCATGTTAACAATTCTGCAAGCAGAATATCTGTGGCTTAAAGAGTATAAAGCAGTTAGTTACTGGCAGAAACACAAAATGAAACCAGTAGCTCATTAAATCTTAGCTTAACCTAGGTACACTCACCACCTCAGGTAAGACACCTGAAGGATCTTGGCAGGCTTGGTAGGCATTGGGCAGAAGGAGAAAGCCTTTGCTGCACCTTGGAATGGTTCTCATATCCCCAAGATCAATGAATTGTCATCCATGAAATCCACTAATACCTATGTCCTGTTGACACTGCTGGCCCCACTGACAGTCAGCTGATCACTGCCAAGTTAACTTCTTTTTCCTCCTTTTTGAATATATCTTTCCATATAGGTATTTTTCCTCTTGAGTCACCTTTCTTACTCTTTTTACAGACTCTTTCACAGGTCTTTTGCACAGCTTAGGAATCTTCTGCACAGTTTGAGCTAAAGTTACTCAACTGGACCTTTGCTCCTTGGATGGGCAGCTGAACTTTGAAGTGTAGGGGAAGCTACAGATGGAATTACAAAGCTGGGCTTCCGTGTTGCATATGTGCCTTTGTTGTCAGTTTGTCTCGTGCTTCTCATAGGTTTTGTTGGGAGCGTGCGTGTGTCAGCCTAGGCAAGGTTCCCATCTAGAGTGGAAAAAGGAGTTTTCTCTGAGTAGATTCTGTAGTAGCCTGTCCTGTCAGCATTGCCATACAAGCAATGCTGCTGACAGGACAGGCTACTCCAGAATATACTGTAGACCAAAAGGCACCAATTCCCACTATTTTTATTCAGGACAATTGTTTACTGTCCCAAAAGTATGCCTGTTCTAACTGAAGTGTCTCAACTTTACAGGAGAAATGGCATCTGGTCCTATTGAACAACAAAAATGTTACCTTTGAGTCATCCAAACCCTTGGGAAGTACCATTTAGTCAAAGTGAAAGTTGGTAGATTCTAGTAAAATACCTATTGTGACTAAAGCAAAACGTAGCTTCATTTTAAAAAACAAAAAACTCCACGTTCTTTTGGCCTGTTGCAGCTCTTCCACAGTTCAAACCAGTGTGGGATATGCAGGTAGATTTACTAATGAATGTTCTGTAATGGCAAAGATACATGTACAGGCTATAGTAAATGCGTGTTTTCTTTGACTCAGAAATTGCATAGCTTTTGGAAGCTTTTTTCTGAATCATACGTGTTATTTTTGGTTTAAGTAACTTTTTTAAAGTAGGATTCCCTAATTGGAGGCTAAAACTGGAAGTAATTGCCTGTTGGTAGTTCTTCATAATGTTCAGGGTCTCTTCTTAAAGCTCAGAGTCTATAAAATAGAATTTTAGCCTTCCATTTCTCTGTCTCCTCCTTAGAAGCTCTTTTCAGAAAGTTAAATAAGGATGGTTGATAGGAAAAGAGAAGAGACAAATGGAAGACATTCCACATTCTAGTGTAAAGTCTACATAAGATCTGTAACAAAATGCCAAGTTCTAGCCCTTCTCTAGGTATTAGTAGCTCTGTAGTTAGGAACTAAGTCACCTTGGGATGAGAGCACGTGGAAGTGGAGGAGATGATGCCAGGCCAGTAGGTCCAGAATGATGCTAACGGTACATCAGTCACACCTGACTGGGGCATGGCCCGGTGCAGAGCAGCTGTGTCCCATCTGCACAAGAGCAGCAGGTGGGGCCTGAGGCACCTCTCTTGAACAGCAGTTATGCCATGTCCTGCAGCTTCCCCAAGCAGGGAATGCTGGAGCCTCTTTGGCTGCAATGTTGGGTGCTGTGAGAGGTCCTCTGGAGACAGGAAAGTGGAAGGAAAGAGAAGATGGGACACAGCAGTGGGCATTGAGCAGATGAGCTATAAAAGCAGTGACAGTTACCAATTAGGTAATGATTTTAATTAAAACTGACCTTAATTTTAAAAATTAAGCACAAAAAAAATCAGAAATTGCTGAGTTAGCAGGAAGGATCCACCTGGGCACCCTGTAGGGAGAAGAGCTGCAAGCTCAGAGTTGCTTTGCATGTTTAAGCAAAGAGAACTGCTAAGCAAGCACTCCACCACTACCACAGCCTCCCTGCATATTAATTGTTCTTGCATCCACCTGGCTGTTCATTGTAACTCCTCTCTCCTGAGAGCTGCACGAGGAAGAAAGCTGGGATGTTTCTCTACCGGCCAGGGAAAAGATCTAATCTTGCTTGTAAACAACTGTTGTCTTCCCAGCACCATGCTCTAAATACAGAATGCACAGTGAGTTTTCTTAGGAAATTGAGACCAGTTTCTAGGGTTTGTTTCTCAGTGGCTTCCTTTGCCTGTGTGAAAGGTAAGGCTGCAGAGCATTGTTCTCATGTGCCCTTAGGGGTGTGCATAGTACATGTGCAGTCTGGTCTGCCCGAGCTATCTGACACCCATGTCAGCAGAAGTACCCAGGCAGGGGAGTTTGAAAACTTCTGTGATAAGACAGTGACTGGATTTCATGACCAAGTCTATGTATTTGTAACTTTAAAGAAGATCTTGGGATGTCATTTTGAGGGTCAGAGGGGTCCTGTCTATTAAGTTTGGAGCCATAATGAGGCTTGCTAAATTTGTCTTAATTAAGAATAGAAAATTGTTTCTCTTTGTTTTTGAAAATTATTCACCTGGAGCTAAATTCAGCCTTTAACCACAAGGATTCCTTAAAATACAGTATTTCCTTGTATATTTAATAGCCATGCAAATTAAATGTCGGTTTTATATATTTAAATGTTATCTACCTTTCTTTTTTCTCTTGATAGAAACAGTACGGCCAAAAACACCACCTGTTACAATAAAGCCTCAAATAAAATCACAAGAGGTAAAAGTGCTGTATATTTTATCTGGGATTTAGTATGTGAAGCTGTTTCTTAGTAAGTAATTATGCATCTTTTTGAGTAGGTTCTGCTATGAAACCATAATAATACAGTATCTGACAGCCCTAACCTGCTGCTGTTTTGCTGTGAGATTAGTTTTTAGTATATAATCTTGAAACTCATTTTCAGTAGCAAAAACAGTAGTTTATCTGGAGAATGTTTTCCTTAGTATTCTGCATGTTATGATGTGGTTTTGCTGTCAGAGTGAAATTTCCAAGACGTTTGGAGTAGAAGGTTAGCATTGCATTGAGACCTTAGAAGTACCTTCAGAAAAATATATTTGCGTGCCATGTTCTGTCCAACTCTTCAAGCATTGGTCAGGCAAAAGTGTAAGAAATCTAAATGAGGTATTGCAATAGCAGCAATGTTTTATTTCACTTTTGCTTGGTACTGCAAAAACCTTTACCTTAGACACATAATGACCCTTGCTCATATCTGGATTGTAAAACTGGTGCCAGAGAACACTCTTGGCAGAAGCAGAGCTGTGCGTTCCCTTGCCAATAATATGCAGTGGGCAAAAATTACTAAAGGACAGTCCTCTCTTAATCTTACTTTAGTGTAGAAAGCTGTTACTAAATTGTGGTCAAATTTTTAGTATTTAGGTCCTGTTCTAAACTACTCAGGAGTTTATTATTGTTTCTGAAGATTACAAAATCAGAATTAAAGTTGTTAAGAGAACACAAAAAGACAGCCTAGAATGTAATCCAGATCATTTTCAGTACAGCTGTCTAACATTTTTGTTTGTACAAAATACTTGTAAGGAAATGTAGCCAGTAAAGAAAAATAGTTGTGAGAGTAATGAGTTTTGGTTTTGCCAACTCTAAAAGCAGTTACATGAGTGAAAGTATGTATTGGTGACTTTTTTTACCCTGTCTGGATAAGTTTATACTAAAGTGTCTTATTGCAGGATGAGGAAGAGATTTCCACAAGTCCAGGTGTATCAGAATTTGTGAGTGATGCTTTTGATACCTGTAATCTGAATCAGGAAGATCTAAGAAAAGAAATGGAACAACTAGTGCTAGACAAAAAGAAAGAAGAGACTTCAGTAGTAGAAGGTAAAGCTATTATTACCTCTGTTTCTTACATGGAGCAATTCTAAGACACGTTGATTTAAAAAAAATCAAGTTGTAATTCAGTTTAGAAAAGTAGATCTGTGACCATTTTTTCCAAAGTGTATGAAACAACCTTCAATGAGATATTGCAGAAATTAATGGTCATTTTCACCATGGTTAAACCACATCTTACACAGAATGTTAACTGTGAAAGTCCAAAGAACCTAAGAGTTTTAGGTCACTCTTCTATGAAAGTGAATTGGGGTATTTTTTTCTTTTTTATCTCATCCTTTTTATTCCATAGGTTCTTCTGCATATTAATTGTTTTCTTTAATTGACATCATTGTAGGTAAATTGCAGTATTTGAAAGTCAGGCTCCATTTTCTCCTTTTGGCACCAGCTAAAAAGGCAATATTTGCACCAGACTATGAGCTTGAAGAGGCCTCTGCCTATAAAGGTTCACAGGCACGTGGAACAGTTAAAATTTAACAAATAGTTCTGAGAATGATGATAAGAAATTAAGTGGGGCTTATTAATTAAAATAATTCAGAAGAACTAATATCAGTGTAAAGAACATAAAAACAGTCTGTGATGATGTGACTCTGGCCATACATAATTTGCTGTGACAACACTTGTATATGTAGATGCTTATCACAAAATTTGCAGAATTTTCTTAGAATGTGTTTTGGATTTTGCTGCATCATTGTTTTCTCTTTTGTTTTTTTTTTTTTTTTTTGTCCAGTACATAGCCAAGCTTGAGGAATTGTAATGAGTAGTATCAGTTTCTTGCATCTAGTTCTTTGATGAAAGTGTTTCAATAGGCCATTAATGTGTTACTTGTTCAGAGAAACCTCAGCTGGCCAGACTGACTTGGACTCTGGAATTGCGTACCTGCCTGTCTAGGCTGAAGTACCAACCAACATATAACACATCAAACACCCATCTCCTCCCCCACACTCTTGCCTATGATAGGTAGAGCTAATTAAGACAGAGATTAACAACACAGGAATGCCTTCTGACTCATGTTTTGCCCTGAAGTATGGAATATGATTACTTTAACCTGATTAAATGAGCCTGTCTAGCTACAAATATCAGTGAGGAGAGTACCTTCTTCTTTGTTTTAAACTAGCCACAGTATTTGATCTTGATTTTTTTTTTTTTCTATAACAGTATATCCACTCTTTTACAAACTTCATTTTTTATGGAGATTTAAAATTGCAAAGGGAGATTCAGTTAAAAGCAGTGTAAGACTGTAGAAAATGATCTTGCAAAGGGACACTCATAATGACTTAGCTCTTTATATCTTTATTATAGTATCCATATAGGAATATAGCCTTGTATATTTAATTCCTAGTTTTGATCAATAGGAAGGTGAAATTTCTGAAGTTCCTTTTGTTTCTGAGGAAATAGTCCATAAATTTTGGGGATATGAGACATTCAGTGCAAATTCATCTAGTTTTATATAAATAAACAACATTCATTATTATCCATGAAATTCTTACACATCATATGTCTCTTTTAGAAGAAACTGCTGATTGGGAAAAGGAATTACAACAAGAGCTTCAAGAGTATGAGGTGGTGACAGAATCAGAAAAGCGTGATGAAAACTGGGATAAAGAAATAGAAGAGATGCTGCAAGAAGAAAATTAAACATTTTCACAAAATCACTATAACCCAAAGCTCTTTTGGAGGACTGACATGGATTTCTGCTTTCATGTTTTGCTTACAAAAATATCTTCAGAAGACAAAAGAATCTAAAGTCGTTATAATTCCATATGGGAATACAACCAGTATTTCTGTTCTTTATATGAGCAGTTTCTTAATTTCTATATTCTTCAAAAGAAAGAAAAAGAGGAGGCAGATACTGCAGGTTATAATTAAAAGTGATAACATTAATGCATGAAGCAGTGGTTCAGTTTGAGGCATTTTTAGGTGATCAAGAAGCTCTTCAAGGAGATTTCTATGTCTAAGAACTGCGATTTTTTTTTGTCTACAGCCTCCTGTTTGGGATGTAAAAATGGATGT
Organism: Sitta carolinensis; assembly: GCA_032173965.1. Taxonomy (NCBI): domain Eukaryota; kingdom Metazoa; phylum Chordata; class Aves; order Passeriformes; family Sittidae; genus Sitta; species Sitta carolinensis. The sequence continues at coordinate 99,467,075 of CM063283.1, forward strand.
TGTAAGTAACTTGGTCCTTGACAACAATTCTCTCTTGACATTTGCACTCTGATCCCTGTATAATCTGTAAATGTGTATTATTTTTAAGATACTTGTAGTTGGTAGATTTCACATGTATTTAACTTCCTTAAATGTAGCCAAAGAATTTATAGAAAACCCTATCGAATAACTTTCAAGGATTTGGTAAAACATACTAATGCAGACTCCAAAAGAAGCTGATTATTTATCAGTCAGGCAGCAAACATTTAAGCATTTAAATCAGGATAGAGTTAGTAACTGTTTAAATTAAATTTGGGTTTGTTAATCATTTTGATATACTGCCTTTCCCCACAGAGAGAAATGGTTTAATGCATTTTTCTGTAGAAGGCTGTTATATTTTCATTTAATTTTACTGTCTAATCTGAGAGCACATTACATGCTTCTCCTTCTTTTAAGTACAGAAACATTTATGTAAAAACTTTCACTTATTTGGACATCTTTATTAAATACTGTAAATATGTATAAAATCGTCTCCTTTATTTGGAGGGAGGGCAGTGAGGAGTAAATATGCTTCAGACACAGATTTTAAAAATACTCTTTTTCACAGTGCTTAAGACATAGAATTTAAATTAAAAAAAAAAGGGTTTTTTTCTCTAAAAAGTTTTTGACTCTTCATAGGTATCTGGATGTTTTCTGTGGTTATACCATTAAGTCAGTACCTTTATATATAGATAAATGAAAATTTTAAGTTCTGTTTGTCATCTATCTCCTAAACTTCTATGACAAAGCATTCATTAGAATGCTTTGTCATAGATTCAAAAGAAATTCTAAATACAAAGGAAAATGGGTAAAGTTAAGTAGGTCGGAGCCATTAAACACAATTGAATTATAGGCATGTTACATACAGTAAGCTCTGCCTTAATGACATAATTCTGCAGAAAACTTTTGTAAAGAGACTGAAGAGATTATAGCTGTAATTACTCAGTCAATATTCATCCTGTGGGAAATGAAAAGAGCTAAGTAGTTTCCACTGCTGTTACTGTAAGAAAGGACTATTTAAAATTGTCTCCATTAGCAACTTGGACAGAAAGTTCTCCTCTATTTCTCATTATGGAAAAGGAATTGTTTTAAATCTGCATACATTTGCCTTCTCAAATTAGTTTATTGCCATATATTTTCTCAACTTCAAACCATTTTAAGCATAATTTGTATTTTTATAGGGTTTTCCAGTTAGTTAACAGATGCAAGGTAAGTCATGGTAAATAAGAGGTACTTAAGGAGCTTTTATATCTGAGATTAATTAAAGATGACAAAAGTTAAATAGTCTTGACAAATACAACTACTGTAGATATAAACTGGAGGTATTAGGATCTGTCTACTCTACAGTTTGACGTGACACCTATTCTGATGGTGGCAAATATTCCCTGGATGACTGAGAGCTCCAAAATCACTGCTCCAAAAGTCCACTTTCTTAAAAACAGGCCTGATCTTTCCTAATGTTTTCAGGTATATGATGGCCTTATTTGCATAGGGCTTGTACATCAAGCCTCATCTTTCTTTTCATGTAAGCATAACCTATATAGTGGTCCTAGATATTAATTTCCATTTCTCATAAAAGATGGTTCCTCCATGTAAAATTTTCATTTTTCCTTTTTTGTGAAAAGCAAGTATATCTATAAAACAAATGAAAACAACCCACTGCTTAAATTTGCATTTTAAAAAGACAATAATGTAGCAAGGCTGAATCTGAATTGAGCTCTAATATTTAAAGTCTCTTATCAAAAGTCATATTAATATTTTCAAATCTGGGTATCTGGTTTTAAGCTGGAAAACTGAAGTAAATTCTCCAAAATCCTACAGTTTTCAGGCCTGGCCTATGCCTTTCATTTAGGCAGGTGCTACAAGTGCCTAGCAGTTCTTACTGTGCATGGGTAGAGGGAAAGTTTCTGCATTCCACTTTCCACGTGAGGGGAGCACAGGTAGACCTTTCAACGTTCATGGTGAATTTTGCATGCCTTTGTACCCAAATGTGTTTTAATAGTATATTACATAAGCAAGTTTGCTGGTCTTTCCCTAACAACATCATTCCAAGCATTGGGATGGTGCAGATGCTAAAATCCAGCAAAACAGTGCTATGAAATCAGTGACGAAACCAAAAATGAATGTAAATAACATCATCCTGTGGATATGGTGTGACAGAAAATACAGTTGTTCAAAACATTGAGAAGAAGCAAACAACAAATCAAAAGATAGTTAACAAATTTTCTTAGAAGATAAACTTGCAGATTTTTTTTAATTAACTTTTGGGAATCAGGGCAAAGATCACCCAGGAATCATGTAGGTTAGCTTCAAATAGCTCTGAAATACCAACATCTGTACTTGTTCTGTGCACTAAAAAATCATGTTCAGCTATTAGTGTATATTTCTAGTTGGTATTAGTTAATACCTGTATTAAATTTTAAAATTTAATTATCTCTGGAGAGAGAGGAAAGATGGTAAAATTCGGGAATAAGAAAAGTGTAGTGCAAAGTTCCCTTACATTTTTATTTGAGATTATTACAGGTGATCTGTTATCAAAGTTAAAGTTTTCAGTTTCCTGAATTGTTCTAGTAAACTTAATTTTTTTAGTTTTTTACCTCAGTATTTTTTTTCCTTGCTGTTTTGTGAGCTTGGTGATCAGTGGGGTGGTACTGAAGTGCAGGATGCAAATTTTAACCTCATGCATTTAAAGAATAACCATATGTGCAGGAATCTGTTGTTGGACTGTGAGATGCATCCTTGAACTGTTGGCTACTTACATATTATTGAATTCTACTTTGGAATATCTCTTGCATAGAAAGGAGCAATGCGTGTCTGGTTACTTCTCTGTGCACTGCCAAGCAGTAGCACGTGTATCAGGCCCTCAGTCCTGAGGCTGTGTCAAGAATGTAGTTGTACTTTGGATGCCTTTTTCTCTGGTCCTGAAAATAAGAGCCAGCCACAGTTAGGGTGACAAAAAAGGGTACCTTTTTAGTACCTTTATATAAGGATCCTCAGGTGCACATCTTGTTAGGTGGAAAACACTGAAGATGCGTACCCGCATGATGCGTGTACAATGTTTATAGATTCTGCACATTAGCATATTTGACAAGAGCCCCCAGTTAGCAACTGACCTGGTGAAGTAATGTCCCCAGATGATGCCTAGAGAGGCTGACCTGGAACAGAGACTAGACAGAGCAAAAGGATAAAGAAGGTATTTATTAAAAGGTCTCCATGGATACACCCTGAGCAGTGTTAGAGCCAGGGCTACACCCAGGTTGAACCCCAAAATGGAGGACCAGTCACGAGGTCCCACACTTTATAAGTTTTGATCTGTTAGCATATTGGAGTTAATTGTCCAATTATAGCTTCAGGTTATGAAGCTTCATCCTCCTTGTTTTTCTCTCTTCACTTCACCGTTGTTGGTGTTCACGGGCCTGAAATTTGTATAGGTTGTCTTTGGTCCCAAGCTAGAAAAGAACTTGTTTTGTCTGCCTACTCTGTGAAGAGAACTAAGCAACACTTAATATGAAATCCAGAACTACACACTAAAGCAGCACAGAATCTGAAAAATATAAGAGCTAAAATTTAAGCCATCACGGTTCTAGTACCTTCTAAATTCTCCCCTGTTCAGTGGGGATGGGCCCTGTTTACAAAAATATGTCTCAAAAAGCTAGTTTCAACCTTGGATTATCAGGAGAACCAAGATAGCATAGGGGTCCTGAAATTTGTTTTGTCTTCCTGCTTAGGAAAATGCTGAAACTAAGCTGCAATAAGCTACAAAGCTACAAATATATGTGTAAAGAATATAGACAATATATAAAAGAAAAAAAGGTAAAAATCAAAACTGTTTACCACCCTGATTCAATTCAGCAGAAATCTACAAGATGTATTCTCTGGCCTGACACTGTTAAGTCTCAGTAAGAGCTGAGTGATAGATCTGTAACAGCAGTACAGTAGCCTAGCCTTAAATAACATTACGCATTAGTAAATTTTCCTTCCAAAATACTAATTTTCAATGCTTTTCCCCTTTATTTTAAATTGGATTGTTTGTGTGTGTTAGATCATCATTCTAATTTTTTTAACAAAATGGCAAGTAAGTCAATTAGTTTCTTGTTGTATTTTCTTTGTATATATTACAGTTAACTATTGGAGAAAACAATTTCTACAGACATATCAGAAGACACGCATGGCTTTGTTTTATTCTCAGTATAGCCCAGCATTTGCTATAGATAGATAGATAGATGGATGGACAGATGAAGACCATGCATACATATAAATGCAAACCCACATGTATCATAGTGTCTAAATATATTAAAGAAATTGTAATGTACTTTTCAGCTGTTACTTTTAACTAGATACCATCAAGAGACAAAAGGCAACCAAAATAATTAGCATTAGTTTGTCACACTATCATTTGTAATGAGATGAGACTGTAGAAAATAAGCAAGTGTAGAAGTCACTTCCTTTGTTTCCTAAAAGACTGTTTTTCATTATGGATAGGTTGGGTACATTTTCCTTTGCTAGTTCAGGAATTCATGAATCTGTGAAAAACCCCTCCAGATAAACTTAGGAGGTATAATTAACCCAAAACTACATAGGCAGATAGGTTATCTTGTCTCAGTGTGATTCTGGCAAAGTAGGGAAAGACAAGAAAGATGCCTTTAGTTAAGGGCTTTATATAAAATTAGAAGAATAAATATTTGATGCCCACTTTGATATATGATGCTCTAAAGAAAACCACCCTTAGTGGGTTTTCTTTTCCTTGTATGCCTGCATAAAACCTTAATTCTGCAGTTGCTTTTATTTATTTCTCCTAGTGGCTATGGTTTCCATACACAAATGTGAAGGTTTGAGAGCTAGGTAAAACTGCTGCTTTTCTGCATTTCCTCTCCTTCACAATTAAACTTGTTTACTTCAAGGTCAAATAATGGCCAGAGAATGGGTTGATACACCCAGCTTCTTGTCCCACTTACTTCAGAAATGTTTTAATGCTGGCCTTGTGCCCTTTGATGCCAGCAATTTAAACATCAAACAGTTTTGGTTGTGCTGTATCATCACAACCTGTCATCCTGTATCATGTGTAACAAGATTTTCAAGCCCATCATGTGTTGGGTGGATGAAAGGTCCTGCTGTAAGGATGTTGGATGTTACTGGGACGGAGAGGAGCTTCCACAGGTATTTGCTGTGGGTGCGGAAACAATGATCTCTTGGTGGGATGTAGTGTCAAAAAATTAGTGGGCATGTACATGAAAGAGCAGGAACCATTGCCTAAGCAGGCAAAAATACTGGTGCAAAGGATCTTGCAGGTGGAGGAATGTTGTTATCTGGGTTTCTCTGGCTGTGGATGTACTTAAGAGTCTGCTGACATGTCTGAGCACATGTTGAAAACAGAATGGTTATAAGCAATTAGAATGACCAATAATAATGTTTGCCCTGAGTCAGCTAGCAATCTCTCCATCCCAGCCACTGTGTTATTCCCACTGGAGCTGACAAGCAACCTAGCTTTGGAGGCCAGGTGCCGCGGCGTACAGCAGGGAGTGGCCTGCATCCCCTTGGTCTGGGAAGCAAAAAAGAAAGAAGCAAATCACCAGTATATTTAAGTCACAAGTGCAAGAGTAGCTTCTGGCTTGGGTGTCAGGCGCCCAGTCCTGGCTGCTGTCACCCGGGAGAGGAGCAAAGTTCGAGTGAGCAGTGCCAGGCTCACCTGAGCCCCACACCAACCACCTGCCTCCTCACCACAGGCCACGGCTCCCCTTCCTACCCCCCAGCTGACATCTGAATTCTATTGCAAACTGGGTTTGCACAAATATGCAACCGGGTATTGTTCTTATTCACAAAAAAGTATGGCTCCTTTTTTAAACTAATTAAATACTTCCCTGGTATTGTGGGGTAAGAATTTATTGACATGTGAAGGGGGAAAATATTTTTATTGGTTTTGACTCTACCTGAGCAATGTGTGACATAGGAAAACAGAAGAACTTGACTTTGCCTTCTTTGTCCCACAAGTTACTTTCTTGAGCCAAGCAAGAAGTTTCAAACTTCACTGTTTTCAAATTTTAATGGGGGCAGTTTTCCATCTACTAAATAGTGCATAAGAGCTTTCTTCAAAACTCACCTTTGGAGGTCATTTTCTGGAAGTGAGGTGTGACATGCAACAAGCACATATGAGAAAGCACCACCCAGCTGACACATCCTGGTTTCATTTTTTTTATTTCTCCCCATCTCATTCTACATGTAGCCCAATATCTTGTTTGTTTTTATGTAGAGCTATATAGTATGCCCAGCCAGTACATGTTTGCAGTGTTGTCCACAATGGACCCTAGGCAACTTCCCTAGCTGCCCCTGAATTTTAGGATCCTGTTAAGCATGGTGATTTGCATTGGGGATTTGATTTGTATTTTGCTTCCCTCCTGCCTTCATTTTGATTTTTGATTAGTTATTCTGTGAAAAGTAGGGTTTACTTTTACTTAATAAGAATTACTGCTCCTTCTCAGTGTCATGGAGGGAAATGTTCCAATGAACAATTCTTATAGTCCTGACCTTCTTCAAAGTCCCAATAGAACCAATTATCGTAATCATCATGAGGACAGGACAAAATTAAATTGTTTCCTGACTGCATTGTATGTTGTAACAATGCTGCAAGGAAAGAAATAGTATCTTTATTTCACAGTTTCTCAATTGTCTTTGGTTAAAGATTTGAACGTCTTGTTCTAGTTGTCACTCTGCTGTTCTTCGTTTAAACACAATGGAGGAACTGATTTTTCACCCAGGTGCCTGGGAGTGCCTCTGAAATGAGGGCAGTCAAGTATTTAAGAGATGTGTCAACCTGGCTGGTAGGTGTAGAAGGTTCATGAAGTCAGACTACTACTAGGCAGAGTGATAACCACATAACTTGGCTGTAGTTCATAAAAATAGAGTACTCCAAAAGTGTGTTTAAAGTTGACTAAAAATTTCTACCAATGGATACTTAAGTTATATCCTAAATAATAATTAAAAAGAACTAATTTTCCTATAATTTCAGTTTCTTGCCTGTCAAAACTTGAGACCACTACACCTTCTTGGCAACAGCCAGTTGGGTGGAACAGCTACTTGTCTGCTCCTGGTGCGTAGGATTGCACGAGCAGTTTCCAGCAAGGTCATTTACAGGGCACAACTGAAAATATGTTCTCTGTACGAGTATTTACTTGCAGAACAGAGGATAAATTTCCCATAATGTTGACATTCACTTTATTGGTAAGTGGATTTTTGAGGGAAAGCATGTTCACAGGAACACAAGAGACACAAGGAGAGAATGTTAAATGTAATTTAAAATACAAAAATTCTTTTCATTCAATTTCTCATTTTTATTCTCCAGAGGACAACAGCACAGCAGGCAAACAGTGCATCAGAGATCTGTGTCCTGAAGCTGATGGTACTTCTCACACTACACCTGTATCTCCTAGCCTCAAAAAAACTGGAACTTCTAGAAAACTGACTTACTAGGAAGAGTATCTTTCTTCACAAAACAATTGATCTGTGTCAATTTATGAGCAGACAAAAACCCAAACTCAAACAAACAATTTAAGTGTGAAAAGCATTACTGCTAGAAATATATTCTCTAACATCTGATAAGTTTTGAAGAAAACGTTGTTCTCCTTGACAGAGCAGCCTTGGCCTGCTTCTGCTGCACAATGTATGCTAATTTCCCTGGCACCCAAATTCACCAAAATAGGGCTCACAGTTAATTTTATTACAGACAGCAAGAGCTCTGTGGTTCTTTATTCTGTTCTCTCCAAGTAGCTCATATTTGCAATTAATCTTCCTTCCATTCAAAAAGTGTCTGAGAGAAGGACAGTGCAAAAGTAATTTATGTTTTTTTAAATTATGTGTTAATATATTTACATATAATAATGCTTGGGAGAGATTAAAAGTAATCTTAAAGCCCTATTTAAGGATTTCATGACCTATCCAGGGATCAACAGAGCATGTTTGATGAATGGATCTCTTGCAACTCTCAAATGGAAGGGATGCACAGGGAAAAAACTGAAACAACAAAATTCTTCTGGGGAAGAGGAGTGAGCCTTCCTTTTTCCAAGTATTTTTACCAGTATTATGCATGTTTGTGAAAGAACAAGTGGGTTTGGGGGACAAAACTTCCATCTGAAGATCAGGGTGATACCAAAAAATGTAAAATTATTTTTCATCTTCAAATTAACAGTTGAATACTTCTGGTAAGTGTAGATTTAAGATGTAAGGACAAGATATTTTAAGCAGTTACTGTTCCACTGGAGCTACTTTATTCAACACTGACACTTGATCTATTCTCTGAAGTAGTAAGTGTTTAGGGACGTTAAGAGTGATATTTTTATTCAGTCCCTCCATAGTTACCGTCACGTATGGAGTGGGTAAGTTTATTTCCCCGGAAAGCAGGAACGTATGTATAGATATGTATTTCTAAGATGTTTGCTTCCACGAGTTTTAAGTGATCCCCTGCAGTCCCCGGTAGCCGAGGCCCACGTGTGCACATGGCACGGACGGCGATTCCCGGGAGCGCAGGTACGCCTTGGCAACTTCGTTCTCCGCTCCGTACGCCGAATCCTTGTTCCCACAGACGCGACCCTTCATCCCGGCAGCCCCGGGCTGCAGCCCCGTGGCGGGCGTGGGTTCACAGGGGCACCTCCGGGGCAGCGCGGCCCCGGCCGCGGCGGCACCCGCACGGCAGCTCCTGCCACAGCTGCCTTGCGCAACTCGCTCTCCCCGCACGCACGCCAGTTTTCCTACAGGAGCAGCAACCGAGTTTCGCTGAGTGTCTCTAGTGAGCCTCCCTGACTGGAGATATTCTAGAACCGCGCGGAGACGCCACCCTGTGCTCTGGGACGGCCCCGCTCGAGCAGGTTGGACCAGGTGCCCCACCGTGGTCCCCTCCAACCTGACGCACTCTTTGATTCGGCTGATCCTGGGCGCCACGCCCCCTGCCCCGTCACGGACACGCCGCTAAGTTGGCCCCGACTTCAAAGCCATGACCAAGGCAGGAAGAGACATGAGGGAGGCGGGATGCAGCGCAGGCAGGGAGGGGACCGGCCGCCACCGTCGCTGTCCGCCCTGGGCCATGCCATGACCCCGCTCCTCGACAGCAGGACTACAACTCCCAGCACGCCCCGCGGCAGGGAGGGCGCGGGCCTCCCACGTGGGCCGTAGGACTACGCGGCGATTGGCTGCGGCCGGAAAGGAGGCGGGCCACGGGGGAGCACTTCCGGTGCCCCGCGCTCGGCACTTGTTTGGATGCTGCCGTCACATCATGGCGACGCGCGGGGGCGGCGGCGCGGCGGGACCGACCCGGCGGAGCCCGAGCTTCAGCGGCGGCGGGGACGAGGCGGCGGCGGCGGCCCCGAGCGGCAGCTCCGAGGTAAGACGGCGGCCCGCTCGGCCCCGGCGGGAGGGAGCTCCAACTTCCCCGCCGGCTCACGGCGCCGCGTTCCCCGTCTGCTTCGTCCCCACGCGGCCGCCCGGGCCGGGTGCACGGGGCAGGGGCGGGCAATGCCCGCGCCGCCTCCGCCGCTCCCGACAATCTGAACTCGGGCTGCTCTCGAGGCCGGACCCGCCGAGGCCCCCGTGGGTGTCGGGGAGGTCCCGGCGTGGCCGCCGGGGAGCCGCACTCGCCCCGCGGGGTCGGGAGCGGCCCCTCCGCGCCGCCCGAGGGTCGCGGGGCGGTCCCCGCCGAGCGCGGGCCGCCGGGGGCGGCAGCACGTGGTGGGCCCGGTGTGCGGGGGGCGGGAGCTGCGGGCGAAGGCGCCGCCGCCTCCCCGGGGTCCCGCCGGCGGCCCCCGGCTCCCGCGGCACGGCCGAGGTGCGGGGCGGGAGCGGACCGCGGCTCTGCCCGCGGCGGTGGCGGGAGCGTTTTCTTAACCTCTGAAATAGTATAAAAGAAAAGAAAATAAAAAAGGCCTTCTTTTTCCATTTTTAACAGAAACCACACTGAAAACTGGGCTGTTCCCGGTGATTTTACAATAATTTCTGGTTGCAGATCCGTGTAGAAAAAGCTTAAAATACCTGTGCTTGGTTACCCAACGGGAAAGACTTAAAATATGCTGTAATTGAGCTTCTGTATGTAATATCACCAGCTTGGTGTTTTATTTGACAGAACTGCCTTGCTAATCTCATGTGTTTCTGAAGTATCTCGTCCTGTGCCCTTAAATAAATTCAAGTAGCTTTTTAGTGGTAACTTTTTCCATGGTGCAGAGGATAATGTCTCTGAAACTTGGTGGTGGTGATTTATTTTGGCTGTTAAAAATGTCTAGGAAGCTATGGAGCTAGTTTTCTTCACTGAGGAGCACAGTCCTCTGCAGTGTGTTCTTTTAGTTCTTTACTAAGAAGTAACTTGTAAGTAGCTTCAGCATCTATTATGGAAGCAGATGATGGTGATTTAAAAAAAAAAAAAAACAAACAAACAAAACCCTCTATTCTGTATTATTTCAAATAAGTAAAAAGTAATTTAATTATTTTAAAGATGTGAAATACGGCAGGCAATGTTAAGCAAATTTTACTTTGAACTTCTATTTATGAATTAAAAATCGTTCAGTAGTCTCTTGTAGATTTCCCTCCCCCTGCCTTGATATTATTTTTAGGTTCCATGTGGCCTGTTTGCACTGGGAATTCAGAACTTGTCTACCCTGCTTTTTCCAAAATCATACTGTGGGTGACTACAAAACTATTAAGTTTATAGTAAAGAGGAAGTGAAACCTCGTTGGTGGAAGTGATTCACACTATATTAAATGTTTTCTTAATTAGCACCTGTCTCAGATGCTTATATTAAAAAAGGTCTTGTTAGATGTGCTGCACTTTGTCCTGTGGGTAAATGCCCTGAAAGCTTCCATGTAAGCTTTGGGTTCCTGCAGTGAATTTTTTGCTAGAATTACTGGAGGCATTTGTCATTAATTTTTTCGGTTGTTTAAAGAATTACTGGCAAAAGCAGATCTTATATAAAAGCAAAAGCATGACAGAGTTGCTTGGCGAAGTTCACTTTGCTAGTTACTCTGTGGTAAAGCATGTAGAGAAAAAATTGCAATAAAATCAGTCGATCTACAACTAAAATCAACCAAAATGATCAGCGTGGAGGCCGGGGATGGGAAAAGGGTAAGGAGGCAAAGAAGTAAGGGGGAGCCTCCTGTTGAGTCATATGGTTCAGAGTGAATCCCTGCTGCCACTTATTCCCAGGCTTGACTGATAGTTTAGCCACAAAAGCATTTGAACTTAACAGTTCTTAATCCTCCAGTTAACCAATTTAACAAAAGATTCTGTAGAATTTACTATCGGTACAACAGTAGGTCACAGGCCTCACTCACAAATGTAAAGCACTTGAAAATCTCAGCAGAATTCACAGTACATTTGCCATAGCATATTTACGCTGCACTGACTCAGACTTGAGGAGTATGCACCAGGTATATATGTGAAAAATTCCCCTCAGATCCAGGGAAGTACTCACGTTGGATGCCTTTCCATCTTCTCAAGTGGCAAAGAGTTGAGCCTTGAGGAGTGGTATCAGCCCAGGCTGCATCACCAGCGTTTGGCAGTGGTTCTCCAAGAATAGCAAACTTGGGTGTTTGCTGGGTCTGAGAGCTTTCCCTCCCCAGAGGGAAATTCTGGCCACAGCCTGCCACAGTCCAGGAGAGCTCAAGGGATCTCACTAAGACTGCTGTTTATAGGGTCACAACAGAGTGAGCTTTAGTCACAATGGTTTTTCATCCTGGCTCCAATTTAGGTCAGTAACTTCCCTTGAAAGTCCCATAACAAAAATGTTATTGCACTTGGGTTGTTATTCATGTTTACAAAAAAAGTTTTCAAGGATGTTAGTTGAAAGCCATGAGCTTGTTCGACATCAGTGTTTCCTGGGAGCAGACAGTGTATCTGATAAGCTCCAGATGAGTTTATTCCTGGGTGCTCTTTATCAAGGACAAGGCCTAACAAGTAAGCCTTGAGATCATATTGTGGCCTGGAGTAGGGGTGTGAGACATGCCCCACCACTGTTTTAATGTCTTAAGCTAAATGAGGGAAGAGATGTTGGGGTATTTTGCCATTTGTGTTTGAGGTAAATTGAAAAGCTTTTTCTTAAAAGCAGCATGTTCTGTATCATGAGGCCACTGAAAGAGCAAAAAAACCCATTGTGGTTAAGGGTTACAGGAAACAGTAAGGACTATAAGCAGGGCTCACGTGAGAATGTTTCTGAACCGATATTGAAGACAAGGTCTTGAATTATAAGGCCAGGAAACTTAATGGTGGAATTCTGCTAACGGGGAGTCTGACTTGACTTTTCTGAAGGTAAAATACAAATTTAGGAAATAGGTGTTTCTTAATAGTTGTCCTGCTGTGTTGGAACTCTAACTTTGCAGTGCTTTGAAACTAGTGATGAGCAGTACTGCAGGTTCCTCAGTCCGGTGTTTTGAAAGTAGATAAATGAGTGCATAGAACGTAGTTTTAATGTAATGACAGAACATGGTGAAATGTTTGTTTGAAATGACTTTCAGATCTCACAGCTAAGATCCTTGTTCAGTGGGGAAGCCACCTCAGAGGCCATTAGGTTTGAGAAAGGTAGAATTAGACTGCATGATCATTCAGGTCAATGAGCACAGTATAATGAAGTATTGCATGGAGAAATTACCTTAATAAGTTAGTCTCTTGGTCAGAAGCATCTGAATAATTGTATCTAGACCAGTGGATGAAGGTGCACCTGCTATAAAGTTCAAACCCAAATTTTGTGACATCCTAAAATGATGGTTTTCATGCAGAAGTTGTAAATAAAATTATTACCAAATATGATGACTTTATTTCACATAACTGTTAGTTGAAAAATCGATTTGAGTAATAGTGTATTATGTGTTTTCAAAATAAGTTTTTCTGTGTTAGCAGGAAAAAGTAAATTGCTGGGATGCAGGAAGCTTAATATTTGTATGAACCATACACATTTATGGTAAATATGATTTAGTTTTTTTGCCACAATTTTTTTTTTTTACTGCAGTGTGTCAGGATAAGGGATATAATAAGGCTTTTATGATAATATAATAAGGCTTTTGGTTTTTGGTTAAGGTTTTTGGTCACATCTCACAGCAAACACCAGGGACTGTATATCTTCATGGGGGCACTGGCCTCGTGCCAGCGTCAAAACATGACACCAGTTGCATGTGAAGTAAGTTTGAAAATGTAGTCAGTGAACAGTGTTACTCAAATTATCTCTTGGAGTCTGATGTTGAGGAATTGATTATATATTTACTTATATAGTTATGTTGTCTTTACAGTTGTGAAAATATATACAGGTTTATGTACATATGTTTGTTCCAAAGCTTTCCGGATATTTCTTCAAAGTATTAGCAATTCCAGAAGGTAAGGATGGAAGAGTATTTTCACAGCACAGTCCAACTGCTACTATGAGGTATGTAGGAGTTGTTTTCATAGATTAATGCTAGTGCTTATGTTTTTTAGGATAATTAGCTAACATACAGGAGAATATGGATTCTGGTGCAGCTACTAATTATGGGGTTTTTTTATTAAAAGGTACAGAGAAGTATTTTCAGGTGGTTTAGGGAAAGGTTGCATATGTGTATGCACAGGAGTATGGAATGTATAAACATTATCAGTATCATGTAAACATGGTACTGATAATAAGTACAATATATTTTTGGTAGCATTGTGAGGCTGTAGACTTGTGTAGGTAGTAGAGCAAAAAAATAAGTGGGTTTGTGATACGTTTTGGCGTGGTGGTAGGACAAGTGTCTGTTCTGTCCTTATGTGCAGTGCATGTTCCTGAAGCTGTACTGTTTGAAGGAGAGCTGGCTTAGGCTCTTGTGATCATAGCCACTTTCACATATGGGATATTTGTCTTGTATACTGATCTTTTAGGTATGAAATAAGGTAGAGATTTCTTGATGTGCAACTTTTTTTGATCGAGGTACAAGTTGAAGGAACAGAGCAGAAGACTGAATGAAAACTTTAGTGTGAGCAGGAGCAGTGTTGCCAGTAATTTTCCTACAGTCATCTTCAAGTGGTTTGTCCTGTAACTCTTAAGTGGCTTGAAGATGACATGCTTATTCAGAAATGTCAGCACCTTGTAATAGCTGGTTTCACAGCTAGATAGGTTGCACATATCTTAGAGTTTTGATAAATTTATGATCTTAAGAATTTGCACTTTACTTGTGCAACATACTCTTTTTGCCTCTCTGTAAATCTTTCTAGGCATGTAATAGTCTGACTCTGGATTGTCAGATCCTGAGCTGCCTGTGGTTGAAGATGGCTGGAAGCTGAGAGTGCAGTAGCAGCTAGAAAAGGTAGCGGCGATTTCAGTAGAAGGTCTTTGCTGGGGTAGTTTTGTTTTGGTTTTATTCAGTCAGTACTGAATCAGCACTGTTACACAATGTGCTGTGGGAACTGCTCTGTTCTGGCTGGAATGTTAAACTGAGAAGTTCACTAGTTCTGATGAGCACACGTTTGAAAAGATAAGAGGTAAGAGTTAGGGTTGTTCTCACCATTGCCTCAGTATGGAGGGAGCAAGTTCAGTGATTAATATGGGTTAGTATTTAACATTGCCAATGTGTTGTTTATTATTCCTATACTCCAGCTTGATACAGACTAAATCTGAAACTACCTGTAGTTAAAGTGGTTTAAGAATATCATTGAGTATAAGAAGTCTGTTAAGACTCCTGTCTAATGTTTTTAATATCTAAAGTTACAGTTAGTCATAATCAGGAAATCATCTAGATATTTGTGTCTGTGACCCCTTTCAGGCAATAGCAGACTTCTGTTTTTTTAAAATGAAAACAGTTTCTAATTTAATTTCTAATAAGTTAGAATTTTAATATGTCGTGCTGCTACTGTCAGATTTGCTAGAACCTACAGGCTCCAACTTGACAGATAGAGTTTTAACTAAGATGGGATTTTTGGTTTGGGGTTGTTTTGTGTGTATGCTGTCAAATTGTTCTAGCTGCTGGTAGATCCACTTCTTTGCACACAGTATTCTAGTCTGTGGTCAACAATTTGTAATTGTATTTTAAGATAGAAAACTGGATATTTTTACAAAGCCTGTACTGCTGCACTGAGCTTTGGTTTTGCATACTTGCTTGTCAGTAAGCTTGGATTTGTTCCATGTTCACTGGGAAAACAAAAGAAGGTTGACAATTTCAGTATATTTACACCATCTTTATAATCTTCTAATGTGTTGGAGACATACAGGAAACTTGTACACAAGACTTTTTCTTCAGTTCAGTATTCTGATAGGTTATTTCTGCCTTTTCTGTTAGAGTTTGGAGAATGAGTCTGAAATTCTCAAAGTCCTTGTGGCTTTTTTGACAAAGAATAGAGAATACTCAGAAATTATTATTGTCAGTAAAAAATTGAACTGACACCTAATTTGACTTCAACAAAAAGCTCTGCTGAATTAATGAGGTGGTGGTGTTCACTTCATGAAACTTCCAGATGCTTTAGAAATATGCATCTGAATTGCCAGCTCTGAATTGACGTTTAGGTTACCATGATGGCTTGCTCCAAAAGAGATTGGCATTTCATGACTTACTGGTCACATGTATGCCTCTGCTAGTAGTTGTTCTTTTTTTCACTGGAAACTATTGAATTTTCTCAGATAAAAAACAGTGAAAATTTTTCACTTGACTATGTTTGAAGCAGTCACAAACTCGCACAAACTGCTCACAAACATGGTCTTGTTGACGTTCCAGTCCTTCAGTAGGCTTTGTTAAGTGCGTACCTGTGGTGAGAGTAAGGTATTGTGTGTTTAGTTCCTTGTGCTCAGACTGCGATTAGATTGACTTTTATTTTTTTAGAGGCTCTTGTGCTTTGGCTTCTTTCCAGTCATCCTGCTTCCACTTTTGTTGGCAGTATTGCCTATTGCTGTGCAGTGAACTGGGTTGAGGAACTGATCTGGCTGTCAACTGTGTTAGAACAAGTTGCACAAATGTTATTGCTAGCCCAGAGAAGCTTGGGCACTGCTGCTGTTCAATATGTGTCTGCACCCAGTCAGCCCTTTTCAGTTCCTGTTGGAACTGCTGGCAGTTTTATACTCTGCTTTCAAATAAAATTTCCAAAGTCTCTTTATGGATATGAGAGAGTCTGGAAATGCTTAATGCTTTTGAGCGCCAAGCCCAAAAGTTTTGAGTTTAAAGCAGACTTTCTCCACGTTTTGTGAGACTGCTTGGGAGCAAGTATCTGAATCAGAGGTTCATGTTCTATGCAAATTAAAAAAACTGCAAGTTTCTGCTGTTCTGTTGGTATTGCAGGTACTCTTGGTATCATGTTACGTTAGAATAATCTGACCTTACTTGGCTTGTCAGCTTGTCATGACAAAGTGTCTTCAGCTTCTGTATGAATCCTGGGTTTAGGCAACATCTGTGCCATGGTTTCAGCCATTGGTACAGAGAGCTAAAGTGAGCTGTTGTTTTCACATTTCTTCTTCTTTGTGTTTATTTAGTTTAAGACAAGCCAAGGGGAAAAAAATGCACATTTTACAATGACTTTTTAAGGTGTAAAATGTTGTAATTGGGTATTTGATCCAGCAGTTCAATTACTGCATGACCTTTATAGGCATTTATCAGTATGTCTGACATGGCTGGAGAATAAAACTGCAGTGTATTTATATTTTTCTATAAAGCATGTGCATCATTTCCACACTTGTAAAGAGCTGTGCAGTATGAATCTTCCTTGGCAAGTCAAAAGTTGCTTCTTATAGTCTATAGAGATTATTTACAGTTAAAAAGCTTATTGTCCTTTGAGTAAAACACTGTGTGAATTCCATCTCCTCAAGAATAAATCTACCTTGAGATAAGGTCTGAAGAAAGGGACTTGCTTTGGCAATAGAGAACAGCAAAGCTGTTATGCATGAATATTGAAAAAAAGAGATGTATTTGTTTCATGATTTTTAAATAACCTTTTCAAGCGTGCTGAACAAATTTGGAGTTGAAATGCATCTCACAATATATTATTAGTGTTGGCTGCATTCCTTTGATGTTGGCTAATTCCTTTTGAAGAGGAAAACAGTCCTGTGCAGAATATAAAACCCAGTGCAAACCCCTTGCTTTAAGAATTAGCACATTTTTTAATACGAAAATGTAAGGTAATCTGAAATTAATTTATGCTTAAACAGCAAAACTGTGTATAAACAAGCTCTGTTTTTATAATTCCTTGTGACTTTAAGGAGATTTACCTTCAATTTACTGAAAATAAATCAAGAAGAATTTTACTTTGGCAGTGAGTTCAGCTCTGCGTCTCGTGCTTTTAGCTATCCATGTCAGTTGTATAGTGGGATTGTAAATGTGCAGCAAAAAACAATCAACCACCTTCAAATACTGTCCTGTGTCCCAGCCTCTGCAGTGTAACCAAATGAACAAAACAAAAATACACCCAACCAAACTCCCTTGCAATTCTCATCAGCTTGAAATGTTTCTAAAAATTGAGTGTTGTTCAGGTGATTGAGAGAGAAGTCTGGAGATGCTTAATAAACTATGGAGTGTTATGTAGAGAACATCGGGTATTCTGCTCTAAAATATGACCATGTCACAGTAGTGTTATAAAACAACTGGTAATGTTTAACTTTTGGTTATGTGATTAAACATTTAGCATTTTAGGAAAACTTTAGAGAAAGTTTAGTTGAGCAGAAAGAATGAATTCTTTAAAATCATAGGTGGTAGGAGTCCAAGCCAGTTAATACTCAATTTTTGGATAATGTCATTGATGTGAATTTTACCATTTCAAAAGTTATAACAACCAATCTTCTCCAGTTAAGAGCTGACTGTTCTATTTGGCATTGTGATTGCATTAGTTCAGGCTCTTGCTCTGTGCTGTTGAAACCATGTATTTATGTAGATTTCATTAGACTTCTTGTCGGGGTTTCTTTTTTGCATTTTACCCTTATTTGTCCATGTAAAGAAGGGTGGAAGTTGTAATTTTGAACACATTCGCTTTACCTTTTACATCCACTTCCTGCTTTCCATTCTGAAGGTGGTTGGTGGTGCCATGGAAGAAGCAGCTGGATCTCGGGAGATGGGGATGAATAGCCAGGATCAGCTGGCGAAGAGCAAGTGCACTGAGTTGTCAGACACAGCATTGCAGTGTCCACAGCCCAACTGTTACAGCCGGGAAAACACAGGCACCTTGGAAGAAGCCGAGTATATCACAAAGAACAGAAAGCACCCGGGGTCCACGTGCTCCTCCCCAGAGTCCCGGGAGGAGACTCCTGGAAGAGAAGAAGCCCGTACTGATCCACCTGATGGCCAACAAGATCCAGAAAGTGAAAAGCACAAAGAGAAAACTTTGGGTGTGTTCTCTTTAGCATTTTGATTTTTAAATGGCTTTAATATTTTTGTAAAATAGCTGTGGATTTGCTCTTTGTTTCACATTTTTTTTGTAGCCAAAAACTTGTCATCCGTAACAGGATATTTTGAGAAATTGTGTGTGTACCTCTACTTGGGAAAGACAGTTCTTAATGCATATGTAAGACTCCTTCAGCTGGCAATTCTATTTTTACTTGAACTTTAATAATAATGATGTGGTAATTGCTAATCAACTTTTTTAACTTTCTGCTTTAAATCTGGGATTGCAGTGTTTAACGCTGCCAAAGCACGGCTGATAATTAAATTCTGAATGCTTATTAAGAACATATCTGCCAATACTTAACCTTCTATGTGTCATTTTTTCAGATTTTTCTTTTTATCTGTGCAATTATAAAACAAAAATATTTTTGTATTTTTATATTAAGGTAATTTTTACTATCCTAGTTATCGAAAGGCACATAGGACAAGATAGATTTATTCTTGCTGATGACATCTTGTGATGACTTCCCATTTGTCATCTATTAGGATTATGCAGCTGTCAAACCAGGGAACAACTTAAATCAGGCTAATTTCTCATGGTTCTATATTTTACTTCTAAATACAGGCTGCTTTTCTGGTATATGGTTTTTCTTCCTCAGTATCATTGTCTATCATCCATTTCATAGGAAAAGAAGTGTTATTATTAATGCAAGCCTTGAATACACTTTCTACTCCAGAAGAAAAACTGGCAGCTTTGTGCAAGAAGTATGCTGATCTGGTAAGTAATTTGTAAAGATAGCAGAAGTTATTCATGTGTTAATATTAACTATGGAATGCAAGAACAACTAATGAAGGACAGTTAATGATTTTGAGTATTTTACAGTGTTGATAAAAAAGATACACAGGCTGAGTATTGCTTCAGCCAAACTCAGTTCACTTCTACATGACTGCCCAAATCCAAAGAAAAAACAGGTTTTGATAACTTGGTGTTGAAGCATAATACTAGGATTAACAGAAATGTTAAAAGAGTTCTTTTGGGAGTAATTATTTTCCTAGTTCTTGATAATGCGTTTATGCTAGTGTTTTATCATTGTAGGATAAAGAGAAAGAACATACTATCATACAGAGATTCATGGTGGGGAACATTCAGTTATATTTAGCTCTTCAGTGATTTTCGGGGAATGTGGGATGTTGGAAATTGTTGGTTTAATTTTGCTTTGTGCTTTCTGATCATGTAAAGAAGCAGAAAGAAAGGGTTGCATTTCTTCAGTAACAAACCAGAAGGAACTAGTTCATAAATTGCATTTCCACCTTAAGTAGACTAAATGGTAATTTATTCTCTAAAATAATTGATCACAAAATTAGGGGATTAGAGGGGAGGTTTCATAAGTTTGCTTTCCAGAATGTCCTTGGAGATAATAAGGCTTGACTCATTTTTCTTTAGACAGGGACAGACAGGAATGGAAAGACTGGAAATCTTGTGTGTATATGTTTTCCCACCGTATTTGTAGTTATAAAATGAATGGAAAGTAAAGAGATTACAAAATCATAAGTTTTCTCTCTGTGGCTGTCAAGTGTATCATATGCAGATATTTCTGAAACTGTCATAATGGCTGCACAACATGGCATAACTCTTCTGAAATGCTTTTTTTTTCCTTTGAGATTTATATTGCCTCCAAAACTTTGAGAATGATCTGGCAGGTGCTCTTTTTACTCAGAGAGGCAATATTGATTACTTGAGAACAGATTTAGATTAGTTTTGTTATGGAAATCCTGAGTCGTTCATGGAGGTCTATTACCTTTTTGCTTTGTTTTCCTTGCTCCCTCTCATGTGCTCTTTGTTCATGTGAGTGCATTTCCTATAAAACCAGCAGCTTCTCTAAGAAGTCACTTGCATTTAATTAAGAAAAAATAATAGTTCTGAATTGTAACTCAAGGATGGGGAACCCACCTGAAAGTGAGCTTTGATATTGTGAGAGAAAAATGCAGTTAGTTACTTGTTCCTTAGGAGCAATTGCTCGTGCATGTGATGCCTTTTCTACGTAAGCAAGCAGCTCCCATGTCACCTCACAGTGGTGATGAGGGCCTGCATGAGGAGCTAGGCCAGTATGAATCCTCTCAGTTCTGCCGAAAGAAAAGAGTCAGTCCTGTTTCACTTTGAACTTTATTATTGATGTAAAGATCTCAAAACAATTAGGGAGCAGCTAGACCAAATAAATTGTAATCTCCTTGAAGAAGCCTGGTAGTCAGAAGAGATGTGTCCTTGTTAAGGTTTTTGCCCTCCCGGGAGAGGATCAATAGGCTGTAGGCAGAGTAAGCATTCACAGTCGCCATCCTAGCAAACCACTTGCTTTCCTCACGATGCTCAAAATGGCTGAGGAGCTGGGTGGGAGCTTGTCTGGGTGTAACAATGCTGTGTTTCAGCTAAATGAGTTTGAGGGATGCCTCAGTTCCACTTAGAATGTTTAGGTTAGATCTGATTGTGTTCCTTGTAATATGCATTCTTTTCTTGGTGATAGTGGTGGAGAACCACTGGCATAGGTGTCAGCTTTAATGCCAGCAGAGGTTTGAACTGTTTATGACAGTGCACCTACAATGCTTTTTTTCTTTTTTTAAAGATTCATCATCTTTAAAGCTCACTGTCAGGTTTTTCAGTGGTGTCTCATGAAAAGGACTGTACAATGAAGGTAGGAATGCCTCTCTCCTGGCAAAAGATCTTCCACAGTTTTTTTTTTTCCGTAATTTGGAACCTATCAGGAGATCAGCCTGTGATGCAAGAAGGTTTGCATCCTTGATGATACATCTCACACTGACATACTTTTAGAGGCCTGAAGTTTCACAGGTGTGCAGACAGCACAACCACTTGAAGTGGTATTTTCTGGCCATGCAAGAGAAGGAAAGGCTTTTTATATTTGGATATGAAAATATTGCCTTGATATTCTATTTCCCTAAACTACATTAAATACACATTTAATTTACCGTTGTTGTGGAGGTCCTTACCTTTAGTTTTTCTTTTGTGCTTCAGCATTATTTTGAGCTCTTTCAGAAAACCAGCATGTATTATTCTTCTGTCACGGTGGTGTTCCTCATTGCCTGCCCTCTTTTCCTGGGATGTCCCAAGGCCAAGGCACTATCTCATAAGGAGCAGTGTAACACTTAACGTTGATGCCTTCTTTGCAAAGGAACAGCCTCTAAATAATATGGTTTCTCAGGGAGCCCAAAAGTCATGTATAATGGAACATACTCTGGGAGATATTAAGGCAAGAAACTTCTCTTCACTGGATATTCATAGAATAGGTTTTTAAATATGTATGTGGAGTTTAACTGTGTCATCTACCATGTAAACAGCCTAAAGGAAATAGAGCAAAAAAATGGCTTCAAATGGGTGAGACTGCAGATCTCTTAAAGTCTGGACTATGTAGTTGTAATAGTAACTGACTTGATTTGTTAGGGCTGCTAGTTTTGTCTGTTCTTTTCTGAAATACCGCAGCATTTTACAGATTTGTATCAATTACTGCTTCTCTTGGTAGGAGCTCCTGCTGACAAGGAGCTCTGTACAGTTCTGTGGTGTTTCTTTTTGATAGCAAAAACAAGACTTGTTGGATAAACTGTTGTGTGTACTTTCAAGATAAGAGTGGGAAAAGTTGTGATTTGTTGAAAAGCCAGTCTCAGTTGGCTTTTAATTGTATCTGCCACATCTTCCTTTCAGAGGGCTACTCTTACCCCTGTAGATGAAAGCAGGCTGATAGGTTGTAGTCAATGACAGGTACATGCTGCCTGTTCCTCGAAGGCAAATGTTAAGTTGGAATTTGTATATTTTCATTTTCTGTCCTTAGACATTTAGAATTATCTGGATGGATGATAGCAGTTTCTCTTTAAGATCAACTTGGGTTTTAATGACATTTTACTTCCCTGTTTTCATCCAAAATGTTCAAAATGTCTTCAGTGTGCTCATCTAGATGCATAAAGATGGTTTCACCTATGTTTATTTAACAATTTACTCTCTAACTGTAGTTGGAGGAGAGCCGGAATGTTCAAAAGCAAATGAAGATACTGCAGAAGAAGCAAGCACAAGTTGTGAAGGAGAAAGTCCACTTGCAGAGTGAGCATAGCAAGGCCATTTTGGCACGAAGCAAACTGGAATCTCTCTGTCGGGAGCTTCAACGTCATAACAAAACTTTGAAGGTTAGTTTATTTACATAGATTACAGAGCTGCTGGTGAAGGAAATGTTAAAGATCGCTGCTGAAAACCTGGACTGTGCTTTTTTCCATGTCACTTTGCCCATTACTGTAGGAGTAGGAGATGAGTGGCATGTAGTGTAAGTGTAGCTAATTTTAAGGTAAGGAATACAGGGATAGTTAACTCACTGATCCCCCTTTACTCCCTCAAACCAGTTCATATTACTTGCAGTATTTGATCTTGTTATGTTTGTTTCTGGGAGCAGTGGTAATAACTGTTGGAAAAAGTAGCACAAGTGAAATAATAGCAGCATGAAAGGGCAGGGTAACAAAAAAGCTGATTTCTGTCAGAATATAATGGATAGGAGTGAAATGGAAGAGAGCCAAAATAAGATAAGAATCTGTGATTGCTGTAGAAAATTGCATTATAGTATCAGTGCTGTTTTTCACATCTGGATAATGCTGACACTTGCAAAGGTACTTACGTAGCATCTTAATAGCTTTTGAGTCATGTTGGTAGTGGTAAAGACAAAAGTTTCTAGAAGTTACGTGATTTTTAGGTTCTTTTTTCCACACACTTCACATGGGTAGTTAGCACGGCATATTATGATTGTGGCTTGTGTTAGTTCTAGCACTCTAGAAATTGAAACTGTACAGAAGTGAATTACTCCATTGTTTCAGACTCAAAAATGTATATTTTGACCTGAACACTTTTAGTTTTTTTATATTTAAATATTCTACAAATATTTATTCATAAAAGGAAGAAAACATGCAACAAGCACGTGAAGAAGAAGAAAGACGGAAAGAAGCAACTGCACATTTCCAGATCACACTGAATGAAATTCAGGCTCAACTGGAACAGCATGATATACATAATGCCAAGCTCCGTCAGGAAAATATTGAACTGGGGGAAAAACTGAAGAAACTCATTGAACAGTATGCACTGCGAGAAGAGGTGCTTACAGTAGACTTCTAATGGGATTTTATTGCTTCTGTGACTGTAGGGATCAGATAATTATTGAAAAGGGAGGAAAACCCCTCATGTTTTACAGCCATTTTATATATATAACTTTTTAAATTATTCTTTTTACGTCACTACTGAGAGAAGTTTAGTAGCCGTTTATTAGCTCACTGTCTTCCCTTCCTGACCGGTTTTGAATATATAAGTTCAAGATGCATTGGAGAAAGTCCTTCACAGTGAAAGTAATCAAATAGAAATAAGTTGTCCAGAGATTGTCAAACCTGTGGCTTTAGACATCTTCAGAGCTCAGCTGGGCAGGTGTGAGTAACCTGATCAGGCTTTGAGGTTGACCCTAGTCTAGTCACCCTAGTGGATTAAATGGCCTCCAAAAGTTACTTACAACATAAATATGTATTAATAGTTGAAGTTCTTCAGAATTATAATTTCACATTATAGTGGGAGGGGATATTAAAGATATTCTCTCTTATTTCTTCTGTTTCATTAAAGTCAGGGTCTTCGTGTACATAGCTGCTCTTATTGGCATGGAATTGAAGTAAGCTATCATGGTTTAAGAACATATTTGGCCTGGTGTCATGGAAATGTCTCTACTCTAGGGCTAACTGAGCTGTTTTTAACTGGCACCAGGATGTGAGCTAGCTGCTCTAAGCTACAGTGATGGAAAACAGCCAATTCTCCTTGTTCAGGAAAGAACTGAGCTGCATGGGGTTCTACAGCTGAGTTGGCCAGTTCTTAGTTGGCACAGGAGATTTGGAGTATAATTTTTCAGCTGTCTCTGGAAGGTTGTTTTTTTTGTTTTGGTTTTAATCTGGATCAGTTCGTTAGAAAGCTCTCTGTAAGGTAATTCCCTACCTTTTGCAATCATGGAATATTTGTATCTACCTTGAGACTATATGGAGAAAAGATAGGAAGTTGCCTTGTGCTACTTTATGGATGGAAGTAAGACTGCAAAATGCAGTGATTTGTGGGATTTCATGAGCTAAATAAAACTGTTGTTGCAAACTTTGCTCGTTCTGAGCTTTTTCAATTATGAAGACTAGAGCTTTTAGAAGCAACACAATAAGGATTAGAGGTAGATAAACCAACTTTAGAAGCAAGGATGTAGCCTGCTTATTACAGGATTTTTGAAAAGTCTGGTGTGAAGCAACTAGTGGTATTGTACTGACTTAATGAAACAGGTACCTGGCTTCCATGAAAGACAAAAAGGGTAATTACAGTGTAGGGAGATAAAGGGGGAAAAGAGGCGTGCAAAACAGTCTCTTACCACTTTGTCTTTTGCATGAAACTTTTAAACAATGCATCTCCCCAAGCAGTACATTGCCTTCATTGACCAGCAGACTGTCTATGTTTGACTGTTATGATTTTCTTTTTCCCTTTAGCATATTGATCAAGTGTTCAAACATAAGGAACTGCAGCAGCAACTTGTGGACGCCAAACTTCAGCAAACTACCCAACTTATTAAAGAAGCAGAGGAAAAACATCAGCGAGAACGGGAGTTTGTAAGTGAACTCTATATATGTTAAGAGAAATAAAACCTACCAAACCAGACTTTGATTAAAAGCAAATACAGCAAATTGAGAGAATCATCTTTTGAAAGTTAGGGTAGATTTCAACAAGGAAACTGAGATTTAAGTTTTGTATATGATGCCTAGAATATTGATGTCCATGCTAAAAGGCAAGTAATGTTACTTGTTTGCATTTTCTCAGCAAATATGCTAAATATCATTTAAATTTCTCTTAGACTGGGGAACATGCTGTGAAACACCAAAGGTATTTTCTGTGATCAAGAGTTGTAACCTCTGGTTTTATGCTATAAGAAATAACAGACACAGAATAAAGCACAGGTTTTTCTGCACTGTTTGCCCCCCAAATTGTGTGTGATGTTGTTTTATTTGTATGTTGATAATCAGCAATATAGTTGCAGTCTTCTGAGAAGTTTTCTTCCAATGAACCTGTCACTTCTAGACAAAAAAAAACCTTGGGGTTTTTTCTGTATAATCTTAAAATTACTGTCTAGCATTTGATTCTTATGCATTTTTTGAACGTAATTTCTGAGTGGTAAGCTGGTGAAAATCTGTTCAAACATGAACCTACTAAATGGTGTCAAGTTGTAAGTAAAATTGGTTTGAACTAGTCTGCAAAGATAATATGGTGACTGGAGAAATGAAAGCAGAAATAAATTCGGCTACAAGCCAGTTATAAATTACATACAGTTTGTTAATTAACTATGCATAATTTAACAGTTCAGACTTGCTAGAGAAATAGAAATATTGACTCATGTTACCAGTTAGAGAAATGTCTCAATAAAACCCTCTTCATGCCATCACATGCTTTAAATTGTTTATATGAAAATATAGTGCGATAATAAAAAAAGCCTGTGTGAGAAAGCGTGGTTGAATAGCCCTTAGGTGATGTTAATGTTTGTTCATTTTTATTGACTTAAGCCATTTTTGGGGGTACTTTTTTTTTCATTATATGGCTTTTTTGTATTGTGTTTTAGCTGCTAAAAGAAGCTACAGAATCCAGACACAAATGTGAACAAATGAAGCAACAGGAAGCTCAGCTGAAACAGCAGGTATCTTTTTTTAATGTGGAGATCTTCAGTAACAGTTTCAAAAAGAAAACACCAAGAGATTTGTGACTGTAGTGAACATAAGGCAGTATCTGAAAAGTCTTAGTATTCATCAGATGTTTGCGAAGACTACTTTATATCTTTTTAATTAAGTCTTAAATTTAATTTCCAGTAGGTAACTTCCATAGTGAAGCAGGAAGCAAATGGTAAAGAATTGATGATTTGTACTTTATGTTTAATACATCTGGAGAGTACTGTTCCTAGAAGGTGCTCAACATTGAGTTTCTGCTCTTCTAAGTTAATAGTGTTAATACTTACTACAAAGACTAGAAGGTAGGAAAGTTTAAGAAGAAAAGCTTAGGAAACCATGGCTTCTCTGAAAATACTGTTCTCTTGTGACTGTAAAGAGCTGTATGGGGATTTTTACTCAGGCAGGTTTTAGAATCTGTTTCTTAGTGTTTCCATCAGAGTTTCCACACAGTTGTGGAGGATTGGGAGTAAGCAATGTCCCTTTTATCCCTGTAGTTACTCAGATTTAGTGACCTGACTATTTCCGCCAACAGACCCTGCTGACTTCAAATTATTTTCTTGTTGTAGTGTAAATGCTACAGCAAAATCCCCTCAGAGAGGAGAGCTGGCCTCCACTTTGTGCATTGGTTCTGGATCCCCTTCAGTCATTGACTGCATGTAAACTCAGCAGGAGGCACAGGGAATGGTAGTTTCAGCTAATACCAGAGCAGTGGGAAGCAGTGCCTATTCTCTTCACTGGGTGTCTGTTACTGCTTCTTTTGAGGTTTTGTATGAAGTCTCCATCCTGGTTTCAGCTGGATTAGAGTAAATTTCTCTCCGTTCTATGTTTTGCATTCACTATAAGAATAACTTAGATAGCACACAGATGTTCTGGCTGTTGCTAAATTGTGGTTACTTTAAGTCAAGGGCTGTTTTATGTCTCATGCTGTGCTAAATGAGGAGGTACACACAAAAAAAAAAAAAAAAAAAAAAAAAAAAACCAAAAAAAAAAAAAAAACAAACAAAAAAAAAAACAAACAAAAAAAAAAAAAAGCTGGGACAGTTGACCCTGGCCAAAAGGCCTAAGGAGTGTTCCAGACCAGACAACATCATGCCCTGTATATAAACTGGAGAAGTTACCTGGAAAGGGAGCTGATGTGGGCTTGGGAATGGGGTCTGGCATTGGGCAGTAGGTGGTGAGCAACTGCGTTATGCATCACTTGTTTTTTCTCTTCTACTATTATCATCTTCTATTGTGCTTTACTTTGTTTCAATTACTAAACTGTTCTTACCTCAACCACAGTTTTCATTCTCCTCCCCATCCCACTGGGATGAGTGTGCAGCTGGGATTAAACCACGATAGTGTCTTTCAAAGCTGTTCCATGCCCTTTTTTCACACTCACTGTTCCCAGTTCTTTTCTAGGCTTTCCAGGAGTTGGGTTTGAAGTGTATGTGTGTAGTTAGATGCAATCACACATCTCCATTGGACTTGAACACAGGAGATACTTTCAGATAGGTTTTTAACCATGCTTAGTCTTCTATGATTTTTTCCAAGTTGGTTACCCTTTATTTAAAATCTGCCTCTCTTGTTATTTGTAATAGTTACTATGGGTATAGTTAGTGTTTTTTTGGCACCAACCAATTTTTTTGTAGAATAAAATGAACTAGAAAGTTCAGTGACAGTAATAGCAAAGAGTCATGATGTACTGCTGATAAGCTAGGCTAATTCCTGTTATGAAATTCTCTTTGCTAGTAGAGCAGCCCACAGTATTTGCACTCTAAATGGTATTGACCTGCAACCCCCAGTGTCAGAATTGAGAGAACCTACTGCTCTTCACTGGGAGTCAGAAGTTACTGTGAAATGGTCATGTATTCTTAGAACATCAAATCACACACTGATTAAGAATTTATTTTTTTTTTTGTTTAGACTGTGTTATTTAACATATCTTGCAGTTCTTTCTTGGTGATTTACTTTGTAGTGCAGGACAAGAAAATTTTCTGTCTTCGAATGTTAAAGCTTTTGACTTTTTAAAGCTTTTCACTGTTATGTGAATTTCTTTTCAATATTCACTTTCCATGATTTTTATTCACTGGGAAGATTGTGTTGGTTGTGAATGTGTATTTTGATTTCTGAAATCAGTCCTGTTTATTTTGTCCCAGCCTTGGTTATTAGCTTTGGCTGGTTAAGGTGGAAAGGTAGGTAATTCCTGAATTTTAATTTCACCAACCAGATGCTGAATTTCCAGCATATTTATATATCCACAGGATATTATTTTCCTGTGGGGAAGTAAAAATGAGGTAGTGATGAACTGTGATGTCTTCCACCATTTTATTAAACATAATACTCTTTTTACATCAGAAGTTACTGGTATTCTACAAAGACAGGCGCTACTTCATATATAATTTGAACAGAACATTTTCAAACAAGGTCAGCGTGTTCCTCAAATGGAAATTGTAATATAATTAAAAAAAAATTACGGAAGTTCATGCTTTACTATTTTTAGTTTCATTTTGCCACATACCTAGATATTTTTGTATTTGTATATACTGTTCAGATTCATGTTCCTGCCTCTTTTCCAACAGCTTTCTCTTTACATGGATAAGTTTGAAGAATTCCAGACCACCATGGCAAAAAGTAATGAACTTTTTACAACTTTCAGGCAAGAAATGGAGAAGGTATTTATTGGATTACCTTGTTTCATAAAAAGTAATATAGAAATGCTAAAGTAGTGGGTTGCATTTTAGGTTTTATAAGCATTTGCCTTCTGAAAATATAAAGAGTATTTTGACAATTTATTTTGGATCATAAGATAGAGTATAAGAATTATGGAAGAGGAATATAATTTTTTTTCTGTTTTTGACATACTTAAGTAATACCCAAATTGTTATTTCAGTATTTTACCAAATACTGCTTCTCAATCTCTCTGGTTATGCTTATGCTTTAAAACTTCTTTTCCTGGAGCTTTTTATTATTCGTACTTGAAAGCTGATAGTCTGTTTCTTGTAAAACTCAATATTGTTTTCTTTGAATGCAGAATCTGTATTTGTGGAGTTGATTTTGTGCAAAGCATTTTTCCAAAATAACTTGTTCAAACTGGACTTGGAAAGTAATGCTAAGAAGTCAAATTACTCATGTAAAACCACCTAGATTACAGTACAAGCCACAA
This sequence comes from Sitta carolinensis, assembly GCA_032173965.1. Lineage (NCBI taxonomy): Eukaryota > Metazoa > Chordata > Aves > Passeriformes > Sittidae > Sitta > Sitta carolinensis. Next base: position 99,496,262 of record CM063283.1, read on the forward strand.
AATTAAATCTTTTCTTTATCTTTTGTAGATGACAAAGAAGATTAAGAAACTGGAAAAGGAAACCATTGTGTGGCGTACAAAATGGGAAAACAACAACAAGGCTCTTCTGCAAATGGCTGAAGAGGTAATCATCTTTGAAGCAACAGTATAGTTCAGCTAGAGCCTGAATCCTAGAGAACATCATACAGTTTTTCAGTTTTAGAGAACTGGAAGTAATACACTGTAGCCTCTTCTTGGATTGTCTGCATTATGTTTCCGTTTACATAAGGTATCGTCCTCCTCAGGCATGAAAAATGGAAGGCTGCTGTGTAAATCTAAGCTGATGACACAAAAAAGAATTGAGCCTCGTCTTTGCTTGCTGTTTAATTGGTGGGATAATGTGTATGAAATCTTAGAAGCTGAAGGAATTCACTGTATTTCAGTCTGCTGAGCGAAGCTCAGCCAGTGCTGCCATAGAAATCTGTTTGAAATGCACAAGACTGACATGAATGAAGTAACTCCTGTGCCAGAGATCGATTACTTTCTTACATTGCTGCTGCTTTTGAGGTCACAAAATGCTATTACTTACTTGTAGTCTGGCAGGAGCTGTGCAGTGCAGCTGTGCCTGCACTATCTAGGGCCTGGTTCAGGTATGTGAGGTCTGGCCTTGGCAACCTGTGCTTGGTTGAGTATGTTCTGCCATAGTGCTGCTTATCTTTCCCTCCCTTCTTATAAGGAGCTAGTTAGGAGAGCCATGAGTATGGTACACTCTGGCCTGCATTCTGCTGATGGATTGTGGATTTCTTACTTTTGTGCCCTTCTCTTCCCTGCAGTTGCCATTATTTGGGTTGTAGTTGACAGTGTTATGGGATTCCATATTAGGGTCCTGGTTGATGCTCAGCTCTTATTTAGAGTTAGCAATAAGTGGTTGTGTAGTTCTCATTGCTTGTTTTGAAAGGCATCCATTGCCACTCCAGCTCGTGGCTAGGTGAAGTATTATGAGGAAGTTTCCTCTAGCTCAGCTGGAATCTGGCCTACTGGATTAATTTAGACTTCATATTCAGGATTAAATAGTGGTGATTCTCTTCAATAATTTGGGGAGGGGGAATGGTTGTTTCACAGAGTTTTTATTTCCTTTGTCCTTTAGAAAACAGTAAGAGATAAAGAATACAAAGGCTTTCAAATAAAACTGGAACGTTTGGAGAAGCTGTGCAGGGCCCTTCAGACGGAAAGGAACGAGCTGAATGAGAAGGTGGAAGTGCTCAAGGAGCAGGTTTCTCTTAGAGAAGCAGATGTGGATCTGGCTGTGCAGGTGTTGCAGTCCTGCACACTCAATTCCCACGAGGAGCTGGGAGCTCCCATTGACACGGAACCAGGAATCCAACCTGATGCGGAATCACGTGCAGGAAAAAGTTCAGAAAAGACTGTCTCAACAAGTCCTGTTCCTGGCACTGAATCTGTAGACTAAAATGAAGTGTAAACACTGTATTGAGAGATATATTTTGTGTATAACTTTCTCTGTTGGTGGTAACTATTTGGTTTTGTGGTGAAAATTTTCTTACTTTTTCTACCATATCTGTATTTTCTTAGAACTACTGGACTTGTGGTACAGGAAGCTGCATAGCAGCTTTAAATAGCTTAAACTATAAATTTTCCACAACTGTGTTGCACATCTGCCTCATTTTTTAAAAGAAAATATTTTTCCATAAAAGGATGCATGTGCGTTTCCTCCCCACAACACAAATCACTGTCATGGAAGACTGTGTATAGATCTAATACCGCTTGGGGAAAATGGTGACAGCAGGTTGCTCTTTGTTTTAAAGAACAGCACTCTGGTTTTGTTCATTGATTTGCCACTCTGTATACTGAAGGTGATCAATTTTTCCAGTAAATTTATCTACATAAATATGTCTAATGGCCAGTAAAAAAGTCAGCTTTCCCCCTATATATGTTTTCATATATACAAATGAAAAAGTAAAGGTCCAGAATATAGTAAAAGATGTGTTTAAAGGGTTTTATGTACTTTGTGGTATGAAAAAACAGCTTTGAAATACATGAATTTGCAGCTGGTGAAACAGGGTGTACAGCTTTTTGCAGATGTCTCAGGGCTGTGTTGTAAAGGTTAGTTTGGACTCTTTGCCCTGCCTGTGAACATGTTAAATATAAATATGTGGGAAAATGTACAGTGATGCTACTGAGTGGGATTTTGCAGCTGTGGAGCCTATTGCATAGGTGTTGGTCACATTCTTCCCTCTTAGCTGCAGTGTGTCCACCATATGGTTATCCTGACTAGAGAAATCCATTCATGTCTGAGCAAATCTCTGGATTATTTCAAGAGCTGGCTAATAAGACACTTCCTGCTGGAGGTGTGGAAGACACGAGTCTGACATATAGACTTCCTCTAATAGCCGGGTATTAGTCTTAGTTAAGCCTATACTGATTATAACTGAACACGAAGTACAATGTGGAATTTCCTGCACGTTCAGCCTCAAAGCTGCACCAGTTGGCAGTGCCTTCCCAGTCAGGTTATCTGGTAAAGATGGTACTTCACATTCTTATATGTTAGCATACCACAAGCAAAGCCCCCTTGTTAACCTTAAACCATATTGTATTTTCCTAGAAAATTTGATATCCAATTATGACTTCTTTTCTGGAAAGGAACTAGGGCCAACATTTATTTTTTGGCAAGGCAATGTGATCTAACTACAAGCTACCCCTAACTTTAGTTCCCATGCGTTTACTTTGTAGTTGGTTGCTGTCATTTTAAGAAATATGAACATGTGTAGCCTTTTCTGGTACTTAAAGTTTTTTGCACTTACTTGGGAGGGGGTTTCTGAATCAAGCACATCTCAATGAGCTTCCCACCCCCATTGCCCTTGGCAGTTCAGTAGCTAAATTACTTGAATTTTCAGGCTGCACTGAGCTCCCGGTCCTTTTCCTGTAGTAATGTACATTCAAATAGCTGTCTTAGAGAGAAAGATTATGTAAGGCCTAATACATGTGTTTTAGCTCATACCACTGAGAGGAACTGTGCAAAACGTATTTCTGACATGGAGCAAATGGGAAGCTGGCAATCTTTCTCCTAGATTGTGTGGGTTTGGTGTTTCTGGTCCAAGCACAATGCAGGAATGAAAAGACTGCAGTGAGCAGTCAGGTTAGATTCAGAGCTTTGAGATGTTGATCATGTGAACCATATAGCATAAAAATAACTGGAAAGAAATAGTTCAGACTGGCTGTTCAAATTACTTGCTTTATAGAATCAAGCTTAAAAAAACAGCTGTTGTGAGAACTGGGTTTCAGCTAACACGAAGTATGATGTAATTTTCTTGAGGAAAAGCAAAAAGCTTTGTATCTGGTGCATACCCTTGGCAAGGTAGGACATGCAGTTTTGTATTTTTACAATTTATTATTTGGACATTTATATTCTGAAGAATTCTTTCTGTAGTGCTTGTTTTAAATGGAAGTAAGAGTGAGTCTTGGACCCTGCTGCAAGAATAAGTTAAAGGGCTTTTAGAGACAGAACAGATGTACAGAACAGCAATACAAGTATCTTTGTCACTAGCTAAATACGTAAATGAAGCAGAGTGCCCCAAGCAAATGGCTTTTAGAATGGGGATATTTTCTCTATTTTCTACCATCAACATACCCTTATCATAGCAACTTATCTCCCCAAGGCAAGCTGTACTTTGCTTCTTGAAACCAGTCAGCAAAGTTTCATGCCTTGATTAAAAAGTGTTATTTTACTAAAAAAATATACAAACTGATGTTAGGGGTAAGCTCAGCACTGTCACTGATCTGCCATTCTGCAGGCTATTGCACTGCCAGGCTGCAGCCAAAGGGGCTCCAGTAGGGTTTTTAAGTAAACTTGTATTACTGCCTTTCTCCCACCACTGCAAATCATTTAACTTGGGATGTAAACTGATGTAGCCTGAGATGAGTGTGTCTAATTGTCAAAACTGGGGCCTGATTGACAGTTTCACCATGATTAAGCTGCAAAAAAGCTAAATTGTATGTGATTCAAGACCCAAATACGTGTATACATACACACGTAGGTTAGGGCTGTATCTATTGTTTTGTCCTTCCTTTCGTTACACCTGGTTATGTTACAGTTCAATTCTCAGGTGTTGCAGAATATCTACCTCTTTGGACTGTAGATGGAAATAACTGTGAAAAAAGTGATGCAGAAATCTAGTTTGTGCTAAACACACTGCTTTATTTTTACAACCCATGTCTGCTTTCATGAGGAAAAGTGATAAATGAACAGGCAGTCTTTGTTTTGCTTTTCAAAAACATTTTGTAGAGATTTTTCACTAATGTGAATCTGAAATTTTATCTACTCAATTCTGTATAGATTAAGTAAATAAGTATGCTTAATATATTGGACTCCGAGTTTTTCTTTAACATCATACTCATGTCTTCTAACTGAATCTGCTGCAACTGTATTTATTTGAAAAGTCAAGAGTGAAATTAAAATATATGAAATTCGATTTCAGGCATATCATTGGAGTGAGCTGCCCTGGGAGGGGACTGTTCTGGGGTTTGTGGCAGTGACTTGCACATTCCTGGTGGTATCTGGTGGGAGCAGCCCAGGGCAAGGGCTGAGTAGGTGCTGCACTCTGCTTGCCTCACCTGGAGTGTCTTAAGATGAGAGTCACTTGGGCCATGAAGGACAGGAGCTCTGGCTGAACCTGCCCCTACCTGCTTCAAATTCTGCTCGCGCCTTCGCTCTCAAGATATTTATCCATCATAGTTCAGTTAGGTGCACTGTGAAGAATGTGTGGGTTTATGCAAAAAAATAAGCTTTCCTTGTAAGTTCATCAAGTGCTCCACATTCTCTGTCATAACTCTGGGATCATTTTTCTTAATGTACACTCCCTCCCAGTTTCCTAATACTGAAGAGTGTTCTCTGTGCCTTTTTTGGTATGCCCTCTAACATTTGGCATCTTCCTTAAACCAGGTTTTGTTTCGGAACTGGTTTTGAGTTCAGTTTTCCTTTGTGTCTATTTTTTCTAGCTAGCATTTGGAACTGCTCTGCAACATACTCTGATGTGCCCTATGACTCTTGAAGATAGTATTAACTTTTTAATTTTAAAAAAAATTGTTAACTTGAGGATACCCATTGTATAAAAAGTGAGCAACAGGGATCCTAGCCCTGAGCCTTTTCTGGAGCTGTGCCAAGTGTTTTGAAATCCAACTACACTGGTCTTAGTTGCTCTCCTTGTACTTCAAAGTTTGCCTTTGTGTCTCAGACTTGTCTCCTCAAAGGTGCTGTCTCTGCTCCTGTGTAAATACCTCTTTCTCTCCTGTCTTCCAGTGCATGCTGATACAGAGGTCAAATGTGTTATATTATTTCCTTGGCTCTTCCCAGTCTTGCTGAGTTCCTTACGAAAACTGGTCAGATTTGCAAGCTTTTGCTAGAGGGAAGTTTGGTCACAGATAATAGCTGGGGATTTTGGCTTTATCCTTTTTTAAATCAAGTACTAAGTCTCTCCTGCTAATGTGCATGCTGACATGTACACACACATTTGAGCTGCACTTGTCTAGTGAAGAGTAGGTCTGAGGGGAAAACCTCTTTCACCAGCTGCATTCTGAGCCCTCCAGGCACTTGTGTTTGATGTAGGCAGAGATACTTGGGTTTAGGCCTTTAGATTATTCCTCACAGATACTTTTTAGTCCTTTCTGGTTTGCTTTTGTTTGGTTGTTTTGTTTGGTTTTTTTCCTAAGTTTTAACATTTAAATTTTGATAATTTCACCTTTTCCTTCTTGTTTAGACATTTCTTCTTGAAGGAAGGTTGTATTTCCTTCTAACAGCCTAACCCAGCTTCATCTAACTCTGCTGCCTTTTACAGACCTTGCTGGCTCTGGCACCCATTGAGCCTGAACTTTTAAGTAATTTAAGAATACTGTGGTGCCCATGAAGACTTAATTTCCTTTAAAACTGTTTTTTGTTATCTTTTAGCTTTGGGGTTCACGTTTTGGATTTCTCGTTCAAACAGGGATCGGGGCTGTGCTTGTCTCATGGACTGGGACACTTGAAGCAGGCCTTCATGTAATTCCAGACTCTGCCAAGAACACTGCTCCTACAGCTCTACTTCAAGAAAGTAACCTCTTAGAGCCATTACAAATTTAAATACCCTGTAACATCTCATGATATTTCAAGCTGAGGAAGTTAATTGAAGTCACTCATTTTTAAACTTAATCTGAATATAGCTGCATGACAGATACTCCATATTGATGTAGTTCACTATCACTTCCACCAGATTTATGCCCTGGTGTTAAGGGTCAGAAATAACTACCTCAGTTCTACCAAGTCCATGATAATAATGGTATTTAATATGTGTAATTTGTTGGAGTTGTTTGGATGGTTTCTACCCTTTATATTCATATAAAACCATTTGATCTTGGTCATGCTGCCTGTTTTATAAATTCTGCTCATCAAAGGTTTTGCTGGCTTTGTGCATCTGCTGTTTCCTGCTGGGTGATTGCTGACTCTTGTCCTAACCCTTTTCTCCAGAATACGGATTTTATGCACTGTTGATGTTTTAAAAGGGCAATCCATTGCCTTTTAAAGGGGAAGAATAGTGAACTCTCAAAACATCATTACCCATATTTGACTCTGCTTGAACTGGGGGAAACTGGGTTTGACATTCACAGAACAGAAACTGATGTTAAAAGAATTATGAAGAATCTACCCCACCAAACATCTCAGTGCCTATAAAGCAACAGGTCAGACTGGGTGATTAATTTAAATACTTCTTCCCTGTAGAGAGTTTACAAAGCTTTGTTCAGCTGTTTCAATGCTGAAATGAAGAGGCATCGCATAGACATGGAAGACAAAAAGTATAGTATGGATAATTGCATGAACTGTGTGGCTATGTACTAAAAATTACCTGTTATCACCCATTTAATGTTCTCAAGGGTCTTGCATTTTACAATAAAAGCAAATACAGTTCTTCATACACAGTAGAGGAAAACCCTGAACTTGGTTTTTGCCACACTGAAGCAAAATGCAGGAATGTTACCTATATGACAACAAACCTGAGAGTGCATGTATCAGTCTTGCAAAATATTTCAGTATCAGTTACACTTAACACCGTGCAGCTCCTCACAAGTACTTCTGTCAAGTTTATCTTCAGAGGAGTTGGTGATGAAGCCCATTCTTAGGGAAGAGTGGGAGCAAAACTTTGTGATGCGCACTAGTAGTGGCCTTGGCTTTATTAACAATGTAAGACCACTCTCACAGTGCTGCTGCTCTCCAGAAGTACTGGTGTGGTCTGACAAGAGTCTGGCTGAAGATTTTTATCATTCACCTTTGGGGAAACATGTCTGTTGAAATAAAACAGCTGGTTTAAAATACAGTTCATAGTTTCACTGTCATTCATGTTGTATTTCAGTACAAAGAAGAAATAATTTAGATTTCTTTGGTGTAGGCTGAAAACCTTGGAGAGAAAAAGTACTGGAAAATTACATCAAATACATAGGTGTTGAGAATGAGGAAGTCACTCTAAACTGGCAGTTTTTCACTTTAGATTGCCTCTATAATAGTTTTTGTTATACATGATCTTCTGGGAACTGCCAATACAAAAAAGGTAAGGCTCAAAACTACACAGTTCCTTTGAAATCAAGGCCAGTAGATGAAAAGCCTGATGGTGTTTCCCCAGCACATATGAACCTGCAATAATAACACACTGAACTAAGTCTATTCTCTAAGTATACCTAAAGTAACTCTTGTCTAATGCAGTAAATAAATATCTTGCTGGAGCCATTGTTCAGGTTGACTGCTCTACTGCTTTTTTTTTTTTTTTTTTAACTTCAACTTCCATTATATTTACTACTACCAAACAGCAGTGCATAAGCAGTTATCTAGCTCCTGTGGGAGGCAACAGCTTTTAAAATCAAAATCTTATGGCATTCAGCTAAATAGACTTCAATATGATGATCTTCCAGTGTTTCACAAACATGTTACTTGGGCATGAAAAAAATATTTTAAAAAAGCCTACTTGCAAATTAACCATACCAGTCCCAGCATGGCATTTTCTGTAACAAAACACTTTTAGCAAATAACATGTAGATGCCCCTAATTAAATACTGGCTGCAGGACTGAGCTGTCTTAGAGCTGCCTAAAAAAGATTGGTATGAGGTTGCTGCTACTGAAGGAAGCTGTGTGAACACAGGTTTGAAGAAAGACAATCCAGACTTAGGGAAAAGGAAGGACTGCAGAGGTTGGATTTACTGCTGCACTTTGAAATGCAGGTATAGTTAATGAAATTATGCTCTCATTTTGTTCCCTTATTAATTATCCCATCCTTTCTGCCGTAAGAGAGCAGGCACTGACTCATTTCTAGGCCCAGAGGCTGCTCCTCTGTGCTCTAGAGGGAAGTAGGGCTTTGTGGTACATTCAAGGTACCACCAGTCAGTGATCCCTTCAAATCCAGATCTGAGCTCTTGGCATTTCAGTAAAGAAAATCAAGAACAGTTGCAAGCTTTTCACAGTCAGTGTCAAAGAGGGACTTTTCAAAAGCACGGGGAGTGGTAATGGGTTATGACTTTAAACCCCAAAAGGTAGATTTAGATTACATATTAGGAAGACATTCTTTAGTCTGAGGGTGGTGAGGTACTGGACCAGGTTGCCCAGAGATGCTGTGGATGCCCCATTTGTGGAATTGTTCAAGGACAGGTTGGATGGGGTTTGGAGCAACCTGGTCTAGTGGAAGGTGTCCCTGCCCATAGCAGAGGGCTTGGCAAACCAAACCCTTGTTCAGAGAATGCATTAATTTCCATTTCCAGTGCATGGCATTTTAGTGTTTGTACACCCAGAACACCAGCAGGACCAAAGCACAGTCAATCAAGCAGTAGCCAGTGTGTCCTTTGGCAGGTTTGACCTTTCATGCTGTTGAGCATATCCTGTCCACTTGTTACCTGCCTGCTGAACTCCAACAGCATCTCAGCCTTCCAGAGGATTATTCAAGTTCTTTTGCACCTACCTGCATCACTTTAATAGGAACCGTTATTGAAAAAGATGTGGAGAGACAAGTCCATGCATGGTGACCAAAGCAGGGGGGTGCCCTGATAAGAGGAGGCAGGGAATTAAAAAGTAGCATAAGAAAAGCAAGGAGAAAAGCAGTGTAGTTACTGCATTCCACTGAAGAGGACCAGCGGCAGGGAGGGGTCATGTCACAGAGCACGGCTCTATCTCCACCAGGAGGAGCCACCACCATGCTCTCGGGGAAGTATTTCTGTTTTTCCAGAAAGCTGGGCCATTGACATCTTCATTTCCTGTTTTTCAAGAGCTGTGTGTGTCAGAATGATTGTCAAAAGAATGCAGGGCCTGACCAGAAGCCACCTCTGAATTCAGTGTTTACTGCTTATCATGTGCTATCACTTGCACTTCCCTGCCAGGGCGGGGGAGAGAACAGGAAGAAAATCTCCTGGGTACAGCTGGAGGAGTTTCAGAAGCGGATGAGGGGGAGAATGAAACCACTTGTCCCCTCCCTGACACAGGTCAGTGCCCTGCCACCATCCAAGCAATGGCCACCACAAAAGGCCCTCTTCAGCTTCCTCCACCCGTTTTCCTGCTGAGCATGGCCTAAGTAAGGAATGTCCCTTTGGTCACCTGTTCCAACTGTGTCTCCTCTCCAGCTCTTGCCCCTTCCCCCCAGCCTACACAGTGTGCAAGCACTGCCCAGCAAGAGCCAAAGCAGAGGTGCCTCACCAGCACCATTCCAGCCATAAATCCAAACCACAGCCCCCAGAAGATCACTGCTCAGATGGACATGCACTCCATCCCAGCCAGAGCCAGCACAGACAGCTTCAGATAGGCAGCTTGAGCCCAGCAGTCTACTAACTTGTTACAGTTCCAGTGGAGAGGAGAGCAAGGTATCACATTTTCAGTATCAGTCACCACTGTCTTTTTTTTTTTCAGCTTGAGCAGAAAGGTCAGGACAGGCAGCAATTAATTTAATTAAGGTCTTAAGTCTTAATTATAAACTCCACTTAGATTTGTCTGACAGCTCCCAACATAATCCATCACCTGTTTGTAGATCCATGATAAATATGAAGAAATTTTGCTTCTACACAGGCAAAATTCTTGAGCTTTTTAGTTAGTTTGAGATTTAGAAGCAAACTGTGCGTTTGTCTATTATTTGTTCAGGCATTAATGTATTTGACAACTGCCCAATTGCCCCACTTAAGTAAAAAAATGCAACAGGAAGGCTCTAACCAAACACAAGTGACACCAATTCACTAAGAGGGCACTGGCACCTTGTCACTTAAGAAAATGATAAAGAACAGTTCTTCTATTACCACCCAAAAACCCCACCAAAACAAATAAACAAAATCCAACCACTCATCACTCAAACACAAAGAAGTTACTTGAGTTTGCTCAAGGTTTATACTTGAACTTTACAGGAGATCTACTGGCTCTCCCCATGGATTCCCTAAACCCAATCCCTTTGTGAAAAAATTAAAGTTATCCAATTCTATTCTTCCCAGACTTTTAAATGTGGGCTAAGTTATAAACTAAAAAATACGTAACTTTTTCACCAGGCAGCAATCAAAGTCTGTTCTATTACTGAATATGAGAAGGCATTCAATTTATGGCAGTGGATATTAAACACACCAAACTTTTTTTAAAATAGATTTTATTTATGCAAAACTAATCCAGAAGTAGTGTGTAAAAGCAAAAAGTTCTTTTTACATATTAATAAAAAGGGATTTTTAAATACAGTTTCTGTGTGTGAAGAGTGAGAATTTGACCATTTTATTTACAGGAACACACTAAGTTTATTTAAAAATATAGACATAGGTATTAAGTCATTCTTATTTTCTCTAATTGCTGTACAGTATACAATAGCTCAATGTGCCCACAGAACCAAGGGTATTCCATTACAACCTGATTATACAAGCTTTTTGCTTAATCTAATCTGGAATATTCTTGTTTTGATGTAATGCTTCTACCCAGAGATTGTGGGGTTCTTGCTTTGGTATTTTGTTTTGGGGTTTTTTTTCAGGGCTTTATTTTATGTTACAGTAGTCAAATTACATTATTATGTCATTCACAGTAGTTCCTTAAAGAAGAAAAGTTACATTCCTTGAGCTCCCAGTTCAACTGCTGTTATATCTGGCTCTTCATCACTGTAAATGTTTCCTGCCTGAAGACACAAAACATTACAAGTGATACACACAATTGTTTTTACACAATCTTCTACACTTCATATTAAAAAAAACCCCTTGATAACACCAAGGTGGCACAGCCATCATCCCCCTGCCCTTTCTTAAAGGGCTTCTAAATTTAGGAATGTGTACACAGTGGCCACATTTTAGCAGCTGCCTTCTTATACTGCTCCATTTCAACAGCAAAAGCAGTAGCCATTTAACCACTAACATTACTACGAACATCTTATTTGGAATTATTTCAACCACAGTCTAAACACACAAAACAAGAGCAGGTACTAAAAAAAAAGCCAGACCTGTGACACACATTTAAGTCTGTGAGAGTTTTTTAGCTTAATTTATTCCACTTTTCTAAGATAGCTGATCCATTTCCTGTAATGTAAAGTAATATGAACTAACAGGGGATTTAAAAGGCATCCTACTTTACAGCCAACATAAGGGGGAGGGACAAGGCAACAGTACGTGTTGGCTAATATTGGATATAAGTTGGAAACTGCTTTATTAAGAATAAATCTTAATTAATACTAGGACTTGGAATCAAAAATTAACTGGTATTTGCTTTTGTTCAAGTTGGTTTAGTCTTGGTTTTCTTTTTGAAGTCTTACACTTTTTGATTAGATCAAGAAGTATATGGCACAGACAACTTCCAGTCCTTGAAGGCACAAGCTACCCTAAGAACAAGCCTTTTCAGTTTCATTACACATCGAGCTTCAGAGTAACTCAAGAGCTGTTGTGACACTCACCATCTGCCATATCTGTGTTGTGTTGTCCTCTGATACAGAACAGATTACCCAAGGCTCATTAGGATTCCAACTGAAGTCAGAAATTTTGGCAGTGTGTCCTCCATGAATAAACTGTTAAAAAAAAAAAAAAAAGCACAAGCTTCAGTAAGCCATTTCAACTCTAGAGAAATCCGTAAAAACCCAGGACTCTTAAGTTAAATTCATCATGCTAAGGACTACCCAAAGGAAAACTTGCTACTAGTGATTCACAAGAGATGTAAGGAAGGTGTGTGCTCAACTGCTTCTCATTTGCTGCTTATGGACATGGATGCAGTTGCTGAGACAGCACTTAGGTAACAGTTCCTGTTATTACAGAAACAACTGACATACTCAAAATGGTCTTCTTCACAGAGCTGGGCTGTGAAATCCAGCCATATTTCCTTCTGATTATTTCCTTCTGATTATCTCTAAGAGCACTTACAGAGTCACACAAGAAATGGGGAAACCTTCAGAACTGAAGAGAGGAAGAGGTGAAAAGATTTGTGAACAACTGCAGTTTTAGCAGCACAGTGACATTTCACTGCCATACAACATGTCAGTGCACTGAAACCTGAACAAAAGAGTACCAGCAGCTCAGGAGGCCCATCTTCTGCATCCTCTGTGGACTACTCTTCTCCAATTTTACTGTAACAAAGTAGTTTATACTTCTTATTAAAATGTTGTATTCTCTGTCAGCTTAACTGAACAGTTCCTGGCCTTTCTTTCCCGTATTTGCAATTGGTGTTTCTCACTGCAATATCTGTAAGCACCAGGTATAAAACATCAACAGTCTGGCACTGTCATTTCTGAAATGGAATCTTAACTTGTGAAGAACTTGGAGGCAAAAGTCACTTACTGATGTGATGCCTAAAGATTTTTTGCCTTTTTCACATTTGTAGCTTTGTAGATTTTTAATATATAGTTGTATGATATCTAGTACTTTTCCTGCTCTCACTCACTTTTTAGAATAATTAGTTAACCCTTTCCAACACATTCCTGTAATTCTGTTTAGCCTTATTCTTAATAGATTTTCTGACAAGGACATCTTGTATTCCACCAGAAATTGAGAGACATAAAAAGAAATAGAGCAAAGAAACCCCTGGACCAACTCCAAAGGGGCAGACCCAAGGGTGTTTTACTGGGCCATTTGATCTCCTATTGGATGTACCTGCTAGATAAACTAATTAATTAACCTTTTAAAAATTGCATAAATCCTTTGTCATGCATACACATTTAGCCATATTTGTGCACCTGAAAGCCTTCATTTAAGAACTGTTTTTTTTCCTACCACTTTAACACTGTTTCAAGTTTTGTTTTTTGAATCTAGGCAACAAGTGGACAACAGAAAACAATGCTATTAGCAAGAAATCCTGATGGAGAGATAACTTGAGATGTACTGTGCTGTTTCTATTTATACCCAAAAGACCAGGCCTGAGGAAAGGCAGAAAGACCAGACAAGTGAAGCTAGAGAACAGCACAAATCAAACCTGCCAAGAAATGCAGGCTGCAGCCTTTTTTTTAACCATCTGTTCATATATACTGAATTGCTCCTCACCTTAGATCCCATATGTTAAGGCAACAATCGGTACCACTTGAAGCAAGAATAGTTTCATTATGAGGAGACCAGTGAACCTATAGAAAGAAAACAACTTCAGTGGAGCAGATACTGATTTCTAGACCATATCCTGAATAATCAGCACCACTAATTTTTAACTATACTCTGTAAATCAGATTCTTCCAGCACAGAGGATATCCAGTAGTTCAAACGGCTTTAGTCTTAAGATTTCTCATGCTGAATAGACAACATTATTTCACTATTACAGATTTACCATATTTAATGAAATTTGTCTAAAAATCACCCTTATTTGCACCTAATAGGCAGAGTTCACAAAATCAGGTTTGAATCCCAATCCTCTCTACAGCCATTTATTTTAGAGAAATCTTTTACTTGTACTTAAGGTACTGGTGAACAGCCAGTATCTTTTTAGCAGTAAGTAGCAGACTACTTGCTTCAAAGTCAAGTGGGGAAAGGCAGAAATAAACTACATGGTACTTGTCTGTAATTGTCAAACTCAGCATAGTGAATTTTTGGTTCAACAGATTTGTGTTGCAAAAACACAAATCTACATGTTCTTGTCGAAGTCAGTACTCTTCTTGGGTTTTTTTCTACATGTTTTAAGTAGTTTACCCACCTGAAAAATCTCATCCTAATGAGACTCAAAAGAATGGAGTTTCAGTTTCAAGTTTCAAAGATCCCACAGAGCCACCGTCTGGGAGACACAAGCAACAAGAAATTGGTTTTACTATAATGGCTTTCACCTGCACTACTTAGGAATGTAAAGTACACACAAGTGAAAACCTTGTCAGCACAGCCAGCTGCCAGAATGAACTCGCCGTAAGGATTGACAGACAGAGAGTTGACCTTGGCTGTGTGAGCTGAGTGACTCAGCTTGGACATGGCATTAGATGTTGTGTCCCAGCTGTGGCAGTGAAGGGTTTGGGGAAGGGCTGGGGACAGGGAGGAAAGAGGAAACAAACTTAAGAGGTTTTATAGGAAGTTCCTTTTCACTACAGCTTTTATTAGTAAATTCAACTCTGAAGCTGGAGTTTTCATTCCAAAACCTTCAGTATTTTGTGTCTGTCGTACATGAACAGCTTGCAACAGGAAGCTGATATACCTATTAGTTACATCTTCTTTCCAAGTGATGTGAACACATTAAATGGCATGTAGATTTCAGTCAATCTGCACCATCACTGATTGCCATAGATTGCCATAAAGAGCTACATGAAATCACTCCAAAATTCAGACCTTTTTTTAATCCAAGTGCTGTGGACTAGGTTCACTGGCAGTGATGCTGTTTTGGTTTTTACCTTTTTTTTCTTTTATATATTCTCTGTATTCTTTACACATATATTTGTAGCCTATTGTATTAGCGGGTAGTTTTCCTAGTAGTTTTCCATGCCCTTTCCCTAGGCAGAAACACAAAACATATTCCAAGGGCCCCTATCCTATCTTGGTTCTCCCTGGCTACCAAGGTTGAAAACAGCTCATTAAGACATTTTCATAAACAAAATACAGCCAGTACCAAGTGGGGGGGGGGGGTGTCTCCAGAGAAGGGGCTTGACCTGGGGGGTAATTGCATCCGCACTTGTCTTCCTAACTGGGGATGGTCAATTATGCTAATTTACTAAACTTATAAAACTGTATGCATCCCTGAGGGTGGTGTGCTTTTGTGGACATCCTTCCATAACTGCCCTAGAGGCCTTCAATAGAGATCCACTTTTACATTACCTCCCATACTAATATTATCTCAAAAGTGTGTGTTGTTTCATTTCTAGGTTGAAAAAAGCCATCAGCAGGACACAGCAGGCCCTACCCAAAAATCTCCCAACTTACATCATAAGCTTCTGATCATCTGCCACAGATCCAGAGACTCATGGAACAGGTGCCATGCCACATCCTCCACTAGGGCAGAGTGCCCGGTAAAGATGGCTTTTGCATCAACAATGTTGCCCTCTTTGGACCCAGTACTTACATCCCATAAACACACCGTCTGCAAATAAGCCACATTCTACTGAAATGCAGACTCTGATTGTATCATCTTTCAAATAAATAATCAATCACACTCTACATATAAAGAGATGACACTCCTGAAGCAGTTCTTTGCTTTTGATAAACAATACTTTTTATGCCATAAATGAGAGCTAAGTTATCAATCAGTTTTGATCTGCAAGTTCAAGGCCCAAGGATTATCTAGAAGGTCACAAAAGCAATTTACACTTTTAAAGTTCACAAAGAAATTAATAAGGTATTAGTTAGTGATCTTTGAGAGACTTACTATTTATGGTCTTGACCCAATCCAGTTTAAAGGGTTTCTCCCAGAAGACAACTATAAGACCATTATGTTCTTACATAAAAAAACTTAAAAAGAACTCATGGTTGATTAAAGCCTAAAGCGAACTGACAGCCTTTAGAAATGTAATTACAATATATGAGAGCTTCCCCACATAACAATACACAGCTGCATTAGGACATATTTTATTCAATCTTGTTCTACAGCATAAAAGTAAATCTTTTTTAAGAATCTTTTTTAAATCTTTTTCCCCTTTTTTAAACAGGGGAAAAGATGTGGTTTTTACATGATCATCTGATGCACTGAGAAGATGTCCACTCAAATTTGAGTTCTATGATAAGCCATAGCCTTTCTTCTGGTGTCCTCTTAATCTAAGGTCAGGATTACACTCTCCACCTGGGTCTGAAAGACAGAAAATTTCTTTCATTCAGCATCTCCTTGCACATCAGTCCATAGGAGCATCATTATCACCCAAGAACTTGGTTTCTGTTGCAGTAATTATATTTTATACATGAACCTCTTCAGAGTGTACTGCTTCTACCAAAATTCTTTTACAAAAGTGAGCATAAGCAAGCAGTTAAAGTCATTGAAGATATGGGCCTTCTCCTTTGGGTCCCAGCAACTCTCTCCCAATCACAGTTAAACACAAGTTTACCCCTCTTTAACAAGAGGCATTTTGCTCAGCTCCAAGGAGTCTGACCCACCTGGCTCTGAAGGATGTTTAGTGTAGTCAAACACCAGCACGCCAGCAGAGGGTGTTTTTGTTGCAATGATGCAGGGATTCTGCAGCACGTAACGGGCACAGTTCACTTCACCCTCATGGTTAATTTTAATCTCCATCTCAATTTTGCCAGTCACAGATCCAAAGCCACCAAATTCTACAGTTGTCAGAAAAATGTCAGTTTATCCCATCCATTATTTTAGACTACTGAAACAGCATTTCACAGCATCTTCCCTACTCCAAGAAACAGGGGTAATACCTTATTAAACACAAGCCAAGACTAGGAAAGACTCACACCATGTAACACAATAGCATTTACGCTTCTGATATTTGGGATCCTCTTTCAGAGATTCAGTCTTTGAGGCAGATGTGTACCAGTTTTCACTACAACTGAGAGTTGGCAGAAATTCTAGGAGGGATTGCATATCAAAGCTCTGCTGAAACAAAAAGCTGCATCTTTTTAGTTGTCTAGAATTAGCGTGGACTGGTAAGTATATGTCCACTTTTATATTTAACAGAAAGTTAAAGTACCATTATCAGAACAACTGAAAGCAGTAATGATACTGCTCAAAGAGAACGTAAGAATGCTGCATGCCCACCTTCTTTCTCATTGTCAGATTGCAAAGCATCAAACTGATCATTGTTGGGAATCTGGACTCTGGCAACAACCAGGTGGTTCTGTTCCTCAGATGTGTGTGTTCCCAAAATCAGCCAGTGCAGAGAATAATCCTTTCCTTCTGGCCTGCTCAGAATAATAAATGTTGAAATAAAATTATGTGCTCACTTCCAGAAGTTCTATAGCTTGCATCAATAACCCTGAAGATCCAGATCTCTTCAGAGAGCTAGAAAAGAGACACTCCCTAAGAGATCCTCCCCTTTGTTGTAAAGACTTGTGCAATAAAGCAAACTAGACTCCGCCATGAGCAAACCAAAGACACAACCAGCAAGGCTCAAGTGAAATACAAGGCAGTAAACTGCCACTGTGGCTTGAAGGGGACAGCTACAGTCTGCACAGCAGTTAAAGGTGACGCCAATACCTACTTCGATTGAATTTCCCAAGAGTCTCACAGAATTGATTTAGGAAACAATCAGTACTCCTTTCCATAAAACAGAAGTCCTGAGGGGACAAGTGGCAACATATTTTAGTGACTTCTCTTAGGAGCTTTTACCAGTCATCTTAACTAGAATCAAATTTCAATTCTGGTGGGTCAATGCAGCATTTAGTTAAAAGTGAACACGTGGATGGATGGTGCCATTTATCTCTGAAAGGACAAATTTGAGCAGTAAAATCCAAGCAACCTCTGCATTCTTGAATGCAACAAACTATGTTGCCTGAATCCAAGCAATCCAGAATCATTTTGTTAATCATAAACTCCCACAGGTATTACTACACCACTTCCAAATGTGGAGGGGGGAAAAATATAAAACCAAACAAGAAACACAGTGCACATGCACTTACTTGTGTCAGGAATATGTGTGTCCCATCATGTCAGATACCATACAAAGAGGCAGTCCTTGCCTTAAATGGCTTACATATTTTGACACTGGAAAATTGGAAATACTAGGTTTTAAAGTGAATATTAAGTCAATCTGCAAAATACAAGGCAAGCAGAAGTGTTCTTCGTAAGGGCTCCACACCCTCAAATCCCCCCTTCATTTTCTCCATGCCATGACTAGTTAGCTCACATCTCTCAATATCATCTCCAAACATTCTGGTACACCAAATGAAGTGACCACCTAACCAATATGTAAAACATCCCATATGTGAAGTGGAACTTTACAGAACAAAGAGATCATCCTCTGATACCTGCATGAAGCTTACACATAAGATATTTTAAAATATACCTAAATCCATGTTATACCAGTCCTTGTCCACTACCTCAGTGGAGCCCTGAGTTGCTACTACAACAATTTAAGTTCTGTAGTAGCTGGCACATGAACAGATTCTATCCCCATCTTTATGATTCTTTAGAAATTAAACTGAGCCCACATTTTTTTTCAGGGGGATGTAGAAGAATGAGAAATTTAAACATGTGAATTCAATAATGAATCAGGGACAAAACCAGGATGCAAAGAACCAGTTTTAGAATATTCTCTTAAATAAGATACTTAAAAGATATCAAGCTTATGCTATATTATAGGTACTACAGTTCAGTAAATATAGTGCAGATGAGGAAAAACAATCTTTTAGAATGAGCTAATTTAGAAGATAGATTTATCAATCAGAACTAACTAGATGAGCACTAGATCCCTTACTTCAAAATAAATTGAGAAAGATTTCTGTGTTCACACCTCACAACACCTGTTAGGGTAATCTAGACTTCGGTGAAATATCAACCTGTGACCTTCCTCCTCGATGCTTCTGCACACTCGAAGGGTTTTTAAAGCTGTAAGCAAAACAAAGAGCTACAAGCATGGTTTCATCCTCAAGTTACTCGGCACACACAGTTAACAGAAAAGGAGCCGTGCGCCTCGCCGGCAGCCTGCCGTCCCTCACCTGGTGTCCTCAGGCAGCCGCTGCACCGCGAGCCCGGGCCCCTCCAGGGCGGACAAGAAGGGGCTGTGTTTCCTCCAGATCTTGTACTCCTCGCTGAGACACGCTCCTCCACCGTGCCCTCCAGCACTGCAGGAAGGGAAGGGAAGAACCGAGGGTGGAGGGGGTGAAGAGGGGTACAGCCCCGGCCGCGGCTCTACCGGAGTGGAGACCGGGCAGGAGCGGGGACGACAACTGCAGCCGGCCATGCCCGCTGCCAGCTCCCGCGGAAGCTCCTCGGGGAAGAATCCCCGGGGACACGCACCCTGACAGCCCACGGCCAGGCCGAGGAGAGGGAGGGGGGCTTCTACCGGCCTTGCTCGCCATGTCGGGCGAGACGCAGCGCCGGGAGGGAGTGGAGGGGGCGGGAAGAAACGGAGGAGGCGGGAAAGGAGGAGGGTGCGCGCACAGGAGCCCCTGGAAAGGAGGGCGGGAGAAGGGGCGATGGCGCACCGGGGACTGCGGTGCCGCAAAGCCACCCCGGCTCTGAGGGCCCCCGGCCCCGAAAAGGCGGCGGGGTAGGACGGGGCGGGAGAGGAGGGGCCGGGAGAAGGAGAGGAGGGGCCGGGAGAAGGAGAGGAGGGGCCGGGAGAAGGAGAGGCGGGGCCGGGAGAAGGAGAGGAGAGGCCGGGAGAAGGCGAGGAGGGGCCGGGAGAAGGAGAGGAGGGGCCGGGAGGAGAGGAGGGGCCGGGAGAAGGCGAGGAGAGGCCGGGAGAAGGAGAGGCGGGGCCGGGAGAAGGCGAGGAGAGGACGGGAGAAGGCGAGGAGGGGCCGGGAGAAGGCGAGGAGGGGCCGGGAGAAGGAGAGGAGGGGCCGGGAGAAGGAGAGGCGGGGCCGGGAGAAGGCGAGGAGAGGCCGGGAGAAGGAGAGGCGGGGCCGGGAGAAGGCGAGGAGAGGCCGGGAGAAGGAGAGGAGGGGCCGGGAGGAGAGGAGAGGCCGGGAGAAGGCGAGGAGGGGCCGGGAGAAGGAGAGGAGGGGCCGGGAGAAGGAGAGGCGGGGCCGGGAGAAGGAGAGGCGGGGCCGGGAGAAGGCGGAGCGGGGCCGCGAGAAGGAGAGGAGGGGCCGGGAGAAGGAGAGGAGGGGCCGGGAGGAGAGGAGAGGCCGGGAGAAGGCGAGGAGGGGCCGGGAGAAGGAGAGGAGGGGCCGGGAGAAGGAGAGGAGGGGCCGGGAGAAGGAGAGGAGGGGCCGGGAGAAGGAGAGGCGGGGCCGGGAGAAGGAGAGGCGGGGCCGGGAGAAGGAGAGGCGGGGCCGGGAGAAGGAGAGGCGGGGCCGGGAGAAGGCGGAGCGGGGCCGGGAGAAGGAGAGGAGGGGCCGGCTGACGGCGGAGGCGGCCGCGCTGCGCTGTGGCCGCCAGGTGGCGCTGTAGTAATGCAGCGGCACCGAGGACCCCTCTGTTAAGTATGCCTTATCTAATGAGCCCTAAATCGCATTAAAAACTTGGATATTAATCTCCTTCCCAAGTAGAAATTATAGAATCATTGAATAGTCGACTGGGTTGGGTTGGGAAGGACCTCAAAGATCAGCTCATTCCAACTACACTGTTGGCAGGGATGCCTTCCACTAGACTAGGTAAGTAAATCTGTGAGTAAAAACGGTTACAGTGACCACAGCTGGATAGTTACTGTTTTTTCCAGCAACGGTGCTGAATATTGCTTAATTTTCTGGAAGCAATGAATGTTGGAACTATTTTTTTAGTTGCAGTTTTGGCATGGAAGGCACTGAACTGCTTTACTGAACTGTCAGACACACAGGATCAATAGTGTTACCAGAGTTTTAAATTCTGTCGCTCTCTGATGGGGTCAGTGGTGGTGTCGCATACCCTGACAAATGGCATGGCTTTGTTTGAGCAGCCATGTACAAATCAAACATATGGCCCTTACACCATCTAGATCAAACATACAGCCTTACCGCCATGCCTGCCCAGCCTTGCTGATCTCTCCTTTCAGCAGTCAGTAGACAAAGATTGTTTCAAGCCAGCTGGATGGAGCTCTGAGCAACCTGGTCTAGTGGAAGGTGTCCCTGCCCTGGTCAGGGCATTGTAATTACGTGATCTTTAAGGTCCCTTCCAACTCAAACCATTCTATAATGCTATGATTTAATTTAACTGCTTTCAATTCAGCTTAAGTGAACAGTGCTTGCCTTAACCAGCTAACTCGGGCAGCTAATAACACTTTCCAGAACAGTAATAATAAAATAGAGGCAGTTAAGAATCAGGTTACATTCTCCCAAATGCCCTTAAAGATTCAAAGGAACATTTTGTTTCCAAATATCATGTGTTTTCTTGCCATGTTGTGACTTACAGTCTTAAGATGAATCCTTGCTTCAGTGTTAAACTCACTGAGATGAATCCTGTATCACTATCATATGCCTGGAGTCCCAAAAGGGAAGGAAATCAACTCGGAAGTGGAGCTCACTGTGCTCAGCTATAGATGGTGGCAGGAGAGAGAGGGAAACAGCCAAATAATAGCTGGCATTTACTTTGAATTTCCCCTCTGTGAAGACACTCTTCATGGACTGAGCCTTCTAGGGTCTAGACGGACACCAGTTTTTCAAACAAGGAATCCAGTTCTGGAAAATGTTTATGTCTAGCAAAGGCAGGAGACTCTGAGACTGGTAACAGCAGCCAAAGGTTGTAGTATAGGAATCAGGGAACAGATTGAGGAAGGCAGCCAGCTCTTCCAACTGGAAGCTTCCCTTAATAAACTCTTGCTCTTCTGACCAGAGTGTTAAAAAACAGAAATATTTTGGTGAAGTTAAATAAATACATATTAATCTTCTCCTTAACCTGCACAGATTGGAATTATACCTATGCATTGCTTACTTATTTAAAATAAGAATCCTGTTAAATTACATGGAAGCTGTACAGGAGTCAGCTCCATATGAATGCACAAGTTAACACAGACACAGGGCCTTGTCCTGCCAGATATGGCACCAACTTTCCTTTGGCACTGCCTGCTCAAGCTTTGGTGTTTGCTGCCAAGTATGTGTCTACTCCTACGAAGTGCTGAGGCCTTCCTAAAACATTTTCAGAGTGAAGACTGAACCTTTCAGAGCCCGTGTGTTGTTACAGAGCGTTGATCACTTAAACTTCAGATAATGGATAAAGGAAATCTCCGTCAGGCTTCCTGCCTTTAAGTGACCTCTGTTAGCTCTCCCAGAAGGGTGATTACGTGGCCCCTTGAAAGACAAAGCATGTACACGCATTTGGCTGTGATGCTCTTTATGATTTTGCTGTAAACAGCAGTATTTGTGGCCACAGCTTACCTGGAATGTGGTAAGGAAAATGTGAATTAGTTTTGAAAAATAACGGACAAAATTGTTTTTCAATGATGTCATGCAGGGCTTGGCTAAACTATAAGTGAAGAATTGCTCCCCAACCCTCCACAAATTTTTGCCGACTCTGTTTAGGGTCTGGAAATCGAGTTGGATTGTAATAGATTCCAGAACTAATACTAGCTTTGGTGAACAAAACCTGTTACATCTAGATGTCAAAATAGTTGGTACGTTACCAGCACAGTTCTCTTCTCCTTTTTAACAATGACACTTGCACATAACCACATTTTCTTTTCATATAAATTTGTGTACCAAAAGTCCTGTTATTATGTGCTCTTCTGTTGAGATTTATCAAGGAAGAGACAATTTATAACACTATATCTATCAAAGACAGCACATCATCAACTCTTATATTGGTTATTTGCAATTCATTGGCATGGCCACACATCTAAAATGTATCCTTTGATTCCCACATTTTGTAAGGAAAGCAATTACCCAAGGCTGTTGTTCATCATTTGCAGTATGTGTAAAATGCACCGTAAATTAGTTCTGAAGTGAGTGACTTGAATCATAAGCTTTATTTTTATTAATATCTACTTCTTTCAAACCTAAGCATCAAATACTGCATCTTCACTTCAGAAAAAACCACCATCTCCTGCATCCTCAATTGTATGTGCTGCATCGTGTTTCAAATTGCAGATATATTTATGAAGAATTATATGCACTTGTTAATTTTAGCTTGAAGATATGTACGCTGATTTATTATTCTGCAAAGAATTAGGTGGCTTGCTGTTGCTTCTGTCTCTTATACATTATGCAGAGGTGATGGATGTTCTTAGCATAACTCAGCAAGTAGGTGTAGGTATTCCTGTGAGTGACCATCTTGTCAGGTAAAACAAGTTTGTGTAGGGTAAAACAAGTTTGCACAAAAACTCAAAATTGCCCACTGGAAAAATAGCAGCCTCAACAGTTATTATACTCTAATATATTTGCTGTCATTGTATAATCTCAGTAGCATGTTTGGAATAAAGCATCATTTTCTTAAAACATGTAGATAAGAAAAGCACACTTCATTTTAATTGATGCAAACATTCGCTCAGAATTTCTTGAAATGTGACCATGTTTATTTTCCCCACTGCTCATCCAAAATTTCTTTTTATTCACCCAGCAATTATCATCTCCCCAGTATCAATCACACCTAACCAATATCCTGCTGTCACAAAAAATCTTGAGCTGCGGCTGCGTCTTGGACATGTTCTCTGTGACATGCAGGTTGGGATTTATCTAATGACAGCAGTCTCTGGTAGGTCACCTCTAAATAGCTGTGACTGTGTTTTATCCTGATGTGCAACATCTGTGTGCTGCACAGCCATGTGCAAATGGCAGCTTTTGCTTTGCATTGAATAAAGAGCATTTATGGGAATGTCAGTACTTAGGGGAAAGCATGACGACTCACTGGGATTGTATCCAGCATCATAGACAAACACTCCTCTTGCACCTTCTAGGTGGCATTGTTCCCACCATTGGGATGCTGTAGTGGGAACTCATGACCTGCAGGGTTTGGATAACTAGCACTCTTTGTCACACTTTCAGCTAGCTGCTGTAGATTGCATTGAATTTCAAGCTGCAAATGAGAGGAAATCCTACAGCAGTCTTGTGGATTCCTTCGGTATTGAGGAATATAGAGTGTTTTACCTTTGAAGTGGAATATGTTTATTCTGTAAGGAACAAACCAAGCTTGTTCTCATATAAAAAGTCCCTCCTTCACCTACAAAAGTAGCACTGCACTGAGCTAAGACTAATCCAACCCTGTGAACACTTTTTTTTTGTTGCTTGTATGGACATGGCAATATTCCCTCCACAACTGAGCTTGCTGGGCTATTTCTGTGTTCTGTGATATTTGTTTAGTATTTTCTATGCTTTTTTTAAAAAATAATTCCATGTAGAGTAGCAGGTAGATTATTTGAGAAATAGATATCAATGTTTCTATAACTGGCTTGATATACTTTTACTAATTTTGCACAGAGTACTGAAACTTGTTGAATTAAAGAAGAGCAGGGGATTATGTGAGTAGTTTTTAACAGATCACCTTATGAAACAGTGCTGCAATATGTGCTGTTTTCCATGCTATATATTTCCAATAAGTGTTTTCATTGTATAGTGTGCTGTAGCTCTGCAGCCTCTGGCCTGGACACGTTATTGCCCATATGTTGGGTTGCAGTCCTGTAGGCATATTAATAGAAATGGCAGAGAATATTTTGCTCAGCAGAAAATACTTTGGCTTTTTGATAGATGTAGCAGATACGCAAATTTTTACAACAATCTATTTTCCTAGAAGTACAAATGCTTAAATTAATGCCAACAGGGAGCCTTTCAATGGAAGGAGAATTCTGACTTTTGAAGCTTCCAGCATTTGGCTTAATGGAGTTCCTTGTTGCTTGTTGCCCTGGCCTCCCTCGTTGTGATCTTGGAGGAACTTGGGGAGCATGAATTGGGTAGTTCCAAGTCTGTGTCTGGGTCACAGGAATCAGAGGAGACTGTGATCCAGACACTGCTGTTTTCAGTTATATGGAAAGGAGTCGAGGCAAACTGCTGCTCTCAGTGATGTGCTGAAGCACAGGAAAGTCTCAGCCTTTCATGCCAAAGAAGATGAAAGGGAGTTGTTTATTATAATCCATTTCCTCTTCAGCCTCTACTCTAGGGCTTAAAAGCCTCTGCAAGTATTCATTGAAAGAAAGTGATCTCTGCTCTTGCCTTCTAATCTTCGGGAACGTCTCTCCCCACCTGAGCTGCCTGGCCTTTTTCAGAGACTTCTCTGAGGTCACCATATGGTTTCTCTCTGTATTCTTCACTCTTACTCTTTTGAGATTTGAAGCAATTAATAATGGCATTATCTTCAAGGTTCACGATATCTCAGAGGTGAATCCACTGAGACAGGAACCATGCCAAGCTGTTTCAGCTCACTGATCCTGTGATGCGGTGCTCAAGAGGGCTCCCCAGCCAGCCCTGGTCTCAGACCATGCCATGAGTGATCTCTCCTGGTCTGGAATAGACCCAGGTAGAGATAAGGCAGTGGCTGCCAGATCCTCTGGCAGCAAGACTGCTCTCTGTAGCACCAAGGTAAGAGAGGCGTCTAGAATTAGGGCAAAAACCAGAGAGGGCTCCTTCGTACAATTCCCAAAGGTTTATTTCCTCAGAGAGAGTCAGGGACAAAAGGACACAGAACTCGGGTGTGCAGGGGGTTTTATACAGGGAGGATCCCAGGGGTGGACACAAACTTACAACCAATAAGGTAGGGAGAGGGGAGCAGTACAAGGTGGGATTGACAACATCCTGAACTAATGAGGGAGGACTGGGGTCACGTGGGCCAATGGGGCGTCGAGGTTTGGGTGACATCCCAAGTGCAGGGATAGGCTGGAGGGAGGATTGACACGGAAGGGTCTGGAACAGGGGATGGGACCACTGTGATGGATGGGAAGGGGCTGGGCAGGGAAACACTGACTGACAGGGAAGGAGCTGGAACAAAGGGCGGGGTTTGGCATTTAAGGAAACTTTGGGGTGGGTACAACAGTAGGGATAGACCAGCTTGGGAAAAACATGGGGGTACATTGGAAAGTGCCAAACAACAATTGAACTGTAAATACCAGAACAATATAAAAACTTGGAAACTGAAACAAACACACCACAACAATCCTGCTTTTGTGGTAATGAAGATTTTTGTTTATGCTGTTTGATTTACTCAGTCATTATGGCAGAGCACCCTCAGGGGGGTCTTTGGAAGATCCAGAGATCTTGATTTTTATATTGTCTTCTTTCCAAGGGTTTGAAATACCAAGAACCACAGTCCTGCACAGAGTGTGCATTAATGGATTGGTGTCATGTCAGACATCTGTGCAGCTTTTACTTTGGGAGATAGAGGTTGGAGTCAGAGGAACTATGGAATCATGGTGTGGGCATCATGTAAGGGAAGAAGGAATAGGCAGACAGATCTGCTGAGACCAGGCTGGTGCCTGTTTACATTTCTGCAGTCAGTTTTAAAATTGGTGGGTACCCAAGAAAATAAACTTTGCTGCTGTTTCTGCTAGTTACTCCCAGTGGTGACTCAGCCGAAGTACTATAGCCACATGTTCAGAAATGGGAGAAAAAGGGATAGTGGCATGGCCCTATCATGCCAGTACTCAACACATTCTCTTATTCCCTGTACACCAGTTCAATGCTGCTAATTCTATTTTGCTAAACATTTAAGAGAATATTTTTATGAACAGTTTAAGCCAGTTTAAGACCACAATAATATTAGCTGTTCTCCCCTCTTGCTCACCACTCTTCTGCGCTGTCCAGTGCTAACATTCATGAGGTCAGTGGGGAGCTGAATCACATCCCCAGGGTTGCTGACTTGTTTTTTTTGCAGAGTTGGTCTTCAGCCAGATGATCGGGCTGAGTATACTCATTGCATTGTCTTCCTGGTTTTAAACCTAGCACCAAGGGGATGATATGGCCATGGGCAAGAGAGTGATAGTTCCTTCAGGTTCTGGTTTCAGATTAGTTGGCACCAGTTGTGAGACTGCACCATGGGCCATGCAAGTCAGTAGTTGTACCACTCTACTGCTGGTTCACTGGCAAGTCTGCAGTGTTCAGTTCTGTGAACCACCCAGCTAGGAGTATTGTCTCTCTGCCACTTGTCTGTCTTCTGTAGATGTAGAACCTGAGAAAGAAGGTAAAAACTCCATTCACATGTTTTCACTTGCTGACATGAGAGGAAAGCTTTAAAATTCCAACTTAGTTACTGGCAAAAGCAGGATATATAATTAGGACTTCATTGGGAGACAACTGAGCTAAATACAAGTACAGGAACTCATGTTGTCATGGGACACCATTGAGACCTTATTTGACATGCATTTAAAATACTCTTCAAAGAGGTTTTTTTAAGGGAAAAGGGTTTAAGAAAATTGCTGCTTTGCTGAGAGACAGCCAAACTGGATCAAATTAAATAAAACCTGAATTTTAAAAGCATCTTGTGATTTGAGATACTGCAGAGAGCCTCTTTAAAAGGTAACTGAGACTAAGCATCCATCAGCTGAGGAAATCCCTAGCACTAGGGGCTTTAGAAAAATCTAAGCTTTCATATTTGAACTGTTTCTCCATACACCTGGAAATCTAACGTAAACAGGGCCTAAGCAACTTGGCCAAAGTAATTTAGGAAATCAGAACTGCTGACTGCTAATACTAGCTCAGGTTTCTAGCCCATGCCCAGAATGCTAAGGTTTGGCTTTATTGTTTTGTTTTTCTGTGATTCTCTGCTGTGAGATGCAGTAGGGGAAGAGTAGAGCAGTGATAACTGTTAACATAACACCTCTGCCCTGTTTCCTAGGAAGGACTTTTCTTTGCTGAAGCTTAGGGAGACGAGTATAGACTACATGATGGCATATTTCTGTGTGAAAAGTAATTTTTGGTTCTTTCTTATTTAAAAAAAAGTTGCACATGGGAGGTTAAGGAGGGCGTGAATAACCTCATTTCTTGTCTGGAGGAGTGACACAGATGCAGTAGGTTGGATGTCAGAATGGCTGTTATTAGTTTTATGTTACTGTAAAATCTCCATGCCACAGGCACAGGGCAGCACCTCATTCTGTCAACGCTCTTCAGACACTGAAGGGAGACGCCAGTCACTGACCTAAAGATCTGTCTTTCTCTTGGATTCTGAGAACAAGACACTTGGATACAGGAAGATGGGGCAGTGCAAGGTGGCAATTATTGGTGAACAAAATAAGCAGTTTTCATGGTTGCAGCCTCCCTGGCAGCAAAGAAAATGTAGAAATAGAACTGAAATTTGAATTTGAAGGAGACACAATGTGGCTTTTTGAATTCTTATGGGAGAGCTGTGACTAGAAGAAACAAGAAAGTAAGAAAAAGGGATAGATAACTTTTCAGATAAGATCGGGTTGTTGAGTTGTTTTTTTTTTTTTTTGTTTTAGTTTGTTTTGGTTTGCTTTTGTTTTTTTTTTGTTTTGTTTTGGTTTGGTTTTGGTTTTTTGTGGGGTTTTTTTGTTTTGTTTTTGTGTTTTGTTTTTTAATTTGGTTGCCTCTCAAAGAGTTGTTTCAGAACCCTGACTGCAAGTCTTGTGGGATTAACATTAACATTTTAGTTTGGACCAGGAGTGAACTTTGAAGCAAACCTTGTGATTGTCCTCACTTAGTGCACTGGTCACAGAGCACTAGTCACTGAATCCTTCATGAGAGAAACTAAATCAGAAATATGTTACACCTGCCAATGAGGGGGTCAGATGTACAGAACCAGACAAAAGAGAGTCTAAAATTATTAACACCCCCATTAAATATATTTAGCATGGAGTCAAGGTCCTCAAAAACAATTGTTTTACTCTGCAGAGCCACTTCTATTCCATAGTACTATTTGCTAGTGTTAGACATAAAGTACCTTGTTTCTTTGATATTTTTTGTTGAAAGGAATATAGCTTTTTGGTATACTTTTAAGTGCTCTTTGCTTATATTCCTTAAACATGTCAGTATCTGATCATCTGTAATGCCTCAGTGGCATTTGCTTGGGTAACATTATGTGCTCTGCTTAGTATTTGCAGTGAAGCTGCACCAATTTTAGAACAAAGTTTCTGGATTCACAGTAAGCATCTTTTAAGCTAAAATGATGTGCTGAAGGTAAATCTCAAATGGCTACTCAGCATTTTGGCAGTGGCACATATGAAACACACAGTTAAAGATAGTGAAGGTCAGAAATTCTGTCTCAGGGGATTTTGATTTGAAATGTGAGAGTTTTAAAAAATATGTTACAGGTTTTAACAGAACATTTGGAAACACTTTTCCCTCTTTCCCATGTGTGGCCGTGGAGTCATTTATCAGTCTCTTCTCTCCACTTACTTGGCTCAGCAGTGGAAATATCTAGGGGGAGTATACAGTTGATCTTGTATGTGTTTTATTAAGGCCTAGCATGCTTTCAGATCCCACAGAAGAGTTCAGAAGAGAAACATTCTGGTAACATGTCAAACACAAGAAGTTGAAGTGGGCTGAAATGTGGAAACACTCCCCGGTCTCCATACACTTAGAGAAAGGGAAGGGAAGAATTTACCACAGGTTGTTAAGGGGTAAGGTAGCACATTCTCACAATCAACCATAGGGAAAAGGAGGGCCCCAGAGAAGTAAAACCTGGTTCTTCCCTCAGACTTTTCCTTGGACTGGTACAGCTACCCACAGCCTCTCCTGTAGTGAGGCATTTGTGTCTCTTAAGGCTTATGTATGTAGGGGATGGTGGTCAGAGAGCCCAGTTTCATTGGGACTGAACTACTACAAAAATTAAGGATAATAAATTCCCCCCCCCCTTTCACCACAAATCCCAGGCACATTTATTTAACAAAGCTTTTGTAATACAATACAAATAAGTAGCAACATGGGCATTTAGTAGCAAGGGGAAAAAAAAGTAATGCCAAAATTGAAAGCACATAACCCACCACCTAAGAAGGAATAAAAGAAGACTCAACCCCATGTTACAAAAGTCAGGTCACATCTATAATTCATTCTGAAGACTCAAAAGTGTGCTGTGAAGACAATAAAGCTATGTTAATATAACAGATTCCTTGAAATACATTGTATTTAAGTAGCATTTTTCTAATTAATTGATGATGACATTTATGTGTTGTTCACATAACTATGCAAAATCAAGTCTGTGTAAAGACCAAAGACCTGTTCTGAGTGGGATAGGGCAGTGTCTAATAATATGCCATGATACCTGTTTTTTTTTTTTTTCAGACATCAGCTTACTCTCTTTTATTCTGGGATAACAGTAGCTCACAAGAAGCCTGAAGAAGTGCCAAAGTAGCTATGGTCTCAGAGGAAAGTGAGAAATCGGCTGCCACTGAAATCTTGCAAGTGTTGTGCAACAGAGCTGGTTTTGGAGTTGGTGCCACACAGGAGGTCAAAGTTTTATTCAGGATTCTCATTTATTTGTGTTTAGAATTCACCAGGACCTTGATAATTCCTACTAGGTGATCTTTCAGCATAGGACACAGACTACCAATGGGTCTTTGGCCCTTTCTGCTAACAGGATCATGTTTGATCACTTCAGAAATTCTTACTAGCAGAAAGAACTTATGTTAAAAGAGGACAAATAAAACCCTTTCTTGGTACAGGTGTTGCTGCCAAGCAAAGAGAAAAGCAAAATAAGATACTCCATGAAAATTAATGAATATACTGCATAGCAGCTAACTTATTGCACAGAGTAATGCTGAAATACACAGAGGGCTTAAAGCACTCTGCAAACTAATTTTCTGATGGGAAAGTGAGGGCTAGAAGCACCATATCTGTGTCATCAGCTGGGTGAAACCATGTTACTGTAAAGCTAACTAAGTTTTACACCAGCAATTGCTGTGGAGTTCTGTGCAAGTGGGCTATTGGCTATATTTCTTGATTTTTTGGAAGACAGGAAATATCTGTGTTTTTGTGCATATGCACATTACTTTCCACCAAAATTGTCCTTTTCTCCCCAAAACAAAGCAGATATGGAAATAACAAGCAAAGGAATGTGGAAAAAACACATCTCTCATAGCTAAAACATTTTGTTTCTTGTAATGTCCTGTTTGTTTGCTGAAGGGCAAACTGTGAAGTAATTTCTGGGCCATTTTTCTCTACACAGCTGTATGATAATAACATCTGCACTGACCACACCAATTCAGGATATTGATTTGTAAGAGTTTAACAGAGTTACCAGTCAGCTCTTTCTGTGCATATGCAATCATGCCATATATTTCCACCCAAACTTGTCCGATTTTGCTTTCAAAACCATAAACTAAGTTTGACTTGCTGTATGTATTGGAGAACTCCATTTGCCCACAATTACCCAAACCTGAAATTTCTGAAGGAAGTGTTGTAAGAACAGAATCAGAATTTCTGATCTGTTCAGCTCAAGATAAGAGCAAGTCCACAGCAAAGTATTACACAACTGGAGATACACAGTCCTCATAGGTTGTTAGTGAAACAAAAACCAGTACAAGACCGTAGGCAGGCAGAACGTGATTTTAATATACAGTTCCCTAAGTAAGTTGATTTTACCCACTCACACTCTCATGCCCACATACTTGCAAGCACTAAGACATGTGCATGCCTGACCAGTTTTGCCAGGATCACCCGGATGATATGGAAGGCAGCAGCAAGCAGCTTTCAGGTCCTCACTGCATGTTTTGGGTCCCTCTCTATGGATGACAACAAAGAGTTTGGACAGGTTTTTAAAGTCTCTAAGCATGAACTGTTACTATGGGACACTATTTTTGCTGAACAACCTTGTTTATTTTATCCTCCATAAATATTCAATAAGATTGCTGCCTGTTCAGTTTGCTTCTTCATTTCACATATCTTTATGACTATGGTAGGTCTCAATGCTGAGATAACAGGGAGGGGAATGGCTCTTCCACTGTGCTGTAGCGTTGCTGATTTGCTGCATTGTTTCTTCTGGTGCTGTTGTGGATTTCCACCCAGACCAGTTCTAGTATTTCTGTTACCTAGCTTTAAACACTGTAATGGCAAAAAAAGTTTTTCCACCTGTCAAAGGTTTGACGTTGGCATAAGGCCAATGCCCCTATAACGATATACTGTCCTTGGTATCTGTTGTGAGATGTGACCAAAAACAGAGCAAAACAGTGTCTAATTTAGAAAGCAAAAGAAAAAAACTTTATTACTTATAATAGGCAAAGAAGACACATACAGAAGAACATGGAAACTTTAAAAAAAAAACACTCTTCCTCCCCCCCCACCAGTTCCCAACCTAACAAAACAAACTGAAAATTCCCCATCACGTTACCACCTTTTAGATAATTAATCTTCAGTCTATTACTACCCTTCCGATAATCAGTACTCAGTTCGTTGAGGAGAGATAGGAGTCCTTCTTGCACCACATCGTAGCCTCTTCTTCCATGTCCAGTGCTCTCACCACTGTGCATGGACCAGAGCTGCTTCTAGGGTTTCTCTTTTTAAAGATGCTTTGGTTAGTTCCAAGAAACAACAGTTTCTCAATTTTGGGACACTTCTCATCTCTGTTCACACTACTGTCCACTCTTGGCTCCAAGCCAATGCCTCTCCCCAGATACAGCTTCTATGTTACAGGAAAAAATGAGTCCGTCCATGGCTATACAAAAGAGTCCAGCCAAAGCCACTCCATCATCTCTTCCCACTTAGGATTCTTTTCAGCGTTCTCTGACAATCTTCTACTTACACAAACTTTCATCATCTTTGCTTAGTTCTTTCTATCTTTCTTCTTCAAATTCAGGAGGATTAGCATTTATAAAGTTTCCATCATTTACGAAAAGGGTTAAAATCTTGGGCTTTGTTTCTCCAGAACTCTCACGGTACCTTTGTTGCTGGGCACTCTTCTCACGCCACCCCCCCATACTCTTTCGGCCGTGCTGTCTAGTTGTTGATATCAAATTTCAAGGTGACGGAGATCACAGACACGGTTTTCTCAGTCTCTCTCTCCGGGGGAGGGGGGGGGAAAGGGAAAAGAAGACTGTTTGACGCTTTTCCAAATTCTTGTACTCTCTCTACCCTTCCATCTTGCAGGATTTTTCCTCTCCCCCTCTGTGCCCGAGGTTCCAGGCTTACCTCACCCAGGCCGCATGGCTTCCCCTCCCCGCCCAGCCAGCCGCTGGGCAGGGAGATCCCTCCGTCCTCAGGGACCGGAACCAAGAGAGAGCTTTCCGGGGAGCCCTCTGCTTTGAACCCCTTGTGTTCTCAGAGGCGGATCCTTGTCCTCAGTGGCCACACCAGGTGCCAGTCTTTAAACCTGAGCACTCATTGGTTTGACCACTGAAGTTCAGAAAAAACTCATTTTTTCCAAACTACGACACCACCTTTTGTTGTGAAGAAACTTGCAATACATCTGAGCATACTTGGCTGAGGATCCGAGGCTATGGCCCCAGAAAACTTTAAGCTGCATGCCAGATTTGCTCTCAAGTGCATTACCTCAAGGGACATCATTTGAGTGTAACTAATTATCACTCTGCAGTGAAGTCAGCTGAACATCTTTTGACATGCCTGGATACCTGCCTTTGACCCGAGGCTTCTACTCCTGCTTTCTACCCAGTATTCCTCCCAATATCCCAAAGAAGAAGGTGGGTGAATTTCTCACAGTTTATATGAAAATACAAAGCTTATATGAAGAAATAATACTTTTTATTGTCAAAACTGAAACTCCCCCTCCCCCCAAACCAAACCTTCAAACTCAGTTCTTTCATCAGGTCACTCAGGGTACAAAAACATTGTATTGATGACTAATGTAAGCCTTGCAAATACATATTTCAAGATTTTTCTTCTTGCTGCATATATTCGGGGGAGCAGATGTGCTGTGTCAGGTCAGCTGAAGAATAAAATGGAACCTTTCATACATTTTCCCAAGTTCTCCATTTTTAGTGCGCATGAATAAATTTTTATAAAGACCTTTTAAAATCTATACTTCATTATTTTCTCCTAAGATTAGGCACACTAGGGTTTGACACTTCTTTGGTTATTACAGGTTATTGACCATTTCAAACTGACATTCATTTTCTCTGAAAATAAGGATTATTCAGTTCCAATTGCAATAAATTTTAGTCACAAGACATGAATTGCCAATATAAAAGATTTACCTCTGAAAGATAGCCTCATAGAAAATGTTTTGTCATCTAGAATATGGGATTTGTTATCCTGGCTTGAATCAGTCTAGTGGAGCTCTGTCTCAACAAATGCATCCAGCCAAGTAATGAGGACTGTGGAGCCAAAGGGAGTGGTGTTTCTTTTATGATTCTTAGAAAGGTTTGGTTTATTTGATTAGATTTATTTAAGTGGCTTGCAAGCAATTAGTAGACACTAAAATTACACAGCACTTGAAAAATGTTTGTGCAGTACCTAATTTGGTGATCAACTGCAGAGTTTAACTCTGCATTTATTCCCTTTGGTTTTGCAAAATTGTAGCTTAGGTCTTGGAAACATATCCAGTAAAGAAATAGCCGCAACAATATAAATTGTTATTGACCAACTCTTTGTTGTCCTCCTGCCAGAGGTGAACACAACCACATTTTCAATTCCCTTTTGGAATCAGTAGAGCAAAACGGGCCTTCAGCCACTTTACTGTGAAATCTAGTAGTTTAGTAAGAGAATCCAAATTACTGTGAGAGGCAGTTGATCCTGAGCTGCTGGATGATACTGGCTTAGAATCACATAAACATTACTTGTAAGAGATTCAGAAAATGTAACTGGGTCTGGGCAGTGAGAAGAGTAAGGACTGCAGCATCTTAAATCACTGTGACTGTTTCTGAAATGAAAAACCACACAAGCCTTGTAATTCTAATCTGCCATCACAGTAATTTCTGTACCACAGCTTTCTGTCATCCTTTACAAACCCCTTGGAAATGGTGATAAGAGTGTTCAGAATAGATACAATGCTCACTTATATCCATTCCAGAAGTATGGCCATTAGTCACTCCAGAGATAGTTTAGGGAAAAGTTTCTGTTTTCCACCATATGGAAAAGGAGATACTATTAGGTTGTTGCCTTGAAATGCAGCTTTCAAAATACTGAATTAGAAAGTCTGCATGCAGAATGAAAGGCTAGAAGTTCACTGATTCTAAAATCTAACAGATGTTATGTTTTTGTCCCATAAATTGTCAGTTGTCCTCAATGAGAGGTTAAAGAATGGGTGAAGTTCTCCCTAGAATTCAAAAAATTGTAATTTCTAGCATGCTAGGGCCATGAACATCTTCACAGAAATGCAGCTAGGAGCAAAAAAGGTGCCAGACCAAAGAAGCTTTGAGGTTCAGTGAAAAAACAAGGTGCTCTGTTTACTATTCAGCACTGTATATGCACAGCATAAAAGCCACAGAAAACTGAGGAAAACTCTGAAAAAAATTGGCAGTTATCTTCTACTGTATTTCTGGCATAGGTTCATAGCCAGACAGCATCTCTCAGCAGCCTCCCAAAGTGTTCCTTGGTTCAGCCAGACAATCTGAAAGCCCAGGGAATGACTTTGCACTTGTGCTTGTACCAAGCAAGCTGCAGGAGGCTTTCCATCCTTGCTTAGCACAGTCAGTGGTACTAAGAGCTGTATTTGTCAACAGCTTTGTATTGCTCTCGGTATCATGCCAGTTATCCTTGCTCCTGAGGTTTCTGCTGGCAGCACTGTCCATGCTAATGCTGCTAACAGCACTGCAGCTGAATCACTGTGTGCAATTCTTCACAGTGCACCAAACTCAGGCTGACTCAAAACAGCAGTGATGCACTGTCATCAAAAAGTACCTGCAAGTAGAAGAGCTCTCATTACAGCTGGTCAAAAGCTTCCCAGTAGGATCAGAACTCTGCTTCTTGCATGTAGCTGGGGTAGACAATTTATCGTTTTATACAGTAGAAGGCTGCAGCTATTTGCGATATTCACAAATAAACAGTTTATTTGTGAAAAATACTCAGTGGGAGATTTTTAGCGATGCTATAGTCAGAATATTCACCTTTCCTTCACCAGCTGTGGGATCAAGGTTAGGTCACAGATCTCATGACATCTTTTCCCTAAGGCAAATACAGAGGTATAGCCTAAGTAGAGGTACTGAAGTTAGCTTGAGACTAGCTAAAGGGACTATAGGAGATGATACACATAGGTCAATAAATACTCCAAAGCCCATTTAAAAATTCAAGTAAATATTTGGTGTGCTGGACACCCAGAGATACTGCAGCATCTTTCTCCAAACCACCTTCTCATAAGTTCACACTGGAGTGTCTCTGCAGGCTGCAGTCACACACTGATTGCAGTATGGACACATCCTCAGTACTTTTAGTGGTCAAGCTCTCTACATAGTGGTGACTGGAAATCATAAAGTACTTGTTAACATGGATTTTACAGCCTCTGCCCAGGGGACTCTATTGACACAAGTTATTCTCAAATGATGTGTGGAATGACAATGCCTTTTCCTGCTTTAGTGTATTCAAGTGAATATACTACTTTTCTAGTGAGTAATACACTAACATTAACAAAGATTCCTAGTTCTGTAGTAGTGGTTGTGCACGCATGGAATCCCTATGAAGAATTAGCCTGCAAATTCTCACTCTGTTTTACTCCAGTCTTGTTTGCAGGTTCCCTAGTAGGGAGGAGGTAGTTCACTGTTATTTTTAGAACAACTCCCCAAAACATCTTAAATACCTTTATATGTCTTCCTCTACATATCTCTCTCTTGAGAGACCCTGACTGAAGGTTAGTGTTTCTTCTGCTGGTAATTCAGGATCTTCTTTGCTGTAAGCTCTGTCCCAGCTTTTCTGTCTGTGCCATTTATTAAATGCAATGTTTACTACCCGATTAAGACATTTGCCTGCTCCCTCACACCTACCAGCAGTAACATTTACATGCTGTGTGAGCTTTAGGGGCTTGTTTGAAAGCTGAGATGTTACTGTATCTGAGCAGGAAGGTATTTTGGAGGAACCTGCAGGCTCTAACCTTGTTTCAGATCCCTGCAGCCTTTACCAACAGAGACAGACTCCATGCTTCCGTCCACATCCTGTGCTAGCCAGAGCCAAATTGGCACTCTGGCTCTGCAGCAATTAACCAAAGTGGCATCTCTTATGATGCTGCCAGTGAGACAGCACAAGGATGTTAAGTGCCTGCAGTTTATGCTCTGCCTCGAGGGGGGTGTGTGTGGGGAAGAATGCCAAGGATCTGGCTGTATCCCAGCAAAACCATGCTCCAGCAGGTGCTTGCAACCCACCCCAGGATGCTGAGCCAGCTCTGAGGAGAACCTCAGGCACCCCTCAGGAACACTCACAGGAGGGTGTCCAGAACCACCTCATACTAAAAAATGGATAAAACACCTTTTATGCTGCAGTATGCAATTTTAGCCATATATGTAAACAGGCACGTTCTTCTTCACTGGCCACAAGCATTTGTAATCTATATAGCCAGTGATTTTTTTTTACTTTGCATTATTTTCCAGAGTACAGAACTGAAGTGGGTTTTATATTGAAATTATTTAAAGGGCAATAGTAAACAAAAAGTTAAAAAAATATTCTGACATTAAATTCCACCTTATTGTCAACCATCATTCTCTGGGATCTCAAATGGAAACATTGCCTTCCTCCCAAAACCCTCTCACTGCCCGAGACAGGAGGCAATTTTATTTAATGAAGACACCCGTACTTCAGTATAAAGGTGTCATGTGAATTATTCATGAGCTCCTTTGTCTCCAAAGCAATACAGCTACTTCATCTCATTGTAAATTTGTAAAAGAAAATTAAATTTTTTTGTGAAAGTGCAGCTGTTGCTTTGAAAAGCATCTGTTTACCCACTATTACTGGGAGTCAGTAACATCCTCAGCTTTTGCTGCTAAGTAGCAGAAGTAAAAGACCAACAGAATTGGACAAACAGATACACTGAAGAGAAATGAGCACAACTGATAACATCTGCACTGTGAGGCAATCAATATTCAGATATTTTTAGGTGCTTCATGTTCTGCAATTAATATCTTGAGCAATATTGAAAAAAAGGAAGCAGCTGAGCTTTTTCCCCCCCTCTGTATTCCCTTTTGTCTTAACATGTGACTGTTCTTTACTGTGAGGAATTTTGTTACAGACCAGCCCTGTCATTAGTGCAGTACGTTGATAGGTATCTTTACTCGAAAGGAAACCAATACTGTCAGCATGGCCATACATAAACACAACAGTCTGCATTTCATCTGATTCGAGAGCTGAGATCCACATGGGCTGATTCAATTACAGAGCAGAATTCCCTCCAGCAGCCGCGGGCCTTATTCTTCCCTCATTGGCTACATAGTCACTTAAATTTGCACAGATGTGTAAAAGTGTTGCAAAAGAAAAGATAACTTTTTTTTTCTTGGTGATATTTTAGTAGCGTGGAAGTAGAAGCAAGCTGTATTTAGAAATATGGTTAAAAAATCACCATACCCTTATAAGTTAGACCAGATGCATATCTGTACAGAGTAAGGCTACATCTACCACGCTGCAGACAATCTGGTAAATACCACCACTATTTAGCAAATATGGCTGAAAATTAAGGAACTTATTTTACCTTTCACTTTTCAGCCTCTGTGCCCATCAAAGGCTAGAAATAACATTGTGTAGGCCTCTTGCTTGTGGTATTTCCTAATTTTGGGGCATTTTATTTCTTTACTTTTTAAGATATTTTATCTAGAACAATCCTAATACAATGACATCTATAGCCAGATATAATTTTCAGTTATCAGACCAAAGCAACATTTAAAAATGTGATCATAATCTTAAAGGTTCAAACATAAAGATAAGAAAATATATATTCATAAAAAATTACTCTCTTCAGTGTGGAAGTAGATTTCAATTATTCCTAATTAATTCTGGTTCTGCTGAGATTGGTATCTGGTTTAATATAGATGCCTTGCCAACTGCATGCTACTTTCTTCCTCCTTAGCATGAAGATTTTTCTCAGTATTAATTTAACTGATAATATAGGGTTTGGCTAATAGCTGCTGTGGCAGCTATAGTGCTTTCTC
Organism: Sitta carolinensis; assembly: GCA_032173965.1. Taxonomy (NCBI): domain Eukaryota; kingdom Metazoa; phylum Chordata; class Aves; order Passeriformes; family Sittidae; genus Sitta; species Sitta carolinensis. Next base: position 99,535,057 of record CM063283.1, read on the forward strand.
TCCCCGTAGCATAGAATATTGAATTTCACTAATGATCCAGAGAAGCTACAAGCAAGTGCTTTTTGAATTTGAGCAATACACATCTGCCCAGGACAGAACTTCAGGAAAGGAAAGAGGGATCAACGAGCTGATTCTTTTCCATCAGTAACCACTGGACTGCAGAAAGCAAGGAAAAAAAACCCCAAAAGTTCTACAAAGGAAGAAGAAAATATTTCAATAATGTTATGAGATTGCCATGCACTGGCTTGAGTGGCTGCTGCAAATAAAACCAAATGCTGATGTCTTCAAGCCTTCAGAAGAGAAGAAGCTTTTTGACTAAAGCTTTCTGTCAATGTTGTGAAGGTAGAGACAGACCAAAATTAGTGCTCCTACTGGGTAAAGTCTGGGGCCCCCCAAGTATCCAGGAAAGAGAGAAATGTGGGAAAGCTGCACTTTTGAAATTTTGCTTCTCAAAATTCTTGGATTTTATGCGAGTTGGTTGGTTGGTTTGGCTTGGTTTTCTTTTCTTTTTTTTTACATTAGGAATGCTGATGACTAAATTAATTTCCATTTTCATATCTCTGCTGAGTTTTCTCAGGATAAGATAATTGGATTTTTCTGAATCTAGAGGATCAAAGATTACTAGAACTGACATTAAAAAAATACAGAAAGGAGAATTTGTCCTTCTTGCAGACTTCAGCATCTATAATATTTCTCACACGGTTTTGATTTGTAACTACTGCAAGCATCAGACTCTCTGAACATCTGTTCACTGAATGTCCCAGAAGGACTGGTTTTCTATTGTGAATTTCAAGTATCTCTGATATTATTACCCTGTAATACCATAATCTTTTCTGTCCTTGCTGAAATGTTTTTAATGTGGATATCTTAGAAGAAATACAGTTGTCTGAAAGCTGATAATTACCTATATGTTTTGTTTTTTTTTTTTTAATTCCTACACATTTTTTAAATATTGAAGGATTTTGCAGAACTCATACCCAGTCATTCTGCTTAGCTATTCTTTTTAGCTTTCCCTTTTGTTTGTATTTAATTTTCCTTCCATGGCATTTCTTGTAACTGGAAAAGTTGTTTGACTTTTTAGATGATGACTTTTCATTTAGACAGCTGTTCAGGATGCACTGTTCCATGAAAGCCTCAATGACAATTCACTAAAACTGAAAATCATACTGAGATCAGGCCTCATCTGGCATGGTCATTTATTACAAATCTATTACAGTGGCATCTATTTTACAGCAAAATTTTAGACTGCTAACCAGCACATGCTTGACTTAGCAGCTGTGTGTAGCTCTGTGTAAATTCAGTATTCTTTCATAGATTTTAAAAGTAAGCAAGTACAAAAAGATCTTGTTTCAGGGTACAGGATTACCTGACTGTGTTTAAGTACCAAGAGTTAGCATAAGAAACACTCAGTTATGCTACAAAACACAATAAAATTTCCCTCCCCCCATAACCCCCTCATCCCATACTCTGGTTTTGACTGTAGATATACTTTATGAAATTATTCATATTGATTTATTCCAATATTGCTAGTTAATAAATACAATACTGGCAGCATAAATATGACATTGACAGCTACTCTTTTCTAGAAATAAGTAGATTCTTCTGTAACTATTTTCATAAAACTATCTTACTTACCTTGAAAGACACAAAAAAACCCCACAAAAACTTAGCAAAAAACCCCAAACAACCCTCCCACCAAAAAAACAACTAACCAACCAACCAACCAAACAAACAAAAAAACCCCCAAACAAACAAAAACCAAACCCCCTCAAAAAAACAAAACCAAATAAACCCAAACCAGGATATGTGAACAATTTTTACTCCTTCAAATTAACCACATTGCATGTTCATTAAATTATAACCAACACGTTGGAAATAGTTCCTCCCTTAAGATATGCACATTTTCAGAGAAGGCAAGTCTTGCCAAATGTTTATTATTTAAACTAACTGTGAAGTACAACAGTGTTCAGAAATACAGCTGTTAAAAAATGCTTGTCTGCTTGCTAGGAAAGAGGACACATATTCACTACAAAACCAGGGATTCAAGGAGTACAGGCTTTGCTTTTGAGCCATCCTGGTTTGAAATGCTTTACCTGTGGCTTCAGCAGATCCCTTTGAGGTTTCCACAAGGCTACAAGACATGGACACTTTTAATAGCTTGATATGTAAAATCAAAACCACCAAATATCCCTGGAAGTTTTAATGTAGGATGGCAAACTTTTGTAAAACGTTTTTGTCTCTAGCTGTGCTTTTTCAGGACAGAACTAATCCTGACTTTCACTGCAATGTTCCTGCACCTGAACAGAAGGAATTGAAATATCAGTTATGAGCAGAATTGGAAGGGTATTGTAGGAAATATTTGTAAACATCTTAGTGACCAAGCACGAGAGAGTAGCTACACATCCTGTGGCCCCGTTCCAATTGTTTTGCTAGTATTAGGGCCAGGAGCAGTTGAGGTACCACACCCAGAGTAGTTAAACAGGAAAGGCTGCATCTATTGCTTTGTCCTGGAGTGCTGCGTGACAAGGGGAGACACAGGATATGTCCAGGAGGATCCATGCAGGCAAGGAGAGACACAGGATATGTCCAGGCAGATGCGTGCGTGCAAACCTGAGCTCTTCAGTGCTAATGCTCAGACAGGAGATAGGTTGCGCCAGTGGAGAGAGCTTAAACTTTGCCTATGCAGAGATGTCTTTCTTTTTTTTTTTTCTTTTTTTCCCCTTTTATTTGGTCCCCTTCACCCTTTCAGAACATCTCAATGCCCGAAAAGCTCACAAGAGATTGCCTGTGTCTCGCAGGAGATTGCCTGCATCTCACAGGAGATTGCCTGTATCTCACAAGACTGTGCAGTATGATTGGAAAATGTTTTCTTTTACTGCTACTAAAGAATATCTGCAGGGTTGCACAGCAAATGTAGCAAAAGTAGGAGCAGTACCACACTTTTCTGAATCTCACTAAGATACACTCCTCAGTCACAAGACTAATTTATCTTTCTTGCACACACCTTTCTTCACTGTGAGGAGATTTAATATCTTATCTCTGTACTGAATAATAATATGTCAGCTGTCAACCGCCTGGAATTCTTACACTGAAAAAATGCTGAATATATATAAATGACAAAGCAAATAGTACTCTAACAATATTTAGTCTTCGCCAGTCAAATACTGGCAATAAGAACACATGTAACTAAAAATATAAGATTTTTATAATAATTGACATGATATTGGCTCAATAACACAAAAAGCATATATGCAAAGACTAGCCTTTATTTCTGCCTGATTTTATTCCTATTTTAAATTGTAGCTTTAGATACCTCAATATCAATCCTATGAAAGACTTCAAATATATTGCAAAGAATAGAAGCTATTTCTTTTTTCACATTACTGTAAATTAAGAATACCTTCAGTGAAGTTAGTCCAGAGTGAGGAAGCAACTTGACAGTACTCTGTGAAGAATGGGTCAGCCACCCCTGTTCCCTCCTGGAGTCTGCAAGCAGAAGACATAGTTTGGAGAAGGATTTGGGGAGATCATCTTGCTCTATGCTGCAAGAGGCTCCCAGAGGAAAGCTCTTTTGTGACCGTGCCATGAACCATTTGTGTTCTGTCTTCACTGTGGCCCAGGTCAAGCTGTGTAATCCATGTGGGACCTCTTGTGTTCAATTCTGCAGCTCTGCCTTCTGTAAGGGAGAGAGGCACTGAATTACCTGTGGTACCTTCCCCTGCTTGCAGGTTGCTACCATGAACAGGCTGGTGATGTTTGGGCTGGCAGTGACATTGAGAGGCCAGCTGTGGTCTGTGTTTTTTTCCTGTGTATCTCCTGTGCGTGGCCTCAGGAGCTCTGTCTGTCTGAGGCTGTCCCTGTTATGGGAGGGCTTCACAAAAAACAAGAAGACCTTCTCCTCTGCTGCTGAGAAAAAAAGTGTGACCCAAACTAATACCACTCAGGTCTCTCAGGTTTCTTATCTTTGAAAACAATATCCCGAATATCTGTTGTGAACTTAGAGAGGTGGGAGAAGGGGAAAGGAGGTTCCTACCTGAGGGTGTCAGAGTGGTTCTGCAGCCAGGCTGTGGCTGGCACATCTGGGAGCTGTTCCACCAGCCCGTCCATGCTCCTGAGCCCTGCCCTGCTGCCCTGCACCAGGCACCCCTGCCCAGCTCCGACAAACCCCTTTGTGGGAGGCCGTGAAGAGGCAGCGAGGCTGGGGCATGGTGCTGCGGGTGAGGCAGATGCAGTGCTGGCTGCTGGGGAACTGGCTGTGGCTTTCTCCACCTTTGGAAGTGGGCTTTGAGAGCTGGAGGTTGCTATCACACTGCAGGACTGGGTGCTGTTACAGCACCTTTTGCACAAAGAGCCACGCAGTGACAGTATGCTGTATTACACAAAGTAGTTTTGTTAAATTGTACTAGAAGTTTTGTATTTTCCACACAAATGTAACTTTCCCATAAACCTCTGGGCCCCTTTACCTGACACCACCCTTCCCACCTGTCCTGGGGTCTGCTCCTATTGGTTAGCAGCCCCTCCTTTCCCCCTCCCCTTTCCCAAGGGGGTACAAAACCACCTGGCCACGTGCCCAGGGTCTCTTTTTCTCTCTCTCCTTCCTATGGAGTAAGTTCTTAAAAAAAGCGACAGGACTGTACCTGGAGAGAAGGAGCACCTTTTAATCTTTTATCTTTGTCCTCGCCACATTGTTTCCCCTCTGAGGGACTAGAGCTAGCCTGGCTGGAACCTTTAGAGGGGAATGGACTGTGGCAACAGTACAGCCCTGCTCAGGCTGATGCCGAACGGAAAGCTTTGTCATGTGCACGTTACAAGCTTTATTGCACAGGGCACATGCTCCTGCTGAAAGCGCCTGCCACGATACTTTCTGCAGCTGCAACGGCATTGTTGTAGCTGGTTTTAGTCTGGGAAAATGAGTTGTAGATAGAATTCATTGCTGGTTTATCTCCACTGTCTGTAATAACAGCAGAAGTCAGAGTGAATTGTAGGTGATTTGTTTGTGGTTTATATTGAGTTCATAAATTAACTGAAGGACAAAGTGGACCACTTGCTATGTTAAAATGTAACCAGGAAAATGGCATAAGGGCATATACTATTTGCCCAAAAGGGAACTTATTTAGGTCAAAACTACACAGGAAACTGGAGACTGCAATAGCAGCACTGAAAGCTCTTTATAGGTTCTCTCATAACTGAACCCTTACTAGAATTTGTTTCCAAGTCTGAAGGCAAAATTTTGCATGGCACGGTAGCTTCGGGACACACAGATGAGTAAATGTACAGTGATTTTTTCCTTATTTCTTCAAATGGAAAATATGCATTTTGTTTTGCATTAATGGCTTCATTGCAGTGATTAATGTCTCTGTGCCTTTCTGTTATTATTTTTCAATTAGGAGTATGGTTAACAGTAACAGATAGTTAAAAGAAACAAGCAATAGTACATGAGCTTCCAGACAAAGCACCAAGAAATTTTCTTTAATTATCATCTTATAATAGCCCCTTCTGCCTAACATGTGTTTCTCTCCTTGTCCATGAGAATAATTAACTTTCAGAATATATTGCAAGTTCTACAATTTATCTTGTGTGTGTGTAAGAAGACATTACTAAGTCCCTCTTTTTTATTTATTTACTTATCTTTTAACTTTTATTTTTTATTTTTTCTCTGTGGGACTTCCAGGATCATATAGATTTTGCCCTGGAAGCATTTCTTGGTTCAGGCAATCAAGTGTCTGATGACAGGACCTTTAGGAATGATCACAAATGACCACCCTGCAAAGTAAAGTTTGGTGTGTTCTTGTTGAAACCTGGTGTTTGAATAGTTGCTGAAGGCTTTGTGAATTTCCTAAGTTAAAGGACGAATGATAGAAGAACAACATGTTCTAGTGCTTGGTTTGTTGAGTGGCCTTTTGCTTCTGCAGAATACAAAAGTAAGTTGATATTTCAAAACTAAAACTAAACATGCACCTAAATTGTTTTTCAATTTCACATTAAGCCATTATTTTAAAAGAAATAAACTGGAGGTACTATGATGGAAATCAATGGAAATGTGGCTGTACTTTCCTGGAAAGCCACCTAAGAAGCACTGTACTTCTTTTGTCCTTGCTCTTACAAAGAGGTGTGCATGGGCACTAAAACTCATACGACACACATAAAACTTCATAAAAGGACTTTATAATATGACTCTCTAAACACAACTAATTGTGATATCATTTTAAGTTACAAAGCTTTCCTGGAACCAAGAAACTGTACATACCAGTAAATCAAAACAATTCAAGTATTTATTGTTTGCTAGAAAGAATAATGTCAGTTATGTAAACTGGATTGAAATTTGACTTATGAAAGTATGGCTTAGATCTGTGTGTGGTCCTCTTTCCCTCCTTCCCTGCTCTCCTTCCAACTAATTATATATGGATATTTGTTAAATATTTTGTGACACAAACTCTTAATTCTCAATTATGTACTCAGTTGCTTACGGAAAACAAACAACCTGCCAGGAATTGCATCTTCCACAATGTGCAGCTTATGATGCAATCCAATTTTTGAAAACAGTGAATTGGTCAGAGTAGAAAACAGTTACTATTTCTTAGTCTTTTTCATGCATTAAAGGTGTTAACAAGCTGGAGAATAGGGAATCAAATTTTACAGCTCATTAAGCATTTCTCCTGTTTTTCTTAGAAACAGGATTCCTTCACCTAAGCAACAAAGCAAAGAAGAATATGAGTATTTGCATCCTGAATCTGTACACTAAACAGCAAGCTTGTCAAGAATATTCCAAGCATGTCTGATACCACAGTCAGGAAACATGCCCCACCAGTTGTTTGCCATCAAAGTCTTCTTTGATTTTGCAAAGAAAGTAAATAAAAAAATTGTTATGAGGAACAATGAGTGAGATTTACTTGAGCTGGTTTGGGAAAAGCTATATCACAGTTTTCCAGCCAACTATTTGTATGAGTTTCCAAAGCTTTATTTGGCAATATATGGAGTGTTTCCACTGTCAGTGGGAAGCAGCTGCCAGCCAGATCTCATGCCTTTTGGGCCAGGACAAGTCTAACATGATCTCAATCCTAAGATTTGTGAAATAACACACGGATTTGAGTGACTAGTGTTTGGTTGTACTGCTCAAATAAAAATTCCCATGATCTCCTAAAGAAAAAAATATTGGGGGAAGTTTTTTACTGGAGGTTATGTATGATGTCATATTATACAGGACAATTTATACCAACTTATATCCTGAACAAAAATATACCTATCATCCATATTACTGTTATTTCCATTAGCACATCTTTGTAAGTAGTATTTATTTTGTTTTGGTTTGGTTTTGGGTTTTTTGTTTGTTTTTTTTTTACTACGACCTCTGTCTCCCTCCCACACGTGATAACACAATTGTTTGCAGGACTGCTGCTGGCTGACTTCAGAGTAAGTAATTGCATTTCTAGTTGGGTGGGGAGGGAGGGAGGACCACACACAGATCTAAGCCATAGTCTGATAAGTCAGATTTCAATTCAGTTTACATTATTGAATATTCTTTCCAGCAGAAAATAAATACTTGAATTGTTCAGATTCTGATACTGATATGTAGTGTTTCTTAGTTGTAGGGAAGCTTTGTAACCTGTAATGATGGCACGACTTCCATATAAACAGGAAGGTTGAATCTCTCTTCCTACGATATTTGTATGGCTTTTGTAATCATTAAGTGCCTCTTAGTCTGAACTAACGTACCCTAACAAGAACTTTAAAGCACACAAAGGCTATAAATGTCATTGCACAGGGTGCACTGGACTGTACAGAAAGTAGCTCTGGCACTTGGGGTGGATTAAAACTCCCCATAAGGAGTGGGTGCAGCAGAGTAAGTCGCTGTGGTTGGCACTGCTGAGTGCAGAACATCTGCAGGGAGCAGGCAGACACCTGAGCACCCCCAAAGGCCAACAGGGGTGGTCAGCTCACACCTGGCACACCTCTAGGCTCACATTTACTTTGCAGGCATAGGAGGAATGGATTTCCCTGTCTCCTCCTTCAACTTACGGTGGTTCACTTTTTTCATGTCTTGGAGACAACATGTTGGAGATAACAACTCCGGGGTAGACTGGTTGTGAACACAGCCACTGTGTTATTTCTGATGAGAGTGGGCTGTATGCAGAGAGGAATGCAAGTTTTAAAGGTCAAGGAAGAAGAGAAAATTGTCCAAAGGAGAAAAAAAAAAAAAAAGAAGCAGCTGTGTGTGTGGCAGTAAGAGGTGTGGCTGGTGAGATAAATTATTGTGTTCTGGACGGTGTGTGTTTCCAAAATCTTCCTGCCAGAGTCCACCTTAAAAAAAATTTGAAGAATTGGCTCACACATCAACAAAGATTAAATGGTGTCTGCTGGAGTGTTGGCAAAGGGCGTATTCGTTGTGATGAGACATCACAAGTATTGAGTTGATCAGTTACAAATGCTCCTTTGTAATCTTCAGACATAGGAAAATGCACAATTAGAACAAATTATTCAGAGTGTTATCTTTTGTTTGTCAGAATAACATCTCTCCTGTTCAAGTTCACATGGAAGTCAGCTGTTCTTCCGTAAGCTAGGTGGAAGATATTTTATCATGAGAGTATATAGTTAAATGTGGCAGTAGTTAGGTATGGCCCTACATCCTCTCCACACGGCTGGCACCATTTCCTCAGAGCACTACCTTGTACCTGGCTGGAGTTACAGAAAAGGACCAGTGACATCTTAGAACTCTTCAGGTGATGTATCTTGCAGTCAAGGGGTCATTCACTCTTTGCTCTGCAGAGCCTTCTCAAGAGGACTTGGTTAATTTTTTTGAGCTACTACAGATATTTGCCACTTTAAGTTGGGCTACAAGATTCAGTTGCTGAAATCGTCTTGCCCTTCTGCATAACAATATGTTTTAAAATAAGAAAATACCATAAAAATCTTCTGTCCCTAAAAGAAAAAAAAAAGTCTCCAACACTCCATCCTTAAACACAAGTATCAATTATTCAGCTGCTAATAGCTTTATCAAACAACCCATTCAGCGTTCCACACATTGAGAAGGAAGGAACAGATCTTCATTTTGGATTAGAGGAATTAAGAGTTTGCATGCTTTGTGCAAGTGAGAAGGAAGCACAGATATGTGGTGTGAAGATGATAAAGTTGCTAAGAAAAGACTTTTTTATAAAGTAACAATGTTCGATTAACAAGAACAGAAGTGATGAGTTAATTTTTTTTGCTTTATAGACCAAAAACGGGACTATTTTCTAGTTAAAATGTTATGTAAAATTATTACATTTGGACTTAATATTTTTTTTTCTGAATTAATAGTAAAGAAACACATAAAAATTAAACCACGTTGACTTCCCAAATGTTTTGCATTCAGGAACACAGGTAACGCTGGCCCGCTGGCCCAACATTGCCAACCGTACAGGATATAAACAAACAACAAGTACTCTGATTTCTTCTGGGCCATGTCTATGCACCAAAGCTGTTGTGAAGAGAACTTGTTGACTCCTCTGTGGGTCACAGATATTTACAACTATCTATCACCTTGCAAATATCTGTAATTAGCTTGTTTCTCGAAAGTCCGGAAGAACTGCTGGGAAGAAAGGCTGCAAAAAACCAGTGTGAGACACACAAACAACCTCCTGGCTGATATGTACCCAGCCCTCCCACCTGGGTGGTGACCTGCCTGACTTTTGAGGTGTTGCTCGACCTGTAAAGAGAACATTTACAGTGTCATTGATGACAAAGGAGAAATGAAGAGGAATCTCATCTCCATGAACAAGGGGCTCTTGGCTCTTCACTTTTAAGCAAAGACTATAGAGAACACGGTGAGATATTCCTCTCTCAAACCGTCTTGGGTAATCGATTAGTACTTACTGCAGGATATCGAGTTATGCCATTTCTTTTCTGCGGTGCCCACGTGGCACGTTCAGCAGCAGGTGGCACTTTGAAAACGCTACCGGTGAGCGATGCCCTGTCCCTGGCAGTGTTCAATGCCACGCTGGATGGGGCATTGAGCAACCTGGACTAGCGGGAGGTGCCCCTGCCCGTGGCCGGGAGGTGGGAACGAGACGCTCTTTAAGGTCCCTTCCGACCCAAGCCATTCCGCGATTCTACCGTCTGGGGAGAACCCCGCGGCGCAGGCGGGGCCGGAGGGGCCGCGGCCAGGGCAGAGGCGGGGCCGGCGGCGGCGGCCGGGGCACTGCGGAGCCGGCGCGGCGCTCACCGGGCGGGGACTGCACCTTCGCCGCCGCAGCGCGGCACCGCCCCCGGCCCCGCCACACCTCCGGCCCACCGCCCGGCCCACCGCCCGGCCCCCGCCACACCTCCCGGCCCCCCGGCCGGCCCCCCGCTCCCCGGCGGCGCGGCACCCGCTGCCCCGCCGAGCGGCTCTGCCTGCGCCGCCCCGCCATGGAGCAGGGGCCGGCGGGGGGGTCCGGGCCCGCCGCTGCCGCCGCTGCTGCCGCGGGCACCGCGGGTCTGCTCCTGCCCCTGAGCGAGACCGAGCAGCAGCGCTACTCCGAGCTCTTCTCGCGGTGCTGCCCGCCCCCCGAGGTGGCCGCCGGGGGCAGCAGCGTGGGCGAGCTGTTCCGGGCCTCCCAGCTGCCCCCGGACACGCTGCACCAGGTGGGTCCGGGGCTGTCCGGTCCGGCTCTCCCGGAGCTGCGGTGTGCGGGCGGGTTTCGGGGGGTGCGGGACGGGACCTGCTCCCGCAGCCCTTCGGGAGAGGGGCTGGCGCTGCCTCCGCCGGGAAGTTGGGGGCTGCGGGCGGGCCGGTGCCCTGTGCTGCCCGCGGGGCCGGGACGAGGCACAGCCCGGTCGGCGGCGGGGCAGAGCGGAGCGGGGCCGGTGCCGCCCGGAGCGGCGGCTGGGGCTGCTCCGTGCCCGCTTGCCTGCCTCCTCCAGACAGGCGGGTCTGTGCTGCGGAGCGTGCGGCGCCGCCGTGCCCCTCCGTGCCGCCCGTGCCGGGCTGCGCACCCGAGAGCGCTGGGCGGGCTCTCCCCGACAGGTCGGTAGTGCCGTCGCCTTTCTCTAAAGGGCCCCGAAAGGCATAAAGGCGGTTGTATGAAAGAACGTGACATGCACTAAATTCCTGGTTTACCACTGAGGTTTTTTTCTTGAATGTTGTTTCAGTGGGAAAAAAATCCGCAATTAAATTGATGTTGCGGTGTTTTATGTCAGTTCTTGAGCGCCAGTGCGAAGTGCGAGGTCTCCTCCGTCGGAGCAGCAGAGCCCCAGAAGTGATCCCCAGCAGGGGCTGCGAGGCGCAGCCCTCCTGCTTTTTGAGGAAAAGCTTGTCCGGGGTGGGAGAAATCTTGCGCCAACCAGTTTCCAGGAACACGGAGGAACCGGACTTGGGTCTTCTCCACCTGCGGATTAGTAATTTAACTAACACACTGTAGTTGCCTAATACTTCCTTAACAGAGATATTCCTGATGGTTTGTTTATTTATTTATTAATTTAACTTTTATTTTCAGGAATTTTGTTCTTCAATAGCTTTTATTTATCAAGCAGAAAAAAGTTATGTTGAAATTAAGGTCATGTACCTGGGCACTGCCCAAAGGCACTGAACCCAACTGCTGGCCTGATAGGCAGATCATCTCTTAACGGATTATATAAATTCGTATTGCACAGGGGATTCTGAAGGAAAATTCGAGGATATTTTGCTTCCTACCTGTGCTCTTTACCAGATTAGTAAAACAAAAATCTTACCAAGCACTGTGTTACTACTTTATATTATGCGACACTGTGACCTTGGTCTTGCAGGTGAATCGAGTGGTGAAACAGAGATTTCGCATAGATACAGCACTAGGAGTGTTCTTCCTCTTTGCTATTTTTGAGAAGAGGAATAACAGGACATTTAATTTCAAATAAAAAGGGTTTTCCGAATAGCCACTTAATTTTCAAAGAAGTATGGAAAAGACCTCTTATTTTCGCTATGTAGTTGCTTACCCTATCATTTAAGTGAAATTTATTATCATGTTATTATCATAGTTTGTTTTCAGGGTCGTTTTGGTACTAATGTGTCATTTAAGCCTGGAAATGGTGAGGTATTGATTTTGGTTTTGTGTTGGGGGGTTTTGTTTTTGGATTTGTTTGTTGGTTGTTGTTGGCATTCTGAGGTTTTTTTACTATTTTAGATTATTTCCAGGTATATTTATGCTGTGGGGAGAACATTACTGGCAAAGAAGCCTGTAATTGGCTTCAGGAATATTCAGATAAAAAGGCCTGTGGGATCCGGGTCTGTTTCTTTTTCCTTCCTTCCCTCCCCCTCTTGTTTATAGGGCACTAATCACAGTGGCACTCTGCTCTACTGCTGGTGTGCCTGTCCTCAGAACCCACTGCTGTCAGGTATTCTTATGTTTACTGAGACTTCAGGAAAAAATTAATTAATGTAATGAGTTAAAAAAAAATGTAAATGGGGATGTTTTAATAGGGAAAATCCCACAATGTTGTTTGAGGTATTTTTCTGAAGTTTTGTCTTATTATAGTCCAAAAATACAATTTAATATTTTCACATTAAAAAAATCCTACCATTCTAACAGTTAGGGGGGAGCAATCCACAGAGATTCCTGGTATATGTTTTCTGCTAGTACAGGGAACACCTATTTTAGGCCAAGACAGCTCAATTGGGTTAAGATAACATGCTTTCCTTGAAATAATTTTTGAGTATGAACTTTTTGGGGGGGTTTTAATGCTTTTTAAAAAACCCATCTGTCACTATTAGTGCTTTGTATATAGGCAGCATCCCTACTGATCGACTGAGAAATGGTCATGCTGAGTTTATTCATGTCAGAAATGGGGAGATTGGGTTTGGAAACCAATTCTGGATTTCTACTAAGCAGAGCCGGCACAGTCCAGAAGGTACTTAACACCATTCTCTGGCCCTTGCACGGGCTATAGCAAGAGATAGTTATGGATGGTTTTGTAAGCAACGTGCAATTTGCAGCTTTTTTGTTCTCAAGGCATTCATTGAGGAGTGGTTTTACAAATTAGGATGCTTCCAGAACTGACGTTTAGTGCCATGGCAGACTCAAACCTGTGCCGTTGTCTTCAGTTGTACTTGTGTAATAAGTGGGGTAAATCTTTGAGAAAGGAGCTTTTCCTTATATTCTTTGATAGAGATTTATTACTCATCAGGATGATGCTCACAAGCATCACAGAAAATCTCCCTCCACTTCCTTACCTGTGATGGCAGGGTTTGCTGTCAAGACAAAAATCAGTGGGTACATCCTAGATGGAGTAGTGCTGTTTGGGATGTCAGTCCCAAGGGGAAAAGCAGTGGTGTGTGCTCTCAGACCACAAACAGGAGAGGGTTTGGTTTAAAGGTTTGTTGGCTTTATCCAAGAAGATACATGGATAAAAGAGGCTAGGTAACAGAGCAGGTAGGGAATGAAAGAGCATGTTGCAGAAGAGGAAATGCTGGAATAAATGGAAGAAATCCAAGAGCAGCCAGGTCAGTCAGAGCAGATGGCGTGCACCCGAGAGTCCTGGGTCTTGCTAAGAATGAAGTGATTGAACACAGATTCATTACACCCAGGCTCATTAAAGCCAGCAATTCTGCTGGGCAGTAGGGTTCAGCAGAGCTTGTACTGATTTCACTTTACTTACAGACAGGATCGAACAATGAACTCAGCAAGAGTTATTTCAGTTCTGGAAAAAAGGTTGCAGTTAGCACTAAAATTAAAAATGTCAGACACTTCATAGGACAGAGAAGGGCATGAAGGGACAGAACAGCATGGGTTTTGTGGATGGTATAATCATACCTCCCCAGTGTACTGAAAGTCGTTGGCTAGACATACTGTTTGGTTAAAGACAGAGCCATTAAGATTGCATTTAGACTTGCACAAAGCCTGTGGCAGACCTTTTACCAGGGGCATTTAAAGTAACTCTGCAAAATGTCTGTAATTATTTGCCTGAAAGGTTGGTGCTGGAATTGTTCTTATTTTTATTTTTTACAGTATTTATGTTGAAGGAGAAGGGGGAGACTAGTCATGCACCATGCACTTATGCAGACTATCAGAATTAGAAGAAATTCAGCAGTATCTGCTGGATTTATATATATACATATGTGTTGATGAGGTTGAAAATGGTGTTCTCTATGCTTTAGGCTCCTAACGAAAGGGAAAAGAACTGAATTTGTACAAAGAAAAAGTACATTTTGAAAAAAGTAAATGTTTTGGGCTCACTGCGTCCCCAAAAAATATCGGTGATCCCACAGCATGCTTTGTTACGTGGATCAGTATCAGTAGCCCTTCTGACCAGGGGAAACAGCAGGCAGAGGCGTGGGAGGAAGGCAGGAGGCACCACTGTTGGCCATCAGTGGATGACTAAAACAGGTTTGTGTGGCCATGTGGGCAAACTCTCTGGGGTTTGGGCCTGTTCCTTGGCAGATCTGTTGGCTGGTGCTCCCCGAGTGCATTGGGATGTCAGCACTCCACACTGACGGCTCTGCCAGGTGCTGACGAGGGCTGGCTTGCCCTGTATCATTTGGGGCAGCTGATTTGTGAGCCTGTTTTGAAGCTGGCCACCAGCAAGTACACACAGCCTCTGCCACTGGGGTCTGGGACCCCAAGTGTGTTTGTTGTGGGTGCCAACTCACACTGATGATGTCTGCAGGCATCTTAGATAAAATCATGCTTTACAGAATCACTGCCCTTTGATCAGCAAAGGAGAGTTACCTTGTGCGAGTTTTGCTGTTTGTTGACATTACTATTGTATCTGAATATTTTGTCTTAAGAAATTGAGGAGCAGAATTGAACTCAAGATTTACACTAAAATGCTTATTTCTTTTCATTAGTTTCTGACTTATTTGATTAATTCTCACTTGGTTGTCTGACAGTATCTTTAATTCTCACTTTTATAAACCTTAATCTTATTTGTGGACTTGGCACTATCAGCACAGAGATCCAATTTTCTTAAGAAAACGCATTCTTTCCTCTGCAAACGAACACACTGTGTTATTTTGAGCTCCAAGTATGACAAGTACTAATTGTGTGATGCTGGAGCTGTACAGGCACTGCATTTTTTAGCTGGGACTCTCCTTCCAGCACTGTGTGAATAGGGAACACAGACAAACTGTCATGCTTTTCTTCCACAGACTTCGTGAGTTAACTTGTGTTTATTGTGCCTTGTCTCTATAGTTACAACTCTACACTAAAACTGTATTGTGTTCAAAAAGCAGAAGTGTGAATAGACTAAAAAAAAATGTTTAAGTTGATATTTCTTTGGAAATATGCCAGTAAGGACTGTCTTTCTGAAATATATTTTTCTTAATTCTGTAAGTATAAATTATTATCTACATGATAGCTGGGGTGGAACTAACTGTCTGCTTTGAACAGGCTGAAAAGAAAAAGAACTGTGGCAGCTACAATGCGCGATGTTTGAGTGAGGAAAGTTTGGACTCAATGTTACTTTATCAAAATATGGTTCACTCTGTTGCATAATGCAGAACGTGGCATTATGCTTGTGCTGGCTGTGTGATTTTGCTGAGTTGGTCCATCAAAAAGTGGTGTTGGAGAGAAGTTGCATCCTACTGACATCTTTGAGTCAGGAAGAAACAGAAGTGTGGTACAACACCATGTGCAGCAAGAGGAGGAAAGGGAAACTGGCATTTCAGTGTCAGTACTTCTGGCCACAGCCTCCTAAGCTGTCGTTGCCTTTCTAGAGTCACAAGCAAGCTTGAGTTTATGTAAGTAGGAAAATGAGAAACTCAGATGTAAAAGCTACAGTAGTGTTGTTGCTAAGAAAATTCCTAAATTGTAACAAAGTAAAGGGTAATACTTTCACCTGGAGCTGTCTTGCTGATATATTCCATTAAAAAATAAAATGGAGAACTTAATACATCTTTAAACTCTTTTTTATGATGTAAATTATCACTTCATAGTCCCTGCTTACAAGATTAGTAGTTTTGAGTGCCTCAGTGTTGACATACACAGTAGATGATTTGTAGAAGCCATTTCTTCCAAGTGTGTTTCAAATCACTGTAAAACAGACTCTTAGACCTGCTTGTCACAGACATTCAGTGGGATGGTCAGAATTAGCCTGCAGCCTTCAGTAATTAACCCTTGTAACAGCCAAGTGTCAATTAATTGTTCCTTTTCCCAAGAAAATAATGCTTTGCTGTGCCAGTGATTTAAAATAATACAAAAGGGATGCGGGGAAGAAGATCCATTGGGATGAAAAAGAGTTAACTTTCTTCATGAGAGGTTGCTGCAGTATGAAGCTGGGACAATGAAGAATGGTTTTCATTTTTATGTTTTCAGTAAGTGGTTTTGTGGTGGTACTTACATAAGTGCAGTGGGGTTCACCAAACAGTTCAGTATAACCTCTTCTAGTCTTGTGTATATCTTCAGCAATCTGCTGTCAGTATTGTGATGTTTATTCACAGATTGGTGATGTTGCCACAGTCTGTTTTACAAAGGAGATGTTGAACACAGTTCACTTCAGTGGCTGAATCTGGCTTAAACACCCCCTGTGAAAAGGGTAGTATAAAGTCTGAAAACATGAATTTAACTGAGCTGAAAAACTTAGCCAAGATAGATTCATGAAGGATGGAACAAGCATTTCTTGGGCACGGAATCAGGATAAATGACCTATTTAAATTTAAAATACTATGGTTTGAGAAATAAATCTGATATAATATTTGTAAAGCAAGATTCTTTGATGTATTAACATCTAAACATACCAACAGGATGGTAAAATAAAACATTAATGAGCCATATGTGCTAGTTCAACTTTTGAGACAGTCAAAGAGCTGAGTTAACAGCTGAGTTAGTGGATAATTAACTAGAAAAGGTTGGTGGAGTAGAAATTAAACTGTGGACAAATAGTAATCCCCTCTTCCTGAACAGAGGGAATATTTTCTTTATCCATTGTATTAAGCAGCATTATTGGATGACACTGCATAAAATTGAGAACTCTGTTGGGAATAACTTTTTTTATCACTTTTTAATTTTTTTTTAATTTATTTATTATTTCTGCCTTTTAGACATGATGATGAGGTAGAAGGATGTGGTGGGATGAGATCTGTTAGTTCTGTGATCTGGTGACCATAGTGACCAGAAATAATCAACTTAATCGTTAACCACAAATTATATTTACTTTATTTATCAAAGTGTTTAAAAGGCAAAATGTGTTTATAAAGTTCCAAATATTTGTATATATAAGAAATGTGTAGCTTTTGGTTTTTTAGCAGATAAGCACTGTATTTTTAAATGAATTCCAGTTTTCAGCTAAATTTAACTTTGCATATGTTATACATACCCACACAAGTAAGAGTGTCTCTTATTAATGATTGTAATGGAGCAAATTTTTTATAAAATAAGAATGAAGGTGTATATTAGGTGATGGGGTCACTCAAATATATTTTAAATTATTACTTTGTGGTAAGAGCAAAAAATGTTGTATTTCTTAAAAAAATATAAGAGTGTTGTTTTAATAATGATCAACAAACAAGACAGGTCTTTATCTAGATAATTATAAAATTAAGGTCTTACCTCGTTGGACTTAAAGAATATTTTAAATAGCTTATTCTTCCTGAAAATCTGCCCTGCAAAAACTGAAGTTCAGGCACTTGGTGCTGCCAGTTGTTTCAGACTGGGTGGTACGTTTGGAGGGGGATGTTGAAGATGATCCTCTGTATCCCAGGCACTCTCTGGTCTGGATCAGGCTGCTTAGAAGCGCTCTGAGGTTGCACAGTGGCTGCCTGTGAAATCATCTCTCTGTTTGAGTCATGCAGGCCTTTACAATGAGCATACATTGCTGAGCAGAGCTGCAGGAGTGCCCCATGTTCAGTGCTGTAAAGCCTGCAAAAAAGGCAGGGGCTTGAGTGACTTTTGATAGCTGGTCTACCAGAGCACATCTTCAGTGTTTTCTTTTGCTGTGTTTTTTATCTCTGTAGGGTTTCTTTTTTTCTCTCCTGCATTCTTTTTCCCATCCACACAAGCTGCAAATATTGGTTCTAGTATTTTAGCCCTGCACCTGTGTCGTCCTCCAGTTGGAATGTGCAGGACTGGGTTGGTCCCCTTCACTGTGAGGATGAGGTGGGGAGATGCTCCTTTGGGCCAAGCCATAATAAATGCTGGATTTGGGCCTCATAATTCCCACTGGCTTGGTGGCACTGAAAATTTAGTGTCGGCTAATGGGAAACACTTGGCTGAGCTTGAATTCAAACTGTCTGAACATGGTCCATGGTGTCTGCTTGCTCACTCTGGTATGAGTCATGATGCTGAATTCTACTTTCAATAGCAAATGTCTGTAGCATTACTTTATTATTATGATTATAAATTTCAAGTGTTTTTTTGGCTTGAGCCTTTCAAATTAATTTACCTTTTTCTTTAATCCTTTGTTTTTCTTAAAGTCTCTTTCCACACCAAGAAACATTAGATCAGCTTTGGCATAGGCAACATTTCACATTTCATGCATTATTTACTTCTGGCATAATTTACACAATGATGTCCTATGGAAGCCAAGATGATGGTGTTCAGAACAAAACAACTTGTCTAATCATTTGCAAAACTGGATGACTGCTGTGGGCTAACAAACAGAGTCAGAATTATTTTGTTGAGAACAGTAACAGCAGTGGAGCAGGAAAAGGTGAAGTATTTTGAGATTCCAAATACTGAAAATAAGAATAAAAGGGAAGGGAGGCCAAAACTCAACTGTGTGATTCTGTGTGTATTTAAATTTTCTTTTCCTTCTCTCCTCTGAGTAATCGCTGTCTTTATAAGAACATCTGTATATTTTAATATCCCTAGGCTGCTTTTTCTTTGCTGTGTACATAGAATTGCCAGTACAAATTGTGGTAGAAAATGTGCCATAAATGCTGGCACACTGTGCATGGGCACTGGAGATGGTGTCGTTTTTGATTCTAGTGTTGCTGTTTTGAAATCCTGTGCTCTTTATCTGAATTGAGGACATACCCTTGGTATGGACACAAACAAGTAGATTATCACTGACTGAAGGATGCATTTCTGCACATAAGGTGCAAGCATGTTGGGTGAAATAATGATAATTTCAGTGTTTGTTTAGTGGTGTGGAAGAGAAAAAATTTAACCTTCTTTTCCAGAAGATATGTTGATTCCAACTAGAGGTAAATGGGCTATAATATCAAGGAAGGGCAGGAAGTGTCTTCAGCATACACCACGTTCAATTGAATTAGCAACAAGGGTACACCTTCAATTAAGGAAACTTTTAACAACTCTTCAGTCTTATAAAAATAGTCCATAACTGTCGACTAAAGACGGGTTTTAATAAATGTTATTGATTAAGATAACTGCACAACTGTAGATGACCATGTTTTGTGTGTTTACTGCATTGCCTTTAGAAGGACCTGCTGTAATTGTAAGCACTAAGGAAGTGAACTCAGGAAACATGCCAAATATGATAAAACAGGAGGGGTACAGGAAGCATCAAGGTTTTATTGGGATAGCCGGTCCAAAAAAATCACATAACAGTAACTATGGAAGAAAGAAACTCATTAAGGAAAAAAAAGAGGGATATGTCTGTAGATGTGTTTGTTTGTGGCAAAATTGCATCATGTGTCACAGAATTTCTGTTTTCTTCTGTATTAGTTAAGTCTCATTTTGTTGGAAAGTGGAACAAAATCCAGAACTGCATTTTTATGGGAAATGCCAGAGTTTCTTCCTGTCGTCTAGGGCAAATATAGCCCTAGATGAATTTTGGGAAGGTGGTTGTTCATGTGCATCATCTCTAGTTCCTTTCTGTTGCTTACACTAATTCTGCCATTGGACATAGAAGTGGTGGTGGCCAGGCAGCCTGTTCAGAAGGGAGACTGGTGCCTCAGATGTCACCTGCTGAGGAACCACAAAGGTGTGAAACATCAAAACAACAGCTTCCATGGGACTCTGTGGTACCTTTATGCTAAGGTGACCTGGAAAGAACCAATTTAATTTCCTGGTAGAAATTGGAAAGGTTCATTGGAAACATAGTAGATTTGGTTTGGTTTTTTGTGTTTTTTGTTTGGTTTGTATTTTTTCAGGAAGAGATTCAAGATGTTCCAGTATTTTCATTTAATCTAGTTCAAGATGACTGGATCTGCTGGCTGCCATCTAGCTGGGGATTTCTCACGTTTTCTGTGTGATGTTGCCACTTCCTGAATATTAACTCTGGTGGTTTTTTAGCAACTTTAAATGCTTTCTGTCACTGCTTACAGAATGAGGGAGACACCAGCTGTCAGATCTGCCATGCTGAGTTGTCCATAACTCATTCTGATAAGCAAGAAACAAATGTTTTAAACCTCTGAAGAATGAGCTTTTTCTCTATTATTGTTGAAGTTGTGGAAGAACTAAATAATTGTAGCTGCTAGAAGTGTTCTCCTAGTTAGCAATGTGGACATGACCCGTATGTCAAGGCTGTCTCTTCTGTAAACTCAGACTTCAGTATTAATGGAAACAGATTTTCCTTTGGACCTAATATATATACAGTAATACACTTTTTAAGAAGTGTGAGAAGGAGAAACAAGCCTATTCCAAAGTAGGTAGTACATTTCTGCAGGTTGTGGTGGGCTGATGTCTGGGTTACTGGCTGGGTTCCTTTCTGGGTTTGGTACCTGCAAAGTTCATGCCTCCCAGCAGCTTTTTGTGCTTCTGGTACTTACAGGAGATCTCTTATGATGCTGGTTGGAAGCACAAAGAACAGCCAGGCTGAATCGAGTTTTGCCTTTTAAGAATGTATAAACAAAGACCTTACCTGAGGCTGAGGTGGATAAGTAGAAGCAGGACAGCAGTGAATGTCATTGGAAGCAGTGGATGTGAAAGAGGTTGGAGGAGCCTGAAGGAGTCATCCAGGTGGCCAGTGTTTATTGGGGCTTCTCTGGTTTGGGAGCAGAGCAGAAGGTAAAAATAAATAAATAAAACCCAATTATGTTGTTAACAGCTGCTGTCTGTTGTTGAGTAATAAAAGGCAGGGTCCAGGAAGCTGCTCGTTTCTGGTTTTTATTAGATGCTTTAGGTATCATGGTGATGAGCAGGTTATAAATATAAATGTCTGCTGTAGATGGAACATGAAACAGGCTAGAACCCAGTAACCTTTAAAGAGAGATAACATAAGGTTAAAAACTGCTGAGATCTGAAGCTTCCTACAGAGTCTTTGGGTAATCTCTTGGAAAGTCTGGCAACAGCAAGAAAAGGACCAAATCCAAAACAAATAAACAACCTCTCAAAATTCCTCCAAACAAACCAAATTTTGGAGCCAAAATCTTATCCAGTTTTTAGGTTGAGTTTTTCCCAAGGTGCTGCCAAGGTTAGAAATAAAGAGAGCCACAGCTTTCTGTTTTCTATGCCTGATATATGATGGAGATGTGCTCCTGTAACAAATAGTATGCTTGGGGTTTTTTTGCAATTGTATTGTATCCTGCTGCTACCCTTGCTTAACCATGGATTTCTTTTTAAAAACAGCGCTGTATTATTATTCTGGAGATACGGTATACCTCTAAAATAATACAGCTGTGAAGTCATGTCTGTCAAAACATATTTTGAGTGTTGTGAGAGAACGGAACCAGGATGGGGAGCCTGGGGTTGAGGATGTTACAGCACCTGCTACCTCACAGCATGACAGGTCCCAGGTTCACTGGCCAGAGCCAGAATGTTTCAGAACAAGAAAGAGCAGCATTGGGCAGTACTGATATCAGCAGGAAAATAATTCTTAGCCTTATTTACATCAAGTTATCAGTCCCTTATTTTCTTTCTCCCTCTTTCCGCCCACTCCTCCACCCACAGCTGTATTATAGTAATTATATCTTTTATTTGATCTAGTCTAAATCAGGACTGTCCTTGAGGAGTATATTCTCCAAAGCAGTATTTTTCCATAGGAAATACTCATTAGCTGTTTTTAGATTGCATTACTTACTATGCATATGTTTGATTGCAGGGGAAGTGTGCAAGAGGTAAAGCTTTAGTTAAGTCTAGCAAGGCACTTTGTTTCAGTATAACTGCTGAATTTAAGCCCTGCAACAAGAGATTACTCTGGAAATGGATTGGAGGACTTCTGTTCAGGTACTGAAGCATGGACCTTAAAGTAAACGTCTCTGAGTGAGGGAAGCATCCAGAAGGGCAAAAGTAAAAGAGACATTTGTGAATCTTTTTTCTTTCTTTTTTTTTTTTTTTTTTTTTTTTCCCTTACTACATATTTTAAATTTTATAGTTGAAATTATTTGGCAATATGTAAGTGGAAATATTATTAACCATCTAATTAATAGTTGAGCACCATAATACTTTTACAGTCCTTCTAGTAAGTTGGTCAAGTTAAGTTTCAAAACATAGGGTTTGAATTTAATATTAAAATAAAGGCTTCACATTTTAATGAAAAGAAAGAGGAATGATGTGTCAAGGGCTGTGGATGTGAAATACATTTAAATAAATGGATTAGTAGTGCTATTCGGCTTCATGTGTTCCTGATTCTTGTCCGTATGGAGAATTCTGGTAATGTATAGGGCCCTAAACTGAGAGTTGCAGGACCATGGTATGGTCAGATTTGCATTGGCCCAGAAAAGCCTTTCTGCAGTTTTCACAGCACTGTCTCACTGAGTGGTTTGGACCATATGTGACTCTACAGAGAAGACCTTCGTTTGGAGCACTGAAATTATTTGAGCCAACTTTAAATGCTTGAAATTTTGCTTCCTGATGATGCTTTCAAGACATGTCTTGCAAGAAACATTGTACAGAAATTTTCCTTTGTAGAAGAAGATTAAGCTATTTCAAAAACATTTCACCATTGCTCTAAGATGGTCAGGGCTTTAGTTTTATGATGAAAGAGCATAATGGATTTGTATGGCTCCAAGGAGAGGTGTGTTTGAATCATAAGCTACTACACATTGCCATAGTGGTCAACTTCCCAAACTAAACACTTAAAAAACTGTTTAACCTCAAATGGCTTTTCAGTACTGTGTAATGTAGAATGTTTCTTTTGCTCTGCTGCAGATGTTTCTGTCCTGTTAGAAATTTCTGTCAATGCTTTTAGTGATAGTCTCTCTCGCTCTCTGTTGAGTTCCCCTTTTCTTGTGGTCTATCTAGTTCTGCTGCAAACACAGTGCTAGAAGTACTTGTTTACAATAAGCATTCAGTTTACCCCTTTATAGCAGCAGTAGCTCATTTATTACCAAGGTTGCAAGGAGAATATGAAGGCTATTTATATCCTTGTGTGAACACCCATCAGTCTCATTAGCCATTCAGTGGTCAAATGGCTGAAGACACCTTTGAGTTTCTGAATGTGTAATGTATACTGCAGGAAAGGCATCCCTCTTCTGATTCCACGTTAGGGTCTGGCTTAACATGTCACCCTGTTCTTTATTTAATTCAAGATTTTATCTCCTGCTAGCAATGACCTATCAACTAATGGTCTTTTTGTTATCACAATATGTCTAACCACAAACCTATATTCCTGAAAGGTTTTGCCGTTTCCTATGTAGCTGTGTGCTTTCAGCTAAAAAAAAAAAAAAAAAGAAATGGTGACCTTTATTACTACTTGTTCTACTTCACCTTTCTTACTGTAATCTAAAATTTGTCAATTTCCTATGTCATGGTCTGAGGTTTCTTTGGTCTGATTTTCGAAAGAGGTGAGGCTTGTGCAATGATGCTATTAATTTAGCCCTGCAATAACTTCTGAATTTGTTAACTATTTTCACAAAATTTCAAGAAAATTGAGAGACTTTGAAGAGAGTACCCTAGAGTTATGTGAAAGACTAAGTCATCTGGTGAAAGAAAAGCCTATTAATTTTGCTGCTGAGAGGAACATTTCAAAAGGAAGTCAGCCCATGTTTAATATTAAAGAATCCCTATAGGAATGTCACCTTGAGACAAGGGTCTAGAGAAAGTTGGGGTTTATTGGTTCTGCTGCTCAAAGACAGCTCCTTGACCAATGTAGGCTGCCCAGGGAATTGGTCAAGTCACCGTGCCTGGAGCAGTGCTGGATTAACAGTTGGACCCAATTAGGGTTTTTCCAGCCTAAAGGATTCTGCGATTCTGAAGAGTGGTGTGAGCATGAGATAAAAGATGGCTGTAAAATAGCTTTTCAGAAATCACTGTAGTAGTGAGTGTAGAAGAGCACAAGGGACAGCCAGTGTCTCCATATCTGCTCTGTGTCGCTATTTTTGTGCCCCTCTTTGCTTCCCCCATCCCTTCCCACAGGGCTCCACCTGCACTGCTCTTTGTTCCCCTAGTTTCCAGCTGGCGACTTCCACCAGCCAAGAGAGCTGCTGGTTCAGCACTTCTCTGCATCTGCCAGGAAATAAATAAATAGAGGGATGAGAAACGGAAGGGATGTGTTCTTGTTCTTTTTGTCAGCTTTACTTAGGGCTTTTTTTTTAATTGTATGCCTTGCTAAAATGCATTACTTTGAGAAGATTTTCTTGGAGCTAGAGCTGAATCCTATCGCCTCCTTGGTTTTCTTAGTTTTATGACATTAAGAAAAATGCAAGTGCTTGGACATTCGTGGAGATAGATTCTCATATATTCTGCTATTAAATAGGCCACAGCCACTGAGAGGTTTAAAGTTGTCCCCTGAGGGCTTGCCAGGAGGCACCCCTTGCCCACGGAGTGCTTTGCAGGATGATCTGCACCTGCACCCCCATTTGATCACTGCAAGGCTTTGGGAGCTGTCTGTCCTATAAATTCCCTCTAAATCCCCGTGAAGCTGAAGACAATGTACCCCAGCACTATTCTTGTTCCTTTTGTGCCAGTTCTTTTTCCCAGTGTTTCCAGCCTTTGTGACTGCCATCTGCCTGGGAGCTGGAGAGAATGTCCGTTCCTTTTTCCCTCCCCCTTTTTTTTTCCCAGTTGTACTTAGGCCCAGGTTCCCGGTGACCCCAAGTGATGTCTCATATTGGGAATTGAGATGAACAGGTGGATTTTCCTTGACACAGCAAGGAGATGAGCCCCTCACACACAGTGGGCCAGCTCAGCATATTGATGGCTGCTTCTAAATTAAATCCCCAACATCATTGCCATTTGCTCATTCCTGACTTGTTTGTGTGAGGAGGCATTAATTTCTTCAGCTATGTCTAAGAAGTGTAGGGAATTTAGCAGTCAGTGGTTTCCCTGCAGGTTTCACTGCCTGTGGTGAGAGAACTGCCCTACTTGTGCTGGTGTGCAGGAGATTTTTCTGCTTGCTTAAGTCTCCTGTGCAGCAGGATTGTCTTATTACAAAACACTTCTCTTGTGATATATCTATCTCATTAATTATCTCCATATCTATTTCATCCTTAATTAAGAGGATTGTGGAACCTTCTGAAAGCATTCACAGATTTTATTTTATCTTTAAAAAAACCCCCGTGGTTTTTATTATGAGTAATATACTTTCCTTAATTTCTTATTTTTCCTTTGCTCTCTGTTTTTCTTTACTTGGATGGTACATTTGTCTTACTTTTAATTTTTTTAGTAGAAATGTTTAAGTATATACATTGCAGGAAAATACTTTGTTGTACAAAACCTGCACAACTATATCCAGTGGAATTTAAAAACAACAAATGCCACCATTCATTTCAGGGCAGAAGTGTTTTTGCTGGTACTAAATCTTGGAAAATATTAGGTAAGGTTATCTAATTATGAGCCAAACTTATCCTGACTATGTACCTTTTGACTTTGTAAATGCGTTTTGGGCCTTGAGCTGTATAAAATGCTTGTGACGTGGTTTGTTTGAAGGACTGTTTGGAATGCAAAATAATTTCAGAGGATGTATGCTTGTGTTTAACCAGCTTCCCCAATCCAGAGAGATGTTTGTTCATGTTCTGAAAATGCCAGGACTGAGCTTCCACTGAGAAGCAGGATAGATGCAATGGGCAATGCACACCTTCATGCCCATAGCCCTGCTCACCTGGGTCTGGATATTCCTCTGCTCTTTGCTTCATTACTGACTCTGCTGCTTTTAGAGCAAGAAGCTGGTAAGGAGGAAGATCAGTGAATCTGGAGTGATCAAGGATCCCTTTAGTGTGCAAAAGGAAGAGGGTTTGATCATTAATAAGAGAGGCTGCCCAGTAAGACCAGACTTTGTAATTTTCACTTTTCATACTATGACAGGGAATGAAAGAAAGGATAATCAGTAAAAGCATGTCAGAGGCTTTTGCAGATGTTAGGTGTCATTGAAAATTGGTGATCTTTTTGTACTTTTTTCTTGAAATGGCTGCTGAGGTAGGGACCAGTGGACACAGTCTTGTCTTTCAGGATTTAGGACTTGTGTCCTAAGTTGCCCCTGGGTTGCCATCCCTTGCTCCTGGCCTTCCACACTGCCTTTTCGTAGGAAAAAGGCAAGTGGCAGCACGAGCACAGCATAGCACTTTTCACAGGCCAGTGGTAGCAGAAGCATTAACTGGTTCAGAAACAGCTCGTGACACCTGATGGCTGTGTCAGCACAGAGAAGGGGCTGAGCTGCGTCGGCAGTACTGATAAGACCTGTGAAAATCATGGTCTGGGAAAGGCTTTTCTTGACATCTCTGCCCTTCTTTCAAACCAAATGGACAACAAAGCTAATGAGTTCTGAAAAGTATTGGAGAGAGTATTGTATGCTGTGATCACATCAGCCACATCTTTACAGGAGGCTGAATAATCTACAAGCATGGAAAGGATCTTGGACCATCCCTAAATACCCTTTCCTGCCCATAGCAAAATCCCATTGCCATGTATTGAGCAGTTTGTTAGTCCTTGGTACTAACTCTACAACTTTTATACCTAATGGACTGTACTGCTGCCTTATCTTAGGGTTCAAGGTTGTTTTTAAGCCTGATATTGTTTGTATGTGGTGTACAGAGGATATAAAGAACAGATTATTCCTCTCCTTTTTCAAGCCAACTGCTACCATGCCTCCTTTTAGTTTAGTGCTGCAAACTGACATTTACATTTGGACATTTCTGCAGGACATCTTGGGAAAGCACAAGCAGGGAAAGTTTTCATCCAGAACCTTGGGGCAGCATTTGCTAGTAGGACAGAAAGTGCAAATGGTCATGTCAAATGTAAGAATAAAGCCCATGTGGGAGTGATTCTTCAGAGAAGTGGGAGTGATTCTTCAGAGAAGTGGGAATTCCACTGTGGCTTTCCTCTGCGTTCTGAGTGGGGACTCCCTTGTGCCTCAGGCACACTGGTATGTTTTCAAAGGCCTTGGAGAGCTGCAGTGCCAGGAGAGGTCTTCCCTGTGGATGGGGCTGTACTGCCCATTCTGCTGATCACAGCCACTGACCACGGCCCTCAAGACAGTCAAAATGCATCAACCACTGCAGGATCTTTACTGTCCATCACTGAACTGTGTCTGGGGTCATTGCCTGCCCCAGAACTGTCTCCTTGCCCCAGTGGGTTAATCCATAAAGAGTTCATGAAGAGTTTGAGGTTCATAAAAGTGTGTTAGTTTCCAGCAATGCAGGGTTGGAGTTTCTACACATGTTGAAATGGTGTATAGTGTGTTCACTGGTGTCTGTGTTCTTTCCTTTAAATTCTAGTTTTAAAAACATACTACTGTTAGTGGCTTCCTTGTGTGGTCATACACACTTGTCCCTGAAACCGACATTGGTTGTGGACCAGAAAATATAAAGCCTCATAACAGCACCCAGTGTTCAAAGGCCCCTCAGCTGGAAATACTGGCACCAAACTGAACAAACAATCCCAAAATTAAGATTAAAACCCACATAAACCCCGCAAAAGTTGTCCCTCTGTAAGGGAATGAATTCACAGCAAATTCCTTGTTGAGTCGGAAATGTTTCTTATTAATTCCGTTAAAAACAAGTCATATATGAAGGTCTTGGGGGCAAAATAAGTTGGATGATTACAGAAGATCAGCAGTTACTGTGCAAACAATTTCATTACAGAATGTTTAATAAGGAGACTTAGGAAAAATGTTAAACTCTAGAATTGGTTTTCTGTTGCCTTCCATTTTGTTCCTGCTATTCTCAAAGTTTCATCTGATGTGGACTCGTTTTATGTATTGAGTTTCCATATGCTGTACTCTCATCTGCGGGCTGTGTTGTAGGTTGGGACCCAAATGGACTGTAAATGTCTTGCTCAGGAATCCAAGTTGAAATTCACCCAAAGTTTTTGTAGAAAATCAGTTTCCTGTGGGGAGTGTCAAGGTTTTTAAGGTTAATACTCCATGGAAGTGCCTCCAGCTTTTTTAGCAAGAAGGGAAAAAAATAAATCTGGTATTCTTATGCAATCTGAATTAAATTTGTACTCCTGATGTGCAATAAGTACAATTATATACCTCATTAAAAGTTCTTGTTTAGAAGGACAAAAGGTTTTGTATTCTTTCAGTTTGAGTTAATTCCTTTTGACATTACAGTATAGTGCCAAAGATTTTCAGTGTTGTGGGAATTATTATTGTGAAAGCAGTTCTGAGGGATTTAAAACAATAAGAGCCTGGGTATGGTGCCCAAATATTGTGACATTAAAAAGAAAGGTACAGAATACAAATAAATTCTATTATAAACTGTAGTTTAAATGAGTCATTTTTGCATGACTTGTTCACTGTGAACAAAAGGTTTTCTATATTCCTGAATCTGGAAGGATGAAACATACAGGAAAGCAAATAATTTTCTAAAAGGGCATGGCTATTTTAAGAATAAAGTTATCTCTCTGAAAAAATATTTTTTTAATTTGTGTTCCTAACGGTATTATTTCTGTGGCATTTCAAATGCTTTTTCCTGCTTAATCCATTGTGACATTTGCAATTGTCACAATTCTTTTGGTGATTGTTTGCATAGGAACATACAGATTATCAGTAAATTTGTGTAGTTCTTAGGGGTTTTTTGAGCGAAAAATGTAGCACAATTTGTTATTTGTCAGAGTTAAAATCATCCTGGTTTTGCATGTACCTCAAGATCACCTGAATCTATAGGCATAATATTCCTCAAAGCTGTATTTTATGTGTCAGTATTAAATACCCTCTTTGTACCAGCAAGGTACATACAGTGCTGAGAGTCAGAATTATTTGTGGCATCAATCCCAAACAGGTTTTTGAAATTGTAGTGAGTAAGTGCAGTGTATCTGCCATACATGTTGAGAGAAGGCTTTTATTTTTTATTTTCCCCCCAAATATTTTAAGAATTTGAACTCACCAGAAATTTTTCTGAGAATTAGGAAGATTACATTTTAAAAAATGTATAATGGACAGTGCTACTTTTAATTTCTTGTTGCTAGTTAGAGTAGTCAAGTCATTTTAATTCAGAATTAGTGTCATACCATAGATTATTTTAAAAGTAGTTTTATCTTGATGTTTCACTTTTTAATAAAATCTGAGAATCTTACAGATAGTATTGCAAAATATGTATACACTGATTTGTTTCTAAAGAAAAAGTGCTTCTGGGTAAATAGTTTGATTTTGATTTTTTTTCTGCTTAAAACATTTTCTTTGGAGGTTGAAACTCCCCTGTACAGATACCATAGAGTAACTTAGAAAGTTAGTATTGCTAAGGACTTGAAGAAAGAAAAATCTCCCATTCGTGCTCATCAGCAATAAGCCCACAGCTGTGGCGAGAAGCAGATCATCAATGGAGGTGCTTTTCTGTTTTCTTGGTGCATGGATCACCAGGAGGAGAGCAGATGTAAAACTGGCATTTTTCCCCCACCCCTTTGCAAGACCCAGCAACTTAAAATGCTTCTGTCTGCCCCCAAAAAAACCCCAGTATCTTGCATCAGCCCTTCTCTCCCTGTCAGCCTACCCTGAAATCCCATGATGAAATGTAATCTATATCTATTTTAAGTATTTATGCTTGGAAAAACCACCCCTGCTTTCTGACTGTTGACCCAGTTTCAACAACAAAATAAATCTAAGCCATAGTTGAAAAAATTGCAAGTGAAGAAATGTGGCACTAATGTGTTTTTTGTTGTATTCAAATATTTTCCTCTTCCATTTAAACTTGCTTTCCGTAAGTTGTCAGTAATAGGAACGCCTGAAATTTAATTTCCCAGTGTAAAATAAAACTTGAGAGATCCCAAACTGACAGCACTTTCTGCGGCAGTGTTGCTGGGCAGTGGCTGGGGAGGTAGAGCAATATTTGTTAGGTGGGAGTGGAGTGAAGGGGAGTGTTGGGAATAGGACTTTCCTTGTTATCTTGCTTCTCATGCCTAACAAAGTGGTTGTTGTAAGTCTACTAAGCCAACAGACTCCTGTGCAAAAGCACTAAGGGAATTAAAAGCTTAAGTGGTTCCTGCACTCTGAGGAGTTTAAATGGTTTAGTGAAGGAAAATAGGGGAAAGAGTATATATTTGTTAAGTACTTCTGCTGGTTCTCAGTTAGGCTTCAAGCTAACATAGCAGTTAAGAAACTCAGGGGTTTTCAACCCTTGAGCTTTCCTAGTGAATTCACATGGGGCTGTTTTAATGTGAATCTGAGAGAGAAATTTAGAAGAAAAGAATTTCTAGCTCAGTCATTCAAAGAATACATGCTTACTAAAATATAATTTTATAGAAAGTCTTCTGCAGTTTGATTTTTTTTTTTTCTTTTAAGCTGCTTCACTTTGGCTCCTTTTGTGAATATGTTGTGGGGTTTAATTGCACGATAAACTATTTGTGCTGCAGGACTTTTCTTTCTTTTAGTGCAGAAATCGTGCAAAATATAAGGCAGAGGGTTAGGAGAAGGAAGAGGGGCTGCTGCCTTTAAGACATGAATTGGCATGCAACGCAGGCTTGGGTTCTGGTATTTAGCTTTCATTTACTTTAAGCAATAATTTGCCTGGAGACTTCTGCCTAAATATAAAACTTCCCAGTATTAAAGAACAAGAAAGAAAATAAAGCAATTGAAAGGAAAAGTGATTGCTAACTAGTTCATTCACTGTCCTGGTGCATAGGCTTAATTTTCAATACTGAAGCAAAGTAATGCCAAAAATGAACAGATATTTAGAAAAGCTGTGTGTGACAAGCTTTTGCAAATAAATTTTTATTCTGATACGTAGTAATGTGTACAGATGTTCTTGTTTTTCTAGATTAATTTCAGAAAGTTCTGTGAAAGTCATAAAAGCCTTACAGCTAATATTCCTAAATGCTTTGCCTGCTGTGTTTTCTCCTCAATAATAGAGATGCATTAAAATAAGCATATTGTTAATTGTTGCGTTAAGACCAAAGAAATGAGAAACTGAATAATTTTGCATTTCAAATACCTTGTGAGCTCCTTTTGCACACACAACCGTGCTGAGAGCTGGAGAAGGTGTTTAAGCAACAGCCATGAGCGGAGTGGTGCGTGGTTTCCCAGTGCATCTCTGCTGAGCTTCTTTTCCTTGAATGATGGGCCAGTGCAAAATAATTGCTTAATATAATACTTATTAGAGTAGATTGTAAATACTGAATATGCAGCGCAACAGAAGACAAGCGCAGAACTGTCTTCTCATGGCAAGTGCAGACTTACTGTCCTGTTTTTAGGTTATGCTTCATTTGTGAATTGTCCCATTTGATTGTAGAAAGATTTCTTGCAGGGTTAAAGAAGTGGTAGCTCATGTACTTTGTGTCAATTACAAATAGATTTGAATATAGCTGTTTGTAATTCAGGTCTCATTTGATACAGAATTCACAGAGTTTTTTGAATTCTTTACCAATGAGACCTGGATCACAAATAACTATGCTCATATTCTTATAAAATCACTAGGATTTGACTGGACCTTTGTTTCTTGCCTTGCAGATAGTAGTATGTTTCCTGCAGTGATCATTAGTGCCTTTGGAGAGCTGAAATCAGCGTGCAGCATTGGTCACAGATCACTCTCCATTTTACCCATCTCTTCAGAATCGAATGATTCAGCAGTCTTTTCTCTGTGCAATATTTTAATTTCTCCCTTATTAATTTGCTATTTTGAGCCAAAAATTTTGTTGAAAGTTGTGCCAAGAATGGAGAAATGAAAGGGGTTTGCATACCTGTCACAAATCTCTGCCTTTGCTTTGCTCCCCTCAGCTGTGCAAGCGTGTGAGTTCCTTGGTTTGGTGCACAGATACCCTGTGTGGAGAATTATTGATGACTTAGAAGTCCAAAGCCATATTTGACAGTCTTTTGCTAGTGCAAATTAGGCCATCATTATCTTTATCAGAATGGGAGGGAAAAGTTGAGCAGGAATGGCCATGGCAGTGATGTGTGATGGATCATGCAGCATCTCTGGTAGCTGAGAAATAGCCTGCACCATTAAGTGACTTTTGCCTCTCCAGAGTCAACCAGCCTGAGCTGTTCCACACAAATTGCCACTGACCTGGTGGTTAGAAAATCCTTTTACAAAATTTCACTCCTGACTTACCTCTTTGTCAGTGAATTATGCCCATTTCAGTTGAGTGCAATGCTCCTAATAACATGTCAATTAATTTTAAACTGCACAAATCTTCACTCTGCCGTCAAGACTTCAAAAACAAGCTTCATCACTTGCCTCCCTCTGGAGTTTTGGAAAAGACATAATTTAAAACACTCTGTAAGACCTGTAAGACTTTTTGTCTCCTTTTCTAATGTACAGAATTTAATTTTTGTAAGTGGTTAAAAAAAAAAAAAGTAGTTTTTCTAAATAGTTTCTGAATCTTTAAAACTATGTTGCTAAAGTTTAATTCTGGACAATTACCTCTTTCTGTAGTGCTGTGGAAGATTTTGCAAGACAGTTGGTCCTCTTAAGTGATGTATTATTTATTTTTGCATATTGTGATGTTTGAGTCTGAGAATTTTTTTAAGCAATTATAGAGTAGGGAGAAAATGTAATGAAAACAAGGGTGAAGGTGTTGCTAAACTGAATGTTTGAGCAATCATCCATATTGCACTGGCCAGAGTGAAAAAATCTGGTGTTATAAATCATACGTTAGAGAAAAATGTATAAGAAAAGCTTTATTCCTTTTCTTTACTAGAACCAAGCCCTATTGAAAACAAGTAGATCCAGAGGGATCAACTAGAGTTTCGTCTTGTAGAAGAATCTTGGTATTGAAGAGTCTTGTGTGGGAGAGGCCATCCAGCTTTGATCCATGTGCCAGGCTTTCAAAAGCTCAATCCAGAAATGTGGAACTGATAACTTTGCTGCTGTATTTTTTTGGCCAGCTCTGCTTTGTGTCACTGGTTGGGTTCAGGTCACTATATTTTGGTGGGGTGTGAGAATATTTCTCAGATGCATATCCTGGGAATGCCTTCTGCATGGAATACTGACAGGTGCTCCAGGAGCCTGCCTGTCCCCCTGCCGTGGCCCTGAGAACCCCCTGTGCCAGTGGGCTTTTGGCAGGGCAGCCTGTGGATCCCAGGGGCAGCTGGAGATGTGGCAGTCGTGCAGCTGAGCCACAGTTCAGCACAGCTGCACGAAATTCAAGTCTCAGCTCAGTTTAGGGTCACTATCTCTGCTTTTATTTTTTTTGATAATTGTGGAAGCTGGTTACTTCTGCATTTTAAAGAGTTTGTCCCAAAAGTCATGGGAAACCTGACTCAATTGCCAATTTTTTATGGCAAAGTGAGTTAGCTCTAAGCCTTTGTCAGCACATCCTCCAAGGGAGGGGTTTTCCAGACTCCTCTGAAAGCCCTCACTCAGGGTTATTAGCTCATGGAAGTGCAAGGTCTGCAGCTGGGCGCTTTTGGGCGCAGCCTGGCCAACTGTGCGCTGAGCTACTGGGGCATTCTGGAAGGGCTGGCAGCATGGGAATGAAAAGTGGAAGTCTCTTGAGCGTTGGGCTAGGATTTTGTAAGAGTTTCTGGGGGAAACCTGAAGAACAGATCAATGCTACTGCTGTTTGAGGCCAAAAGAGCTTGGCAAAATAAGTTAAGTGCTGATGACTGCTGAAAGGGGAGTTTTGATTACTGCCTCTGCCAGTGACCTCTGCCTATGACATTTTAGTTTTTCAAAGTACCTCATTATTTGGGTAATATCCTGTGTATTTGAACTCAAACAGGAGAAAACTCATGTTTATCCTGAAACTTTAAAAGGTTTTGAATTTCTTCACAGGCGTTGTACTGTGATGATGCGAGTTGTCGCTAAAATGTAAAAAGCTAAACACTGGATATTTTTCTGTAATTTTTGTAGACAACATTAGGTGTCCTCTGTGTTCGATCTTTTGTCATCTCCAACCTGCACAAATTTATTCCGCAGAATTAAACCATGGCCTGTGTGGCTCAGCATCCAAGTGTTCTGTCCCCGTGCAGAGGGGAATTGAGTAAGGTGCCTTGTTTGGGTATCATCAGAGATTAAGGATTTATTTAGATCTAGTTTCTGACTGGGTGCATCAAGACTGCAGTGGTAACTGGAGGATTTGTGTCCCATCAACAAGTAGGAAAATGTTTGCTAAGAAGAAAAGGCTTCTCGCCTTCCAAGATAAGTAGAGAAATGTTTTTGCCTGGATATGTAAAGATAAAGGCAATTGTCATGAGGTTTGCTGTCGGTCACTCTTGGTATGCTTTCAGCTGTGAGAACGCCTACAAATGGAACAGATTGTAAAGTTATCCTGGCATAGCATCTGAGAGTGAAACTCCTGAAGTATTTCCTTGTAGTTACAAAGAAATGTAGAAATAATAAGGCAGCTGTTGTAGAGGCAGCAGGAGCACACTGCAGTCTGGTCTGTAGGAGTCCTCTAGACCTCTTGTTGTCTTAAAACAAGTTTGTTTTCTGGGGTTCACTTCTAGCAATGCAGTTACTTGGATAGAATGGGAAAAGAAAGATTTGACTGTAAAGGCACATATTTTGGGTAGCCTTGGCTTGAGTTTAACAGTGGAACTGTCAAAAAAATTCTGATAACAGTTGATTTTTATACTTTTACAAAAAATTACAAGTCTTTCTGCCCATTTTCCTCAGTATATTTGACTTAAGCATTAGCTACTACTTTATTTATCACTACTTTATCTATCAGTATTTTCCACTGTTTCCATTCCTTAGGTGCTAAAAGGGTCTCTGAATTTGAGATGTTTTGATTGTTCATAACACAGTATGGTGTGTTCACAGAAGATGTTATCTCCTTAATGCTAAGCTTTTCCTGCCTTTTTCAAGATACTATTTGCACCTTAGGTGAGTTTGGCAAGTTTCTTTATGGGTGGTGGGGCAATGATTTCACAGACTGTTACTTGTACTGAACCTTTTTATGATGGTGTTTTAACACGAGAACAAAATGGAGTTGTATTGCCGAGCTTCATATGTTACTCATTTATTGAAAAGTAAGTTGCAAGAAAGAGTTGCTGTTTGCTTCTTCAAAGTGTGGATTAAATCCTGTCTAGCAACACCTTGTGGAATTTTTTGTAATATACATTTGTTACATGTAATACCCAAACTGAATTTTTACTCCAAAAAGAAATAAGGGATCAACCCAACCAATGAGGATTTATTTTTTTCTTCGAAAAATGTGTTATTTCTCAGTCTGTCTCTCTCAGTTAAGAGACTGAAATTTAACAAAGGTAAGATAAGGATTCTCTGTATAAATGGCAAACTACAAGATTCAGTTATATGCTGTTGTGCAGACTCGGAGAGACATTTTAAATGGCTTCAAGTTCCATTGTAAAATGTCAGTGTTTTCAGGTTGTTTTTTTTTAAAACCCTCGTGGTAAATGTTTTAATCCATAGTTGAACTGCAGCAATGGAGAGACAATTTTTCCTTTTGTAAAAAAAGGCTTGGACAGATTGCAGAAACCTTCCTTCAAAGGTTTGATTTTTAAGGCTGAGTTGCAAGTTACATTTTATTTCAATTTTGCATATATATATACACACAGCATTTTGAATAGATTTTAAAAAACATGCATTTTGAAATACATTGGACTATTAATGAACTCAAGCTTATAAATGAGTGCCATATTTTTAAGTCAGTGAGAATGTACTCTCAAGATCAAAATATGCAAATGGATATGCTGCTTGTGTAAAGTATTACTTGAAATAATAAACAACTTTGTTGCTGAAGTAGTCTAAAATGCCCAAACCACAAGGATTTTGTGTGGTAAAAGTAGTGTTGTCCTTTAATTTTCCCATGATCATAGTGTATTTTCATTCCCACAGGATACTGGTGCAGCTCCTGTGCAAAACATGGCATTTCCACTTGAGCTAAGAAGCAGCTCCCCATTCACTCTCACTAGCAGTAAGATTTAGATACTATTTTCCTTCAACCTCCAGAAAATGAAAGTTTTAGGAATGGATGGATATTTTGGTTGGCCTGGTTCCAGCCCTGGCCAAATTTCAGTGTGGATAGTTACATCCTGTCTCCATCAAGCTCTTGCAATGTCAGTTGTTTGTGGGTAAGGGGAGTTCAGGATAATGTCTCTGCTGACTGGACAAGAATTGGAGAGTCTGGGTTCTATTCTGACATGTCCTGGACCTTCTCTGTGTTATGTTCCTAGATATGTTCTTGAAAGAGACAAGGTGAGAAGGTAAATGAACAGAAATCCTAGGATGGCTAGTGCCTTTACCATATTTGCAATGTATAAAACATTATATAAATCATCTGTAGGGTGAGCTTTATGAGGCTAATGTCCAAGAGAATCGAATGCTCTTGGCAGGGACTTGCATCAGAAGGAATTTGGATAACCCTTGTGGAAATTTTCTGCAATTTAAATGTTTGGATGGGGCAGTGTGACAGCTCTGTCCTTGCCATTTTACTTGCCCTTACTCCCTTGCTTCCACAGTTGAGATTTGGGAAGCAGATAAAGCATTTATAACTCAATTCTGTGTACTTTGCAAATTTCTGTGGGTTTTCAGGTTTAACAATGTTTTTTTGGCAAGACTGCATGCAGCATTTCAGAGTGACCTGCTGAGTATCTCTGTTGCCATATCTAGATGCAAACTGATTATCTACAAAGAATGTGAAGCAGTTCAGTGAATAAATGGATCCATATAAAAAAATCTGATTGTTGACTGTACTGATTGTTGACATCTTTATGCCAAGTTCTTAAAGCTGGAGTAACCTGTTTTCAGACTTTATTTTTGTGTTCCAAACATTACTAAAATTTTACTTATACTCCTACACATATTTATTGACATGTGCTGTATTTATCAATCTTGTTAACACAAATTTAATACAGACAGTGAATACGAAAGACAGAACAACTTTAGATGCATGAATGATGTTCTTGGAGCAGTTATTTTCCAAATAGTGAGAAAAGAAAAGTCAAGGACGCTTTGAAAATAATTTGCTTCATCTCTTTCACCTCTGCAGGCTTTTTACTTACTCCTAAAGGCATGTGTTTGGTGAAGGTGGTGCTAGGTTTTCCTGTCAAAGACAGAATGTAGCATCAGCAGATGTATGTAGCAACCTCTGACCTAATGCTGTGTCACTGTTACCATGAAAATAATTTACTTGGTGTGGCGATTGTCAGATATTTCTCAGGAATGGGGCTTCTTAAACTCCCCTATGAGACTGACATGAGATAAAAGTGTCCAGCTTTTCCACTTCACATGCAGGTAAACGGTTGAGTAGCCTTTGTATGTTAAAGACAAAAGGTTGAACATGGGAGATGGCATTTCTTTCAGGTATATTTCAGTGTTTATAAGTATAAGCATGCATCAACAGCCTTTATTCCCTAGCAGCCTTTTTCTTGCCAACACTCCTTAATAATCGAAATCTTTTGATTATCATTGCTGACTCACGTGTTCTCATAGCTGTATAATTCAGGTCAATATTTTTGTGACTTGTGGTATGCTGGCATTACCAGTCTTCTCACTTGAAGAGAAGTGCTGCATGATTCACATGCTTGGGTTTCCTTAGGCATCCACAGCTCACTGTTACACAAGAGAGAGGACTGGACAGACCCTTGCACGGACCAAATGTGGCTGCCCTGCTCCTGCCCTGCTCTTGCTCGCAGGCTCTTTAAAGATTGAAACCGCTCGTGTTACAAGTCGGGGTTATTTTTAACCTCTGCTAAGGAATCAACATTTTCGAATACATTAAATGGTTCTGCTGTTTAGCTTCATTGTCAGACTTGGAGTTGTTTGAAGCGGTTTTGTGTTTGTTTGCTGTGGTTCTGTCGGTGTCGTTGGCAGTCCATGCTGCGCGGACAGTGGGCACTGAAGCGTGAGCCTTGTGGCTCTCAGTGTCGGCATAAAATGTTCTGCTTGGAGCTAAGGGAAAAGGGTTTCGCCCTTCCCAAAGTGAAGGGCTTTGCCCCCAGATATGCAGAGGTGCAATGCAGCACTAGTGCAGGCAGATGTGAGTGGTTCTGGGTCATGGCAGGAGGAGGGAATTTAGGGAAACCATGGCGGTGCTGTCAGCAGGTTTTTGCCTAACTCAGGGGGTTGCTCTTTCCTGCTTTTAGCACTATGTTTGTTATGTGAAGTTGTGGAGCTTTGGAAGTTTATCTGTTGCTTGTCTTGCAATTTAAAATTATGGTGTTCTTAAATGTAAAGTGATGATCATGCAGAGCTTAAACCATGAGAATATATTACAGTTAGCTTTAAAAATATACTATGTATGCATTGTCTTCTGTGCCATAAACTCAGCTGTTTTAAATTTTGTTTTAAACATTGGAAACCTGCTTGTTCAAAATAGCTTGATTTTTAGTAAGCATTTCAGGTGGTGTTTAAAAAAGTCTAAGATAAAACATCTGTTTTAAAAGACAAGATTACAGAATAAAATAAACAGTTACAGAAATACCACTGATATGACAAAGCAGAGGTAAAGAACCTAATCCACGGCAAAGTCTCTTCCTGTGTACGTCTGGGAATGTAGTGCCCCAGCATATTCCTATTGCCTTCCCAGTCAATAATCCTTGATGTGTTGTTTCTTACTTTGCTTTAAATATTGAAGAAATAGATATGTAGCCCTGGGCTCCAAGTATTATTACAAATGTCTGAACAATGATCCGTTGAGAGAGAAATACCTGTTTAAGAATGTAGCAAAACTTGTCTGTAACAAGCAAATCAAATAGTAAACACAAATTAAAAAAAAAAAAAAAAAAAAAGCAAGGGTAAAGTGGATCAGATGTGTGACACAATTTTGAGATAAGCTGTTGATAAGCCACAGCTGCAAATATTTGCCTTTGAAACTATTATAAGTGGCTTGTTGACCCAGAAGGGAGCCTGAGGTCACTGTGTGGTTGAGGTCTGAGCAGTGGCATCACAGTTGGTTGTCCTCAGGAGAGTGCAGGGTGAAGTGTGCATTGGATAATGGCAGAAACTTTTCAGCACCTCCCCTAAAATTCAGAGGCAGTTGATAAACTGGAAAATATTTCTACCTCATTGTAGATTGAACAAGAACAAGTAAAATGGATGTGCATTCTGGGGTTGCTCTGAGATGGAAATTGTAGTGAGAAAATTTCCTTTAACATAGGATCCAGTGATGGTCGCCTCCTTTTCCTCTCTGAATGGGGTGACTCATTCAGCTCACAGGTGCTCTTGCAGGATCTCACATGGAGGTGTGGGCACCTGTGAGCTGGATTTGCCCATGAAATGACAAGCAGTGACCATTTCTGTGGCAGGCAGCAGCAGGGTGACAGAGAACAGACAAAAATTGTCTGCCAGCCTGATGCAGAGGATGCCACAGCAGCTTAATGAAAAAGCAAAATTTGCAGGTCTACCTTTGCCATGAGGCTCCAGGATGATCATTTCAGCCTGTCCATAGGATTAGGGTATAATTATTTCTGATTATACTCCATTTTCTACTTATGGAAAACCAACTTCAGCTCTTGGCTCATATTCAGTTTCTGAAGTTTAGTTCTTGCAACCTAGATTAGGCCTGCCCAGTGTGTTTGTGAGGTCAGTGCTCTTGGAGACTGCAGTGGAAACTTGTTTGGAGAGAACTGGGGAGAGCTGGAACAATGTCAGATTGTGCTGGGAAAAGCTGCTTCATGTGGGATGTCTTCAAGGAGCAATTATAAAAATAACATTTGCTGTCAGCCAATAGAGCAGAGCAGTGAGTTAATAAAAAAAATACAAAAATCTGCTCTGTGTTCCAGTACCTGAAGATGTAGAGCTTTTCTATTAGAAGTTTGCATGGAGCACAGTGGTTTCAAACAGCAACTCTTCTGAAGAGCTCATAGCTATATTTGAAGTTTTAATGTTTATGAACTGGAAATTTGTTTTTTAATACTTAAGTAAAAAGCATATATTTTTACAACCGTAGGAAAACTTCTGACCTGTCAGAAGGCATGCAGGCTTATAGATCTTACGCTTTCTCCCTTTCTTATGGGTGCTTGGTAGAGAATGTGGTGTGATTCCTCCACAAAACAAGTGTGTTAAGGCTACCTGCTGAAAACCCATTGTCTACTCAGCAGTGTTCTTGCCTCACAAACCATTGAATAGGGCAATTTTCCATGACTGGAATATTGTTCCAGGCCACCTGATCAGGAGAAGGAGTTGATGAGGCCTTCTACGGACAGCTGGAAGTACTCTCATCATCACAAGCCTTCACCACCTTCTTCGTCCTCTCTGGTAACTTCTGGAAAGACAGCACAGCTGGGCACACAGTCCAGGAGAGTCCTGCAGAGCACTGGTGATCAGTTTTTGATACAGGTAGTGGAGGAGCCAGCATGGAGAGGTGTGGTGCTACACCTTGTACTAGTGAAGAAAGAAGGATTGGTTTGGGATGTGAAGGTTGGGGCAGCCTTGGCTGCAGTGACTATGACATGGTGGTGTTCAAGAACCTGTGTGGAGGAAACAGGGCAAAAAGTAGGTTCCCAGCCCTGGATTTCAGGAGAGATAAATTAAGCCTTTTCAAGGCTCTCCTTGGAGGATTCCCATGGGTTAGGGGTCTAGAAGGTATGGGATGGGTCCAAGAAGCATCACTGCTCCAAAGATGACCAGGAAACTGGAGCATCTCTTAGGAGGGGATTGAGGGACCTGGACCTGTTTCACCTGAGGAAGATGGAGAGAGGATTTTATCAATGTGTGTAAGTGTTTGAAGGGAGGTGTCAAGAGGATGGAGCCACGCTTCTTGGTGGTGCCTAGTAACAGGCACAACAAAAAACACAAGAGATTCCTTCTGAATATGAGGAAAACTTCTTTACTGTAAGAGTGGCATATTCTCCTTCTCTGGACATTTTTGATACCTTCCTGTGTGCAATACTGTACAACCAGCTTTAGGTGATCCTGATCCTCAAGCAAGGAGATTGGACTCGAGGATCTCCAGAGATCGCTTCCACCTCCAGACAACTATGATTCTGTGTGATTTTGGACTAACTGTTCATCATCCTGAGGTTAGATTTGGCAAGCAACATCTGTAACCCACCACCATGAAAAATTATTTCCAATACTTTCTTCATTACACTTTTCTTCAATATTTCGCTGTCACTGGAGGAATACAGTTTTCTGATGGAGAATTAAAGGAAAAATTGTAACATAAATGGACAGTCAACAGTTCTGCATTAAAATCCCTTGAAGTATCAAGGCATGCAAGCTGTTTTGATTTATATGTGTGTCTAGTGCATAATCAGAAAATGCCAGTTTTTTCCTTGCTGGCTTGCTAAAAAGCATGCAGCCCAAACTGACAACAGGTTAAAGGATTTAAATGAAAAATTACCATATCACATTCATATGCAGTGCCTTTAACTTGGATGGACCCTGAGAGACTCATAATAGTGTATCACACAAACTAGCTTAACTTCAGAATTGCATATCACTAAGTGTAATCTGCCCATCAAAAAGCTATGTTCACTGACCCTGTGAAAGGTAAAACTGGGAAACAGAAAAATAATGCAGTGTTCAAGCTGCTATGGAAATTTGAGCAGGCAGCATGTTCTGAGGATTTTCTTTTGGATAAAGGCTAATCTGCTACCAGCTTCTATGGTTGCTGGAGAGAGAGCCTGCTCTGTTGGTACCTCTAAGCAGGGTTCTGATGCAGATAGTGTGAAATGCTGGCTGGAAGGAACCCAAGACCCTCTCCTTTAATTGGACAAGGAACCTGATGAGAGTAAATGCCTGAACCTGCAATTAATCTATAAAGATACCCACAATTAGTTGTGTAATAAATTTGACTACTCTGTCAGCTTCCATCTTTTGCTCTGGACCATTAACAAAGAATTCAGAGTCTGACTGCACAAATAACAGAGAGGCTTGTGTCTACAAAATTTATTTCTGTTGTTACCATCAAAAAAGCAAAATTACAGAGAGGCAGTCTCTTGTTGGTTGGGTATAAGTGTGCTTGAGAAACATCACTGTATTTTTGAGGGATGACGTGTCCTTGATAAAAATTTTTAGTCCGCTTGTTCATAATAAAATGTTCATGTTTACATATGAGGAGCAAGCAGAGCATTTGCAGCATTCAGCAACCTTAATATTTGAAAGTATAGAAAATATTTGGAAAACGAACTCTTCAGGAGCGTAGCAGCAGCTCTGTGGAAGTCCCAGCTGCTCGGTATTGCTTTTTTCCAGCAGCTATGGAGAGGAAACACATCATGGTAACACTGTTGCTCCATGCCAGCAAGCATAGGCAGGGCGGGAAAGGAGCCCAAGAGGAGAAAAGTCCCTATAGGGTATACCCTACAGATACACCCAGGGACTCTGTGTGCCATTTCTACCCCGCAGCAGGAGCCACCCCAGGCTCCGTGGGTCGCAGGAGCTGAGCATCCACAGCCTCCATGGGCGGGCCTGCCTGCCAATGCCTGCCCAGCTTTTGCCAACTGCCCCGCTCAGCACTGGCGCTTTTTAAACAAACTTCACAACAGACCAGAGCTGTGAACCCAGACTGAATTTCAGTTGTGTTGTGCCCTTTCTGCATCTGCTTCCCCGCTGGATAAGCTTGTCCCACACCTGCCACAGCAGCGCTGTCCCCAGAGCCGCCGGAGCCGGCGTGCCTGGGGCTGTGCCCTCGGGCAGCAGGGCGCAGAGCTGTTGTCCCTGAAAATAAGCCTTCAGATTTGTTTTAGTATAGTGGAGTCAGTTCTCATGAATTGTAAGATAAACAAGAATCATGTTTACATTCCTTTATAAAAGATATCACCTGATGGACTTCTCAAGTGACCAGTGGAGATGGAGAGGTGGTAACCTCTCTGTCCAATCTCTGATCACTGTCCAGAAACTTATATATACGAAGTCAACAATAAACTAGAATCTTCTTCCTTTCTTCTTCTCTGCCTGAACACCTGTTGTGTGTGTTACTGTGTGTTTCTATCTATGTCACAGTAACAGAGAGCAGCCGCAGGCGCTGCCCGCGGCCCTGCACTCTGCCCGCGGCCCTGCGCTCTGCCCGCACAGCGCTCTGCCCGCACAGCGCTCTGCCCGCACAGCGCTCTGCCCGCACAGCGCTCTGCCCGCACAGCGCTCTGCCCGCACAGCGCTCTGCCCGCACAGTGCTCTGCCCGCTCAGCGCTCTGCCCGCTCAGCGCTCTGCCCGCACAGTGCTCTGCCCGCACAGCGCTCTGCCCGCACAGCGCTCTGCCCGCACAGCGCTCTGCCCGCACAGCGCTCTGCCCGCGGCCCTGCGCTCTGCCCGCACAGCGCTCTGCCCGCACAGTGCTCTGCCCGCACAGCGCTCTGCCCGCACAGCGCTCTGCCCGCGGCCCTGCGCTCTGCCCGCACAGCGCTCTGCCCGCTCAGCGCCGCTCCGGCAGAGCCGCGGTGCGGCAGCACCCTGCCCGAGCTGTGCTGTGGGCAGCGGGACCGCGTGAGCATCCAGGACCAAGAGGGAGAGCCCTGCCTGCGAGCTCAGAAGGGTGTGCCCGGTCATCTCTCTCGGGCGCATCATAAGTGCCTTGCTTTTCCGGTGGAAAATAAAAGAAGCAAGGCCAGTGATAGAGGGAAGGGCGGAATAAAAAAAGGCCACAGTTACAGAGAAAAAAGCAGAGGAAAGAGAATGGCAAATGCTTTTGGTTAATTGAAGTTGTCCTTATACAGAGACTCAGTCTCCTTTTTCATCAAACATTAAGAGAAAACACCTAATTGATGTGTCTGGTGACCATGCCTGAAAATTGTAGGAAGAGAAAGTGGCCAGAAGTTATTCAGACAAAGCAGAGGCCACATCCAGAGAAGAAAGGTTTTGCTTGAAAACAATCGTCTTTGATTAGTAAGAATTACCATTCTAAAACATTTGATTTTTTCAGTAGTTGTTTGACATTTTACCACTGAGTATGTATGTATATATATACAAATAAAAATAAACCAGAAAAAATAGACTTATAATTTGTGCCATTTGTTTATATACAAGTTAATACTTTCTGTCATGCTGTTGTAGCTTAGGAGCCATGGACATGGCTTTCCAGAAGCAACACTTACTAGCCCTGGAGAACTATCGCAGAGGCTGCACTTCGCCAGCCAGCAATGTCTATTGCTAATCTAGGTGTATTCTCAGGAAAACAATTTGAGAATTCCAGTTATATCTGTTGCAAATAGAGTTTTGTTCTAACCTCAATGCCTGGGAGCTTCAGTCATGGGAGAATTGGCTCCTGTGCTTAAAACCTGCTGGTGTCTCCTGTTAGTTTAGGCACTGTCTGAGTGTGTGAGCATGGTTCTCTTTGCTTCATAAAAGTGACAGTGAAGCAAATAATGAAGTATACATAGCATTTAAATTTCAGTGCTGAGACCATGTTAATTTTTCACACAAAAAATCGTTTGCTCATGTGGTGTGCTGGGGTCTTCTGTTGTGTGTGTGTTCCAGTTGCAGTATTTGTTCTTAGGGCAAATATTAAGTATAATTTTCAAAAGAAATCACAGCTTCTCTGGTGGAAATGTTTTATTGGACAGGGTACTTAAGAACTTCTAATTTCCCTTGCTGTTAAAATCTTACAT
The DNA here is from genome assembly GCA_032173965.1 of Sitta carolinensis. NCBI lineage: Eukaryota > Metazoa > Chordata > Aves > Passeriformes > Sittidae > Sitta > Sitta carolinensis. The sequence goes on from CM063283.1 coordinate 99,579,584, forward strand.
AGTATGAAAACCCATCGCTTGTTTTAGGATAGTAGTGCTCCCAGCAGTGCTTCTGAAAAGCGTAATAACTACCAACCTGTCTCTGGTGTACTAATGTTCTGAGTTGAAACAAATATGTGTGGTATAAAACTTCAAATACAGCAAACATTTTGTGTTTTTAAAGTTTTTTCTTTGTTTATGTAGAGATGTTGACATCTCCTGGAAGAGTGAAATGCATTTAACTGACAGTGTGTCTCTTCTCTCTTAGATTACGGAAATTTGTGGAGCCAAGCGCGTGGGTTATTTCGGTCCTGCTCAGTTTTATATTGCTTTGAAGTTAATTGCAGCAGCACAGTCAGGGTTCCCAGTACGGATTGAGAGCATTAAGAATGGTAAGTAGCAAATTTTGCTTGCAGTGCTTTGCACTTGTTTCTCACTTTCTTTAATGCTTGTCAGCTCTCCATGGTGGTAAACTCTTTCTTCTTATGTTTCTATGAACAATTTTAAGGAGCAGAGAAAGAGTGGAAGGTAATGTTACATGCTCTGAGTGTTGGAGAATTGCAGTGAATTACAGATATGGCAGATCTGAGATGGCTTTCCCCTCTGGAAAAGGCATTACAAAGGAGCAGCAGGAATGACAGATGATCAGTGCGGGAGATGCATTTCTCTCTCACCTTCAGCCTCTAATCTTGACAGCTGTCCAGAGTGAGAGCTGATAGCTGCTTTGGTGGAGGCACGTTGTGGAGGACATGGGCAGGTCAGGGCGTCCCTCTGTGCAGGGCAGATTGTAACACTCGTTTGCTTTAGCAAATAATCCTGCTGAAATAAATGGGTAGTGGAGATAAAATCATAGTGCTTACTGTGAATATTTATGAAAATGTCTGTTAGATATATTTTAAAACAGCTTTATTCTTCCCAGTGAATTGACAGTAATATTAAATGTACCATTTTTGGTGGAGAAGAAAGCTTCTTGAAAGAGTCTTATCTACCTCAAGTGATGAAGAGGGAAAGCAGGTCCCTTTCAGCTGTGAAACCTTGATAGCAACTTGGAAGGAACTCAGTGTTCTTGCTTCAGTGATGCACACTCTGCCTCAGCAGGGGCCCTGAGGGCTTCAAAACACAGGGCTTTTTGCTTGAGCTTGAACGGGTTTAACCCTTAGCTCCCGTATCCAGGGTGGGTGTTGGAGCTGTGCCCTGAGGCTGTGCTTGCACCGTCCCACTGGAGGAACAATGCAACCAGCTGCAGGATCAGAGAGAAGGCTGGGAAGGCAGCACTTGCCCACAGCTCTGCAGTCAGGTCACTGCCCCCAGCACAGCTTCTGCTCTGCTGTCCATGATAAGGGCAATGAAATGTCAAATTCATGTGCATCGCAAGGCTCAGGGAGGGGTTCCCAGGTCTGCCCCATCCCGGGGAGGGAAGGCCAGAATGGCGAGCACACGGTGACCTGTGTGAGCTGAGCTCCCGTGGGGCAGAGCTCCTGGCGAAATGGAGGGGATCACATGCAGTTGGCACAGTTCAGTTTAGTGACTTGCTGGAACCAGGGTTGAAGAGGAGTGGCCTGGATTTGTCTGTCAATTTTCTTTACAGACAGCTTCTGCACTCTCTCTTGCATTGCTGTCCTTTTTGAAGATGTTAATTAAAAAGAAAAAGAAAAAAAAAAAAAAAAACAACCAAAAAACCAACAAAAAAACTCTCAACAAACTAAATTAGAAACCTGGTTTGAGATGTACTCTGTATGTTTTACAAGTCCAGCATATGTAAATAATCTACAAACTTGAGTGGAAACAGGTACTTGCAGTCCTTGTATTGATATCCTGCTTACTTACTGTTTCAGTAAAATTTCAATAAAACTTCTTCCAGTGCTAATTACATTCTCTCTAGAAAATATATGAGTGCCTTTAGAGTGGAGTGAGTAACGTACCAAATTCCAATTGATTTATTCTTTTCATGGTTGTAACTGCAGGTGTAAAAGATTACAGAGGTGATGGATGAATGGCCTTGCTTGGTGTTGAGCATTCTCTTAATTTTAATTGTATTGATCTTTTAGGGTGACTGTGCGCAAAAATAAATGGTGTTTCTGCAAAGTAATTGGGAATTGTCTGAAGGAGTGACAAAGTGTCAGTCTCCTGCTCAGCACAGCAGATGCAACATGGGACCTTTTGACACAGCTGTCTCTCTAGGCCTTAGTGTGATCTCTGAACCCTGCAATTTTTGATCTGTTCCTTTTATGATGGCAGCATTGAGGATACTGTGATCCTGACTGATTAATTTGTTTCTTGTGGGAAACTATTCATTACAGGCAAGATTTTGAGGGCAGGAAATGAGTTTGCTGCTCGCTTCAAGAACAGGCACAAGGCCTATTTCTTTCTCTTTGCATCAAGAGATTATGTACTAAGCTAGTTAATGTAGCTTTGTGTAACATTCACATTTTTATTGAGACATAAAATAATCAAAGGAGTCCCACACTTAAAAATGTTACAAAATATAACTTGCAGACTTTTATAGATAAACTTTTCATTGGTCTTACAAGATGATACTGCTTAAAGTGCTTCTTATGTTCTGTAGTCTCAATTGAATTTTTCTCTCTCTTAATAAAGAATTGCCTCTACCACGATTTATGGCGCTGAAAAATGACACTGAAGTACGTTATGGGACTCCAGCAGAATTTCATGGAATTAAATTTCAGGTTCCACATGCAACTTTGGAAAAAAATTCCTACAAAAGAACAGATGAAGGGGACATACAGGTAACAGGCTTGTCTCCTTCAGGCCAACATGTCATTATGCATCCTCCTTTTGGGTCCAGTCCTATAAATGATTACACTCACAGGAGCTTACTCAATTTTCCAATACAGACAGGACATGAGCTCCTGATGTACAAGCAATCCTCATCATGCCTGTGTTCTGGTTTTGATGCATCCCAGTTGCTTCCCTGAAGAAAATTCTCTATGTGAGCTTGTATAAAGCTGTCAGCCCTGTAATATTCTATGTAAGTTCCTTCTGTATTTTCCTCCTACTTAATCCAGCACTGTTTCTTGGAGAGGAAGCAGGAAGAGCAACAAGTAGAAATCTGTCTGTGAAACAGAACAGGAAAGTGAGTGATTTCCCATGGCCAATATGGTAATAGACTAATGGTCCTTAGTCACTCCAGAAATACTCAACTGGAGATGAGCCACTATTTGTGGGTAGGGTAAGGCCCCCAGGTTTTCTCTTGTTTTTATCTCCCCAGGGAATAGTCCAGAAGACATCTGCTTTTCTTTTTTCCTGAGTGAAACATTGTCCCAGCATCTGTTGTTCTAAAATGCCAGTTTAATGAAGCATCCAAGGGACATTCTTATTACCTGTATTTAGGGGAGTAGAGACCACTTGTTCAGACACAAGAAGCTTCACAGTGATGCATAATTTTCATAAGACTGATTTGCATAATATTCTTCAGGCTTGACACCTTCTCCTCTGGTACTGTATCAGGTTATGTTGTAAGTGCCTGGTGGAAGCACTTTTATCTTCCCGAAACACGTGCCCATGTTTATCACAGAGTGCGTGGGCGTCAGTAACTGCGTTCCCAGCCCGAGGTCACCCAGCAGGACTGAGCTGATGACAAGATACACAGGTGGAATAACAGGATGAGGAAGAAGAGCATGTGTGCCTGTCCTCTGTGTACTGACACCGAAGCAGAACATTGCCCTCAAACCCCTGGCTCCATCTGGATTATCTGTGCTGTGTTATATTTTCTCTTTATTCAGTAAAACCTTTCAGGTTTACATCCTTTTCTCAAGCAATCTCAGTAAACCAAAGGAAAGAGAATGCTTTAGGATAGTTAGCCAGTGATACTTACAAATCCGCAGTGTTTGAAATACTGATCCAGTATTTTAATACAAATGTTTAATACAAAATACAGAGATGTATTTTAATTTTTGTACATTTTTTTTAATATGAAAAATTATCTCACACAAAAAAGGCACTCACACTATGTAAATTCAAAGTTATCCACTCACATTGAGCCTTCTACATATACTACTTCAGGCATCTTTGGAAGTAAAATACATTGAGCTGACCATTGTAAAGCTTTGTCATAACAGTGCCGTGCTTTATCCCTTGAAGATTCAGTACCAAATCCTGTCTTGTCTGTTTTAAGCCTTTTCTTGAAAATAAAGGGCCTGAGGATGCTGCTGTGTTTTTTTCTTGTTTGTCCATCATATTGAATGTACTTGGACCACTTTGCAGCACTACTTGGTTGTTTGTTACAATTTTTGTCTCAGAATTGTTTTTGTTTGTGTGTTTTTGAAATAGGAACCCAAGTCTCCTCCCATGTCTCCAATTTGCTCACCTCCTGCTTCTCCATCTACTTACCAGAGAATACCCCTAAATTATGGATATGGTAAAGCAAGAAGTGGGCTGGAACAGCAGCATGGAGGTAGGATAAAAACAGCAATGCAAACCGTATTCAAGTTTTTTTTTTTTTTTCCTTAACAGAAGTATCCAAATTCTAAATGCTAGTGACAATCAGCCTAATGATTTTAAAATTCAATTAGACTTGTGTTTTGGGGAATTATTTGATCAATTTATTTTGACTGTTCAATCCTGTCTTCCTATTCACTTTCTATTAAATTAGATTTATGTGTGACTGCTCACAAATGCTAATACTTAATTTCTGACGAGGCTCTGCAATATACCCCTGTGGCAGAGAGCCTGCAAGTATTGTCAGAGTGCATGATGGTTTTGGTTTCATTAGAGGGGAAGAAAAGCCTACTCCTGATTTCAGTATCCACGTATTAATTTTCAGATTGGAAGCGAACCTTCCTTTGCAGGAACGGATAATAATACCTCTGGTTTTGTGACAGAAATAATAATAGGATGAGAGTATAAAAGCAGTGCCAGTGTAGCTTAGGCAATTCAGACAAAAACAAGGCACTGCATAGATGTTCTATCCTTCATTTTGATGCCATCGGAGTAGTTGGGAAAATATTCAGATTTTAATAAGAGGCAAATGGGGCAGAAGCCAGTTTAACTGTGGCTTTACAGGCTCCTGTTAATAGTAAAGCAACTGTGCTTTTGTAATTACAACATGGTGACCAAGTTGGTAGCAATAGGAGGCATTGGTGCATACCATCATCCCTCCTGCTTTACATTAGTGTGTTTGCAGTGAGTGAAGATTGACTGCATACTAGTCCTTCACTTTTGTCCTTATTTACAAATGAGTGACAAAAGAGAATGTTGAAATGACAAAAGACATGTTTAAACTCAGTACAGCTGTGATAAGAATGTGTTTGACACTCTAAAGTGGCCTCCACCTGGTAATTGTACCAGTGCTGAGTCACAGGCATTCCCCTGCTTTGTAGGTAAACTGCAGCTGTTCAGAGGTGGGATTAATTCTGAAAGAAGCACACTAGTGCAGTTGTTTTCTGGTACAATGCATGTACCAATACATGCCCTAGTGAAGAAGACACGTGGCAGAGAGCCCATGCTGTGGAGAGCTGGGCAGGGGTGTCCGTCAGGATCGGCTCTCTGTGTACCTGTCGAGTGCTCTGCTCTTTGCTGGCATTCTGTCCCACATCTGTCCGTGCTAGGAGAAAGTATCTGGGGTGTTGGGTTTTTTTCTCTTTCTGATTTTGGTTGCAAATGTAACTTCTGTGAAATTTCTCATGGACTCAGCAGCTATGCAAAGTGACCAGGGACAGCAGCATCCAGTCCAGCTGTCAACATCTTCCAAAATTAATTATTTAACTGCTGAAGTTTCCATGGTAATAAAATCTTAGAAGTGTAGAACAATAGCTATTTTTCAGAAAGCAGTTTTTCCTATTTTCCAGAAAAGGAATATCTCCTATTTTAATCCCACTGGGATACTTCAGCCAAATGTGTTCTCGATGGCAGTGAGTGGTTAAGATTTTATGACCCTTGCTGTGCCAGATGCCAGGCCTAATGCAAGACCTGCTGGTTCTTTCTGGCCTTTAAGATTAAGACCCTTCCAGTTTCCTGAAGAGTACTCCAAGGGGCAGCTGTGTGTAGTGCATGTGCAGGAGGTGCTTGTGCCCCTGCCCTGGGCTGGGCTGTCCTGCAGATCTGACCCTGAAACTGGACAGGGCAGCCCTTTGCACTGCAACCATGACTATGTACATTTTTTTTTCATAGTTCTGAAAGTTTTTCATGCTAGCAAGCATACAGCCATGTGGCTTCATGCTTTAATCTCCCCTCTGAGGGCATGCTTCCCACCTTTCACCTTTCTTCCTTTTTTTTTTTTTTTTTTAATCTGAAATTAGCAGTGATTTGTACAGGAATAAAAAATACAGGATAAAACTGCTTAGGAAAATGAGTAGGTTAGGGGTATAATTTTTAAGCTCTTCCTGAGATCAAAATTTTAAGATTTTTTTGGACTCCTTTTTCATCATGAGCCTTTAAGGTTCTGACTATCTAATGTAGACTTTGTAATGGTAAATTTTTAATAGGATGGCAGCAGTTCTCAGCTATGTAAGGGTTTGCAAGTACCTTTTTGTTTCATACTTGCCCTATTTTTAAAACATTGTTCCCAAATGTGCTGTTGTGTCACTGCTTACTATAATTGTTGCAGTGGAGCCTAAGTGACTTATTTTAGCAAAAGAAGAAGAATTCACTAACTTTACTCCAAAAGTACAAAGTGGTGAGTCATGTATTTTGATTTTTGACAGAAATTAGGGAAGGGAGAGGAAGAGTATATGATACTGAGATATGATATAGTATTTGATAGCATTGTATAATTTTTATAGCCCAGTTGAATTATTTCTTCTTACTTAAAATAGTTCTTGTGCTATATGTGGCTATAAGTATATAAAATGTATAAATGAATGGACAAGTTATATAAATGTATATTTCAACACGATGAACAGTGATTTCTGTTGTCTGGCAGTATATAAGTGATTGTGTCTCAGTAATGTGTGAAGAAGAATGATGCAATGGAAAAGACAAGTGTGTGGCTGGAATTCTGTTGCCTAAGACTGGACTTTGATAGTGTTATACTGGGCCACTCGATAGTTGCTTGACCAAATGGAATTTGATGCTCTGACACAATGTACACAAGCTACATTCTTGATCTTGAGTATTTAATTATTTCCTTTAGCTTAGCAGTATTTTTTTATTATCCTGGTATTTATATATTTAATTTTAAATGTCTAATGTAGCTCCTTATGAAGTCAGACACTCTACTCACCAGCAAGATGGAACATCTTCAGGGAATTATGGAGCCAAATCTGCACTCACCTCTTCAACTCCTAACCGGGTAATGAATTGCATGTTTTTCTGCAGTAGTACTACTAAAAAAACAGTAGAGAAATTTTTTTAAAAGGCAAAAAATTATCACTTTGAAAGTGGAAAGTGTTCTCCATGGTGTTTTTGGACTAGAGACTGAAGTGTGCTTTTTTGGTATATGAGGAAAAAAAGCTGATGAGATGGAGAAATTACAATAAATAATCAAATTAATTAGATTGCTGAAGGTAAGTCGAAGTAAAGCATTTTCATTAAAGTACATGAAATTTCACAGAGATTTCTTCTTGATTTAGATTGCTATCTGTAACACATGCACAGTATTTATGGCTAACATTCTGCATATTTTGATTTTTCACCCCAGTTGGTTAAATTGCACCTTAAACAAAATATATTAATATCTGGGTGTTTGTTTTTATGAAAATGGGTCTTATATTTTCCTGATGGTTGCACAAGCAGATCTTTCCTGTGTTTTAGTATGCCTGCTGTGCATTTATTATGCAAACAATTAGTTTGCCCTAAGGAAGGGCAAAGCTCTCTTACGTGAGAGATTTTCCTAAATAAGTAAGACTCAGAGACTCTAGCTTTTCCTGAGTGCTGAGCACCTCACACCCACAATAAAACATCACCTGAGTCTCCAAAAGAGATCTACAGGTAGTGTCACATAATTTGTGTTAACTTAAAATGAAATTGGGTGCACTTGTGTAGCACTTTGAAATGGAAATCAATTTGCAGCTTTATGATGTTGCCTGTTTCAGGGATCTTTTGATGTATTTCAGAGCTGATGTTTTGCATTTGATTCTTGGGAAATAGACAGGTATGTCAGAGAAAAGGTTTCACAGCTGATTGCAGTTCATTCTTTCCCTCTCTTTTTAAGACTGTTATCATGCAGGCTTAAATATTGAATACTCATTTATTCCATTTTAACAAAGACACCAGCTGTACTGGCAACCCTCTTGTAGATATCTCCATCCAACCTGCAAAAGGTACAGGCCTCCCTTAAACAAATTAATCGGAGAGCAAAGACAGAGTAAAGAAATAATTGGATTGAATACCCTTCTCCATAATATTCCTTTACCCAAAGGAGGATTTTTTTACTTAAACCGTGGGAAGCGGTAGAAGTTTGAGGGGGTCTCTAGGGGCTTGTGTGTCTTCCTGACTTAGCAAAATGAGTGCTGAGTTACTGGGGTGAGCAGAGGGTCCATAGTGGAATATCTCCATAGTTACAGCACCATTCCTAGATTGAATATGTAGTTTCATAGCAAAGATAAATTTTCATGCACAAAGGTGCATAAAAGCAGATTTAGATCCTTTACTGGTTCCATCCATTTGAGGTGTACAGTGTGCAGTTCAGGGTCGTAATGCACAGCAGAAAAAGAAGACCCCCAAAATGAATCTAGAGGTAATAAAGTATGACTTGGACATACTTTATTAGTCAGCAGTAGCCAGATTTCCTTTGAGCGTTGGTCGTGTAAAGCTCCCTTTAATTGCAGGGGTAAAGATGCCTAATAATAGCTTCAGTTTTAACAGGTGAGTAGTGGGATGGTCATCAGTGTGGCCATTTCTGCTTCTCGTCTTCCGAAAATTTGTCTCTACTACATAGAAGAGTGTGAGTCTGGTTTCTTGAGGTTGCCAGTGCCCTTCTGGTGCCCTCCCTGTGGCTGGTGCCAGTGTCCCTCCCTTCAGTCTCTTTCAGTGGAGCGGGAGCAGCAGGACAGCAGCAGCCAGTACTCAGACGACCCTTGGAGGATAACGGAGGAGCAGCGAGATTACTACATCAACCAGTTCAGGTCCCTGCAGCCCGACCTCAACGCCTTTATTTCAGGTAATTTTTACCAAACACTGTGCACATCAAATAGGGGGACCAGGCTGGGAGGTGGAAAGTGTTAAGTAAATAATTTTTTTTTCCTCTCTGGCAGCTCATTTGTAAGAGTTGATTGTGTTTTCTTTTTAAAGGCAGACTGTTCAAGCCAATATTGTGGCCCTTACATTTTCTCTTAAATATCCTGATTTTAGAAAAATAATGCAGCTAAGGAAGAAGTGTTGGCAATTTGATAAAAATTAAAATGAGCTCTCTTCATTTGATGTGCTGCATTTGTGGATCACCCCTTCAGTGTATATTGAGTTGAAAAACCCCTGAGTGTTGTGCTGGCTTATCCAGCAGAGCTGTGGCAGTGTCCATGTGATGACAGTGAAGCATGCAGTTAAGTGCTCTGGGCATTCAAGCCCACGGGTTTATGGTTCTGGGCAACTGAGATTTTGACCTCTAGTTAATTAGGAAGCAATCCTGGAGAGCGCACACATGGTAGAAGTATTGTTAAGAGCATACTGAGATGGCTCTGATCATACTCTGATATCCATTCTAAATAGAAGGTCCAGGCTGCTTGTGAGAGGAGACTGCCATGTACAGACAGTTGGTCTGGCAAGGAATATGTCACAGGTTTTAACTGAGGCAGTTCTGATGAGTCCTGCTGTATCACTGGGGTTCAGGAGGCTTTGATCCAGCCAAAAGTTTAAAGAAATGACCTGCTGCAAACTGAAATTAGTGCTTCAGTGGTTCCTCGCCTCAGTTAGGTCTCCTTCATGCAGTTCGCTTCAAAGAACAAATGGTTGTTCAGTGTTGGTTCTTACCCCAGTGGTTGGTTGCCTAAAGGGAAGAAGATTGTCATCCCAGAAGTCTGTGCTTTGTTTCCTTATGATTTGTAAGCCTGTACCCAGGAAGGGCTTCCAGGGTTCCCCTGACAGCCTGTGCACAGGAGATGGTGAAGAAGTGTGTTTGGTAGCTACAAGTATGAGAAGGGCTGCCATGACAGGGTGAGTGAGGATGCCTGCAGTAGGACAGGAGCTGTGTGCTAGCTGAATCTTCTGCCGTTTTCTTTTTTCTTTTCTTTTTTTTTTTCCCTGAAAAAAAATTTTCTGAAAATTTTCACTGCAGGGAAAAGTCATGGTTGAAGCAGCATCTTGGGAGAAAAGCACTGTGCTGCTGTACACATGACTTCTGGGTGAAGTAGGGCTGTTTGTGTCTGTTATTTCATCATTGGTGGCATACTTGTTGTGCAGGTTAGAGTTACTAGTATTAAAGTAGATTTCCCTTTTTTTATTTTTCCCATATGGAGGGAATGGAGAAATGAGGTCAACAGCTCTGTCTGGCTTTCTCTGTCATTTGCTCAGGAGACAAATGGTCCAGCATCTATAGTAGCATCCGATTAATCTGAGCATCTCTCAGACATAAATTAACTGTCTGCTTCTGACATGGCAGACCTGGTGAAAGGGAAGAATTTGGAGAATTAATTTCCAGGGGTTGATGAGGAATGTTTTCCCAACAGGTTCCGTAGCAAAGAATTTCTTCACAAAATCAAAGCTGCCCATTCCGGAACTTTCTCACATCTGGTGAGTACTGTAATAGTGTTGGGGATGCCTGTCACGTTTTCTTAAAAGGCACTTAATTCAAGAGTTCTTGTTAAATTTTAAAAGTGTCTTCAATTGTAATTACTGCTCTTATCTCCAGAAACACTTTGAGGCCCTAGCAGCAGGCTGGTCACTGGTCTTCCTGACATGCTTGTTTTCTGGAGAGATGTTCGCCTGCTCAGCAGGATTGGGAAGGTTTGAAAGGCAACATAGATGAGAGCTGTTCCTAAGTGTGTTGTAAGCAGCATCATTAGGTCAAAGATCTGACATTTTTCATGAAATGACACACAGGAGAAGCACCTCTGGAAGGTTTTAGATGTGTTGTTGGTTTTATGTTTTTGTCTCTGTTCTGTCAGAGGAGGCCTAATTAAACAACTACATAATTCATTAGTGCTTTTCTAATGAATCAATGCTCTTACTTTTAATGAGCTTATTGAGAAACAATTGCAGATGGAATTGTACGTGATAAAATTTGTCAAGAATTCTATTATATTTTCATCAGCAACATGGTGCTTTGTAATGTTTTTGTCATCAGTGCACATCTGATAGGAGGAACAAACAGTTTTAAACATGGATCAGAAATGCTGATAGTGATTTGATTTTGTTCTTATATATGTTTTTATGAAGAGAGATGAGAAGAAAAGCTTGCAAGAGCCTAAACATCTGTCAGGGTCAAAGGATATGTCTGGAATCTTTTCAAAGCGGATTGTCAGTTGTGAATATAAAAAAAAAAACTGCTGAAGAAACATAGAGCTGGGGGAAGTGAATATTGGAATTTAAATTTAAGATTACTTAAAAAGAATGGATTAACTTAATATGTTAGCAAAACAGATTTTATTTCTATTGCTGACACAATTTGTTCTCTGTGCAGACTTTCAAGAAAAGTATTTCTTTCTCGTAGATACTTGTAATTTTGTGTCAATGTGATTTATCAGGTTGCATTGCTGTGTTAAACACATGGGATGTTTCAGTCCTTTTCACATAAGCTCAACAGTTTGAGAAATGCTTGTTACTTTCAAAGAATAAGAAATTATATGTTTATTTTAAACCGTGTGCCAAAGATAAAATATTACTCAATTTTTGCAAAGAGTTAATTTATAAAATTGAATTCTTGAATTTCTGAAGTTTAACTTCAGTGTTTTTGAAGCGTGCTAGAATTAGAGAGAACCGTTTAGCGAGAAGATAACAATCTTTAAACTTGTCAAGAGCATTAATTTTGCTCTTTTTTAAAGGTTAGTCAGTGGTGCTAAGTGACCATTGCTAAAGTCCATATTTAACTTCTTATGCTTGAACTGTTTTAAGATCCTGCGTGGATTAGCTAAAAGTGCTTCAAAATATTTTAAGGTTAATTCCTCCCTTGGAACAATGCGCAATTAATTGCTGCTCAGGAGGCCAACTATATCCTGGGCTGCATCAAAAGAGGTGTGACCAACAGGGCAAGGGAAGGGATTCTGCACCTCTGCTCTGCTCTGGCAAGGACCCCACCTGGAGTGCTGCATCCAGCTCTGGGCTCCCCAGCATAAGAAGAACATGGAGCTGTTGGAACAAGTCCAGAGGAGGTCCACTAAGCTGATCACAGGGCTGGAGCACCTCTCCTGTGGAAACAGGCTGAGAGACTTGGGGCTGTTCAGCCTGAAGAAAAGGGTCTGGGAGATTTTCTAGCAGCTTTCCAGTACCTAGTGGGGTCCACAAGAGAGCTGGAGAGGGACTTTCACAAGGGCATGTCGGGACAGGACAAGGGGGAATGGCTGGAAGCTAAAAGAAGGCAGGTTTAGATTAGATATTAGGAAGGACTTCTTTACTATAAGAGTCATGAGGCCTAGAGAGGTTGTGGACTTCCCATCCCTGGAAGTGTTCATGGTGAGTCAGGATGGGGCTTTGCGAAACCTGGTCAAATGGAAAGTTCCCATGGCAGGGAAGTGGAATTAGATGATCTTTGAGGTCTCTTCTAACCCCAACCACCCTATAATTTTGTAAGTATAGAATATGTATTTCACATTCTAATATATATGTACCATCATATTCAATGGCATGCTATATTAAAGAAATGTACTTTACTAAAAAATAAAAAAGCGGCAAGTCGGTTTTAGAAAATCAGCTTGCTTCATCTTCCCCAAGACAAATGTGCAGGTCAGGATCAATTGTACATGACAGAGATGCTTGTCTTGTGTTAAAATATCCCTTCTCAGAGTTGCATTTTTGTCTCCCCCGTGATGGCACACATACGTTTCCCTGGGGTAACACCTTGGAAAACGTGTGCCTGTTTTTATCCACAGGGAGCTGAGTGATGTGGATTGTGATGGGGCTCTGACACTCCCAGAGTTTTGTGCCGCTTTCCACCTTGTGGTTGCGAGGAAGAATGGTTACCAGCTGCCTGAGACGCTGCCAGAGACATTGCTGCCCGAGTACCTTCAAACAGGTAAAGTTCCTGTGGCAAGTCCTGTCCCTGCAGGCATCTCAGAAATCCAACGTTTGTGTAAGACAGGTTCCCTTTCCATCCTGGAATGGGCTTCTTTGCTGTGTAATGGTTCTAAGCTGCATTATTATTGTAATAGTGCTTATGAGATGATTGCTGAAGAAGTAATCTACCAAAGCATACAGATAGGGATGCAAAGTGGAGCAATTACCTGCCTCTTAATGTCTGCCCCTTTGCTCTGTTGTGCCTCAGGAGTCAGGACAGACTGAGCTGAGTACCTGTAGAGCAAAGGGAATCCAGAAATGGCTTTGAACTGAAAGAGGACAGCTTTATGTTAGATTTTAGAAAGAGATTGTTTACTGTGAAGTCACTGGAACAGGTTGCCCAGAGCAGCTATAGGTGCTCCACCCCCACAAGGCCAGGTTGGATAAGGCCTAGAGCAATCTGGTCTAGTGTAAGGTGTCCCTGCCCATGGTAAGGGAGGCTGGAACTAGATAATCTTTGAAATCGCTTCCAGTCCAAACCATTCTGTGATATAGCTTTTAATTCTTTTGATTATTTTTCTTTTAAGTATCTATCTCTTGAAGATTTGGTAAAAATTATCCTGGAGTGCATTAGAACTTAATATGCTAGTGTGTTTTTTTAGATGGAGATACTGGTTACAGCAAAGGTTGAATTTTTTTGTAATTTATTTTGTGTAATCCACAGGTTCTTCTGTGGGTAGTCTGTGTTAATGACAGGAGGATTACAACAATTTCTGTAGCACAAGGATGAACGAATCCAAAATATACCATACTTCCCTAACAATGTGCAGTGAAAGACCTGCCCTTTCATTTGTTCTCTTCAGTTATGTCTCTTAATTATAAATGAATGTTGAATTATATACTGTTACATCTAAAAAATGTGCACGACTCTCGAGGGCAAGGAGGATTAATCATAGATGATAATTACAGTACTAAGGGATAATACTTAAGACCTAATAAAATCTCCATTAAATTTGATGACACTGAATACATTAAAAGGCAAGAAAAGAACAAATCAAGCTGCAGTTAGGAAAATTAAATGTTGACCCTGTATCAGATTTGTGAAATAATTTCTGATGGAGTCATGTTCCCTCTAATCCACTATATTCATATCCAAAGCAAAAGCTCCTGGAAAATATGCACTTCTAAACCTTCATCACTTTCAGTCTCTCTAATTACATTCCCCTGCTATAATTACAACTATCCTTTTCCCTCCAGGACCATCACTTTGTTCACTGCTTTCATGCCTGGTCTCATGATAAATGGGCTTGTAAACTCATCCATGCAGGTTCTTTTTGGTGTGTCTTCACATTCAACCTTTTTGGGTAAAACCGCAATGGAAATAACTATCTCTAGTAGCAGGGAATCATTATGTCAATGAGAGAAATAACATGGTAAGCTGCAGTTGTTCCCTGGGAGTCCTCTTTTTCCCTATTTGTCCCTTTCAGCACTTAGGTCTACCATTTTTTAAGATGATTATTGTTTCATGCTGTTGCATGAAACCAAGTATTTGAAGCAAATCTATATGGAAGAGGTGAAAGGACTAATTGTTTCTTGTGGGTCCTTTAAATACCCCAGCTAATGAACTAATTCTGGTTAATCTGAGGGTCTGAAAATATCTTGTGCACATTCTGCTGTCTGCTCAGGTTTCATAAATCTGTCTTTTGAACGACTTGCATTGATAAAAAGCAGAACATCTCAAGACACTGTAAACCTATGAATCACTGAATACCGTAGAGTCCTGGTTGTATCATTTCTGAAATAAAAGCATTGACAAGTATGTAAGTTCCTCATATAGTTACCTAAAATATCAAAAGCAACTTTCAAGAGAAATCTTGTGTTTTCAAGTTTTCATAATTTGATTTCTGTGAAATTTAAATTTTTTTTCATTTTTTTCAATTTTTTTGACTTCTTAGGACCCCGAAGAAGAATAATATTTTTCATTAGATAGCTGTATTAGTTTCAGAATGAGGCACAATTTGGTTCAATTGAAGTATTTGCATCTGATAAGAGTGCTGTTAAAGCTTCAAATAAAATGACTTGGAGCAAAAAAGCATTTAAGAATGCATTAATCTTGCTAGTTTTATGACTTGTACTGTAAACTACAAGCACAACTGGTCCAAATGCTATCTTGGAACAGCTCCATTGACAATTTGACCCACCACCTTCCTTTTGGAAACTTTTAATTTAAACTAATTTGCAAAATCTCAAAAGCTGTTTGCCTTGTGCGTAACCCACTGTACTGTAAATTAAGACAGATTTCCAAGAGCTTAATTTAATGAGGTCAAATAAATGCTAGCCAAAAACTAGAAATGTGGTTGTTCTGTCTTTTAATGTATTGATCTTTAAAAAAAGATGGTTTTCAGCTCATAAAACAGATTTATCTCAGAGGAGCTAATCCCAGAAGGATATCAGCAGTAGGACCTAAGCTTGCGGGATAGAAATTAGCTTGTTGTGAATATTACTTTGAGAAGTTAGATGTGATTTTTTTCCTTTCTTTTTTCACCTGCTCTCAATGTTGTTTAGTTGAAGGTAGTATATATTGCAGCATCCACAGTGTTTAGTGTTTTGCTTTTGCTGGCCTTCAATTTTAGAATGTAGATTCTACTATATTTTTCAGTATTCAAAAAGTCAAAATTGCATCTGAAGGTAACATAAGACTCTTTAACATTGCTAAGAGAAAAAGATATAAACTGTAAGATCAATTTAGTTGATACTGGACTGGGAGAAGAAAAAATTTCTTCCAAATTTCATCATAATTACTACAACAGAAATTATACAAGCTATCCCTTTCATGACACTGTCTTACTTAAGATGCAAGATACAAAGATTGTGTTTGTGGTGTTTATCATCCATGTTTTATGGATTAGGTGTGAGATGTAGAAATGAAGGGCAAAATTATGCTAGAACAGGTTTCTAAGAAGTATTTATTAACTAAAGACTTGGTGTGTCTCTGTGTTTGGCTTTGGGTTGTTTTTTTGTTCTTTTGGCTTTTTTTTTTACTTTTTTCTTTTCTTTTTCCTTCCCCTGCAGCTTGTTTGAAGCCCATGCGTGACTGTGCACTGTTCGATTCTTATTCCGAGCCGTTGCCAAGCAGTCAGCAGGCCCGGGACTTCAGTCGGACAGAGGTGAGAGGGTGGGAGCTGGGTCCTTACCTTGCAGAGGGGAGGGGGCTGGACCAGCTTCACAGAGACTGTGCCATGTCAGCAGCAGGACTGTGAGTCTCTTGAGAGGAATTTAGGAATCTCTAAGGTTCTCATTAAGCCATCTCAAGCCTCCAACTCAGCCATGCCTTCTGTGTGTGGAAAGGGATGGCAGGCTTTTTGAGAGATATTCCCACATAACAGAGTTCACAGTAGTCATTGAGGGACTTGTGAGATGCTGGAATCTGCAGAGAAATAGGCTCTCCCTGTTGGTGTCCTGTAGGACTGCTGCAGGAGGGGCTGTGGGGCACATGGACCATGTTCAGGTGAAATATCTGCTCAGTCTGAATTGGTTGAAATTGTGAGGCTTCAGCACAGACCTAGAATCATAAAATCATGTAGTTTGGAAAAGACCTTGGAGATCATTGATCCCAACTGTTAGCCCAGAACTGCCTGCTTTCAGGCAGTTGTAGAGAGCAATAAAGTCACCCCTGAGCATCCTTTTCTCCAGGACAAACAACCCCAGCCCCCTCAGGCACTCCTTTCATGCTCCAACCCTCCACCAGCTCCACTGCCATTCTTTGAGCACGTGCCAATGTGCTTTCTTCTAGTGAGGGGCCCACAGCTGAACACAGCAGGCTTGGTTGGATGGAACAGGGGCTTTGGACTAGATCTCCAGAGGTCCCTTCCAAACCCAACCGTTGTATGATTCCTTGAAGTCTGCTGCAAGCAAAACTGAATTCAGAAGACTTTAATGCTGAGGTTAGAATCTCAAACTTTTAAAGACCCTATAGAACTGAACTAATCATGGCCACTGAGTTGTGCCTGAATATTGCAACTCTTAATGGATGTGCCGCGGGATTTAAAGGTTTAGTGTTAAAGTAGTTCATCAAGTGGCAGACTGACTGCAGGAATGGGCCCTTCTGATACTCTTCCAAGTTTAAAAATAACAGTATGTTATGGCAGCTCAGCAAGGCTGTTGTTCCTCCCACTGCCTTGCTCTGGGGAGTCCCTGGGTCAGAACCCAGCTGCTCCCTCATCAAACCCATCCTTGTAGTGGTACCACCAGGCAGAATCTCCTAAGCTTCTATGGAGTACAGTGTTCACTTTGGGCAATGCTGCAGCCAGCATGTTGAGAGCACCCAGTGTAACCTCTGGAACTGTTAAAATATATGTTTGTATCCCTGGGAGGTGTTGTTCATCCTACAGCAGCTTGGCCAAAGCACAGCAGTCACACTGGCCAAAGCAGCACTGCAGATCTGGTAGTGCAGGGTGCTGGTGTGTTGGCAGAGTGGGCAGGTCCTTTCTCAGAATCCCTTAATCCCTTGCTTATGACCTTATTTTGGGTAGCTTGCAACGTAAAATATAAAAGAAGATAAAGATATAATATAGAATTAAATTTTATTTGAAATGTAAACAAATATATAATTATGTATCTTTCATACACATAATTTAAAAGCTTCAGTTTACATTGTCCAAGATTAATGGACTTTAAAATCTCTTCAAACGTGATCTGAGAAACATTTGACTTGATTTTTTTTTTGTTCAACTTATGTTTTTACATTCATAATTAATACACGGAATATCATTTGGAAGGTCAGTAATTCATCTTCCATTTATCTCACTCGGTGGGAAGTGCAGCAATTCACTGTTGCAATTTCATTTGTATCTTGACTAGTTGAGGAATTATACTTTAGAGACTCAATCAGTACATTAAAAATATTATATTATCAATGCAATCTGGTATGCATTACCTCTGTGTCTTTTAAAATTTTCACCTATCATCTATTCAGGCTATTTAGTTTCATTTCAGATGCCTGTTTTTACTGTGACTGCTGAATTACAATACTGCAATAAAATAGAAACAGTTCCTGAATGCATTCATAAAGAAAATAATGACAGGAGACACATCACCTGCATGCTAGGCTTTGCTAAACTTGATAAATGCACCAAGGCTGCTGATATTATGCTTGGGAATGACAAGGGTGACTGATTTTTGTTTACCAAGGAAGTTTTGTCTTCACAGGGTTTTTTTTTTCCTCAAGTTTTGGTCTCCCACTCTCCTTTGGTTCTTCTCTGCAAGCTTTCTTGCTGCCAAAATCTTAAAGTTGAAACATGCATAAAATGATTGCCTGGGGTTCCTCTGGGCTGCCTCAGAAATGTCATGCTCACAGTTCATTGAAATCTCTGAAAGTCATTCTGCCAATTAAAGCATGCATTGAGTTAGGTCTGTGGTCTCATGTTCTTCACTTGAGTGTCAGGGCTAGCTATGGATGTGAAATGTTTTGTTCATACATTTTCAGAGTCCTCAAGCCATATTTTTGCTCTTTTGCTTTCTCAGGAGTACTAGGTATCCCATTCCTCATAAACTTTATAAAACAAATCTCACAGACCTTTACTGTGGAGTTTTCCTTTTTGAACTACTGACTTGAGATTTTTGTGGTCTTTTAAAAATGTCTGTGAAATCTAGATTTCTCAATTTATTTGTTTAGGCCAAATTTATTTCAGGACATTTTCAGGTCAAACCTCTTCCATGCTCCCTGGGAAAAAAACAGCATCACTTAATATTTAGAAAAGTTTAGGGTGTCTGACATTTGCTTGAATGTTTTATTGGTTGCAGAATATATTCTTGTTCAGATAATGGAGGTAGAATTTGTTCCAGCAGAAGCTCCAAGAACAATAAATGCATATAAGTTGCTGCTGAAATAACAGAAAATTAGGAATAAGACTGGGGAGAAATTCCCTGTTTTCTTATCAAAGGCCTGAATGGGCCTCCAACAGACTTGCTAATGAAATTTGGTTTTCCCGTCTCTATGACTGCAAGTTGAAAGAAAAGGGTCAAGGATCAGCCACATCAGCCAGGAGCCTTTAAAGCATACCCATCAGACTGCAGTACAGCTGGAGTTTTGGTTAGAGAGACTTTTCTCATGGAGACTGGAGCTTTCATCTATCCTTACACAGGTGTTACACATGGCTCTGTTGGGGGAAGTCTCTCCTTACATATTGTCCTTTTCTCCTTCAGTCATTCACTGTTGAAGTGCTCCTCTAACTAATTTTCAGTGCCTTGAAAAGCAGTTATATTGTCTTTCTATAGGTTTGCTATTCTTTGTCTAACAAATTGTAGTGCAAGAGCAAAAGTTTGCCATTATTTGTGTTGATCTGTATTCTTAAATATTTGACTTTGGAAAGATACAAGCTGTAACAATCAGTGTAATTAAGAAATCTTTCTTTAGAAGTCATCAGCTGAAGAGGTACCTGATAATTCTGCCGTGTTACAAGATGGAAATAAAGATGACAAACAAGGTATTCAAATAAATAACTTTTTTTTTTCCATTAGAGATTAAATTGTGTGTGTTTTTAGTAAGCCTCTGTGTTTGCTGACAGAAGCAATGGTGTGTTTCATTTCTAAGGTGGCTATGTGCTGCTAAAGATTTAAAGAGACAACTCACAGTAGCTGAGTTGAAGACAAATAAATGGAGAGGTTTGCTTCAAAATTAGTTCTATCATATGTGAATGATATGAAATGTACCTTCTAAAATGTGTGTAGCCCTAAGGCAATTAATGTTGTGCTTCTTACTTAAGCAAAATTTTAATTGTTATCAGGATTTTTTTAAGAGTAAAGATTATACTGTGACAAATTGTCAATTTTCATTTTTGCAAGAAACACCAACACTTCAAAATCAGTTTTTACTCCTATTTGAAAAAAAATAATCCCTCTATTTTCTTGCAAAACAAAAGTTTTAATCAAATTTGACTTAAAAGACTTGATTCCTTCATTTCATTTGACACCCATCAGCAGCAAGTCATATGAAATGGAAGTGATCTTTCTCTTTTTTTGCTGCAGTAGCTTGTATGGCTTCCAGAATTGGCACTGAGTCATCACACAGCCATTCATTCCCTTTTATATTCCCTTTTCCTGATTCTTACTTGCTGTCCCTCAGCTGTAGAAACAAAACAGTTGTGGGTATTTCGTTGCCTGGTTCTCAAGCAACAAAATGTATTAATTAAAATAAAAAATGTCTTGGCCTCTCAGATGTCCACACATTAAGGTTGCATCAGAGCTGTGAGACCAGGTAGTCCACATTCCTGATTCACCTTCCACACTCAAGTGTGACAGAGTCTGACAGATTCCCAGTGTCCCTTCCTCAAAGAAAGTTTGTCAGGAGTTGACGTGTGTTGGTAAAACATTTCGACATGTCAGCATATTCCAAGAAATCAGTGTTTTGTTCACAAGGTTTGTTTTGTTGTAAAATGTATAATGAACGAGAGAAGGACTTGAACATTGAATGTTATTGCTTTGAAATGCGTAGGGAAGATTTACTTTTTACTACGGGAATACTTTTCCCCTGTTTAGATGACAAAGTTGTGCTTTGATTTCTGTAGCATGTAACATGTTAAGTCACATGGGAACCTGTTTTGAGACATGCAGTCCTTCTTCAGGGCTGAAGAAATGCTGTATTTATGACACAGATGGCTACCTTTTCAGCCAAAGAACAAACACTTTTGTTCTACATTTTATTATATTCTGACAAACATGAGATCAGATCACTCTCCTGACTGAGGGGGTCTCCCCAGAAGTGAAGAACCTGCAGTTCAGGACAGTAGAAGCAAATTTTACTGCATTTTCAAAAGTATAGAGGTAAATTAACTTCGTTTAGGTTATAATGTAGTTAAATTAGGAAGATAATATAAACTGAACTGGGTTATAAGACCCAAAACTGTTCCCACATGTTTTGTTTGATAAAGGCAGATCATAGAGCAAATAAGGTTGGAAGGGACATCTGGTTCAACCTCCTTGCCAAAGCAGGTTCATCCTAGATCAGGAGAGATTTCAAAACATCAAAATACACTATAGTGCATTAAAAACTCCATTAGAAAGGATGTGTGGGGGAATGTGGAAGGGGAATACGCACTCAACCCACAAATTCTCAAAATTTGAGATTATTTTGCAACTTGAACATAGGTCTTGCTTTCTGTTCTTGACTTTTGTGCTCTTGGAAATTTTCACTTGTTTGAGTGCTTCAGTTTTCTGAGGGTATTTGGCTACTTCTCAAGTATGTTTGGCATTAGAAGACGTCTAGTACCAGTTTAGGTGTTCCTTTCTCAGACCTGATACTTCTAGATTTTACCCACACATACTTAAAGTAATTATCTTTTCTTTTTTTTTTTTTTTTCTTAAGCTCTTAAAGTAAGCACTACTCCTCTCAAAGCTATACCAAAGGAATTTCAGCACTTGACTGTGAAAGCAGGTAAGGAAAAAAAATTGCCATGTGTTACTTGCATGAGAATTTCGAACAAGTATTTCTACATCGCAGTAAGCCTAAATTAGTATAACTTGATTAATTTTTGAAAGAATCTTTTGCTCTTGTACTATTTTCCTACTGATATTTGTCAGGTTTTTAGAAAGAATATTTTTTGTTGTTTCACCTGAGTTTACCTTGTCTCTGTCTCTGTGAAAGTTTCTGTTTCCCCCTGCCCAGTGTCTGAAGAAGAGGTCAAGATCATCTGTTCTCTTGTTCAAGGACTTGTTTATTCTTTGTTATCTTACATTTGTGGTTCTGGCCTGCTGAGATCTTCCTTGCAGGTCAGGTTGTCAGACTCTCTCTGCCCCTAGGACGGCACTATCTTTTATACTAAAAATTATGTATGCTTTATTTACAATAACTCTCCAATACCTATCAACCATATTGAACAGTGTACCTTTACTCTAAACCAATTAAAATGTGCCACCATCACAGCAGAAGATGGAGTCTAAAAGACCAAGAAGAAGGACAGGGACACACCCAAAATTCTCCATCTTTGTCCCTTAAACTCACATTCTAGAACACCAAAATTCTACTTTTTCACCCTGTGATATGATAATTATCATTCTACCTAAATTCTTGTAACTTACAAATTTTCCAGGACAGTCAGAGGGATGTTCTGGATCCCACAATATTAGCTTTAACGTCTATAAAATGTACTACTATTTGTACATTTGTACAAATGACTACTGTTTGTAAGATAAATATTAATTTCCTCTTCAGGTTGTCACAAGGTTTTCTTGCTTTCTTTCCCTCACTGTTAGTGTATGGGTTCTTCCTGTGTGGAAAATGTTTTAAGCTGTTTTAGAGATTCTGAAGTTCTTCTGTGCTACAAACAAGATGCAAGAGTGTGAATATTGTACCTCTTGGTAAAACATCATCTAACGTATAGCATAACTATGTAATGTTTTGGCAACTATTCTGGAATGGCCTGTTTCTTTGTGAAAGCTCAGCTTTCCTATTTTGTGTCAAGGACTTACAGGACAGAGAGCCTTTTGGAAACACAGGCCTTGAGGCACTTAAAACACTGACGCAAGCTTTTGACTCAGGGCTCGTTTCTTTGTTGAAACCACTCCTGATTTTTCTCTCCAGCTCCAACATACACTCCTTGTTCCTATCATTCTGGAAAATGTTATTTTTGGAACAGCATATGTCAAAATTACTTATTTGCTCCAGAATCTTCCCCTGCATTCAGTTCAGTTCATCAGACTTCCCTTGCCTTCCTCTTTATTAATCTTTCTACAGTGGTAAGAATGCCTGTAAGCCCTCCCTGGTCCCAGGCAAGCTAAAATCATACTTTCTCTTCCTTTTGCATGAATGTTTTTACTCATGAAAGTAATCTTGATTAAGAGAATAGACACCACATCTCTGTCACAGCAGTTTTGTCTTATAGCTCGATTTATTCATGGCTGCTCAACAGCTGCATGTCTCAATTCCCAAATCTTTTTTTCCTGACTTCTTCCCAAATACTTGGCAGCTGACAGATTTGCTATCTTCAGCTCCTATTCTCAAAAGATTGCTGCTTCTCCTTTACACACACACACAGACTCTAGCACGTCACTCTCAGGGCAAGGGGAGGGTGGTTGCATGACTTACTGTTCTGTTCTCCTTCCCCCTGGTTTTGCCCAGGAGCATAGGGAAGTTTTACTTTCAGTTCAACAATTATGTCTTTAGTACATTTAGGAAAAAAACTGACACCTGCCCATCTCTTTCCCCTGTGTCTTTCATCTCCTGGTCAGGGAGGTCTTCCCCATGCTGCTGTGCTCCTCCAGCAGTGTTGCTGTGTTTGTATACCAAGGGGGACAGTGGCAGAATTTCACTCAATCACTGTGGCTCCTGTCCCTGCAGGGGTTCCACTCTTGCTGGGCTGAACATTGAGGATTTGAGCTGGCACATTCTCAGGTTGCATGCTGCAACTGATGTGAAAAGTAAAAATGTTTATCTATCCAGTGGAGTAGATGCAGCACGGTAATTGAGTGGTTGTTTCAGAATCAGTCACCATTCTGAAAGGTCATTGTAATCATTAACCTCCAGCATGAAAACTCATTTGCGATCAAGTGGGAGAAATTCTGCATGCCTTTTTGGTTATTCATTTAGGCTGTTTGTATAAACTCAGGGAAGATGATAGTCAGTGAAAGTTTCTTTTACCATCAGAAGGTCTAGAAATTTGATATCAATAAGAACTTTACATGCGCAGCATTCTGAATATCTGGCCAGTTTATTTAGACTTCTAAGTGCAGGATCATTGTCAGCCTTAGCCTTTTAAAGGATTGAGGGCCAAATTTCCAGGAGTTCAAATTGTACATTTCTCCCTAGATGACCAATAAGAGATGAGTCATTGAGATTGATGTTGACCAATAGAGAATGCTTTGGTTTTTTTCTTTAGCCTTTCACCTTTGCCAGCACAATTTTTCCACCTCATCTTAAGCCTGTAAAACAAGGAGGCAGCTGTCGAGTGTAAGATGTTAGGCTACAGTCAAAAGTTACCAAATCGTCATCCTTTGGAATGTTAAAATGAAGTTGTCTTGCAAGAGGGCTGTAGGAGCAGCTCAACACCCAAAACAGGAACCTTCACACCCTCTTTAATTACTGCAGACCAAGCTGCTCAGTCCATCAGGCTCTACTACTCCAGGAATCATACAAACTTTTGAATAATCCATGTAAATTATTTACTCAACAGGTTTAACTTATCCATTTCATGAAAGTTAGGCTTGTGTAACCATAGCAATAGAAATATGGAAAACTTGTGAACTGGGTAAATAGTTTTGCATCATCTTGAATGATTTTGTCATGTATGTGTATAAACCTGCACCTCAGACATGAAGTGTGCACAGACTGAATGTACCAACATAGCTGCACCTTTCTTGGAAATCCTGCCACAATTCTTTGTATGGCCTAACAATGAACTACCTGCTTCATAGTATTTTTTGTATAACTACTTCTTTTGAAAGTAAATATAAGTATGGGTATTCTGTAATTGTAGCCTTGAATTTCCTAGACTTTCAAAAGCTTAAAAAGAAAATCCTTGGCAGTAGCATTTTATTGCTACCATTTTTTATGAGTAGTCATTTTGGAATTCTCTCTTCCTTATGTGCTTTCCTGTTTACCTCAACAGGATGTCCTTGGAGAGTTTGAATGTCAGTTTTACCTACGGGTTTTTTATATGAAAAGCTTTGTAAAAGAAGTATGAATAGAATTACAGTCTCCATAAGAAAAGGAAAATTTGATGATTCTTAAACATGGCTTAGCTTGGAAAGGATTTATACTTCCTATTTCTGAGTGGCATATTTAATAATTGTGCATGTAATTTAATAATCAGCAATTTCAGCATTGGAAAATTGGGTCATATGGCTGTAGGGAAGCAGTGTCTGAAGTTGTATTCTCTGGAAGTTTGACACAGAGAGAGGGAGGAGGATTATCACCACTGCATATTTTAATATTAATTCCCTCTCCCTTCTTTAGTTGCTAGGAAGAGTTTGTAGCAGAGAAATCTGGAATGACTGTGTACCAGTTTGGTGATGACAATCTACTAGAACTTGGTTTATAAGTGGTCGCTGCCAGCTGCAGTGGGGTTTATTCTATCCAAAACACCAACTAGCTCTGCATAATCCTAAAAAGAGTTTCTTTTATGAAGAGCTAGTGTGTGGCTGTACATGGTCCACATGCTGCTACTTGTCTCCTATGAGCCTAAAGCCTCCTTTGGAGGGTCTGTGTAGTGGTGCAGTGTAAGCCATTAAAAACTCAGTATTTGCCAGCTGCTGCCACAGGCATCTCCTGCTCTGTGGTTTGGAGGATCCGTTACATTCTCAGGTAGTACTATATAACAGCTGATGATAAATGTCTGACTTGGAAGTAGGCATATATCTGAAGGAAGCTAGAAATTCTGACAATTATTTTTTCCCCCAACCTACTTGTTTCTCTTGAGTGTTGTACCTTGATTAGTAGACTGGGAAAATTACAAGGATTCACTTTGTATGTGCACTGGGATCCTTGATGCTTCTGTAATACCTTGAGGATATCTCGGTGGGATGAATTTGAAAGCAATCATGCAGATATGTTTTCTCAAAATTATCTGATACTAGTAAGGAGAGTAGCAGAAAAGACAATGTATACCAAGGAACAGCCTCGAGGAATTATCCAGAGATGATAATTCAGCACTGTTGTTTTCCTATCACAGAAAACCTGCATGTGGCAGGATATTTGGAATTAATCCAAATAACAGAAACCCATTTTTACGTTAACGGAAATGTGTTTGATCAACATTTAGACTTAAAAGCTTTCTTCCTTCAAATACCTTTCCTTCCCAAGGTCAAAACAGTCTCAAGATGGCATTAATATTTTGTAATGGGTGATCTACATTTATACTGATTACTTAAAGTATTTAGGAAGGGCATAAACCTTTGTGCTTTTGGAAGCAGGGCAAGTAATTGATACCTGGACTAAGAATAATATGTTTTCTATACAAATTTTATGTTGTTCCTTACATTGCTTTATCACAACTACATCCATGACTACAGGTCAGAGCTACCAGACCTATTGCTCTTCCTGTGTTCTGGTAACCAAATTAAAAAGGCGAAGCTCTCACTACATGTTGGCTTTTGAATTCTTAGGGCATTCACATACTACAAAACCAAAGGGGAAGGAGAAGTGAAAATCAATCCACATTGTTCATGTGAGATGAGTATACTCTCACATCCACATTTGCAACACTCACATGTTTAATGGACACTGGTTTTGAAGCTAAAGACATTGATTTAAAATACAGTGTTTTAGCTGTTCTTTTTTCTTTTCTATTCCAGCTGCTCAAGAACCTAATGCATTCAGAGCCAGACCACGATCCAGGTATTGCTTTCATTCCTGTTTCAGGAAAAGGCCTGTGTTCCTCTGGTGTTAGATATAAGGCATCAGAACTGGTGTTGGATTTTTTTTTTTCCCTTAATTGGTGTTGTGCTGGAAGAACAGCTCAGATCAGACAGATTTACCAGGAGGAATCTGTAAGCTATAGACCCTACATAAATACTGCTCTGGGGCCCCATGATCTCTGGTCATAAGGTGCTGGAAGTTTTGCCTGTGTGCCCTGCCCTGCTGCCGTATCAGGGTGGTGACTGCCTCCAGCCCAGCCCCAGGGATTGCTGGACCACCCCATTGCAGGGAACATCCTCAGCCGTTCTGTGCTCTTGCAGCCTGCATGGTGATTTCAAATGGAGGGAGACACTGCACATTCCTGCAGAAACAGTAGTAATAGCTCAACTCTAGGGTGTGGGTGAGTGAATCCTTTTATTTGCATCTGTATGCTTGGCTGTGGTTGGTTGGTGTGTGATGGAAGGAGTTCAGGACTGGTGTGTGTTAGAAGTGACACCTGCTGAATTTGGATGTTTGAAAGAAAAGGGAAACCTGTGGCAGAAGATATTGTATATAAATGGATTACATCTTGGGTTGGTTGTCACCTGCTGGTATAGTGCCATATTGTTAATTCACCTTAAACTCTCCATTTTTGGTGCTGGTTAGAGGACTCTGCTTGGGATTTTTTTGCTTGGGTAATGAGAGTATAATCAGAAGCTGTCTGCCTACAGGCTTGTCAAAGCCTGCTAGTAAGAGAGGATCAGCTATAAGCATGGTGATTGAGGATTGAAATCCTCTGTTCCTAGGACCTATATTCGGGAAGGCTGAACTGCCTTGTGTGCTGTTTTTCTGCTGCTAGCCAAAGCTTTTTAGTTTTTGCAGAGTTTTAAATTTTCTTACTGTGTTACTAAATTGCAAATATGCAAAAAATGTGCACAAATACATAGAACACCAAATGCTTAAACAAGCTCAAAATAAGTCACTTGAATGTGACTACTCTGTCACATGTGGCTGTCTCACATCTGACTGTATGTCTCTGCTTCAATGCAGAAGTTGAGACTAAAGATGCTTGAGCACATCCTTGAACTCAAACCTGCTGCACTTGTTGGAAGTGGGATGAAATACCATAAGGAGATTTATTCTTCTCTTTAAAGAATTATTGGGATGTTAGGGAAAAATGTGTATTAATGGACTTCAAAACCAGATTGGACTATATTCAGTAACTGAGAAAACAAATAAAAACAGTGAAAGAATTTGTAGTGTGAAAAGTAAATCAGGTAAACTCAGTGGTGATAATGAACAAGTGGAGTTGTTGGTGGCTCCTCTGGTGGGTCCTAAAAATTCTGATTCAAAGGGTGAGGAGGACTCTGATAGTCCTATTAGAAAACGAAATTAAATCAGGAAGTCTTGTCTCTAGCAGAAGCAGAACAAGAGGATGGAGTAAATCAGTGATTCAGGTTTTAAGAAAAATTGTGGGACTGCTGGGAAAGCTGTCTATGTGCATGTACTGTTTACTAACTGTGGTTTACTGTCTTGGATACAGGATGTTGCATCTCATTGAAACAATCCAAATGATATGCACTGTATTATTAAATCTGTGATGATGACACATAACCCCAGCTGGGGAGATACATAAGTTTGGTTAGAAATTATTTATGAAGGAAAAAAGAGTAGTTCTCGAAAAAGCAAAGGACTGAGTAGGAGAAAAGTTGAGGAGTTAGATCAGAAAATGGAGGGAAGCAGGAATACCAAATCCTGATGAACTTCTCCCTAAAGAAGATCTTGAATGGGATTTGAATGAAGATGTTGGATTAAAAGGAGTAAAATTGTTGATTTTATATGGAATTCATAATGAAGTGGAAAAACCTAGGAGTCTTGCGAAGTTGTATGAGGCAAAGCAGGGAGACAGAGAATCTCCATTCGCTTTCTATGAAGGTTGTGTGAAGTGGCTTCACATAAATGGACAAACCTGGACCTGGAGAGTGAGGGTTGCTCAATATGCTCTTAATCAGACAGCTGGCACTGGATATTAGGAACCTGTTTGGCCAAAAAAAATGGTCCATTTGCCATTAGTGGGAGTTACTTCTGTTTTACTCAAGTGTGCTTTCGGTCTTGCCCTGACATGCAGGACATGTTACAGTAAGTCTAATATCTCACATTTCCATTGCTCATTTTGAACAGCCCTGGTCTTGCATGGTCTTGTTTTTTCTTAACTGATACCTACAACAGCTGAAAAAGTGGACAGTATTTGGCAAAATCAAAATTTTTAGCAAATGCATCGCACCACATTGGGATTAACATGCTGTGGGAGGGCCTGGAAAGAGGTACTCAGCCATGTATTTGACCAGTTGTAGTCACTTCAGAGCCATTCAGTTTTTCTGGATTTTGTGGAACTTGGTGACTGCTTCCCATAGAAAATTTATTCTAATAGTAAAAAATTTATTCTATTCATGAGAATATTACAAATTACGGAATGTGTACTTGCGAGAGATAGGTTGAATCTATAAACCTGTATAAACACTACTCTTGCAATTGGGAAAAGCAATAGAAACTTCAAGGGGTATATGTGGGGAATTTTACTTTGGTTTATTCAAAATAGTTGCTACAATTATCTTGCTGGCAAAGCTACATAAGAAGGCCTCAAGCTGGGTTACAAAAAGCCTTAAAAGATACTAGCCCTGTAAGCATGACTCATTCCTTTCTCCACATGCTTATGTTCCTCTGTTGCCAAATAAATCTGTATTGTTATAAGAGAGAGCTCTTAGTCATTAGGGCAAGGAATCTCCACTGTGAACCTGACTTCTGGTCAGTGTATTTTTAGGTACTATTCACTATAGTTGTTTAAAATTAATTTTTGAAATTAAATATTTTCTGCTTTTCCCCAATATTTTTTTCCTTAGGTCTTATTCTAGCACATCAATAGAAGATGCCATGAAAAAGGGAGAAGAGCCCCCTACTCCACCTCCAAGGCCACAAAAATCACATTCCAGAGCTTCCTCTTTGGATCTGAACAAAATATTTCAGCAAAACACACAAGGTAAAATTTGCTTTCTTTGCTCCTTCTGAGACCATTCAGGTTAGCTGCGTGCTTGGCAATTGGATCTGTTTGCAGGAATGCTTGGCAATGTGTGCATATGCTGGCCCTTGCTGCAGACAGTAATGCCCTGCAGAACAAGAGCTCTGCTTGTGCACTTGCTTGTGTTACTTCGCCACTGAGGGGAAAAAAATCACTGTTTCTATAATTAAGGTGATTATAATGTTTTCTGGCACAGTAATGGGAAGCTTAACATATGGTAGTCTGTCATCACTGACTGTTTATAACTAGACTGGCTGTTTAGACAACTTTCATCAGTAACTACAATATAATTGATTTTTATTACTATTTATTTTATGTAGTTGAGAAGCAGGAAGAAAACCCTCAATGTTTAAACTGGGAGGAAGAAAGCAAACATTTTTGATGTTTAAAGTCTGTCATATATGTGAGAACAATCAGAAGCCATTGTGTGTAAAAAAGGGTAATCTCTTTTGACACGGGTGCATGTTGAGGGAAGAGAAGGAAAATGTAGACTAGTAGCTGGGGTGAACTGAAAGAAAATGGCTTTTCAGCACATTACCCCTCAAGTGTGCCCCTCTCCAAGTGGGAAGAGGAGCTGTTTGTCCAGGGCAGCGTGGCTGTGCTTCAGCAATGTCCTTGGATCAGATCAGAGCTTTGTGTGCTGCACACCAATCATCTGACTCAAGGACCAGCTGAAACATGGTCATGCTTGTGCTGCAGAAGAAAGCCAAGGTTTGACTCTGTCAAGGAATGTTTAACTGGGCTCTAATGTGCTTCTTGGACTAGAGAGAGTTTTACCTCTTGCTATATGGGACTTCTTTTGTTCAAACACTAGAGAGAATTCAAGAGTCCTGCTATGTGTGCTGATCCCTAAAACTCAATAGGAGTAAACATTTTTTTTTTGCCTTACACAGAGGAATAATTCCTTATCTTTGTTCCTGTTGAGTGATCTGGTGCCTCCAGTTCTGATTTTCGAAATAAAACCCCAAATAGAGCCATGTGCACATTCTCTACTGCAGCAAATCTTCTTGGAATCCAGATAACAAATATAACTGGAAGGAAACTGGAAGGAAATAAATTTGGGCTTAAATTTTGCTTGCAACACAAATGAAAGAAGAATGTAAATTCTTAAAGAAGTCATTCTGTGAATGAAAATTAACATCTTGCTTTTGCAATGGTCTATTTTGAAAGTCACAAAGCAGTTTCTTTTGGGGAAGTTCACAAACTGTGTGCAGTTTTGGGTGCCACAATATAAAGAAGACCTTAAGCCATTAGAGAGTGCCCAAAGGAGGGCAACAAAGATGGTGAAGGGTCTGGAGGTGAAGCTGTATGAGGAGCAGCTGTGGGCACTTGGTCTGTTCAGCCTGGAGGACACTGAGGGGAGACCTCAGTGCAGTTACAACTTCCTCATGAGGGGAAGTGGAGGGGCACGCTCTTCTCTGGTGACCAGTGACAGGTCCCAAGGGAATGGCCTGAAGTTGTGTCAGGAGAGGTTTAGGTTGGATATCAGGTAAAGGTTCTTCACCCAGTATGTGATTGGGCACTGGAACAGGCTCCCCAGGGAAGTGGTCACAGCAGCAACCCTGAGTTTGAGAAGCGTTGGACAATGCCCTCAGGCACACGATGTGACCATTGGGGTGTCCTGTGCAGGATCAGGAGTTGGATTTGATTTTCCTGGTGGGTCCCTTCCAACTCAGGATATTCTATGCTTCTGTGTATATCCAGCATGACTAGAATAATCCTATTTCGGTGCATAAGTTTTTTTTTCCTACTAATTCTAGTTCAGAAATTTTAGTTTGGGGAGATTGGTGGATAATCTACTTCCAGATCACAAAGGAATTCTCAGTAGTACTGAGTTTTGTTTTCAGTTCCACATAGGTCATGTTGATCTATAGGTATCATTTCTTTAATTGTAAAACCATCTGTGCTTAGAGGCATTTTTTTGTTTATTTCCTCTTTAAAGGGCAGAAAAAGAAAAATATCTTTACTTCAAGTAAATTCAGTTAAGGACTGTGACAAATCCCTGTTGTGGGCACTGAAAATTTTGTTTGTTTTTTGTTACTCATTTACTGCTGTTATATCATGTTTGTCATCATCTTATTATGCCTTTCTCCTGGCCATTATACACACAGAATATTTATCTGTGATGGCTGGGATGTCAGGCAATGCATTAGCCATAGAAATGTGCTTTAAAATTGTTGATTTGGAAAGTAACTGGACTTGAAGAGGACACCTTCATTCATACTTCATAGCTGCACTTCTCTGGGATGCTGCAACGAGAGTTACCCAGGAGAGACATAAAAAAGCATGATAACATATTGAAAGGCACCACTTTTTGAAATATCCAAATGAATTTCTGTTAAGAGGCAGAACTCTCCTCTATTTTTGTTTTTATTCATGTAGTCTTTATGCTAGCATCTGAGAAAAATCCTGTGCTGCTACATTCTCAGTGTATTTCTTTTTGTTGAATATGTAATCTCTGGCATTTGGCCTGTGTTCATGTTAAGAAAATACTTGGCTAGAGTTTATGCATTCCTGGAAGGACAACAGCAGGTTTTAAGTAGAAACAAAAATGTCATTTTAAATGCATACATGACCTAGTTTACTTCTTCATTTCTCCCTTAGCCCAGTCTCCAGTCATATACAAGCCAAGAGCTCCCAGATTAAGATATGGGTATTGAGGGGGCCAAAATTGGGGCAGCTCAGAGCCCAGAGTTCCTGCAGCAGAGCCCCAGCTGCCTTTAGCCTCAACAGAAGCAGTAAGGTATAATCTGCCTTGGGGCGACTCTGGGGCTGGAGAAGTCTCAGTTTAAGTATTAAAACCTGAAAATGCATCCATTGTCTTCTGATGTTTTGTTCAGTTCTGTTTGCTGACAATGACAGCTGATAAAGAATTTACTTCTAGGCAGTGACAGCAGTCTGAGTCTTGTTAGATTCATACAGTTCTCTCTGAAATACATTTTATTTCCCATTTAGATTCATTTTCTGAGTCACATAACTACTTTTAATTAGCAGTTTTGTTGAACAAAGGATACTTGTTGGGTAAAGAGAATTTGCTTTGATGAAACGACAAGATTGTCATAAACAGTGTTGTTTTGTGTTATCTGGAAGCAGATTGAACAAAACAGCCATACAACTATTTACAAATTAATTTTTGACTGGAGGTTTTCAGCACTCATTTACTTTTGAAACTCACCTCCTGCTGTGGCTGTCCCTGTGGTGAAGAACACGTGGAATGCAGGCACCATTTTTTACATAGGCTTCTAAGAAAGCACTCACTGTAACCTGGATTCTCTGCTTCTGGGGTGCCGGTTTCAGCCAGCAACAAGGGGCTAGTATTTTGGGGGGTTTCTCCCTTTTGATACATGAGGTGTTGAATTCCACACTTGGTCAGGTGGAAACACAACAAGCATTTTATGGCAAGTGCAGTGTTTTCTGTCACAGATGATGTTCTCATGACTACAGTCAGATCTGTAAACTGTACTTAGCATTGCTGGGCTAGTGATGGCTGCCAGGCAAGAAAGCATCCTGCTTGTTCTAATTTGGTGTTCACAGGAAAGGAACAAGGGAGTAGATTTTATGTATGCCTCAGCATTCCCATCAGTGATATAAGTGTGTCCCACATCACTCCTGGATTCCTTCATACATGTGTTTCCCAAGCAGTTTGAAGTGGTATTTGTATCATTAAGACTCAATCAGTACAATTGTCTTTCTGCACCCTCTCATTTTGATTACTGCCAAAGGAAGACTGTACAGCATCACGTTTTACCCTCTTTTGAAGAAGACTTCCATTACTTCTTTACTTCATCAGACTTCCATGACTTCATTCAATTAGCACATCCTTTCCTTGCGCGTACAGGCTTGGTGGATTTTGTTTGCAAAGTATGGAGATTTGTGAATAGTTAAATGTACGTTGAGATATCTTAGTTTTTTTATATTTGCCTAAGTCAAATTCTTTGTGTTTCTGAATTAAGTCTACATGTAAAATGAAATGGTTCATAACTGTGTAGGAAAGAGGATTTTGAGAATTAAAACGATTGTTGCTCTGATGTCATAGATGTTTTTTTAATACAAACAGACCCAAACAGTAACGATAGTACTGTTGTCCCAGTTGTTGACATTAATATTTTTTCAACTAGATTGTCTTTTCAGTTTAGTGAGCCAAATGCAAGTGACTTTCCCTTTTGTGTACGTGGAACTGAGTACAAAAAAACCTGCACAACTTAACCTAGTTAGGCATGATTACTGTATTATCTTCTGTATTCTTTTATGCTTAATTGTATTTGCTGGAAAATGTCTGTGTCCATTGAGGTTAGCTGCCTGAAAGATGTAGCTGCTAAAGACAAGCTTTTAACAGGTGGTGGAGTTATGTTTTGGTATTACTGTAAGTACACACTTCTTAGCTAAAATTTTATTTGAATGCCAAAATGACAAGGGGGAACTTAGAATAGCAATGTTCTTTTTTTTAAGGCTGAATTTAATTAAGTAATTAATTTTCAGGACTCCTTCCTCTCGTTGCTCTTGCATTAGTCATGATTTAGTAAAATCCAGCTACTTTCTTGGGGTTTTGTTCATGCTGTAGTACTGTACCATCTTGCATGTTACTGTGTTGTGTTCATTAATCAGACCATTAAAGATTAAATTAGGAAGATGAAAATTCTGAAGGATCTTTATTTTAGAGAAGAGATAATGGCAAATACCCTCACCAAATATGCCATTTCACAAATTATTGTTTGCATAGTGTATAAGAGCTCTAATATTGCAAGCTTCATCAAGTGAGAAGTGTACGGTCAAGTGACTGGTTGTAAGGGTTGTAACAAATTTAAATTAAAAATGTCTAATGCATAGAGCACAGAGAACACAACATTGAGCTGATATTCTTATTTCTTCTCTGGCTATGAAATACATTTTTAAAATAATTTCTGCAAAAATACTTTTTTGAATCAGAAAATAATTTTTTTCTTTTGGGACTCAGCCCCTGATCTGGTACTGGAGCTGTTGGTTTTTTCTAGTCCTTTACCCTTTCAGAATATATTTGATGACTGAAGTGACCTTATGCTGAATAAGATATTTGTGTCTTCCTTTTGATTTGAATGGGAGAGTTTTATGCCTGTCAACCTTTTAGAATTTTTATGAAGGATTTATGTGTTTACAACTGTGTAACTTACTGCTTTGTCCAACTGGACAAGAACATAATTAAGGTTAAATAAGATGGAGAAAATAGTGGGGATATAAATGGATGGACATGATAGGAACCTGATGGGGTAACTTATTTTTGCATTTTTAGATTTTTATGTATATCTTTAAGGGCTGAATCCAGAGAATGCTTTACTGAGGTAAATCTTACCATCTTTTCAAGTGTATCTGTTTTTTTTACAATTTGTATCAATAAATTGAATTTTCAAAAAATTATATTTTCCCATTTATCTAATCTTAGCTGTTTCAGGGGTTGAGGCATGATTTGCAGTCTATTTTCATCCTCTTACAGGTTGTTAAATATTAAATTTTAATCCAAAAACTCTTCTGCAGAAAATTGTGAAGGTGTTCTCAACAAGTCCTACCACCCCACTGACCTTTTTCATGATCCCATGGGGTTTACTCTGTCCTGTGAAAAAATGTTCATCCATCATGGAACAGCTTTATGGGTAAAACAAGATGGGATCTGCTATGTCTGGTGTGGAACAGGGGTGAAGCTGCCTCCCTTTGTGGGGAAGACCCTGGAGGTGCAGATGTCCTCAGGAAGGTGCCCCCTGCTCTTCCTGGCTCCCATGTGCCCATTCCGAGCATGTCCATGTTGGAA
Organism: Sitta carolinensis; assembly: GCA_032173965.1. Taxonomy (NCBI): domain Eukaryota; kingdom Metazoa; phylum Chordata; class Aves; order Passeriformes; family Sittidae; genus Sitta; species Sitta carolinensis. The sequence goes on from CM063283.1 coordinate 99,614,786, forward strand.
GGGGTCACAGATGGCCAGAGCTGGAACCTCCAGCATTACCTCCAGGTCTCCAGAGAGGAGAAGCTCTGGCAACATGGATCTGTGGGAGGTAGGTGGAGGGACTGTGCCTCCCTGTGGGTGGAAATGAAGCTAAAGGTGAAGCGAGGCAGAACAAAGCTTGGATAGTTTTGTTTAAGGGCAAAGGGAGGAGGGAGAAACAGTCCCCAAAAAGAAACACACAGAAAAGGAAATGATAGAGAAAACAGTAACTAGAAAATTAAATGGTTTAAGGAAAACGAGGGACAGGGAGGTAAAATGTGGATCTATGATGTAAACCAGAAAACAGATGTTTAAATAAAATCCATTTTACAGAATTTAACACATGCTGAAATTCATGGATGAGACATTCAAAACGGACATCATAAAAAAAACTCTAATGATATTTTGCTTGTTTGATTTGGAAGTGACCCATCAGATACATTAGCACTCGGTGTCCTAAATGGTCACACCTGTGAGTTCATAGCGCAAAAACATGAATTACTTAAGGCCTGGCTATATCTCTTCCTAAATACTTGGAAAGTACATGGATAATTTCCCACTCACCTAAGGTACAAATAACGTTCTGTATGATTAGGACATGAAACAGACCTATAACAAGAGTGTGTGTGTCTGTGACATCAGGTGTGTGCATCATTTGCTGTGGCACAAGAAACAAAACAGATTTTTTTTTTTTTTTAATGCTCCTTCCAAAGAGGCAAGAATTATTGAAACAGATACCTGGATCGGTGGTATTTCACAACTACCTTACTAGAATCCTTTATTAAATTTATATTCCTGGCTACAGCTTTACAGTTTGTTTTTTTTTTTTTTGGTTTGTTTTTATTTTAGACATAGTAGTGAGAATTAATAAATCAGTCTCTTGAGAAATGGTTATTTCACAATCACTTACTAATGCTGCTGTCAGGAATGTAAATAAATGAAGTTGTGCAAAGAATGGTGTCAGTGTTAGGGGATAACCCAAGTACTAATTTCACTTAACAAGAATAGAAGTTTAGTAAGAAGGAGGTAAACAGAAACCAGCTTAGACATAGAAGTTTTTTGTGTTCTGCCTTTGGCAACAGAAGCAGGAAAAGTATCTCAAAAACCTCTCCAGAGTAGTGTCAGAGTGGAAGGGTGAAAATGCTGGCTTTCCTGAGGAACCAAAGCCTTAGGTAGTTGAGGGAACTGAAGAATAATTAATTCTGTTAGCTTATCTTTTTTGAGCTGATTGCAGTATCTTACTCCCTTTGCTTCCTGATAAAATTAATTGGTTGGTGTTTGTTAAACCTGATCTGGGAGCTCAGGACTCTGAAGCAGCATAAACTGATGGAAATCTACCATGTAACCAGCCTCTCCTTTGATCCAACAGTACTGTATCATCCACTTGAAAAATGCCAAATACATCAGCCAGACTCTCTCTTTCGACTTGAGATGAGGTCAGTCTTCTTGGATACGCAGGATCTAGTTTCAGTTTGGCCTGCAAGGTACAAAACGGCCCTTGTCCCAGGAAAAGCACTCTTCCCTTCTTTCAGGAGACTGCTTACATACGTCTTCAATTCAGGTAGGAACGAGGGTGTACATTTTTTCAGCCCAAAGTTTAATTTGTCTGAGGTGATATTCAAGATTAGGTGATAGACATCTAAAACCAAGAAGTCATCCATATGTAGGGAATTAATATTAAGTATCTGACATGGAAATATTTCAGGAAATGTAGTTTTATATGCTGCTGTTCCAGTATTAATTTTCAAAAATAGCAGGCATCCAGAAGCTCAGTGTATTATGGCAGTTTTTTTTCAATACTGAAAACCAAGAGCATAAGTGACTGTCATTGGCAAGAGACTTACAGCACCTTGCTCTTACATTGCTCTAAAAGATCCCATGGGCCAGACTTGTTCATCCTAGTTTTGGGATTCTCCACTGTGGCTGTCACTGTTGACTTAAAGACCTACTACCATAGGTTTGTGTGGGCTGTTACAACTTCTACTTTTCTTTCATCTTCTCTTCCTACAAATAAAGGAGCTATCTGAGTGATTCCTAGGACTGTTATTTTTTCACTGCCACAAGTAATGGTGAAGTGCTGAGTGTTGTCTGCTGTGGAGGCTGGAGGCAGAGTGGTCATATAAAATGGCACCAGTTCTCAGAGTATACAATTGCAGCCTGCTGTTTTAAAATATTAATCTACCTTCAGATTGGCAAACCTGTTTTTTTAATCTGGTGTGGTGTCATGCTAGTGCTATCAGACCTTTGTGGTTGCCAAAATGGGGCAGAAAAATGGTCTTGGAAGGTTTCCATGCAGATAATCCATCTTAAAGTGCAAACATGCTAAGTAAAGAGCCATGATTTTTGAACGGAAAACACTATCTTCGTGGGAGCAACTAGTGCAGGAAAATGCTGTCATTTACAGGAATACATATATTCCTGTATATAATATATATATAATACATATATATACTTAAATCTATTTTACTGGTACCTGTATGGGCTTTATGCAGTGTTCTCTTTGGGATTTGCCTTACATGATGGGGCTTTGAGCAGTCTGGTCTAGGGGAAAATGTCCCTGCTCATGATACGGGTGTTGGATTGAGCTGATCTTTAAGGTCCTTTCCAGCCCAGACTGCTCCATGATTCTGTGGCTCAGCCTGGTTTGAATGCCAGCAAGTTGCTCAGTAGCAAGAGGACCTGTACAAGGCCCATCCAGCTCCCTGGGCTTCTGCACAGGCTGAAAACTTGATTTCAAAGATCAGGGACATCAGCTTCTCCAGGCTCTGAGAAGCTGTGCAAGCACGACATTTGTCTGTTTGCTGCTCAGCCCCAGGATACTTGCTTTTATTTTGGAAATAAACCTTCCCCTGTCTTTGTGTTTGCTCTGAGGTAAGTGGTGCTGCCATCCCTGACAGCGAGAGCCGATCTGCACAGGGCACTCTTCCAGGAAGGAGAGTATTCTGGAACAGCCAGGTAGTCACCTCTCAAAGCATGAAAACCCATGAGTGTCTGCTCATAGGGTAGAGTGTCTCCTCTTTTGGGGTAGTGACACCAGAGAAAGCTGAAGCTTGGGGGTTTTTTTGTAAGTTGTTACCAAAGTCAGCCAACTTTTGCTCATAATTATGCTCACATAAGCATGATTTCCTTCTAACAACAGGCCAGAGATCTGCAGCAGCAGGAGTTCTATGAATATTTCATGAGGAGCTTAAGTTAGAATTTTTAGGATTAAAAAGAAGAAACTGGGTCAAATGCACATGTTGTAAGCATCTAACTTCTTTAATGCTAGATTCATATATGTTGCATTTTGAAAGCTGAAGAAGGAGGATTTTTGTGGTGTCTTTTTTTTTGTGTGGTGATGTGTTTCTTTTCATTGGACTATTCTATGGAACAATAACTTTTCCCTTTGTAATTTTGTGGGCCAAATCCCAAGAGATTCATGGAGTTTCACAGTATGCCCAGTGACTTCAGGAGATGCTTTTCCAGCATGTGATGTCTGAGCTAGGTGTTGTTTTCAAATATTATCACAAGCTGTAAATGCCAAAGCTGCTGCCAGTGCCCGTATAAATGAAGTAATAACATGAAGTTCAGATTAAAGGAAAGGAAGGTTTCTTCCTTTCTAAAGATCAGTTGCATGGGAGAGGTGGAGAATGTAGCTACCACATCATGCTGTTATTGCAATGGTCTTATAAACAGAACTAATTAAATGCAAGAGAAAGGATCCTGATGACTGTTTTTTCAACTCTCTTATACCTGTTAGTGGCACCCTGGCATAACTTCAGGTTTGTTTTAGTTGTTTTAACTCTCTCTTTGGTATTGTGTACCATATTAGGTTTCATTTTATAAGATACAAGAAATGATGTAACAGAAAATGGAAAAAACCCACCAGTGTATTATAAGTCTCTTTGGAGCTGTAAATAGTTAATATGACTGTTCTTGATGTTTTCACACACAGTTTTACTCTTATGTCACAAATATTGGTAGTGATTAGTATCTTTTCTTATTTTCAGCCATGTAGAAATTTTTAGAGTTGGTGTATAAAATATATTAACGGCTAAGCTATAACATTGCTCTTAATGGTCTTTGTGGTCTTTTTAAAATATGCATGGAAATAGAAAGTGTATAAATGTAATTGATTGCTTAGCATTAATGTGGTAAAGAACATTTTAAAGTTTAATACTGTTGGGGAGTTTTTGTTACACAAAATGCACCAGTGCAAGATGGACTGTCTGGTGTCTTTGCTAGAGCAAGTGCTGAGCATTCAGTGCAACAGGAGCTTGGGGAGGGTAACCCAGTTAGTCCTGGTTGACGTCTCTGTGCCTGCCTAGTCCTCCTCTCTTCCTTCTCACAGTTGCCTTTGGAAGCTGTCATCTATCCTGTGGTTTTGTCCCAGATGGGTTTTAGGTATTTTAAGAAAACTTAAAATTACAGCGTTGCACCTGCATGATTATTACCCTCCCTTTTGCTGGCTCAAACTCAAAAGTTGACATTATGTTGTCTCATAGGGCTTGAAACAACTGTTAGGATTTGTCTTCCTCCTCCCTCTGAAATACCTCCACTGAGTAATAGCGTGCAAATACAAAATATAAAACCAAAAAAAATTGATTTCTTTTTGGTTCATTTAGGCTTTTGTGCTATGAATTCCATGGCAGATGTTTTCTTTTTAAGGCTGTACTCAATCACAGAGTGTGTTTTATCCAGAGTAAATGCTAGTGTCTACACTAAAGTGCTAAAGTGTCACTTTTAAGAAGGGCAGTATTTTAAATGACAAAGAGCAAAGTCTGAAGAACAAGTGAACTCTGTTTCTCGGTTTCTTTAACTGGAACTGTATTGCTTTACCTACCGGTTTTGTGGCTGACTGGCTTCTTTCTCTGCTTTTTATCATAACATTTGCGAGTTTACAGCAATTAAATCACAACTCTTTCACTACTCATGAAGTTATTTCAAACAAGCTTTTGCTCAGTAAAGATCAAGTTTGGGTTTTGTTATTAAATCTTGAATACTGCCTCTTCACTAAGAGGAATTTCCATTTATCCTGGGAATTAATTCTGAGTTTATTTGGAATTAAATTACAATGGTTTTGTTTGGGTGGGGTTTTTTATCATCATCTTCTTTTTCCACTGTGCAGCTGTGAGGTCTGGCTGGCTGCCCCCACCACCACCTGCACTGCCCCCTCGACCTTCTGTATCTCAGGTATGGACAAAGCTTTAGTTCTTTGCTGTATGTTGTTTGTTTATTTATGTTACCCTCGCAGTGGTTAGCACAAGTTGGCTTGGACATAGCAGTTGTTCTTGCTTCCAAGTTAATGAAAATCTGCAATTCGCAGTTCCATGTCCTCCTTCCTGTGTCTGCCTGGCTGGTGTGTTGCGGTGTCAAATTACAGACTAATTAAGCCTCTTTGCAGTGGAGCTGACATGCACCCACTAGACCTAACTGTAAATAACAGGCTAGCAAAGTTAGTCTACTAAAATGAATTTCATGCCTGGAGGCATGGGCTTGATACCTGCTATTACTGTTTGCTTCTTGAGCTTCAAGAACACTGAGGCATCAGCCAAGGGAACCGTGGCATGCAAGTGTGCTGCACCCATGGGCTTAAAAAAAAAATGCTGAAAGGAAGTGAATGCCATGTCAGTTATTTTGGTAAGTTTCAAACCATTAGTGGTGTGCTTTTATTTTGCATTTTGGGTGAGTTTAAGGGTTTCGTTTTTTTAAAGCATGACACAACTACAGCAGAACATAAATTGACAAAATCATGTATGTCTGCATCAAGATAATTCCTCACCTTTCAGGAAATTATGGAGGATCATAATCTCTTTATATGTTGTTGACTGTGTTAAGTCTAGGCAGCAATATTCTTCATATATTACTCCTTTAGGTGAGGTGTATCATAGGTAACAAATCCACAGGGTAGCTGACAGCCCTTACATACAAAAAAATGGTGTGATACCTTCTTTAGGCCAGAATGGTCATGACTTGAGCTTTGAATCTACCCTTAAGAGTGTGCTGTTGAACAACTCTTACTGCACAGTGCTTATGATAGAAATGATTATGATAGAAATGATTATGATAGAAATGATTATGATAGAAATGATTAGAGGCTGGTTGCTACACACAGCTCCATCAGCAGCTTGTTGTGCTCTCCTTCTCCCCATCCCTTGCTAGAACTGAGTGAAGTTTCTGCCTTGAGGACTGTAGAACACTGGTTTGAGCTTTTGTGTTTCCCCAGTCAGGATGGCATTAGCCATGCTTCGAACAGCACACACCTCTTAATGTTCCCATCACATTCCTGCTTTGTCTGACACTCCCCAGAGAGCAGCATTTCCCTCTGGCTTCTCCAGAGCCCACAGCACAGCTCCCTGCCTCCCAGTCATGTGCCTGCAGCAGTTGCTGTCACCTAGGCCAGCCCTCCTGCCACTGCTGGCTTTGTGCAGTGCAAGCCCCCTTGCTGCTATCAGGAAAAGCACTAAGTATAACAAATTCTCCTCTCAAAGGAAAAAAACGTTGGTTTCAAGCAGGGTTCTGCTAATTGTCTATTCTCTTGTCCTGTGTTCAGGTTGCATTTTCTTAGCAGGGGAGAGACAACTACATTTGTTTATGCATGTCCAGCAGCTTCCTTACAAAGTACTGAACCAACTACTCATCTTATATTGGGACATGCAAAATACAGGACCTTTCTAAAATGTCAAACATGAGAAGATTCTCATGTGAAATTTTTGATCCAGTCCTCTCCATTACAAAGGTCTGCTTTCTAAAAATAAACAAGTGGTTTTTCTGTCTGCTCAGTATGAATATGCAGCTGATGCTTTGCTGACATGCATCACTTACATTTACTTAATTTATTTCTGATGATATTTAAAGACATTTAATCAAATATCAAAATACTCATGTCTTCCAAAACTGTATCTAAAACAGTTCTTGAAAACATAATAAACTTCATGCTCATCACGTTGTTTATTTCTTCTCCAAGCATGCCTTTCTGTGATACAGGTAACAAACAGTAGGGAAAGTATGTGTGATGGGGTCATAATTCAGCTGATCTGACCTTTGCAAATAGCATGTAAGCAGTAGTGAGCATATGGATCACCCTAGTCCAGTGAGGTCCTTGATTTTATTAAAGAGCACAGAGAAGTTGGAGGAAGAGATCTGCTTTCAAAGCTGAGACAGGATCAAGACCTGAAGAAAAGCCATGAGATTGAAATTGCATATTCAGCTTTTTCTTGTTTCAAGATTTACCAAACTCTCCTTAAATTTCTGTTTTAACATATTTTTCAACAATTTTATTGAAAATTATTCTTTATTGTCATTTTGCTGTACGCCTGCAGTTAAACACTGTTAATGACAAATGTACCTTGGAAGTGAAGCAAACCCTGCATATTTCAGGTGGCTGTGCACCTTATAAGTATGTTCATGATATGATTATTTTGGCTCAGCTTTGGAAATCAGTTGATAGAGGAGGAGAGGGAAACAGTTTCTTTCTGAGGACTATGGTTTTCTATGGATGACTGAGAAGCAGCTTGAAGCAGCTGGCTCTTTAGAGTGAGATTAAAGGGCTCATGGGATGTAAAGACCAAAGTACATGAAAGAGAGGTACCCAGGGGTAGGTGTTACATTTCAGTGGATCAGAAGTCCAGAATATAGAAAGCAGAATATAGAAATGGCACCTTGACTTTGGTCATGTGTTGCAGTGCTTTTTAGTAGAATTTATTTCAGCCTTTAGGAAAACATTATTTTTCCTGTCAGAACCTCCAAGGTAATCAACCTTGCTGAGTTACTGAATCACTGGTATTCAGAGCATGCCAAACATACTCTGCTTATATCACAAACTTCCTAAATTATGTCCACATCCAACTCTGCTTCCACAGTCCAGGCAGCTGAATTACGAGGGACAAGGACTGTATCACTGAGTGAACAGATCACAAGGTGATACTTAGAGCTGGTTCTGTTGTGGCCTTGACTTCACAGCTCAAGGGATGCTCAGGCTTACTGTGGCAGGCTTGGGATGCTGTGAGGATGTGTCTATGGCAAATAGCTGCAGGGCTGCTTCTCTGCTCAGCTTGCCGCTGCCAGCCCATGCTGTTCCGTATTTCTGCTGGGCAGACACCTTTACAGGTGGTGGCTGCATCCCTTTTTACTTCTACAACAGATTTTGGAGCTGGTGGATTTAACTCTGTGTTTCTTTTTTCTTGGTGGCCTCCAAAAGGCTATGGTAGTTCCTTCACAGGATGTGGCTCCATTGCCAAAGTCAGCGTTTTATTGACTTTGTATCAGTCCATTGGCTGTGCTTAAGGTTTCCTCAGAGCTTTCACTAGATAATTCTCTGATGCAGTGATGCTTTTATCTGAGGTCTCTATGGTGACTGTAAGCAACCTGAATAAATAAAGATGGACAAAAGGCCAGTTTAAATAGTGTGGATACATCATTATCTTCAGTTCATGATATTTTAACCTGAATTCCAGCCCATACCTCTCTGTACCCCAAGCTATTTTGAATTGATATTTACAGTAAGACATTGTGAATTGCAGAATGAACTCATTTATTAGATTTATCAATTCATATTCTTTCCAATTAAAAAAAGTCATTCAAGTTTTGCCTCAATTCTGTAGAGTTCTTGGAAAGATTATGTATGGAAAAGCAGTTATGCATAGATGAGAGTAGGGTTTTTTTTGGATATGTTATTCTGAAGTGGTTTCAATTTGTGCAGAAGCCTATGTGTAACTTCACTGACACCTTCTGTGATCTCTAGTATCACATCTCACATTTAGCAAGTCTGCAGTAGCTTCTTGGAGTTAAGGATAATTTTATCCATATCACTTTCCCAACTTTTTTGACCATAAATATTTAGTATACTACCAGCTGTTGTAGACTTAGGATCTCTTCTTTTTTCCCATGGCATGCTGTAGTTTATAGAACAGATAACCTGTAGCTTTTGGAGTCACCTACTGTGGGGTTTTTCTGGGCTTATAGAGAATGGGATTCTGTGGCTTGGGTAAGTTTTCCTCCTCCTGTGTTCTTAACTTGATAGTAAACTTCAGTCATCAAGGAAAATGGCATAAAGGTGGCCCCAAAACTTTTGTGCAGATCCAGGACTGTAAAGAGAAAATTTGTATAACACGGAGGTGCAAGAATCACAATAAGAAGGCAATCAGCTGTTTAGCTGATTCGCAGTGACAGATTTCAGATAGAAAATAACTTTTGGGTGCTCATGAATAACATTCTGCTGGAGCCAAACATGGATGCACATTTCATATAAGCCCCTGTTGTTATTATTTTAATGGAAAACAAAATAATACTTTATTACAGTTGGCATTTAAGCCTACAGAAGTCATTTACCACAGCTGCTTTCTCTGGGAGATTTAGTAGCATATTTATGTTAATAGGAATTATGGATGAACACCGAAAAGCAAATACAACTTCAGGATTTTATCCAACATCAGCTAACTATCTGCAATGTTGCCCAATTAGATCAACATTCCTTTATTTAAATTACTCTATTCCAGTACCTTCTGTCCAGCAATGGAGGTGTATCTTCAATCCCGCCTGTGCTGTATAAGAGAATTTGAAAACAGTGGAACTGAAAGAAAACTCTGTGTATCTTGGCTGAAAAAGACTGATCTTCCTGATTTGTTTTCCCAGAGTCACAATGTTAAGCCTGTTGGTTTTGTAAATTCACGCTGGTTTGTGCTGCACTTTTATTTCTGGAGGCCTTGGGATGTGTTTTTTCCCACTGATTACATGCTGGCAGTTTTGGCAGGCACTGAAAAAATTATGGTTGAAGACAAAGCATTCAAGTGAAGTAGGGTAGGTAAGCAGCTGTTAACATTATCAAATTGAAGTACTCTGAGTACAGTGCAGCTCTGAAGATTAAAATCTCACTGTGTTATATGAGCTCAGAATTCAGCTGTCAGTTTAGTGGCCATCGTTGCCATTAGATGTTATTGATTTGGTGAAATCCTGGAAATGAAGCATTGTGAGGGGTGATGGGTGGGTCACCCAGCCCAGTCACAGCCCCTGGTGGTGTTGGAAAGCAAAGATATTACTCTTTTTAACGTATTGAATGTTCCGCTCTCCAAATGTTACTTGATACTTCATAACTCCTTGAAGCTTTTTGGCCATTCATCATCCAGAATTGCAAGTGAAAAGTGGGACCCATTTCAAGAAGTTGTCTCTACTAACATGCCTCCACGTCCTGCCAAGTCCGTGGAGAGCCACGAATGTGGCTCAGGCTGGATTTTTAGCCATCAATTACACGTGCCCATGCTGAGGCCAGGGGGTGGGGAAGGACTCCCATCTGTGCTGCTGAGACCTCTGGGCCCCGGAGCAGGACGGCCCCGAGCGGGCTCCGTGCTGGGAGAAGCCCCAGGCATCCCCCACACCAGCACCTTCGGCTAAAGCAGAGGTACACGGAGGAGGAGGTTGGACTTGCTTGCAACGTCGTTTGCAGAAAATTCTCAGGCATTCCTTTATTCTGTAAAATTACATGAGGAATTTCAAGTGTTGGCAGGACACCTTGAATTTTACAGGAAGGAACTTTTCTGTTACATAAGTAAAAATTACTCCCACAAAAAAGTGAAGTTTTTGCTATTGGCACCATGCAATTTTATACATGATGGTAGTCTCCCAAATAACTATATTAAATGAAAGGAATACTTTTTAGTTTGCATTTACAACCACTGTGCAAGGAAAGATTGGGGGGTTTTTGATTATCTCCATGGTTTTGGCTGCAGAATAACATATGTTGTATAAGCCGTGCAATAGGTACTGAAGAAGCATGTAACAGTAATGAAACTGAAAGTCTTCTATAACATGAAAGATTTTGCCATCTGCCACTTTAATATAATACAAATGGATTATCTTCCTCTCATGAAAATTATATATTAAATCTAAGACAGCCAGACAAAATAAACTGCGATTTAAGAAGTGGTGGAAAGTAGCACAGTTAAAATTGAATTTGAGGAGTAGTTGATGGATGCTGTAAAATCCTTTCTAAAGAGGTTTCTGGAAGAGTGGAAGAAGGCGAGTATCTTAATTAAAATATGTTGTAACAATTTTTTAATTTGGCTTCATATTTATCATAACAAGAAAAAAAGAAGCCGAGAACCCAATGTCTGTATCTCTAGTGGAATGCACATATGCTTTTCTAGCTTACGTTAATCTGGTTTTGTGGAAGTTGAAGTATTAAAACAGATTGTTAATGCTTCCATCTGGGTCCTATTCTTTCCTTGTGAATGAGCTGAACATTGCAGCAATTTGTTTGTATTTACTGCCTTTCTCCTCAACCTTATCACCAGCCCTCAGATAGCTCAGGGAAAGAAAAAGCTTATCAAAACTTCAGGGCTGAACAGTGCTGAGAAAGCAGGCAGCATGCTAAGACCCTGGCAGCTTGTTGCATTTGCATCCCTATGGGGTTTTTTTTCTGTCTTACCATTTTTGGGTTTTGTAATAAGCAATAAAAAGAATTGATGATTCAGTGTGGGATGCAGGAGACTCACAGAAACTGGAATTGAGATGTCTTGACTTCCAGAAATTTGCTTTAAGCACAAAAATATGAGTGTTTAGAAAGGAGCAAAATAGCTTTTAAATGAACTTACGCAAAGATGATAGAAGATTGAAATGGGCACATGCAGTGAATTAAGCATATTTAGTATCCTACTTTTTCTTGCAGATAAGCTGTTCTCAATACTTTTTTTGCAAAGCTAAGCAGTGGTACTATATAGGTAATGATTATGGGCTATTCCAATGAATGCACAAAGATAATTTTGTTTCTGTGAGTAGTACCAGTGACTACAATGGGAGGATTTCCATGTGTAAAGTTAGTCTGGAGCATAAGTGTGGGCAAAATTGATTTGTGAGAATGGTTGAATATATATACTTCACCTCTTGCAAAAAGGCTATCAGGTAACAGAAACACAAAAGCTCCGTGTAGATCTTCTGTTCTGGAAGATGTTATGCATTGTCTTGAAAAGTGGGTGTGAAATTTACATATAATTGAGCAGTGCAAAGCAGAAGAACTGGGAATGTAAGCAAAGAACCAGTTGTTAAGATATTGTGTTCTCTTACACTTATGAAAATCTTTCATCTGAGGCTTTCGAAGCACTCAGTGCTTAAGTGAGCATTACATATTCTTGTAGGAAGGTACTGTTAAGTATCATCACATGGAGCAGTGAGGAGATTATTAATGGCTGGTCAGGGATCATGCAATGAAATAATGAGCGTTTGCAACTCTTAATACTCTCCTTAACAATGAGGAATTATTTTTCCTAATGCTCAGTGTTGGCCATAGGCCACAGGCTGGGCTCTGGCTGTGGCCATTGCACAGAAACTTTGTTGGCCAGTTCTACCTTCTGCCTGGAAGAATAAGAAGGGTATGGCTGTTCCTAGAAAAGTTGAGACTGTGCTAAGGAAACTGAAGATACTGTCTGCTTATATAACTGGACTGTTCTCTGCAAAGAGAATCTTTTCAGTAGATTTGGAATAGAACACTCTCTTGCTCTTTTCTGTGGTCACTTACCCTGCTTCCAAAATCAGGACACCTGTAGGCCTGGTCTGCAGACTCTGCAGTGCACTGTAAGCAGTGCAGATGACCAGGACCTTCTTTGCCCATCTCCTGCAACCCTCTATGTGTTCCCAGCCATACCAGCCAGCACATCAGCATTCCCAGTGTCAGTAGTTTACTCCATTCTGAGGATGTTAGACACCTCCATCAAAGCACTTCTGCACTACCATAAGTGGAGTTTCCTTTATGGAAGCCCATATTCCATAATTTGTGATTAATAAACCAACGGTGAAGAATTTAAACTCCAAAATAATTGTGCCAAGATGTGTGAATATTTTAAGACAGTTCTGTGATTGGAGGGAGGTAATTTATTGCCTTGTTTCTGAATAAGCTGTGGGCAGATGTAAGGCTATGATAAGCATGGTATTAAAATGATGAGGAACTAAAGGGAATTCACCTGAGCTGCTCCTGAAGGATCTCCTTTTCCTCGTACTCCATAGAGGACCAGAGTTCTGTTGAGCCAGAACTCTGTCCAATACCAGCAGGCTACAAATACCTGTAGATATAATGCATCCAAATCTGTGAAGGAAACCTGGGTAGAATCCCTCTTTTAAAAGAAGCAGCAGGAGTTATTTTTCCTTTAAAATCTGTGTAGGGACAACGTATTGCGCACGTATTCATAAAGCCTCCCAGAGAGGGCTTCGTTGGGTGGGCTGCGCCAGCAAACCCTTTCTCTGCAGCGAGGCATGGTGCGTGTGCCGGGCACTGGGCAGTGGCTGTCCCAAGTGCCACTAGGTGGCAGTTGAGGGACACGGCGCTCGCTTGGTTTCATCGTGCAGGAGCAGCATCACCAGAACCAGGGGGTTTTGGGGTTTTTTTGTTTGGTTTCGGGGGGTTTTTTTGGGGGGTTGGGTTTTTTAAATTTTAGGTTGGATGTAGCTATTTCTTTATTTTTACCAGCCCCTGCCCTGCTGGCTGCAGAATTTTGCCATCCTCACGTCCTGGCAGCAGGGAGAGGTGAACAGCCCAGTGACCCAGCCACGGCCAGCGGGTACCACAGCCCTGAGCATGGGCTGCAGGCTGTTCCTGACAGACACGTCACAGCACTCAGCTCACAAAAAATGTCTTGCTGTTGCAGATCCTGAAATCTTACCCTTTTTGACATTTTCACTGTGATTTATATTTGCTTTCACCAGAACACAAGGTTTACCCTTTCTTTCCCTTTCCAGTTCCCTTTGGTTTAAAACAGTATTCTGCTACAAAGAGGAAAAAAAAGAAAGAGGGTAGTTCTGCAAAAGTTTGGGTTCTGCTTTTTCTGCTTTTTAAGAATTTTTTCTTTCCTCTCTATGTCCCTTCTATGACTGTGATTTCAATTTTTCTGATTATTTGAGACTGACATGGTAGAATACCAATCTGTTCAGTTACTTCTTTACTTCTACACTGTTTGAATATGCTGGTTTTTCAAAAGCTGCATTTTTTTTTTCTATATATAAATAACATGGAGTTGGTCAGGTTTGGTTTTTTTTTTTCCTCCTCCATTCTGTGATATAAGTTAATGTATTTTTACTTTTGATTAAATTTAGTGTAGACTCCAACAAGAGTGTGAGCACCAGAAACTGCCTGCCTGGCTAGGTTAAGGCAGGTATCTAGTGCTCCCTGTCACTAAAAGGTCGTTAAAAGTCCTGTCTTTCCTGTACCCTGGCACTGTTCTGTGTTGTGCAGCAGAACTATACCATGAGGATTTTATAGTATGTGTATTACATGTCTCTCTGAAGTGCTGGGTTTACTTTTACTGTCCCTAAATGAATGAATGGGTTGTCCAGTGACCCAAACTTACTGTGTGGTTCTGTTCATTATTTGAGCTTTGCCATCCCCAAATCATTCATGAAACCCTTGTGGACTACTGTTAGCTGTGCTTACAGCCTTCATTTCTTTCAAATATATAAAAACTGGTTGTAGTAATCAGGAAGGTTATGGGCAATTCAGCTTGCTGATGAAGAAATGTTCTGTTGCATTCAGTGGACTTTTAAAAGTCTTTGATTTTTGTAGATGCACAAAAAATTTGCTTTTTTCCACTTCACTCTGTTTGACCAGAAATCTACATTTAAAGAGGAAGCCCTTCAATATATAAAAAAGCTTTTCAAAATTCAAATGTTAGCATCTAATAGTTATAAATATTTTTATAAATTAAGATATTCATATTCAAATACTGGAAATATTACAGTGTGAGTGCTCTTTGGGAGTTTTTTTACTATGTAGCACACTTAAAAAAAGGGTCGGAGAGAAATCATCAGTCCCTCTCTTCCATATCTCCTGAGGAATTTCACATGTGTTTTAAAAAAAAATTAATTTCAAAACTTCCTCTTCTGTGCACATGTTTGATACCATATGGTTGGAGAAGAGCAGTACCACAGAACCCCATTTCCCCTGAACCTTTCTGCACAGGTGTTATTTTATGGAAGAAATAAAAATGGTATGCAAAAGTTGCTCCTTTTTAAATATACCAAATTCAGTGCTTTCTGCTGTTTTTAACTTACAATTAAGCACTTGGAAACTTGTAGCTGCTACAGAGCTTGGTAGTCCTGTGCAGAAAGCTTTTGGCAACAGTGAGTTAGGTTCTTTGGTGTGCAACAAATTGTTATTACGGCTAAAATCCTGGCCCCTTAAAAGTTTGAGGTTTGCCTTGGACTAGTTTTTAGACACAGGCTTTCACCTGTGTAGAAACAAGCCTCATTTGAAGAGGGAGCAGGATGGCAGGTTGCCCCTGCTGCCTGGGGGCCATTGCCAGCCTGGCTCCAGCTTGGCAGAAGCTGGGAAAGAGGAGAAGAGGCTGTCAGTGCCAAGTGGTCTCAGCCTCCTGCTCCTGCCGCCTTCCCCATCTTGGAGAGCCAGCCCATACCTTCTGGACAGAAAACAGCCACACCTTGTTTATAATACCGTGTTTGCTGCTGTGCACCTGGGGACAGGCAGTTCTAAATCTTGCCACCCTCCCCAGTGCTGTGCCCTGTCCTGGTGGAGGAAATCAAAAGATGCAGAAAACTTTCACGAGAGGCACAGCGAGGGATTAACTGTCTACTTTAATTTGTTTCTCAGTCAGAATTTTTGGGAATCAGGTGTTTCATTTTGCAGATGTGTAGATCTGGGTGGTGAGTTTTCAGCAGGGTTTCTGTTTGAAATGTGAGAAGGGAGGAGGGAAGACTTGTCTGCTTTTTCATGACTTATGTTTTCAGTAACTTTGCCTGAATTTTTGGTATGATTCCGGCTTTGTCACTCCAGCCTCGCAAACTTCAAAGCCAGAGGCTTACTCCTATGAATTTTCATTGGTTTCAGGTGATAGTAAGGTGACAGGGCAGATCCAAGATCTTCCTAGCTTTTTTCCACTCTCTCTGTTTTTCTCAGAGTATTTAGGCCATAATGGTAATTCTAGAAGAAATTCTGGGTACTAGATTGTTTACATTTGGTGACATGGCTCCTAATGCTTCACTAAAAAAAACTTTTCTCACGTTTTCCCAGCACAATAAAGTGCAAGAATATGGTTTCATTAAAAATCTGCAAAAGACATGTATCATCCATTCAGCTGTTACCCTGGATCTCCATTTTCCCTACTGTTGAATTGTTGAAGTAACTTTTCCTTTGTGTGTAACATTTCCTTTCATTGACTTTATTGTATGTGACTGCTAGTCATTTTCTGGGTGTAGCAATGACTGATTTGTTGTTGCAGACAGAGCAACCATCTGAGGTTGAATTACATCCTCAGATGAACAGACCCCATCGCAGGCAGAAGAAAACAGTTCAGCAAAAAAGGTGAGATCTGCACACATTGAACCATTATGGAGTGATTTGCCTTCATCAACAAATGTGGTTGCAGTTAAACAGAGGGTTAGGGTTATGTTTTTACATGTTTACCTTTTTCTGGAGGTCAAGACACTGGAGAGAACTGTGATCATATATGACATCAACTTGGATAAATCATTAAGAAACCTCTTAGTAGGTACACATTGATGCACATGCTTTGAGAGAGGCAGCTTGCCATTTATTTCAAATTAATAGGGGCTTGTGGAGCCTTAGGAAAAACAAAAAGAGTTTGGTTATACTCCAGCCCTGTCTCACTGTAGTTCCTCCAAATTGTGGTGTACTTCTTGGTTTCAATTACTGAGGATTTGATTTTGATGTAAACACACCTGTTTGCTAGAGGTCAGGATCTGCCACTAAATGTACATAGACTGGGAGAAATTTGCTCAAGATGTGTAGTTTCTATTATGTTTTTCTATGAACCTATAATTTGTAAAAAGTAAGCACTGAAATTAAGATGGCACACTTCAAAGGGCCTTGCTTTTAGGGATGGAGTGACCTTAGCAGTGGCTGTGAGCATTTTACCTCTCCTGGCCATGCTCTGACCACCTCCTTCCACCAGCCCCAGCCAGTACAGATGTGGATAGGGGGCAAATACAGATCCTCCCCATTTTTGCCCCTCCTGCAGCCAGAGAGCACCTGCAAGGCATTTACTCAGCCCAGCCAAAAACTTCTAGCAGGTTCTGGATGTACCTTGCCCAGGGAGCACCATCACACTTCTTAATGTAACAGGGGGCACAGGCAGACATCCAGTGTCATCATTTTCTGTATGTGACAGGGCTTTCTGTGCAGTATCCTTGCTCTGCTTGTGCTCATCATATGCTACTTCTAGCCTGGCCCTGCTTTTTCTTTGCTCTGCTTTGAAATGAAGTCCTTGTGGTCCATCTACTTCATGCTCACCCTCACCCCACGTGGTTCCCTAAAATGCAGCGAAGCCCCAGGCTGTGGGAGGCAGGTGGCTGTTGCACTGCTGACCCACCTTCCAAAGCCTGGTGCAGCAGCAGCCAGCCAGAGAGCCCCTGCCAAGGGATCTGCTTGGACCTGCTTACAGTATTGTGCTTGAAAAGGAAGAGGGATTTATTCTGTGGGTTTGGTAGGGTTTGGGCTGTTTAAGGTAGACTGGTATTGCAGTTTGGCATTATAGTTGTGGAAGGCATATGCAAGTTCTTCCCTTACTGTATGTTATGTGTTTGCAGGGAGCTGTGCCTGTGCAGAGGATTTCAGAACATGGCATTACCAGAGTTCTGTGCAGTCATGATGTGCTGACATCCTGGTCAGAACATCTGATAATATTTTTATATTTTTTTTCAGTAATTACAGAACTGGTTTTAATATTTAAAACTTTATTCCTTATAATTCAAATTCTTTTAATAATCACAACCCTTCTAATATGAATGATTGATGGTCTAATATTGGTTACATTTTGTATCACTCATAGTAGTCTTTTCTTGTGAGTCAGGCTGTTTATTACAGTGTTGGCTTTTTTCCTTGTAATTGTTTTGTCATTAAACGTTTTCCCATTATTTTTTTCTTATTTTATTAACATTTGGTGAAAACACAGTAGTGGAGGTAATCTACCCAGTAAAATGTATGATAGTGAAATTTGGTCTTTGGTTTTGTCTTTGATGCTGAGAAAACCTGTCTCAAGTCAATTCAACTTTTTGAGTCCTGGCTTTCTCATTCATGAAATGAGGCAGTAATATTTATATCCCTTGTAAAATCGATCTAATAATAAAATACACTGAAGAGGATACATTTATATTTATAATTTAAATCAGCTATAAGGTGGTAAAACTAGCTCTCATTGCAAAAGAAAGGATGTCTTAATTTATAATAGTGGAAATACTTCTTACCGCTGAAGTCATAAAAATCCAAGACACTGCTTTACGTAGAAAACTGAGACTATTTCTTTGATGTAACTTACCTAGAGAAATACCTGGCCTTCTATACTTCAGCATGTTAATTTTGCATGGATAATTTCATGTATTTGTATTTTGAAACTATACTCAGTGTTGCTTCATGTAAGAGAGGAGGGGAGAAGGGAGAGGCTCCGTGCCAGATGTGTGAGGCAGTAAGTTGGGATGCAAGTGATTGATTATTGAGTCTTTCCAACTGAGCATAGTAAAACATGAATCTTGGTCTGTTTTTAATGCTTTGGGGTCAACTGGGGGCTAGTACATGTGGTTATACCCCTCCCTCCATCTCCACCCAATGCATACTGCTACACAACGCAGTTGTGAAGAGCCTGTCATCCAGATGAAGGCGGAACACCCTTTCATTCATGAAGGGATTGCAGGTGTTATTGTTCCTTTTTCAAAGTCAGAAACCTGAGAGGCTATTACCAAATTGGAATTAAGCTCTGTACATCTTTAAATTATGAAATCTTAACCAGCTGTCAGCAATTTATGTGTCACAAGTATTCTCCAGCCTAATGATGGGACACATATGGCCTGACTTAACGTTGCTTTGCTTTTTCCTTTCAGGAGGTCGTTCTTGCTCAACCACCCTCCAAACCTGCCCGCAGGAAGCTCCGTACGGAGGCACAAGGGCTGGAAACCCCCGAGCTTTCCCCCACTATAAATGTGACTTCTTCCCTGCCTGCAGTCAAGCCTCACCTCCCAGTCCAAAAGTAAAAACCTGTACCAAGCATGCCAAACTGCAACATGAGATCTGATGTAGCAGGGTTTGCTCTTTGCATCATTTTGTGCTTAACAGTTCTGGTTTTGAGAATGCTTAGCAAGATACAGGTCTCTGAAATCTACATCAGTCTTCTCAAATGCAGACTAATCCTGTAGTGACTGTCAGTGGTATTTGATAGGTAGATAACCTTTTCAAAGGTGTCCTACTTCTGTACGTGGTAGACATGGCTGAGGAGCAAGCCTAGCTGTTCAACTATCTCTAACACAACTTCTTTTAAATGTGAGGGGGTGTCTTTCTGCCTTGCATGTCTTCTGGAATTTTGCTCCTTTGTATATACAGATATGGCCAAAAAAATGCCTAGGAAGATGAGTCATGAAATACTTGATGTTGGTCATATCCTTGTGGTATTTCTCCATTGCAAGGCATGTTGGAAACAGGTTTGCCACTAGTGTGAGATGACCCACAGACCGTTTGATAATAGCCAAACCCAA
This sequence comes from Sitta carolinensis, assembly GCA_032173965.1. Lineage (NCBI taxonomy): Eukaryota > Metazoa > Chordata > Aves > Passeriformes > Sittidae > Sitta > Sitta carolinensis. The sequence continues at coordinate 99,634,259 of CM063283.1, forward strand.
CATATGTTGTTAGCTCTCGTAAATACAGCTATCAAAGCTGTCAGCAACAAAGACTTGTAGGGATTTCACTCTATGGGTATTTAATAGTGGAGGAGAAGGGACTGTACAAATGGTAAGTGAAGGCACTTGAAACCCTATTGAGTCTGTGCATCTCCCTCAGCTGAAGCACTGTGCAAACATTATATTCCACCATCACCCAGGGCCTTGCAAAAGACAGCTGATTCAGTCTGAAACAAAATCAAGCTGCCCAAATCAATTGAGCATTTCTTAGCAGACTATTTATCAGTAGACTGAATCTGTGCTGCATAATTGGAGATTAGAATAAGTAATAAGACTCCTAGGATGCTCCTAAAGTACTATTTTGTGCTTTGGGAGTGCATATTCCATTGTGGTTCAAAGATAACAGCGTTTGTTAACATCTCAATCCTGTCTTGTCTATATCTTTCCTAAAATGTTAAAATGGCCACAGACATATATTGCCCTGCTTTTATTTTTTTTCCTAGCATTCATTACTTTATAGCCTATGGAGAGTAGTTTGCAGGGAAATAGTGAAGCAGAAAACTGACAGTTCACTGGAAGATAACAGCATAAAGTCCTGTCTCCGTGCTGCGAGAAAGATTCTATTGCAAAAATCAGTGTCATCAGCTCTGTTAAGAGAGAAGAGCTAATGGGGACTATGTGCCACTGGACCATATTTAAATAGGGCACCTGTTTTAGATCAAATCTGGCATTAAAGAGCTCTTGTTTCCTCATGTAAAACTTAAAAATAATCTATTTGGAAATGGGCTTGGATATTCAGTCAATATTTTCTTTCTGTTTTGCTGTTGTTACTTCTCCTGCTTTGAATAGGTTGGTTCTTATGTACAGCTGCCTCTTTTTATACCTGTCTGCATAGCTGTCATTTCCTCCAGATCAGTTACCACAGGCTATGAAGCAATAAAAATTCTTAATTAATAAAATAATTTCTTAAAATAAGAAAGGTACATCCTTTATTTTAGCAGCAAAAGAGCTGAGGGAAATCCTATCAGTCATCTTCCTGTTTGTGATGTCAGATTGTTTTGGTGGAAGTGACTGCTTTGAATAAAAGAAGTATTAATTTTTGAAGTAAAGAAACATCAGAATCAGCAAAACTCTCAGAATTTTCATGCCAATGTCCTTTCTTTCTGTATAGAATGATTTTTGTATTTTCTGTTTACCACTCCTGACTCTTTAAACTCTACAAGTCACTGAAAGCAGGTAATGCAAAGATGCTATAATGAGCTCTGCTACACAGGATCATTCTTAAGGTCAATGAGAATGCAGTGATTTGGAAGTAATTGAGACAGCCTAAAATATTTCTGTCATTCAGGTTAACAAGTTTCAAATACTCCACCTGATTCAGCCATCTCATTTCAGTGTTACATTTTTCTTCTTTTAATCTGTGGTTTGTACCTTGCCTTTATAGTGTAGTCCAGGGTGCGAGGCTTATGCAAAATGGGTGGCTGCTTTTCTGGCATCAGCCAGTGCTGAGACTCTGAATTAAAATGTCTTGTATTTATCTGTCTGGCAGACATTCTTCCAAGCAGAAAAGGGCTATTCAGACCGCTATACGAAAAAACAAAGAAGCCAATGCTGTGCTTGCCAGGTTGAACAGTGAGCTCCAGCAGCAGCTGAAGGTAAGGAATGCATTGAAAATCAGTGACAAAGCTCCCTGCAATCGGTTATGTGTCACCTCCAGCATCATTGAAATCAGAGCAAAATATAGGACAGTAATTGAAATAAGCACAGACATGGAAGCTTTTAATGAGAGCACATTGCCATCATTCCTTGGGTCAGGTCCTATTTGCTTCCATCTTCAGCAGGCCAGTTCTGTTACCTGTTTTGCAGCAGGAAAAGAAAGAAGTTTGTTCACAAAAGAGAAGAAAACTGAACTTGTTCCTCAAGTTGTATTGCCTTCTGGAAGCTTTCTGATAGAGCAGAGCTCTGCTGTTTTTATGGAGACCAGAAGACTTGATGGGTACTCCTTAGGCACACTGAGGCTTAGGGGGTTCAAGTGCACTCCCACTCGGGGGCTCTGAGCCTGCCCAGAGGGGGAAGCAGACCCTGGAGGAGTTGCAGTCCAGCCCAGCTCCCACACTGGCCTTCCCTTTCATGGCAGTCAGTGGGAGCTGGTCTGGTTGCCCTTTCCTGGGATGGGGTGGTGCATGTGGGCATCCCAAAGGTTCTAACACTCGTCTCCTCCTGCAGGAGGTTCACAAGGAACGCATTGCCTTGGAAACACAGCTGGAGCAGCTGCGTCCTGTCACTGTCCTGTGACTCCCCACACGGCCGCGCGAGAGCAGGAGCAGAGCAGTGTCCAGCAGCCTTGTAAGGAGGAGTTCTGGGCAGCTGAGCAGGGTCTCTGCCAAGGCGTGGGGAGGACTGGCCTTCCTGGGCTCTCTTCACCCCATTACGCACATTTTGCCTTTGCAGGTGAGGAAGGTACAGAAAACAAATACCTGACTATGGAATATTTCTGAGTGGGGGATGTTTTGCCTTCTTTCCTCCCCCTTCCCAGCCTAATGTGTAAACTTTCAGTTTATCACTGAAATGAATTAACCTGAGAGTATTTTATTTATGTAAAGAATTCCTAATTTATATGCGTTTTGGCAGTGCCTCCTGCCCCAGTTGTTAAGAGGTACAGCATTCCTAAATTCTTCCTTAAATTGAAAACTCGTCCTCTGAGATATGCTTCTGGATGTTACTGATTCCTGTAGGACTGTATCATTGTAGAGTACCTGTGGATTTAACATGCCATAGGAATAGAACTTGCAAGATGTACAGAATCTTTATCTTCAATCACATGTCAAATAATTATTTTCTTAGTACTGTTTATTATGCAATCACGGATGTATTTTAATGTTAGAGAACTTGTATTTTATTAGTTCAAGTCATATAAGACAACAGTAAAAATACTAAAATATAATTATTTTGGAAATTAGGGGGAAAAAAAAAATCTTTTTGAGCTACAGCTGTTTCTAATCACCAGTATTTGAGCACTTGCTTGTAACAACCAGTGTCTCTGCATTCTTTTAGCATGTTTGAGATGGCTGGTGTATAGCTTTTTTATTTTTTTTTTTTTCTTTAACCAACAGTGTATTTCTAACAAGAGGTTAAAAATGCATTCAGGGCATTTTTATAAAAGCTATTCTATGTACATTTGTATTAGTCTGCTTGGTTGTCTTAATAGCTGCTGATTTGTTTTAAGGATGTGTACAAGAACTGTACTTCCAGAAGAGGGAAGACAGCAGACATGCTATGTATGAGGCAATAAAATGTCAGATGGAAGTAATTGCCTTTTACAGCAGGCTTTTGTTGAGGTTCCTTTGCACATCAGTGGAGATGCTACTGATAGGAGAAAGCTGCTGATGCCCTTCTTATTTTCTAAACGAAGAAGCAAAGATTAATTTTTAACTTGTATTTGATCCATGGCCAGCTGAATCCCATACGGAGGTTTCCGTGGATGCAGTGGTTGGTGGCTTTGGTCTCAGTCCTTGCAATGGAAGATGGCTAATGAAAGTTGCTGTATTTCTTGGGGTAATACACTTGGATTGGGTGACTTCAGACATAATAATGTCAACCCTGCTCCCACCGTGGGTGTGGTGTGCTTTACTGCAAGGGGATGTCACCCACCTGTTGTCCACCTTAGACATGACCCTGCACGTGTCTCACTGACCTGATTGAAGCGTTTGTGGTCGCCTTGCAGAAACAGTGTAGCAATTCTGTCACCCTTGTGGGTGTGATCCTTGCTCCCTGTAGCTGCAGAGTGGCCCTGGGCCTGAGAGGAAGGAGAAGCAGATCTGAGGCATCTGGATAACCTCTCCTTGGGATGTGTCATGGAATGGTTGGCATGATACATCAGAGGGTACCAGAGCAGCGAAAATTTTTTTTGAGAGATAAGAAAGGCATAACTGTAAGTGTTTAAAGTGGTAAGGAGACAGTCTACTTTTGCTGAAAGGAATTTAGAAGGGGGGACATGAATCCAGAAGTCTGCAGGTAAAAATAAGCATTGTTACTGAAAATCTGTTTTTATAATACCTAGTTTTGATTCAACTAAAGGTCACTATGTCAACAAGCAACAACTGTTCTTTTGGATTTGGGAGTTCTCTCATGTGGCTGTTGCATAGCTGGGGTCAGATGGTCATTCCTGGTCAGTGACAAAATGTGAGGAATGCAAGCTTTTCTGGGAATCTGCAAAAGAGCCACTGCCCTCTTGCTAATAGTGGTGTTGCTGAGAATTTATCATAATTTATTTCATTTGTTCATAATACTACTGAGTCATTCCTGGGATTTAATGAGGTTAAGTGCTTGTCCTGTTCGCTTTTTAGTTCATACATTGTCATTTGGCTAATAAGCCCTTACTATGTCATAGGAAATAATCATATGACACACTTGTTTTTTCTTTTATGGGTGATTTTTTAAGGAAAGATTTTTAATGATTATAAAGAAGTGTGCATGTTGCATTCTTAAGGCAGTGGAGGACTTTTTCATGTGTGATAGGAGCTTCCTTTGAAATAATCTCCCAATTATTTCACCTGAGTTATTCATGGAATAGATGCTGTTCAAGGGAAGAGTGGAAGAGTCTACTTTATACATTCTTTTTTAAAGTCTCCCTTCTAAAATCCAAAATGGATTAATAAACAAGAGTATTTAAGAATCCCTGCATTTTTAGCATTGAAATCAAATATCCCACTCAGTTTCAATGACTAGAATGTGAGTTGATTTATATTCTCTTGGGCAAAATGCCAGCCATGGTGGTGATACACCACTTCACACATTAGTAAGGTGAAATATTCAAGAAATGTCAATGTGTTATACATATGATGCAGGAGGTTACTCTTCTCTGTATCTCAATGGATAAGCATTTTTGATATCCCACACAAAATGAAAAAATGTGTCTGTTCTTGGGAAGCATTTTGAGGAGAGGAGAAGGCATCATGAAGCTGGCAGTTCCTCCTTGCAGCCATGATCATTAACAAGCCCTGGCTGGTCCAAACTCACATCTAAATCCAGTATTACAGATTTTCTTCAGAATTACTTTTTCTTTAGAAAAATGTATGCGGAAATCATAATTTCTTGCAGAAACCTCTGCTTCCTCAAACTTTGCATGGGAGATGTTCCTACATCTGAAACCATTTGCTCAGAAAGGGAGACCTCACAGGCTTAATCTTCAGGGTACTTTCTTGAGCTACAGGTGAGTGATCAGCTTTAAGCCCCTGACACCCCTGATACAGAACAGCAACTAAGATCTGCCTGCCCCAGCTGCCAGCCAGATGTAGGAGTGGGATCACAGTCCCATGCACAAGCTCTCACTGCCCTCAGTTTGTGGTTTCAACATGCCCAGCAAGAGAGGATAGATGGGAACTAGCATCCTTGCATCTGAGAGGATGTGCTGACCATGTATCTGGTGCCCCTTTTCAAGTTTTCAGTGGACGAATATTTTTTTTGTCTGCAGAACAGGGCTAGGCAGAGCAGGTAAGGATCTTCCTCAGAGTGTGTGTAAGTGTGCACTCTAGTGTATTCGTTTTATCCATGCATTTCTTTGTGAGCCTGTTAACATTCCTGTCACCTGATACCTGTATTTGTTTCAATCTATGGTAGTTCCGTGGTGAAAAAAGAAAAATGCCCAGCTAAGTATAGTGATTGATTGCCTTTGTAGATAAGCCATTTTTATTTGAGCCTTTCAAAATAAATAATGACCTGGTAATTAAGCAAGGCAAAGTTTCCATTTCTGAGGCATTCCTTTATTAAACAAACTACCTGTGAACACACATTAATCCTTAAGGATCAATGTCCTTCTCCTAGTTATTAATATTATACTAGGATGCTGTGGAAACATTACCAGCTCTTTCCAGAAAGTCCTCAGTTCACTCTTCCAGAGTTTTGGTGGTGTAACACCAAAGTTACATCATCAAAGGCAGCCTTGTTACTGGTGAATTGTTGGATATCCTGTTAAAGTTAAAATATTATCTTCAGACTCCGTGGCAGAAGTTTTCCTGCTGGAAATTCCATATCCACATCAGGGAGAGGGATTTGTGTGGCTATCAGACAGACAGTTCCAGCTTGACAGATGATCACAGGGCTGGAGCACCTTTCCATTGAAGATGGGCAGAGTTCAGGTTGTTCAGCCTGGAGAAGCGAAGGCTCTGAGGAGACCTTATAGCACCTTTCAGTACCTAAAGGGGCTACAAGAGAGCTGAAAGAGGGACTTTTTATAAGAGCATGTAGTGATAGACAAGGGGAAATGGCTTCAAACTGAAAGAAGGCAGATTTGGATTAGATATAAGGAAGAAACTCTTTACTGTGAAGGTGGTGAGACACTGGAGGAGGTTGCCGGAGAAATTGTGGCTGCGCCATCCCTTGAAGAGTTTAGGGCCAGGTTGGATGGGGCTTTGAGCAACCTGAATAGTGAAAGGTGTCCCTGTGCAGCACAGTAGAGGGGGCTGGAACTAGATGTTCTTCATAGTCCCTTCCAATCCAAACCAGTCTCTGATTCTACAACACTGCCAGGGCTAGCCAGCATAGGGTGATGAGGCTGTGCATAGTAAAATGACCACAAAGCAATGGTTGTGATTTGGAAGCCTTCGTGGGATGCATTTAGGATGGGCATAATGTCAAAACTTCCTGTTGGTGAAGCATAGGTTGCTTTCCTCCCAGCTGAGCTTCCAAATCAGGGGGAAGAGATCCTGTAAAAGTTGCTAGCTGGGAAATGAGGGCTGTCCATTTTCCAGTATCATCAGTCTTCCAGTCTTCAGCATACACAGTCCTTGACAAGAAAACACATGGGTTCATGAAGCCACATATTTTATTGACTAAAGAGTAAAATATTTTTTTCAGGAAAAAAAAAGTAAATCTTAGTGATTTAGTATATTTGAGAAGAGATTATGTATTTTGAAGCTTTTTTCAGCTATCTTGATATGTGCTGTGAACATATGCATTATGTTTTACTCTGTTGCTGATTTTTTGATATAAAAAAGTTGTATTGCAAGCATTATGGTTGTTAATCTAAAAAAATACCCCAAGGCTATTATATATTTGAATTTTAACTTATAAATTAGATAGCCAGATTTAAGTAATTTGTTTTCACAGCTGCAGACTGTCCACGTGGTAAGCTGTGAAATGTATAGTGTTCTATACTATGCCCATCTAATTTTGGAAAATGTATGTGATATGAAGCTGGGTGCTACATTAAAATAAAAGCGTCCAATGACTTCAAATTGCCTTGTTTTTGTGGTTTATTTAGGATACTGATGGTGCAGATCTGCCAGGAGACCAGAAACTGTGACAACCAGTGGAAAAAATACCATGTTGAAATGGCTGACCTTCAGCTTTGAAAGATGAAATCACTTACATTGGGATTGTGTACAAGATAGAGACAGAGAGAGACTTATTTAAAGTGAAATCATATTTCCTTAGGCTCCAGTTAAGTCAAAACTTCATCTTTGCTTTGTCAGGCCTGCTTTGTCAGAATACAGGTGTAACTCCCTGATTAAGCACAAAGAGGGACACTCTTTCACCACTGTGAAGGAAAACCCATTTCCAGTCTCCAACAGACCCTTTGTCGGAGGGTGGCCAGCCAGGAATGTGAGAGAACTCTAGGTGTTCCACCCAGCATCCCTGTGATCAGTGGGTTTGGCCCCTTGTCAGCTGCAAGAGCTGAAATTGAACTGGGAAAAGGAAACCATTTGAATAGTTGGCCTTTGTGGGCAGGGTGCCAGAGGGGGCAGCATATTCTACTCCTTAACTAGTATGATTTTTAAGAATTATGTCACAGCTATCCAAAGAGCAGAGCTTTAAAAGAGGAAATAATGAGTGATAAATTAATTCTTCCGGCATTAAGCCATGACAAGGGATGTTTTATTGGCCTAAAAGTACGTCTCTGGTGCACGTGAGGCACAAGGCCAAGGCGTTAAAACTTGTAAATATCCTGTGGGGAGCTATTCTCCATCAGCAGTGGGATGGATTTAGATAGCTCCTCCATTCTTAGTTTTTACAATTAGATGGTACTCTGGGGTGTCTTCATGCAAATCTAGATTGGCTCTCCATATTCAAATTCATGGTTCCAATAATCTTTCTTAAAAATTAAAAATGCATCTTCCTGTTCCAGAGAAAAGTTCTTAGTTGAAGTGGGAAAGAAGTAGGAAAGAAAAGAAGCAGGAGAAGCTTCAAAAGCCCTTTTTTATCTATTATTTAAGGTAGTGCTTCTTTACAAATGTGCCTGCATCTGTGGGTTGTTTACATAGTAAAGCAGAATAAAGGAAAATTAACAGAGAAATGGAATCCCTAGGTATCTGTAGCCCATTGCCAAATCAGAGCTCCTTCGCCTCATGGTCTTGTTGCTCCTCCTGTTTTACAGTGCCCTGAAATGCACCTTGGAGCAGGAGGCCTTAGGGATGTGAGCTCCACTTCCAGCAGGCTCTCGTGTCCTCAATATTGCCTCAGTACCCACAATTTTGGGCACAACATCTGGAAGCAGTGGCATTAGCTGTGTTCTGGATGTGTTAGCCCAGTAGTCACCCTGATACACGCTGAATCAGTATTTCCAGTTAAATTCTGGATTGGTTTATGTTTGTTGATTGTTAAGTTAAATTGCACAAGGCAGGAAAAAATATCTTATCTGAGGACGTTTTGAGGATGCTTTATGCATCAGAAATGTGATGGGCTAGGCAAGACTAAGGCTATATATTGCATCTAGTCTGTTTTTTGTGGGAGGGAGAGAGGATGGGAGGGAGAGGGGGAGATTGCTTCCTTAGCCTAGGCTGATCCCGCAAAGAATGTTCTTTTTTGACATGCCATCCTTGGTTCATGCAGGGAACTCATTAGTGTGGTGTGATTTTCAATAAAATATGGGTATAACAGCTGGCAAATGTGCAGGTAACACCTCACTGCTACCCGCCCTCCACCAGGACCTCGTTGCCCTCCAGAGATGAGCAGGAGCAGAGCAGCGATAGCGTGTCAGCCCTGTGACGGCAAATGGCATCCAGAACCCAGCGAGGAGCAAAGAGAAGGAGGCAGGATGCCAGCTCTGGCAGGACCACGATGGAGAAAAAGTGTGACTGGAAAAGTAATCATGCTCCTGAGGGGGCTGGGAAGTCGGTGTGCCTCCACCACTTTGCTCCATGCCTGCACAAAAGAGTAATGTGCTTCAAAATGCTCCACTGGACTACTCGCTACCAGGGTGCTTGGAGCAGGGCTGCCACGTGACACATGAGCTATTCCCTTCCCAGGTCACTGAAGGCATTCAGTTTGTGCTCTCTGTCACAGGTTCAGGTTGTGTTAAGACAGCGGTGCCAATGTTGGGCAGGCCGATACAGAGCACGCAGTGTTGACTGCAGCTTTTACACTCTGACCTGAGAGGAAAAGGCCAGCACGTGGTCTCACCTGGATTCATTTTCCAGCCTCATGCTGTTTGTAAAGGACACTGTATACTTGGTCAGAAATAATGGCTTCCTGTTTCATTAATGAGTTTTTACAGCAATTTCCCTTCAGAGTAATCACCTTGGGTGAAGGAGGTGTGCACTTCCAAACGCAGTTGGCCTTCGCAGTGGGTAATACTGGGAGCACCATTCTCCACCAACAGAAAAAAACACTCCTTTTTGGGTGTCTCAGTTTGGATGCTAAAGAAACCAGTGCTGTCAGAGTCATCAGAGTCATCTGAAGCTATCAATCAAAATGTCTCTTGGGATTAAAAACCCTCCTTGAGAAAGGTATGTTTCCATACCACACAGGGTAAAAAAAAAAAAAAATAAAAAAATTGTTGTTGCTTTGGTTGCTCTCCAAATATCTGGTTGTATTACTCAGAAGCCGCCTCTTCAGGGCTGCTTTGGAATTTGTTGCTGCAAAAATCCTCAGGAACTTTGTCCAAGCATCCCTGGACATTTGACATCCCAGGACTTTTAGGGGCTCTGATTTGGAACTGACCTTCCTGTTTCACTACTATCCATTTACTCCTATCACTCACCCAATCCCTCATATTAGAGAAAATAGTAACACACATGCACTTATTTGTACAGCCTTCCAAACTGCTGCTGCAGGTATGTCATGCTCCATTTAGAGCTGGCCATTAAGTGCACTTGGAGCAATGTCAGAGTGAGAGCAAACAAATTATGGGTGTTTGGGTCAGGTGTGGCAGACTCCCGGGCTAGTGCTGGACTGCAGGGGCTGAGGTGGAGGCAGGCCAGCAGCATCTTCCCCCTGCTCAGAATCTTGCCACCATAGCTGAGCTCTAATTTGAGGGAGAAAAATGCAGTTTAATTTCCCCCACCTTAGTTATAAATCTAACTTAGCCTAATTAATATTGTAATGCATTGGATCCTCAGCTGTACTTCATTGGTCTTCTCTCTGGTTTGATTCATTGCTTTGTTTTCTAGATTTGGCACTTGCTTGGTTTAGCAAGGGCCAAACTGGGAAGGCTGAGAAAGCACAGGTGCTTACTGGCTGCTCCTGCTTTCATCCCATAGCCTGGGGCACTCATCTTGGTTTTGTTCTCCTGTACAAATACATGGTTGGGTTTATGACTTCATTCAGATTTAGTTGACTCTGGAAGTGGCTTTGGCTGCAGGTGCTGAAGCAAGGGGCCTCTATGACACATCATCTGGATGGGCATGGCCTTATCATAGACTCGCAGCTCCTGCAAGCTGAATATTGAAATGGTCAGTGGAAGCCTACACTCGGCCCAAACTGAGCTCAGAAACCTGGGAGTGTGTGACAGAATTTGGGAAAAGTTACAGAAACAATGGTATTTGAGACTAATAGCAACACTAGTACACAGGGCTGTAGCTCCAGGTTGGCCCATCTCATTCAAGATGTCACTCTGACATTATTCAGTGCCACGTGTTAGAGGAAAAAGGAAGAGCCCTAAAGTTGTCAAAAACCAATTCAGTAAATAGAGTTTGGGTTACCACTGCCTTGGCTGACATGCTGGTGTTTCTTCTGGCATCCCTGGAGACTGAAGCATGTGCCTCAATCAAGGCCAGCCTCTGCTCTGCTTCTGACCACAGTCATTTCTCTCTGCCTTAAGCCGGAACACCTGTAATGCACACTCAGCAGTATAAGATCTGTACAGACACATTTACAGAAGTTTCTGCTTTACTTTTCCTTTTGCAGTTTGTTATTTGATACATATTTTTTAAATATTTTCCTGTGTTATTTTTCTCCAGTATAGACAGAGGAATTCCCATCTGTTCAGCTTGTCTTCTTCCAGACATTTCTTTGTCTCTAGTTGGTTTTGTTGCTTCTCTCTGGGACCTTTTCTTTTTGTAGTAGTAGTAAGGTAGCCAAATTGAAGCCAGTTTGTTGTCATCTCATTTCTAAAGCAATGACTATATAAAATACAGCATCATGACACCCAGGAGTTTATAGTTCTTATTTTCTTTTTTCCCCTCTATCTGGCAGCTCTGCAAACATCAGCTGGCATCCTGGAATGGTGGCATCATACTAATGAATTGAGAATTTGTAAATAACACTATACATGTTTGTAAGAGACAGTGTGAATCTCTGTCTCTCACTTTTTGCAATGTTTGCATCAAACCTGAGGCATCATTTTAAAGTAATAATATTTTTGTAAACCATCAGGTGCATGTGTGAGCCACCCTGCCCCATAGCAGGTACATTCTGTACCTGCATTTTTCAGAGAACTGCACAGAAGTTTCTGCAAGAGTCTGGAAGCCTGTATCTTCCTGAAAAACAGTACTAATAAAAGGTGTTCTTCAGAAGGATAAAAACTGTCCTGACCTTGTGCTCTTTGATTTCCACTCCCTTGGGTAACAGCGTCTCTGTGTGTGTGTCTCCTGAGAAGGCAAATCCCAAGCTCATGAGTTGCTCTGGAATTTTTGGTAATGGTGACTCTGAGCATGGGCTTGGGAAGCTTCCAAGGAGCAGGACCATCTTGCAGGTTATTTTACATCCTGAGGTGTCTCATTAACAGACTCATCTATTTAGACTCAGGAAGGAGAAGTGAGATCAAAGGCAGGAGAGGAGTGAGATAACAAAATCAGTTCTAATAAAAATAATGGATGTCTCAATTTTTACTTCCCTTAAACAGGAGTATTTATTGCTCCTCTTTGAATTTTGCAAAGCCTTTTGAGAGTTGCACTTATTTTTGTGCTCAGACATCACTGCACATTTTGCCTTATGCAGCTGTCTTTTATCATTAGGGAAGAAGTAATAATTCAGGCCTCAAATTTAGCTTTTGTCTAAAAGAAATGAGGTTGATATATGCACTGCCTACACAATAGGATACCATATAATCTCCTCATCTGTTAGAAGGGCACAAGTTATTTATATTAATCCTCAACCTAGATGTATGTGTTTGTAGCTGTTACTTTTTGACAGTGGTTTCATTGTGCATCTTTTACAGCAATGGGGAGTGCTTGACACAGGGGAAATGTGAACTTGCTTGCTGCGTGTATAAGTTTGCTGTAGGCAAGTGCTTTAGGTTTAAAGCAATAATTGTGCAGGTCAAGAAAGGGTAGCCAAACTACTCAGAGAGACTGGTCTTTTTTTATTGTCTGTGTGGAATAAATTACAAAGTCAGTACACATCACAAAGAGGCAAAATTAGATTAAATTATAGAAATTATTTAGGAGAGTAAGAAATTAGTAGGAAAAACAATTTTTTCTAAAAGAGGTTTAATTTCCACTTTCCCTGTGTCATGTTGGCCAAGGTGTGACAAGCCTCAGTGAATGATTTATGAATCTAGATTTCAAAGCCATGAGGTGAGCTTAAAAGCAGTGAGATCTAAAAATTAAATGGGAAGTTTGCTTATTGTGACTTCTATCCCCTGAAGTTTTACTCAGGGCCCCTTTTCAATTCTTGACCACAGATTTTTCTGAATTAAAGCTAAGCTTACTCTTTTTTAAATCCCTTGCTTCCAACAGCTGGAGCTTTAAGAAATATAGTCAATACTGGGAGAGAGCAAATAGACAGCAATGCTGTTCAGCTGTCAGTACTCATGCAGAAGCACTGCTCCCATCCTAAAGCATTGTATTCAGTGTATGAATAATAGCCTCACAAACAACTACACCAGGGTGTCCTGTACTTTCCTCTAGGACTAAGGCTTACCTTCTCAGAGGAGACTGCCAGAATGTTTGGGACTATTAGGTCACAGTGGCAGGACTAGAGGCAATGGGCACAAACTGAAGCGCGGGAGGTTCCCTCTGAACATCAGGAAACACTTTTTCACTATGAGGTTGCCCAGAGAGGTTTGTAGAGATTCCCTTCTTGAAAATATTCAAAAGCCATTTGTACATGGATCTGGACAACCAGATCTAGGTGGCCCTGCTTGAGGTGATTTCCAGTGATCACTTCCAACCTCAACCAGTGTGTGATTCTCTGATAAAACAAGGTCAATATTGTCCCATTAGAAATGGGAACATCCCATCTGCATTGACCACTATATCCAGCTTTATAAAAGAAATTAGAAGGCATTCCTTGTTTTATTTTGCTTATGATTTGTAGCCTGCATGTATCTCATGTTTAGGCAGCTGCTGATCATAATTATTTGGCTGAGTGTTTCTCCAGGGATAATTAATGAAACTGAGTTCTTGTTTCTGTGCCCTGGAGAGGCAGGAGAGCAGTGATCTTCCTTGAGGCAAACAGGATTGGCCTCAGCACATAACCCACTTTTTTGAGGACTGTAATTTTTCAGAGAGACCGAATTATTTAATCAGCAGTGACCTAATAACATGTATGTGGCAGGTGCAACGGGGCTCAGTGAACTAATGAAGTATGGATGGCCCTGGCTCAAGAGTAGGGGGGATAAATTGGGAAGCTAATAGGGGATGAGCCAGCCAAAGAGATTATTTTCTTGCAGAGGCAATAGAGAGAGCTCCACAAAGCTGTCTGAAATCCTGCCTTCCTAGAAATCCACTCCTTTAAGCTTGGGGACTGGATTATTTGGCCCCCAAAGAGAGACATGATGCTTTTCGCCTTATCTGTAACCAGCTGACAAGGAAATAGAGACCTGGACTTTACTCAGCATTAGCATGGAGACAACTGGGAAACCTAAACTGGTGGGACTGACTGGGGACATGGGGTGCTGAGCATTGCCAGCCCTTGTTCTGCACAGTGCACAGCAGCAGGGGCCCCTGACAGGAAGCTGCTAGTAAATGTAAGTGTTAATGGGGTGGGTTACAGTTATATTCATAAAATATTATCCTGAATAAATAATCTGTTTAACTATGAGAAGAAGAAGTGTTTGAGGCTGCCTTTGCTGTCATGGTGTTTGATTCTTTGCCACTGACACTGCAGACGAGAGTCTGTCTCTCAGATGCCTGCATCCAGAAAGGGAAGATAGTCCAGACATTAGGGCATGAGCTATGTAAATCTGGATTCAGATCCTTTTCTATGGTCTGGGGAAGCTGTCAGAGGTGGAGTTAACCTTCTTGCTTCCACCTGGTTGGGAATTAAAGCTCATGTGTCTAGTTGCCTGGACTCCCTCTGCACTAAGAAGGAGAGAAAAGCATTTTTGGAGGGCAGGCTCCTGCCATGCCTCATTGCTGGTGAGCACGGGAGGGCTGCCAGCACCTCACTGTGGCCTGTCACTCTTATGTCTTAAACCACCTTGCAGCAGCACTGCTCTCCTGCCTTTCAGCCCTGCAGCTGCTCCTTCCTGCCATGGCAATGCCCTGTGAGCCCTGCTGCCACCGGGACCAGGGGAGGAAAGCGAGCTAACACACCTGACAAAAAACACATTGTCTTGCCTCACACTGGTGCCTTCCTTTGGCTTGTGATGAGGCCATCCGTGCAGCTGGGGCTGAGGAACGGATCAGCAGCCAAACCCAGGAGCCCATGCCATCCCCATGTCTGCACTCAGTAGCCAAATACCTTCTTCTGCAAACGAGGCCATTATCTGTGGTGGGCTCCTGGAAAAGAAGGATATTTGACCAAGTAAGGGCAGAGCCAAGTCCTTACCCAGCACTGCAGAGAGATTTGACAGCAGCACGGCGTGGAGGAGCCCTTCCCCTCGGTGTTTGTGGCAGGCAGGGCACCGCAGCGCAGTGTCACGTCAGTGTGGCACCGTGGCTCAGTGGCTCAGCTGGCCCGTGTGCACTCCTAATCCATCCCAGGCTGTTTCTCACATCGAGTTGCTTTGAAAGTTTGAGAAAGTTTGCTTTACTCTTGATTCCTCATTTTTGCATAGCTCACTCCATCTGGGCCTGAAAGTCAAAGCACTGAAATGTTGCAATAACAGCTGTGCTTGCAAGCCTCCTATCCCAGATGGTAATTAAATGCAGAATATCTCAAGAAAAACTCATATCTAGAGAAGACAAGCCCAGCTGTTTTAAAATAAAACCCACAAAACAACTGAAATAAACATCTGAATCTGCAGGTGCATGTGCAAATTAAAGCTGCTCTCCCCTTCTCAGGTTAAAGATTTAGCTAAGGTCATGAAGGACCTCTCCTATTGTTTGAAGCTGCCGGTGCATAAACTCGTAGTTGTGTTAGGCAGCTATTGGCAGGGACACAGTGTCCACAGCCACAGCCATCACTCCCAACATCTACCCCTTGAAAAGATGGATTCTCTGCAGGCACTGCCTGGGCTTGTTAGCTTGCCCTGTACCTTCTCAGCCTGCCAGGCAGTGCAGGGACATGGATCAGGGTTTGCAGGCCCCAAGCTACAGGGAAAGGTTATTTACTCAAGGCTGGCAGAGGATAGGGCTTCACCTGGAGCCAGCTGACCTCAGCCAAGGTAGGATTGATGGTACCTGCATGTTATTGGTAAGAAAAGATCCCCTTGATTATAGAGTATGTCTGTCATGTATCTCTCTGGCTTGTATGGGGAGCTGAGCAAAACGTGAGCAGATCAGAGCAGCTGACCTGAACAAATGTTTGTTTTTCCTCTGATCAATTGGGGCTTTTTCTGGGTTTAATTTGCTCACAGACTGCAGTAAAGAGAGCAATACCTGCATACCTGAGACTAGGCTAGCACAGTGCAGTCCTCCCAGTGGTGGCAGTGGGGGACAGAAGCAGCACTTGCCTTGGGTACATCTTGTCTGAAAAATATCTGTGTCTTATTCCTGGTTTCCATGGTCTGTCTGGGGACAGCTCTTAAAGCTGGAAATGTCCTGGGACTCCTCTGGTGGAAGACCACCTAGATTTCTCAATGGTGAAGTGACATTGCAGTGTTTCAGCTGAAAAGCAGTGGCCTGGGTATGAGCAGTGTGAGCAGTTTGGGGTTCAGGTAGGAGATCAGGCTGCCAGGGGCACCCAGAATCCACAGGACAGCTCTCCAGCAGCACCTGCCAGGCTGGAGGGTATCCTGTACCCACCAGGGTGGGTCCAGGCAGAGTTGCCACATGGAAGTGCTCCAGCTTCTCATGTATATGCAATAAAAACACCAGGGCATTTTCATCAAGTGGTCTTTCTGTTCCTTCAGTCTATAAAATCTTGATCTGTTAATTTTTGAGTGATATTTATTCCCTCAGGCTTATATGGGTGGGAAGAGGGTGATTTGATGGGAAGAATGGTCAGTGCTTGTTCCCAGGGGCAGGAAGGGCATTTTGAAGGACATGCTGTACATCAACGCTTTTGTGGAAGGTAGACACACTTGAACTCTTGGAGAAGTGCACTTAATAAATCAAGGAAAAGCTTTCCCGAAAATAGAAGGTTGGAGCAAACGGGAGGTGATGGGTAAACACTTGTGTAGTTCATGGCTGCCTCATTCTTCACAGAATTAGCTGTTTAACACAGCATTAAAATGCTCTGCAGGAATTAAAAGGAGACATATCTAGCCTTTGTATTTGTGAAATGAATTTTGAGAACTGTGGATCAAGTTCAAACTGTCATTGGGTTTGCTTTCCAGGTCCACAGAAGTCTTGAAACCACAGTTTTGAGAGAGGCAATTAACTCCTTAACCTCAAGATGTGCATTGACACGCAGCGTTGTTAAGGGTTCCCTCACTAATCACTTCTGTGGGCTTTAATCAGCTGACACACACATTCCTCGACTCCAGACAGCTCCTCAGACAGCCAAAAGTAACGACCCTCCTCTAAAGCAACCTCTGCAACACGTCCTTAATTCTTTCCATATTGCACATATTTTCTTAATATACAAAGCTGTGGTATACTGAGCTTGTGGGGGCAGCATAAAATTAGTATAAAAACAAATAATACTGAATCTACTATGCTTATTTTAATACTCTGGTTGCATTTTATTTATTAAAACCCCTTCTTCTTTTTTTCTCTCACTTTTTTTAATTCACTTCAGTGAGCTGACAAATTCCCCAGATCTTACACTTGATCTTTGCAGAACTTAGGGGATTTGTTGGAAAATTTGGTTTGAGCTTACAAATTTCTCAAGATAGAGGGCTAAATTCCCTTTCAATGATGAGCTCTAGATGACAGGAGACTTCAGCAGGAACTTCAATCAAATAGTTATCACCTCCACTATCTTCCCCTTTTGAGTGAGGCTCCAGAGGGTCAGGTGCCTCCTGATATAAAGTAGTTCCACGTCCCAGTGTTGAGCTTCTGGGTGTCCTGGCTCCCAAAGGGAAAGGTGGTCCGTGGGTTGCCATTGATATTCCAGTTGCCTCTCCAGGTAAAGGTTACTCAGATGAGGCTCTTGCTGCAGTTGGTAAATGTTGCCATTAACCAACACTACAAGGTCTGGGTCCTGGGGCTGGAGAATGATGGGCATTTCTCAAGGTAAACGTGGGGATTTAGTTGAGAAGTAGCTGCTGCCACAAATGTTAGCCTGACTTTCAGCACTGATGATGTGATTGGTGTGTAATGTCAGCTGAAGATAAGAGGCCAAAACTCTCTAAGGAAAAAAAAAAAAAAAAAAAAAAAACAGGCCAAATGAGCTTGAATGAGAAATATGCTGCATGCTGGTTAATCCTCCTTGATTTAGAGCTGACTGGAACACCAGGAAAGCTCCATTTTGTTTCCACATTTGAATAAAAGACAATTGATGCAATTTCTTCCAAAATATGCAAATCCTGACTAATTTAAACCATTAAAAAATCCTCAATAGATAAAACTAGTTATAATTTCAAAATAACATTTTCTAAAAGTGGCTATATTAGGTCATTCCCAGAGCGGTCTGTAACTTTAGCTCTTTACATTTTGCCTGTTCACTATGAGGTGCCTTTAAGGGACTTGAATGTGAGAGGCTTTGAAAATTGAAGGCTTTTCTCTTGTCTGCATGACAAATATGGAGGGTGGAGTCAGGGCTTTATGATCTTCAGCGAGTTCATGGCTATTTATTTTCCCTCGGCCTGTCATCACATCCCTATCTTGCCCCACCACCTGCCCCCAGCCCCTTGTTGCTTTTGATTTGGGTATCTCTGAAGGTCACTAGAGATTTTAAAAAGCTAGTTTTTACCATCATGCCTATTGAAAGAATACTGAAGTTTTGTTTTCCTCTCATTCCTGATGCTCCTTTCTGATGTTATTTTCCATTTTCCTCAGCTTGCATAATTAAATGGGCCACTGCCACCTCCCAGTTCCCCTGCCTATTTCCTGCTGATCCTGATGAACTGTCAGTAGTTACCTCTGTGGGTTGTATGTACACAGGACAGGGTTTGCTGACTCAAGGCATTTCATAATTTCTCCTTATTAGAGTAATAAATCCATAGGGAGGCTTCACTTTTTGCATTAAAACTCATTTTAACTGGAAACTTAGGAAGTCTTGAAGTCTATGAATAGCACATGCTCGAAAAAGGAAGGGAAGGAAGCCACTGACAGCAGTAGTTCTCTGCAGTTCTCTAAATTCCTGATTTTTTTCTTTGACTCTTTAATGACCCTGTTTGACAGGATCATTTCTCGTGGTCCTTACTTCTTCCCATCAAAGACTAACTTTCCCAACATTAGTCACCTCCTGGAAACTGGTTGGGTATTTTGGGTGCTTGGGAAGCAAAGGTAAGCTGACCTCTACTAATTTTCTTCTTCAATAGCTCACAGCCTCTCACTCAGTGGGACTCCCTTCCCAAAGAGAGGAATGAACCCTAAAATAGGGTTATGGAAATAACTATGCCAACAGCTTCTATGGTCTTTAAAAACACATACCTATTTCTACAAATTTCCATCTTCTCAGGGTCACCCAGCTTCTCTAATGCCAAGTTCATGGTCTGAATTCAACAATTCTGTTCTCTGGAGGATATTTACATGTGCACTTCCCAGATCAACCACACTCCTCCAGAAGAATTGCTGTTGGAATAAAGCCCTAAGGCAGACTCTGTGCCATGCAGGTGGGCGCAGACAGCAGCAGGTACTTGAGCAGGGAGAGCAGATTGTTGAAGTGGCAAAGGGGCTACCAGGGAAAGAGCAAGGAGGTTTTAAAGTCTGAACAGAGAGGATATGAGAACCAAGAGGGTCTGCAGTAAACTTTCTTGCAGGTCTGTGTTCTCCAGTGAGCAGCTTTGGTTAAGTACTGTTATAAGCACATGAAAACATTGAGGATGTACCAAGAAACAAGAAATTATGCACAGGAAACAGTTGTTTAGCCATTCAACCTGTTGTGTTTGGTTGAAGGGATTTGCTGCATTGCCATGGTATGGTAAATTTAGCACTGGCTTGTACTTTTACTACACTGAGGTTTTCACATGTCCTTGCTGGCTCCTGTTCTCAGTCAGGGAATACTGTGTATGGCACGGACAGATGATAATGCCACAGACAGACAAATTTTTCTCAACACAGGATCTGCTCTGGGACTTCTGTCACTGTAGTACGCAGCAATCCTAAAGGTGAACCAAGTTCTAACTGCTCTGCTTCACCAGCTGTGAAACTGGGGCTCCCAGAGGCTGCACCGGCCAAGTGCAGGTCACATCTCAGTGGGTGCTGAGCCCTTGCTGCATAACCCTCTCAGCACCAGGCACCCCAGGCAAGAGGTGGCCTGGGCACCCTCGATGGAGACAGGTGCCCAAGGCAGTCTGCCAGGGGACAGGGGTGGCTGCTGGCACAGGGGATGGAGATGGTCTCACCTACCTGCTGCTCTGGCCAGTCTTCTCTGGGCAAAAAGCACTTGTGGTTTGGAAGGAAATGAGAGATATTTATCACACAGAAACTATATTGGCTATGTAACTCCTTGTTGGAAGAGGTAGCTTGGCAAGATAAACACAACCGACATAATTGTGTCCAGTTTCTTGAAATGCACTGCCCTGTATAATGAGAATAACTGAGGCCTTTTGAGGTTGTTAAGTCACAAATGTGAAAGAAAGAAACCCAAAATAAACAAATTACTGAGGGGGGTTGAGCTGGCTATTTTGGATCTATTTTTAAGCAAGGCTTAAGCTGTAGGAATCTTGAGATTTAAGATTCTGCCTGTATCCTATGTAAATAGCATTTGGCACTCCAGTGAAGCTCGGTGTTCAAAATTGAAGGAGTAGCTTTGGTTTGGGCTCATCTTTAGATATATTGTAAGCAATCACTGACTTTTTGCAACACCCACTGTGGTGGTGTCAGCGTGATCTCTGCCTCGCCAGCCCTGGCACCGCTGCAGTGAGGGCACGGCTCAGTAGCAGAACGAACTTTGCCGATCCCGTGGGTCTTGGCTTGTCTGCGGGCAGCGAGCGGCGATGGCAGGAACAGAAAGAGGGAGACTCCGCTTGAGATTAAACCATTGGTTTTATTCGTCCCGCAGCGGGGACACCTCAGACACAGGTGGCAGCTCAGGCAAAGCCCCGCGCACACCTGAGCACAGCAGCTGATAAAGGGGGAGGAACTCGGGGTAGGGTCGAACTTGGGACCAATTAGGGATAAGAGGGGGACGGCTCTCTAACTTAGTGACATGTAGGGAACGAACCCGAATACAGTGTGGGGGAAAACAGGAATTCTGTCCAATCACTCTGTGATCCTATTAGAACTTTCCAGACTGAAGGCGAGGTCTCAGAGTGACAGGCAGGGTCTGGGGGTTACATAATTTAAGATTGACAAACAGCAGTAACCGGGATGAATCAAATAGGGAAAGAACATAGGGGGTACATGGAACAAACTGTATAACAATATAATAATTCCAAGAACTTAAAAACACACTGCCACAACCCACAACATCTGAAGTTGTGTAAAGCACGTGAGCTCGTGTTGGCCTTAAGTAAAAGTGGCAGCTATAGCAGCCAAGTGCTGTTCACAGCGTCAGCTCAGATAAACCTCTCTTTCTTCCTCGAGGGCAGCCCCATTTCCTAAAAGTGCAAACCCACACAGTTTGCATGGGAGTGTGAAACAAACTGCTGCACTGTAGCTGAAACACACTCCCCTGACCCTTCACTGCTTCTTGGCTCCTTCAGCAGAGAAGGAGGCTGTCTCGTCTGAACAGCTCAGGGCTGTTTTTTGAGCAAAACCTGACAGATTTGTGAATATCCACAGAGATGCTCAGATATTACCCTAAGTGAGATTTCCTCACTTTTATAGGCTCAGAAATGAAGGCAAAAACCATCCAGCCTATCTCTCTGCCATCACAGGTTTGTTTTCACGGTATTTCCTACAGCAAACATTGTATGAGTTGTCCTAGTTTAAGTCAAGGTGAAACTTGCCTGCCTGCATAAAGAAATGTTGTTTTTTTAACCCAGAAAAATGGCAGTCTTGCTTTGCAGTGCCAACACAGATGTCACTCACCACTGGCAGCTCTCACTGAGTGGCTGCAGCCTGAGGAGCCCATTCTCAGACACAGAAGGCATCTCTGAATCCATCCAACTATTTATTGTAATTAAGCTTTGAACGCAATAAAGCTTCATTTCTTGATCTGGGAGCACCTCAGATGGTGGAAAGGACAACAGACAGATACAGACATCCCCTCATGGCTCAACCCCCCTCTCTGTCCTTAAGGCTGTCGTAGCAGGGGATCTCACTGCTCTTGAAGAGGATTTTATTTCACCTGGGAGCAGAAGCCAGTCCCATGCAGCCACCAAAGCATCCATGGGATCAGGAGGCTAGGATGCAGCAGCCTGGCTCCTGCACCCACCAAGTTCCAGCTGTCAGCCTTTGGTTTGAAACTATTTAAAGGCTGACAGAAGTAAAACAGATTTGGAAACAAGTTTTAATTTTTTCACCCTGTTCCTTGCTGTGGCTCATTGCACATCTGCACAAACATGGACTTGAGGGGGTCTGGGCCCATAAAGACCCTCTTGCCTCACTTCTGTGCCTATATTTGGGAGATACATGGAAAAACCAAGCTTGGAAGTGTTCCAGGGCACCTTCCCTGGCCTCTGTCAGGTGCCACAGGGCTCTCCTGCAGCCATGGCTGGGGGCACTAATGTATGCTGACAATACATTCATACTCCCGAAGGATCATTCACTCTTTCTGAATATTTGAAACCATGAAGAATTCTAGTTATTGATTATTATCTTTTATCAGCAGGCAGGAGGGGCACATAGCAGGAGTGAGAGAGGGGTCTGGACTCTGCCGTCCTCCTCCAGCACCCCACAGTCCGGTGCTCCATGGAGACCTCTCCTACAGCAGGGAGTCAAGGATAAGGGGAATTGGAGCTTACTTCTGTCAGGAAGCATTTGCAGAGCTCAGACTGACATACTGAGGCAAACAGCAAACTCTCCCAGACCACATAAATAAGCCGTCACTTTGAGCGAGCATGTATCTGAAAAGCAAGCAGATTGGAAAATTATCTAAAAATAGTGGAGCAAAGATTAGCAGCACAAGAATCAGCTCAGAAACATCAGGACACTCCTGGGCTTATTCAAATCACAAGTTCTTAAAGGAGGATTGCAAAGATGTTGAAAATACACAGACAGCTCTACACATTACTTTGGTTTGCTTGAATTCCAGGAGAGCACAATGTTCCTGGCAGGGCACAACAGCTACCTGGGAAGTCTTAGCATTTTAATGAGGGTTATGAAGAATTTTATTATCATGGAATGGAATATAATAATTTTCTCAATAAAAAAAGCTCCTTAGTCAGTAACCACTGCCTAACACTCGGAGGTAATTCAGCCGTCTTTAGCTGTCATTTCAGAAGACATATGGCAAGAACAAGATCAAATTCATATTGCCTTTCATATCAGGAAAATTTCCCATTAATAATAGGTTTGTCTTTATAATGTGTGTCTTGGAGTAAAATAATTTGAGCTATGTGGGGTTTTATGAGACACTCTAGAGGGAGAAGTCTGCAGAAATTTCTGACCAGCTCCTCTTTTTACTTTCCTAACTTCAGACCTCATTAAGAATTTCAGAGTCTTCCAGTTTGTGTCAGTTGCGCTTGCATTTTCTCCCACCTTTCTACAATCCTGTTTGGTTTGGTTTTGTTTTGGAGTCATCATCCATTAAGTATTTATTGCTTTATTGAATCGGCATGGCTCATGAATGCATATTTTCTTTCCCTTATTTTTCCTACTTTTTATAGTGTTTCATTAAAACTTGCATCCCTTGTTGTGGGAGTACAATACCAGCCTATAATACTAATTGTTGTTGCAGGATCTCTGTAGCAGAGCTGCCTTTGTTTCCTCCCAAGCTGACGCCTCTGTTGCAGTTCTCTTTGAGTCCTCACCATGGTGGCCTGGAGCAATGAGCTTGCCATGAGATCGTTCAGAAGATTTCCCCCTGCAGCTGTAAAGGTGACTCGGTTGTCCAGATACTGCTGTGATCTGATCTCTGGTCAGTAAGGGTTTGCTGATGGATGAGCTTAGCCAGAAGCTACCTGCTGCTACAGGAGGGAAGAGCCCATCCTCTTCCATCCTGGATCACCTCTATGCCCTTCTCCAGACTCCAGTCTGCACTACCCACTCCTCATCTCCCTGACTCTCCTTGCACCAGCTCTGGCACTTGTCTGATTATAAGTTAAGCCAATTTGGATCAGTAAAACAGCAGAGTTAGTCATTTAGCTTGAGGTGCCTTGTGAAACCATACCCTCCAGCTAAAATCACATCTGCACATTAAGCTATACCTGGACACAGTATGCACCATAACAAGAAGGAGTATATAACCTTTAATTTCTTAAAATTGGAATTTTAAGTTCTGGAGGGTATGGAAAAACAGGTCAGCAGTGGATATGAAACAGCTACTAGACTATAACACCACTAAAAGCCAACTTTCGTGTCATTTCTCATGAGGTGGCATTTTAGTGGGGAAGCTTGGGCAGCTACACCAAAATTACCCACTCCTGTTAGCAACACAGCTACTTCTGTTGGCTTGCCCTGCAGCTTCAGATGGGTCATCCCTTTTAGGCCCTCTGTGTCTCCAGCTGTGAAGCTGTTATCTGTTGTGAACCAGAATGCTCCATAGGTTCTGCAGCAGGCTGGGAACAACAGAGGTGGCAAATTTTCAAGAGGGAGATGTTGTGAGAGGTGGCAAATTTTTAAGAGGGAGATGTGGTCCTTTCTTTTTTTGACTTGCTCCCATTATCTCATGCACACCCTTAGTTCCCAGGAGAAAAATGTCCTGAGCTCTGGCAGTAATTATTAAGAGCAAAGCAGATAAACAGTTTCAGTAAACTGAGCAGGGGTCACAGGGCAAAGGGTGTACCTGAGAAATTACATAACTACTTTTGAAAAGTGCTTTAAAGATGAAGCACACTTCTTCATCATGTGTTCTCATTATTATGACCAGTCTTTCTATCTACAAAGGAGCAATGGCACCTGCCAGGGCTTGCTATTGCTCTCCCTGTGTCACTATCAAAGTAGGGAGAGTCAGTTTAGAGAGGCTGTGCTGGCAGCCAGAGCTGGGTGTGCTGCTCTGGCTACACCACTGCCTTCCCTTGCTGTGCTGGGAGAGCCTTCTGTAGCTCTGTTTAAATGGGGACAATTGTTACCTGCAGCTTGTCTCCCGGGTGCCGTGAGACCGGACTCATTAGTGCTGGTAAAGTACACAGCCACCTGGATAAAAGGGAGAGATAAGTGCTCAGTTTCGTTATTTGAAGATCCGGATCAAAGAACCAAGGGCAGCCTTGATTTACCACTGGAGGTACACCTGCAAGAAATGTCTGATTAGAAATCAAGCAATAAAACCACTGACAGTAAAAACAACAATGAAGGCATGAAAAAAAAGTTTGCAGCTGGTCAGCTGGAACACAATGAATCAAGGAAAACCACAAAGCGACTGCTGTGTTTTTTCTGACACTTTTTACCATCTCGTTGCAAAGACTTTTAAAACAAAACAAAACAAACACTCCACAGGATATTTAGCTTGTGTTTTTGGGGGTTTTTTAAAGGAAACAGAGAAAGGGCAGAAAGGGCTTTCCTTCCCTTCTAATAACTGCAGCTTTTGGAGGAAGGAGGTTCTACGTAAGATGTTAATGATTGAACGATAAATTCCTGGTAGTTAAAGCAGGGGTGAAGCACAAATCTGTCTCTGCCTCTATTCCCTGCCACTCTGACAGCCAGAAATGGCTGTCAGGCCTAAAGCCACCAATAAATATTCCTGCTCCCCAGGAGCACACTGTAGTCTTCACACCCCAGTGTCTGCAGAAAAGCACCTTCATGTGGTATTATGTACAGGCTGACATGTTTCATACATCCCCTCTAGTCAGTAGGCACTCACATTTTTGCAAGGTTAAGAAAGTGCATTTATCCCATCAGAGAGCATTAAAAGGATGCAGAAATATTATCCATGATGGGAGAAGAGGTGGTATGGACTTTTCTGGGGAGCAAGCCCTGGGTGCTGGAGGGATCTGCACCCTGACCTCTGAACAGCAGGCATGCCTCCACCCAGGCTTGGGGCAGGGGAAGCCACCATTTTCCACCTCTAATGCCATCCATCAGCACGACATGAGTTTCCTAGTTTGTGAGGTACCTTAGGACAGACATGATGAGCCACTGTTTGGAAAACAGCCAACTAACAAGAAGGAAGAGGTGACAAGGGGCTGCTAGTCATGTAGGACATGAGCTGTAAATCAGAGCTAAGTGTCTGGGAAAGGGATTTTTCCCTTGGAGCAGCACAGAGACACCCTTTAGCTTTACTCTGTCAAATAATCAAGCATACTTCAGCCTGTTTCAGTGCACTATGAAGGGAAGACTGAAGGGCTGGGGCTGTGTGGGTTCAGAGGGTTGTGTTAATGATCCTTGCAGGACAAGGAGGAAAAGGCATCAGACATGAAAGACAGCAGTCAAGAAATGTCATGGAATCATTCAGCAAATCTAGGAAACTTGTTTTGATTAAGTTTATATAGAAACACTTAAAGCAAATAGAGAAAAAGAGACCACCAACATAGCAAATCCAAGTTGAGCTAATGGAAAGAAATGAGTTTTTATTATTCTAGCAAATATTGGTGGGGATGTGATTGAAACAATCCACTGAATCTAAACTCCCCTCCCTTCAGGAAGCTGATCAAGCTCCAAATTTCCCTGCTGGCCTCAGCTCCTCTGAAGGGCCAACCCAATATCTTAGAGATGAACAGTGGGAACATGAACATCAGGAGCAGATCCAGCTCTGTGTGGCTTTGGCTCATGTCCCAGCAGACACAGTAAAATAAGGAAGAAATCAAACCTGTGGAGACTGAAAAGGGTTGAGACACCACTGGATCTCCTCTCTTCCACCCCTAGCAGTCTGAAAGCAGGGTGCAGACCTCTGCCAGGCTGCCTCAGCTCTCTTTATTGGACCTGGAGCCACAAATACCTCCATGGGATGATTCATCCCAACACCTTGAGGTGCCTTTGTGCTATCAAATCAGTCCCCCACACTGCCAACATAGTAATTCATGCTGAGACCTTTCCCAGACACCATCTAAAATAAGTTTCAAGAGGAAAGCTGACCACTGCTAACAGGACAGTTTGCCCTGGACCTTCAGGGGCTGTCCCACAGCACTTCTGTGACAGACCTAATACTCTCTCATATCCCTGTACACATCCCAGGCTCACAGTACCAAGCCTTAGCATCCCATCACAAAATGCTGCTGTGACCCCGATGCTTATCCCTCTGTGGAGCAAAAAGGGGATCTTGTCCTGTGCCATGACCACCTTTCCACAGAGACCACAGAGAGAGGGCCCACGGCTCCCTCAGAGCAAACAGCCTGCTTGCTGGTGGTGAGCAGCACTCCTACCCAAAAGGGGTAGAAATTGTCAATGGGCAGCCATTCCAGCAGCATTGCAATGCTCTTTTACAGAGTAGCATTTATGTGGTGCTTAAAATAACTGTCTCTGAAACTAATAGCACCTAGAAGGTGTCTGTCCTTGGTATTGCAAAAAACCCCATACTTCATCTACAGAAGCTCCTGCTCAGGAGGAATGAGTATGGCTGGGATTTCAGACCTTCCTGGAAGAGGCACATTTTTTATGAAGCAAACCAAATAAACTCTTTCCACAAGCAATGGCATCAAGGCCTAAATGATGATGAGGAAACACAGGGAATGAATTGGAGAGGATATGAAAAGAGGACTGGTTGATCTGCCATTCCACTAATTGAAAAGCTGATGGATTTTACCGTGTGATGGTTTTACTAGAGACCAATAAATTGCAATTGTATTGCCAGGAGGAAAGAAGGCTCTCTAAGTGTTTCCTGTACCAGATTGGACTAAATAGGTTGTGCCTAGGCGAGAGGAAGGATGTCCCTTGCAGGAATCTATGCTGCTTGAACACTGAGCAGCCAGGCCTTCAAACATGGGGCATGTCAGGGCTGGGGAGCATCAGTGTTTCTGAGGGGGTTCCCTCACACACAACTTACCCAGCCTTTTGAGCACAGTTCAGTGAGAATAGCTGGTTGAGTAAAAGGTTGCAACATGAAATAAAGATACTGGACACATATATAACTCTCTCCTGCTGCAAACTCATTCCTGCTCACTACCTTCCCACACTTCTGCTAAACTAACCAAAACCAAAAAGAGACTGTATTTCAAGAAAAATAAGTAGCATTATTAAGTAAGTTACCATACACAGCATACTACTCAGGAAATTACAGTGTAGTAAGTTACTGTAAAAACATGAGATACATGTGCTCTCAATGACTACCCTTATCCTGTGCCAAATGTGGCAAAAGCAAGACAACATCCCCCTCTCAGCTGAAGGTAAAGTCCCTCATCTTAATGAAGGATCAAGAAGTTCCCCCTAGGGCCGTGCTTATGCCACTGTGATCCTTCTGCTGTAGCTCTGCGGGCCTGCCAAGAGATGAGGATGCTACTGGTTCTGCTCCCTCCCTAGGAGACAGAGAGACCATTATTAGCAACAGGTTATCAGTGATGCAGCCATTTTTAATATCTGCTTTTAAAAAAAAAGACTATTATTGAGACAATGCATGTGATCTTAGTTAAAACACAGCATTTTTCTGCTAATTTATGTCTCCTCTGAAGTTTATTCCCCTCTCAGCTTATATTACTTTCTAGATGCAGTGCCTTTCACTGAAGAATGACTCTCATGGTGCACGATTTGCATCTATGCTCCAGCTGCTTGTAGCAGACACTGTGTAAACATGTGGAAAAAAACTTACAGTCCCTCCACAAAACCAAGAATTAAATCCTTTCAGGATTGCAGGTCCTGACAGCATTTAACAAGTCTCTTCCATGGCCCAAACTTATGGGTATATAGCCAGAGATGGAAGAAACATATTTCTTCTTACATACTTATTATTCCCCTCAAAATTAATATGAATGAAAATGAATCAGATCATTCATCAGATCTGATAAGCTCTGTGTGATATAGACAGCACCTGAATGAGCAGTAGCTGATAAAATATTGGTTTTTAAAGACAATAGCCAAGTTCTCTTTTATAGTATCAGATCTCCTTTTATGTGCTTTCCACCAACATTCAGGTAGAATTTTCTTATCTTTTTTTATTTGTTCATTGGTTGGTTTTGGTGGGGTTGTTTTGTTGCTGTTGTGTTGTTGTTTTTGTTTGTTTGTTTGTTTGTTTGTTTTGCCAGAAAAAGCCTGTAAAAAGAAAATCATGTAAAAACTCATCTGAGAGTCATCACCTAGGGACTCTCACTGGCGAGTCTGGTGGCACAAGACTGAAACCTTTTTTATGGTCTTGGAATTGTTTTTGTCTGAGAGAGAATAGATATGAATTCTATGACCAATTACACAGATCACATTTCAGGTAATAAACAAATTGTAAACAGTCCCATAGTTCCCATCTAATTCATGAATAAGAAAATAGTTGACGTGTGAAAGCAAAGTTTTGGGTTTCCACATTCCCTTCCCAGTTATGTTTGACAGCTAGAAGGGGAAAGCATTGGTCTTGATTACAAATACAACACACAGCCTGCAAGAAAAGCAGTATCTAAGCCTGGATGAGAATACTGTCAATTTTCATGTAGCAGTATTTTCAGAGCTCAACAGTTTGATCTTTTGTCCATTTTGGACTAGCATCTTTTTAAAAAAAAATTCAGATAACCTCTATAAATGAGGAATTCATCACCTATGAGTACAGAGTAAAAACATTAATGACCACAAGATGAGAAACAGATGAAGGACTCTTGAAGCCAAATATTCATATTTCTGTGACAGGGATCTAGCCAACAGAAGCATGCAATTTGCATCTACATTTTTGGCACCTAATGAAATAGTCTTTTTAAAGTAACCACCTCATTTCCCAATTGACAAGTACATGCCTTTGAAGGTCTCCCAAGGAGATACACTCTGTGGAACGGAAGCACCTAAATCTCTTTCCATCAGATGAATAGGAAACTCTGGCAATATATGTCTGCTCTCAAGACACCTATTTGTCAGTGGCTGGAGCCTCTCAGTCACTGACCAGGAAGCCTAAACTTGTTCTAGCAATCACCTCAGCTCTGCAGCCTGCAGGCCTCCCTACCTGTATGCTGGAATAAAATTGCATTTTGGACATTGCATGAATGCACAGACACAAAAAAACTTTGACAAATCAATGTTAGTTTTAATTATGTCAAAATTAAACTGCTGAAGAGAGCACTCTAACTGATACCATAAAGCTCACATGCATTATTCTTTTTTCCCTTTCACAGCCAAGAAGCTTAAAATACTCAAAAACATTAATTGAAAGAAGGTGGGTAACCATTACTGCCTTTTATGCCTATAGTTGTCTATTTAAATGCCTATTTATGTATTTATAGGACAGGACCCAGCAAAATACACACAGACACACAAACATATGAATTCATATATTCATATTGCTGAAATTACATAGCAAGTCTGGAGATTCGACCAGAAATAGAATCCAGATCTCTTGATACAAAACCTTTTGCTTTAACCATTTGAGAATAGATTCCCCTAGCCTCACAAACTGTCAGATTAAAATGAAAGAGGAAAAGAATCACAGAAACTTCAAATCAAAGCATGAAATTGAAAATCTGTCAGATCCATAAAATGAAAATCTCTCCAAAGGAAAATTATGACACGATCATATTTTCTCATGAAATTGGAGCTGGAAATAAGGTCATACTGAGGGAATAAAAGAAAAAATATTAATAAAAAAACCCTCCAGAACAGCATCAGCCACTTCAGTATGAGAGTCTGAAGGGTTTTGACAAGTACTGTGTCTAAGCCAAAAAACCCCAGGGCTAGATCTTCCAAAAAATCAGAAAACTTAAAGGGACATTGTCAAAGTTGGTAGACCAAACATTTGAGCTACTTTAAACTCAGAGTAATACAGAAGAATTCATCTTTTTTATTATTAAAAAGAACAGCTGAAAGATATTTATGAAGAATATGATGACGGTGACATAGTTTGCATATTTATTTTGTAACTAAGGATAACAGGCTTTGCAACATTTTTTTTGCTTGGTTTTAAAGCCTTGCTTACATTGCAGGTTGAAAGATTACTTTCTAATTAAAACTTAGCAATTTTTTTCCTTTGCTCATACCGAGAAAGTTATGGAGAAAGTCAAATAAAAAAAAAAAAAAAAAGTAAGTTAAAATGGGACACAGAGAGGAGGCAGGAGGGGAAAATGTTTATTTTTAAGTGCAGCATGGCATCATTCTGTTATAAAAATCTAGTGCAATCTGATTTTCTGAAGTGCTGAGAACCTACAGATCCTTTGAATTCATCAGGAGATCTGAGCACCCAGCTGACTCCTTGGGAAACCAGGCCACATTTCTTTAGCTCCCCAATTCTTAACCCTGCAAGAATTTCTTCACATGTCCAGTTTAGCATATGTGGTTACTCCAGCTGGAGTTAAAGTGACTTCATGGTGGCTTCATTGTTGTATGTGCAGAGCTTAGTGGCTGGATATCTAACTGAGATAGCACAGATGTAATTAAAGATGAATAAAGATAAATAAAGACTAAAGCCAGCAGTGTCAGATGATCACTTGGCTCCAGTTAATGGAGAAAACAGGTACTTAGAGGGCACAGGCCATCCCTGTCAAGCCCAGCACACAAACCAAAGTGCCAAAGCATTGAGGGTCATGTGTGCACTGCAGGAGGTCACAGTGGACCCCATTGACTTACATGAATATCCTTCTGGGGTTTATTGTGCTTGCTGTAGCATTTTCTGCAACATCTGTAAGGAGGGTCAGTGTATCAGATGTACTTCTCAAAAGCCACCATTCTAAATAAGATTAAACAAGGATTTTAAAATCTGGCAGCATGCAGTTGGTCCGGTTGTTATTGTTGAATTAGTAAATATGCAAAACAGCATTTGCACTGAATGGTAACTTGCATATTTATCCACATTTTCCTTGTGATCCTTTTTCTATTGGCATTTCTAGAGCAATTTAGGTTGTGAGCCCAGTTACACTGTGGGGACATTTATACAAGGAAGACCAAAGCCTTCATATTAAATTAAGACCTGTGGTGGGATGCTGCATCTTGGGGCTGCAAGGATTTGTATCTTTTTCCTCCTTCACTGAGAAGAGAGCAGTTTCCTAGAAGCTTGCCTTGCTCCTGGCCAGGAGTCTCTATCACCACAGGTGGATCTTTAGAACAGGAGTTGGAGGTTAAAGCAGCCTCCTTATTTCTCATGGCAGCTTCAGCCTGCAGACATCAAGGTTACATGGATGTGGCCTGAAGAGCCATCTTGCTGGATACTGCAGTGAATAGTCAAGTGAGGCAAAGCTGGGCACTGGAGAGGCCATTTGCCAAGCTGCTGTCCATCATGTGCCAGTGGCCAAGGGACTGACATTGACAAAGAGCTGTGTGTGTCATCCCTCAGCTCGGCTTGGCTCAGCTCAGCTCGGCTCAGCTCAGGGAGTACCTCTGAGCATTGATAAGGATGTCTTCATCTTTTTGAGTCCAAACCCCATTGCCAGGCTGTATGAGAAGGCAACGGCACTGCCCAAAGCTGTGACTTAGCAGTGAGGTGCAGCTGCAGGAACTCTCTGACCCACAGCACTGCAGAGACACAGAAGACCACTGCAGGCTTAGCACACAGAGATCTTCTGTTGAAGACAGCTGACTGACACCCACCCCTTTGGTTTCCAGTCTCAGATTCTTATGAGCAAAAGGACATACCTTTTACCACTGGGAAAACTGATGGAGGGGACAGGTTTTATTTTTGCCTCTCTCAGAGATGTAGGCTTCAGTCAATCACTCAGTGAGAAAGTACTTCCAAGAAGAGATCACTCAAGCTTGAAGCTGTCCCACTTCACATGTAATCAGTAAATATTAATTCGGCAAGGAAGAGAGGTAAAAATAACCCCCTCACCATGGAGATTTTTTATGAAATGTACGGATAATTTTTTAAAGCTGTGCCTGGATCCTCTTTCTTCTCACCAAATAAATATCAAATACTCTGTAATGAGAAGAAGCTACTCTCCCCTGCATGGTCCATCTCAGGCAGGGATGAATTTGATTCTCTCAGGCTCTCTGAGGATGAATTGACTGCAGATCTCCAGTATTTTTTGGGGCGGTCTTCAAGAAGTGACTCTTTCCACCCCATAGCTAGAAGGCAACCCTAGAGATCTCCCCCTTTCCAAAGCAACTGCTCATATTCTTTGCCCACTCAAGTCTCTTGTTTGGAAAAACAGGAAAAAAAAAAAAAAAAAAAAAGGGTGGGCACAGAAGGGAGGACCAGCTGTAACCAGTGCTGCTGCTTCTAAAAAGTCTTGTGAAGGGATCTTACACATAGAGTTCAGCTTGTGGGTTCCTAACCAGTGCCAGCTAGGAGGATTTCTTTGTTCTGTAGTTGAGGAGAGTGCTTGGTAAGTCCCTGTCCTAGACCTAGCCATGCTGTCTTCCTCAGCTGGTACCCTCTGCATTTGCAAAGAAACATGTACTCCACCTGAAATGACTTTTCTTCTTCTGTGAGGAGTAAGTGAGATACTAAAGACTGCATTTTTCCCAAATGCAATTCCATCTGTAGAGACATGGTCATGGATCAAGACATAGCTCACAACATCACAAATACATTTCTTTGTGTTGACCTAATTGTCAAGTCAGATTTGGAGGATAAATTCAGAAAAGTACAGAGCAATTTTTCATGAACGTTTTTATATCGTCACCTTTGTTAAACTGGCATTTACTTCCTGCTAACCAGCAAGTGGAGAACAACTGGGACGTCTTGGTTGAAATAAAAAAAATAACCAGACATCCATGGTTTGTCAAATCATGCTGGAAAAATAGCAGAGGACAAGAACAGTGCAGCTGAGTCTGAAGACAGGGAGTGCAGAGAAACCTGGATTTTCTAAACCTTAGGAATATATTAGGATATACTTCAGTCCTGTTGTTGTAGTTCAGCAATCCTATCTATGGCTGTAGTTCAGGTTCTTCTGCAGTAAAAAGATATGAAACAATAGCAAAGAAGGTGCTTGGACTTTAAGAGGTCTTGAATAAAGTTAACTGAGAGACCAAGAGATAAATTGTGCTGAACTTTGGGAATGGGTTTATTTAATTTAATATTAATCTGGATCTATTGTTTTTCTCCCTTCCCTCTTTTATGACAGGGATCATTTGCATAAGGTTTACCAGGGATCTCTGCATTAGTTCCAGTGAGCAGCCCATGGTGCTGTATTCCCAGTGGGATGTGACATGTTTTGACTCCCAGATGATGGGACAAGAGCAGTGGCAGTGTATGTATCCACCTCTGTGCTGCATGCAGAAGGATCCTTTGTGACATTATAAATATTTCTAAGTAATTAACACCATACCCCAGACACAAGGGAGAAGAGCAAGCCTACCTTATAAAGCTGGGGTTTATAAGTATTTTTGGCTTCTGGAACATTTAGGATTTTCCTGTGGGGGTAGGGATCCCCGCATGGAGAATTTAAATCTGCTGACAACTCTGTTTTTCTTTTTTTCTCAAGAAAGGGCTGGGAAGCTGTTTATGAGCTTTAAAGAGTCTGTTCATTTTAATCTGATTTTAATTTATTTCTTTGCAGAAATGCACCAATATCTTCATGTTGATCTTGACCTAGTGATCAACTGCTGATTTCAGTCAGCAAAGACACTGATTGGGGTAAGTGGGAGGAGAGCTTGCATGATGGTTTTTATGCAAAATTTCTGTAGTAATAGATATACACAAAGTTACTATATATGAATATTTCTTTAAAAATATTATGCAGTAACAGAAAACACACAACCAGAAGACTAACAAATAATTCTGTTTTCCTCTTCTGAAACAAAATACAATAATAACTCTTGAAACATTTGCTCAGTTAAAGAGAAACTCACTGCTCAGCAATAGGGTTTCACCATCCAGAATCATAGTCCAGTTGCTGCTGGTGAAAGTGGGGATGACAAAAATGTGTTTCACTCCCTCTGTAGTTAGCCAACAGAGTTCAGTGCTCCAAAAGACCAAATGTCTTTGGATTTTCAGATTTGCAGCTGCAGAAGCCATGTGGTTGTTGGTCTTTGAGTAGACCAGCACATTTGGGCCACAGCCTCTGTGGTCAGCAGGTGCTTTATTTGCTTACAAGAAAAACTGCAGCTCAGGTTTTGGGGTCTACCATGAGCCTTGACAGGATCCCATAGGAAGCCTGTGGGATTCAAAGGCAGGATTTTTTGCTACTCTTTGGTGTAACTTTTATCACAGGGTAAGCACCTCACTTACCTTTCACCACCTACCAAGGAAGGTGACTTTCATTGCAAGTCAATATATTCCATAGAGGGTAGAAGTGTATATAATATCCTTCCACTTGTGGGCAGCCCACGGATAGCTACACTGTCCACAGGCTAATCCCACTGCAACACACACACCAAAGGCTTCTGGACAGCCACTGTGACACTGTGTCCTATAGACACCTGTGGGAGACTATTGTGGTCTGGAGAGAACTCACAGAATTCTGCTTCCAAGGATTTCATTTCCCAGCCCTTCAAACAACAATTGCACTCATTGCCAGCAAAGCAAAGACTGTGCATGCTCCAAAATGGTAATTTGTGTTAGTACTGGAGATGGTCAAACTCTCCTTTCATTGGCTCAGGAAAAATAAATGAGAAAATATTTTTGAACTTTTTATCTTAAATTGCCACAGACTGAGGCAAAAATTTTGCCTTCTGTTTTTGTGTGGGTGGACCTCTGCAGATGTCAGGCAGTGAGGAGGTTTGTGCATGGCTGCTGAGCTGAATGAGACCATTTGAGAGGTTACAACTTCCAGACCTACTGTAGGACTTCAAACACAGGCTCTGCTTTTCTGTTCAGAGAGCAGTTCTTCTAAGCCGAGGAGGCTGTTCACAGTACAGAGGTTTAAACATGGGTGCAAACTTCTGCATGACCAGGTCAGAAGTTACTATCTGAGAAACGTGGCTGGTGCATTATAACTAGCAATTGTTAAGAGGAGGGCTTAGAGATACAATCACAGCTCTAACATCAAGGATTATACAACAAAATAGAGACAAAAGGGGGATTAATTTTCTTTTATTATATTTCTCAGTGCAAGAATTATGAAAGGACTCTACATTTTTTCATCATTTTCCCACAGTCATTTATAATAATCTCTTGGAAGAATCAAACTAAAACTTCAGTCCTCACAGGACAATTCTGCTGACTCATGCATTTGTTTTGTTATGTACAGTTGTTTATGTGGGCTCAAGACAGTGCCACAAAATGAAGTTTACATCTGACCTTTGAAAAGTCAGAACTGGTTTTGAGAAACTGCACATGAAATAGTTAAAATGTTTTCACAAAGTGCATCCCTAAAGCAGGTACTGAGATGCTAAATGCAGCAGTCACAGTGAGTCCTCTACATCAGACTCAAGTCTGTAAGATGCATTTTAGAATCACACAGGGGGAAAAAAATAACCATGTTTTTCCAGTATGGGTCAGAAACGGTAATTAGCTGGAATTGTTTCCCATGATCAGTAACTCAACAGTTCTCCTTCTGCCTCTGTTAGAGAACTGAGTTGAAGAGTGGTTGCATTAAAATAACAACAAACAACATCCAAATTCTAAACCCCAGTCAGGCTCAAATTTATCACCCGTAGTGCTTCCTTGTGACAGTGGTGATGACAGCGTCGATTAGATAGGGCTGGCACTTCACACCGTGTGTCACTCCTCATTATCTGATGAGAGTCCCTGCAAGAGGCAGGTGCTGGGGAATGAAAGATTAGGTGCAGCTCCTGTAATCAGGCTAAATCCCTCACCACCTCCACCGAGCGATAACAAAATGTAAGCGGCTTTCTCCTTTCCACAAATTCTTCCCTACTTTTGCCGTGCTCATGATCTGTGGGTGTAATTACCCCAGCTGTGGCTGAGAAATCTCACAGCAGAAACCAGCATTTCCAGGATGAAGTTGGTTCTGGACTGAAACAGTTTCTGTTTTCCGAGGAATACATACAGTCCTAATCATGCAGCCTTAAGCCAACCTGCAGAAGTGCCCCTCCCTCCCTCGTTTCTGTGCAGATGTTTAAGCTTTTCTTCCTCAGTTTCAGCATATCCTCTTTAATTCTCTCTAATGACTCTCTAACTTTCCAAAAATAAGCAAATGAATTTTGCAAGTGAACAAACATAATGAAAAAGCAAGGTGTGAGGCTTGGAGACATAGCCTGGATTTTGACACATGCTGCATTTTTCTCATACCTCTTAGTGTGCTAATCAATGCTTGTCAGTGCGGCTATTAGAAATAAAGTTCCAGTAATGAGACCTAGCAAACTTCATAGAAAAAAGACAGTCATCTTTGAGTGCCAATTATTGATGAGAACTTCTTGCACTTTTTGCACACTTTCAGAAACAAATCACTCCTCAGATCTGAAATGAGAACATTGGCTTTTTGGGAGAGAGCCAGATCATGCTGAGTAAGCCTCAGACACCTGGCTATGGGAAGGGATTCATGTATGCTAAACACAGAAAAGAAAATACATAGCTAGCTTTGGGTAGGAATCAATTACCACTTGCTGCCTTCTTGGAGTGTCCCAGATAGAGGTTGTCTGCAATCACCTCTTCTACAGAGATACTCATGGGAAGCCATGAAGATGACAACTGTAGTCCATACAT
Source organism: Sitta carolinensis (assembly GCA_032173965.1). Lineage (NCBI taxonomy): Eukaryota > Metazoa > Chordata > Aves > Passeriformes > Sittidae > Sitta > Sitta carolinensis. The sequence continues at coordinate 99,671,432 of CM063283.1, forward strand.
GAGAAATTACAGACCACAGGGCAGTGAATGGGCAAATCCAGAACATTCTGTACTTGCCAGCAGTTATAGATGCAGATTACAGCTGGTGAAATGGCATGTGTGATGAAAGTAAGTGTTTCACTGGAGGGCTGGGACGTTAAAGAGGAAGAGGAGCAGAAAATACTTCTGTTTATCAAACAGAATAGCCTAAAGCCAGTCAGGGAGAAGCACAGTGGTGTGTGGGGAAGGTAAAGAACAGCACTATGTCATGCCAGAGGCATTCAGAATCACTGGCCACAGTCGGCACCTGTGGGCACTCCTGCTCTGTTGTGCCAACAGGGTCCCACACCACTGACTATAAAGTTTAATTGTGGCTGGATGAAGCACTGGAAGATGCACTGTGGAAGCTTTGTGCTCCTGGGAGCTGAATCCCAAGCTCATTTTAACTTTTTTGTCATACTAAATGTTTAACTCTAAGACCCACATGGCTGCTACTTGGATAGATGGTCCCCACCATGCACTGCTGTGACACTGTGGTGGCGGGCAGTAGTTTAACTGCCAGGTTGAAATGCCTGTCGAAGCATTCCAGCCTTCCCAGAAGCTCAGATGCGTCTCCTTCCAGAGACTGAAACCCAGCCAGGGGCTCCTGTTCTCTGCTGGTGTTCTGGATATTTGGCTGAAAGAAGAAAGGATGCTCCTGTTCTATACTGTGGAGAGGTAAATACACTACACAGTGTTATGCCTGAGCCATGATTTGGGAGGAAGAAAATTTTCCCACGTTACTCTGAGTCACCTCATGCCCTGTTTAGTGGGCTCAGAGGAACATCTTCCCTGCCCCAGCGAGAGGCCACGGCCTTGTGCTCACTGGGAGGCAGGCAGGATTTGGCAACAGCAGATGCAAAATTTCCCAGACTCCAGGGAATAATATTTAGTCATAGAAAAATCCCAGTTGGTTCCTTCATACTTAAACCGCTGCCCTCTGCAGTTGAACAGTTGATTTGGGAAAAATGGCTGTATGACAAAGCAAGGAAAATATGGTAAAATGGTCTTAATTTTATTTTTAACAATTGTCACTGTTGAAGTAATACTGGACATAACCCTTATTTAGTACTCAACCATTTGATCTTCATGGTTACAAAACATGTGTTTCTGTATACTGAAGATAAAAATAGGGAAAAAAATCCACTGCTGACTGTCTGCTCAGGAATGGGACTTGAGCAAGAAGAATGCATCAAGTGAAATATGTGTTTTATAAGTGGAAATTTCTTCCTTCTTTGTTTTCTTGCATTGAAATCCAATCATTTCTACTCTGCTTCACTGCTTTTCTGTGTGACAATTGTAACCAGGCTGAGTATTTTTAGTGTTGTGCTAATTGCATCTGACACACAAAAAGAATATTCATTGTTTGGCATTTATTAAATGTCACTGGTTTTCCAGTCTTGCAACCTGACCCATCAGCTGAACACCTCTGAGCTCCTCTGAACCCTTGCAAGGCATTAGGCCAACTACTGCAACTTTCTTAAGATATTAATCTGCCTTTTCTGCATATGCAATCGCTGTGATACCAAAATAATCCAAGACTCTGGAAACTATGCTTAGGCTAGGCTCATGAGAAGAGAGGAACCACTTATGCACTAAGGCATATTTCTTACTGATCAAGCTGAAAGCTGACTCCCGAAACAATCCCTGAAACAGGGAGACATTACTGCTCCACTTTCCTAAAATGTCACATGCAATAGGTAGGCTCTTCTGAAGCCCCTTTTCTTCTGTCAGGAGGTGGAATAGGCAGATATCCACTACTCAGGCCTTCCTTCACTGCCATGTCATGATCCTAAAGGTAAATGTTTTCCAAGGATAAGTAATAGGGATGTTCAAAAGCCAGAGTATGGGAAAGTTAACGATACTTTTGTCTGCACAGGAAGCTAAGCCTTCTCTCCAGGTATGAAAACATATCAGATAAATGTGCATTTGACCACTCACAGCTTGAAGTCTTCCTGCTACTCCAGTGATGCAGTGGGTAGGAAAAACATCTAGGTCGAGCACAAGTCACAATGTGTTCACATGAAAGTCAATTTTAGAATAAGTTGTATGGGTACACAGAATCTTTATCCCACAAACAGATGTTTGGGATCTTGAACAATGAGCTGTGGCTCAGCATTCATTCTCATTACATGAGCATGGAAATCCCAGAGGAACTGGGAGCTGGCAGTTGTCATAAGTTTTGTGGCATGTCCAGTGGAGGCGGAGAGTCTGTATGTTTCTAGTGGCCTCTTACAAAGCTGTGGAAGAGAAAAACAAAATCTAATGAGTACAAGACACTAGAGGAGAGAGTACATTTTACAAAAATTTTCTAAAAAGGTCCTCAAGACTAATTGCATGAAGTGGTTAGGAAAGTGTAACAGTTTTAATATACGCTCACCACTCCTCAGAGAAGGATGAGTATGAATTGGCTAAATCCAGCATAGTGCTCCATTCTTCAGCTGAGTAAAACCCAGTTTTTGCCTGAGCACACTGCATATTGTGCACGGGATGCCCATGGAACAGACCATATATCACTCTGTGTGTATAAGGAATGGAAGCCAGATGAAGAACTGCAAAACTCAGCCACAGGTGTCAGGTTCTGATGTGCCTAGCAGTGATGGTCCAGCCAAATATGTGTTTGATTGGCCCCAGAAGTGCAAAGATTTGGAGGTTTTAACAAAGGAAAGTTCAGTGCATCAGTCAGACTGAGAGTAGTCACACTCCTCGCCTTTTCGTTATTCTGTCTTTTATTTTAGAGCCAACACACAAAGGACTTCTCTGTGTCCTTTGCAGGACTTTGACATGAAAACCACCTTCAAATCTTCCCTGACATCTGAGGGAGAGGTAGAGAGGGAATGAAGGGATGTATGACATGAATGGTGTATGAGTGAAAAAGTAGCTGGAAATTGCTATGCCTGGGGTTGATTCAAAGTGCTGACTCAAAACTGCCATGCTGTGTCAGCCGACAGCAGCATTGCCAAACCCAGGAGGGGATGCTCCATAGAGGAAGCACCCACCCTGACCCACAAGCTGCAGTGCTCTCAGTCTTACCCAGCTTGCTTTCCCACATGGGGGCTTCCATAGCCTCCAGCCGTTTGTCTCTCTTGGGGCTTCTAATTGTTGTTATGGTAATACTTAAAATGTGCATTCCAAAACTTACTTTGTCCTAACCTACTCAATTGCCTAGACAGCCCACACCAGAGGAGAGAAATTATCCATGCTATCAAAACTGCAGCCTGGATTCCTGGCTTTTTTTTTTTTAAGAACCAGGCAAACACGAAGTACTTGTCCTACTTTCTAGTCAGTAAGCTGAAATTCAGCATGTTTAATTATAAATCAAATAATTGACTACAAAGCTATTGTGGTATGGCCTTCCATGCTGTTGATTGTTTTAATTGCTAACTGTTAGATGATGTGCTTCAGTAACAAAGAATGAGCCCTGAAGTAGCAGAGGAAACGTCCTACTTTCACTCTAATTTTACAGTCAGAATGCAGGAGATTTTCTGGTATGTCACTCGTCTCCATGATGGACATGGACAAGAGAACTGTTTGCCACACAAGATGCCAGTGGGGGCCTTGCTCTGTTCAGAGGGACAGTCCAGGAGCTTGCTGTAGACTGTTCCTGCTGTCCCCTCCTCAGGATCCACTCTCAGGAGAGTCATGTTCCTCCCAATAACAAAAGAGGAGCTTGTGTGGCTCATCCTGGAGCTGAGGATGAGACAGACCCCGGTGTGTGCATGGAGCACTCCCATCACACCAGATGGCACCCCTGGATGGCAGTCATGGAGGGGAGTGACTAGAGGGTGACACTAAAGCTCACAGCCTCCTCAGTGCCCATGGTGTCACTCATTACATGAGAAGGCAGGTGCTGCTGTCTCCCCTCTGGACACAAGGATCTTAATGGCCCCACTCCCCCAAAAAGCAAGTAAAGTAACAATGCTGGATGCCAGGGCATGTAAAAAGAGTCCAAGGGGAGCTGGAGCTTTCCTTCTCTCAGGCATTCCAGTGGTGTCAGGCCCAGGGAAGGCACATATTGAATCTTCTGAGAGATGGTGACACCTGCTTCTGCTGGACAACACCACCCCCTGGAACAGAATGCCCAGAGGAATTGTGGTTCCTCCATTCTTGGATACATTCAAAACAGAACTGGACATTACCCTAAGAAACTTCTTCTAACTGGAGTTGCTCTGAGCATGGGACCTCCTAAAGCCCCCTCCAGACTTATTTTTGGGAGGATTTTATAATCCAGGAAGTTCTTCACAAAGCAGACAGTAGGGGTGTTTTCACTGAAATTTGTCTTCAATGGTGAGAAAGAGACACAAGTTTGGGTCCTTATGCACAACTGTACCAAGCAGCAGCATCTTTGTCAGCTCCTCCAGAGGTCCTACATCCTCCTTTCCACTCATCTCACCCATATATTTACACCCTCCTCACCAAGCACTCCACCAGGCTGCAAAGTATTATCTGGAGGAAGGTTTTGGGAAGCTGCTTGTATGGTATCTTGAGCACATTGAAGTGAGAAAGACAAATGAAATTTTCCCTTGGCAAATTAGCATGAACTAGGAACGATCCTTACCTGCACTGGAGCCAGGAGTCAACACATGCTCAGTTTGGGCCAGCGAGCGCTGATGAGGAAGGGCCATCAGCCCTCCAGTGCCCCAGGAGGATGAGGAGGTTGGGAGGAGGCGGGGAGGGGCTAGCTTGGACGAAAACATCTCAAAAGTAAAAGGCAAGTGCTAGTGGCAGGTATTTGTTAAAGATGAGGACAGGTCCGATTTCAACAGATCAAGAGAAGTGAGGAAGGGAGAGAAATTATGTAGCCAGAGAGGTACAGGACTTACTAATAGGAGAGAGAAACTGCAAATCTCTATTCTCCTTTCCTGTCCACAACTCTGTTCATCCCTGTGAATATGTACCTGGATGGAAAGCCTTCTCAGAAGTAGCTGTACAATTATTTGCCTTCTTTTTCTTCCTCTTTTCATTGCCAGTGGGAAAGGAAAGAACACAACAGTAATAATAATAAATACTAATGGGAAAAAAATAAAGAAAAAAAAGATAAATGAAACCATGATGCACCAGTGGCTCACCACCTGCTGGCTTGTGCCCAGCCCATCCCTGAGTGGCAATCAATCCTTTCTGGATAACTCCTTAGAAAAGAAAGACAGACTGAAAAACACTGTCTCCTTCACCCCTAGACAGGAAAATCTGTAGCCTTCCTTTGCTGAATGCAGAGACTGAGCAGAGCCAATTACCTGCAGTGCCAAATAGTGTTAGAGCAAGTCTTTGGGCAGAATAAATATAAAATCCTCCAAGTCAGCTATGACATATTTCAGGCGTATTTAGTCATTGAAGCTCAATATCTCCAGCTGTGTTAAACTGTTAAGCTGTTGAGTTTCTGTTTGCAAACCACTAACAAAAAGTAAGCTAAAATAGTCTTGCTGTGCCTGCTCTTGCCTAACATTGCTGAGGAAAATGAAACTTAAACCCAGATCATTTCGTGTTTCTTGGAAAAACACCCAAGTCCTTCATATTGGTGATGTGTTCCAGTACCTTCCTGCTGGAGAAGTTTTTTGTTTATCAGTGTCTACGAATGTGAATCCTTAAATAGGGACAAGTGAACTGCTATTTTATTGTATTACAGATTCTCTTTGACCTTATTCTGGTGTGCCTGTGCTGAACAGACCAGCTCTGTTTTCAGGGAATAATTTTGGTCCTGCATTTCCTTAAGAACAAAGATCTCTCTTCCTTTCTCTTGCATGCAACAGCAGTTTCTAGGCAGTATTGATTTAAAATCCTCTATTTTTATATGACTAACTATAGCAGCTAATCATTTATAAAGCTAAATGGTTGACATTATTGTAAGAACTTGAAGTCCAATCTCCATTTTTTTAACTGACTGCAGCATATGCACGCATGAAGACAAAAGCCCCAAAGTGTGTAAGAGGGGAATCAAACAGGACCAACTAACAGACAAATCTGTGATTTAAGGCTAATATGGAGAAGTATAAATGTCCCTGACATTTTGTGCTTTTTCAGTGAAAAGTGTTTTTGGGGGAGAGATGTTTTCCCCTCTTTCATCCTCCCTGGTGGGCACTGGTCTGTGTACACCCAGTGCCAGTGTCTTCCCAGCTGTCACAGGCATGGTGAAGGCAGGTGATCCTCTGCCAGTGAAGATTGATGCATTGGGGTTTTTTCCTTGATGGGTGGGTTTTTAGCAAGGTTACCTTATGCTGTGGGATCCATGCATGGCAATTCAGGGACTTTGGATAGCAGCCCAAGCCTGCTGGATCTATGCTGAAGAAGGGTGGCTCCTGGTGAGGAGAATAAGGAGGAAGAGGAGAAGAAGGCAAGGATTCAGACCAGAGCCCTGCTTGCAGGCAGCAGTGGCTTCCAGTCTTCCAGGAACATGGCAGAGAAGCCCAGCTGCAGAGTTCCCTGTCCCCTGGGGAAGGAGGAACCCATGCTCTAGTGGGGGTCCAGTCACTGCTGAAGCAAGAGCCATGTGTGGAGAAGCTTGATCCAGCAGAGCAGTGGGTTTTTCTTTTCCAGCCACATTTCTCTGAAGCCCCAAGAGCAAGTGATGCTGGTCACTGTGTTGTGTGAACTATTGCTGTGATAATATGTGTATAGATAATTGCCATAACCTTTTCTTATTAATCTCTGATTAAAGTCCTAAGTAATTTATATGCGAATTAATTCCTTTGTTTATTATCCTGACAAATGGCCAAGCTGGCCCTTAGCATGGCTGAGCTGGCTATTGTCCTTGTCAGCTGTGCTGCTCTTGGGCAATTGATACCCCAGAAAATGTTGCTGAAAACTTCTCAGCTGCATCCTAAACTCTCACAAGATGCAAAACAAGCCCATGCCAGTAAATGGCAGGAGGGATCCAACATCTCCCTGGCTGGGAGAGCCTAGTGAAACTCTGTATTTCCCTCTTGACCCAAAAAACCCTGCATTGTCAGCACAATATTTGAGGGGATGCAGACCAGGTCACAAGTGCTGGATGGTTTCTGAAGGATGCTCTTTGCATGGCAACAAGGAAAGAAGCTGAGGGCAATTTTCTTGTTCTTACAAACTTCTGCAGGGTAAGTTACCACTTTGGCAATCTTCTCAGCCATGAAAGTGAGTGGGTAGCCCAGCTGCTTTTCAGCTGTGTGCAAAGATAGGGAAAAATACACAGCTAGAGCCTCATGAAAGCAAAAGAAATTATTAGGTATTTTTTTATATATTTGTGGCTAAGGAGTTCAAGGTAAGCTATTGAGTAGATGGATTTTTTTTTTTTTTTTTGATAGCTGAAAACACAAATATTTGTCAATATTTTTCAGAGTAAGAAAAAGGTTCTGAATGACAGATTATATCTTTCCAGGTCCTTCCAGGTGACAGCTGGAGAGAGTTGATTCTAGAGACTGAGGCAAACCTGTGATGGTTGTTGCCATCTTTCTGCAATGCCTGGAGATTATCAAAAGACATTAATTCCCATCGTCTGCAAGGTAGACTCCACCATCCCTACTTACCTCAACAACAGAGTGATGAACCACTGATTTCCAGCCAAAAGCACTTGAAAACTTCTGGGGCCACATCCTGTGCAGAGCTCTCCTGCAGGGGTGCAGTGGCAGGGCCAGGATAAAGGACTTTGGTACTTGGACCATGGTGCGAACCCCAGATTTGGAAACTGAGAACTGTTTTACATTGCAGATAGCAATCTGTAATGGACTCAGTTCTCATTAAAGTCCCATGGGATAGGCACAGGAAGGCACTGTGCTCCTGAGGGAAGCAGGGCCCATGAAGGACCCTTTCCTACACATCCAAGCTAGAAATCCTTTCATGCCTTGTGGGGACTGAACCACCTCATGGATGGGAATGGAGCAACTGTGGCTGTGCTGGGCAGATTGCAAAGCCTTTTCTTCAGTGGGGAATTGTCATGATATCTCCATCACCAGAATGTCTGGTTTTATGGCTTGAGTTGGACTGGATTTCTGAAATGTCCATGTCTGTGTTGGATCCAACCCTCATGACATGCTGGGAAGCTGTGGGAGACCAAGGGAGGAGCATGGCCCTGCATCCTGTGGGCCAACATGGCTTTTGCCTGGTGCTCAGTAACTGCAAAAGGTCTTTCTCCTCATGGCCTTGGTGGTGCTCCTTCAGCCTCAGGTTGACATGTCATCACCCAGTTGACATGTCAGCCTTGGGTTGACATCCTCATCCAGCTGAGGATACATCATCAGTTTAAACAAGTTTGCTGGGTTGAATCAGAGCCTAAATATGGATGATTTGTTAGCTTTTAAGAACACAGCTTACTAATGGAAGAGCACAGGAGTTCATGGCTGTGCTTGTGATAATAAATTTTCCATCAAAATAAAAATTTATCATTCTCTCTAAGGACAAACAGAATTGGGCTTTGACTATAGTAGCTTCAGGCAGGAAAAAATTACTTGTCTGTTTTTCCAAGGCCTGTCAGTAGTTCTAACAAAAGATGTTTCTCTTCCCACAAACTTCAAGACGTTACAGCTAGAGCAATAATCCTATTAAGGGCTTACTTGTTTTATTTAGTGTAATAACTTTTTTAAAAAGGAAAACTTTCCTGCATTTTAAAATGAAAATATAATGGTAGGAAGTAGCAACCAGAAACATAGATTTCACCAAATCACACTGCAAAAAACCCACATTAAATTTGTAGTATATGGGCTTGGCTATTCAAAAATTCTTTCAAATACTGGAGCATTTTCTATGAAAACCCCCTGCTAGGCTCTTAAAAGCAAATCTACAGAATTTCTGAGTGTCTGGACTTGCTCCAAATTGTGCTATTGAGATAAAAATGCTTGAAGAAATAAAACCATTACTATTTTATCTTATGCTGATAATGTGATCTAATTTGATTGCTGTTTTCTTACCATTGACTGCATAAAGTGAATTAGACTGTCTGAAAGGGACATGAAAATTGATCATTGGAAACAACTGAAGCAGGTAGTCCTTAAGGAAATAATGTCTTAATTCCCTAGTCACTTCCCTGGGAAGGAAACACAATAGAATTTTGTGAGGGCTGAGCTGATGAATAGAAACATCCTTTTTTTTTTTTTTTTTTTTCCCTCTATTTCCCTTTCACATGGGCACTGAACTGGGAAGTTCCTGCATAAAACTGCAACACCAAACTTGAGAGCAGCTTGAGGAGACTGTTCTCAGAGCTGAGCTGCTTGATTTCCCATCTGTTACCAAGGTCAGAGCAGTTCCTGGGAGCTACATGGCAGCTTTGGAGTTATACTGAATAAGTACTTCAAAAAGGTTTTACGTGGAAATATATGAGAAAATATACCTTCCTTTCTAAGATGTTTGGCAGTGTATTAAACACTTTCCACTGTCTCAGGAAAGCCCAGCAAGCACACACAGCTCAGTGCATACAGTTTGTCAAAGTTTAATGAACTCTTTAGTGGAAATTCTCTGTGGCTTTGTGGGGATTAGGCTAGCAACCACATTTGTGCTTCAAGCTGAAATGAATCAGTCTCTGTAGGCAACCTGACTTCCAGGGTGTTTTCCTGTCAAAATTAGTCTCAAAAGTAATTTGTTATCTGTTGCCTTCTTTTCACTCACCCCCCTCTCCCACGTGCATATGGGTACCTTTGGTAGATCTATCCAGGTCTTTCAGGCATTTCACAAAGTTGAGAAGCAGGAGAACACCTGGCAGGAAAAATATTTCCTGTGGGGACTTCTCCTCTTCACTGGACAAGCACCCTCCTGGTCACTTCTGGTTTGCATTGCCCTACCACCCACTCCAGGAAAAAAACAACAAAACAAAACAAAACAAAACAAAACAAAACAAAACAAAACAAAACAAAACAAAACAAAACAAAACCCAAAAAAACCCCCAAAAAAACAAAAAACAACAAAAAAAAACAAACAAACAAAAAAAAAAAAACACAAAAAAAAAAGGAGAAAAAGAGATTATTTTCCATAAAAGGAAAGAATGATTGTCCTTTATGTGAAAGGAGGGAACTCAAGCATGAAGCACACATCTTGAAGAAATTATTAATTTTCCTCAGCAGTATATATTACATTTTCCCTGTAAATTTTGGAGGAAAACTCTGACAGCCTATGTAGGCAGAGATAAATCTTCCACCTGCTTCTAATACACTTGGCAGCATCCACAGTGCAGCTTCATGTGCAGCACATCCCCTTGCCTTGTTTGCTGGAAACTTGGTCCCTGTGTGGGTGCCCTTGCTGAAACTCTCTTAATGTCGTCAACATTTATGTTTCTCTGGTTGTCCTGTCCGTTACCAGGGCTGCACTGGTGCTAGGCAGAAAGACAGCACCCTCAGGGAAAGCTTCCACATGCAGCATCTTCCTGATGTCTGAGATGGGTTAGGAATTTTTTATTACTATTATTTTTTTGTCTGTATCACTCACCCTTATGGTTTGTTTCTTTGGGCAGAAACACTTGGTAAGGAGTTGCATTGCAGGTGGGGGGCTGAGATATTGAATGCTTGTTATCCGGATGTTTTATTTCCTCATGGAAGCAATGGGAGATCATTGTTTTCATTTTCCATGGCTGGTCTTGTGTAAATCCCATGGTATTAGCAGGAGAGGTGTGAAGGCACACATGCATCTGTGATGCCAGGATGGGTGAGAACATGTTCCTGCAGAATTGTGATGTCAATGAACTATTGCTTTTAACTGACTACACAGCAAGCTGCAGCAGGATGGAAGGGCAAGAACAAAAGTGGTTTCTGTGCCACAGCCTGTCTCTTGACCATCATTTCTCTGTGGTGGATCACAGAGGTGTTTGTCTTTCCAAAGAGCAAAGTCTTCACGTATCAAGTCATAATGCTCCAAGAGAAACAAGCCAACACTATAGCACTAAGTACTCTTAAATATTCCACCATACTGTAAGGAGCAGAAGAGGTGTCAGAAAGTTTAATGACTATATCTTACAACATGTCTTTCATCCTGGTACTTGTTCATCTGTTTACTCATACCCCAATAACAATGGAACAGCTTCTTCCCCAATTTCAGGACAAGCTACCTATAACAGAATAGAGCTGCAGAGTGTCTGTGTAATCTTTTTCATATGCTCATGCCTTCAGAACCCTACATGCCTGTTTCAAAGCTGTGCAGCAGCACCCACCACTGTGGAAGCAGCAGGATGCTGTGGCAGCCATAGTCTCTCCCCCCTGCTCCACTTGAAAGGGATTTTAGGTGGGTAAGACTGAGGCACTTCCTGTAAATCACTTCTAGGGTTTCATTTGCTCTAGTGCGGGTCTCTCTACTTCCCACCCTTGTCATTGTAACTCCCTCTGATCTGTGTGGTCTGACCCAAATCTCCAAACCACAGAACAAATTTTGGGAGAGCAGAAGTTGCTGGCTTCTCTGCATGTCTCCAGAATCCCTTTTTTGTGCACTTTGGTGGTTTGATTCAGTGCTGTACTCAAGCCTCACTCGTCGCACTTCTCATCAATATAACCACGTTTCCTGCTTCCCATTTCTCTACACTCTCTAAGAGCAATCATCTCTTTTTATGAATGCTGATTAAGTCTTGCCCAAACTGGTCTGGAAAATACTGCGGAGCAGAGGTGCCCTTGAATTAGTGGAGGACACAAATGACTGAGGAGCAAGATTTTAAAAAGTCTGAAGAGCTTTTTCCTTGGCTTCCAGAGGGCCAGTGTCCATCACCTTCTCAAAAAGCTGCATAAAACTTCAAAGTACTCAAGCACACACACACTGCAGACCCCTAGCTCTAAGACATGTCACAGAAAATATTGCATTCTACATGCCATAAATTTTCTGACTACTTTTGAAAGGGTTGTTAGAGATAGTCCTGCCCAGCACATTTCAGAGTTTCTCACACGTGTCTCTACTCAGTCTGGTTGGGGGGTTTTGTACCCCTCAGGCAAATTGCAGTTCCAGCTGGGCAGTTGGTGTGGTTCGGAGCACCTTGATGGCTTACCACAGATCTGATTCCTTTTTTGCCCAACAGCAGGATCAGCTGGTACCTAAGCTGTTCACAACAGATGTTTGCCTAAGCTCTTATTCAAAAACAAACAAAAAATGATAGACATGTAACAGTTTCCCCAGCCAATCTATCTAGTGCTTAATCATCCTTACTATTAGGATTTTTTTTCATGTTCAACCTGAATCTCTTTTGCAATTAACGGAGTCCATTATTTCCCATCCTCTCATCAAAATTATTCCCCCATATTTGCAGATAACTTGGATGTATTTAAAGATGCTTATCTCCCTTCAATCTTGTCTTTTCTAGACTAAACAACATAATTTCCTTCAGTCTTACTTCATAAATTGTATTTTCTAGATCTCTAATTGATTTTGCTACTTTGAAGAACTGTACTTGAGACATACTTTTTTTTTTGTCCTCTTAAAAAAACCTAAGATGTGCTTAGAACTGAATTAAATACTCTAGGCAGGGTCTTGATGGCACTAAATTGACAAGAAGTATGTCAGACAGTTTATAAGTTGTGATCCTAATGCTGTACCCCAATACAATGCTTTCAGCTTCTGAAGCGGTGGAACATTGTTGGTTTCTCATGCCACAGTTACCCCTAAATCCTTCTCTGCTCTCTGGTGCTCCGTTCTGGTGTTTTATATCAGTCCTATCTTCATATATAAGCAACTTGCCATCTGAGTGACAGCAGGACAAATGGAGAGTTTTGTATTAATGGCATTACACCTCATCTTTTTCTGACTGCTGCAGACAAGCAAGATCCTTCAAAGTATCTCCTTAATCCTCAGCTTGAATTCAAAGGTTTTGTGATTTGATAGGTGGTGACTCTGCTCTCCCAGCACGAGGCAAAGTGGTTGCAGTACATCAGCTTCTAAACCTCTTCTGCCATAATCTGTTGTCTCGTTTCCATACGCTCCCCCATGCTGCTGCCTCTTGCCATGGGGGCTCGGCTCTTTGAAGCAAGAACCAGCCTTATGTTCTCTCTTTACTCAGTGCCTGGCATGATGGTGTCTTGATCCATGATTAAGAATCCTAAATATAATGACGATAAAAATTATACCATCTCTATGACTGAGAAGATCCAGTTTGTGGCAAAATGGGAAAGGAGAGGAGTTTATGGGTTCATTAAACTTTCCTTTGTAGATCTGAAAAAATTAATGAAAGGCAGCTTTTAAAATTGAACAGCTATTTTGTTACAAAAATACTCTTTTGCTGAGGAGAATGGTACATTCCTCTCTGTAAAAATGTCACATTTTCACCTGGGGCATATTCATGAAAATTAAAACTTTGCTTCTTGTTGTAAATCTTTGTAAATTTCCATGAATTTGCCCCAGGTGAAGATGTGACATTTTTACAGACAAGAATGCTCCAGTTTTGCTGAGAGAGGCTAGAAGGCCTTTCTGTTAAAAAAATGGCAACAGCAGCTTTCTGCTTGTGAAAAATATCTATCCCTTTTACTGAAAAAAAAAAAAGAAGAAAAGGAAAATGGAGTTGAGCTGTTGCAAAGCTGTGTTTTCTATTCCCCAACTTCTGGTCTGTTTTTATGACTAACCACTGTGCTCAAAGGTAGAGAGTGAAATTTAAACATGCATTGAATTTACAAATGCACTTCAGAAAAAAGACTTCATTTTCTATTGAGAACTGGTAACTTTGCCATTAAAGTGTCATCTTTTCTGGCACTAATGTTGTTATATAGTCAATGATTATGAATCAGCTACTACAACTCTCACTCATTCAAAACTTCCACTAAAATGTATGCAAGATACAAACATGAAAGGATCTATCAAATAATGTAATTTTGTGATTAAGAGAGGAAGAAAATGAAAGTCTAGTGCTTTTATCCATTTCTATCATTGACTATTCATTCTGTCCCTGTCATGGAGCAGGCATCTAAACCTTTATGGCCAAAGTTGCCAAAGGAGAAAGGGACTTATGGGTTTGATTGCATGAGATTGATGATCAGAGAGGACAAAGTGACCTTATCAGCTCCTTTTTTGACTGAGCCACCTATGAGAAAGAAGAGTACAAGGAGGTGATCATGGTAATGTGGTAAAGAAGACACTGCCCCAAGATGCTGTTTGACATACTTCTCTAACAGTCTGGAGTGAACTAGTCTATGGCCATTAATTAGCATAACATAACTAGGGTTGGGCTCTCAAGGTTTTCATAGAATCACAGGATAATTTGTTTGGAAAGCAACTTAAAAGGTCACCTAATTCAACCCCCAAGGTTTCATAGGGCTTAGGAAGCCTTTCCCACCTCTAAGAAGCAACACTTATAATCTTGTCCCACAGCAGAACATTTGCATGATTAGTTTGTGAGAGTGAGAAGAAAGATTTGCTTCTAGAGACCCTGGACAAGGCAGATCCTTTCATGGACCAACAAGTCAAAAGCTGCTGAGTACATGTATCTGCTGAGGGGCTTTACCTGCCCTCTGAAGATATCACCTCACTTTCTTTCTCAGGCACCTCCAAATGCTCTTGTAATCCAGGACTGCTCCAGCCTGAAAAAAAGTAGAGATCTAGAGCTGGTTTAAGAAAATTTATTTCAGTTCTTTGCTTCCTTTCCACCTCCTGCCCATGTTGTGCCTTTCATGGATGACTTCCTGGAAACTTAGTAAAGTTTTTAGGTATTTGGAAATAAAAAGGTGTGTGCATGCACGACATGTGATCACCCTGGTCTTGGCTTGGCAGCAGCAGAGGAGAAGGGTTAGTCTACCAAACCTGCTCAGAGGTGGAAAGTATGGCTTCATGATGGAAGATGAAACCAGGGCAAACCTCATGAAAGGGCTGTGTGATGAAACTGCTGCAGAAGGGAGGCAAATTTGCAGAGATATGGCTCATATAGGGGAGCGGGAGCAAAACAGCCTGGAGAAGTCCCTGGAAAGGGGAATGATGGAAAAATAATAGGAAAGACCAATGCTGGACTGCTTGTTCAACACAGGAGCAAATGGGCCCATGCATTTGTTAATAACCTTCCACCAGCTTGATCAAGGGTGGGAAAGTCTTTCTTCTCAGTCACACATCAGAGCTCACAGCTCCTGGGGAGCCTGTGCTGTCCAAGCACTGGCTGATTTGGGAGCCACCGGATGCAAGCCAGCCGCTCTCCCTCCGTGACGGGCTGCTGTGCAATCACTGCATAACGCAGGGTCAGACCTGGAACAGAAAGTGAAAGGGGACATTTCCGAGGCTTTTAGCTGGCACTTGACATTTTCATACTGGAGCTGAAACATCAGAAATCCAGAAGAGGGTTGCTTGCTGCCTGAAGTCTGGTCAATCTACTGCGAAGGTTCTGCTTGCTGTGTGTGCCTGTGAGTTTAGCAGCAGTCCCTGTGTGTCTAAGGTCTTGTTATTGCCCACTCAGTTGTAAGGAAATGAGAAGCTAATGCTAATGCAAAAAAAAAGGTCACTGAAGCATAAAAAGAAAAAAAATCCCAGATAGCAATCTCTACACCCCAGAGAAGTGGCACCCTATGTTCCCAAAGTCATTTAAGCTTTATTAAAACTTATAAGTTATTTGAATTGACAAGTAAGTTCACTTCTACTCAGTGCAAACCCATAAAAAGTATCAGTCTAAAAATATCGTCTACAACAGAGTTTTCTCCTCACTCTAAGAACTGTAAACACAATAATTACTGGTGCTGCCAGGGAATGGGACTCCCATTAACCCCTCCTCACTGGTGAAACACCTCTGGCAGCACGGGTGTGAGCATACATGGCATCCCCAATAGCTCCTGTGTGCAACTATGGCTGTAAAGGTCATACAAGGTTGTGAAGCCACTGGACTTGCCTCTGTGAAAGTGGTTCCTGTTGGCTTAGCAGGTGTTGTTCATGGCTCAAATAAAAGAAGTCATAAGCACTGAAAGTCTCATGCTTCCACATCTTTGCTGTTGGTGATCGCTGTCTGGCCCTAAGGGGTGGAAGCCAGCAGTTTCCCTCCCATCCCAAACCGCTGACCTCTGATACCCAAATGGAGACTTGTGATGGATTAGTGCCAACTCAGTGCTTTCTGTGAACATTTCCTGAACTCACCACAGTGGCAGGATCATAAGAAAAGCTCAGTTCAGACCACAGCAATTAGAGTTAACTATATTTTTCTCATTGATCATTTGCTTTAAGCACAGGTCCCAAAAGGGATTTTTATGCTGACCTCCAAATCAAACTAAGAGAAATCAATAGCATTTGGGTGTAAAAAGATAATTAGATCCTTTTGAGGACTCAGACATGAGTTTCCAAGCCAGCAATTTATTTCATGTTCACCGGTGGCTAAATCGAGCCAGTAGGTCTGGAAATCCATGAGAGTGAAAAGTTTACAGCCCATAGCTGTGACATTCCCACAGGAACAAAGGGATCAGCAAGGCAAGTTCCAGTGTTTTCAGTGTTATGTTGCTTTGCTGGGTCTGGAGAATGAGTTGATAAGGTGCACAAGCTTTGTCTGTGCTGAGATAGCTGCAGTCCCTCCCCTGGCTTGAGGAGTTGCACCACTGTTCTGATACAGTTCCTGTCTTCTCTATTGCAGATGGATGTGGCCATGGAGAAAAATGCAGTATTATTTTACTTAAATGGCCTAAACTTCCCAGTACCAGTTGCTTTAGGAGTCTTTACAATTAATCTTACAGCACAAGAATGGTGGCCACCCAGCAGTCAAACAGATAAATCTGTTAGGCAGTGTGCATGCTCAGCCTGCCAACAGCAGTAAATAAATGCTAGTAAGTGAACTTTGGCAATAAATCAAAGCTTTAAAAAAAAAAAAAAAAAAAAAAAAAAAAGCCCAAACAAACCAAACCGCAAACCTAACCCCAAACCCCAATTCAACAGACTCTTCCCCCTTGCTTCTATAATATGTTCCCAGCCTCTCTAGAAAACTAGCTCTAGCAAATGGCTTCTGCAGTGTATCTCTGAAAGGTTATTGAGCCTGACTTATTTTGAAGTGGGGGTGGGATTTAAGGAAATTTTCTTTTGGCAGAAACTACAGGAACATTTCCCAGGATCCAAACCAACCCAATAGGAGACCTTGCACTTGAGGGGTTCCCAAGCTCCACAGACACCAACTCAAGGGCTTTCTTGAGGCTCCCAGTAGCTGCATTGTACCTTTCTGCATAGAAGAAACCCATTTGCCCTTGCCTTGGCCTCAGCCATGAGCCGGGTTGGAAATCTGGGTGGGATTTGCTGCTATGACAGTGTTGTCTTTGGCAGTCCAATATACCCTGCAAGGATTGATGGCTCTCCCTGTTGATTTGGCACCAGATTTCTCCTCTCAACTGTGGCCATGTACATCCTCTGGGAGAAATGGGATTGGGTCCAGTAGTAAATACATAGAGTAAAACATGAGATATACTGAACATTTTGTTATCATAATTATTTTTAAATAATTTATTTACCTGGAAAGACTTAGCTTATTCTCAGCATCTGGTTGTCAGTTGGCTCCTGCACTTTTATTTTTTTTTTTTTTTTAACCCAGTTTTCCAGCTGAGTAGACAGAGGAACAAACCAAGACCAAACGATTTGCCAAAGGTCACGCAGAGAATCACTGCCTCACAGAGGATTTATAGGGAGATTTGCCCTGGATTCAGACAGAAGTTCTTGTTGTCTCTGTTTGGGTTTGCTCTGACACCAGGGGTTCCTAATTCAGCTTTGCCAGTTCATAAGACTTTCTCATGAGTCTATTAATATTTGGTGTTTCTTAGAAAGCTGGCTAATTGTTCAATGATTTCAAACTTGGCTTGTATGAATTAAGCTTCTAGTTGTGGTGACAGCAGAGCGAAAAATAGCTTTGAACAAAAGCAGATTGGTAGATCTTCTTCATGCTTAGAAACTGGAATTGAAGTTTCTATTCTTTTAAAACCTCATTTTTTACCCAGACTCCTAAGCTTTGGAAAATAGCCTTATGGCTTGTGACTGCTTAGATCTCTCCTGCTGTTGAGTTGCTCATATTTCTGAGTTTTCCTGTCTTTTGAATCCCCAGTGGTGTGAATTGCTTTCTCCAACTTCTTGACACCTAGTTCAAGGATGTTGTTTTACTTTTATAATTATTCTCCAGTTTTGAAATGTACTTGATATTTTAAAAAAATAGAGGAAAGGACATTCTGCTTTCAGGTTTGTATTAGTTTCTTTCTACTCAAAAGGCTCCATATTTCTCTTTCACTCACAGATTTCAGAAAAGCCTCAACCCCAGAGAAAGCTGTCATGACATTCAGGGATATTAAGTACTTGCTAATCCCTTGCTGTCTATAAGATACAGAGCTGCTCAGAACTTCTGAAAGGGAGACAGTGAGCACGGTGCATAGGACTGGGCTTAATAATAATGCAGCAAGCCAGGCAGCTTCATCTATCAGTATGATGGAGATCCTCATGCAAAGAAATAAATTTTTGACAAAGATAAGGGGGATAGAGCTTAAATTGAACATCACCAGCAACAGCTATTTTTGGTTTTAATCAGGACTGTACTGAGTTACATATAGATTTTGGCTCAATGTCTATGCACAATATACCAGGAGGCGTGAAACTGCTTGTTAGCCCATTGCATAAGAACCTTCCATCCCCCTTCGTACATGTAAGTAGACCTTAACATCCCTGCAGTGTTAACTGCCTAGTACTGCATGTAATTATATACAGAGAATTATCCCTACACTATGATTAGCCAAGTGCATTCATATGCATGTGAATTACTCTTTGTGCTGACACAGTGAAAGGCTGGAGGCCGCTTTTGGAGAGGAATGTGCTTGTGTGGTCCTCCAGGAGTACCCTGCTAATGGGAAATGGGAACCGTGTTTGCATCTTTTCTGTCTTAAGCAGGGAGAGCACCTGGAGCTAGAGACGGGCACTGCATATGTGCCTTCCGACCACCGAAGGTGCTGTGATGGCCCTCTCACTTGAATTTTAATTCTTGAGGCTGCTCATTAATGTGGGAAATGTAGTTGCAAACAAAACAAAGCTCTCACATCTGATAGCCGCAATGACTCTGCAAGGGAGGCTGTGGTGCGACTGAGGGGTTGTGTCTGGTAGGAAAGATGCTGCTGGGTTTGCATGTGGTGCAGTTTTATAACTCCAGGTTGTTCTGTATGAACAAGCCTGAGGAACCAAACCCACCCTCGTGAAAGTGATGAAAGTCTGCAATAATTTTGAGCAAGTTGCATAGCTAATTAAAGTTTCTCCAATAAGTATTTTTTCCCTGGGTCTCTTCCTTTACAGGGCAGTGAGGCTAGAGGTTCACAATTAAAGGTTATTAAAATATTAAGTATAATTTTCTGCTGTATTTAACTCTTCCGAAAGAAAATGCAGGATATGGCACGGAATGTGAAATATAAATACATGTATTGCAGGGCAAGCAGCTTCTCTTAGGAGATGATGATCCCTCAATTATGTGCCTGGGGGATATGTCTTTGAATTAAAAACTTTTTTTTTTCCCTTTCTTTTTGGTCCACCCTAGCTAATTAGTAGACTAATCAGCAACAGCCAGCGATTACAGGCTGGAGCAGAAAAAAAGGAAGTTTGTAGGCTTCAGACATATCAGGCAGATCTGTGTAACTTTGTTGGTTTGGAAAAAAATCAGATGCGAGAAAGGTGCTGAGCATACAAACGCTGATCTGTATCTATTGATGAATGCTATAGTGTCACAGGCGTTCGACAGAGCAGCCAAAACAAATAAACTCTCCCAGAATGAAAGCATTCCTTGTGGGCCAGCTCACTTACAGCTCTCTCATGTGGTTCTGTCCAAGGAGGCTTATCACAACACAAACCACAGCTGACTGGGCTTACAGGCAGGCGAGAAATCCTGGGCACCTCCACCGGTGACGCTGGCATGAGACCAGCTGTGCCAGTGCCCACAGCTGTGTAGCATGAGGGCTGTCTGGGGTTTATTGCAGGAGCCACAGGCATGGTTCTTCAGCAAGGTGAGCAGCCCCTGCCTCTTTAACCTGCCACAACCCAACATGCCTGCCTCCCTCCACCCTGTGTTTCTGCAGACAGCATGAGGGCACCACAGCAGAGCAGGGCTCCCTGCACCCAAGTGGGTGCATTAGCACTGCCTCATTTTGCAGCTCTTGGCCACTTCTTCCTCACCTTCTGGACACTGGTTCTGACTTGCTCTAAGGATAAATCATCCACAACTAAGTTGATAGTGTAATTAATAGCTTGCATCAAAAAAAAAAAAAGAAAAAAAAGAGAAAGTATTGAGTGTTCTGGAAACATGGACAAATTAAACCAGTATGAAAAACAGTCCTGTAAAGTAATATGATTTACGTTATTCATATGAATATTCTTATGTTCATTTAATTTCTCTTTGAAGAGGCATGGTGTTTCCTTAAGACTTTCCAACATATGTGGTATGAAAAGAAACAGGTGATTTTGTAGAGTAAATTTAATGTTGTTTTTATCTGCATTAGTTCTGTGCAAAGATTTCAAAAGTGCACTAAAAATGCAAGAAGAGTTAGTCTTTTAGAAATTTTGATGAGTCAGTATTTCAGCAAGAAAAAGTTAACCCCTGCACTTTTACACATTAAACACTGGAGGGAAATGGGTGTCTCCAGTGTACAACACAGTTCTCTCATGAAGCCAGTGAAAGAACAAGCACATTCCTGTTCATGCTTTTACCATGAGCTCCTAGAGACAACTCTCTTGCAGGCAAAAGTACTTTGAAGAGCCTCTACCTTTCTGTGTTCTCCCTGTCACACTAGGAGCTCAGTCTCCTCCTTTCTCCAGTCCATGGAGATAGCAAAATAGAAGACTATCGCTGAGACGGTCTTTCCCCTCTGTAACTACCACTGAATGACAGGGACTTTTGGAACAGGTCTGGTTTTGTACAAGTTTAATACAGTTTAAGTAGGAGTGTTTTCAACATTTTTTTGATTCGTGATCCCTGGGTAATGCAGCCAGTGGAGGTATAAGCCTGTATGTGGCCAATAGACATTTATTTAGAAACAGGATTGTTTTTCTCAATTGCTTTTCCCGATCCATGGAAGTTTGATAGTGATAAGCCCAGTGAAAATGTAAAGGAGGTGTTTGTTGTTGCAGCAGTGATAGACAGCAAGAGGTGGTGCTGTTCTGCATTATCTTTTTCAGATATTTGTTGAGGGTCTAACTCAGCTAGCATGTGTTGTTACATTCCATGTTTATTTATGAAGGCTTTTGCTCCAAAAGAGACAGTGGGCCTTGTTGCAGAAGTTTTATTAGTTGCAAAAGTTTGTTTGCTCTCATGGACCATCAGAGGCAGCTTTTCAGGGAAAATTGTTCCCAGGGAACTACTGTTGATGTGAGCCAAGGCAATGGGAAGGAAGGCATTGCTTGCTCAACATCTGAGCACCAGTCTTCCAGGTTAAACTCTTAAATTACAGAGAAACTCCACATTATGTCTGAGGAGGTCACTATCAAATCCTCAGAGGACTTCATAGCATAGAAGAAGTTCTGGTTCAGGAGCTGAACTCAGTAATCCTAATGGGTCCCTTCCAACTCAGGATATTCTGTGATTCTATGACCCCATGAGAACATAAGCCAAGTGCCAGGGAAAAGGATGGTGATACTTGGAGAATAATCATATGGGGAGAGAGGGGTGAAAAAAGGCATCTCAGCAAACATTTAGAAAAACAAAGTCTGCCTGAGTACTGTTACAGGACTTTGCTTGGATCTACTGCTGGTGTTCACTGTAGCACAGAGCTCCTACACCTCTGGTTGACTCCTATCTAGGAGCTTCAATCTGCTGGACAAGAGCTCCCTAATGCCCAGCCAAGATAGCAGTTCAAAGCTGATTGCCTGCCATCCAAATGTAAAACAGCCCCTAAATTTCATATCTAGAATTTTCTATTAGACTTTGGTCTGTTTATCCCATTGTACCTGTTAACACCCACAGCAATCTGGCCTGAGCTTACACAGTAAGTGGAAGCAGTGTCATTCATTCATAAGGTTTCAGCTGCATTCTTCATTCCAGGAATAAGCATAGCCACAACACCCACAATATCTTATAAATCAGTGTCCTTGCCAACTAAATTTCCACCCTATTGCTTTAGACAAACTGGGAAAATTCATTGACAGCAGGTATATATACAAATGTTAAAAGCAGGAGACTGGGAAGTACCCTCTGGCATCCTAAATACATGAACTGTGTATGCTGGAAGTATGAAAGGAAAGTGAATAGGTTTGGTTGCTTTTTCTGACTTGTATTTCTAATCACTATCACTATTGGAGGCAACACTGGGAGGGATGAGTGTTAGGGTACTGGATTTTGCATATGTTTTCATTTCTTTCCTGCTGGGATGTCCAGGGTGCAGCTAGCAGACATAGGGCAGCTCTGTGCAGAAATACCCAAAGGAGCTAAGGACTTGCCCCTCATGTACCTGAGGCAGAAAGTATGTCAAGTGCTCCTGAAGCCTCTGGCTGTAGAATAAACATTTTGTATTTTTCTGGAGGGAGTGTAAGTCTGTCATGTTGCCAGATACCAAAGAGTCTTCCTCTGTGCAAAACCAGGATAAAGCCGCAGAAACAGGAAACTTCTGCTCCAGAAAAATAAAATGTTTTTCACTGACGATCCTGTGTCTGACATCACCCTGCCAGAAACAATGTTGTTCCTAAGTCATTGTTTCTTTAATTCCTCAGGATCAGTTCTCAGAAAAAATTTTCTGTGCTGTGACTCCACTTTCAGCAGCCCATAACTTACCTCTCCAAATAATCTGCTGTCCCACTACTGGAAGTGCCTGCAAAACTCACAAAAGATCTAGTCATCCAAGGAAGACTTTTCTGCAGAAAACCAAGCCCATCCTGTTTATCAGCAGGCTGGCAACTGAGAAGTGTGAGCACTTTCATGGTCCTGTTCCCCAGTAGGATCTGCTCCTCCCTGGAGATTTTGACCCTTGGCTGAAGAGCTGCTTCCTCTTGCTATTCAGCTGTAAAAGCAGGCAAAAGCAATCCCTGCCCACCTACCTAGAAGTTTCCCTCTGTAAACCCAGATAAAAGAAAACCCTCAATTTTCAACCCTTTTTGACATAACCCAATACAGAGTGTGACCAAAGTTGGAAGGTTTCCCACTCCAGCAATTCAGCAATCATTCAAGAATTAATTAGGCAATAAAGTAGAGGAGATTCAGCTCATTTGATCTAACAGTTTGCCAAGGAATGGTGGCTATGTCTCCATCTGATATACATACCTTGTAACTCAAGTACTGATTCCATATAGTCTCCAAAAATACATTAAAACCATCTGTGAAATACAGGGCTGCCACAAACTAAATTAAAGAGAAAACTTTTGAAACCCTAGCCTAGAAAAGCATTAAGAGATCATCAGGTCTGCATTAAATTCGACTATTTATGTGAACTGTCAGAACCATAAGCTGTATATAATCAGAAATCAAGAAGCTAGGACAGTCAGAGGCATCTCTGAGCTGACCATTTTTTGATGGTAACGGATGGAGAAATGCCCGTTGTCTGACTGGAGAATGAGATCACCACTAAACAGAAGTTTTAGGAGAAGTTCAGTCAACTTATTGGAGTAATCCCCTGAACTCACTGTAATAATTCCTTGCAAGCACAATACTCTTGCAAAAGGGTATTCAGAGATTCTCCTCCAGTATAAGACAGACCCTTAACAGTGAAAATTGTTGTTGGTGTTTTAATGACAGCAGTTAAAAGGCTCTTTCCGACACTGTCCAGTTCCTACCACTGGAATCAACTATGCACTTGCCAGGGCGGAGATTTC
The DNA here is from genome assembly GCA_032173965.1 of Sitta carolinensis. NCBI lineage: Eukaryota > Metazoa > Chordata > Aves > Passeriformes > Sittidae > Sitta > Sitta carolinensis. The sequence continues at coordinate 99,695,060 of CM063283.1, forward strand.
CACTGACTTCAGCAGCACAGTCAGGCCTACACATCATGCCTATGCACCACATTTGGGGGAGATACCATACATTGGACAGGATGCCATTTTATTTTGTTCCCCTCCAGCAGCTTCTCACAGGTGCAAGCCTTACTACCTCCTGCTGCATCCCAAACCCTGGGGTAGCTTGGATCTGCTGCTTCTCACGTATTTCTTTCCATTTGACATTTCTTCCAGATAGCACTTTCGAAAGGTGTTTTTTTCCCATATCCTACCTCTGCGAGGTAGGATTTGGGAGAGGACACCCAGCCATTTTTCACTCCCTGAGCTGCTAGTTTTGAAAATCATATATTCATGATATTATTTGCAAATAGTACTTCTGTAAACTTGTAACCCTTAGAAATTCCTCAGGAAAGTGACAAGAGTTGGGTAGGCTGCAGACCAGTAACTACAGATGTTGATCAGTGTGACACATCTCATGACCTCGGTTATGCAGTTCTTAACTTCTACGCTAACAGCAGTGGCATGGAAATTTTTCCTATGTTTGGAAGGATTACATGGTCTCAAGAATGCATTGTGCACTGGCAGAAGAGGAGACTCCCCTTCAGTGTATTTGAAGATGTTTAGTACAAATGATGAATAACTTCTTAGGGCTGAGATGAATCAACGATGTACATTTATTATCCAGTTTATATTTCCACATTGCTTGGCTTCTTTGCAAGACTACGGGGAAATGTTAACAAATTAATTGCATCCACAGCTAAAAGGGATCATAAGAAGTGATCTCAATCATCTGCCTTATACAGATATTGTGTGTGGAGGTTATGCTGTTTACTACCAGCTATTGCCTGTATTACCACAGCACCTACAAGCCTCAGAAATAGAACAGGCTCCATTTCAGGGATACCATGAACACACTAAAAAAGACAGTCACAGTTTCAAAAAACTATTCTGAGGTATAGATCCTCAAAGACACCTTAAAGGAAAAAATCAACATAACTCAGCTGTTTTCAGCTGATTTCAACTGTTATCTCTAAAACTTTCACCTTTTCTTTCTAGGTGAAACTATGACTCAGAAGCTTTTTGTTACTTATCTACTGTACTTTCAAGTTTTATCTACAAGTCCTTAGATAAAGTTAAGCCTAAAACTGAATATGTATCTTTTTACTTCAACTCCAATTGTGTTGCTGATGCGATGGTGTTAACTTGATAATATTGCAACATAAGGTACATCAGATGTACTGGAATCTGTGTCCTTCTAACTATCCTACAGCAAGATAAGTTTCAAGGGCAGAAATTTTTCCAGAGGATCTTGAATACAGACAGCAGATTTACAGATAATATTCCAATGAGGTATAAAGCACACCAAATGTGGTGTTCTGTACTGTGAGGCAGCTCTGTCAAGTTGGAACACATGACACAATCAGTACATTTAAAAAAAGCAAACAAAGCAGATTTTTGTCAAGAGACAACCTTACTGTAAAGGCCTTATTTGTTCTCCAGCCGGTAGTGTGAGCATTCATGGTTTGGGTACAGATGCTAATGGGACTGGGTCAGTACTTCATGCCTGGAGTGGCTTTCCGCCTTGTAATTCAAAAACTTGTGAAAGTCTATTGGCTGCTTCCAGATGGAAGAGAAACATCTGTATGACCCCACCAGATCTCTGGTGGTTCTCAAATACAGCTGAAAAGTAGTTCTGTTTCTCCCCTTCTTCCCATTATCAAAAATAAAGCTAAACCTTCCTGACAGAAGTGGGCCCATCTACAAGAAGGGCCAGAAGGAGGACCCAGGGAACTACAGGCCTGTCAGTCTGACATCAATGAAGGGACAGATCACCTTCAGTGCCATCAGGTGGCACATACAGGACAACCTGGGGACGGGGGCCCAGCCAACACACACTTAGGAAAGGCAGGGCCCTGCTTGATCAACCTCCCCCTATGGCAGGGTAATCTGCTTAGTGCATGAAGGAAAGGTTCTGGATATTGTCTACCTGACAACACTGACACCATCTCCAACAGCATTCTGCTGGGGAAGCTTGCTGCTCTCGGTTTGGATGAAAGGTAAAATAAAGGGCTGAATGGCTGGGTGCAGAGAGTGATGGTGAATGGAATTATACCCAGCTGGTGGCCTGACACTAGTGGTGTCCCCCAGGGCTCAGTACTGGGGCCGGTCTTGTTTAATATCTTTACTGATGATTGGAGTCAAGGGCACCCTCAGACAGTTTGTAGATGACACCAAGTTGGTCAGGTGTGTTGATCTGCTGGCGGGTAGGAGGGCTCTCTAGAGGGATCTGGACAGGCTGGCTTGATGAGATGAGGCCAGCTGTGTGAGGTGCAACCAGGTGAAGTGCTGTGTCCTGCACTTGGGTCACAACAACCTCCCATGACTCTGCAGGCTTGGGGAAGCATCTGAAAAGTGCCCAGTGGAAAAGGACCTGTGAGTTTTGGCCAAGAAGAAATGGCCTCAAGTTGTACCAGGGAAGGTTCAGATTGGATATTGGGAAAAAATTCCTCACTAAAAGGGTTGTCAAGCATTAAAATGAGTAGTAGTGGAGCCACACCTGGAGCTATTTAGAAGACTTGTAGAGGTGGCACAGGAAACGTGGTTTAATGGTAGGCTTGGCAGTGTTGGGATAACAATTGGAATTGATGATTCATAAATGTTTTCCAACCTAAATGATTCCATAATTCTGTAAGTACAATTTCAGCTTCTGAAGATGTCTTGGGGATTCACTGAAGTGAGTACAAGAAGGCCTGTAATTACCAGGACAGGCTACTAATCTCCTCAAGGACAGCCCACATCTTCTCATTCCACTTTCCCTGGTAAATCATATCACCAGGCTCAATACAACACCTGCCCATAATTTTCTGGCAAAAGTACATGATTTCTTTTGCTCATTATTGTTTATAGCAGAAAATGGAACATGAGACAGGAACATTGCCCTTTACAAGGGAAAGATTGAGAATTCAAAGTGATCTCATGATTCCAAAGAGAATCAGATGATAAGCCTGGGAAGCTTACCCAGCTATAATGGTGCCTTGTACCAATCAACAGCTCAGGATTAGTAGGATTAAAGTAAATCTTATTTCTGGCCATCCATGTCTGAATTTCATTTTGGCATCTGGTCAACAAAGCAACCGCCTTTTGCAAGGTAGCATGACAAATTTCTTCTTCCATAAACATTATGGGGAAAAATGTTCTCAAAAAGTCTGTGAAGTGCTCTGTGTTATCTGTGGAAATGATGTTAAAATTGGAGCAGAACTAAATGCTCAACTTTAATTTTATAATAGAGTGCAACAGAAGCACATCATGAAGTCACAGGTTTACATCTGTTCAGCTGAGAAACATTTTCTTTTGTCTTTTCCATATACATCTTACACCACATCCAAATTCTCTAGATTAAATACTTTGTGCTACAAATAATTTTCCCTTTTGTAGCAAGTGTTAACCACAGTTTAGCCACTTTGGCTGACACACTTCAGTGTGTCAGATACAAAGGAGAAAGAAGGTTCAACGACATAAAAGAACATGGGTATGCACAGAAGTGAAAGAACTGGTATTTGCAGTTGCAAAGATGCTGAGATTGCAAGCATTGAACAAAGAATGAGGCTTACAGATATATGAACATACTTTTTGAATATATTTATCCGCAATTTTCCTCTTAAACAGAGGTTCTGTTTCTAAAAAAGAGTTTAATTCAGATTCTTCATAGCATTAATTTCTCAGAGTAATGTCATTTCTTAAAGATCTCTCAGGGTTTTCTTGAAATCCTGATTTCTTTTGTCCTTGTGGTTAAGAGCCTCATTGTCAGGTACCAGATGGAGACATGCTGCACATGTGGACATGTTCCTCAGCATGGTGAGGGAGGCAGAGCTCAGTCCTAGTTCAGGAACAAATGAAATATATTTCTCCTGCTCTCTGGTTTCCCTTGTGTACCATGAAGTTGCTGACCCTGACAAACGCTAATGGTTAAAAAATACACAAGACATTTGTAGTAGGTAGGAAATGTCATGTCTGCATTTCAGATGTCTCCAACTCTGTTCAACTTCAACAGGACTATTTGAAGCACTGAGAATGTACTTCCTGCAACAGACCTTTTAACCTACTCCCAGTGAAGAGTTATTTGGGACAATTAACAGTGGTAGGGGCTGCTCTTTGAACTGTAAAAAGCTGAAGTTTATGATTCCTTCAGGCAGGGATTAACATCTTTATGTTTGGAACTACTACTAAAATATCTCCTCCCTTCATTCCTGATGCTGGATGAGCTGCCTCATCCCCTTTTTGCAGACTGAAAGTTTCTGAGCTGCATGTTGGCCACTACAGGTGACAGAACTGGTAGCATGACTTGGACCTATGGAAGCAAAAGATCTGACTTAGATTACATGGCTATTCTATTCTATTCTATTCTATTCTATTCTATTCTATTCTATTCTATTCTATTCTATTCTATTCTATTCTATTCTATTCTATTCTATTCTGTTCTGTTCTGTTCTGTTCTGTTCTATTCTATTCTATTCTATTCTATTCTATTCTATTCTATTCTAACCATACTTCTAAGAGTACATAAGGGCTGCCTGCAACTCTGTCAGTCTCCTGTGGTCTGAGGCCTGCTGTTGCTGAAAACAGAGTAATGACAGCTTTTAATCTGAATACAACCAGGTGTAAATATCATGCTGTTGCAAAACAACATATCAGATAACACTGGTGCTGCTCTGAAGGGGTATTTTCCATTTTATGGGAATTCTTGGTTTAGAATGGAAGCACTATAGCTAATTCAGTAAGAAATCTAATACCAACAGTGAAGAGCAGTAAATATCTTTAAAGGGATGGAATTCAGAACTCACAAGTGGCTTGTGAGGATATAGACCTATACAAAAGTAACCAAAACAGAGTTAATGGGCTGGTCAGTCAGCTGGTAGGAAACCACAGCATTCTGGCCAAGCATTGACTGAGGTCAAACAGTTGTACCTACCCTCCCATCTTTAGTTTCACTTCTTCGTTATGCATACAGTGTTAATTACCTGATAATTGCCAGATAATTTACTTTCTACGGTCCACATGCTTTGCCTTTACATAGGATTCACTTCTACAGTTGATGTGAACTACTCCAATCAAATTCCAATACATTTGCATGAGCTGTATAGATTTTGTCTAGCACTTTTAGGATGTGTTTAAACTTCTGTAGAAGAAAAATTAGATGCTGTTCTTCAACAGTGACCCACACTGGAGAGCAAGCCTTAACCTTTGTTCTCCTCATCTAAGGTATTTAATTAATTATGGAGAGCAAGATAAGTAGCTCTCAAGAACAATTTGTGCTTTAGTAACTCATTTCATGTAACCTAAGACCTTATACTTGATCAGTTATGTTGCACTGAATTTTTAATGTGTTCTGCACGTGGATTTTTCTGAATTGCCATTTCTATTTGATTTTATTTTACAATGCTTGGTGTTGCTTGTCAAGGCAAACTCACAGGACTGGAATTCTGTGTCTAGTTTTGAAGTGAAAACAATATTGTTGAGACATTTTGCCTGTGGTAAAATTTTAAGCATTGTGACAAATGTTAAAATAGCAACAAATGCAGGTAAAGTTGTAGGAACAAGGTTGAAAAAAATATACCTTTTTCTTCATGCTTCTCCTTCCTCTTGATTATCAAAGCTCTTTTTTTGAAGAGGAGACTACACAATTCCAAAAGTAGCATAGTCCTAATTGTTCTGGGTGCTGCATCACTCATTTGAACAGCATCCTGACATATTCCCCAGTCAACAGCTTCACTGCAACATCACTGCCCCTGCACAGAAGGGAGCCTAGTGTGGGTAGCATGGGCTGTACTGTAAGGGACCAGAGGGAGTTCTCTCGGTTCTTGTTCAGATACTCGGAACATTTTTATTTGCCTGTACAGCCATGGCTGCTGTCAAGATATATGTAAAATAGTAAATATTCAAACATATTTATTATTCATATTTGTTATTAAAAAATAAACAAACGTTTTTATTAAAGTAGCAATAAACACATATTATTTGGAAACTAAAATTGTTAGCAGACACTATGGCAGCCATAGAGAAATCCACATAAAATACATAGCCAGGACAACTGGCCTCAATGTAGTTCTTACTGTCATTCTAGTGAATGAACAGGGAAGTGTTCTCTGGTTGAACATAATGGGTGATGAATGGATGCTACACTGACTTCAAAAAACCTTCCATGCAGCAAAAGTCATACAACATGATTCAGTGCCACCTCCTCTAAACAGGTTATCCTACTACTAAAGTTTCTACCCACTCAGACTTGGTAAAGACACCAAAGTACTTTTAAAAAAACCTGTGGCTTCTATAGTTTACTGTGATCAATGTCCTTTTCTAACGTTTCCCCTCTTAAAGCTCATCCTCATTCAATATCATCCACAGGTCATTGTTTCTCTGTCTTCTGGATGTGAAGAGCAAGAGACTCCAGAAAATTTACTGGAAACCCTGATATCATTAATCTAATGCAGAAGATGTTGAGATACATTGTGAGCACATCCTCCTCTAAAAGGGAGATATTGGAACCCAGATTCATTCCCCCTGACTATTGATACTGAGTTTATCATTGAGATGTCCAACCTAGGAAGCTAGTGCCTCTGTAAACTAGGGGCAGATAGGGACAATTTTAGAGCACAATTCTGGTCTTAGCAAGAGAAAAATTCCTTGTATCAAGACATTAAGTAAAGAGCATATACAAGGCTTCTAGATACCTTTCTTATAATTACAGTTAGGAGACTCAGGTTATGGTCAGAGTATCCCCCAAATGTGCTTTTTCTACAACCTCTCTTCCTACTCTTTACCCTACCTGCCCTCAAAGGCCTCTTCCCATAGGGAAGAGTCTGTGTTGGGGTGGGAGAGAGATTCTGCATTACACACAAAATTTACTGTCATTTGCTGGAAATAGATCTGTGCAAAAGAAATGAGAACTTTAACAACTTTTACAGTTCTGTTCAGATGCCCTACACTCATGACTAAACTTTGTTATTTACAAAAACATCTATTTCACTTGCTAACTTCTAGGTTATTTTTCTGTGTGCAATAAATATTCTATAGCACTTAGTTGTTTTAAACCTCTTTTCTAACAAAAAAAAAAAAAAAAAAAAAAAAAAAAAAAAATTCCTGAGCCCTCTTGTTCTCTGAGCAGTATTATATTGGATTAAACTTTCCAGCAGGCATTTTGACACTTCTGTGCAAATGCCAATAAAACTAGAGAAATAAGTCCCAATGAGATGCTTTTGAGAATTGGAACACTAGTGCAATAGTTTAAACATGGATCCAGGTGGGTTTTGTGCCTGCATTTGAATTTTTTGGGGGTGGGGGAAAGGTTGGGCACATACATGTACAATGTTTGTAACACCTATTTAATAATGCTGTGTTAATCTCTTTTGGTGTCATCAGTCATACTCTACCACCTGTCCCAGCTCTCCCACACTGTTTAAAGACTTCTAATTAAAAATACACATTGGAAAGTGTGTATTTGCTCTAGGTGCTGAATCAAATCAGACAAGACAAATATTCATTTTTGCACTAGGTTAACTTTTCAATGTGATATCTCGTGTCTGATTTGTGGTGCATACACATGGCTCAAACAATTGTAACTGTGTCAAGTTTTCTGATATTAGCTGTCAGCATGGTATACCTGATACTGTGTATGAGGACAGAATACATGTCAGAGAATGAACTTGTGAGCAATAGAGTAGCTGTCTCTTGCAAGCGAACGCAAGTACCTGTATAACATATCCAAGATCTCAAAACACTTCAAAATACTTTCAACAAGGCACGTGCAAAGCCCTCAGTAAAGTGGTGAGCTTTACTGTGTCCCTCTGACATTTTTATCTCCTAATATACTGACATGGGTCTCTACCATTAATGATAGAATTAATGAGCTCCCATCAACTCTTTTCTACAAGTTGTGACCTTCACTTTTGTTGTAGTTTAAATTTCACCTGAAAGTCCTAATTGAATTTATAAGCCATGCTGTTCAGACTATATTCGAAAATTAACACCTGCAAAAAACCTCTTTAGATTTCTAGAAAATGGCAATAAATTTGTCACTACTCCATCATGGCTTATTTATTCCCATGCTCCTTTTCAGGTTGCTACCTACTAAGGGCATCTTAAGCTCAGTTGACTTCAAGTAATTCGTTGCCATGGAAACAGTAAGACATAGCTTTGGGCATCTGGGCCAAATTTTAGGTGAAAGTCTCAGTGAGAAAAATTGTCATTGTGAGACAGTCAAGTTTCAAATCAAAGACAAAGGATGAGAGCTTAACAAAGGACTTTAGACAGATCTGATTGGACTTGTCTCTTGATAAGCAGGGACTTCTAACTCATGGAGGAGTTGGGATTAGCCATGGATAGAGCAGACAAAAACAGACACAGGACCTTGTAATGAAGATTTTAAAGAGCCAATATCCAAAACAGATCCATACTGATGTAAGCAGGAATGTGGAGTGGAATGATGTTTGTTTGCATGTATATGGTGTTTCATTCGTGTACTTGTTATGTAGATATTATTTCCATTATTCATTGCACTGACTTTTCTGATATTCTCTCCAATATCACTGATAATAGTAATAACTAAGATATTATTTTTCCTACTAAAGAAACCCAAAAAACATTATCTTAATAGATGTGCTTTCTCAATAAAGAAACCAGCTTAATGTGGTTAGAGCCTTCTGAAATGCTGCTACATTTCAGTACATGTATGAGGGATCAGAGAATGCACTCAAGCTGACTTGAGCAAAGGGAACCAAAAGTCTAGTTGAGAAGTTTTTTGTGCACTACCAAAACTCTTTTAATACTGTCTAGTTTCTGCACCTGCAGGAAATACTATGTCATCTGCCAAAACCCAAATTTCAAGGATTAGCTAATAACATTTTCTTTGAAAAAGAAAGCTGATTCTTAACCAGTATCGTGAGTCTTTGAAGTCTCCGTAATCTATTTTCCCTGGTTGCTTTTAATGAGCCTTTGAATGTTATTTGCATTTTTTTTTTAATTTTTTTTTTTTAATTTGGTGGGGGAAGGGAATATACACTTACTTTCCTCCCAAGAATTTTAAAAATTCATTACTGCAAATAACTTTCACAGTGCCATAACACTTAGTTATGCAGTATACTTTGAGTGCATCTGTGGTAAATAAATCACAGCTTTGCTAGATTCTCCATCCAAGAGGTTAACAAGATATAGAAGAAAATCCCAATTAACTCATATCTAAGTTTGAGTGTCTTCTTTCTTCATGTAGGCCAGCTATCAGTGGAGTTTCTTCTGATTCTCTTTGGTATCTATACTATTCTCTGCACTGCTCTAAATGACATACAGTGCCTCTGCTATACTGTGGTATTGGTTTCAACTGTGTTTACAAAATCAGCATAGCTAATGCTAAACTAAACTAGTTAGCTTTGGAATCTCTAACAGGTAAGCAATGGCAGCAGGGAACCCAGATGTGACTTTTATGTTCAACTTTTACAGCAGGTTTTACAGCCAAATTGGAGTTGATACTAAACTAGCAAGTTCCCTATCTCCGTTGCCATGCCTCAGTCCTTGCTCAGTGTTTGTAGCCTGGCTTGTCTAGCATGAGTCTAGCACTGAGGTTGCCTTATTTTACATCCATAGCTCCTTTGATGCCAGAGAATATATATTTGAGTCTCTCCAACACCCAGACAAAGCTGGACAGCTGCTTCTCACGCTGGCTTGCAGCCCACTGCCAGGAGTAGAGCTGTAGACACGTGCTGCAGTTGTGCTGGCACTGCTGTGCACATCTCCTTCCCAGGGCATGGAGGGCTCCATCCCCTCCAAGACACATCCCAGCTGAGGCTACCAGGGCTGCACAGGAAGAAGGCATTGGTGGGGTTCTCAGCCTCATGAATCGAGCCTGCATTCCTACACTGGGGCTGTGGACTTGACCCCACTGCTGTGCTCTGGGGAGCTAACCTTCCCTCTGCAGGCTGCTGTGCCTGGCAGCCCCAGCCTCCCTCCCCACTTCTGTGTGACCACAACCACAGACTCTCTGTTGACGCCTCCAGAGAGGAGAGAACAGGCCCCAGCCTGCGCAACTTCTTCATTAGTACTGCTAGAAGCCATAATTAGATAATATGAGAGGGTTTTCCTCTTGCCAGCAGACAGACTTAATGCACAAAATCTGAAGTAATAATTTTCAGCATATTGCAACTCCACTATAAACAGGATAAAGCTGGTTTTTTTTTCTGTACACAAGGAAGAAAACCCATTAGGCAGAAAACAGAAAGAGCAGATATAAAGGTGGGCAACTGTGTAATAGCTCTGCTTATCCTTAAAATAAATGCAGACTCTAATGACATTCCATCATTTAACATATTTCTGTATTTCTTTTTAAAATCCCAAAGACAACTTTTCTCCACCATATTTTTCTAGTTTAAGAGCAGATGACTAATTATGCCTCTATAAACTTTTCCTTCCTTTGAAATAGTAATCACTTACTTCGTCAGACTTTTCCTATTATGGTGCATTTTCAGAGCACTTAGAGTACTACTTGTTGTAAAACAAAACAGGAAGCTAATTTGACTGGCCATGATGAGACCACAAGTGGTCTCCAACTAAAAATGATTTACATCAGATGAAGATTCTTCTTAAAAGCTGGGCTACTGGCTGCACTTCCAGCACCAGTTCTGCTACATGGAGGAACTATTCACTCCACTCAAGAGTATGAACCAACTTTCACTGCTTTATGTTAAGATTTAAAATATTAATGTTTAGGGTGCCATTCCCTTCTGCTGGTATGGGCTGGAAGTACCACCAAGCCACCAAGCATACAACTACTCTTGCCTCTGTTGTGGACAAAGAAATGGAAGAAGGAATTAGCCCACCTACAAAGTAATTATATATCTTTTGTTATTTTGATTTCTTTCAAAATCAAAGAGTTACTCCTGGCAGAGAAAATTTATTCATAATGGAAATCATACAGCTGGAAAGAGTACGTGCAGGGTAGCATGAACTTTTGCATTTACTTATCTCAGTTGTATTAAATCCTAATTTGCTCCCTTTTTTGCTATTTTGGACTCCTGGAGCATGTGTTTTCCAATAAATTAAACTTCTGAGCTGGAATATGGCCTGTACACTGTAGGGTAGAGCTTGTGATACCCTAATGCACTCTCCCTCATGAGAATGGAAACCCATCAGTTTGGTGAAACCAACCTGAGCCACTCCTGCTCTTCCTCTGCTGGAATCCACCTCATCGAGCCCAAGGCAAGAGCTTGGCTAAACCCCTGGGGGAATGGCTGGCATAAGGCACTGCTGAGAAATCTGTGATGCACACTGACCCTCCCCTCTCAGCACTGCAGAGTGAGGGAGCTCAGCCTGCTTGGCTCTCCAAGCAGCACCCAGGGCCGAGTGAGCTGAGGTCACGCCACAAAACAGCAAGGTAAAGGCCAGGCAAACGCCCACCCAACCAAACTAAAGTTCCTTGCCCCAGGGAGAAGCAACAGAAAGTGAGGAGGCATCGACCTGATCTAGCCTTTCCCAGAGTATCTCCTTCATCTCTTCATCAGCAGCATAAGGGGAAGTGACATTTTACTGTCCTTGACTCGGTGACATGAACCGCAAGCTGGATTGGCTCCAGAATAAAGAAACTTGAAATTACTTTCACATTTAGACTGTATGACAGAGTTAGGACATGTTCAGTATGCAAACTGCACATGCCAAATTATTTTGGAATGTGTAGAAATGTGTGTTGTTAATACAGGATAAAAGCTCATCTGTGGATGATGGGGTTTTCACATTCTGTTCCAAATAAATCTTCTTTTCTCTACACTAGTATACTCCCACTGTTCTGATACAGGCAATATGTCAGCTGAGGTCATATGAGTCCTGAATCAAGACAGCAGACTTGACTTGATGTGCACAAACTGCCTGATGCCAGCAGGCGAAATTAAAGACAACAGTGAAAATACCCACAACGTAGGTTAAACCCCTACTGCTATCAAATCAAGTGCAATTAAGAAGTCAGAGCAAAAAACAGGGTGGATGGAGCTCATACAAAGTAAAACATATTTTTCCCTTCTGTTTCCTTAGAATGGATTATATTTCTTTGTAAAGAACAGTTTATTATTGTCAGCTTCTCCTTTTACAGTGTTTTATTAAGATATAACCCCCTGTGCTAACTTTCTGTCATTGTCAATGTTCCTACTTGGGACTGTAGAGATCGAGTTAACTAGTTGTCTGCAGAGGCTGGAGTCAGGTGTCATGGCACTCCAGCTGAGGCTGCTGATGGTGTTGCCTCAGTAGAGCTTTCCCACATAAAACAGAGCCTGACTTTAATTTGAGAGCTTTGTCTTCTGAAGAAGCACCCACCAGGCCTTTCCCAACACAGAGTGGCACAGTCCACATGGTAGAATCTAGTTTCCCTGAAGTCCAGTTTGGAGCTGGATTCTGCTCCAGTATTGCAGTTACTCACTCTGCTGTGTTGTGTTCTGGTATGGAGTCTAGGGAAGGTATCCCAACTGTCCTCCACACACATCCTTTCTTCTGAGATGACATAATGGGCATCACTATTCTCTAGGATAATGGTGGGAATACTTATACCTTACACTTATAGAGATGTTGGAATTGTTTGATGTGTTTTGGGGGACCCTGAAATTTGCCAGCAATACCCAGCATCATTTTGATTTGGTCTTGGATTTATTGCACATTCTTAACCACTATTACTTTTAAAGAGTTAAACTGCTTTGTTTTTTTCTTTTTTTCCTTGACATGTTCTTATGCTAGCAGTATATGGGATATATGAATGTGAAACTAATATTGATATCAAAGGAAATTACAGCATTTGCTGCTCAGGGGGATGTGCCAATGAGTTGTTTTATTTTTTTTTTCACTAGCAATACCAGGTAATGATGGAAAACATTAAGTAGATATGCACTTAGCACGAACTTGATAGAAAGATTAGAAGTTCCTCTATTAAAACAGACATTTCTTGCTAATAAAATTCAATTAGCATGTCAGTCTTGACTTCAGGCATATTTTAAAGGAAGTGTCAATTTAATAATCACTCTTCAGCTTGAAATGTCATCCCTGATCTGATTACCAGTAAACTCTATAACAACCATAATTAGGAGACTTTGGAGAAAGGAAGTTAGTTTGAATGTATTCAATTCTGTTTTGCAGCACCATGCAGAGTCCAGTAATTCCTTTTGCTACAGGTACAAGGACTCCTGCAGGCCCTGTATTTTCCCCACTTAAACCAATGACTAAATCAGTGGGCTCATAGTTCAAGGGTGAAAAGGTTTATGGCAATACAAATATTAACAACTATGAGAGCAAGCAGTAGTGGGCTGGATCAGTGTGAGCTGGTGACAGCATACGAGTGCCTGGGGAAATGCAGTTGGACAGGAGAGAGATTAATGCACAGAAACACTCACCGTTCCAATGCCTGTACGTGTCTTCAGCTGGAGGTGTGAGAAAGATTAGGAAACAGCTCTACTGAGGACAGAAAATTCTTCTCAAAGAAGAAGGAAAAAAATGAGGGAAAAGGGTGCCCTGACCCAGAGAACAAGAGAGAATTCAGATTGCACAGCTTTAGTAGTGATGGCAAACTGGTAGCAACAATGATTTTATGAGTATTGTGAGAGAAATAAGGATGATCGGGGAATACTCCTACCTGCAGAACACAAATTATCTAGTCATATTCATAGAGCAACTCCCATAAGAGACTTGTAGTCTCTTGCTTGCTGCATACTTTTGTATAGCTTTTTGTGCCAAAAAAAGTTTTAGGGAAACAGGAACCAAAAGTAAGATGTGTGTGTCTCAGTACTTCAGCAGTGTGGTCTTCACTGAAGGAGAAAGTCATCTCTGTGTCCCAGACTTGCCATCAAAATTGGAATTACCAGCCTTTTGCCTCACTAAGTCACTCAGAATTAGGGATCCTTTTCAGGAAAGGTATTTCCCAGTAAAATCCTAGTCCCACGTTTTGGAAATCATTTTAACTTTTACTTGCTGAAACAAACTGGCAGGACTGAGAGTCCTAAATGAGCAGGTCCAAACTCACAGGTAACTGCCCTGACTGCCACTTTCCTGCCTAATGGACTTTTACATTTAATGTGGCTTTATTGCCATCAAGGAATGTCGCTTTCAGGTCTAAGTGCAGAATGGCAGCTGAATATTGAAGGACTTTCCAAAAGAGGATAATTTTGCTAGCCAAAGTGGGCACGGGTTTGGGAATGCTTTGTCTGTGACATCATTGCTGAGAATAAATAAGAGATATATTTAGGGTGGGCTAGCATCAGCGATGACAGATTCCACATTATGGCCAAAAGGCCACAACTTTATTAATATGATGCCTAAAGGTACCTTCCTGACAGCTGTGGAAAGAGGAGGAAATGACAATAGCCTACAGCACTCATCAGCATCTCCTCCCTTTCTGGCACTGCAGAACAAGAGACACTGCAGCAGGCCAGAGCAGTCCTGCCAAACCGAGTGAGGTTGCCTAATCCCACCTCCCTGCTTCCTGTAGCTCACTGCAGCAGGAAACCGGATCCCTTCTTATCTGCCAATGGCTCTGCCCTCTGTCTCCAACGGCTGGAATATTCCCTAGCTGGTGTTGCGGTAAAGTCACACCACAGCCAGGCTACCAGCAGCCAGTGTGAGCCAGGGAATGAGCACAGGGGCGGGAAGGGAGTGGGAAGCTGCACAACAGTTACTGTGGGCTGCTACCACCAGCAGCACCAGTGAGAGATCAAGCAGGACCTTTCTTTTTACTCTGTTAGCCAACTCTTCCACTTCCACATTGTATGTGTCTTGCAAGCAAACCATCCCCTTTCACTGACAAGGGTGAAAGCCAATGCCATCCACAGCAGCATCTCAAGCTAAATGCACAGCAGCTAGCACAGTGAATACAGCTCATGCACATGCAAGAAAGCACTATGGTTCAACATGACATTTTTCCTGCCATAAATAAGTACACAAAGAATTGTTTCATCTATTTATCTCTGTTCACGACTCATATTCTATCTGACATGTCTCAATCTCCGGTCAGCAAGTGCTTCTTGAAATCTAGCAACGTGGCTGGTTGGTCCAGGCTGATGTGCTCACAAATTAAATAGACCTCCAGGTCTTGAGGTTTAACTCCAGCCAAAAGAAGCCTCCAGTCAGTGCAGAGGGATTGGCATCTCTGAGGGGCACTTCAAAACTGAGACAACATTCAAAATCCCCCATGGAAGATTTTTCCCCCTCCTTTTACTATAAGAGACTCCAAAGACCCGTTGAGTGAGACTGAAATTAACCTTTGGGACTGCACTCCTCTTACTACATCTGCCATTGAACAGCCCTACCAAGAGCAATCCCAGGGGCAGCTGAGAAGCCGCTGAATTTGGATTTGCAGGACACGATATTACTGATAAAAAGCACATAGTAACTGCATGACTGGGGCAACTGGACTCCCTGCAAAGACAGGAGCTGTGTTCTGACCAGAGGAAAATGACATGGTATCTTCACCTGCCTGGTGGAAAGTGCCAGTGCCCCTTACCCATGCTGCATATGGAGTCTGTTCTGCTTGCAATGAAAAACTAAGAAAAGTGCAACATCTAGACTTGTGGAGGGAAGGACAGTAATGCTGCAAACCTCCAAAATGAAAATATGTTCCCTATGGTGGAGATGCACAGACTTGGCAGAACCTTCCTCCTTTAAACAAGTTCATTCCTGTGTGGTTTGATGCTGTGTGTCCTGTACTCAAGTCACACAGTTGTCATGGGACTAGTAGTGCCCCTAAGGTAAGCTGTACCTTTCCAAGCATGGAATAAAAATAGAGACCATGGAGTCTATGTAAATGAGAAGTAGTAATAACAGACTGGGAAAAGTAAATAGAGAGGAAACACTGGCTTCTGGCAGCTTTGCTGAGGTTGAGTAGGAATATACTTCCAGAACCAAGGTGCTGTTTTCAAGGGGAGGAAGAGAACTGTACAGCTCTTGTCCTGTCTGAGCTGATCAGAGAGTAGGTGCAATTGGGAGGCTGTGGTAAGGTGCAATCTAAACTCCTACATCTTGCCATTACCTTTGCCTCAATTCATTTACTCATCATGTTCCTGAGATGACAAATGAGGGCCTGAACTGATTTCCTTAGACTTATCTCCTGACCTTGCCTGGTGAATGCTATATGGCTGTTTCTTGGTCCTTTTCTTGTGATCCCACATCAGTTTGGGTGGCTGCCGTTCTTTCTGAAATGTTAAAACTTAAGAGTTCTCCCCTGCTTTATGAATCTCAGGTGAAATAATAAAATACCTTTCAGTAGCCACTGAAATAGACCATCATTACTTGCCCAGGTAGGAAGAGGAGTACAGTCCATGCTCCATTATAAGAGCTAAAAGCCTCCCAGCTGCAGAAGAAACTCAGCAATGTTGGGTACAAATACCCAAATAATTTTAGTAGTGGCTCATCTTGGGTCCAAAAATTAGTTTTAGTACTGTTAGAGCACTGCCCCTGGACCTCTGATAGCTCTCATGTCCCTTCTTGTTCCCACTGGGTCACACCTGAACTTCAAGCCCCCAGGGAGTGTGGGGAAGTGGTGCTGAGATTGGGACAGGCTCTGTGCCTTCTTCCCTATCCAAGCATAGGGCTGGGAGCCATTTCAAGCCAAGTCAGAAACCTGAGCTAAAGGTCTGAGCTGACTTTGTGTCATGGTGTGTTCCTCTTTCCAGAGGCAAAGCATGTAGGCACATGAATGGTCCATGCTAAAAGCCAGCAGCAGGGCCAGCAAAGTTCATCAGCTCAGACTGATCTCCGTGAAAGCAGCTGTATCCATTCTCTGGACCTGAGCTTGTCCAAGGAGTAGGTCTTTGCATCTGCAGAAAGTGGGCTATGTGTATCACCAGGCTGGCAGTGAGGCTCTCTGCAACTCAGGCTATTTGACCAGAGGTAATTAAAAGCTGCCTCTATGTGGTCATGTAATGACAGACTGTACCACAACACTCAAGTGCAAGGATGACAAGTTAAGGTCAAGTGGGCAAACAAGCTGCTGTTTCTAAACTGTGGAATGCCTGCATTTGCATCTGCCGGGATCTCCTTTTACAGTACCTCTTTCAGTGGTATTTACCACCAATAATTTAGAGTTTGTGTTCAGATTTCATGCCTGCTTGTTAGGCACGTTCACCAGAAGTGTATGTACGCAAGCTGAGCTGCGTTGCGTCAGAAGCAGCGCTCCTTGTCTGACGGGAACCCAGCTTTCCCTGACACCTCCTAAGAAGCCGGTGCCCCAGTGCATGCACCTGACTTCAGGGAGTGCAACAACCTCCGCGGTGCCCAGGAGGTGACACCCGTGGGCGGGCACCACCTTCCGCAGCAGTCGGGCCTTGCTGAGTTGGGTTCCCTTCTGCCCCTCGAGACAGCTTCCCTTTCTTCTTCTGCGCACCTGAGCAGCGCTGCCGTCGGAGAGGAGACGGGCTGGGCCGGCGGCGCGGAGGCAGAGCCTGCCCGGAGCGGCGCTCCCCGCCCGGCAGGGGCCGCCGGTGCCCCCGCCCCCCGCGCCCGGACCGCGGCCGCCGCGCCCGCCCCGCAGCGCCTCCCCGCGGCGGCGGCAGCTCGGCACCGCCCCGGTCCCCCGCCCGCCCCCGCCCCGCCGCTCTCCCGGGCGGGAGGCTCGGCGGCTCGCTCCTCCTCGCGGCCGCGGGATTCCTCTCTCCGGGTTTTCGGGCCGCCCCTTCACACCCGCCGCCGGAGCGGGACGCCGTGAGAGCGAGCGAGCGAGCGAGGCGGCGCGGATGCGCCCCGGCTCCCCGCGGCGGCAGCGGCAGCGGCGGATGCTCGGCGGCGCGGCGGCCGCCCCGCAGCCCAGGAGCCCCGCGCAGGGAGGGAGCGAGGCGATGAGCCGCCGGCCGGCGGCCGCCCGCGAGTGACGGCGGCGGGCAAGGAGCGGCGGCGGCCAGGAGGAGAAGGACGACGAGAAGGAGGAGGGGAGGAGGGCAGCGATCCCCGCCAGTGCCCGCGGGAGCCCGGGAGAGCTCCGGCCGAGGGCTCGGCCATGCCCTTCGCTAAGCGGACCGTGGAGCCGCAGCGGCTGTGCCGGCGGCAACCCGCCGCCTCCGTTCTGGAGGAGAGCTGGGGCGCGGAGCCGCCACCGCCGCCGCGGGACCCGCCGCCGGAGGAGCCGGGGACGGCGGGCGAGGGCGCCGAGGCGGCCGGCGGCGGGGAGAGGGAGGCGGCGGCGGTGCTGATGGTGCTGGACCTCTGCTCGGTCAGCAACGTAGCCCTGTCGCGGATCCTCCGACAGCTCTCCGACGTGGCCCGGCACGCCTGCACCCTTTTCCAGGAGGTCGAGGCTGACATCCAGGGCACCCACCGCCGCGTACGGGCGCTGCACGGCCGCATCGCCGGCCTCCAGGGAGCCGTGCGCGGCCTCGACCCCAAGCAGGAGGCAGTGCGTAAGTACCACGGAATGCGGAATGGATGGGGCGCACCGCGGGATGGATGGGGCGCACCGCAGCACGGGGCGCCTGGCGGGGAAAGCCATCCCCTGGCAACCTGCCGTGCAAAGTTTGGGGCCAGAGTCGGTGGGAAAGGAGCCCTGTCGGGGCAGCAGAGTGGGAAGGGAACGGGCGGGCGCGGGTCGGGTCGGGTCTGTGGGCGCCGCTGGGCGCCGCGGCGATGCCGGCGGGAGGGATGATGTCAGTGGTTTGTGCCTTACGTAAGGAGCTGGCTGGCGGGGCTCTCGGGACACATCTTCTGCAGCCAAGGGTTTGGCCAGGGAAGGGGACGAGGTCTGTCAGCTGGGCGGCGGGGCTGATGGAGATGATCCGCCGCACTCGGGTATATTTGTTGTTTTTTTTTTTCTCTTTGCCGGCCTGTCCCCCTTCCCCGACAGATATCTTCCCCTTGGAAGTGTCTCTGAATTCCCTATCGAACGCTCTTAAGTAGGAATAATAAAAGTGCTTCGTCGTTACCTAACTGTTGGGGCCATAAAATAAGGAAGTTTGTCTAATGACTTCTTTCTGTTTAAAGAGTGACCCTGAAGAGCGAAGAAGGGAGGGTGGAGGAGGAGGATAAAGATCAAGGCAATATAGAACTTGCGTTTTGAGCAGTGCTTGAATTCTGTTTCTTCTCCACCCAAACTATGAAAGCAGTGAAAAGCTCTGTAGTCCTAACAGCTGCTGATTTCTGCTGAATATGGCTCGTGTTCACAGCAGTGAAATGATTTTATACTCTCACTGATGCATACGCTTCCCAAACACTTGTGGATACGTGTATTTTTGATAGATAGGGCTGTGGGTTGGAAGTCTGGAGTAGCAGAGGTGTTGGTTCTGACCTCTCAGTATCCGTTTTAGGAAAAGCAATGGCTTGAAAGAAGAATTTGGCTTAGTTTTTGCCTTCTGCTGTACCACTGTAAATCCTGAGTACTTCCACTAAGTACAGCAAAGTGAGTTTACACCAGGGTAAACAAGACCATGCCCTCTTCTACGTGTTTTTCATGAATATGGCATTTAAAAAATTGTGCTTTGGATCTCCTCCCCTTGGGAGCATTGTGGAATATACGTAACTCTTCTAGAATCAATGAAGCTGTCCTGATTAACAGAATCAAGCCTTAAGTATTCACCGGTATTTAAGCTACATACTCAGCAGCTGTGCAGTGATTTTTGGTGATGTATTAATATACATCAACCTTAGATGAGCCTGAAGGAGGTTTTTTTGTGGTTTCAGGATGAGTGTGTAATCAGAGCAGAGTGCTGTGATTGGAAACTGCAGTGAGAAGGAGGCTTGGCTGGGTTAGTGAGGGAACTGTCTGAGGAAATGAAACTCCTCGTATCACATTCTCATCTGTAGGTCGTTTGAGCTGAGTAAGTGTGGGTATATACTAATGTAAGTGAGAGCAGAGCTTAGCTGTTCTAATCTGTATGGCTTTTTTCTTTCTGAATTGTGCAAGTGCAGCTTGTTTCCAAATCACAGAGCAAAATCTTGATATTACAGCACAGTTATGTCATCTGCTTAATTAGAGAGTCTGGCTTTATCCCTGTGATGATAAATGCAGAATCCATTTTTTTTTTTAGTGTTTGGTTTTCTCTTAATTCCTTCTCTCTTTAAGAGGGGAGAAAATTTTGGTCATGATCTTCCCTGTGTTTCCCAGCGGTTCCTCCTTCCTCTTGTGTACAGCACAGTGCCACTGATAGATCTGTAGATGTCCCTAGGTCTGGTCAGCCAAGGATCCTGCTCAATGCTGAGCTTTGCCCTTACCCATCCTCCATCAGGTGTGTGTCTTGCCTGCAGCTGTACTGTGCTCGAAGCACACCTCCCTGTCCTCATCACTTCTCTCCATGCAGTGCTGTGCCACAGCTTCCCTAAAGGTGAAAGTCTTGATTACAATCCTGCCTACATGAACAGTCAACTTCTTTGCCTCCTCTGGCTGCTTTTATTCCCTCTCCAGTGCTGGATCAGCAGAACTGCATTTATATAGAGCTTCATCTGAACATCTCAGCTGAGACCCAGAGCTGAGCAGCACTACTCTACACATTATCTCCTCACATTCCCCCAGAATCCATACACACCCACAGCAATACCTCCCTTTGGCCTCCAGACCGCTCACTGTTCCCAAGAGACAGATAAAACTGGCTGGCAGGAAGCTGCCCATCTTCCCCGTAGTGTATAATGATAGTGTGCTTTCTACTCTCTGGGCTGACGCCTCCTCCTTCATTATTACTTTCAGCAAGACTATGCTAATGTTTGTTTTATGCATGAAGTGCCTACATAATTCACTCCTGAAAGTATTACACTCAAGTTACTACACCCAATTGTTTTGTTTTTTTTTTTGAAACCAAGAGAGCAATCACAGGTCTGCCCAGGACCTAATCAGTATCACATTAAGGCATACTGACTTCTATCTCCTGCGGTGAGATAGATGGGTATGGAAAATGATGGGATGGCCTCAGGGTTGTCTTTTGGCTGTCCAGCCCAAATGACACATCTAAGAATAATTCAGAACTGGATGGAGGTTTGGACTCACAACCACAAGGAACAAATTGGTGACAGGCATGTAGCCACCCCACCCATGGCATGACTGTAATGGTTGCGTTGAATTTATTGCATATTATGAGTCTGGAAGGGCTGGGTTTATTGGTGCATTGACCAAGACACCATGTTCTGGGATGTTAACAACAGGACAGTGCAGGCCAACCTCAAGTTGTTTCAAGTATTCAGTTTAAAACTACCAGCCTATGTTGCCGTTGTGAGACATCCTTCATATTCCACCTTCAAGTGCAGCACAGTGATTTGAGAATAAAACTACTGGACATGCCTTAGATACTGAGCTGTGGCAGTAGAAGGCCTTTTTCTCCAGGCCTCATAAGCCATCTCTATTCTGAGATTCCCCTGTGAACACTCAGGCTGCATTAGGAAAAGGAAATGATGGGCTAATGCCATCTCAAGAGCTATTGGAATCAGTGGCTAGAGGGGCATTCCTTGCCCAGAATGCCATTCCTTGGCAATTGCAGAGATGATACTAAGGGGAAGGGGAGCAGGAAAGGAGTTCTCTTGAAAATAGCATGTAATGCAGTTTTGCATAATAATGTTGTATATTATACTGAAAATTATGTGTTATTTTATTAAAACATCTATATTGGATTCAGGGAATATTAACTAAGAATTAAAATTAATTAAAAATGGCATTTTTCCAGTAATGCTTATCACTACTGCTGTCATTTTCGCAAGGCCTTAACATTCTCAGCTTTGTTGCTGTTGCAATGGTGAACATTTGCAAGTATGTATATACTTTGCTTTAAGAAAAGTACTTAAAGTCCTCCTCTGAGCTACTGGTGAAGGTGTTTACCTATGTGTTTCCCTTTGCTTTTGTTGCTGTTCAGTGTGATTGGAAAATTTTGTTAGGCACAATAAAGGATGCATTCTGGGCAGTTACAAGCAGGTCATCTTCAAAAACTCAAGGTCCCTCGCCTCTGCCTCCCCAGATGCTGCTTGTCCTTTCATCTTTCTTTTAAGCCTCTGGCCAGCTAGCATCTTGCAAATATGAATCTTTTCCCATCCTCTGAATGTAAGAGAAACAAGGGTGACAAATGTTTTCCTGCTCAGCTCCTGAACTAACTACTTTGCCCTTCTGCCACTCCACTGCTTTTCATCATGAGCAGCTCCGGGGTCTGCTTCTAAAGCAGAGCCATGTGGGAGCAACATGATTGTTGTCAGTCTGGCTGTTGCTTAGAATTTTCTTGTTACCAGCAAGAGAACTGAGCAGTGTGGTACTGCCCAGTTTTATTATTACATACTTGATTATCTTGGTAATATGGAAACAGAGAAGTGCGGGACTAGTATGTAGGCTTGAGACTCAGTGCCTCCATGGTTATTTGGAAAGATGATTTCTCAGTCTAGAGGACTAGAGATCTGGCAGTTTAAGTGGAATATTGTACTTTACAGAAACTGATGATGTAAGCCATCTTGCTTTCTGAATAACAGGCAGCAACCGGGCAGCAGATTTTGAAAGCCCTAGCTAATGAGATCTTTTTTGCACCCTGGCATCGCAGAGAATTCCACACATTCCAGACTTTTTTTTGAAAGCATCAATGTGTTACCAGTAGCCAATCTTTCCCAAAGCTGTATCGTTTCTAAAAGTTGCCTGCAGTATCTTCATTACTCCACTTTTCTGTTCCTGATTTTGCTGTGTGCTAACAGTTAGTGATGCAGCTGCTTAGATGGATGAGGCTCTCCTGTGTTACTCTGCTCTTCAGAGGCCCCTGGATCTCTACAGTGAGCTCCTCCATAGGATTTTCTTGTTTCCTGAAGTGTCAATATTGAGATAAAAAAGACAGCTCTGAACTGATTATTTATAATTTTAGGCTCTGCATTAATTTATTTTGTTTGATTGAAGTTGGTTACTGAGAATAGCCTGGCAAGTTTCACTCTTGCTTTTAGACTCTTTCCTTGTGCTTTTTAGATAGTTTTGTTTTGATTTTGTTTGGTTTGAGGTTTTTGTTAGTGTGGCTTTTAACCACACTGATATAATGCTTTTCTGTTTGGGTTTTGAGCACTGCACTGAAATGTTTAATCTTTTATAAGGTTTTCATGTGTTTTCAACCACAATCCTACCTTTTTTACAAAACATATATTCATCAGAAAATGCACCTCTTCCTCCTCCTCCTTGACTTAAAGTGCTGAAGTCTCAATTGCTGTTGAAATGTTATCGAGAAACCGTCATGCTTCCATCTCAGAATTCAGTTGCATTGTAAGGCCATCTCAGGCTTAGGGTTGGTGAGCATCCTTGCAGAGATCTTCAGGAGAGTACATAAGACCTTAAGAGTAGACTCATCTTGAAAGAAAAAAAAAATCCAAGTTGGGAAGATAAGTGTTGCACTTTATCTCAGCTTTTCAAAATCCTTGAGATTTAAAGTGCAATTTTCATTTTATAGATTTTCTGTGGTACTGAGGGGCAGCTGTAGATCTCCATGGGTTAGATACATTTACACAAAAATATCTCAGATACTGCTGGAGACAAAACAGACAAGATTCCTAGTTTCCTTTTGCTTTGTATTTTTGTCATTTATAGTTAGTGAGCCTATCTAAATGTGAGGATAGTTCCACTTTTAGAGGTGCACAGTAATGTAACCTGGGGGACATGAAGCACAAGAGGATGTTTTCAGAGTTCCCTTTGTGCACTGAAATTATATTAATTAGCAAGTCTTTGTTGAGTGCTGAATAAAACATCCAAAGAAAAGCAGCTGTACACTAGATGTAGTAATCCATCACTTTCAGCTTTGCGCCCTTTACCTGCCTGAATGGAATGACACAACCTCTTCACTTGTCCTTTTGGAAAAGGAGAAAGGCTTTTGTCTTTCCTTGCCAGGTTTGGTTTCTTGGTGTGCCGGTCACTGGGTACACATTTTTGTTAAAGAACTCACCTCTCTCGTGCACTTCTCTGTAGTGTGCCCATGAATGCAAATAACCCAAGCTGTGGGTGTGGGAAAGTTGGAGAATTTCCTCAGTGCATGGTTTCTTCTAAATGCAACGGACCGATGGCACATTAGCAGAGTGGAAGGGAGAGGGAGGCCAAAGCATGGGCTTTCCTTCTTGCCTTTACTGCTGCCAGAACAAAGGGACAGAGGAAGAAAAACCTGCTTACTTAAGGATCCCATCTCCACTTTACCTTAACATTCGTTAGAGCACCATTAGCTAGAGTACTGTCATTCAGGAGAAAAATGCCTTATCTTTGTTTACTGAATGGTGATAGAAGACCTTTAACACAGGAATACCACCATTGAGAGGCTTTGCTTAAGGTATTTTTTTCTCATGCATTTAGTATGTGATAGAAGGTAATGGGATGGAATTTGTCAGGTGGCTTTGTCAGGGATGTAACTTTTTGAAAACTGTGGTTGTCACCTTCAGTCCTGTTAGCTTGTGGAGTGCAGACTCTGGTCTCTTTGCAGATAAAAGCACAGTGTAAAATCCTTTGTCCTGTGAAGGCCAGTGAGGTGTTCAGTGGAAATGCTCTGAGAGCTCAGTGCTCATGTAGACTCACTAGACTTTGTCTGGCACAGCCTTGTAACAGATGAAGAGCACAAAGCAGTGGTTTTCCTCCGAAGCATCCCCTGTTATACAGGTGTAAATCTTCTAAAGTTTTGCTGAATGTCATTTACTTGGTCTTCCAGTGGTATAGCTCAGAAAGCCTTTGTTCTATAGCTCCTTGTTTGTCATCCACAAATAATACTTAAGCTAAGGTACCAGGTTTGAATGTTTGGGGATTTTGTTGCTAGATGGAGAGCCTGCTAGTTAAAAAGCATATAAAAATCATTCAGTGCTTGATTTCTACCTCACTGCAGCTACATAGCTGTGTAATATCATAGTAGTTAGTGCAGCTTCTTTCTGGCTCATGCTCAAGAGCCAAGCAAGAGTCTCCAGTGAATTTATTAGAAATTCTGCTGGAAATGTTTTAGCTCCTTTAAGACCTATAAGGTCTCCTTTACACAGGAGCAAAACTGCAGAGCAGATAGAACCAGACCCGTAAGAGACATTGACTTACTGTGGATCTAGTGGTTTAGCAGAAATTTTTCTTGCAGCCCCCTTAAAACTCCATGCTTCTATTTAAAAGCCTTAATAGTGTAATGTTTCTGTTCATACAGAAACATAAGATGACTGTTCCAGTGATATCAGTGGAGTCATTCCTACTTTTGGTTACTTCCCTTGCTCATACAGGGGAGATATGGTGATTAAGAAATAAAGGGACTCTGGTAGTGTGCTGAGGGCATGGGGAGGTCATTCACCTGTTGATTCAGATGCATAAGAGACATTCATTTTCCTTTTTGAAAGATGAAGGGCCTGGAGTGTCTCCAAAAAATTCTTGCACAGTTCTCAAATGTCCTTGGACTGAGGGAAGGACTTGCAGGAAGGAAATATAAATACCCAGTTTCAGGGCGCCACTCAGCTGATGTTCTGGATCAGCAGAATCAGGTTTTGTTGGCGTTTCGTACATAGGTTTACCCGTTCTGAGGCTTCAGTTCCGAGGATCAGATTAGGCTGGTCTGGCAGAGGTGTGCAAATGTGCAGAAAAAGAATGGGAGCAGTCCTTACTGATCCCTGCCATGAGCTGGTCCCAGTCTCACCTTCTCCATTCAGGCAAAAGCAGACTTCTCAAGTGTGTCTGTTTAAAGCCAGCACCTGTCTCTTCCTCTCTCCAAACTGGAGAACAAAAGAGACTGGATGCAGGGGAGCGACTGATGTTTAAAAAAGCCCCTGATCTGACACATTTCCTTCACACATGTTGTACCTAAATCAAGCAGATAACCCCAAGGAACTCATAATAGTAATGTTACAGCGTCCAAAGTGGGTAAAAAAAATAGGACCAGTTGAGGTGAGTAATACACATATGTGTTTTAAAGGCATCATTGCAGGGTTGTGTGGTCACCAGAGTCGGAGAACTGGGATTTTTCAAAAGCTGCTCTTTCCAATCGCTGGGCATCTCCATGTAATCAGAAGCTGACATCAGACTCTCGATTGGAACTACTTGAGCTATTAGGCTGTGAAGAGCAGAAACTCTCTGTGTTACCCAGTGTGTATGAGGGGGAAAGGTTTTTTTCACTTTCTTTGATGTATTAGCATCAAGAGAGGGAGTCTTCGCTTCATTCCTAATTGCTTCTCGTCTTTGAATTTATATACCAATATGTAAGTAACTGCAAAGGGAGATAGCAGAATTTATAAAAAGTTCAAAAAGGCAGGGCTTAGAGCATGATTAAAATAAAAGATAGCATAGAGTGTATGCTGTTTTTAGCTGAAATATCTCCCTAGAATACTTTCCATTTACATTCTCATTATATCTAACTGCTTCTAATGCACTGCTTAGTTTAACAACTGGCATGTTTTTAGGGTAGATTTTATAGTACACCCACTGTGTTCTTAACTTGAGGCTTTAAATTGCAGTATCTGTATTGGACAGTCTTTTCTTATACCTTCTTGGCTGAAGGCAGGAAAAAAGCCATACTGATCGGATCCTAATTAAGCCTGTAGTCTTATTATACCAGGAGCTGTGTGCTTGAAATGCTGCTCTATTCAATGAGTGCTGCATGGCACTGCCATGTTAAGTCCCAGCAGAGTGACATTTTTTTTTTTTAATAGGATCACTGTAATTCTTACAAAGCCTCTATGGTTTTCTCTTTCTTTTCAACTGCCAAGGCAGTTGGACTTTGAACTACAGCCACTCAGACCGAGTCCCTGAGAAAGTTCAGAGGAGACGTCTTTGGTGTGTGTGCATGTGATTAAGGGGAATGAGCATGGGGCAGTGTGTTTGTGCTATAACTGTACAGAGTCTTCAGGTCTCTGCAGTTTTCCCCCCTGCCTTCTCAAAGTGTTTTTTGTTATCTTGACAATGTTTGAGCAGACTTCTAAGTTGACCTAGACAGAGGGTGAGCTGGGGGGGAAAAGGTGCTCGTCCTTATTGAAGATGTGTGTATCAGTGGCTACAGAATTGGGTCATTTTTAGGAGCAGAATATGTAAGGTGCACTGAAAAATTCCAGTAGGTCCAGAGGCTTTGGATTGCATTAAAGGCAAAACTGGGCTCTTTGTGCATGCTTAATTTTGTCTGGTTTTTTTCTTTTTTTTTTTTTTTTTTCCCCAAAGAGGCATTACCAAGCATTGTTCTCTTCAGATGCCTATGACTGTCAATGATTGCAGAAATCAGATCTTCTGCATGATGAAACTCGAGATAGGCAGCAGTAACTCACTGTGATGCTCAGAGGCAAACTTTTTAAAGATGCTATACATGTTTCACTGCATCCAGTACTTAGTGATCTATGATAAGGGGAGATTTAATTTTAAGTGAAACAAGAGATTAATTATGATGTAATGCTTACCATGCAAATCAGAGTGGGTCCAAAGAATGCATACTACCTACTTCCATTTTTTCTCCCTATAAAGTTTATTTATGTGCAGGAAAAAGAGACAGTTCTTGTCATATGCATGGTCTTTTCTTTGGTGAAGTGGTTTTTGATGAAGTGTTGTGTACAGGAGGACAGTCAAGAAATGTATCTTAATTAATTTCTAAGAAAAGAAATCATGTACCATGGATTAACTACTGACTTGCACATGCCCAGTCTTAACCTGGTTACTACATAGCTCTGCACAGTCCAGATTTTGAATGCAAGCTTTTTTCCTTTATTGCTTTTTTTTTTTTTTTTTTTTTTTTTTTTTGGGGGGGGTTGGGGGATGACCACCTCATACTTATCCAGACCTGCTTCTGACTGGTTGTGCTGCTTCAGACTTTGCAAAACTCAGCTTCTCTGGCCTTCTTCTACTCCAGCAGTTAAAATCATCACAGAGGCTCCTATCTCAGCACACTGAGGAGATCTTGTCTCCTTTCCTGTATTGACTGTTCCCTGCAACAAGTATTGCTGCAGAAACCTGAGGTCTTGGTCTCTGCAGAAAATTGCCTGAAGCCTCGCACACAGTTAGCATACCAAAGACAAATTTTCCCCATGAGTTGGATTATCCTGGCAGCACTGTTTTTAGCCTTGTTTCTTATCAAAACAAGTATTAAGGAATAGCCCATTCTGTGTGTATAGCAGGGAAGGGGGTGGGTGTGCCTGGGGATCTCATACCAGCCATTCGGGAATTTTATATTTGTTACTCAGCTACAATTTCAACTACATTGTCACCACGTAGAAATCATAAAAGAGACTGCCAGGTAAAGGACAGGACAGATTATTCCTACTGTATTTGGAGGAAGGTCTTGTCCTTTATTAGAAACTAGAAAATCCACTGGGGATGGAATCCCATATAAATGTTCCAGCCTAATAAAAAAAATGCTCCAGTTGGAGCTCACATCTACTTCAATGTGAAAGTCGGTCTTTGCATGACATAAAAGCTGAAGAAAACCAGGCTTCATTAGTTCTGCTGCTTGCAGAACTGGTTGTTCATATTCCTCTTCCCCTCTAGAATTGCTGATTATTTCTTTTCAATTTCAATTTTTTTTTAAAATTTAAGTCTTGAATGACTTTCATTTTGTGCCATCCTATCCTTTACTTCATTTCTCGTGGTGATTTCACAGGGGCTATACTTTTAGTTCTGTCTTAATAGCAAAGACAACACCCCCTCACTCCCTTCATGGTGTGAATGAATAGTATTAATTTTTACAACTGTGGTTTATTCTCCATTGATTATCTTTAATGTGATGCTGTCTTGTTCAGTTAATAAACTACCTGCTAAAATGTAATTACCCCCTCCCCCAAACATAACCTGTTTTTAATAGGTATTGTAAATGCACTCATTGTGCCTGGAACATTAAAAGCACTGGCTTAAGTTCCTGTTCTTTCAAATTGCACTGTACCTGAAGTGTATTTTGTGGCAATCATTACTATGCTAGTATTCTAAAATAAGTATCTTCATTACTTCAGTAGTATTTTTAGGCCTCTGTTACAGCTGCCACAGGCTTGGTATAGCCTTGGTTCCAAGACAGAGGTTGGATAAGCTATGCTGGGGACAAAATCCTCCTAAGGGAGACTAGGAGGCTCACCTGAAGGTTTATAATTAATTATTTATCTCTGTTACCTGATGTAAATCAGTATCCAAATTGAAGTATGACTCAGAGTATTTACCCAGTTTGTGCTATAAACATTTTTAGGGACCTCTGACAATACACACAAAATTTAAAGTATGATTCTCTCTCAGATCCAACAATAAAATCATTTGCCTACAGGTACATATGAAAATGAACACATGTATTTGAGGAGTGCTGTGTCTGTAAATGAGTGAATGGGTTACAGTTACATTCAGCCTCTATAATATGATCATTTATAAAATTGTCCAAGTGGAACTTAACACAAATTATTAGTATAGATTAAAAGTATGTTTCATTTATCTGCTTGTTCCTAAGAACTCAGTAGAATGGCAATTAGTTAAAGAAAATAAGAGGGAACTGCAAAATACCACAGCTCAGGCTGATTATTTATTTCCTTCCAGAATCCTTTTTGGCTTTAGATCTGTCTTGATAAGCAGCATCTTGGACTGTGAGACTAAAAGGTTCTGTCACCATAAAATAAGTAAATGTGCCTATTTTCGTGCAGACCTTTTTAAACAACAATTGAAATAGGCTTTCCTCAAAGAGGAAGAAAAACAAAAAGAGGTTCCTCTTCAAAATTCTGTGTGTCACTAGAGGAGGAACAACTTTTTGTATACACATACGCATGCACACACACAGAGAAATGTGTATCTAGATAATGGAAGACCAGTGGAAAGATCATATTGGTCACTGAGATTAGAAAAATGATAAATAGGAGAAGAAATTTACAGCCACATTAGCCATCAACTGTTCAAATGTGAGAAAATATTTAGTTCTCCAGCTCTCCTTACAGAGGTAAAAATTGAAGGTAATTGATATATCTTTTTTTTTTTCTTGTTTTGACTTTGTATCTTCATTCAAAAGCATCTCATGGTTGAGTTCATTTCCTTCCCATTCCCTCCCTATTTCAATGGAAGATAAGTTTGGGCTCAGAGACTGTGATGTTTTTGATGGAAACTCTTCTACTGCATGTAGTGGGTGATCAGAAGTGAGGTACATCTTGCTTAGGGATGTGGGAATTCAGCTGTTTGGTACTTGCAAGAGTAAAGAATTTGCTTTTGAATGAACTGCCTCTGCTATATTACAGCAAGAGTTGAAAAATAAAATTAAAATTTTAGGAAAACCAAGTTAATGCAATTAAATCTTCCAGGAAAACAGATGGGTAAGTGAAATATAAAGTGATGCAAGTCTAGTTCATAGGTTGGACTTGATGATCTCAAAAGGTCTTTCCCAACCTAGTTCATTCTGTAATTCTGTGATGCAGTGTCACTTGCAGATGCACTGAAGGAATGTGTTGTATTTATTTTTGCAAAGAGATGTCTCCCATGCCTTTGTTCCCTTTTGAGACAGTCCAACCTTGGGCTTGTTAAATATGTCTCTACAGAAGTTGGCACATGCTGACCTTGTTTGCTGCAGTCTGCTCTTCTGTAGCTTCTTGATTCTAGTGGCGTGAGCCAGATGGACAGAGCCCTAGAGCTATATGCTGGATAGCATAATTAAGTGCTCTAGTATTGAAGGCTGGAGCTGACTGAGACAAATTTTGGCTGATACTACGATATTTCTTTGTCCAAGTGACAAAGAAATAGCATATCTAGTGTCAAAGTAATTCCTGTTTTTCCTTTCAGATCATATTCCTTGGGTATGAGGATGCTGAATTATATGCCAATATTATTTTCATTGACATAATTCAGAGTTCTCTCTAGTACTTTGTGCCCTGAGAGCACTACAGGAACATTTCACAAACTTGTAGAGCCTATGGAAGCTCACCTGAACTTTCCTTTCATATCTGTACAGCCTTTTTTATGCTATGTTTTGGGGTCATGGTGGTCAGCTGTGAGCATCCTGTGAGTTCTGCTCCCTCAAAGCCCCATGTCAGTGGGGTCCTGGCCAAACACCTTGTGGACACTGGAATGTGGTTTTTGAGGAAACACAGCAGATAGCTTTTCGGTGGACTCCGCTGCTATCTGTCAATGGCTGGTAGGTGTATAGAGCAGACTCAGACCCATCCAGGTGCTGAACTCCTCCTGAGT
Organism: Sitta carolinensis; assembly: GCA_032173965.1. Taxonomy (NCBI): domain Eukaryota; kingdom Metazoa; phylum Chordata; class Aves; order Passeriformes; family Sittidae; genus Sitta; species Sitta carolinensis. Next base: position 99,726,081 of record CM063283.1, read on the forward strand.
GAGCTGAGAATGTTTAGTTTTGCAGGCTGGAGCTGAGAAGGAGGATCAAGTGGCTAAAATGCTATTGTTTAGGAGACCTGGATTCATCCACTGGCTTTGGGGAAGGTTGTTAGTGGCATTCAGATCACCAAGTTTCAGCACTCTAGACTTTGGGACATCCATCCTGTTCAAAGGTGAGACTGTCCTTCACTCTTGAGCAGAGGGGGTTTCTAGTTCAGATGAGTCCCTTTAGTTCTATGAATGTCACAGTGTGAGGTGGGTACTGCCACAGGCTTTTTGGCACTCTGTTCTGAGGTCTGTGGCTGTGATAGCACATCCTTCCTCTCAGAGGAGTTACCACACAAGCAGTGAGAGCGAGTTGAGTTGTGGGGTGATAGATCCACGACACACAGATCTGTTTTGTAAATGACAGGCAATCTGCAAGGCTGAGACCCTTCCACATCAGGAGTGCTTCTGTCCTTCATGGGTAAGTGCTTTCAGGTGCCATATGAAGGCAGTACCTGAAGAGGTCTGCAGGCCTTACTCTGTGACCTTAAGTTAGGTTAAGTTTGCAGTTGCCAGTCTTTCTTTTGAGGTCTGGCTCATAGAAGAGGTTGAGCTTTCTTATGTTATAGACAGTGTGTCCTGGTTAATTACATTCATGTAAAGGTGAGGTTTTACCTTGGGACTTGGTTTAATTAAAAAACTCTGCTGGGAAGTTTATTAAACATCTATGTTCTATCTGGGTGCCAAGTTCTAATGCTGGTTTTCTTCAGATGCTCTCCCAGCTTCAGTCAGAAAGGGCCACCTGAACCTGACATATCTGCACTAATGAAAGGGGGGGGAGGACAGACTGTCATTCCCTGTCCAGCCAGATTTGAGCCTGGCAGTTCATTTTTCACAGCTTGGCTTGTGTCTGGGCTTTGAGGAAAGGTTTTTGCAGGTAGTAGCATCAGAGGAAAAGTTGCAGTACAGAACCTAATTCTTACCCTGTGTAGTGGAAAAATCATGATCATGCATGTGAAATGTGGACTTAGAGGAACCTTGTGTGGGTGGTCTTGTTTTGACTCTTTCTGCCCCCCTTCCTTTCCCTTCCCGCTCACGTATGCTGAAGTCTGTCATCTATTTAACTTGAGCTTTTCTAATAATCCTAGATAATATACAACAAAAACAATAACAAGGTGCCTGGATATACAATCCCTCTGAACTGTAGAAGCCACAAGATTTCTTAGACATGCTTTTTGTTAGTACTGGCTTGTGAGAGACCTAGCACTCCATGATGCCCATCTGTTAGCAGCATGTTTAAATGTGATTAATGTGAAAGTTGCAAGAATTGCAATAGCTTTTGCTACTTTACAAGAGAATCTGTCACTGTTAATCTCTTGCAGTATTAAAAGCTTAATATAGTAAATCTAATGTTATGGAAAGCTGTAGCTTTGCTTTTGTTACCTTCACCTTAGTGTATTATTAAACTACTATTAGCTTTTTCTCTCTAGATCACAAGCATAGAGGGAGTGTAGATATGCACATGCAGAAGAATATTTAAATGATCATTTAAGTATGAAGTCTCTCGAGGAAGAGATGCTCCATCATAAAAGGGTTTTGGGGAAATTAGGTTTGATTGGTATTTCTGAGGGGTTGTGGACAGAGCAGGATGTATTAAAAGTCAGCCCTTTCCCACAGTGCCAGTGGAGGCTGGGAAAGTCACAAGCAATGTCCTGATGTGGTTGTTCTTTGCTGTGCCTTGGTAGACATGATTTACCTACCCATGGCAGTAGACCTGCCTCATTAGTAGTTTAATCAGAACTGTTGCATCTTTAACAGAGATGATAGGCAGGATAAGCAGTGTTATGGCACAAGCAGGGACTGTCTCCTGGAGCAGGCTGACACTTGAGGAAGCAAATAGGGGAGGACCCAGGAAAGGAAAATTGCTTGTTACATATAGCTGCTTGTGTTGGAAAGGATCAAAGAAATCATAATGAGTCAGTATCTTTCATTTTCTTTAAAGGAAATTTCAGAAGAGTGATTCAATTAAATAGCAGTTTACTCATGATCTGCAGGTGGCTTGTAAAGTGTAATCATATCCCCTTTACCTTTTAAACCCAGATCTATAGCTTTGTTCATTTTAGTGGAGGTGGAGATCACCATTCTTCGATTTACAGTGGAAGTTTGATAGAGAAATTTTTTGTTATAAAACTTCTTGGTTTATGGCATGATTACAAGGTGCTTTTGTTTCCAGCAGGGACAGCAATAGTGTTTTGGTCAAGACATTTCAAAACTGCTTGCAATCTTCTTGTAAGATCATTGGGCACTGTAGGACAAATTGAGACCTGCCTTTCAGTGAAACACCCCCTTGCTCCATCATGCACAGCATCTTCACAGCTGCCAAGCAGCTTGTCCACTTCCACTCATTGCAGAAAGTCAAAATCATATCAGATAGAATAATGCTGTTAAAGGGGTAGTTACAGAATATATATAGTTGCAGAAATTGAACTGGACTCTGGGATTTTCTGGTTCTTTCATGTGCCCCTCTATAATCCAGTCTTCGAAGCACTTAAGAGCTTGAGGTGCCATGATTAAAAGCTTTAAGGACCATGGTTTTTCATTTACCCTCTAAAAGGACAGGCATCAAGTCCACTGCTCTGAGCCATTAGGAGGACTTGCAGGGAAGATAGCTTTTTAGTCAGACTGAGTGCAGTAAAGGGGCTTTCTCCCTTGTTGCACATTGTTAAAGTGAAACTCTTAAATTTGGTCCCTGAGGGCTGTTGTGGCACACCCTGCACCTGTGAGTCTCACTATTGCTCCTGCTCTTTCTTGTATGGAATGAAGAGTGATGCCCAGTATCCTCCACCCATTCTCAAAAGAAGAGTCATGTGCCAAAGATTTCAAGTAGTGGGCTGAGGTGGAGGTCATACAGCATGTTATCAAATTAGGAGACTGCTTTGCTCTGCCCCCTCCCCCAGCTCTTTGGCAGTCAGAGACTGCTAGCTGACACTGTGAGAAATTCCAAGAACTTCTAGGATGGTATTCCAAAGCCTTGCAAAGCTGTGTGCAATAGTGCAAGATCTGCTTACAAGAGTCCTCATGGACGAGCTCCTTCCTGTACTCATGGTTGCAGGGATATCCCTGGAAAAGGGTATTTTTTTCATAATTTGGAAGGATCTTGGAGACAGGGAGTTAGGGGAAGGAGAATTCAAGTGCACCTTAAATGACTTGCTGTTGCCTTATGTTTTTAGTTTACTTTTTAGCTGTTAAAACATGGAGGAAAGAGAATTCAGTAAGCAACTGTGTATGTGTTTGTCTTCAGAGAATGCCTGCTCAGGCAAGGCAAGCATGATTCAGCTACTAGTTAGTGCTGATATACCAGAATTTGCAAGCACTGAACACTCCTGCTCCTGGATCTGTCCCAGTTGCTTGATGTGCAGTGATGAATGGATGAACATTCACCAATGCTGTTGCACAAACAAATAAGTTAATAAAAAGCAGCTGATTGTGTCATTGTAAGATGTAGACACTCCAAAGTAGCACTGAAATTATTTAAAAACAGATGTTCTTATCTGGAAACTCCTAGAAACATAGAGTGGTTAGGATTTTTTAGGGGGAAAAACCACAACAAGATAGATACAAAACAAAGTCTCTACCTTGTCTTTAAATGATTTCATGGTGAGGACTTTTATAACAGTTTTTCTCTTGAAGCCTTATCCCAGGTCTGAGTTTTACAGCGAATTTAGTTTTGGATTATCTCAGAGATAATTGGTGCTGCACTGGCATTCTCCAGTGAGAGAATTAACTCACGAGGAAAAGCTTTTTTAAGGGGATGTACTGGAAGGAAAACGCTCTGTGAAAACTGGAGTTATACAAACCAGCTGTCTGGCCTCATATAAAATTATACTGGCCTTTTGTACCTCCATGTAAGTGGTATTTAACCCTTGCCATCATTACTGCGTGCTGCTGAGACAGATGAACTTGGCAGCGGCTGGCTGAGCGGGCCGGGAACAAAGCGCGTTCGGGGGCGATCGTGCGGGGCTGCGGCGGGGCCAGCCGTCGGTTCATTATTCGGGCAGACAAAGCTGCCGCCCTCATGAATCACTTCGAGGATTTGCTTTCCCTCCCTCTCCGAGGGAACTCAGTAAAAAGACCGGGCACACGGAGCAGTCACAGCAAGCTGGATCGTTTCCATTTATGTTTCTCCGCCCTCTGGAGGCAAAAGCTGTCCCGTGTTCATGGTTTGAGGTGTGCTGAGGGTGCCCCTTCTGCCCCATGCGCTGCAGGGTTGACTCCTCCGCCCATTTCCCTGTGGGGAACGTGGTTTTCTTTCTGTGGAAATGAGCCCGGACCACTGCTCCTGAGTGCACACAGACTCATTTTCAACTGCTTCCACAGATTAAGGAGGGCTCTGTAGCTATGGCCAGAGGAAGGAGACTTATATTAACGTCCCCTTTTTATCAGCTGATAAGAAAAGTTGAGGGGTGGTGTCCGTGCATATCCTCTTCAGTAGTTGTGAAAACACCTGAGGATGACAGCCAGTTTGGGAAGTCGTACTGAGCCTTGCTGCTGCTGGAGAGGAAGCGAAGTGCTCCTGTGGGGTGTTCCAGGTGTTCCGCGGAAACAACACACGGCAATGTTAGTGTTCTGCTGTGACCGCGGAGAGAGCTGCGCAGGGTCCCTCCCATGCCAGGCGTGGCCTGCTGCAGGATGAGGTAGCGTGGAGAGAGGGCTCTGGGGAGGAAAATAATATTCTTTCTTCCTTGAGCCTAATGGCAATCCTCAAATACTCAGAAAAATAGTTTTGATCAGAAAATCGTGGCTGGTTACCAGATGGTTCAAGCAAAGTGTAAGAAGTACTGTAGTAAAAGTAGTAACAACTGCCCACACATGAAGCTTTGTCACAGAGAGGGAAGGCTTGGCTTTGACACGTCCTTTGAAGCATGAGCTTCTTATGTGTTGTTTACTTTGTTGCCATTGCACATGCTACTATCAACTGAGCTGGGTGTGTGTTTTTGGGTTCTTTTAAATTCTTCCTAAATACTTGGCCTTAGTGATGGAACACAGCCAGCAGCTCTGGTTACCTGTGTATCGCCTGGGAACTCTCTGGAATTAGTTTTATTTCTCTGAATACCCACTTGTTCTTGCATTACAAAGCTGGATAATTAAAGAATCCTGGAATTCTCTCCCTGTGCTAGTCATTCCTTTGTGTACCCCTTTCGTGTGCCCTTATATCTAAATTAAATACATTAGACCTCTCCAGTGTCTTTCCATCTGTAGATCTTTTCATGCCACTAATTATTTTTATAAGCTGCTTCTGGAGCTCTTTTATTTCTCAGTATCATTCACAACTCAAATGAGGCTGCAGACAGCAGTATCCTTATGAGTGTGTTCTGGGAGTTTCTTTCTCCTCAGTTTCTCCTTCCATCCTCCCTGTTTTTCCAGGCTCAGTGCTGTAGTCTTCCCTCACTAAACCAATGACCTCAGCCATTGTAAGTGAAAAATACAGAATCCTTCATTTATGTGTATTAATCTGATAAGTTACTAAAGCTACGGGCCTAAACATCTTGGTGAGCTGCCATATCATTTGCTAATCATTAAAAGAGTTGAAAGACTTTTTTCTTTATTAAAAACCAAAGTATAGTCTTTAAAGAGCAGTATTTTGAAAGAAGAGAAAGCTGTGTTTGTTTTGAAAGGAAGATTTATTGGGATGATATAATCCAACTTGTGCTATCTCCTCACCTGTTTTTCCTCAGGGAGACCATCAATCTTTATTAACATTTCTAAATCAAAAGATTAAAATGATAGACAAATTCCAGAATGGGATGAAAATGCTAACAAGAGCTGAAAGAGAAATCCTTTCCTTTTAATAACTGCTGAAATTGAATTCAAAGAGGATCTAGTTCACTATAGGTGTGTGTGATCTCAGAGCAGTTTTGTGGTTTCAGTCCTTTGTAACACGAGAAGGGACAGTGGTGCATGGGTCCCATCTGGAAGGATTTATCATCTGAACTCCTAATGCTGGGCTTGCTTTTTACTTTTCCATCTAATCTGTTTGCATTTGCATGCCTGAAGTGAACAGCTTTGACTAGGTCCTGGACTTAGGATCTTCTAATTCATCTTCTTACCTTGCTTTACCATTTCCTTCCTTGAGCTGCCTCTAGCACAGCTGACACTTTCCTTACCCTTTAGGCTGTCCCTGCCTCTGGCTTTTGCAGTGCTGGCTCCACTACAGCATTAATACACACAGCTAGATGTTGCCTGTTCTGTCTGGCTTTGAATGTTGTGCTACACTCCCAAAGCTAGCAAAAGTTTGACAGAACTTAATGTTTTAGACCCCTCCTTTGTGCCATGCCTGCATCTGACCTGTGAAAATGCATTCAAAGAAAAATGAGGCTTTCTAAGTGCTTGGAGGGTGAAGGTTTTAGGGAGTTGTCCCTCTACTAGCATTGGAGGGACATTTGCTGAAGAAGCCACAGTTAGGCTTGTACTGTTGAATTTCAGCAGAACACTTCAGTACAAGTCACATACAGATGTTTAGTAGCTCATCAGGGGCTACCTGAGGTCTCTTTTCCCTCTGAACATAATCTATGACACCTTGCCTGTGCGGCAGAAAAAAAATTTGCTCCATGAATTAGGAAGAGAATTATAGAGAGAAAAGGTAGTTTTCAGTAGACCATGCACTGGTACCTCTTTCAGATAGAAAAGTAATAAATCAGGCAAAAAAAAAAAAAGATTGTTTCCAAAATTTTCCTTCCCTTTACATTCTTCACTATCATAAAAAGTAGTCTTGTGACACCATCAAGGGAAAGCAGGCAGCTTGTCTGACTGTGGTCTTTTAACACAGTTTGAGCATGGCAACCTTATCTATAAATTCTATAACATATATTTAAACTGTAATATCTTAAATTATTAGGTTTATGCTCACATTTTAGCTTCATTTTCAACATTCTTTGTGGCTGTTTTTAGTTTATTATATAGGGAAAGAAAGGGCAAAACCCAGTCTTTTTCTTATTTACAGATAAAGGGTACAATGCTGTTATTCCAGTGACTGATTTTCTTTCTTGACTCACTAACCACAAATTAATCCACAGCTCTTCAGCACTGAACTCTAACACTGGATCAGAGTTAGAACTGTGGGCTGTATTGGAGAATCAGAGTATTTTTCAGTTTGTTTTTCCTTTTTGGTCTAGTGCAGCATATTGCTGCACTAGAATTAACTTTGTATCTCAAGTGTACAGTATCAATTTCTTTTTCAAATAAGCTTTAAATAACAAGATATGGTTACTGTTGACATTCAGTCAACAAAATATTTTTTTAAATACCTAATAAATAGAAATGTCTGATAGTACTCATTTTTTGATACAGAAACTAAAGAATGGTGGTTCCTAAGGGAAATAAGACACTGTTTGGGAGTCCAGGAACAGCCAACCTTTGTGAGATAGTGTAGGACATCCTGAATTTGTGCTGTGTAACAGGACTTTTGGCAGAGCTGAATTGCCATATATAAATGAAGTTGATGGACCTGGGTCACATCTTTCCTATAGAAGCAACTGTTGCTGCATGGTTTTAGAGTAATCTCCTCCAGGCTAGTCAGGGAGATAATTTCTTCCCTGGCTGGCTCTTCCAAACATATCAGGGCATTCATGATCGTGCAGAAAGTAATGTTTGGGAGCGAATGAGAAGATGTAGTCCTATGGTTTAGGCTTGATGTACTTCCTTTGCCATATCTTTCTGGAAAAAGCCTTAGCCCTAATTACTGGTTTTTCTGTGAAAGTATATAAGAAATCAGCTGTTTTTAGGAAGAGAAATTTTGTCTCAGATGTTCACTAATGCTGAATTCTGGTCTAACACCAGGAGACAGGGTTTTGTTTGTTTGTGTTCTTTTTTTTTTTTTTTTCTCTGAAGAGTTGCAAAATATTCATGTTCTTGTGTGTGTGTGTGAACATTAATCACAGGGTGGTGGGTGAGGGAGGCTTCTTCATGGGTCAAGCTTTGCTGCTGTGGCTCCTCTTGCTTGTGCAAAGCCACTGAAATTGGAGGAATTTCCGCTGGCAATTTGAGAGGTTCTAAGGTGAGGAATGGGATGAAGCACAGCGATTTGGGAAAATCTGTTCTCCAGGCTTTTTGAAGGGCATGACCTTCAGTGCATATGGACCATAGTGAACACACTGAGTGGCTGTATAAAATGTATTTGAGGAAAGAAGCAGCTTTAAATTTAGTGTTCAAATGCAAGTAAGAGAAAGCGAATGATACTAGAATAGGCACAGGAGTCTCAGAGAGGACAGGTGCCTTGTTTTAAACAGGCACTCCTTATGGTTTAATTAGATTTCCATGTTAGTCCCTAGGTCTGAAGGGAAATGGAAGAGGTATTCAAAATTCCAAAGGATACAATTAAAAATTGGACTAGTCTGAACAGGTAACAAAATCTGCCTTTTCCTCTTTGTCTCTCTGAGAAGTGCAGTGGTTGGTAGGGGAAAATTTACTTCTTATGATTGGGTGACCTGATTTTGTCTCCCACTTGTACAACACAGCCTCTTGTAAGAAAACAACTAGTCTTAAATTCATACATAATTGCACAGCAGGGAGACTGAGTTTAAAAATGCAGATTTCTGTGTATTAAGGAGCAGAAATCTGTTTTGAACCCTTGAACTTCCTTTGTTGTTTAAATGGCCACCTACAGAAGCTGTCTGCAGAGAGCCAGTGAAACACAGTAGCTTCTTTTATATGGAACAGTATCTTCCCCCACCCCTCTCCTTCTCCTCTCCTTTCTGACATGAATGTAATACTCTATCCTTGTAACAGAGGACACTAATTATGGAACTTAGAGCCTATGCATGTCTAGGCTAAACAGTAGCAGTAAATGAGGGTATATTCTGCTAATCAGTGGTACTGAGCTTGGGAACAGTGTTATCTTTCTTTTCTTGAGAAAATGAGCTATGTGCTCTATTTTACATGTTTTCTTATTGAATAGGAGCTCAGTTAGTAGGTACAAGCCCCCTCCTATCTGTATCAAAGGGGCTAATGTTTATATCTTTGTCGTCAGATGTTCAAAATCATGTTCTTCTGCTACAATTTGGCAACTTAAGAAAGCATTAAATATACGCACCCTACTGTTGCTGTCCCATATAAATAAGTGCTATAAAGGTAAATTTGTGTTGTGAATATGATTTTATAGAGCTTTTACTTTATCATACTTGCCAAAGCCTTAATGTAAAGGGCAATGTTTGACAAACGTGCTGTGACTAACTCATATGAGCATCAGCAAGAAAATTTAAACAGATTGGGATACTTTGTTTCATATAAATGACTTCCTAAACAGTCAGCTTTACAATTTTACATTTTTCATGTCAAAAACAAATCAAAGAAACTTAGCTCAAAGAAATCACCTTAACTGTAAGTGTATAGAAAAACAAATTTTATAGAATGGATGATTTGAAGATAAAAAGGCTTTAGTCCTTGTAGACCTGAGTTAGCATACACCTGTGCTGCAAAATACGTTATTTTACTGCACTTAAGCTAAGGAAAATAAAGAAAAATGCCACATTGGGAGGATTAACTCTTTCACAGTTGTGTCCTGTGTTGATGTAGAACTGGATAAAGTAGTGTTCTAGCCCTGCTGGGGATCTTAAGTGTGACCTGTCCTTTGACACATTTTGGGAGATACTGCGGGGAGAAAGTGTCAGTCCTGTCTTGGCATGGAGGCAGAAGTGATGTTAGTAGCATCTTGTTATCATGGCAACTTGCTGCGGTGTGCAAGTTGAACTCCTTTATGAGATCGTATGTCCCATGGCAGAATTCCCACAAACCAGCAGCCACCAGGGCATGTGGATTTGATTCCTGATGACAGGAAACACGTGGGAGGGCCTTTCTGAAGGAGGTGTTTGCCCTCAAAGGGTAACTTTGCTTGTTAGGCTGCATGCAGCAATGATGGGGCAGCAAGAATAATTTCTGCAAATTTTCACAGGGGAGGGAGGCTGCTGGCTGGTTTTGGAATATGTTTACAAGTGTGGGGAGTGTGGCTGCATCCTTGTGCAGGCCTAAAGTCAGGCTAGGACTGTTTGTTTTCTTTTGCAAGCAGAGACACTGTTTTGTGCTTAAAACACTGAAGCATTAAGACAGATTGCTTTGCAGGAAAAACAGTGTTTAATGGTGCTGCTTGTCTCATCTCTGTAGAAATAAGTATGATTGTTTTTGGACCTTTTGTCACTACATGACATGAGGAAAGGGTGGATGGCCTAGGAGTGGGTTGTGGCCTCTGAAGGATGAGAGTGAGTCAAACAGCTGAAGCTGAAGTACTCTATAAGTTCTTCATTGCCTGGAAGTGTAAAATGGGCATGAGAGAAATGCATTGTTCTGAGCACAGTTTGCTGAGTGTGCAAATGAATCTGAGGCATTTTGTTCTTACCTTGTTACAACTTTATTCCTGAACACAATTAACAGCTATTTTATTAATCTTAGTCATTTTCTGCATAAGCTGTACTGTTCCAGAGATGCTGTTAGTACCTGTTTGGAAAGACATTGATGGAAGAGGACCTGGTAAAATGGTAGATGAACAGTTCCTCTTGGTTCAAGGCTTGCTGACACTCTGGACAGTGTTGACAGCTTCTGGGATTTTATTGACCATCTTGGATGCCAAAAACTAGAGCCATATGCTCATTTGAGTATTAGTTCTCTGTGTTTCAAAAGAAACAAGTTACTAGGTAATCTCCTTGTAAACATTAGTATTTTGGACTCTAGAGTTTCACATCCATAAAGGTGAATGAAGAGCGCTAAACTACCATTCATCAAACAACCCACAGAGCCCTGGTACTTCTGAGTAGTTGTTATGTATGCAGACTCTGTTTTAGGAGCCAAAGACATTTGACTGCTGATGTCTGAATACTTGAACTTGGCAATAATGGATGGAGACTGGCATATGAGCTCCCTTATAAGGTGATTCTACTTGGAACTGATCTAAGCATCTTAAAATAAATCCAAAACACTAAGAAATAGTGATTGTGTGTCTGGAGGACTTCCTGATAGGCATATTGCTATGTTTTCTATAAGTGCAGTTAGAGGCAATTTTCCATCCTACTTGAAGAAACTTTACTGCTGCATTCACTGTGTACTTACATAGGGTTTTTTCCCCTCCAATTTTTACAGAGGAGGTCTTAGTAGATTTTGTTATTTAACCTGGAAGTAGCAGTTTTACCTGGTAGTGATAGTACCTTATATATTTATGAAGAAAGTTAAAAATTATAGAGGAATAACTATTAAAATGGGTTGACTTGAGATATTTTTCTTTCAGGATTGGCCAGTGCATATGACAGTGCTTAGATTTTTTTCTCTTGACATTCCTCCTATTAACTCATTTCTAAATTACAAGAATCTAAGATAAATGCTAAGGACCAGCCATATTCTTATTTTTTCTTCTCTAAAATGCTCTTTTTAATGCTTGTAATCTCTTAAGCTACTGAATAGACTTATTTAAAATCTGTCCTCATTTTATGATTCAGAGGCTGCATATTCTATGACCAGCATTTCAGATTATGCATTCCGTCTATCTAGAAATAATGTGATAAAGGAAGTGAGGAATACTGGTTTTGATAGCTGTAAGTTTACTTATAGAAAACACAACTTAGTGTTTATGTCTCCATCTGAATGTATTTTAAAAAGGGAGTTGGAGCAACACCACCATCATCATCATCTGTGTACAAACTGGGTAGAGCAGCCAGTGCCTTCAGGATTAGACCTGTAAATAGATATGTTCGGTTATGTCCTTAAATCTGTTTGTTTTTCTTTTTCTTTTAATCTAATGAATCTTAAGGCTTGTGAGCTTGGCTTCAGGCTCTAAAAAACAAAGACTTTAAGCACACAATTGATAGTAGAAGAACAATAACCGTTTTGGATTCACTTAGAGCCCTTTCCTTAGCATTAATACTACTAATTTTATTTTAATTTTGTGACATGTAATGCCTTTTTTTTTTTGTTTGTTTTGTTGTGTTTTTTTTTTTTTTTTTTTTTTTTTTGTTTGTTTGTTTGTTTTGGTTTTCTGGTCTCCTGCAGACCTGCAGTTATTTGAACAAAGTCAGTTTGTTCTCCCATCTCAAGAATAGGCTATGTATTCCCTCACTAAATTGGTACTTCCGTGATTTTAGTAATTTTGTTCAACCTCCTGGTTCAACTCCACTATGGCAAGCCCTTTCTCCAAGCATTTCTGGCCACGCCTTCTCACTCATATCACATCTTATGATGGAAATTCCTCACTTGGTGAGGTTTGCTCTTAACAGCAGAGTTTTAAGTGTTCTCGAGCTTGATTGAAGGCCATTAAAAGCAGTATCAGGAAGCCTGCTGATTTCAAGAGACACTGGATCAGTATGGCAGTGGAAAGGGAAGAGGTGAGAAGATGGGAGGAGGGAAAAGGGACCTGGTTCAGAATCAGGAGAATACTGTTACTCCTACATGGTCAGCATGTCTGTTCTGTTTTCTAGCCCTTTGAGAGGATGGATTCCTGTCTGGTCACATGGAATGGGTTGTGGGGGTTTATCTTTCTTTAGATATGCTCTGTGGCTCTTTCAGTGCTCACTTTTTTCACTTTCATTGCAATGTGCACTTGAAAAGTAGGTTTTGATTAAAAAAATTATACTCCTGTGCGTCAGGGGTGCATTGGGATGTTGAGCAGTATTTTCTCAGCACTTAAATTTGTTTTCAGATTATCACTTCCATTAGCAATTCAAAGTTTATGTAGCCCTCCATGACATCAGGAGAGCCCTTTCACTGGTAATCAGGGGGACACTTGGGGTAGCTCTGAGATATGACTGCATTGTTCATCTTGGCTCAGGTGTGTCTCTGTGCTGGCACCCAGCTCCCCTTACATTGTGTTCAGGAGCACGCTTTTAGCACTGTTAAAATTTGGGGTTAGTTTTATCAGGACCTGCAAACAGGAAAGGCAGTGTGCTTCAAAAGCAGGGGCTCTGAGTTGGGGATTTTTTTGTGTTTTTTTATCCTCTCCCAAACTGCTAACTGGGATTGTTTATATTTTACAATATTATTACTCCTGTTATGAGCTGCCTAAGGCAGCCACATCAAAGTACTGCAGAGCGTGCATGGTGCCAGCTTGAATAATAGCAACAAATGTCGGTCTCCCAAACCTTGGTTTGATTTTATTGTTCCAGTAGGAAATGAGTTAGTGTGATCCCTCCGCCTGTGAGAGTCTTTGACTAGAGATCATTGTTCTGGCACTCAAATCCCTATTTTAATTAGAAAAGAAGGAAATACTTGGAGCTGATGCTTAGATAAAAGCTGTGAATGATATTTATCACTCTCTGAAGGAGTTTTATTTTCTTTCAATTTAAGACTTCACAGCAAAATCCCCTATTTGGTTTGATTTTTAATTTTTTTGGTATCTCTCATTCTTTCTGAGGTGGCAGAAGCAATGGCACTGTTGTCCTAGCCCCCACCAGGCACCCCATATGATGCCCTGTCCATGTGGGTTTTGCCATTGATTTCAGTGGGGATGATCTCTTCGCTGTTGTCCACACAGGAAGAACTAACATCTGGGTCCACGAGGCCTGCTGTTACTTTTGGGTGACATGGCCTCTTCTACTTGGCTTTGGGTGTGGTGGGGATAGAGCTGCCCATTGAGGTTATCTTCTCTGTCCTGGGGCTCCAGCAGCCACTGCAAGCCACAGGGCTGGGAGAAAAGGCTTCAGTACACACTGTCTCAGCTTATGTATCTGAACTGAAGCCATTTATTTGTTCCATGCTTACAATGGCAGGAAGTGTCATATTGAGGTCCTGACCAAATGTATACACACTGATTTTTATAGTGCAGATTGTGAAGTGGAAAATGGTCCTAATTCTGAATGGAGACAGTTGTGTTTCAGCCTGTGGCCATCATTGTCTGAAGAATGATTTAAAAAGGGGCTGTAATTTGTGCCTTCCTTCCTTCCCTTCCTCCTTCCCTTCCCTTCCCTTCCCTTCCCTTCCCTTCCCTTCCCTTCCCTCCCTTTCCTTCCTTCCTTCCCTTCCTTCCTTCCTTCCCTTTCCTTCCCTTCCCTTCCTCCTTCCCTTCCCTTCCCTCCTTCCCTTCCTTCCTTCCCTTCCCTTCTCCTTCCCTTCCCTTCCCTTCCCTTTCCCTTCCCTTCCCTTCCCTTCCCTTCCCTTCCCTTTCCCTTCCCATTTGGAAAGATGGTAGGGGTTGTCCTATGTCTTAGTGTCTGGCAGCAGCCTTTAAAATGTGCTTAAATTGAAAGGATTAATTTGCATGACAGTCTTTAATACCTTCCTTCCAGAAATCCAGCCAGTTCTTAGCAGGAATCTGACTCAGCACTAGTCCCAAGGGAGGACAAGCCGAAAGCATGTTAAAGTTGTTTGGTTGCTTGTTTTTAGAAATCTGTGCTTCCATGGGGCAAAATGGGTAGTATTTAATGATATTTCATTGCCTTTTTGTAACAGTGCTAAGGTGCAAGTCCATCACAGCTGACTTGTGAGATCCTTGTATTTAAGTTTCAAGTGTCTGATTTCAAAGCATGGCCCATCTGCAGTCACTGTTAGTGGTAAACCATTAGTGATAAACTGTGCTCACACAGACCTTGACTGGTTTCATTGCACTCTGCCAACTGTGCCATCCTAATTCTAAACTTGGGAAGTGCGGATGTTCAGCAAGAGTAAGCTTGAAAAAAATATCATTCTCACACAGAAGAAAGAAAAGCTCTCAAGCCTCAGCTTCTGTGGACTTCCAGAACAATCTTTCTGGCCAAACCATTAGAAGTAGTCAAGAAGCTAAGTGCTTTTAAAAAACTATTTAAAGACAATCTAGCTACTTGGTAGGAGCTTTAGCTATGTTGGTAAGTGGGCATGTTTGCCACTTTGTCACATGCTATCCTTTAGAAGAGAATGCTTGGCAAACTTCTTTGTATTGTAAAATTTTGTATAATTTGATCCTTTTTTGTAACTTGCATGTGATTAAGGAAGGGAGAGGAGTTTGTTTCAGGGCAGAGGAGAAAATGAAAGACACTAGGTAAGGTTTTCCTCATTTATATCAGCACAGTGATTTTACAAAGAACGTGGAGAGATGTAGTAAGTGGAGAAAAAGAGTTGGACAAATAGAATGGAAATTTTGTTAGTAACAACTCCAAATGTTTTGTGCAGTTCTTATAAAAATCTGAGACATGAAAAACAGAAAACAGTAAGGTTTTTAAAATATTTGCATTGTGATGTAAACATTTTTATAATATAAAAAGTCACAAGCCTGTGAAAAAATTAATCTGGAAAATGAACTCATAACTTTTATGCTATTTTCTTGTAAAATAATCCTTAAAAAAAAAAAAAAAAAAAAAAAAAAAAAAAAAAAAAAAAGGTGGAAATTTTGACATTAAAGCCACTTAAAGTTTACTCTATTAGGCTGTTGACCAGAAGCCTGGATTGCAGTAGCTTGTCACCAGGGAAACCAGAAGAGTTGGTTGCTGTAGAGGGCTGTTGGAAACATAAAAACAAATTAGCAAGTGACAAGTTCAAGGCTATGTGAGGTGAATCCTTGGCCAACTGGGGAGCTCCTCACCTAAACTTCTGGGCCGCTAATGAAAGGGAGATGTGCTGAGAGCTGATAGGTACAGGGGCATCTGCTCTGTTCCAGGAAATTCCAGAGGGACACTTTGCTGGAAACAGGGTGCTCTGGAGAAAAGTCATTGCATGTTCTTTTGGCTTGGGTAACTTCTGGTGGTGTTATTTTCTGGGAGGTGCTGCCACATCAGGTTTGTGTTGGATGGAGCCAGCTCCTGCACTGTCTCACCCATGTAATGCAGTGTTCTGTAACCTAAAAGCCCATCGAAGGACAGAAGGCAGACTGCTGAGCTGCACAGAATGTGGTCTGACCTAGTAAGGGTCTTGCATTCTTTGATCACACAAGCAGTTAGTAGGCCAGAAGATTGTGTGGCTTGTGCAATGAATCACATATAATCACTTTGACCTTCAGTTTAACAGTTTGTTTTCCCATTTCTTTTGGACGTAAGAAGATCGTGTAGAATAGAATTTATGCAAGTATAGTTTATATCAGTTTTACAAGCCTTGCTTCTGAATTTGGCCCAGAATCTATAAACCTTTGGCTTATAGAAGGTAATGAAACCACAAAAAATGAACAAGTGATGTTAATAAAGAATCAATCAGAGCATTGGCTTAGCTATTACAGCTACTAAAATTGCTCAAATAAGGCAAATGCAGAGCTCAGACAGCTCAACGCTCTGCTACTGAAGTCAGTTTCACAGCTTTCACTGACTTGTCCCTTAATTTTCACTAAAGCATATGACAGTATTCCTCAAAACTTTCATGGAACTAATTTTAATTTATCTGGGCTTATGCACTGCCTAGCTGATTGAAAAAGCTGGCAGCATTTCCAATAAGACGTTGAAGTCTTATTAGAATAAAGAACAGGCAGTTCTCATTGTGGAGCCTGCAGCTCTGTGTGTGCCTGTGTGTGTGGAGGGCCAGGCCAGGTTTGCAGCTGAAGCGTGCCCATGATTGAGGGAGGAAGGTGACATGGTGTTCTTTCATAGCTGTTCTCATCTCTCATTTCTGAGACGTCTTCACATTTGTTTCACTCCAAAACTTAATAACAAATGACTCTGTCCTTCCTGGTAAAATGTCTTTTCCATTTTTCTGTTTATCCTTTCTTTATGTCTTACTGAGCATTTCCAGAGTTCACTTGCAGTGATGGCCTGGGAGTGTGATTATATTATGATTTACTAAACCCTGCCAAACCTAAAGTAAAATATGTTTAACATTCCCCAGCTGTTCATCATACATAATCCTTGACTTATTTTTATTTTTTTTAAATATTGAGCTGGTATCCTGTGAAAACACTCCTGGGAAAGCTGCTCATTTGCTTCTATGCCAGCAAGAGGCTCTTTACTTGCTGAGAAAGCAGCATCATATGCTTGACACATTGGTTCTGATGGTTAACAAATACCAGCCAGTAGCTTCCCAAAACACAAAGCACTTCCAGGATGGAATAGTAAACTCAGTCTTACATAACAATTCTCACAACACACACTAAATGAGACCTGTGAAGTTGTGATGGTGTGCAGGTGCTCTGGCTCCAGGAGGAGAGGAAAGGTGGTCAGTAACTGCAATGCATGCAGGTAATTTTGTCGTTCCTTGAAAGTTAGGAAATGCTTTAATTGAAGCAAAGATTTGGATTTCTCTCCTGTTATTTTCCATGATCTCTTTCTGTATTTTGGGCCTGTGCTATTAGAATTTGAATTGTGGAAGCTCCAGGTACCTGTTTAAACCCAGGCTTCTGGTTTTTGTATTGAATTATTCGTTGCATTCCTTAGCTCTGTTTGTCTGGCTGGATATTCCCCACACGCTGAGTGCCAAGTGACTGCTTCTTTGCTTTCCTCCTAAAAGTAGCTGTGCCCATCATGAAGACTCTGGGACACGCAGGCAAATACTGGCACTTGCAGCACCCTCCTTTCAGATGGCTTTGCAGGAGACACATGTTGTGACTGCACGAGCTGGTCCTGCAGTCTTTGCAGGCTTTGGAGCCAGACCCTTCAGGTACTTGGTGGGAGCAAGTCTTCACCATGTGGTGGAAGGTTTTATGGATTTTCCTCAAGTGATCTCTTCATGAAGTTTTCTCCTGATTCTCTTGAGACGGTTGCTGTCAATAACTCTTAAAATCAAACTTGCTTTGGGCCCCTTGACTATGGTAGCACCGGGTGATGAGGCAGACAGACATTAGAGAGGACAAACCAGGAGGAGGGAATATTCAAACTAATTTAAAGCATCTTTCTTTGCTGAAAGATTTTTGGTAGCCTCTGTCCTATCTTACTCATGAGGAAGTCTTGATATTTTTCTCTAATTTGAGTTTAACAGAGATATAAACCTTTTAAACCAGCTACACCCAAGACCAACCTCTGAAGAGGCTGTGTCTGGTTGTTTGGGAGTCTACTATGTAGGAATGGGTCTTATTTTAAAGTTGTGTGTTCTAAGTTTGAGAAAGGGCCCTATGTCATCCATATAACATTTCTAATTGATCATAAGATAATTAAAATCTCATTCAAACAGGCTGGAGCCTGTTTACATATACTCCAGTGCAGTATCTATCCAAGTGCTATGTATAGATTTCACGTTCCTTAATTGCTTATAGTGTGAATGATTAATTTGAGGGGAAAACTCTGCTGGAGTAAAATAAGGATCTGTTTCTTGTCATTGTGTACTGTTTTAATGGGGAATGAAATCTGGGATTTGAGTAACTTGACAGTCAGCAAGACTGTCTAGCTTTTAACAGCTCAATTTCTAACAGAGCATTGAGAAAAGACTACAAACCTGAGCAAGGGATTTGAGTCTCTTGACATCTGATTTTAACAACACCAAGCACCTCATAAAGTGCAACAGTTGTTCTTGGTGTGTGGGTCAGGGGGCTGGTGATGCATTTATTCAATACTGATCATCATAGTGCCCTTTTGCATTCACTGGTGTGCTTTTGGTGGGGAGGAACATTTTCATTAGTTCTGTCTCTCCTGAAGCTGTCTCCTAACCAGGTGGTGCCAAAACAGAGTGTGCCTTTGCAGTTTAGGAGCACAGGAGTGTCTTGGGGCTCTGCGAAGCTGACTTCACCACTGGTGGTGGTATTGTAGCACCATTTGCTTCAGTAGGACTTGGCTGGAGAGTAAGTGGCCCCTCACTTGGCTGCTCACCACCACCATTGTGACTGCTTCTGCTATTAGAGAATAAATAGATTTTTTCCATAGTTACAGTACATCTAGTCTTTAATGTTCTTGCTGATTACCACTGACCCAAAAAGTCTGCCTAGCGTGCCTTTCATATGGAGTATATGTCAGTGAAGCTTAAAGTCTCTTCTCCTCCCCTAGGCTTCACTCTGCAGTCAAGTCTTTCAGACAGCTGAAATGCCATACCTCATTCACTGGGCTTTGTAGGGAAATGTTTGATCTAATCATGTCTGAATATTTTAAAAGGTTTTCGATAATGGAAATGTGCTTTTGAAAGGTCTGTATCCTTGAAAAGTATGTGCATAGAGTTTAAAGTTCTTCCTTTGGTGTCTCCCAGATTTGTGCCTATGAAAGTATTTCCTGTGTCTCATTAAAATCATAAAGCCCTGTCATAGTGGTCCCTGTGTCTTTCTAGTGTCTTTTGTGGTTTTGTTTGTATTTTTAAATGTGAGTTGTGGCATTTGAAACTCGTGCTGACAAAGACTCTGTCAATGGAACAAACAATTCCATCATCACTCCTGCAAAGTATCTTACCTGTTGAAGGGAGTCTAGAGGAGGACCACAAAAATAATCAGAGTGCTGGAGCTTATCTCCTATGAAGAGAAGAGAGCAGAAGGCTCTGAGAAGACCTTAAAGCACTTTCTAGTACCTAGGAGCGGTCTACAAGAGAGCTGGAGAGGGACTTTTTACAAGTGGTGATAGAACAAAGGGTTTATTTAGAATAGCTATTAGGAAAAGATTATTTACTGTGTGGGTGATGATGTACTGGAACAGGTTGTCCAGAGAAGTTGTGGATGCTCCATCCTTGGAAGTGTTGAAGGTCAGAATGGATGGGGCTTTGAGTAATCTGGTCAAATACAAGGTGTCCTTGTCCATGGCAGGGGGGTTAAAACTAGGTGTTCTTTAAGGGTTCCATCTAATCCAAACTGTTCTACAATGCTGTGATTCTAAAGTAATTTTCATTAGTTCATGTAATACTGTAATATAGACTCTGCTTTGTCTATCTGTTGCAGTTATGCTTATGCTAAATAAGTCTGGGGAGTTCCATCTAGAAGGCAATTTAAATAAAGCTTCTCATGCTTCTGTCCCTCTGTATTGATTTCTGAACTACTGACAAGAAAATACAGCCTTTGCTGTATTAACCACATGATTTCATGTGATCCACTATTAAGCTAGTTTTTCCTAGTATAAAATTTCTTATAGCTGGGTAATTCCTGAAGATAAACGGTAAGAAATCCTAAATTCATGCTACAACTACACTGCAAAACAGATGCTGTCTGAGATAAAAGTGGGCCTAAGTTGTTCTTGCTACTTTTCCACAAGTTACATATGGAGTGCTTTGGTTTATGGAAGTCACCTACATGATGTTATGGCAAAGGTATAGTTCCATCTAGTTCTGTTCAACTGCATGTGCTCTAACATGTCATGAAGCATCACTGCTGCAAATGAACATGGGTGGGTATTGTTTGGGCCTAGTGTGACAGGTAAGGATACTAATGATGGAAGGGAAGAAGAGTACAGTAAGGAAAGAGGATGAAACCTGGGGTGCTGCTTGAGGGGAAAAAATGAGGTAGGTACAGTGCAGGAATATAAATGGCGTGTAACCTTTAGCTGGAATTGAGCTTCAGCAGAAATTTTATGTGTGCAGGGAGCTGCTGCCCTTCGGGAGGGTAGGACTGTCAGGAGGCCTTTTCAAGTGTTCTTAGTAAAAATTCATGTCCTTGACTCTGTTGAGGAGTGTGGTGATTATAAGGGTGAAAAAAGGGGACTAGCCACACTACATGCATGTGTCTTGGGGAATCGAGTTACTTGTTATTTTATTATTTTTTCTGGAGTGAAGGTGGTGTCAGATTGTTATTATTCCCTTGTTGCTCTCTAGATCAGCAGTTTGACAGAGGAGTATACAGACTTTCCTCAGAGCTGATTTTCAGGGGAAAAAAGCCAAACATTTCTTGTCAATAAAAACCTTTATTCAGAGAGAACACTTCAAGACTAAAGTTAAATACCTAGATTGGTAAATGTAAACAACCTCTCTCAAATCTCTATACATACACATTTCTATGCTTTTGTATCCTCTGTTTAAGCAAGTAATGTTTTGGGTTTTTTTGTTTATTGGTAGGACCTCTCTTGAGGGATAATGCCAACCAGTGAAACGGAGAAAGAGACAGTAAGTTTTTAACAGACCTCCAGCTTCTCATGATGTAGTGGAGAAGAGCCAGCTTCACTGGGTCAACATGAATCTCAAGCAGTTTTGGTGAAAGCTATTGCAGAGCTTGCAGCACTGTGGCAAGAGGCCACCATCCCTGTTGAGAGACAGGAGATATGGAATTTATTTTGTGCCTGGCTAGTAGTCTGCTCTGGAAAGCAGGGGAGTTCAGTCCTTTGTGTATCAACTTTTCATGAGTGTTTAGATTATTAAACTCTTAGGGGAGGGATAGTCTTTTCATATTATTTCAGATTAGCTAATACCTGGGTCAAAGAGGCTCTGATGTTAATGAGGAAGAAGATGTTAGTGAGAGCAGAAGTAAATAATGATTTTAATAAATAATTGATAGAACATACTTGCTGTGGCCAAGCTCTCAAAGAAAGTGAAGATGGAGGGACAATTCATACAGAATATTTGAAAGAGAATAGATGAACTATAAATATAAAATTTCATCCTGCATACGTATCACTACAACACATTCGATGCTTGTTTTCTTCGATGTTCCACAAGACTTATAATAGTAACAGGAAATAAATATAAGAATATAATAAAAATAATAATAACAGGAAAAAAGGAACCTGATCTGCCTCAGTTTCTGATCAAGGTTATTTGCAAGCTTTTTGGCTTGCTTCCAGTAGAGTTCTGTACATTTATCTCTTGAACTGAAAAAAACAAAACCCAAACCAAACACTCAGCTGGGATGTTCCTATGTCCTTACCACCTCTCCTTTTAAAGGTGGAGATATTATTTCCAAAAATAGTATGTGTTAGGTCTGTTCCTAGTGACAGTGGGATCTTATGTATGAGTGCTCTGGCCTCTCTGCTGAATGTTATTTGGGTGAGGTTTTCACCAGGTGATGACCCAGATACATATGTACAGATACATCCACATACATGTTGCATCTCCTCTTTGCATTGCAGGGATGACCATAACAGAGATGTAGAGCAAAATCATCCTTTTGAAGTAAAGGTAGCTGTGAAATTAAGGTCTGCAGTTTGAAAACAGGGCAAGGAATGGGAACACCAGTGCTGAAGGAGGCTTTGAACTTTTTGTTCACCATAACAGTTAATCAAAAGCATCTTGAGATAACCTGCTAAATATTTCTAAATAGAATAAGGATGGAATGTGAATGATGTTCACCTGCCTAGCCTTTGCTGGTCAGGGCTTGATAGTCAAGGATGTGACATGCTGAGAGAGAGACAGAAATGTGTGGGAGGGGAGTCAGAATCATCAAAATGCCCAGAGGGAATCAGCTTCTCCAGATGACCTAACCCCATGAACCTTAATGCAGTTGAGCTTTAAACTGCCTTGCGGCTTCTCTCTTGAAACAAAAAAACCACAATCAACTGCAAAAGTTACATGAAATAATTTTGAATGATGGCTTCATTATTCAGCTCCAGTGGACAAACTTCCTCTGGGCTTAATTGAAGAGCAGATTTCTCCTATATAGAAGTCAAGGCCCTGGATAGAGTCTCTCCCTTTAGTGAGCCTTAAGAATTATTTCTCCTTGCCTGTTCTCCAGTGTGCTCCTCCGAATTACTTTAATTTCTTTCCGGAAGCTCCACCTCTTGCTGTGGTTGTGTGCAGATTGTGGTTGTGTGTGTGCAGATGCCAAACTCTTCTTCACTACACCTGAGTGTGGAGACACTGTAGACCCTTTGGTACCTGGGTGAGTGCTGGCTCCCCCTTGATATTTACAGATTTTGCTTCCTCTCATTTTAAAATCTTGCAGGGTTAGCCAAGGGGCCAAGAGAAAGCAATCAGGGAGTGTCTAAGGTCAAGAAATGAGGAGAAGGAGCCAGGCAGAAGGCTGACTGCAGAAAACTTGTCATCTCTGGTCAGCTTGCCAGCTCCATTGTGAGTCAAATGAGAGAATGGGAGTCAGTGCAAGGTGCTCCAGGGTTTTACCTGAGAATAAGACATCACTTTGATGCTTTTTATACCCTGGAATGGAAGAAGATTGGTACTAATGATGTTCAGGTAGTGGGTGTTTATGCATTCCTTAGCTGTTCATTAAAGGAAGAGGGATTCCTCTTCTGAGCAGTGTTTGGGATCCTTCAGTTAATGTGCTGCCTTTTAATGAGGGAGTATTGGAAAGCACTGTTTGTGAGGACACATTAGAATGCAGCATGTCCCACAGCTTGTGTGTATGTAACTGTGTCATGCAATATGCAAAAAATTCGAAGTGCCAGACCAATATAACTCAAGAGTTATACTGGAATAAGATTTCAGTGCTCTTCACTGAAGGATGCATGAATGAACTAATAAATAAATAAATACATCTGAAGAAGGAGGAGGGAGGGAAAGTCCAGTCCACTACTTCATAAACTTCAGTGCCACATTAACCAGCTTCTCTCTTATAGCAGACCTGCAATGCTATCACAGTGCTTTAATGTTTAATTCACTTTGATTTGCACTACAGAAATATCATGTGTTTCTGCAGGCAAACCGAGGCATCTAAGGAGCACTGTTGGGAATAAAACTCTAGAAAGACCTTCCAAGAAATTAGAGATGGGGGCACTTTATTGGTTTTTATTCCAGTCCTGCAGTTCTGCTCTGTGGCTTTGTTTTTTCCCCTCCGTCTAAATGAGTATGCGGGACAGATTGATTTTAATATCGTGTCCTCAATTCTGTGCGTGACCCGTGGAGGCTGTCTATAGCAAGATTAGAAAAACAAGCAAATGTTTAATTTTGTAAGGGGGAGGGGAAAGGATTCGAAGGCTCTGCTGCTGTTAAAGAACATGAGTGCTGCAAGACAGGCATATTGGAATCCTCTCCCCTGAAAAAAAGAGTTTTGATCAACCCTTTTGTTCCTGCTGCCTTCAGACATCCAGATAATGTGCATTTCATAAGGAATCATCAGGAGAAATTCACATCCATTGACACTTTTGTTAATGTCCTGTTAAATAGGTGGTCAAATGTGAATGAATTGTGCCACAGAGACACTGCAGCCTCTCTCCATCGCTGCTTCAGGTGACTGATGAGTCCAGTCCTTTGGGTTTAAGTGTTGCCAGATGGAAACACCAGGGAGCTCTGAGCAATTAGGTGTGCTACCCGTGCACTGTACAAGTGCTCAGTTCCTCCTGAGGGCACGGTGAGATGAAAGAGGTAAAAGGCCAAAGCTACCTTGGTGTCACGACCTTACTAAAGGACATGGTATGCTGTGTTGAATTGAAAAGTGTGTGCAAGTATCCCAAAAAGACCATCTTACAACAGTCATTTAGCCCAAGATGTGAGTTCTGCAGAAGTCATGCCTGAGAGCTTTATTTTGTGCTTCAACAAGCTCATTCACCCCACACCCAGCTTTTGAGCCCCCATAGTGCTAGGAAACAATTGAACACTGAGAGCAGAGGTTTGAGGGCCAGCAGCTTTTCATGAGTGTGGATGTACCACAGAGGAGATGAGCCTGCTAGACTTCACATCCGGAGGGGGAGAAGCAATTCTCCTTAGGATTGACACAGTGGGGAGAGAAGGCCTATGCTCACAACCTCACCTGGAGACCTTTCTTTGCTGATTTTGGCTGAGGAAAACCACAACAGTACCTTCTGGGGCCCACAACCCCTGGAAGAGCTCCAGGTCTCACATGCATCAGGGATGCGATCATCTGAAAACCCTTGTGCCGTGCCAACAGAATCAGAAAATCCTAGTGTGTATGAAGGGAAACAAAGGCCCAATAACTGTCCACAGAATTACTATAATTCATCCTATTTTTTTTCCAGGCTCTCTCCACAGTTATGGTGGTGCCGGCAGACTGCAGAAGTACATGTGCAAATAGCTAAGTTGTAATTTGCAAGTGCAATTAGCTGGTTTTGTGAGTGCAATCACAGTAATTGCAGGAGCCTAACTTATGTGCTTCACTGTTTTTCATCTTCAGAGCAAAGACTAATTAAACATTAATAATAAC
The DNA here is from genome assembly GCA_032173965.1 of Sitta carolinensis. Lineage (NCBI taxonomy): Eukaryota > Metazoa > Chordata > Aves > Passeriformes > Sittidae > Sitta > Sitta carolinensis. Next base: position 99,750,868 of record CM063283.1, read on the forward strand.
ATTAACAGCAAAATTAACATATATATATTTGAGACCATGAATTATTTGCTTTTCTGCAAGTAACATAAATGTGAGGGAGACAAAATGCATGTTGAGCAGAAAAGAAGCTTGCTGCACTTTTTTGGACTCCCCCCATACAGCTGCTTCATCACCGTGCTGGTGTCATAGCTGTAGCAGCAGACAGATTCAGGCATGACTGCATGAGGATTAGGGCTCTTTGTAATGCAGTCTAGAGAGTGCATGCTATAGGAATGCAGGGAGTAATGCGGGAAGTCATCCTCAAGATTCCTACTGCGTACAGCACTGCATAAACGCACATAGCACCTTATGTGAGGAAATACTACTCTTTAAGGTAGTTTACCACTGCCAGGATGATGTTTTTGGCCATGAAATAGTACAAAGACACCAGGCCAAATCTGGCAGATGTAGGAAGGATTCAAGGGGAAAATAGGTTCTGTGGAGATTTAGGTCATTAGGTAAAAAGGAAATTGGAAGCTGTTCTGGGTGATGTGGGTGGTATGGAAAAAAAGGCACAGAGCTGAAAATAGGAGAACGCTATGGCGGTAACACTCAAATTCAGATGTCTATTTTTGTTCAGAAGAACAGGAAGTTGATTTTTCATTTCTTATCTTGCCATATGATGGATGCTTGCAATACAGCGTGAGAACAATGGCTGTTTCTGGATGGCTTTCTACTCTTCATTTACCTTCACTGCAGCTCTGTCAGTCTGTCACTGCTTTGAGTGGCACAAGGAGTGAAATGTTGGCCAGAAAGGACATCTTCTTCTTTTCTTTAGATGAGGGATGAAATATAAGTTTCAGTAATTAATAATAATTAATGAAATAATTAATGGATATTTAATTCACTGATAGCACTGGTAGTCTGTTAACCCCTTATTTGAGTTGTGCATAAACCAGCTGTTTACAACAAGTTTCCATACATGTTTTTTAACCTGGAGATTTAGTTTTCACCTGATTAGTGGCCACCTTTGCAGCCTTCAGGCTCTCTGTCCTCTTTAATTAGTCCTCTTTCTGTTCATAGTCTGTCATTTACTTAGATTCTGCAAAACAAGTTAAAATCAACATCAGTCCAGACAGACTGTACTGGTCATTGGGAATTTTCAAGAGGTACAAATTATCCATAGTTTTTATAACAACTGAAGAAATAAAACCCAATAAAACCAAGCTTAAAACATAAAAAGAAAGTGCAGAGGAAAAATAGAGGGGCATAGAAATAGAATTCCTTAATACGATGCTATCATGGTTGAAGAAGCCGTCATGACTCAATCACAGGCTGAGATGGCTGCTTTATCAGGCGTGAACCTCCATTTATCCTCCTTTCTGTGTAAGTATATGAGAAATGATTCCTTGTTACTCATAGGCAGGCTGGCATGCTACTGAGATCAAGCACTTCTGACATATCAAAGTGCAGGGTCTGTTGCCTGACTTTGGCTTTTATGAGCTGCTGGAAATACTAGTCCAGATCTCATAGCTAAGCAGTTTAGATCACCGTTGGGTGCAAAGAAAGCAAAGTAGATTATAAAGAGAGGGACAGTGCAATGAGGCAATACTGGGGGACAGGTAGCTTATGCCTGTTCTTGTATTTGTGTATCCTGGAAAAAGCCCTGCTTCTGATGAAAAGTTCCTTGTAAGCATGTGTGTGTTTGGTGGACCTTAGATAAACCAAGCTAGAGAGCAGAGGGAGAAAGATGAAGTACTTTGCACTATCTGCATGAATAGGTGGGGAGGCAAGTCTTGTAGCAGAGGCAACATCTTTGAAAGCCTTTCAAAGTCTGGGATTTTGTACTTGTCTTTATGTAGTTAATTGGCAGATGCTTGCTCTCTTACTTGAAGACATAGACTACCAGAGGAAATAGCCCCCACTAATTGAGCTAAAGGTGATTTTTTTTCTTTTCTTTGAACAAGTACAAGGGGGAGGTGAAAGCAAAAGCCCCAGGCTGTGGGAAAAACTCAGCTGAGATCTCCACATTTTGGACAGCTGGGTTTTCCTGCAATTATAGACATTTTGATGATGGGTTTAGACTTCCTATATAAGTAATCCTTATCTCTTGCTTAGTGAATGCTCCAGCTGAGCCAGCAATCTGATATTTGTCAGTAGCTTATGGGAGGTTGAGAGCAAAACAGGAGCAAGGAGGGGGAGCAGCCCTCTACCTCCCCACCCCTTCCTGCAGATAGAAAAGCTTCTGGAAGGGGTAAGGGAAAGAGGGAGCTTGTTTTAACTTTGCTGTATTGTGCAACTTACAGCATTCTGTTATTGTGTGTGAGGATGATATGAAAAACTGCTTTAAGTTTTTATAGAGAGAGAACTCAGAGGGATTTCTAAGAAGCTAGATCTAGGTACATGGGAGAACAGCAAAACAGCCCTGAATTTGCATTTCTCCTTCCTGTGTGTCTGCTCCGACTGTCTATGAAGTTAGAGTTTAGCACCCGTCTGCATTCTCTGTCTTTGTTCAGGAGGTAGAGCAGTGATCTTTGCCAGTGCTCTACCTGGCCGTTGGAAGAGAGATGCTGAGGAAATGCTTCATGGAAAATCACTCAAAGCTAAAACCAAACTTTAATTATTTCACTGAAATAATATTTTCACCCACAGATACCTCCATTCTCTAGGATTAATAAGGCAAACTCTGTATTTCTAAAATGCTGGTTTTAAATGCTTGATATTCTGTAATGGCTGCTTATCCACCAGGTGACATTAATTGGGAAAGTTTTTTTTCAATCACTTCCTTAGGTAGACAGCCAGATTTGGAGTTGAGTCACAGGGCTCAGTGTTGGAGCCAGTCCTCTTGAATATCTTTATCAGTGATCTGGATGAGGGTATAAAGGGTGTCCTCAGTCAGGTTGCAGATAACACCAAGTTCTTTCTTTTGTGTTGATTTGCTGGAGGGTAGCAAGGCTCTGCAGAGGGATCTGGATGGGCTGGATTGATGGGTTGAGGCCAGTTGTGTAAGGTTCAATAAGGGCAAGGTCCTGCACTTCGGTCTTAACAGCCCCATTGCAGTGCTGGAGCTGGCCTTGGGCAAGAATGGCTGGAAAGCTGCCTGGCAGAAAAGGACCTGGGCATGTTGATCAACAGCAGCTGAACATGAGCCAGTGTGTGCCCAGGTGGCCAAGAAGGCCAGTGGCATTCTGGCATGGATCAGCAATAGTGTGGCCAGCAGGACCAGGGCAGGGATTGTCTCCCTTTACTGGGCACTGGTGATGCTGCACCTCAAATCCTGTGTACAGTTTTCAGCTCCTCACTACAAGATGGACATTGAAGGGGAAGTGCAGTGGAGCTGATGAAGGCGTCTGAAGAGCAAGGTTGATGAGGAGGACAGTCTTATGTGGAGCAGCTGAAGGAGCTGGGGTTGTTTATCCTGGAGAAAAAAAGGCTTAGGGGAAACCTGATCACTCTCTACAACAGCCAACTTAGTCATTCTGTGATTCTGTGTGAAAGGAGGTTCTAGCCAGGTGAGGGTTGGTGACAAGAGATGGGACAAGAGGAATTGGCTTCCAGTTGTGCCAAGCGAGGTTCAGATTGGAGATTAAGAAAAATTTCTTTATGGAAAGAGTTGTCAAGCATTGGAATAAGCTGTCCAAGGAAGTGGCTGAGTCACCATCCCTGGAAGTATTTAAAAGATGTGTAATTGTGGCACTTAGAGACATGGACTAGTGGGTGGATTTGGGACTTGGCAGTGCTGGGTTGTCCTGGTTTTGACCAAGACAGGATTAATTCTTGCAGTGACCAGAACCTGGAGGTTATTCTATGCCACTCTTTTGTACACTTTTGTTATTAATATTCTCGCAGTTACTGTTTGTTTTCTTATCTCTTTGCCGTTTCCAGTAAATTGTTATTATCTCAACTGGTGATATTTACCTTCTGTGCTTCCAATTCTCCTCTCCAGCTGCCCGTGAGTGGCACTTGGCTTGGAGAGTCTCAGTGGGAACACTAAACTGGGGAGTACCATTCCTAAACCACAACATGGGGTAGCAGTTGGTCTCAGTGTTTCTAAAGATATTTTCCAAACTAACCAGTTCTATGATTCTATGTATTTTAGTCAAAAAGCTACAACAATGTAAAGGAAAGGCCATGAGGCCTTCCTCTGGGCTGTCTAAAGCTATTAGAACCAAAAAGGGCATGTCCTGTTCAGAAAACCATAAGTGCATGCTTCAGCAACCTAGGAACACAGTGATTTCTTTGAAAACACTAAGATTTATCTGGTCAGTGAGATGCCTTTGACACAATAGAGCTGTTTCAGGACTAGTTGTTTCAATATTCCCTCAAGAGGGCAACTGTCCAAAGTGTACTGTCCTCCAAAGAGCAGCAGCTACCTTCTGAGTGTCAGATGTGCTCATTACAATAGATGCATAAGTCTTTAAGAACAGTTAGAAACCACTATAATAGTTTCTGTTCACTTAATTTATTTAAATCTCTTCACTTTCCCTGTGAACCTAGCTATTTAGGAGCCTGACAGTAAAGCTAACCTATTTGAAACAATTTTTTTTGGGTAAGTGCAACATTACTAATGGATGTTGCAAAATAATCCTGACTGGGAGGCAGTGTGAATGCCTGGAAGGTCTCCTGCTTTTATAATCCCTTGTGCATCATACCATATTTTAATAACATCTAGGTACTCTCTTTCAAACTATTTGCTCCCAAACCAAGATTTGTTATGAACTTGCAAAGGTGCTGGCATTTACCATTTCATATCTCTGGTGGTGTACACAACAGCTTCACCATTTTGGTCCTCATTTTCTCATCTTACTTATCTTAAACTATTCAAATGTCCATTCTTTTTTATCCTTTGGCTCTTTGTGCCACCCATTTAGATGGCAATCTTGTTGACTGCCATCTCCTCTGAGAGCTTCCTGGGAGGGTAGAACTGGGTCTGACACATTGTTAAGTATCATCCTCTCTATTACTGCTCATCACAAGTATATTTAAAAGAAAGTTGACACTTCTGGAGAGAAAACTTGCCTCTACCAATGTGTTGTTATGGAGAGAATTCACTGAGCCCTCCATTTCTTACTCAGTTGAAGAAGGAGAAAGAGTACAGTCCCTGTGATATTTCAGAGATGGGCTGAATTTGTGACTGAGAGAAGTTTTCAGATTCATTTGTCAGGTTTTGGGGATGATGGGTAATCCTGTAAAAGAAGACTTGTCCACCTTTGATGGATTTTGCTACAACATGCCATCAGTTCATATTACTCTTAACAAATGATTCCATGTACTCAGCCAAGTCACGGTTGCAGATCACTGTCTGGACTTGAGTATTCCAGCATTTCCTGACTGTCTTCTTGGAATTGGGATGAGTTTTGGGCATTTTCCCATTCTGAAATCTCATTTACCACTGCCTGGATGATGTGTCTCTATTTTATTCTTCTACATCCATGCAGGCAAAATCAAGAGAGGTTTCAGGGAGAGGTGTCATCAGTCCTCAGGTGGGGGCAAGGTCAGCTGCAAATGCAATTGGGATATATATTTTCTATCACAGTGTAGCGGAGAGTTGAAAATGAAACTAAGGAGAAGAGTTATTTTATAGTATAGCTTTTGAGAGGACAGAGATAATCTGAGGGGAGAGCAGGTAAGACACCCACAAGTGGTCTGAAAAACAGCCAAAATATTAGGGAAGGAGAGAGTAGTTATTTAAGCTTTTGTTTTCAGTAAAAGTAATGCTCTCTAGGCTTTTTACTTTGCTACAGGAGTGAGACCATTGAGTTAATACTGTTGCTACAATGAAGAAGGAAACCAGAAAATTCCTCCTTTTTTTTTTTTTTCTTTTTTAATGAAGAAAAATTATATGAAAAGGATATTTCTCCCATAAATTAGCTTGTGTTCAGTGGTTGTTTCGTATTGTATGGCAGAACATTTTTAAAGTGCAAGTATTTTTAGTTTAATAAATGATTTATACAAACATAGAATCATTTATGTTGAAAAAGACATTCAAGATCATCAAGTTCAACTGTTAAAATTCAAGCAGTCATAGGCAGCTGAGACTGGAGGGGACCTTGGAGGATCATGCAGTCCATCTCCTTACCCTGAGGCAGATCAACTGTACCAATGTCATTCTCAAAATGTCTTTGTTTAACCTGTGTTGAAAAGCCTCTGATATTGAAGTCTTAATGGTCATCATGTTCCAGGGCTTTGCTATTTTTATCATTAGAACGTGTCCCCAGCTACCCAACTGGAATTGTATTCTCTGTGATGTAAGCTGGTTACTTCTCTGTTCATAATGGATATAGGAAACTGACTTTTCTCCATGACAGACTTTATGAATTTGAAGACTGTTGTCCTACACCTCCTCTTTTTTCTCAGACTAGACAATGAGAGTTCTTTTTGTACTCTCAGAAAAATTTTTTAGATATCCCATCTTTCTCATTTCTCTTGTTTGGACTATGTGCAGAAAATATTTGTTTAAGGAGAGAAGCTGGACAAAGTGTAGGTTCTAGCTGCTTCCTTTTAGTTCAGAGGCTCTAAATACTGAAACAGAAGATTGGTGTAGGTTGTTCTGAAATGTCGAGTTGTCAGAAATTGCAGAGAAACAGAGTCGTTGTGTCTACATTATTAGTCTATTTGAAGTGAGTTGCAACGTATAGTCAAAATCTAGTCTTAGAACAGTGATGTTTATAGAAACAAAAAAAAACCCACAAAATTTTGAACATTATAATGCTTTTGGTTTGTTTTAAAACTTTTGCTCATCTATAGATGCTGCTCTGCAATTATAAGGGTTTTTTTGTGGTTTTTTTCCCATTTCCTCTCACTAAAATGATAATCTTAGCTTCCGGTCAATCACCTGACATGAGGAGTTTGGGTTGTAAGAAAACCACTATATACAATTAATAAAGTTGCTGGACATGATTTACTGGGTTTTCTTGAGGAGTGTCAGCTTGATTAGTAAGGAGGTACCAGTATAAAATTTAATTTTTTTTTTTTTCTTTTTGGAATATTACAGATGTATTGAAAAAAACAGTTCTGGTAAAAATCCACAGTATTCTACCAGATGTACACTTCCTTGCCAATAGCTAAAAGCAGGTTGGAGTTAGGTCTCAGTGCCTATATTTGGCCAGGTCACTTCTGTCTCCCTTTCTGCCCTTTGTGGGAAAGCTCAGAGGGTGGCTATAGCTGTAGCTTGAGTGAAGAGGTCATTCTCCACCCATGTTTGGAGGATTGAGCTACCGTCTGTATGGGGAGTATTTTATGACAATGCCCTGATTTGATTTGTTGTTTTAAAGATTATCTTCTGTGGAAAACCCCTATATCCCATTGCTCGCTTTGCTGCCCTGCCAGTCCCTTCAGCCTCTATTTTAATGCTGACATTTTGTATTATTTTTCTTGTTGCCTGCTTTGGCTGACCTGATCGCTTTTGTAGTTTTGTTGTTCCTTTTCCCTTCCTGCCCTCCCCTTCAGTTCTGTTTCTTGCCCGTGATATATTACAGTTTCCAGAACAGCAGGAAAGAAAGATGGAAGGATTAATCAAGAGAATCTAAATTAAAAGCTATAAAATCTAAAAGCCAGGCTGGATGGCTTAGGATGTATAACCTCACTTTCCAAGTCACTAGTGACGACTGCAAAGCCTCCAATGAAATGGATGGGTGGTCTTGTCTGGATAATCAGCAGAAAAAATTCTCCACATTCCCCACAGCCCCATCTGGCTGGTCCTTTCTGGCATCTGTGATGGGGATGTTAGGGCTGAAATGGCACATTAGTGTCTTCTCACCCTGTTAAAACATGTCCTTCCGAGGCACTACTCTTGACAGAGGGGTTGCCTTCATCTTATTGAACATGCACACATCCTGCTTACAGCAACCAACTTCTCTGGTTCAAACAGCATGTGTTCATATGTCTCCCCAAAAAATCACCTATAAAAGTGATATTAAGAAGCTAGGAGAAAAGTTTTCTTGCTTTCTGTCCCTTCATATTTACACTGCCCACATTTTTGCTGAATGATGGAAAATGCAGCTGCTCAGCACAGGGGAGAGGGGGAAAGGCAGGCTGTATTGAATAAAAAAGCCACCAGGGATGGGGTCCCACTGCTTTGTGGAGCCATCAAAGTGAGGGCTTCTGTCACCTGAGCACATCCCCACCGTTGCCTTTCCAGCATTATGGCACCTGCAGATGCACATGGGAGAGCATTTAAAAAGTTGCTCAGTTAAACAAGGACTGGAATCTGCAGTGGAGACCAGTACAAATGGATGGAGCTGGGGGCAGGACACAGTTGAACAAGACTGCTTGCAAGGTGTGTTTTTTTAACAAAGTGCTTTCATTATGTTGATTTGAAAGCATAAGTCTAAAAAAGGCTGTTACTGTGACGTAGATAGAAACACACAGTAACACACACAACAGGTGTTCTGGTAGAGAGGAAGAAAGGAAGTCTCTTGTTTATTGTTGACCTCATATATATATAAGTTTCTGGACAGTGATCAGAGATTGGACAGAGAAGTTACCACCTCTCAATCTCCACTGGTCACTTGAGAAGTCCATCAGGTGATATCTTTTCACAGAGGAATGCAAACATGATTTTTGTTTATCTTACAATTCGTGAGAACTGACTCCACTATACCAAAACAAATCAGAAGACTTATTTTCAAGGACAACAAAAGGCATCATCTCTTTGGTACAGAATCATAGAATAGTTTGGGTTGGAAGGGACCTTTAAAGCTCACCTAGTCCAACCCTTCTGCAATGAACAGGGACATCTTCCTCTAGATCAGGTTGCTCAGAGTCCTGTCCATCCTGACCTCAAATGTTTCCAGGGACGGGATATCTACCACCTTTCTGGACACCTCATTCCAGTTTTACCACCCTCACTGCTGTAAAAAATTTATTCCTTTTACTTTAAAAGAATTAGCTCTTGTCTTATCACCACAGTCATAAAGATCCCCTCCCCATTTTTCCCTTAGGTGTGTTTTAAGCATTGAAAGGCTGCTATAAGGTCTTAGACCCCTCTCCAGGCTGAACAGACCCAACTGTCAGTTCACAGAAGATCTGCTCCAGCCCTCGGATCATCTTTGTGGCTTCCTCTGGACCTGCTCCAACAGGTCCATGTCTTTCTGTGTTAAGGATCCAGGAGCTGGATGCAGCACTCCAGGAGAGGTCTCACCAGAGCAGAGAGGCAGAATCCCCTCTCTCAACCTGCTGGCCACTCTGCTTTGGATGCAGCTCAGGGCACAGTTGGCTTTCTGGGTTGCAAGAGCACATTGCTGGGTTACATCGAGCCTCTCATCCACCAGCACCTTCAAGTCCTTCTCAGCAGGACTGCTCTCAAACTGTTCATCCCTCACCCTCTTATTGATACAGTGGTCTGCCCTGACCCAGGTGCAGCACGTGGCACTTGACCTTGTTAAACCTCATGAAGTTTGCAATGGATGTTGGATGTTCTAGTGGCAGTGCAAAGATGTTTCCACTGCTGCAGGTATTCGCAGCACAAAGGAGAAACAAACTACCGTGTTGTGAAATATTTTTTATAAGCATAAGTACATCTGTAGCTACCACTTTAATTTTTATAGGTAAAACAGCACATCCCCAGCTGAAGTAGTCAAACTTTTATGGAAACTTTGGATAGAACAGGTCTTAGAAGAATTAAAACGCAGAGGGACTGGCTTAGCTTGAATCACCAAGTTATTTAAACTAACCCAGCTGATCTTTGCCTGAAGCAATTGAGGGAGATCCTTGCCTTTCAGGATGCAGTAGGGATGACGAAGAAGAGTGCCTGGTATCTGCAGTAGAGTATCAGGTGGCTGAAGACAATGGGAGAGGGACTCTCCCCTAGGCATGTGTACCTACAGGAAGACTACTGTTCAAGTCATGTCAACAAGCATTTAAATGTGTACCAGGCATGTATAGCTTGCCTTTTCTCAAGGAAACTATTGCAGGATTTTAGGGCGATAAACTGTGCTCTCTTGAGCAGAGGGGTAGATGTCCCTCTATATTGTTTGTGAGCCACTGTACAAAAAAGAAAATCTCTCTTCCAGGCCTTAGTATATGACTGAAACTAAATTAAATAAAAACATTAAATTAAATTAAATTTATGTAAATTAAATAAAAACATGCCTGAATTATGCTAGCACTTGGGATCGTAATGCAGTGACCAACAAATTGCAAATGAAAGTCCTAAGATCAGTACACTATATTTGGATTTTTTTAATGAGTGAGGTTAAAAGTGATGAGATGGAGCTGAGGGGCAGTGTTTGAAATTTACATTTGCTTTTAGTTCACTTCAAAATAAATATGAATAAATCCATCATCTCTTCACCCTTTTGTACCTCTTGGTGCATACTGGTTCTTTATTTTTATTGCTGTGGTGCTAATACAGGGTTAACATCAGTGTCTATTCACCTGTGGGCCATTTCAGAAGCTTTAGTAATTCCATCCTCAGAAACAGAGGGATTGTCCTTGCAGTTCACCAGATTATCTGTCTGCTCCTAAGATGAACTAGTTGTGGAATAACCTTTTTTGGAACAAGTCCTTCTTACAAGAGCTTTGGCAAACATTCAACTGGTATTTTTTTCTTTATAGCTATTAATATGTTGGCTTTGCTCTCTGAAGTTGACATGGTGCAGTGTGCTCAGTCTCATGTGGCACCTCCAGCTGCAGAATCTTTCCTCTCACCCCTTTGTATGAGATTGTACCTGCAGAGGAAGGGGATGTGCCTCAGCCCCCTCCTCTCCTCCCATGTGGGCTGTGGGGATTCTTCAAATTTGTGCTAGGCAGTTCATAAACATGGAGGAAAGATTTAATTGCTAGGACAAAATATGCTTGAAATATTGAGTTTACTGCCTTTTTTTTTTATTTTTTTTTTTTTAATGAGGAGTGGGGACTTGATTTGGACAGCTGACTTTTTCATTGTCCTTTCTCTTGTGAAAGTTTTGTTATCCTAACTGTCATAATGTCCTTCTTTTCAGGACAGCTTGTCATCTTGACATGGCCAATGAGATCATGAATAAAGAATGACAAAATTAAAGAAACAGATGAAAGCAACGAAGAAATTGTTCTTTACTCCTAATAGTACAAAGCTGGGTTATATGAGCTTCTTTCGTACAAGGGGATGAAGCCCTCCAGAGATACTGCTGGCATCAGCCTTATTTGTCTTTTTCTACTAGCTGACTGCTCTAAATCTGCACATTTGCCTTTCATGTTGGTATGGGCTCCTAGAGTAAGACATTACTGTTAATGTTTGACTCAGACATGTGGGATTGAATATTTGTTTCAGAAAGCAAAGAAACCTACTCATGTCTATCCATTCTCAGTCAGCTGTGAAGCCAGATTTCCCAACCAGGAGAACAGTTCTTTGACTCTTAAAACCTACTCCATGTGACCTTTGATAAGAAATATAAAAGAAACTCAAAGCTTTTACAAGCAGCAACTTGTATTTTTTTAACAAATCTCTTTCAGATCCTGACATAGTTTAGGAAAGTTAATGTTTGGTAGGCTGAGTAACTTGAGTGCTGACTTTTTAATTTTGTAACTTGAATGGAGGAGAAGGACCACACTACCTTTGCCCTGCAGAGCCTGCTGGGACTCTACAGAACTGCAGCCAAGTCTTTAGCCATGGTGACATTGATAGCTGTCTGCCGGCCACTGCCCCAGTTTTGCAGCCTGCAAAAGAGCCTGCAAAGACTGGCCACATACTGCAGCAGGCAGCTTCACTGAAGCACCTTGATGCTACAATCAGAGTCCTATGAGAATGCAAGCTCAGTTAGCACAAATCTTGTGGAGGCATACATGTGACAAGGCTGTGAATGCATTGCAGGTGCACCCTGAGGACAGCATAGGGCTGGCTTCCCTCAAAGGCTGCAGGTGTCAGGCTCAGCACCCATTGGGCCAGCTCCAGGGGGTACAGCAGCAATGCCAGAAGCTGTAAAATAAATACTAGCCTGTTTGAGGAAGAGTGGCAGCCTATTTCTTGAGGTCCTTTTGATGCGTTCAGCTCTAAAACTGAAGTGTCCCTGTTTGCCATGGGCTTCCACAGCCCTTATGATTTTTAAGCTCTTGATATGTGTGCAGAGCTCATCTGTCTCTGTCACCTGCCAGCACAGTCAGAGGGTAGGCATACAGATGTGGGGATGGACACACATGCACTCCCTACATACTGCTCAGGGTGTATGCTCTTCCTGTCCCTTTCCTTCTGACTTTCTGTGCACAGGAGATGTGTTACTCTCAGTCAGTCTGTGAAGGCTCAATTACTTTTGCCATTGATCCCTGCATGGGATCAAACGTGTCTGGCTTCGTTGGTGCTTGTGTACTTATGAAGACGAGCTGGTCAGGGAGCTAATCTGTACATTTTGCACAAAGATAATTCAGTTTAATGAAACACAATCTTAAAACTGCAGGTGGGACATTGTTCAGGCGCTGTGTCTTGCTGGAGCCAAGACAATAACAGTACTTGGTGTTTTGAGAGCTTGGATTGAGACCATCGCCAGGAGCAAACTTCATTCAGCTCCTGTTTGGATATACAGAGAATTAGATCAGCTGTGATCAGTGGGGTTTCTTCATAAAAATATTACACTGTAGTAGTCCCTGGTGTGGGGGATATTTTAGTCGGGGGGATTTATTTTCTTATTTCATTTTTAGTTGGCTTTTTTTTTTCCTGTGTCAGTTGCTGTCATTTTCGTCTGTGTTTCTGAACATCCTTTTAGTGTTCCCAGTTAGCCAGTGTCACTGAACCAGGGCTGCAAGTCTTGCTCCATTAGCTATTACTGTTTGCTGAGAAGTTAATGTAAATGAGGGTAGTCAGGAGGAGAAAAGCAAGGGGAATTTGACTGTTCCTCCTGTTACAGCTCTGCCCGACACTACATATTTTATTGTATGTCCGGCACAAAGGGAGACTGATAATATAAGATGAAAGGTCTGTGTGATCTCATGGTTGGTAATAATGACTGAGGGACCACTTATTTCTTCCCCCACCCCCCCCCATGCTCCCAGTCTCAATCCCATTGTGAATGTTCTTTACTTCAGTGCATTGTTTAAAGACCATAGGTCTGGGCTTCTTTACAAGGCTTTTTTGTGGCGCAGTTTCGTCTGATTGAAACCACATTTTATATGTGTCAAAACCAGTTCAGCACTTAAAAAGAAATCAGAGTATCGATTGGATCATATTTCCTAAGTGGATGTCACTGGCTAATTCTTTTGTTATACCATTTAGCTACACAGTATTAAGCAAGTGGTTACTATTAGGCAGTTACATATGGGTCCTATTAATTCACGCATTCTGGCTGTTTTTTGACTAATATCTTGTCAAATAGGTTAGGATTTCAAAATATCTAAGTCACCAAACTGCAGGGACCCTTCATTTCCCAACCAAAAGCTAGTCCACTTAGGGGACCACAGGTTAGCTTAGTATTGACACCTGAAGGACTTCTGTTTCTTTAAAAAATGGCTTCAGAGCAGAGTAACCTTAGTGGTTTGTTGGGTTTTTTTCCCTACCTTCATTAGGCTTTCTGCAGTTCAAGAAAATGGATATATGTGGTTTGCAAAAGAGCTAAGGATGAAGAGGATGACTTCTGCATGTCCTGTCATTTTCCAGCGCACATCTCCAGGAGTGAAATGCTCACCTTCTTGCCAAACTTTCTTTCACTCCGTCTAGATCAGGCTCCTTGTCTTTTTGTCAGTCCAAATGAGCATCATTTCACCTTTGATGGGCATTGGATTGATCACTGCTGTCATGGCCTGTGATGACCCTTTGTTTTCATTGTTTTTCCTCCCAACAGACTCTGGGGCCTTTTTGAAAGTGCTCATGCCCTTTTTGGAGTTGCAAAAGAGGGAATGCTCCGAGGCTTCAGAACAGGAGGGGTGCAGTGAAGTTTGAGGGGCCTGGACTGTTGTTTTCTCATGGGCTGTTGTCACATAATTCCTCCAGAGGCCTCTGTTCCTGCAGCTCTTTGTGCTGAAAGGACAACGCTTTGGAGAGTCAGTAGCTCTGCCAGGGTGAAGAGCAGCTGAAGTGTGGCTATCTCACAGCCCTGGCACCTGGCTGCTCTGCAGGGGTAGAGGAGCGGGAGCTCTTCCTCTGGGTTGTGTCGCTGCCAAAAACCCAGCGGCAGCAAAAGGAGGATCTTGTAGCCTCTTGGGAGGGGCTAGAGGAGACTTCCCAAGTGGATCAGAGGAATAAAATTACACTGGCTCAGGACAGTGCAGTACCTGAAGGACTAAATAGGAGGGTGCATTTTATCAAAGGAGTCTGAGCAGTAAAAAAAATTAGGAGCCACTGACCTAAAATGAGACATGATTTCCTTAAACATCCATAAAGTCCTGGTTTTTCTGTTGGTTGTTGTGAACTTGTTCGATCTGTAAAAACAAAAAAACACCCTCACCCACCACAACCCTAAATATAGTCTCTCTGTAACTGCTCCATCTCCCAGACATGCTAATATCTCCACGGAGGAGCACTGTCTTCTTTGGCATCTGTAAAGTGAGTAGGATATGACAGGTATGGCCCTAAAAACTGTAGTGAGAGTATGCTCCTCATGCTCTGACCTCTCTGATTTACTCTGGCATTTGTTCCTTTCTGATATGTTTGTAGGGCTGAGGTATGAGTGTGCCTTGTGGAGCCAGGGTGGAGTTCATTTTCTCCTGTTGGCTGGCATTGTAAAGTGAGCAGAGCTGCACTCCTTTTGCCTCCTGCCCAGCTCTTCTTTAGAAGGAAGCTTTTCCCTCTCTTTGTGTATTTTTGGTAAGCATGCCATGTTGCAACAGAATAAGCCAATGAAAGTCAAAACTTCCTCTTTTCCAGTCTGTAAACATTTCCTGGAACAATATGCTCAGCTTTGAAATCCTTTCCAGAGAGTATCTTAGACCTCCTTCTCTCTTTCTATGAGTCACTTGATCAGAGCAGCATTCCCTTTACTTCTGTTCAAGCCACTTCCAGGCAACCTTGTTAAAGCAATGAGGATTTAGTATATGGGAAACCACAGCCAGGTTAACCATTCCCTCAGGACATGCAGCTGTTTACCATCTGCTGAAGCTTCTTGGGAGTCTTTGGGCTCCAGTCCCAGGTTGCAGACTCTCAGAGCAGGAAATTTTTCTTGGACACTGTATGTTATTCAGGAGGATAAAGTTCATGGGCACAATACAGTAGGTTGCACGCTTTTTATTGTATTATTCCATCTAAAACAAATAAGGTAGCTATTTGCTCATTCTGCCCTGCCAGTAATCCGTTACGTATTAACCTTCATTCTTTGTGTAGAAGTTGTGAAAACTGAAGGGGAATTTAAATAATTAGAAGGAAATAAGCTGTCTTTTAAGCTCTCTACTCTTACTTGTTAGGATGGTTCAGGGTTAGCCCTATAATGGGGATGTGCCAGTAGCAAGCACCACAGGTGAACAAACTGGGAAAACTGGAGCTTTGCACCATATCTGTGTTGGGGAGACCCATCAATGACTGTGGCTGGGCCCATGGTAAATACAGGAGATGCAGTGAGGGTGGCCTGGCCACTGGCTCCGAGACCATTGGAAACATTGTGCTGCTGCTCCCAGAGAGCCATAGCTGTTCATTGCTCTAGGAGTCCTGAGTGAACACAGAACACAGGGACAGGGCTAACCTGGAGCTCTGTCTGAGCGAGAGAAAACCCTCTGCCTTTGGCCATGGTGCTCATTTATGCTAGATTATGATTAATACCATTGTGTAGACCAGAAGTTACCTTCTGGTGTTGTTAGGCATACATGCTGACTCTCCAGCTGTAATCAAGGCTGATGTTTACTGTAAAGGAAATTAGATTGAGTGTAACTTTCCAGATTTAAGGAGATGTTGGGTAGAAAAAGAGCTAAAGCACTTCTGAAGCCTTACACTTACACCTTTCAGAGAAGAGGTGTGCTTGTCACTTAACAACAGCTTTGTGAAATTGCTGATGTCCATGTTGTAGTGTTTTGTCTCTGAAGTATCACTTTACATATTTCTTATTAAATTACTTGAGGAGAAAGGATATTCCCTTTTTTATTTTCCCTCTTCCTTCTCCTTGTGGTCATTCCATCCTGACACACTGTGCTACAGAGAGAGAGGGCTACTGGCAGGATGTGCCTGTGTGGAGACTGTGCATCTCTGGAATTTATTTCCCTGAACCCAGATCTGTGAGCAGTGTGTAGAAGACATTCTACACACTGAGAGTGTAGAGAGAGTGTGTGCTTCCCAGACCAATTAAAGGAAAGGATCTCATTTTTTTTTCCAAGGTGTTTGGCTGAAAGATTTTCTTTCTAATGATGATTTGAAGGCTCATGGGGTTTGGTACTATGATTAATTACACGTTAAGATGCCTAGAGCCTCCAAGAAGCTTGCAATTATTATTTATTAAAATCAGAACACCAGTAAATATAATGAAGTGGAGCTTTAAATAACATGGGAAAAAACGTGGAGGACATTTTCTGCTGAACACATGCAGTTCTGCAGTGGGCTGAGACTGCGTGAGAGTGAAACTTGAAAGGGAGCTTTCCCAAGAGACTCAAGTCACTGAAGATCAAGACAGAGAAAGAAGGAAAGAGAGACAGAGAGAAGAGGTCTTCCTGTGGCTGGTGCAGAGCAGGATTCTGACGTTAGGAGCCCCAATCCTCTCTAGGCAATGCTAGTCTTAGTGAACATCCTTTCCTTTTCTTGTTTCTGCTCCAGGATAGCCAAACACCTTCAACACTCAGCAACTTGAACAGCACTGGGGTGCTCCCAGACTGACAGGTGGAAAAGCACAATTGAAAGGAAGGTGCTTTGTGTTTTTCTGAGGAGCGTTACTATGAATTTCAGCCTTGAAGGTTAAAAAAAAAGCCAACAGCTCTTCTCCTGTTTTCAGTCTCTTTTGATCCATAGTCAAATAATTGAAATTTCCATACTTCCATAATTGAAATCACTCCCTCATTTTCACAGAAATAATGTAAGGGGTGTGACTGAATAGCAGCTTTGAGAAAGTAATAACACTTCATTCTGCTTGATGATCCATCTGATATGGACTTTCCCTGTACAAGTGTGGCTGTTCCAAGAGCTGTCGAGTCTGGAAAGGATTGAATGTAAAAACAAATACTTGAGTGCAGGAGAGGCAGCCTGGTTGTTATAAATGGCTTTTCCTGCCAAAAAGCATGTTGGCCAGGCATCTTTTCTTTCCTAATTGGAACCACAGGATTTTGATTACAAACTTTAAGAATAACAGTACCTCCTCTAATTTAAGCTCCCTTTCTAACTTCCGCAGTGTGAGTTCTTGCTGGGGTGTTTACCAGTGCAGGCTGCCTGCATTTGTTCCCCTTTGCATCTCTGGGTCCCCTTGTCTTATACTTCAGACTTTTACATCCTTTCATCATCTCAGTTATTCCAAGCACTCAAGTTCTACATGATGTGACATTTAGTGAGAGTCTGAGATTGATGTCAGTGGTTTGTGCAACTTTCTACAAAGATATAATTCACTGAAAATAGAAATTAGTAAGTAACTAGGTTAGGACTGCTGCTCTTTGGCATTGGATAGCATATTGAGTTCATAAGGTACTTTTTTAGAATTTTTCCTTTAGTTTTCAAAAGCTGATAGTGTCAATGTAATTACAGATGCACCAATTCTGTGATATTTTAGTGCTTTTGACCAGGTAAAGGAGGTGTGCCTTAGGTTGGTGCTAGATCTCTAGACAGATATGGCTTTAAAAGGCTGGTGTTTTAAAGTCCTCATTAAATTTCAGACTCAAAAGGTCACTGAGAAATATTTGAAGTACCCTGGATTTTCGGATAGCCTGTCCCAAGACAGAGTGGACTCAGGGAAAGTTCTTATCTTTTTATATTCAGATGTGTTGGTTGGGCATATTCTGATAAAAAACTTTTTCCATCAGACAATGCCAGCTTGAAATTGGATGAGTCTGTGACCCTGAGTTAGTGACAATGCAATTTGACAGGCACGAACCAGCTTCAGGAGAAAATTTTCTCTGCAGTGTCTCTGCCGTATCCCCACCTAGCCAGCAGTCACAAGGGAGCCAGGAGCAGGGAAATCTCAGGTCTGTGTCCTTGGTAGGCTGGTCTTGCAGCACCTGAGCTGTGGCTGGGATGAGACCCAGGTGGTTGGATGCTCTGAAATTAACCTAACTTCTGAAGCTCTATACATCCTGTATCCTCAAGCATTCCTGCCTCTGCTTTCCAAGGCTCAGGGACCTGTAGGAAGATTTTTCAAGAAGTGCTGGCGTGAAATACAGGTATTGCATGCCATGCCAAGCATTGACTCTGCTGACCTGCTCTTGTGGCTGTGACAAGTTATTTAACTTGGACCTACAAGTCTCCGTCAGTATGTTTGCTGTAGGTTCAACAAAAATATTTACATACAGATTAAAATCAATGGTCCTTTCTTCACCTGTGGGCTGTGCAGTACCAGTGTGTGCCACACTTGCTCCCTCACCTTACAAGTGCTGTGAAAATACTTCAGTAGTGTTTCCAATTAGCAGTACCAGCCTCTAGTCTGCAAATGTCTTGTGTTGCAGCACGTATGGAATTAATTCCATCTACAATAGCAATGATTAACACACACCTCCCTCCACAGACCCACTCCACAAAAAAGAGCTGGCATGGCTATGACACTGCCTGTTACAGACAGTATAGAGACTTCTGCCCGCCACTGGCCTGGCTTTTAGCCTTCCCAATTAATTTTCCTAGTCATATGACTGCTGCTTTGAAGCAGTCAATTTTAAATGGGCAAAATGGTAAGATCAGTAAAAATGCTTGTGGGGGCCTCTCCTTTCACACTGCTTTTTGGAAACCTGTGGTACCCTGAGTTTGGGATGTAGAAGCCACTTGTACTTAACTGAGCCAAAACTTAGTTAACTAGTTGTACTTCGAGTTTCTCAACAAAGAGGGATCCACCAGTTAGGTTTGTGCTCAAATCATCCATCCATGCTCACTTGAGGTGATCTCTGCTCCTCTGCCTTCATTTCTTTAATCATGTATGTTTGTCAGCAGAGCCAAAAGAGGAATGTCTCTACCATAGTAAAATCAAGGGAAAGGAATGAAGCTTCTTTTTGCTTCTTCTGAGGCTTCCATGGGAGTATCTAAATGGTACCAATCAACAGCTTTGAAATGCTGTCAACAGCAGCTGGGAGGGATGGTATGCCAGTGTGGGACCTGACATCACCACTTTTTCTGCCATCAGGCTAAAAATCTCATTTTTAACACTTTGGAATAAATAATGTGTTTTAATAGCCATTAATTTGTAGCTGACACCTTCTCTCAGTGCCTCTGACAGTTTGCATATTTCCTTTGTAGTGTCATGCTGCTTCTGTTTAGAAGCTAATAATACAATTTTCATAGTTATTACACAGACTCTTTGGCTCTGAGGTTTCCTAGGAGTCTAAGCAGTGCCAGAAATACTTAGTGGAAGCTTTGGCAAGCTTTAAGTGAATGACATTCATTGGTCACTGTGCTGATGAGGGCCAGGATAGGGAAGTGGCTGAGATACCTACAGAAACTTCAGTTAAATATTGAAATCTGATGTTTCATGTTATGATAACTTTGAGCTTTTTCTACTGGTGACTGTTTCCCTTGCCAGAGCTATGGGAAGGAGGATTATTTGGAGAGTGCTTGACCACTGCTATTTTTTTGTGCTATCTCTTGTCTGACTGACACAGGAGTTCCACATAAATTTGAGATTGCTTGGAGTCTCAAGAGCAATAAAAATGCAGTGCACATGCAAGGACAGAAAATACATTCTGGTAAAATTTGCATCCTTGCCTGATGCACATCAAGTATGGGAGAACTTTAATGCCAACGTTGCTCATGTTCAGGTTAAGAGACTAAAGCCTTCTTCCTCAGCTGTTACTAGAAACCACATGAGTAAAGTTGCAGAGGCACACACTCAGAAGTTAGGAAATGGCCTTTTGTTTTTGCACTATAGCAAGCTTTAATTACCAGAATAGTAGCAATTACAGCATGGAAAATTTCAGCCAGAAGTTTGAACTGAAAGCCTTAATAAGCAGCTGAAAAGCAGCACTGTGATGGGTTGCTTTATACCTCTAATGACATGTTATTGGATCCCATATCAAATCTTACCATATCTTTGGCTCCCTTTCCACACACTAATTAACATAAATGCTCCCACTCCTGCTTGCTTTGTAGCTTGGTAAATTTTGGGGGCAGTTGGGCAGCTTGGATTGTGGCAGTGTGTTGCCATCAGAGGGAAAGAATATTTTTTATATAGTTTTGTTCTTTCTTTAATGCATCTGAGGCTGTAGACTTCACCAAATGGGGTTGCTTCTGATGAAATGTAACGGGTCACTCACATTGCCTGGCAGGTGACAGCTTATTTCACTACCGAATTACTTACACAAATTCAACTCCTGTTCTGGCTGAAGTTTTGATCGTGACTATCCCAGCATTCATTAAAAGAAAAAGAAATCAGCCTGGTAGTCCAAACCTGTCTGTAAATCCAAACTACAGCTGGAAAGCAGGCGAGGAGGTAAGGGCTGCGAGACTTATCCATGAATTTTTACAAATAGGTATGTCTGATGTTTGCAGTAAAGAGCACTGCTGAGGATGTGCCGTAGGGTAGAAGTCCTCCTGTCCTTGAGGCTGCCTAATGAGCTGTCTGCAATAATTGTCCACCACTTTTGCGGGTTCCTAAACTTGCCGCGCGAGGAGTTTCTGAGCCGTGCGGGACCTGCAGAAAATGGAGTGAACGTGAGCGGGTCCCGCGCTGCGGCAGCGCGGCCGCTGCCGAGCGCCTTGGCAGTTCTACTGCTGCTATTTCGGATTCCGGGGGTGGCAGGGAAACAAGCAGGAATTAGGTCAATTTAGCTCTTACTGCTGCTTGGGAAAGGGAAGAGCAGCTGCTGAGGCAGCCGCAGGAGTTATTCCCTCTAGAAGAGCAGACAAAAATTGAAGCTGGGGGAGGGGATAGGACGCTGGGCCGCGATGCGAGGACAGGGAGATCAGCTGCTGGAGCTGCCCGGACCAGAGCGGGCATTGCCCGGGGGCCATGGGGCACGCGTGGGAATAGCTCCGAGGGTGCAGTAACAGCATCCTCTTGCATCCTGGCGAGGGAAGAGGAGAGAAATGTGCTTAGTCTCTGCTCTGCGACTGCCCTGAAAATGTTTCCTTTTCCCGTACGGTCCTCTGTTAGCAGTGTCGAGGCAGGGCTAAAATCTGTATTTATGGAAAGACACAGATGTCTGGTACTGGTTGGATCCTTGGTAACTGAGAAGACGGAAAGGAGTTGGATTTCTAGCTAGGGCGTATGCAAAGCTGCATGCAGGACGTGCTCTCTGCTGGGCAATACAGGGATGCTGTAAGTGCTTATTGGCAGGTCTGGGAAGGAGCAGGTACCCTGAATAATGCACTGCATGGAGGCAAACAGGCTGCAACTGTTTACAGTTTAGGGTGACTTAATATTTTATTTTCTCTCCCTCATCCACCCAGATGAGTTTCTTGGTCTGGGCTCAGCAAGCCTGCAGAACCGGCTCTATCAACAGGACTGGAAGGGCAGTGCAGCAGGTGTGAGCAGACAATGGGCAAGGAGGAAAGAATGGCAACACAGGAGCCTGTGGGGCTGCCCAGCTCTCCTCTGAAACCACAGCCTAAGAGGGAAAGATTGCCTATGATAATATAAGATTTCTCTTACTTGCCCACTTTAGAAATAGCACCTGAGAAAAGGTCTCGTCTGGAGCTTTGAAAACTTTTGCTTACTTTTATTTGCTGTCTCTCAGGTAAATGCCAAGGTTTCAGTCAAGCAACCACCATATGTACAGCTCCAAATGTAGGCTGCAGCTATTTTGCTAATAGAAGAAAGAAAGAAAGAAAGA
Organism: Sitta carolinensis; assembly: GCA_032173965.1. NCBI lineage: Eukaryota > Metazoa > Chordata > Aves > Passeriformes > Sittidae > Sitta > Sitta carolinensis. The sequence continues at coordinate 99,772,600 of CM063283.1, forward strand.
GAAAGAAAGAGGTCTTGCTCTTCTGTTTGTAATCCATTGACTTTCAGACATAGTAAATTGGTAAAACAAAACTCTCACAGAAAGTCTGGGCTTAGAGAAGGTGAAAATCTGTCACCAAGAATGGTAATGTTGTTTTAATTATGCCAGGGCTTGAATGAGGGTTGCAGTCAGGCTTTCTGCTCTTCACTCGAGGGCCTGATGGGTGCCAGAGTTATTGTCTCTGTACGTCTCACCCGGTCCCACCAGCTGCCAGGCTGCAATAAAGTTATGTCTGAGTCACTGGTTCCCAAAAGGATGACAAGTAGGTTGTATGTAGCTGAATAGGACGATGCTGGTCCTCCACTGATCCTGCCAGCTCAGGTCTGGACTCAGGCCATAACTGCACAATAAATCCAAACGAACGTTGTCAGCTGTTTAAGTGAACTGGTTGGCTGGGGGTAGGAGGAGAGAACAGGGCATGCAGCCGAAAAGTGGACTGGGATGCCAGCAGAAGAGCCACTGGCCCTGTTTCAGCTTTCAGCAAACAGAACGGATCACTGGAAAGACACAATGGACCTTGGTTACAGTTGGGAGAGGGGGGATGCCTCTTTTGAGGACTATGCCAGGCAGAATAGTTGCTGCTGACGTGGGTCACTGATCTTTGTGTGCTTTGGTCCTATTGACACCATTAGTTTAGTGACACTGTGAGCCACTAAATTTGTTGTGCAAATATGGAAGAAGTAGCATGCTTTTGAGGTTTTGGTTGGTTTGGTTTTTGGTTTTGCTCTTTCTGTTTGCTTAGACCAGTAAAACAAATTTTTGGTGTTATGTGGGACAGTCTAGCATATATGTAGCCAATGGAGCAGATATATATGAGCTTGGCTGAGGTCTGCTTCCCACTAAGGGACCATTCTCCAGGCTGGATTAGTTCCTGTGGGGTAAGACAGCTTGTGTCTGTGGCTGTTTTCCAAAGGCTGCTGGTGGAGAGCCCAGGAAGTTACCGTTCAGGTGTGTGGCAGCTCCAGGTGACTCTGTAATATGAAGTGAGGGGATTCCTGTTGTCTGGTTGCATATCTTTGGCATCTCACATTGCTGTTGTGATGGCTTTTGACTGCCTCCAAGGAGAGGTCTGGGTCACTCTTCCAGGTGAACCAAATAATGCCCAGTTTTGCAGATTGCTGATTTTTCTGCCTTAGATTTCTTTCTACACAGGAAATATGCTCAGGGCTTAAGCACATAAGTACTCATTTTTCATGCTTAATACTGGCCTGTTTGTTTGCTGATACCACCTAAGCTGTGTGTGCATCAAAGTAGAATAGGGGGGAGTCTCCTGACATGATAGTGTATCTTTTTCCCATGGTCCCTATTTGGTTGCACAGTCCAAACACAAGTGATATCAGCCATGATGTGGCTGCTTTCTTCCAGCTTGCTTTTATATCAGACTGCATTCAAACATAATGCAACTTGTGGCAAATGTCTGCAGAATATTATTTTATAGTCAAGTTAGTCAAAGTTTGAAATAACAGACAAATATCTGATGGAATATTTAATTAAAAAGAAACAGTGCCAGAATTTGCATAAAATATTCACTACAAATACATTCTAATCTGATTCCTAGCTTGTAGCTGTGTTTTGAATTTGGCAAAGAAAAGGTATTTTGGTTTTGCAGACAAAAGCTATAGAGTTCAGTCCTGGCTCATTGTTTGGAATGGTTGACCTAGGTTATGGGAACTAGTTCATTAACTGAGAGTGATAAAGGAGGTAAAATATAAAGGTCGTGATATCAGTAGGATTAGTTAGATGAATTAAAGGACATATGGAAACACAGCTAATCAGGATAAGGGCCACACAAATGATACCTTCTACTAACAGCCTTCAGCACTCTGATGCCTTGAAATATAACTCCTGCACAAAGCAAGCAGGAGAAGGAAAGATGCCATGTCCAACAGTGCTGAGCACAAAAGATCAAAGGGATACACAAGTAAGTGTTTTGGGGTATTTGACTGTCAGCTAATTTTAAAAATTCTTCACTGCAAGAAACATCTTCATGTCCCTGAAATCTATTCCTCACTATTTTTCCTGAAAGCAGTGTCTTTCTCTTACTGCCTGCAGTTATTAACTCCCATCAAGTGTAATGGGATATGCAGGAAAAGTAAAAGTCCTGCTGCAGTAGTGTCAAGCTTAATTTATACACTGCAAAACTGGAACATCTTTTATATAATAACTGACAGGCTTACCAGATGAACTGGTTTGCTCCAGCAGTGCCACCAGGCAGAGGCAGCTTTTTTGGAAAGCACCAGAGTGTCTGCAGTGCTGAAAAGAATATGGATGGTAGAGGTGAGAGGACTGCAGAGTAACTAGAGAGGTGTGGTCCAGGCAGCTTGTCCTATCTTCCTGCTCCTGCAATCCTCCCTCAATAAATCTGAGCCTGCTCTATCACTTTGGCATTTCCCATTGTGGTGAGGAGCTGGATCCTGACTGACAGAAGCACTTTTGGCACACCATGTAGAAAATCTTGGGAAGTGCCAAGAGAAACATGAGTGGTGTAGCATGTTCATATTTTTAATTTGTCTACTTCTGAGTGGGATATCCAGGGTGTGTCAGTTTGGAGCTTAGACATACTTTTCCTGGGAAAATAGCTTCCACAGACTCCACGTAAACATGGTGTATAGACATGCATATAGAGTGGAGCACAGGGAGACATCACCACATATCTGAGCAGTGTGTAAGTTATTTATTTTTAATTAAAAAAGCAAAACAAAACGAGATTTGCTTTCTTGTTCTGGCTGCCATCAGGCTCTCTTCATTTACTATGGAATAACAGAAATGGCGAGATGTTCAAAGCCATATGGAAGCTCTGGGGAAACGGATGGTGGCAGTCTGGAAAATGCTGGTTCTCAGGTGTAAGAAATGTCTAAGCAAGGAGAAATTACAACCAACGCACATGCACAAAAAAATGTAAGTGTTAAAAGCAGATTTGGTGTAGATAAGTTGGTAATGGTCTTGCAGTAATGCACTCTAATTAGTACTGTTAGTAAAAAAGGGTTACAAAAGGGAGTGCATGACTAGAGTCTGGTTTGAAACAGGTCTTTGCAAAATAAGCATCATCAGAAGTAAATAATCTCTGAATCTTAAATTCAGGGAAAACTATTAAGTGGGAAAGGACCTCTGGAGGTCATGTGGTCAGTCCTCACAGAGGTTCACAGCAGGGCTGATTTCAAAGTACTCAGCTTAATAATTCGAATTGTTAACATAAAAAGCAGCACTGAAAATGATTTCCAGAATGTGCTTTTTGAAGAGCCTACAACATCACCAAAGTGCAGTGGCAATTGCATTGAAGCAATGTCAGGATCTAAAGTAAATCAGTGCCCTGCCAGTCTTATTTTTCCGGTATGGGATATCCATGTGAAGTTCTCATAATGGGCTTATACTTCCCACAGAGCTGAATCTTTCCCTTTCAAAAGTCCTGGGCACAGACCCTCAGAAACGCACATGGTGGGAACTCCCTGCAGGAGCTTTTCTTCCAAGAAGCTGTCTAGGAGAGACCCCAGCACTTCCCAATTGCTGAGCCAGACCCATTCCAGGTATGTGCTGGTGCAGTTCTATCAACTTCTATGGAGCTGCTGTGGCGTGAAGTGAGGATGAATCATGCCTACAGTCTTTCTTCTGAACTATTAATGTCAGTGCTAGCCTGAAGAAGTACAATTTTCAGGCTGATGTGGTTTGACACCAAATTCTACAGCGGAGACAGTGGACAGCCCAATGACTGAGTTGCCTCCCGCGGGACGGCGATGAGTGATGGGCAGGCACTTTTTTATACACAGAGGCATTTTCCACTCAGGCTCAGTAACATCCAGACACAATTGATCTTCATAAAGAGTTGCAGTTTGGGACTTGTGCCACAGAAATCTTTCCCTTTTCTTTCTGCATCACTCATCTTCCCGAGTGCCTTTGCTCTCAGATTTGCTGCTGTTTCTGGAAAGCATCCTGTTGTAGAGCCTGCGGAGAGCACGCACCTTCCATCACACAATGAAAAAGGCTGGTCACGGATTATTGTTGTCAAGTCCACAAGCAAAACAGATTGAAAATGGAGAAGAGCAGTACATTTGCTAAATCCTAGCATTTTAAGGTTTAGGTGGTGGGTTTTTTTTGTTTTGTTTTGTTTTGTTTTGTTTTGTTTTGTTTTGTTTTTTTTAATATGTAAACTGAGTGCAGTATGCTGAGAAGGAAAAGTGATATTCTAATGTGACAAATAGCTCTGTTCTCTCTGCTGACAGGTCTAGGGTCATAGCCCTTCAGGCACCTCAGAATAGGGCTGTTCATTTCCATCTTGTGCTCATGGAGAAGGTTGACACCATCTAAAATGTTCTCTGTTGTTACCTTGTGCACTAACAAGTGCTGCCAGCTGTAAAGAGGGCAGTGGAGACCCTCTGGTCATCATTTGAGTCTTCACTTTAGAAAAGTGGTGCCAGGAGAGGGCATTTGCATGTTTCTTGTTTTCCACTCTCCAAAGTCAAGATTGCTGAAGCACATTTTGTCTCATAGGAGGGAAAAAATATTTTTTTTTCAATTTGACCTTTCTTCTGAGTATATCCTGTGTAACTTGTTTGTGGCACAGAGAATTGACACACAGTCCTGGGAGGTCAAGTAAGACCGTCATCTTGTTTCTCCTTAGCCTTCAAGTAATAATTTTCAGCTACTAATGGCTATGATTTGTTATGTATAAACTGTAATAATGTACTGTTCAAATTAATGAAGTCCTACTTCCAGAACTCTAGGCTAGCCATAACTTAACTCTTAAGAACTCTGCTTAAGGTTTAACTGTTTGGTTATGCTTCAAATGATTTAAAAAAAGAACATAATAATAATAAAAAGTAAACCCACCAAGTGTTACAGGGTGAAATTTCATTATGGTTTCTGTAATACTCAGTAAACATTTGTTGGAAAAGCTCATCATTCAGGCCTTTTTTAACAGAAGTAACAAACAAATTATAGTAATTTTCAAAAGCATCGTGAAACAACAATTGTGAGACCATCTGAGGCTAAACAACCCATAATGAGATGCAGTGGTAGCAATAGCAAGACAGACAGAAAATCTATAAAGATAATTAAGAAATTATGCATCTGAGAAAATTTTAAGTATCTTTTATGTTCTCATCTGTAGAAACCAATACATGTAACTTCCTTCTCACATCTTCCCCACCTCCAATTATTTAACAATAACATAGGAATTAGTGTAGTGTAAAGAGGCATCTGGGAATAAAGCATGGGGGCCCAAGCTTTGGTTAACACTCTGTCTAACTGACTCTTCTTTTGGCAGAGCTAAAATTCCAGTACAAAGTACTAGCCCCAGGGGTAAACAAACTCAGAAAAAGACTTTTAAGAACATTTTTCAGGAATAACACTATGATGCTTACAATGGGCAAGGAAAGCAGGATAATAAGTGCCAGGAAATTCACGATGTCTTGATATGGTTTGCACTGTGTCTAGAACTGGTTTTACCCACTCTGTCCTTTCCCTCTCTCCTGAGAGTGTTAAACACAGTGATTTTATTATGCAAGTATCACACAGGTGAAAAGGAAAAAATGATGTCTCAGCTACAGCTACCTGTGAAATAGATCTTTTAATATATGTAAAAAGAAAATATGAACTCTCCCACAAATGCCATTCTTGACCCTCAGAAAATCAGGTGATACCAGATGTGCACATGTACAAGAGAGCATTTGTTATTATATAGGTAATACTGTTTCAATAGAGGCATATCTTTTTTAGAAGAAGTACCTCTAGAACAAAAATAATCCAAGATAATGATGCAGTTGAAGACCAGGAGTTGTCTGAGCTGCATAGTCTAGAGCAGTTTGGGGATTGAGGAGAAGACAGGCATTCATGACTCTGGACTTGGGAAGAAAAATATGGGCCAGTGCTGTGGAAATGTCTGCTATAGTCCATCTATCTGCCACAGTGGGACCCTAACATATTCATCTTTGAAGTAGATCATTCTGTGTAAAAAAAACGGGCTTACTGAAATGTGTCTTTTGAAGACCAATTTTTTCTAATTAACTTTGCTGCTTCACTCAGCTGAATAAAAAACAAAAGGCTTTTTTTTTTTTTTTTCTGAGGGAGTGAATCTCATTGTGGTCCTCCTTCTTGTTTCTGGTTCTTCTCTTTCCCATGGTTTCCCTTCCCTCAGCCATCCCAAAATAAGGTCTCAGAGCTGAAAGCACTCAATTAGGTATAGAGAAACTATTACCTCACTTATGTTGGTGTTAGAGGCCTTACTCATAGCACAGTGAGGAGGTCAGAGCTGTGCAGTGTGATACATATTGTTGGGATTGCACAATGATCCTAAATTGCCTAAATCTAGTGCAAATAAAAATATGTAAATTATATCACCTCTGATGAACTGAGACAAGCAAATATGGGAGTGCCAATGAGAAGCTAGATGTCTTTTTATAGGATAATAAAGACTTGCTAATTTGTCTCCATTTTTAGAAAGTAAGAAGGAATCACTGTAGTGATACAACAACCACATTTTATCTAAAGTGCTTCCTTATCAAATGTAATTATGCAAGGATATATTCTTATACAGTCTAACTTCAGCAGATTGGAGGTGTTTTACTTATCAGTGAGAAGCTATAAGTAAAGAAGTCATATAGTAATGTGACGGAATACATGGGACTAGGGATCCTACTGGAGATTTCAAAATTCAAGTCTCTCCTGTCAGATTTATGCCAACTTCTTTGTGAGCAGCCCCACGATGTTAAATGCGTTAGATCACTTAGATTGAGCATCTCTTGATAATATATTCCTCAAAACAGTAAACTTGCTCCTGTCAATGACCTAGAAATAATGAAGGAACTCTCTGAACAAACTCCATGAAGTCTTTTTTAACCTATGCTAAAAAAGGAAGTAAAATATTGCTTATGCTGGCTGTGCACAGGTTTGATTTTTCAGGACTTTCCCCCTTGGTGCCTTGCTCTATGGATCATTTCAGCTGGGTGAGAAAAGGGAGAAGTATGGTTATGTCATGCAGGTGCATTATAAAAGTAGATAATTTTTTCTGCATAGTGGTGGAAAATTGGTGAACTTGGACTGCTGTGAGGATTATGCTTCTTGATTAATTAAGAATCTGTCCAATTTAAAGGACCTTGTTTTTTCTCCAAAACTTTGCTGTAAATTATGTGCTTGCATTGTAAGAATCATGGAAAATTCCATCTTGTTTATGTAGTGTGTAAAGGCTGGACTGACACTGAAGTGTGGGTAATTTTCAGAATTTTACAGTGCCAAACCTTGAGCACAGCATTTCTGTTTTGAGCATGTCCTCAGGATCCCTGCTGCTGCTTTGCTCATGTCTGACTTCCCTCCCCGTAGACCAGTCTGACTCTTCACTGTAGGTCTGGAAGAAGTCATTCAGACCACCTCAATGTCTTCAGGGTGTCTGTCTGCGTCCTAATACACCCTGGTGACAGATCCCCCAGTCTCCCTAGGAAATTTATTCAAGTAATTTCCTGCTCTTACTTGCCTTTTTTCTTCTTACACCTGACCTAGATGTCTTCTGCTACAACTTAATTATTCCTTAATTGCTCCCATTATTTCTTGTCCTATCCTCTATTTGTGGAGCACAGCCTCTTTATCCTTGCTGTAATCTTTTATGTACTTGTGGCTTAACTCTTTGACAGCTGCATGGAATGTGCTAGTTCAATCCCACCCATCGTTTGCATTTTGGGGAGACAGAGAAGAGAGAAACTAGGGGCTTAAGACTTTGTGAAGAAGACTTCTGAGTATGTGGAAATCATCTCTAACCACTGACAGGCTCTTGACCTCTGTTCTGAACTCTAAAACTATTTAGACCAGATTTTCACCTTGCTATTTTGCTTACGCTCTTTTTTGACAAAAGCTGTTTAGTGGAGTGATCTCTAATGGGGACGAGAAGGTTTAAGATGGTGATGCCCCTTGTTCTCTACCAGCCCGGAGAATGAGATCAGGACTGAGAAGTGCATGCCCAGTGTTAAGAAGTAACAACAGCAACCATATTGGAATTCTGCACTGATGGCAAAATACTCTACCCTCTGTCTTGTGATTTGTCTGGAGTTCTGCTTTCCTGAGTTTTGTGTTATACTGTGGCTTTTGAAGACACAGAGTCCTGAAGTAGTGGAAGTGAGGGATCTCAAACTCCTTTGTGTGACTCGTTGCTGTACAATCAACACCAATACAAAAATGATGCATAGGTAGGGGAGGGGGTGGGAGCATAAGGAGGGAAGGTGGGAGTCTGAGACTGCAAGAAATTGGGACAATTAAGCATGAACCCAGACCTGACACCCTGCCCTGATTCATTTAACAATAATTAAAGACTTTCAGTGGAGATCAGCGTTCTGCTGGTTCCCAGCCATGCAGAGAAGGATGAGTTGTGCAACGGTAACCAGCCCCTATTCATCACAGGCAACACACACAGCAATTACCAGTGCTGCCTATTAACTGAAGCAGACTTTTGCATTAATTGATTTACTGGGACTTTTTATTCCCTTTCTCTTTTGTTTCCTCCTTTTGTCCCTTATGTTTTTGTTTGAAGGGCTGGCTCATTTGGCCACATCACACAGCAGTGGTTGGCCATGGGGGATGTGTCCTTGGGATATGGGGTGGAGCTGCCTGGATTTGAGACACTGCCCTCTGTAACCGTCCCATCCTTCCGAGTCTGTGTTTCCCAGGGTGCTGCCTGTGAGACAGTCTTTCTTCTGAAATCCACTGTAGTAAGCAAAGTGCATTAGACATCCTCTCTTTCTACCTCCCTTCCCCACACCTCTTCTTGCACTCCTCTGTTTTCAGTAGTGATGTCGTTTGCCTCCCATTTCACGCTGAATATGAGAGAGAAATCTCATTATTTCTGACTTAGGTATTCGCATGTGTCTCTCTACAACATGTCATGCCAGTTGCCTGCTTGTTACAACATCAGAAGAAGAATTCAAAGTGCTGATTTATCTGCTATTGGAAATGTCTCTAGGGATGAAAGCAGATATGGTAAGGAGGGGGAAAGAGAGAGAAAACGGGAAACAGCACAGTGCTGCAGCTTTCCAGGACAAAAACCTAGCCTTATCTTAGTTTTCTTGCTTATTTGTTCCTGTTCTGCTAGGAGGACAGGCAGAATGATCAATGGATGTGAAATAACCAAAGACGTAATGGGCAGGAAGGTTTTTTTTTAAATCCGTGAAGAAAATCTGTGGGAGAAGGATGCTACGAAGTCTGACTGGTAGCTGTTGAACAAAAAGAAGAGGAAAGAAAAAGAAAAAAAGTTAGATACTTGATCCCAGTCTTTTGTTGGAGAATGAACAGTAGTTTTATTTTAGAACTGAAAGGCTTCCAAACACAAAGAACACCCGTCTGCTCCTTGCACTGAATATTGGAATCAGGTGTCTAGTTTTGGTCCTCTGTCTATGATTTTTTGTTTCATGTGTCTGGCTCCCTGTATCATTTGTTGCAGGAGTGGGTAGTTGATGACCTTTCTAGCCATGGGCATGACATTTCTAGCTGTACCCACAGAAAAGTAGAAGGCAATGAAATGCCTTGGTATCCTCAAACACTGGTATTTATTTTTCATGGTCATATAGCAGTTCAAATGAGGGATTCCCAGCTTCTTTATGCAAAAGACACAGACCAATTGAGGCAAGAAGGCATCTCTGGAGACTGTCCAGCCCAACCCCTACTCGAGGCAGAGGCAGCTGCAGCAGGTTGCTCAGAGCAGTGTCCAGATGGGTTTTCAGTTTCTCAGAGGATGGAGTCTCCACAAGCTCACCATCAGTTTGTGCCAGAGTTTGACTAGCCTCACCACAAGAAAGCTTTTCCCCCCTGTATTTAATTTTTCGTGCCCAGAGCACATAGCTGCCTGTGGCAGAGGAGTGCTGTCCCGTGAATGGGAGAGTGGTGCAGCACAGGTGGCCACAAAGAAGTGCCTGCAGGTGCTACAAAGATGTGTAGCTGCTGCTCCAGCCTCATGCCCTGTGGGAAAGAGGGCATTAGGAGGGAGTGGGCAGTGGTGTCACCCCTTTCCCCATGTTTGTGGGGAAGCAGAAGGCAGCACAGTCTGGTAATACTGCATGGCAGTTCTGTTAAGGAAATGCTTTCTGGCTTTCTTTTAAAAATAAGAAACAGCCTCAGTTTCATTTTGGGGGGGGGGGGGGCAGGGGAGGAGGAAATGTGCTTTTCCCAGTCTTGTGTGTATAGATTATGTATCAGAATGTATGTTCTTCTGTGGGTAATCAAAATGATTCATACAGGTCTTAAGCTGTGCTTGAATCTGAGCTTTTGTCTACTGAAATAGTTAAACTGCTTTCCTCAACGCTTAAAGGGATGTTGTGAAAACAAACTGATATTTATGCAGTGCTTTAAAGGTTTAAAATGTGCATTATTTATTTACTGTTATCATCAGAGAAGTGATTGATAGCTTCTGCTTATGCTGGTATTGACATAAACCTGTGAATAATATATATCAAGAGAATGTCAGTTTGTATGCAAATGGAAAACCAAATGGAAGGTATCCTTTGAAATGATAAAGAAATAAGACTAGAAAACTATGGAGCAACCTTAAAAACATATTGTGGTGTTAAATTTCTACTAAATCTGTGTTCCATGGTATCAACAACCTTGCACACTGGTTAGTCAGGACCAAAATGTTCATAATTCAACACAAGGAACATTTTTCATTCAGAAAGAAATTACACTCAAAAAAACCCCATTAGTGTTTTTAAATTAATAGAAGACTGGCAGTAACTCTCTATGACATCTACTTAATAAGCTGTTGAAGTGATTTAGTGATCAATGAGCACTGACCTTCCAGAAAGGGAAAGGCAAACTTTGGCGTTCCTTTTGGCACTTCCTTCTGCCTCTTTTCTGCATGTGGGATAAGAGGGATATCTTTGGGAACCTGTGCCTGCCCTAGCCAGAGCACGTCCACTGTTGCTTGCAGAAGGCTGCTGGGAGTAAAGATGCAACAGATCTTTTCCTTTCCTGCTGGAAAACGAAAAAACCAAACCATTCTCTGAAATGCTGATTAAGCAGAGCATTTAATCTTAGGTGTGAAGGATAAGGTTATTCCAATGCAGGCATAAGTTTAGGTACCTTGTATAAAATGGGTGAGACCTGTCAGGCCTTGCTGAAGGAACTCTAAAAATGCAGAAGATTTAAAAGAGAGCTGCTGTGTTTGAGAACCTTCCTGGAGGGTGTAGAAGGGCTGGGAATGCCTGCTTGAATGCTCCACAACAGTTGACCCTACAGAAAGGAAAATTTTGTGTTCCACAAGGTCACTGAGTAATAATTATCCTGGTGTCTGGAGAGACCATGCCTGAAAGTCTGGACTGCATGAAGACTTCTCTTTGCCCTCTCTCCAGACATCTCTGCCACAAGTGTCTGTATACAACCATGCAGACCCAGGTCTATACTGTTTGTGCATGTGTATGATATGCATGCAAATACACATGGTATGTGTATGGAGTATGCCATATATGTCATATGCCACATATGTGGGATTTTTAAATCTCTCCATACATATATATATATATATATATACACACACACAGCCTTATTTTCCACATGCAGTGATGGAGGTATTTTTGAAAAATGAATAGTTTCTGCTGCTCCCTTTTCAGTGAATTCAAATACAGATGCTTGACAGTGAGAAGGAAGTTTTTATTTTTTTAAAAATGAGCCTATTTTCCTAAATCCAGTGAGAGAAAATAAAACCCAAGGATGGTGTTCACTCTTAGTGGACCAGACTTTAGTAGAAATAAATTGTAACTTGGCTAGTATCGCTGAAGCTGTGCTGATTACCTGTGCCTGTGAGTCTGAGTCCAGGTTTTTTTGGTTTTGGCCTGTTTTAATGCCTTTAAATGGCTTGTACTTTATTATTATGAGAAGATACTGTGCTAAGGATCAGCCCTGTGTACACAGTGTTCTGCTCTTTGTGTTGGCACATATGTGCAGGGCTTGACGCTGGTAGAGCTGGGAGTGCCTGTCCTGCTCACACAGCACAGTTTTGCAGATTGGCTGTTTCCCATTCCTTCTTTTAGGTTCATACTTATGGAGGTAATGAGTAAAGACTATTCTACTCTGGAGGCACCTTTTTAGCTGATAAAATGGATTAATAGTCCCCATCACATCATATTTGTCATCATATACCCTTCAGGTGATAATAATTACCTCAACCAGAATTTGGTATCTAGTCCATGCTCTTCCATTGGCCGCCTCCTAGTTCTGACTTGACTTGTGTTGTGGTTATTCCCCAACATTAAATAGAGTACTTGGTTTCCAAAACTGAGGAAAATGGAATAAAGGATGTGCTGTACCTTGGTATTTGTAGGTCACTTTAGCCAGACAGACATTTCAGGAAGGCCATAAAAATGCTTCTTGCTTGTAGAGCTACTCTTGGGAGAGCAGCTGAGGCTTGAAATGCATTCTATAGTTGGCTTTCCTTGTCAGGTTTGATTGCAGGAGGTTACAATAGGATTGGATGAGCTTTGACTGGGATTTCCAATCTGCAGAAAATGTTCTTGGGCAGGTCACTGTGAGCTTTCCCCACTCTGCTGGCCTCCCATCCAGATGGCTGCAGTGATGTGCTGCAAGCTGACAGCTCAGGGATGTGTAAGCGAGCTGCTCTCTGGAGTGCAGCTGCTCTGCTGGGCATTGCTAAGGTGAAGCTGGAATCTGCCGAGATGCCACTGGCTCTCTGCAATATGCCAAAGAGGAATTAATGCTTGAATACCACTGCTCCAGCACTTGAAAGGCACCCTTGCACAACACCCACATTGCTAGAGAATCTCTGTTTCTTCTTTTTCTCTCTCTTCCCTTCTTTCAAACTCTGTGAAGCAAATGAGAACCTTTGGTCTGGATTGTAGAAATTGCAGCATGGTATGCAACATGTCTTTTTAGGGGATAAAAAGAAAGCTTACTATTTCTTTCCCCTCTGCCTGATACTCTTCTGTGCTTTTCACTGTCTTACAGTCTTTTCCCCATCTTCTACTAGGTAATTGTTGTCTTTTAGGACAGATATATTCTTTATATATACTTTGCCGTCACTTTCAGGTTAAAATGCTAGTCAGTACAAATGTTACTCTACTGTCTTCTTCAGTTTTGATTTATGTACATGACTTGGGGGGAAGGAAAAACTTAATTTTATAACTGTCACTGTTGAACCTTTGGGACCCTAATACCTGTTCCCCGTTTTGCACTGAGCTGTGTCTGAAAGCACACACAGACCTGATGCATGCTTTAGCCAGTAATCAATGTTGCTTCTCTGTCAGGAAGTGGTAAGCAAAGACACATGGATGCTGAAATTTAATTTCTGAGCTAGACACTACCCTATTGGAAGCAATGGTCTGGAAACACTTTAGAGGACCTGTTGCAGGAGTGTTTGTTATGCAAGACAGAGATGGACCAGTGTGTGAATAAAGGTTCAGACCACTCAGGGCCCAGAGGGAATTGTCCTACAAGGCACTGGCTATAACTGGAGTAACCTGGAAGCCTGTCTTCTAATGTACGAGAATGAGAAATTCTCTGTCCAATACATTTTCTTCATGCCATTGCTATATTGTTTTCCTGATATTAGGGTTTCTGTCAAAAATAAATACTGTTGATGTTTTTTTCTACTAGCATGAATTTATGGAGGCTTAAGACTGACTCACTGCTTAGTTTCATGCTAAACAGGTTAAGTTAGGTGGCTACCAAAACATAGGGTTCAAGAGGGAGGTCAGAGAAACATTTGTGTATAGTCTTAATGCACAGTCTGTTCTAGACAAGTCTTCATATTGATCTTGTTTAAAACTCAGCATTCACTCCACTCCTATATTTGTTTTACTTTTTGAAAGCATAATGGTTATGAAATGAAGCAGAGTTACCAATATCTGACAAAGAGGATGGATTTGAGGTCTCTTTTCTACTTTTTTTTAACCTTCAGCACAAGAAATAACTTGCTTTAAAAGTATATTACTTTAGAGGCAAAAGTCTCACTAGGAGTTCAACCAGTGATGCAATTTGAAATGGCTTAACTGTAGCAATATGAGAATTATTCACTGGCCTGTTGCACTGTATACAGCTGATGAATACCTGTAGAGCTCTGAGTGTCATAAACATCACCAGTTTTATTCAGAGATCGGAAGCATGATGTTTAAAAACAAGTAAACCTCTCCTGTAACCCTAGGAAACCTACAGGATAAACAAAAAAACCTTGAGATCTGTACAAACAACTGTTTTTGTAAAGGGAAATATGTCTTGAGATACGGTACAGGATGCTCATCTCATGCACCGAGTGCCTCTTCAGCTATATCAACAGCACAACCCCTGTTATACCAGCTTGCTAATATTGAGTGCTGGCCTGCAGGCGAGTCTCTCTCTCCCCCTGCTCCTGGTTGTTTCACTGTATGTCACCACTTCAGCCCTGTGGCACCACTCCCTAAAAGCAAAGTCAGCTCTTCTGCAACTAACCTTAGAGCTTTCACATGAGATATACTTTTTGCAGCAATTCCAAGTAGAGCCTGTGGAGAAGTTTCTGTTTCCTATTGTGGAGGGATCTTCTGAAAAACTAACAGCTCTTTGGTTTTCTCTGTCTCTTCTGGTTTGATGGGGATTTTCTTTGAATGAGATGAAAAAAAATCCATTGATTTACTATACAGTGACTTCTATCTGGTATCTATTATTAAATATCTTATGCATGAAAAAATCCAAACCCCCAAATCTCCAAAACTCATGAATATCTTTATTGAAAGAATACAATTAAAGTTACAAAAGAGGTGTGTGGAAAACACCAGAACTTGCGTTGTTCATGCAGCATTACCTTAGCCAACAGAGAGATGTTTGTTACACTGCAATCTTCATTCACATGATGAGATGCTTACTCTTTGGTGCAGGAGGATTAATATGACTAAAGACCTTTTATACTAGGAAGGAGTGCCTGACAGTGTCATCAACCCACCCAGAACTATTTTAGGAAGATAACGAAGGAGTCCTCTGGGCTCTTTGCATATTCACTGGAAGGAGGTAGGTGTTTTCAAGAAAGGTCATCAGTGTCTCCCTGAAAGTTAAGACACTGTGTTAGATAGGCTGGATCCTCCCCTCCAGTCTTCTCATGTTTTTTTTTTTGGTTTTTTTTTTTTTTCCAAAATAAATAAAAGATTGCATACTGGTTTTCTGTTCTTTCTGGCCCAACCTTCTACTTCTTCTCTGCTGTTGTGAAATGAAGCCTGCACAGAGCACTGATGTCATGGTCTGCTGAGGAGGCAACACCCACTGGCCTGGAAGCTGAGTGCATCTCCATCCTTGGTGTGGGGGAATGGGCCCTGTGTGACAGACAGGCTTTTTCCCTTTCTCACAGCCCCAGGGCAGGCATCACCCAGTGCCTCTTCATGGCTTCCCCTCCAGCTGCCCCACTCTCAGCTGGCTCCTCTCTTCCCAGAGATGTGTGTGTCGGGCCAGGGGAGCTGGTGACTGCTGCATGTCACAGGCAGTGGGTGGAGAGCAGGTGAAGGTCTCTTAAGTTCTCAGTGTGTTGAAACAGTCGAGGGAGGAGAACTGCATGTTGCCGGCAAAGCTGGCTTTGCAAAAGTCATTAGAAAGCGCTTCTATGGAGAGAGCAAAGGGGTGGGAAATTCCCATCTGTCTTGCTTTGAGAGGTTTGAAATGCAAAACTAAATCTCCAAATGCAGGTCCAGAACATGAGCAACACCTCCACCCAAAATCCTAATGTCTTCCAAATGAGCCTGGGTTTCAAACAAGTGTCAGAAGACCTTACCAAGGAAAGAGAATGTGAAGGCAGCTGTGTGTTAACCCTGCAGTGGCTGCCATAAGCTGTCTGTGATTGGTTTGGGGACCTGCCACATCTCCTTCAGGGAACTGCTGTTTTTGCACTGCCACTGCCCATGGGAGGCCAGATTCTGTAGTGCCAGCCTGGAGTTTGTGGTGCAGCTGAGTTGTGAGCTGAGGCAGGAGAAGGCCTAACAAAAACAGGATGTGCTTTGGGAGAGAAGGGAGTGCATGGATCCATGAAACACTAGCCATCCTTGTGCAGTCTTGCAGCTGGCAGTACAGTCCCATTGTGGGCATTAGGGCATTAGGAGGTGGAGACTGATGAAGCCATGAGTTTATTCTGTGATATTGGGCAAGCTGGTTCCTCTCTCTGCATTTTTCCCCCAGCAGGTTCTGGCACACCCATTAAAGGAATCCCAAGGCACAGTATCCAACAGGGCTGGGAGAGTTGCTCTCACCGTGTTTGTGCAGTGCCTGTGTCTAAGAGTATGTGTCACAGCTGGTAGAACTAATGGCCACCACTAGACATAAGGCACAGGCCTAACACAAGTGGGGGGAAGGGGATGAGAGGGACTTTGAGCCATCCTTGTTCTCTAGACATTGTCATTTCTGCTTGTCAGATGTGAATGAATCTAATGACAGCTGACCCATTGAATGAGCTGTATGGGCAGCAGCTTCCTTGGGATGCTTTATGGAGCTGAATTTGGCTCTTGTTTCCTGGACTATAGTTCTTGGTGATTCAGCAACTTCTGTTCTCTGTTGGAGCAGGGAGGGTGAAAGAACAGAAGTGTACAAACAACAGAGAAATCAAGAAGCAGCTTTTTCATGAAGACCTGAATTGGGTTTTACTCTTTCTCAACCATGTCCTTGGTTTTAATGCAATTAGTGTAGTCTGAGGTAATGTGAATTCATTCAGCTTCTTTGCTTTCAGGACTAAATTGGTTTCTCTGGGAGATCTGGAAATCCCTTCCCTAACCCATTACTGTGCAACATGATATGATCTGTATAAAGGGGAGCCCTGGAACTGAGCTTAAGAGAATAGACTCAGCTGTATGATGTACCTACATGTCCAACTCCCACTAATCAGGTATCCAAGTATATTTGTTTTCTGGGCTGAGGTGATGTAATTTGGAGGGAGGGAATAGGGCAAAGAAAGTTTCGCTTTATTTTCCCTAAAGGAATAAAAGCAATTTTTATCAGGAAAAGCAGAACATTTGCTTGCATTTATTAAATCAAGCTGCCTTTTGTGGTATTGGCCTATCTCCTCTCCCTTCCAGATGCTGCCCAGGCTCTCCAGTTGGCCCTGCATGTGCATGAGGGGAGTGGCATGACCTTGCTGTATGATCACAGCTGCATCAGCTAAGCAAAGGGCATGGGTTAAAGAAGGAGACTGAAGTATTTAAACAGACAGTCTTGGGCTGCGCTTGTGAGAAATAAAAGATTTATTTTGAAAACTTTTTTGAAGCAAGAGTCAAGACCAAACAATGTCTTTTTTTGCAGGAAAGATGAAGTTTATCTTATATCAAAATGACAAAATGGTATCTGTGAGGATTTCCAAATGGAAAACTTCACTTTTTAGCTCAGAACCAAACTGTTTCCTTTTCTGGATGCCAGAATCTCATTGGTGGATTTATGAAAATTAAAAAATGTCAGCTGAAAGCAGACATTTCAGGGTAAAACTCTTGTTTTCCATCTTAAGAAGCAGCCTGAATAGGAGAATCATGTAGTTGTTCCTTGGCATCACAGCATTTGTACAGCAGCACTGGAATGTGCAATCCGTGTATGAATGAAGAAGTGCTCACTTTAACTGGCTCTTGGGACATGCAGGAGAAGGGGATGTGCTGGCATGGATCATTCTGTAAAATGCAAACTATGAAAAAAGGAAGGGAATACTTAGGCTTGTTTTACTGCTCTGGCAAAATTAAATGTACGTTTTGTTATTCCCATTAAGAAAGAGGGAGATACTTTTTCATGAGGGAGGTAGGTGCTGATTTGCTGCAGTGGAACATTTCCCTTGCTGTTCCTCTGTTGACATTGGTTATTTATGCCGCTTGTGCCTTAGTTGCTGTACAAGATTTTTGCCTTGGAAACCCTGACAGTTCCCTGGGGACACAGGACTGTTTCTCACTCCAGGAGACACAGTCTCAGCTGGGCACTGGCAGCTGAAGGCATCCCCAGCCCTCCTGTTCCTTCTCCTGCTGTGCCACAGTGGGTAGGATGGAGAGAGAGGATGTTGTGCTGCCAAGCACAGTGTCTGCTCACTGTCTTGTGGCCAGTTCTTGGGGTGATGGACTGGAGAAGGCAAAAGGGAATGTCTCTACCTTCCCTGCTCCTGCTCAGCCTGCCTGCTGACTTGAAAGGGAATGGGGTGTCTCAGTGGCTTTAGCTTTTCTTTTCCCATACCTTTTCTCCCAGTTCTGCACAGAGGAGTGGGAAAGTGCACCCCTTGGGACTCCCCTGGGTGGGCTGGCAAGACTGTAGCATAGTCAAGCCCCAAATAAGCAGTGAAGGAAGTGGGAAAGGACAGGAACTTGGGTATTGTGTCACAGTGGGTTCAGCTTAGTGTCTATCTTGGGATATGCATGCTTGTTTGTTTATAGATTTTTACTTGTTTTTTTTAAACTTTGACAAGGCTTTTGCTCTTACTGCTGTTTTTGGCCATCAGCCTGCACATGCATCTAAGCAAAAACAGACTCTTCATTTTTATTTTCTTTGAAAGGAAATCAGAGCTTTTTAGAGACACAATATAGGGAAGCAAAAAAATTGATGCAGACAGTTCATTATAACCATAACTTTTCCCACCATCTCAAAGCACTGCTGTACACTGATGCAATCCCAATTCACCCAAGCTCCACTATGATAGAGCTGTAGAGGTTACTTTGGAGAGGAAAAAAATCTTCATGTAACCCATTTCACTGTGCTAGGACTAAATGATACAGAGGTGGGTGGGAAAGGGGAGGCTCCCAGCCCATGCTGTCGTTCAGAGGGCTCCTTGGCTCTTCCTATTTCTGTCACACATGGTTGGCTCCATGCAGTCTTTCTTTATGAAGATGATGTGTTTCTTTGTCTGTGGCTGTGCCCATATGGAACAATAAACTTTTTTCCTCCTCTTTTTCAAAATAGGTTCATAGTTTGGATAAATAAATAAATACACACACACACACACTCATGCACACAGAGGCATATACACATTTATACTTCTGCATATTTGAAAATAGTGGGGAGGACATTATCAGCCCGGACCCAAGTATCACAGCAATATTTATCAAACTTTTTCTGGTTTTCAGGTCATCTGGAGATTGTTAAGAGCAGCCTGGGATATAATTAATCTTTCTTATCTTGTTTTACAATGTCTCTGCCACTTATATGTCCTTCAGTTTGCTCAGTGGCCTAAACTGGAGGTGGTGTGCTTTGTGTTCCTCTTCCAAAATTATTTCTAGAAAGGTAGAAGGTTGAGAAACACCTGCACCTAGTTGTGCAAAACACAGTGTAGTCATCATGATTATCAATATAATTTATCATCATAAAATTAAAATAAAAAATGCAATTTTTTATCAGGAAAACAGTCCTTTCTCCATCCTTGAACTCAAAAGACATATCCTAAATAAATCTTGGACATGAAGAAAATTTGTGACAAAAAAGGAACACATTTTTGTTAACGAAAATACGCATTTTTATTAGGAATTGTTTACTCCAAAGCAATGTATTTGAGCAAAAGAGTGTGTGACGTGACCCATCACTTGGTTTTCTTAGCTATAGTCTCTTTGCCTGAGTAATGCCAGTTGTCTTCTGTAGGCAAATGAAGTCCTGAGTATTTAATCTCAATAAATCACTCAGGTGAGGACTTTCTAAAGAAAAAATGGATGAAAATGGATGGCTTTGGAAGGAACTAGCCTACAGTTCTAAATAAGGGTGATCATCATTGAGGTTTCCGTACTTAATGCTGAAATGTATATGGAGGAGTCTGGCAGGCTCTCCAACAGTCAAATTCCTCCTTCCCATAAATGGTCAAAAGTCCCTTTACACCTGTGGGGAATGTGGTCTGTCATTAGCCCAAACAGTGTTAACTGTTTTCACACCCTCCCTAATAACATTAATTTTCGCCAGAGGTCTCCATTTGTTATCCCTGTCAGTGATGGTGTGATGGCTGGGGCCAAAGGCCTTTGCTGGAGAGCTGGTTGTGATTAGGAGGGATAAGGAATCCTTTGCCTGAGATTTGCAAACTAGAAAAACTCGAACATTCCTACCTTAAGTCAATTATGCAGCAGGTCCCCTGGAGAGAAATACTGTGGACACCCTGAGGAAAGTAAGCTGGGAGACACATCTCTGGTTTGCAAGGGAAAGCAGAATACTGACTGGGCTTTTGACTAGTGTTTGTTTGGATTCAGTCCTTGCAGAACAAGATAAACACACCCATCCAAGGAATATTTGAAGGTAGCATCATTTGCTAAGTTGTGTCTAAAGGAACAGTAACACAATTTGAAAAAAAAAAAATTACCTTGTGCTTTCTCCTAAATCCTCTCTCTCTTATTATCACTGTGATTAGGACAGGGTGCTCATGTTAGACAGGATAGTTCCTTTATCTACTTTATTCTTCCTCTTGTATACAGTTGCAATACTTACATTGCTATTTATGCTTTTCTGCACAGGTCTGATGTTTGTTTTTTTCTAATGATATATTAACATGAAAGAAATGCTAGGAACTAATGATGTTGCTTGAGTAAGATATCAGAATATCAGATAATAGAAAAAATATCAGAAGAGAAAATCTGTTTCAGTCTCAGGGTTACATATTTCTATTTCACAGCAAACATAAAAATAAATCTGCATGGTAGTGAATTCTGTATTAAAAAGAAGCATGTGAAAATTTTCAAAACAGTCACCTAATTTCTGCATGCTACAGCTCATACATAAGAAAGAGCTTAAAGGTAGACTGGTGGGTGTAAATTTCTAAATCAGAGAGCTTAATATTTCTCATAACAAAACTGAGGCTAATTCTGACATGGCTGTTCTAAAATAAGAATGAAATTTAAACAGAAAGAGTTAAGGTTCTTACATACCCATTTTCACTTATCCTGCTTACCTACTCATGATTCTGGTCAAGACTGCATCACACGGCTGTTGGTGTGGCAGGGATGTCAACATGGAGTGGATCAGATCCTGGCCTCGGGATGGGAGTGTTTAGTGCATCTCCTTCTAGAGTGCACATGCCCAGCATTTTTTTTCCTTTTTATAATTTAGAACAAAATGCAATAAAGAAGACAGGTCAACAGACAGCTGTCAGGACTCTTGGCACTGGGGAGTCCTACCCCCTGCCCCACTGCATTTCAGAGGCTTTGTCTGTGTCTGGGGTAGCCTGGAGCTGGGGCAGCTTTGGGGTTGCAAGGAGTCCCATTCTTAAACCTTATGACCATTTCAGGGCTTGACAGGCTGAGGACATGGAAAGATCCCCCTGAAAAGTGAGCACAACTTTGTTTCTGATTGCTCCTTTCTGCCTAGACCTCAGCCAGTATTTTGGGGGGCCAAACAGCAAATGTTGCAGCAGTGGCCACAGCAACAGGCAGAGTCTGTGCTTCAAGAGGTCACTGCAAGTGGGACTTGGTGGCACTCCTCTGCAGCTCATTTCTGCCTTTGTTACAGCTATTTGTAGCCTTGAGATATTTGGGAGAAGAGCTCTTCTCGACTTAAATAGTTTGACCAAAAGAAGCTGCAGGAAGGAAGATTTCTACATGGAGATATTTCTCTTAACTGTGCCTCCAGGGTAAAGGTGTGGCAGTAAACCAGGGAATTCTGCTTTATATGTGTGACAGTATGAACAATTTTAGGCATCCTGACTTGGCTTGGCATACCTACTGTTTTACAGTGCATCTTAATCCCAAGATTCTGGTCTTCGCAAAAACCCTCAAAATCTCTTCTCTTGAAGTAAGTCCCAAGTGTCTTTTGAGCTCATATACAGCCTTTGTTTCAGCTGCCTCTCATGATAATATCGTCCACATTTATTGCCTTTAAGCTGGAGCAGTTCTACCTGGCAATTTCCCTATTTTCTCCCAGTTGTATTATTTAAGATGTTTGCAGCCTTTTTAGGCATACCTCACCTTCTTTTCCCCCATTGCTCCACCCTAGCTAGGTAGAACTTCCCTTGATCACCCATATCATGATTTTGAAAATCATCTACTAGGTCACATCAAAATATTTTCTTTTTCAATGAAAATAAGCATAACTTGCCCTCACGTCAGCCACCTAATAATTTAGGACCCATTAAGATTCATGGTCTGTTTTCACTTTTTGTTGCCCTCTTCTTGCACCCTCTTAGGCGATAGTATTCTCTCTGTCATACAGTGACTAATACAGGGCATCTGTTAAGCCTCCATCTCCAGAACAAGCCATTGATTTCTAATTGTTACTGCCATATGTCTATTAACAAAAGTTGTATCCCATCTCCCCCTTTTTTTTTTTCCATTTTCTCTAATGTTCTGCCATATATTGGTGGCTTTAATTACATTTTTTCCCACTACAACCCTTAAAATCCCTTGCCTCAACAAAGTGCATGTTGTTACAGTACTTAGCATGCTCAGCTTTGCCTGATTCCTTTCTCAGGGATTAATTTATTTTGTGCTTTTTGTGTTGAGCTACAGTTTGTGATGGTGAATGGAGTTACATCAAACTGGTGATCAGTCACAAGTGGTGTTCCCCTGTGATCAGGATTTGTGCCAACCCTGTTTAATGTCTTCATCAATGACCTGGGTGAGGGGATCGAGTGTGCCCTAAGCACGTTTGCAGCCCAAGTTGAGTGGGTGTGGTCTACTGGAGGGTAGGAAGGCTGTGCAGAGGGATCTGGACAGGCTGGGTTGATGGGCTGAGACCAGTGGTATGAGGTTTAGTAAGGCCAAGTCTTGCAATCAGGTCACAACAACCCCAGGCAGTGCTCGGGAAGGAGTGGCTGGGAAGCAGCAGAAAAGTATCTGAGAGTGCTGGTGGACAGTGGCTGAACATGAGCCAGCTGTGTCCAGGTGGCCAAGGAGCCAATGGCATTCTGGTTTGTGTCAGCAATAATGTGGCCAGCAGGACCAGGGCAGGGATTGTCCCTCTGCACTGGGCACTGGTGAGGTCACACCTCAAATCCTGTGTCCAGTTCTGGGCCCCTCACTACAAGAAGGACATTGAGGTGCTGGAGCGAGTCCAGAGAAGGATCTAGGGAAGGGCTGACGAGTCTGATGAGTGGCTGGTTGTTTAGGAGAAAAGGAGGCTCAGGGGAGACCTTATCAGCCTCTACAACTACCTGAAAAGAGGTTGTAGCTAGGTAGGGGTTATCCTCTTCTTCCAGGTAACAAGTGACAGGACAAGAGGAAATGGCTTCAAGTTGTGCCAGGGGAGCTTTAGGTTAGATACTAAGAAACGGTTTTTCACGGCAAGGGATGTCAAACATTGGAACAGCCTGCCCAGGAAAGTGGTTGAGTCACCATCCCTAGAAATATTCAAAAAGGTGTGGATATAGCATGTAAGGATGATGTTTAATGATGAACATGATGGTGCTAAGTTGATGGTTGGATTTTATGATCTTAAAGGTCTTTTCCAACTTGAAAGATTCTGTTATTCTCTGATTTGCTGACTGAACCAAATTCTTCAGCACTGAGTGTGTTCAGCCTAGGTTTGATGCTTAGATTAGAGCTTGAACCCATGTTCATGTATTCTCTTCAGTATTTCTTCATTGACATCTGTGTACAAATACAGGCTCAGTGCTGTGAACCAAAAGCAGCTCCAAAGGCCATAGTTTATCACTGGGTAATGTAAGAGCCCTAATCACAGGTACTGTGGGTCATGCCGATGTTTTGGTGTGATACAGACACAATGCTTGAGGCAAGTGAGATGGGATAACCTTTGTAAATCTGACCCCTGTATTCAGTACCCTTCTCCCAACATATTTTTTGTATCTTATTCGAAGTCTTTCTCCACAACAACTGTTCTGTCCTTTTACTTTGCAATCCATAACTTTCTGTTTGTCTCCATTAGTCATGGCTGATGCTGGACCTTGTCAAAACTTTGAGAAATCTCACTTCAGTGTGCTATGCCCCATCTGTCACGCTTTTCTTATCTGACACAGCCTTGTTATCTTCAAAGATATCCAGCAGGTTAGTTAAGCATGACCTCCTGTGTCTAAATGTATGCTGGCTGTCCTTAATCAAACTGTCTTTCCAGGTGTTCTCATGTCACATCCCTGAAAGTTTTCCTGTGCCAGATGGTAATCCTACCTCTCTGTAATTTCCTGATTTGGTTCTTGACCTCTTTTGGGGGTAGGGCAAGGAAGCCGGAGTGCCAGTTTAAGGTTAAAAATTTCTAGCAGACTCAGGGTACTTTATTACAGTATCTGCTTTACCTCCCTCATTTGTCACTGTTCTTGCTCAGTCTCATTAATGGGGGCTGACAGTTAATGGCCATTAACATTTTTCATCTTGTTGTTTTTTTTTTTTTTTTTAAGCTGGTGTCCTGTCTTAGTTTGGAAGACAGGTCTCTGCTAAGGACAAACAGGATCCTCTCCTGAAATGGAGAATGCAAAACTCCTCTCTCCTAATTGTTATAATTTTGGAATTAAGGGGCTCTCAGGCAAAGATGTGAGGATATGGATAACAGTTCTTTACTTGTGTTTAGCAAGGCAAAATACAACAACAATAACTATGATATGAACCACAGACAGAACCAGGGAAACAGTCCCAGTTTTCTGTGCCGCTGGCCCCCTTTCCCCGTTGGTGCAGTTCCCGACACAGGCAGCTGTGGTGCAGAGTCCCGGGATGCTGGAGATGGATCAGGAGCTCCCTGGCAGTGGCTGGAGCTGCAGCACGAGTCCCGGCAGGCAGGGGGTGCGGGCTGAGGCGTGGAGAACACTCGGAGCAGGAGCGAAGGGACAGCGAGGGGGGCAGGAACTGCAGCGGCTCCTGGCCAGGCAGACAGGGGCAGGGTCAGGATTGCTGGGGCACACACGGAGAGACCGGGGCAGGAAACCCCGAACTCCGCTCCAGTGGGGCCAGTGAAAGAAAAAATCTCCCCTGAAGTCTGGAAACCACAGCCTGCTGTTCCCTTCACCGGTCAAACACTCCCCAGAGAGAAGTGAAGTCCAGGTGCTCCTCCTCTCCCTCCACCTCAGCCACTTCTTTTGCCTTTCTTAACTATCCATAAGTGCCCAGTGATTAGTTCCCTAGCAGTTTATGGGAAAAAAATTTAACAAGAAGACACAACCCCCAACACGTCCTAAATGAAGGAACTGAACCACAGACCAGTTGCATGGATCTCCATTCCTCCTTTTCAGTGAGTCAAAGATTCACATTCTCAGCTTATCACTGTGGGTGAGACATCAGCAGTAAAAAAGATAATTAGTGTGAGTAGGTGTGGAGGGGCTTTGTTCTTTCTTGTGGCTCTACAGAAAGAAGAGTAGAAATGAAAGAATAAAGTGACACATCAATTATATCATAATAGAAAATAATGAAAATATGTATTAGAAAACATGTAAGTAAAGACAAATGCCATTCTTCAATGATTTCCAAATTCTTGGCTCTTTTTTCAAATATTAGATTAGTCCCGTTTTAGGTCCATGAGAAATGAAAGCATACTCCTGGGTTTCCATGCTGAATGCTATGTTTAAAAGGCCATGATAATATTTAAGTAAACCGCTTTCCCTGTCTGTTAAATACCCAGAGCAAAATCCTTGCTTGCCTCTACAGGTCAGAGTAACTAGAATTACCTTCATGGAGTGCCCTCATTTGCTTTTTAATTAACCTCTGTGCCCTTAATGTTGTGATAATTAAGGGGTGTATTTAAGATCTCAGTTCATCAGCACATGTATTTCGATCAACTACTGGAGATCTCTGTATAAGGGGATTTGTTGAATCAAGACCAAACAGCAGACTCTCATTTCAGTCAGTGGGTCAGTATGATAAATGGGGTTTAGTCTTTTTCCACACAAGAGCAAAAGCTTTCAGGTAATTTTATGCATACAGGGGACAGGAGTTTTGCTGTTGATTGCCACTGCAGGAGCAGGGGGTGTTTGTAACATTTAAAGAAAAGTATGTTGTAGGGGATTGAGTCACTGGGGCCATAGGATGAACTTGGCCTTGAATAAACCAAGTCTTGCTCTCTTCCCTTCGGTTCCCATTCACTGCTGCTTCAGTTAGAAAGCTGACAATATTTCTTGAGTTTGGGAAGATTGTGCCTCCAGGTCAAGCTCTTCAAAGCCCAGAGGGTGGCTGAAATGCTTAGGAGATTCCCAAATAATCATTAATGTTTTGATCCCTTATCTCTGTGAAGTAACAGCATAGTTTTATGTGTTTCTCTTATAAAGCCTTTATAAGAGCTTTTTTTCTCCCTCTAGTTTTGCATTTCTTGCTTTCATATACTCACCTCCTTTAGAGAGGCCAACAAAAAGGCAGGAGCATGAATACAAAACTGAGAAAACTCAACAAACATTATTACCACAAACCTCCATACCAGTCTGTTTTGTTACTATAGCAGCAGCACTAGTGAGGTATGTTCAATCTGTGAGGCCATAAATCAAGTGCAAACCTTCTAGTTCTATCCAGTAGGATCTTGTCCTGTTCTTCAATCTTCCCCTACCTGTGTTTACTGTGTCGTTCTGGTTTGGATACTGGCATGTCTGAAGCATAATTTATAGAGGAAATCACTTTCCCCTCCAGATACTAGCCAGAAATCCCAAATTTTATGGCTCCATCAGCTGAGAAGACATTTTCTCTTGTAAGTCATCTTCATTCTGGTTGTTTAATAGGTATTAGTAAGTGTGGAGGCCTGAAAGCTTCCAACTCATTCTTTTTTAAAATTACCAGAATGTAAATCTATATTCAACATTTGTTTGGAAACAGTCCAGAAAAATTTGGATTGCTCTTCATTGTTAGGCAAATAGCTGTATGAACAGGCTGCTCAGTTTTGTTAGAGGAACAAATGTGGACTGAAATGATTGGCAAGACACAAATAATTGGTTTGGCCAGTGGCCTGGTTTGGCTTTTTGGTCAGTTTGTCTGCCTTTGTTTCTTTCTCCAAATAAAATAAATGAGCTTCCCAGTTCATCTTTCATTTTCAGTAGAGCAAGTCTAGCCAGTGACTTCTTCCATGATTGATCAAAAGATCCAGAAACAGAAGTGCAACCAAACCATGTGCATTACTTGAAGGAAGGCTGTCACATTTTGTTTTATGAAATTGATTAATTGCAGGAAATTCCAGTTTCTTACTGACATACTATTCTGCAGATGCTCTTCAGAGAAAGGGATTATTCCTTCAAGAAACTTACCATGTGTTGGGTTTCCGTTTATTTGATTTCCTTAGGCCTTTCTTCTACATTTTTTCTTGGTTTTTGAAAAAGGGTAAAATATAGGTGAGTAGAAATTTTTGTTAACATAATTCTCAGCTTTCTTTGGCTCACAATTATTTTAGTGTGATAAAATGCCAGTGGAGCAAACATGGTCTGTGTGGTCTTTTGCTGATGGACTTGGCCTCTATGCTGGCAAGACTTGAAAATCTAATTTCCACTGGCAAACTGGAAAACTTAAGCATGACTGGAGGTGACAAGCCATGAGTTTGATATGGATAAGAACATGCCACTCAGAAAATACATAAAGTGACCTGCAGAATAATGGAGGAAAACATCTTTTTCCAGAATAAAGGAGAAAAACCTCCTTTCCTATTGACCCCCCCCACCCCCATCCTCCTTTGCTTTGATCTTGGATTTCTATCGAGGAATCAATATGTATAAATGTGTTTCTTCTGGCTGACTGAGTTTAATTAAAGCCACTGGTCAAAATACTGCTGGTGAACAGTTTTGTGTTCAGAGCAGTTTAGTATTCACACTAAACACAAGACTGCACCAGGTGGTTTGGTGAATTCACTGTGTACTGCTCTTGCTCTTCCCATCCTCACTCCCTCCACTTTCATAGCACTGCAGTTGAACTCTGCTTTTTATGAGACTCTTTCATTGTGCATTCCCTTGCCCACTTCTGTAGTAGACATAGGGAGATGAACTTGGAGCAGGTAGCAACTGGACAGTAAGAGTTCAGTCATTAATGATCATGAGATCATTCTGCAGAAATGGCTCTCCTGGTTTTCATGCATGGAAGCAGCTACAATATCAGTATGATCTCATATATTTTGTCCCCTGGGCAGATTACAGATGTCTTATCTCCCCTATGCACTGACTTGAATCCTGTGTACTTCCACTGCATTGTACTGTTTAGACACCTATGTACACTTAATGTGCCACCTGGGTTTTATTTTCAAGCTGATCTCCTTTGTGCCTTGGGCTTTACTATGGATTCAAATGGACACACCCAAACACATCCTTCTTTCTGCATGCTTACCTTTTTTTTTAATAAATGCTTTATTTAAGCATATGACAGCTGTAGTGTTTTTAGCTGTGTATTTGTTCTCATAACTTTTGCTGAACATAATCTATTACATGATTTAGCAAAGTTTTTAAGGCTTAAAAGTTTGTACTTTTTACTGTTTTTACTTTCTGTTGTTGTTACTGCCTTTGTGTACAGTTCAGGATTTCTGTGGTGGGACGTACATCTATGCATGTGAGATACTTGCATCACACGTGTTTATGATTACCTTGGAGTACATTCCTAGGTTTCTGCACCAGTGGAATAAACTGCATTTATTTTTCAGTTCTGACCTTCTCACCTGCACTCTGCTCACTATAATCTTACTCTGCAGGAATTGCTTTGAACACCTCAATTCAATAAGGCTGTTTTTATACAACACACTATTTTCTAATAAAAATAACCTGCTATAAAAATACTTCTCTTTTTTCCTCTTCACCATCTCTCACAGCCTCCACTGAGTCACAGCAAGGAATGAATATTGTGCTGATCTAAAACTTAAGAACTACAGGCTTAGGACTGTATATATTAAGAACAGATTATCTCATGAATCAGCTAGGCTAGAACAGAAGATGTTTCACCAAGGTCCTGGAAAGCTTTCTTTTGCAACTGGCAGGAATAAGGAAATATTATCACACCTTAGAAATAAAAGAGTTATGTGGTTCAAGATGTAGGATAGAAATTATTTGTCCTGCTAGGGAAAAGCAGACTAAGGCAAAGTGGGCGGCCAGGAGATGAGCCAGGTTGTCTCCTTGCCTGCCCCTTCCACTTTTTCCCTTCATTGTCATGAGGAGAATGGTGG
This sequence comes from Sitta carolinensis, assembly GCA_032173965.1. Classification (NCBI taxonomy): domain Eukaryota; kingdom Metazoa; phylum Chordata; class Aves; order Passeriformes; family Sittidae; genus Sitta; species Sitta carolinensis. The sequence continues at coordinate 99,801,541 of CM063283.1, forward strand.
AATTGCTGTTCAGAGCCCTGCTCAAACTCTCTCACTTTTATGAGCATCTCCATGTGAGGTACCTATGGCTTTTATTTTCTAGAATTTATGTTTTTCCTCAAATTATCTGTTAGATATTCAATCCAAGAAGTCTGAGTACCATTTAGTTGTATCTAGTAAAAGATAACTGGTACAATAGTTGTTTCAGAAAACTTATTCTATCTTTAACCTGAATATGAACATATTTGGTTAAAAGCTCATGTTGGAATGGCATGTATAGATATTGCCACCCAGACACTACTAGCAGGAAAACAGTGCTTTGTGTTGTCTGTCTATATACACACTGCACTTTGAGCACTTGCCAGCTTTCTATACTTTCTAACTACTGTGTTGAACTCATTAAAGTCATATAATATATGGTATTTTAAAATGGTTAGCAGTGGCACACACAGCAGATGTTTTGGGAACGCATTTTCAAGAAGAGATAGCAGCTGATGGTGACTGCCTTGGTGCAATAAAACAGTAGGCACTGGCCAGGGAGTCTCTCATCCTGCTTCCTCCTCCTCCCAATATTTAGTTTGATGGTGCAGAAACTCAACAGTAAAGTCACAGGCTAAATCAGCTGTCTGTCAAGAGAGTCTTCTAATTTTCTTTTATGTGCCCTAAAGGGTAAGGCAATTCATTTCCAAAATGCAGAAATAGGAGTGAGAATGTGGCTCTGCTTGCTCTAGTACCGGAGAACCATGGGATGTGCCCGGAGCAGACCCAGCAAGGAAGGAGACAAAGCTAAGAAGGTACCATGTGTTTGTTTATATCCAGTCTAGGCATAATGTAGATCCTTTTAACTGTGGGACAACTCTGATGTAAGGACTGAAATGTGATTTGACTAAGAGTAAGTCTGATTGCCCTGACTTCATAATTAAGTGAGACTTAGTCAGTTTGCCTCGGACTAAGTATAACTGCATCAAAAATGCAGCAACCAGTCTGTGCAGAAGGCTGTTTCCCGGGGACTGATGTGGCTCTGCTGGTTCACATTTGTTCCAAAAACAGCACCAGGGTAACTTTGTGCTGGCAGGCTTTGTGCAGGATCGGGTGGCGTTCCTCCTCCCACAGCTGGCATGAGGCCAGCGTAAACTCCGTATCATGTGTTCTAGCTAATTCATCTTAAATGTGATTATGTGCCCTGGGCTGATCCAGATCAAATGTGAACTGAGAGCAAAGAGCCAGGATTAATGATCATGGAGGCATGACCTGAATTCAGACATGGACGAGAAAACTTACGATAAAGTCTGGTTGCTCTGACAGAGCTGCTCAACACTTCTTTCCTTGGGGACCAGGCCTGCAAGGAGGAAAGGACCAAGTCACTTACAGGAAAGGTTTTTCAAGGTGGTGATGCCACTTTGTTCTTCTCTAAAGGTGCCTGTGTTTTTCTCCTCCTTTGAACTATGTAGCTGTACACATGGGAATTATGAGATCTCTGTAAAGTATCAACTTGTATTTTGCTGTGGTCTCTTCAGATCTGTTGACAAAATATTGAACTCCTCAATTGCTAGGACAGACCTGAGTTTCTCCTAAATTCCATATTTAAGAGCCTCTTTTTGAACAAAGCTGCTGCAAGTTTCTCTCTTTCTTTCCTTGGTTTGAGGTCAGGGCTGCTGAATCTGCTCCTGGCACATCTCCACACTGGAATGCAGATGTTTCTTCCTGTACCTTTTGCCTACCAGCCTGTGGTAATCACTCTCCAGAGTCCCAGCAGCTCTCCACTGCCTGGCCATGTGGTTCACATCTGTCATGGGTGCCTGTGATGGATAAGTCCTTGGGAGTGTGAGGCCTCTCAGTGACCTGCCAGGAGGACAGGAAGAGGAGGAGGATCTGTAGGTCTGCTCCCCATAACCCAGAGGCCCTTCTGATTGCAGAGCCATTGTAAGGCATGAAAGTTCCTTGGGGAGAGGAAAAACCTTGGGTGTTAGTCCTGGCATTGCAGGGGCTACAGCAATGGAGAGCATACAGTAATGATCTGTCTGCTGACAATCCACTTGCAACTGCCCAAACGTCAGTGTTGTAAAATGAAGCTCAGATGGTGTCTGGAGAGAGGCCAAGGCTGCCTGAGCTCAATATGGAAAGCTGTAGGTAGTTTTGCAGTGAGAAATGTGCAAAGTTACCTGTTTTGGAAACGTGGCTGTACTTCACCATCCTGCTTCTCCACCCTGATCTTCATGCCAAAAGCCCTTGGTCACCTTTGGCTCCTTTTGCTCTCATGTCCCAAATCATCTGCAGTAGAAGCATTGGCCAGACTCCCATCTTCCACCCAGAACTTACCCATCTCCCTAAACACCACTCCTATTCTTCCACAGCCTTACTTCTTTCATCTCCCTCTCTGTAGCCATGTTGTCACCTGCTTTGAATAGCTGCCTCTGTTCCTCCCTTCATGCTCAAGCACTCTTATCCCCTCAGAGGTTTTCTCCTCTGCATGCTTTGCTTCCACACTGTCCTCTGACTCATTTGCCCCACCAGTGCTGCTAACCTTGCCCACAGATTTTTCTTTTACCAACCATACTTTAGATATGAAATCTACAGTTGATCTTTACTTAAAGTCATTTCCTGGCCCTGAAGGCACTCCTTAACTCTGTTTTCTACATAGAATTACTCAGCCGAGATACACTGGATGAGAGAAGTCAGCACTTCGTAATATTTCAGATATACAAATTGAAGCATTTGCTTACATCTTTCTTACCATACCTTTGCATATTACTTTGGCAGACAGTGGTGAAATACTTAGATCACAAACTCCCCCAGGCAGAGAGCAGGTCCTCCTATCTGCTTTTACTTGACACTGGTACTGTTATCACATCAGCTTCTTATGATGGTAATTGGACTTGAAAATGGAGGGGTTTTTTAAAATCCCATAAAGTTGGTGAGGTTTTGATGAAGTACTTTCTCTAACATCTAGATAAATTGCTTCTGAAATAGTGCCAGGGCACTTTATGACTTTTATAGTCACAGATACTTAAGGCTTCCACTCTTCCCTTTAGCCTGGTCAAGCCAAACATTCCCATGGGGCAAAGGACACAGCCCATCCCAGATGGGCACCTGATGTGGGGTTGTGAGGTGTGCAGGATATGACCCCAAGACCATGAGCAACACATGGAAATAGTTCCCCAGGTTCACTGCAGCAGCATTAACACCTGTGCTCTACAGGATTTAGTGTACTGATGTTTTTCAGTAGAAACCAGAAGTTTAGTAGAAAGTGCTCCTTAAGCAGAAACCCAGTTTTCTGCATAATTGTTTTCCAGAGGAAAAATTTCTATCAGTTCTCATAATAACAGCAATTGAACCTTGATCTGCTGCATTTTATGAAGCCATTGTGGAAGGCCATACATAGCTGAACAGCATTGAAGACTCTTCATCTCTTACTGTACATAGTGGGGATGGAAAGCACTATTTGGAGAAAATAAAGGTGGTCAGACTGTGTAATTAGCAACAAAATCAAGGGAAGTTTGGAAATTCTTTCCATCATCATATTTCTAACCCATTTTTAAGATGACCTGGGAAATACTGTCTCTCAGTGTTGGAGGCTATTGGCACAAACCACCTCTCATTCATATGTCAGACACTGAGGGATGAGAGATGGTTTCATTTCATGAAAAATCAAATTAAAAAAACACTGAAAATATCTGTGTGCAACTGCCAGTGGGCAAATTTAAAGTAGTGGATTGCTCTACAGTATTAATCATGTTAATTTATATCTAGATGTGACTCATTTATTACTTATGAAAATCAAAGCAGTATGATTGTCTTTACTAGATGTAGGAAGAGGGCAAGTGCATGTGCATGTGTGTGCATGTGTGTGCATTATCAAAAGAGGGAGTTACTTCACCAGGCACACTTCTTTGCTGCCTTTCATCCCTGCAATCCATGAAACAAGAATTGATGTAAAATCAGTTTTCAGTGCTTTCATTTTTCTTATTTATTTATTTATTTATTTATTTATTTATTTATGCTAAGGATTGCCTCTCCCAGTAGTTTGCTTCATTTGCTTCCTGGGGATTTCTCAAATCAAGAAGTCTGACAGAACTACAGGAGCTTTTACATTCAGCATTTTGATGTTTCCCATGTTCTGTTAATTTTCAGAAATTATCACAAGAATAGCTTGAACTAGTTTGACCTGTTTGTACATCTCATAGGACAATGGGACTCTAATTGAGGCATCACAGATTACTAGCTGATGCCATTATTATTTAAAAGTAAGCAGGTACCTATTAGGAATATTTATTCCCTGTCTTCTATCAAGAAAACAATCTTCTAAAGAGAGTTGTGTTTTTGTCTTATTTAGGGTATTGATTACCTACTGCTTTGAAATAAAAGGAGATTTATATGTTCTGCAAGATAATCTGTGAAGAACTTTTATGGTAAGATTTAGCCCCCAGGCTGGGAGCCAAGAAGAGAGAGGATGTTTTGCAGCTTGGCTTTACCTTTCTCACATGATTCATTGGATGCTATTTACATCTCTTTGTACCTCTGCTGAGTTCTCGATTTCACAAGAAAGTTGTAATCGTTGTAATTGTCAGGATGCTGAGTTCTCTAGCCTCTTGGGCCTGCAGGAATTCTTGTCATGATAAGGAAAAAAATGTGCAGATAGTTCTGCTTTTCTGGAAGCCCCAGGTGTGCAGAAGACATGTCCAAGTCACCTGAATTTTGCTTAAAAAAGAAAAGGAAAATAAAAGTTATTTTGTTATTATTATTCTAGGTCTTGAAACATTTTGAAGTGTTTCAAGTCTTCATTAATCTGCAGTGAGATTAGCCAAAAGAAATATAGTTTTAAATTAAAACAGTCAATCAGGTGATTGAACCAAGGCCTGAGGCTTCTGGCAGACCAGCAGACACTGTAGTTAAAATGGTCAATGTCTAGTACATTACAACTAGTGCACAGTTCTGTAGATCATAGAATTATTAAGGCTCGAAATGATCTCTAAGATCACTGAATTTAACCATTAAGATGTTCTTCTCAGAAGAAATGTGGAGATGCAGGAGGAACAGTGAAGAAACCTGCATGTTCCATAGTGGCAGCAGTAGTTTCCTAAAACTCCCCTCAGCTTTGATAAATGGAGATATTGTGGGAATTTTTAGGCAGGAAAAAAAAAAGCGCAGTTTAGGGAAAAAAAAGGCAGAGGAGTGAATCTTCCTGCTTTCAGACACATGCAGGGTTAAGGGGTTGCAAAGATGCTGAAGAATTTAAAATTCCTATCAGTGTGTCAGTAGGCGTGTTTTGCACTGCTTTGTACTGACTGCATCTGAAGGAAGAAGCATGGAGTAGCATGTTTCTGGTAGCAGAGGTGGAGGTAAAGGAGCACTGTCTCCCAAGCTGTGCATGAAGTAGTAACACCATACTTTGTGTTGGCGTGAGCAGCTCTGAGTGCAGGCTGTGCATTCTCCACAGCCTGGAATTCCCTACCTACTCCATGCTGCTTACAGGAGCAGCTTTTGCCTTGCTGAAAACACTGCCTTCCCTGCTAGTAGCATGTGCAGCCCAGACCTGGTCCTACATACTGTTGTTTGGTTGTTCATTGTACACATCAACTGTGACTCCATGGAGAAAGGGAGCAGAACTTGCTTGTAAGAATTCAAAGCAGATGATAAATATAATGCTCTTCTAGGGCAGTATAAGAAACAGAGGTGGGAAGGATTTTCTGCTGCTGTATGTTTTCACAGCCCCACTGGCCTCAGGTGGCTGGTGGCACCGGTCAGGGGGCTGGCACGAGCTTTCCAGGCACGGCCACGTGAGGCCAGGGCCCCATCTGACAGACCCACCCTTGCCAACATGCGGCCTGGCTGGCAGCACACTCCTGATTTCTGGGGTAAAAAGATGAAATTGCAAAACCTGAAAGCTTCCACGAGTGATTTTTTTTCTCCAGATGCTGCAAAATTAATGTTCCCGCCGTGCACAGTGAGATGCTTTGCTAGAATTGCTGGTGCTGGCACATAAGGAGAGGGCTGCCACTGGCAGAGCAACCTGCTGAGCACCCGCCCTGCGGCCAGGACCTGTGAGCCTGAAGCTGCTGCGCACTGAAAATCCTCACCTGGGTTACAGAGCCCTGGCAGGAGAGCATCCCAGCTTGAGGCAGCACCTGCAGGAACTTTTCCCTGCTTCCTCTCTAAAAATCAGTTTTACGAAATTCATGTGGTTGCTTTTTCTTTACTCTCTTTGCTTGAATGAGTATTGCAGTGAGGCAGTGACAGGGCAGGAGGTGATGTGGGGGTGGTTGGGAACCCCAGACTCGGTGCCTGCCGGCAGTTCATTCCTGCTGACAAGAGTTTGGACCTCACAGCTTGTGCCCAGTGTCCACTGTAGGCTGCATTTTCACTAGGAAAATCACCTATGGAGGGTTATTGAGTCTGCAAAAACCCAGTTGGAGTCTGGGAGTGACATGTAGTTAAAATGAAATAAATGAGGATGTCACTTGAGTTCAGCCTTTTCCAGAGTTGTTGGAGATTAATGGTTTATTTCAAATTCCTGACATAGTTCTCAGTCTCAGATTCTGCATCTGTTAATCCTCCTGGCTGTGTGAAAATCTGGCAAATAGGAATCCTAAAGTTTCCAAAGGCAGAACATGAATTAAGATCTCCTCAAGATAATTTTCCAAACTTTTTTTTAATTGAGATTATAAAATTACTTCCATTCTGGCTTGAAGTGTAAGTCATAGTTTTTGCATTGCCTGGGGCAGACAATGCTGCATAGTCTATGTGTTTTGAAATTTCCAATCACATGCTATGTGTGTGCATGATTTTATTAATTGGATTATATTCTGCGTGTACATGTACTGCACTATATTTATTTATATTTATGGAAAAAATATAAAAATAAAATATTGCTTATAATATGACAACAGGGAAAAGCAAGTGATAAAACAGGTTTAAATCATTGTCCCCAAAGTGGTAGTTAGAGATGGGGCTTGAACTGTTATTAATGTTCTCCAAAGCTTCTTTCTAGATGGGATTGATCTTTCTCCTCCAAGGCTCATATTATGATCTGAAACTCCCATTTATTTTAATTTCCTTCCTTTTCCTGTCATTGAGCGTTCCTTTTGAAAGGGCTGTGTGTTGGGTGGAAACTGAGTTTTGCATGATAGTGCTAAGATACCATTGTTCTCATAGGTTTGGTAGCAGGTTCCTTCAAACTCCAGGGTAATTCTTGGCTGGGCTGATGAGGTTTCATGTTTGCTCTTCTACTCACTGCATGTGTACACCAGATTTTTAATATATTTTGTGACATATTAATGGCCCTTGGCCTTCAATGCTGTGTTGCCATGTTTGCACCCAGTAGAGCTCAAATTTCCTCAATTTGTGACCCACTAAAGTTTTCTAGCAAGCAGTTGCTGCTTAGCCGGGAGCATCTTTGGAGGGGATGAGATAGGCTAGGCCAGAAAGGAAACTGTACTGCAAACAGCTTTGGTGTTATAAGCCCAGAATTTTTGCCATCACAGCATTGCTGCATTTATGGTGTATGTTTGGATTGTGTTACACCAGATAAGGTCTTTGTTTTTGTGTGTGGCAGTGCAAAGAAGAGCTGCTGAAAGAGGGCTGCAGGGTGTCATTTCCTCATCAAGGAGCAGCATTGTGCCCACTTCTGCATGCTCCTCTTGCAGAGCTTACCTGGCAGAAAACATGCGATGATTTTTTAAGTTAGCTTATATGTTGCCTGTACCAGTGGGGCAACAGGCACTAGACTGGGACACTTGGAAACTCCTTCTGCCACTGACTTCCTCTCTGCTATGTAATTTCCTTTCTATAAGTGCCATAGCCTTCAAATAGGGATAAACCTCACACCAGAAAGCCTAATAGTGATATTGGAGATGCTTAATAATTTTAGGTTTGAGCAGCACATGAAACAGGTCAAACATGCAAAAGTAATTCTTCTCTCCAAATTTTTCAGCTCTAGCATTTCCTCAAATTCTACACTTAGTGACTAGGAAAGTTGAGAGAGGAAAATGGCTCCTGTGCAACGGAAGTATTTCCTCTGCTGCAATTGTGGTAGCTCATGTGAGCTTGTAATTCCTTGAGCTTTGACCCACGCTAGTAACAAAAATAAACTGTCTGAGACAAAAAAGCTGGATTTTTAAAAAAAGGTAATTTGATTTGTGTTTTTGCTTAAAGGACATTTGCCCTTTTTACATCCAGTGCATTCATTATATGTTTCCATGGAGCAATTCTGCCCTTTCTGTCAGGATGACCTTTATTTTATATTTAAATGCAACAGCCAAACAAGGGGAAAAAAATAAGTAATGTGCGTTCTTCTTCAGAGCTCCTTCGCTGCCTCACTCTCTGCACATGAATGCAAAATGGCAGCTGCCACTGCAGCGCAGTTGAGAGTTCCCATTTAAAAATGCACTGCTTACAAAAGAAGCTGAAACAGCCATAAGCTACAAACCCCAACATCTGATAAATGGAAAAGGACAAAATCAGGTCACGAAGGCAGCGCACATCTTTTGCCCTTGTATCACATCTTTCATCTGTGGATCTGGAGTCACCATGCAGGCATCATCCTGCCTCCTGGGTGAAGTGGGAAAGGGCAGAGAGGACCTTGGATCCCAGGGAGATGGGGTAGCTGTAAGTTTGGATACAGCACCATTTTTTTAAGAGGGGAAGTAAAGAATTTCAGGCCTGGCTGAAGCTGCAAATGGCATTTCGTTAGGCACAGGTAATTAACTGAGCAGGAATTAATGCTCCTCCGTGCTACAAAAAGCGCCCTAGGATTTTAATCAAGGCTATTATTCAGCATATCGGTAAAGCGACGCTGAATTCTGCAGCCCTCCTTATGCGGCAGTCTCAGTTGATTAAAAATTCACCAAGAGCTTTCTTTTTACTTCAACTGCACCTCCAAAAGCACCATGTGGCAGAAACATTTTGCCAGGTCCCAGAAGTCTCAAGGAGCTTCCCTGTGAATGGGCAGCTCTTCACTTGAGGGAAGTGCAGAGGGAATCCTTCCAATCCAGGAACCCCCAGGCTGACCCAGCCCTGCATGCCCTGGATCCCCAGATGAGGAGCCCCAGGCGAGCAGTGGGGGCAGTTGAGAAGCTGGACTTTTGCTCTTGTTGCTGCTCTATCTAGTGCAGAAAATGCAAGTTTGCATTTAGGCAGTGCCACATTATAAAGAACCCTCATGGGTGAGTTCCTGGTTGCCCAAAAATAGACTGGAAGAGTATGCCTACTATTGGAAAAAGCAAATGGATGCCTTCCCCACTGGCACCACTCCCTCTGCATTTCAGAGGATTTCTAGCCCATTCATGCATTACTACTGATAGCTAGTGAAGTCACAGCACCATAAGCCAGGAGTTACAGTTTCTAAGTTACTGCCAGTGGTTGGCAGCTTATGATTTTAGCTGTTTTGCCATTCAGCCTAAAGTGTTACGGTACTGCCCGAAATTCAATTTGAACATGTGCATGTGCATGCATGGAGATGTGTGTATGTGTGCATATGCACCACTTTCCATCATGTGTCTGAGTGATTGCTGCGTACAGGCTCTGATTTTTATTGACAGGCGGAGCAGAACCCTGCTGCTTGGGATTGGGAAGTTCATACCTGCTGAAGGAGACTGCCCAGTTCAAAACAGGAATACAGATCACCCTTAAGTTTATGTTTTCAGGCTTAGATTTTTTGAGGAACGAGCTATGGCAATACCAGCTCCCTTTGAAAAGTATCTTTTCTGTGCTGTTTTACTAAAAGAGCCTCATGCCTCATCTCTGTGGCAGGGTAGAACAACATCCACAGACTTTCCTGCCAGCCAAGGACTGGTACCAACCTTGGTAAGTCAGGAGACTGGCCTTGGCTGGATATTGTTGAGAGCTTTTAGAGTAAAAGTCAGTTCTTTTTTTCTCTGAAATTCCCATTAATCTCTTTTCAGCTTCTCTCCATTCCTACTGTCATACCTGGCTTTTAAAGCAAGACACTCTTGGTCTCCACTACACATAAAGAAAGAAACATGAAACAGAAGCTATAATTGCTTTTCTGAGAGTGGTTCTTCCCCACTCCCTTTTCCTGCTGTTTGGTCACCTTTATTTTTCCTCTTTTCCAGAGGTTTGATGTCTTTGCTCATCATTTTACCTGTCAACAGTACACAGCAAGCTTTGTGGAGCAGGGACCTTGGATCTGTTTTTGATCTTGCATTCACAGATGTAAAGGTAGTTACTCTAAGTTTCTTGTGGTGTAATTGAGAGCAGAATTGAACCCTCCTCGGAGATACCAGGAGCATGGCATCCTCCCTTGCATCACAGGATGGCTTGTTAGTGCCATAGTGACTTCGCAGAGAGACTCTGAGAGTTAACTTGCAACGTCTGTGTCTGTTGGTCTGTCTTTCCTCCCTCTCTCTGTTTTTTTTTTTTTTTTTTTTTTTTTTTTTTATACTCCTGGCATTTAATTTAGGATTAACTACCATTTATTTACACTATGTTGCAAACTAATTACCAGAAAATTCATTTCTCTAATATCCTTCTTCCCTCCCACCCTCCCTCCTTCCCTCTCTTCTTCCCCCATCCTTTGTTAAGGGTGAAGTTTACTGCAGTGACCTTCCTTGCAGAGGTCACCTTGAAGTGCTAGAGGAGCACATAAGGGTCTTAATGCACCCTTGACAGGGTAAATGAATATTTGCTGCAGGGCATTTTTGGCTGGTGTGGAGCCAGCCCAGCTTGATGCCAGTTCCCCTTGGTTTTCCCCGTTGCAGAAAGCATGTCAAGGCGAGGGATACTGCATTCCAGTGGCTGAAGAGCACAGCACTTGGATCTGCCTTCACAACATAATGGCTTCTGAGAACCTATTGCACGTCAGCACTCATTAACAGCCTCCAGTTTGCTCTGGTTTCTGCCAGCAACAGATTCAGCTCTGGTGAAAGCAACACAGTGGCTTAGAGCTGAGCTGGGCACAAGCAGAGAGGCTTTGGAGTGAAGGAGACACTGCAGTCTTAATTAGGGGTGGGTCTGCCTTATTTCTGCTGTATTCTTTGGTAGCCAACATGGTTACACCATAAATGAATGCTGTTTTAAATAGAATGTGTCTGGAGAGAGAGATCAAAGACTAATACAGGGAAATAATTTCTTGGGACTGATTCTGGGGAGGCAGTGTTCCTCTCAGTGTTCTTAAAGGCTATTTACAAATAGCAGACATGGGAAAAAAGTGTTAAAATTCTTTCTGCTTTTTGCATTTGGAATGTCAATTTGAATTTGAAGAAGTGGGACCAGCTCTAGTTCTTGACCTACACTTGCAGTGCTTAATTCTCTGTGGCGACTATGATGGATGCAAATGCACAGGAGCAGGCATTAAATCAGGGCTAACTGTGGAGCTGTATCAGCACAGAGCTAACTACTTGAATATTTAGCCGCCTTGTCAAGCAGGCTCTGCTGCATGTGCTGAGCTGTGTGCTTTCTTGTCTTCCCGGCTAGCAAGCATCCAAGGCGCTGAGCTGAAAGTCCCTGTGTGCCTGTGGCCACAGGAACCGTTTTCCCTGCTCTGTGATAGCATCTGCACTCACAGGTAGGACACGACCACCAGGGGGATTGCTGCTGAGGAAGCTGATTTTAGCCCTCCCGTTGCCCTGGCTGTGCATTCCTACCCCCGTGCTGTAAGTCATTTTTGCAAGATTAGTTTCAGCCTGGATTAGTTCCCCTGGTCTGGCTCGTTACAGAGTGGAGCAAATGCTTGTGCCAGCACAGGGCAGAGCAGAGGTGGGGATGAAGGAGCACAAAAGGATGTCTTGGAGATGCAGGGCTGGGGAAAAGCAACTGTGATTTTTTGCCTTTTGCTCTTGCTTGCTTTCTGTTGTTTGATGAAGAGATATTGCTGTTGTGTCTCCTTGTTTGCTTTTAATTTCCTTCCTCAACCTAATTACAGAAATGGAGGAATGGTGATAGATATTATACCTAAAGGCCAACTTATCTCTGAATGAGCCCAATTGCTTTTGGTTGCTGCATTTTGCTTCCAGGGTTTCATATAATTCACTATTGAATGGTTTCCCCCATCTGCCTGGCAAGTTTGGCTGGGCATGTTTCCAATAGTCCCCATACATACCTGCCACCCAGCAGTGCCACTGGCCCCCTCACTGCCTCAGCTGAACCCCAGTGCTCAGCCTGCAACCAGGATCTGGTGCTGAGCTGCACAGGAGCAGAGTAACGTCTTGGTGGTGATCTGTGAGTCTCTGAGAATCCCTTCTTAGTCGATCTTTCTCAGCAGCACTGTTGCCTTTAAATACATGCACTGCCATGTGCTCTTGCCGATCGGAAAGCAGCGCCATGCAGGTCGGGGTGATGGACTGCTTTGTATGAGGACTCCCAGGAGACCTCCTTGTCTGCTTCCCCCACTGCACCACAAGCTGAGCATGGGTTTCATTTTTCTGAGCACATCAGGTCTTCTAGCACAGCATGATGTTCTGCATACTGTCAACTGCTTTGGGCTGCTTGTCAAGGAGGGGTGCAGTGCAAGCTGAAATGCTGCTCTAATTTTTGCATTATCTTTCTTGTTGCAAATGTCATTATTTAATTAGGCTGTGCAGTATTTTCAGGGGAAGTATTTTGAAGGCAAGGCACAATGTTTCTGCATCTCAATGCCTCTATAACATCTGGGCTAGCTGAACACAACATGCAATAAAAAAGCAGAATTAGTGGCTTGGGTCCAACAAAAGAAATGGCTTCAGCAACTTCAGACGGGCTCCATATTTGGCCATGATGTGTTGTTCCTCTCGCTGCAACCGTCGTCATAAAAGGGTGGCTGAACAGTCAGTTTCAAAGGAAAAGTGTGACCACCTTTCTTACAACATATGGACTAATCCTTGCAGGATCCTTAAGAAAACAAGTTTAGTGTTTTTAAATCACAGAGCGAGTGACTCTTTGCAGCCCTGCACAGATAACTGCTGCTTTTCTGCTTTTTTTCATAATGGGAGTATCAAGGAAAAGAGATTTAGTTCCATGCTATCCTTAAAAAATAAGTCATATTCAACTCCTTCCTTTTTCCAGAGAAAATCCCAACCACTTATCAGATTTCTGGAGTGTTGTAGAAAGGATTGTCAAATAAATCTCCAAATTTTCCCTCTGTTGTTAGTTCATGCACTAACTACTTTCATTTTTTGCCTGGTGGACTTTCATTTCTATCAGCACCTTCTTTTCCCAGAACCCAAAATTACACAAGACTTGTGGGGTTGGTGGAGATAGGAAATTCCAGAATGCTTTGCAGTGTTGCCTTTGCAGTAAGGATTTATTTATTTTACCTTTCAAAAGGTGACCCTCAAGTCACTATTATTTAAATAATACTGTCTGTAGCTGCTGGCTGTTGCTTTTTTATTGCCAAAGTATTTTTCTTTTACTTAAAGGGCCTGTACTTGTTGGTAACAAGTATATGAAGTGCTCTGACATGTGAAGTACCTCCTGAAGGGAGGACTAGGCTGTTCATATTGTGCTGTATTAAAATAAATATTTTCTAAGTTATTGCTGGGTTTAGAAGTTAAAATAACCAGAGGCCTGTTGTTGCAAAGTTTTATGTGAGTTTATCTCATATTTAGGTAAATAAGATTTAATAATGCTGCTCAGTTTTGGCATAATCCTGCCATGCTTGCTGAGGCTGTGTGGGATGTTCACCTGGAGGACAGCTGGTTGCTTTCAGTGAGCTGTTGCATTTGCTACCTTTGCCAAGACCAATTGCTCAGATAGGTCTCAGCAGACTTGAACCTGCTGCTGATCTGACCTGACTTGTAACACTTCCCTGCAGAGCCCAGATGAAGAAAGAGGTCACCCTGAGCTCCATTGTTGGATTCCCCCTCACAACATCACTGGGACAGACACAGAGATTCAGGTCTCTATTGGACTTCAGTTAAATACCTTCCATAGGTTGTTGAAATGGAATGGTTTGAATCTATCCTTCATTTCCAAGGGAATAAGTGCATACAGCTGGTTTTTAGAAATTTATTTGTATGGACAGAGAAAGAATTTTTATGGCTTGCTAGATGTTACTTTCTCAGACACCTATAGAAAAACATCATAAATTTTTAGTTCTTTAATTCTTATTTTCTCCTAAATAACCAGTTATACTTTATGAGAGGTTTATCTGCATCTGATAGCTTTTAACTGAATCTCATCCTGTGTTCATAGATAAAGGATTTTTCTTTCAAACATGCCTCTGCTGGAAGATAGAGTCATCATATGAAGAAATTCTCCACATTAATAACGATAATTGTTATAAAAATAAAAATGTGAAATTGCACTAAACAGACTTTTTTTCTTGCTAAGTATAAGTAAACATTAAAGTGGATTTAGGAGGCTGGTAGAAGGCCTCACTCCCTCTCACATAACTGTACTTTCAGAGATTTTCTGAATCTCTTGTCCATTTGGGAGCACCAGGGAAGAGTAGAGTTAAGGTTATTTTTTTTGTTTGCCTTTAGCTTTCTTTTGTTCTGTGTTGTAGCCCAACCCACTTAAGGACTTAATTTAATCCCTTATCTCTTCAAGTTAGTTGCTAATCTTTTAGGGAGTCCTGGAGGAATGCACCATGGTAATCAGAGCAGGTACAGAGCAGGGTATCTGCTTCTCTGCAGAGTTATGCATCCCACGGTCCTCCTCATTCAACACTTAGGCAGCTTGCAGGGGGTCCTCCAACTTGCAAATGCTCAACAGAAGGAAAAGCAAAAGGCATTGCTTGGCAAGAGGGTGAGAGTAGGTGACAGCTGTTCTTCCAGTGTGTGGTACAGGCAAAGGCTGGTGGGCACTGTAGAACAACAGGGCGGTGGTTGGCTGTGTTCTGCTGGCTGTGAAGGGAGCAGAGTCAATCAAAAGCAGAGCAAGCAAGAACATTCAAAGTCACAGCAAGAGAGGGCAATGGAAACTGGGGAAAGAAGAAAAGACATTTGAGCTACTGACTGTACTCCACAGACTGCATTTTTTCAGGCTGAAAAACTGAAGATCTGCATTGCAAAAGTCTTCTTTTCCTTCCCTGCTGGTCATCCCCTTATCAGAGGTGATGTGCACATTTGAGAGCTACATTAGTCTGGAAAGCTGTAACTCTGGCATGTTTGGCACACATGTGCTTATGTGCCGGTGAGAACCTTCTTCTCCAGAGCATAAGGATTGGAGTGACTTCTGCAGTGCTTTTGGTAAATGCAGGCTGGTGAAGATCCTTTTCTCTTTTTTTTTTTTTTTCTGTATGTAAGAAAACACATACTCCTCCTTCCTGTCTGTGTCCCCAGCTCCTCATCTCCTTCCCCAGCATCACCCTTTTCTGATATCTAACACTCTTGGCAGATACAGATGTTAGTGTAATGAATTGTTTGTTGGCAGGCAGTAAGGAATGCCATGCTTGGTGGCACGTATTTCAGAGGCTCTTAATAATTATCAGTGTCCCACAGTTTTGAGCAGAGTAGCTGTGAAATGCAATAACAGCCTTCAGCCCACACAATGCTCATGTAATAAACCCAGCAGAATTTCCCAGCATCTGTGCCAGAGCACCCACCTTTCTTTCCCGTTCCCTGCTGTGCCAAGAACTTGGAGCATGCAGGCTGGATGGGAGCACCACATCATTCTAGCAGATCTCACACATGTCCCTTGAGTCTTCCCTACCAGATAACCTCGATAAAACCACTATGGCACATAGGGAAGCTGCCAGAGATTGGATTTATAACACTCTATCTAAGGAAATAGTTCTCAAGTGTCAGCTTTGTTCTGAGGTGCAGAGATGAAGGTTAGAAGAGGAATAAGGGATGCTCCCATGAATGGCTGTTTATATCCTACAGACTGCAGAATCTGGAAGTGTTATGCACCAGCTCAGGTAGTTTGGCTGTCAGATGAAGAGCTGGGTGACATGCCAACACATCAGTTATAACTGATGAAGGTAGGAACTGAGCAACTGGAATGAGGTAGGGCAAAGTCCCACTTTAAAATGCTGTGCAATAGAGCAACATAACATAATTGCTAAGAAAAGCCCTGCAGGTAAAGATGAGGACACAGGAGAAATGCTGCAGCAGCTAAAAAACCCAGTAAGGAACAATGACTTTGAAGCTGTGGTTTCCTCAAAGATTCAGTAAGCCATTCACAGAATGAATGCTGGGCATGACCAGCCACCTGAATCTCAGGCATAGTTACTGAGGAAAATGAGTGAGGATTTGAAGAGGGACATATGTACTGTACTAACCTTGTCTGCTGAGAGCATTTCTTAAGTGAAATAGGTGGAAAAGATTTGCAAAATAATTTTTTTCAGGGGAAAGGTTGGAGAAGAAAGAAATGATCCTACCCATAACACACTTATTTTTGTGAGGTCTGAACTCTTGTAAAGATTTATGGAACCAGTAATACAGCACTACCAACACATAAAGGCTTTCAATGCTAAGATATTCATTCTTTCTAAAACAATACTGAACACATAGGCCAGGCAATCTCTCAAAAGTATGTGCACAGTTTCTGTGCATGTTCATGTTATTTTCTGGTACAAATAGTTCCGCATGCATAACCATATACAAATTTAGTATGATTGATTAGTCAGACATCACTATGAAGTGCTAAGAGCCTTAGGGAAAAAAAAAGTGCACAGGGTCCTTGCACTGCAGACTTTTTGCACAGAAAAGGTGAGGTGGGAAGGAATTGTGAAGGCCAGGTCTGGTAATGTAGGTCTATAAATTTAGTATAGGAAGGCTGCATCCTCCCTTTTAATATATATTCTGAACTTTTGCGTTTTCCAGCTTGTCAAAGGAAAAATTGGATAAATATTTATCTTCCCCATATGATCTCTGGTTAGGCTTATCTTGACTATAGATTGAAAATCAGAATATAAATCATGAGCCTTTCTTATGCAAATACCCATTGTTAACATTTGTCAGACATAGAGAGAAAACACACAGTCTTCTCTCATCTTTATGGAGGATGAAAACAAATCACACAAGTAAGTAATACTGAAAGTGCTAAATTTTTGAAGCCTTTAAGAAGCATTGAAACCTGAAGGTAAACTGTCTATAAAAATAAATAAAAAAACTGCTTGGCATACTAACGACCCAAAGTCACCATTTTGTAGGAATCCTCATACACTGAAAGGTTTGTCAAGCACTGGAACAGGCTGACCAGAGAAATGGTGGAGTCACCAGCTCTGGAGGTATTTAAAAGATGAGTAGACGTGGCACTTAGGGATGTGGTCTAGTGGTGGACTTGACAGTTCTGGGTTAACAGTTGGACTGGATGATCTCAAAGTTCTTTTTTAAACTAAATGATTCTGTGATTCTAAAAGTAACCCTGACACAATGGCAACTGGAATTGTGGGATTTCATGTTTCTGTTGTAAGGCATGGTCTCCAAGAGAGAGAAAAAAAAAGAAGCAGAAAATGGGAAAGTTTACATTGGCCACATCAGGAGGAAGTCAGAGGAAAGCTAAATTAGGTAATTGAGGAAATATTTCAGACTATTCTCTAACCCTGGAGGGCTCTAAGTTTCTCTTTTGAAAGCTGTCACTTTGTAAATATGAGGTACTTGGAATTCTTAAGTTATTACTGTCACCAGCTTGGAGAGGCTTTTCTCACTGGCATACTGAGAAGGGTTAGTGAAAGGATTTCATAATTTTTTTTTCCTCTTAATTTGGAGAATATTACCCAGCTCTCAATCACAGCTTCATAAATATGGCTGAAAAGTATCATCACAATCTCAGTGAGTATGGCAGAAGAGGATAGTATCTAGGTAAATCAAACCAAACTCTATCTATGAACATGGCAGTCTTGACCCTTTCTGGTTTTGAATCTGACTGCCTGCCTGCCTGCCTGCCTGCCTTCCTCCCTGGTCCCTCCCTCCCTCTGTCAACTACTTTTTCACTTAAAGGTGCTCAGATTTTCTTACTTTTTTATGTATTACATGGAAAAGTAGATCTCTGGGCACTTGAGAACCTCATTTTTTGCATGCTTTTGACATCAATCATAAAATGCATATAGCAGAAAAACATATAGAGAAGCCGCCCAGCTGCAGCAGGCAGCTTGAAACGAGAATTGAGGCTGTGTCTGCAGGAGAAATGGGTGCTTGGGTCTTCCATATTTCCCTTATTTAGTGGTAGCAGTCCTGGTGGTCTTCAGTGGCAGAGGCCTCACAGAATTGCTTCTGGGCGATTGTATCTATTGTCATAGGAAATCTCATGGACTCATAGAAATGGAATTGGAAAATATTTCAGAGAGTACCAAGGATCTGGTTGGAAGTAAGTCTGATGGTTTGGTTAAGTGCTAGTTAAACACCTCTAGCTGTGGATGATACTTGGAACTTGTCTTCTTTCTGAGCCCACGAGTGATCAGTGTGTATGCTGAGCTTAAACAGCACAGGATGATGCAGCTGTCTGTTAGGGATAAATTACTTGTACCTGGTCCATGTGGTAAACTTCTGATATGGCAGATTTAGTCTAATGTCTCTATCAAAACTGGGCTGTACATGTAGATGTTTATTGTATATTTTTACCAATATTTTTTACCAATATTTTCACACCAATTATGAACTAATGGTTAGCTCATTTTGGCTGGAAATTCTTGTTTCTCAAGAATTCATTCTTTTCCCCAGTTTTCTGTTTGGTTCAACAGCAACTTGATCAGTATATTTGTGCATGACTGGTACAGTAGATCCTGTATAAGTAGGTACCATGATATCACAGAGGAAGTTAACAAGAATTCCCAGTCAAGAATAGAAAAAGTCTAAGTAGGTGTCTATAATGTAGACCAAATCTTTCCTACATCTTTCCTTTAGTGCTTCTCTCTTATATTCTCGAGTAAAAACCAGATCACTTTGGACACTCAGAAGTCTTAATCTCTCCTTTCTCTACATTTTTTCACTTTTTGTCCTTAAAAAGGGAGCCATCGTCTGCAAATGAGACCTTCAGTTTGCATCCTGTGTTTCCATATTGATGAGAAGAAATCAAGGATGAGCGTACTGAGGTTGTACGGCTGTGCTCTGATGCATCATTGCAGAGAATGCAGGGATGCACTTGCACAGAAATGTTGCCTTTCCTGCATTGTTGTTTGTTGATTTTCCAGCTGAGAGAGCCCAGAAGGAGTCTGCAGCTTTTGAGCTCTGCCAGGTTCTTGGTGGGTCCCTGCCTGGATCAGGAGGGACATATAAGTGCACATGGGGGTGAGGATGCTCTTTGTTTCAGTGCTTATTTGACATGAGGTCAGCAACGTTGAACAAGTCGTAAAGAGTGTGGCTGGGGAGAAAGTCCAAGTTCAGCTGTCTTTGCTGTGGGGCTGATGTCAGAAGGCTTTACCCAGCTCTGGGGACTTTTGTTTGGAAAGACTGACTGCTTTTCCGGAGACAATGGCTGTGCTGGGGCTGGGGCTGGGTGCAGTGGGAGACAAGCACACGGCTGCTGAATGGGCCCAGCCGCTGTGCAGATGGAGGGATCAGCCAGCAAAACAAAAGTAAAGCTGCTGCCAGCACATTGCTGAAAGGAGAGGGGCAGGACAACGCGCCCAGGCCAGCGTGGGAGCTGCCTGAGTGGGTGCCGTGGAGTCAGGGGTCTTTGCAGTGATGCTGGCTCCCTGAGAGGAAGAACACAGCCCTCATTTCAAGTGGGGAAAATGAAAGCGGGCCTGGCTGCTGACTCTCAGCCTCAGAAGGGTCAAATCCCAGCAGGGACTGGCATTGCCCTCATACCTGCCCAGCCACTTCTGTAAGGTTTTCGCTGGATAGCAGGTTTCCAGTGAAATTGCTAGGATTTCTCCTTCACTGAAGCAAATCCTGTGCCTCTGTGGGCATGCTGTGCCTTCCAAGGATTTTGTGATTTTGTTCCCAGAGGCTAAAATGGTATTTGTGAACCACAAATTCACAGGGTTAGTTGAAGAAGACATCTTTGCAGGTAGAGCTATGGTTTCTCAATGCTCCAAGTGAGAGCCAAGCACTGAGTGCACATGGGGACCAAATCTCTGTGTCTTGTTGGCAAATCACGCAGGTCTGGGGCAGAGTCATGTGAGCCAGGTGCCAGTGCAAGGTCCTGACATGGCTGCCTGCTTGGAGGGGCACAGTACCAAACACTGCAGAAGGGTGCCTTCTTCTCTGGCCAGCCCAGTCCTTCAGGAAGATGCTTTTTCATAGACTCATAGAGTGTTTTGGGTTGGAAGGGACCTGAAAGATCATTTAGCTCTAACCACCCTCCCACTAGACACCTTCTGCTAGACCAGGTTGCTCAAAGCCCCATCCAACCTGGCCTTGGCTAAACTGTTTTTTTCACTCTTGGAAAAAAATCCTTCAATTTTAAGACACCAAAATATCTTCTTTTGCCCTGGTGGTGGAGTAGGTCATGTGTGTCACTAGAGTTTTAACTCTACAGTGGAAGGGTTGGCCAATACTATGCCAGGAGACGACTTCAGGGGAAACAGCAATGATGCAGGCAGTCTTCTGGGAAGCTTCCAGGACTTCTAATTTTTAACCTTATTTAATTTTTGCCAGATTTTGTTTTTTAACTAACTTCCATAGTCTGCCTTTATTTTTGGCTTTTGTCTCCACAGTGAATTTAGAGAAGGCACCAATATAATCCCTCAGCCTTCATTTTAGTAGACTAAAGCTGAAGATTTCTAGCCTTCTCTTGTAATACAGGTTCAAAAATCCCCACTTCCAGTTAGTTTTTCTGTTCCACACTTTAGCTTAAGAACATTTTTGTAAATCTTAGCCCAAAAGGACTGTGGGATTTTATGTGATAGATCCCTGTATGTTTTGTCACTTCTACTAGGCTAACATAAATGTGTTTATGAATATGTAGAGAGCATACACATGTGCATACTGCAGGTTTGATGTCTGGGAATTTTTATACATACCACATTTTTATACTTATTTATATTTTCTTCAATGGTTTGATTTATTTTTAACTCCTTACTATATCAAAGAACACAAGTGACTTTGTAATTTTGGAGAGTCCCAAATCAAAATTATTTATCACAGTTCATATAGAAAAGGCACCAAATACAGCCTTGGAAATCCCACTAATCTCTGGTTTTCATCTCTTAGAAAGAAATACTTGCTGAAGTAATTCTACCCTGGTCAGAGAAGCAAGTGAAAGAAAGTGTTTCCAGGGAAGTTGGCATTTCAGAGATACAGAGTTTCAGAAGAATTAAAAAAGGTTACTCTTTTAATTGCAAGGAATATTCCTGGCTTGAATGGTGGGGCATTTGAAAATGTGTTTTTAAAAGTGTTGGAAAATCAGAGCAGATAGAATAGAAATATGTTCATGAGCAAAGGGTAGCAGCCACTGGAAATTCCCTTTTTTTCCATCGTGGTCCTGTGAGGTGAATTCTGCCCAGCTGATGTGTGGGGCTCAGAACCTCTGCCATGCTGCCCAGGAGGGGGAATCCTTTCCTCTTGGTTCCCGTGGGCATTAGACATGCCGCTTCTTAATACTGCCTCCATTTGGATGCTGAATATCACTTCACTGAACTCCAAAGGTCATTTTCTTCCAAAGCTAGTCTCTAACATTAATGTTATTTAGTGTGTAAAAGTACTGCATTTTCTCTCTCTCTTTTTACAATGCAATGGTTTAACTGGTAGCAAGTATACTGAACCCTGCCTTTGGCACACTTCAGTTTCCCAAAGAGATACTGGAAACATATATGGATTCCTGTTATGCACTGACTTAGAGCTGACCAAGATCTAGCTTGTCTTGCCTCAATTCCACTCTGCCATTTGCTGGCTACCCACAAGTTCAATTGGTAATTATGTCAAGGAGAGGGGACTTTACCAAGTGGAAGGATGCTTGGAGTGTGTGCTGTTTCCCCAGATATGTTTATGATGGCTTTGCACTGCCAGACTGTTTATCGGTGGATCTTGTCCCAAATCTTTCTATAAACACAATGATAGTCATTTGAGATAATTAATCTCAGCAGTAAGGCAAGGGCTGATTTCTAAAGTTTTGCATCATGGGGAAGGTCCATCTGCTTCTATAAAACAGAAGTGAAGGCTTGTAATATGCCAATATAATTCTCCTGATGATTATACCAAACAAGGATCTCTCTTCAGAGATCTTCCTACTTTCCTGTGATGATTCCCTAGAACTCTTAAGCAAACTCCCAAGACTGGATATTGGCAAAAGTTCAATAGCTATTATATTGGGAAGAAGGGCATCCCAACTGATTCATATGATGTGCTTATTTCAACAGATTATGGCAGGTCTCCAGAGCCAAAGGTGTTAATGTGACCTTGACATGATGTGGTGTTTAATGGTCAAATGAGGTTTCAGAGTTTGAGCACAGAAATCTCTGACTGCTTGGGCATGTTGCCAACGGCTTCCATTAAAGTCTCTGGCTTTATAAAGACTTCACATGGTCATATAATATTCACTTTACCATACTACATTGTTAAAGTTACAGGTGAAAAAGCAGGGGAGCAACTGAAGGCATCTGAAAGATGTTTTATGGACATATCTCGTTTTGCTTCTGAAGTGCATTCTGTTTTCCTTTAGCTA
This sequence comes from Sitta carolinensis, assembly GCA_032173965.1. Lineage (NCBI taxonomy): Eukaryota > Metazoa > Chordata > Aves > Passeriformes > Sittidae > Sitta > Sitta carolinensis. The sequence continues at coordinate 99,823,945 of CM063283.1, forward strand.
TGGAGGTTTACAAGGAAAATCCAGTTTAGGAACTTAGAATTAGCATTAAGTATAGCATTAAAGATCATCCTGTTGGAAGGCAAAGTCACCCAAAATAAGCTGGAGTAGTTACTGCTGCTTTTTTTAGAGAACAGTGTATTCTTGCTTGAAAGATAAAGAAAGGAAAAAAGGCAGATAGAAATTATAAAAAAATGCTACTTCCATTGCTGTTTCTGAAAATCTTGGCAGCCTCAGCATGGGAAGAAGGCTGAACACAGCCTTATCACTCTCTCCAAGACTTGGCAAATTAGGACCAGCATTAAGCTGTTCATGACTGCTTTTAGCTGTCTTTTTGGTTATGAGCTCACTACAAAATTGTCAATGAAATGCTGTTGACAGCTTGCTGGGCTTCCTTAGACAAAAGGAGAAAAGAGAGAATTAAGAAGTGGAAGAGTCTTTCATTTTTGCTCAGAGCTAGGACTAGCATTCATAGTGCAAATTTTTACTTTCATAAATAGTGGCATTAAACAAACAAAGCTCCATTGGTTCCCCTGAAAGCTTTTGTGTGACAGGAGCAGGGAGAGATTACAGCCATAAGGGTTCGACCTCCTGTGCATTTTAAATACCTGTTTGTTGAGTGCTGTTTTCAGGCACCTGGTGGATTTCCTTCTCTTCAGAAAGTGGCTTTTAGATTGTAATGTGAGAGAACTAGGGCTGAAGATGCACACACACAATTTAATTTGTTTGAATCATAATTTGTCAAAGAAAGAATGGATATAGACATAAACTTTGATGACACTCAAATAAAATAAAAATTAAAAATGTGTGCCCAGTGGTGAACCACAATTCTACACCTGCACCATCTCATGTATCTCCACATACACATTTAAAATGCCAATGTGAATATCACAGTGTGCATTTACAAAGCCAGTTTGAATGTTAGGGTTCATTTACAGGACTAAACATAAAAGTGACTGTCTATCTGTCATCTTTCTCTCTCCCTCTGTGCAGACATATCAATGATGAAATGAATTGCAGAAATTTATGAGCAAAAATCTCATGAAAATTGGAATGGATTATGCAATAAAAATTTAACTGCATACATAGAAGTTTATTGGTGCATCATTGCGTCTTTCAACACAGAATTTGAGGTTATGAAACGTGAATAAACATTGTAATCGTGAAGTTTCTAGATACAAGCAGTTGGAGATTGATAGTGAGGCTTGAGAAAATGGCTATTTGACTTTTTCATGGAATTAAATAGGCTACTAAGAAAAATCTGATGAGGTGTATAAATTTAGGAATTACTGATCACCAGAACAAATTAAACATATTCCTATGTTTAAAAAGCAATTGCTTGATTTAATCTGACTACTGGTGTACTGACTAGCAGAAGATGAATCCAGACTCCTCTCATTGGTATCTTGAGACAGGACAAACTCAAATGACAAGAAATTTCATCTGAAAATAAGAAAAAGTTTTTTCGATGGTGAGTGTAATCAAAAACTGAAATAGGTTGCCCAGTGAGGTTTTATAGTCTGCATCCATGGAGAAACTCAGAACTCAGCTAAACATGGCTGTGAGAAAACGGCTGCAGCTGCCTGGACCTGGACATGCTCCAGATGTGCTTTCCAGCCTCTGTTTGAGCCTGATCACAGAGTTTCTGTCCCCTGTGGGTTGTCAACACTGTACCAGAGAACATGTCTTTTGGGGGACTATCTGAAAGCATTCTGGCTTCTGCTGTTTAGAAGTTAGGCACTTAAATTTCAGCTGGTTATCTGGCTTCTGTTATGGTCAGCATCAGTTTATGGAAGAGCCACCCCTTGTGTGTTCTGGGTGTGTAAGGTGGACGAGAATGTATTATCTCGTGAAGGTCTCCTTTCTTCTTTTTTGACTGATTCAGACATAGAGGTCTAACTTTTAGATTCCCCCAGCTGGCTAATTCCTACAATGAGTTTCTCTCAGTGCCTGCCCAGCTATGATGCAAAATTAGCAAGCACCTGGGAAGATACCAACCAAAAATGCACAGTGCTAACTTGCTCTTTCTCCCTGTGCAAAATGGGAATGGTGTCACTGAGCCAGGTTTGTAAAGCACATCAAGAGCTGAGAACAGACATGCCCTGGGGGACTCTGGCTCTGTCTGCAGCAGTTCAGGGCAGCAGGAGTAGGCACAAAAATTAAAAGTCAGTGCTGAGAACTTGTCCCTACACTGCCTGTTGCAGGGGCTTACCAGACCCAGACTTGCAGACAGAACACCCTTATGTTAGATGTGTTCCTCAAGCACATCCTGCAGTTTGGTTTTGTATGAAAGTAATTTAGTTTGCATGCTCCCAAAGCACCCTATGATGTTAACCAAGACATGTGTGAGAGTAGGAAGGAAATTCACTCTCAAAGCACATTTGTGATCAGGCCACAAAAATGCAGGCATACCTCATGAAAGTTAAAAATCAAAATAATTAAAAATAAAAACAGAGCAAAAATAGACAAAGTGCATTGCTTTTATATTATTAAGAGAATCATCTTGAGACAGGTGGTAATACAGTAGGGGATATGTTTATCAGTACATCATAGAATCATGAATCACAGAATTGTTTGAGTTGGACAGGGCCTTATAGATCACATGGTTTCAAACCCCCCTTCCACAGGCTGGAACACCTTCCAATAGACCAGGCTGCTCAAAGAGCCATCCAGCCTTGCCTTGAGCACTTCTAGGGAAGGGGCATCCACAGCTTCTCTTGGCAGTCTGTTCCAGTGCTTCACCACCCTCACAGTAAAGAATTTCTTTCTAATACCTAGTTTAAACCTACTCTCTTCTGGTTTAAATCCATTGCCTCTTGTCCTATCCCCACATGCCCTTGTCGAAGATTCCTTTCCAGCTCTCCTGTTGGCCACTTTAGATACTGAAAGGCCACAATAAGGTCATCTCAGAGCTGTCTCTCCTCTAGGTTGAACAGCCCCAACTCCCAGTCTGTTATTATAGGAGAGGTGCTCCATCCCTCTGATCATCTTGATGGCCTCCTCTGGACTTGTTCCAGCAGGTTGATGTCCCTGTGCAGAGGACCCCAGAGCTGGATGCAGCACTCCACCTTTTTTTGACACAGCCCAAGAGACATTTGACTCTCTGAGCTTCCAGTGCACATTGCCAGGCCATGTCCAGCCTCTCCCCACCAGCACCCCAAGTCCTTCTTGGCTGGGCTGCTCTTGATTCATTAATTGCCCAGCTTGGATTGATACCAGGGGTTGCAGCACCTTGAACTTGGTCTTCTCAGACTGCACGAGGCTCCCATGTGCCCACTTCTTGTCCAGGTCCCTTTGGATGGTATCCCATCCTCCAGGAGTGTCAGATATACATGGTTCATTCTGCCTAAAATGTAATTTCAGAGGTACTGAAATTGTTCAAGAGAACGGATCAGATTTGATTAGTATCTTTGACAGAAAAGAGGAGGCAGTGAGATTTAATAAAGTCAAAACATTTCATTGCAGCAATTCTCTGAACACAAAAATATGTCATTTTCAGATTTGATAAATGAAGCTTTTCAACCTTTAATTCTAAAACAGTGTGTTCATTTAAATATATGGTATGAATTTTGTAAAATCATACAGGAAGGTTTTAAACTGTACTAAGTATACCAAAACAGAAGGAAGGATTTGGTTTTAGTCTAGTGCAATATAATCTTCATCTTTTTATTGTATATTTGTGGAAATATTTCTTCTTTTTCGCTGGGGCTGTAAAAAAAGAATTTTGGATGAATAACAGGTGTATAAGTTGATAATTGAATGTATTTCCTATCCATACCACCTGACAATTGTATGTGGCATTTATTCAGCTCTTTAAAATGCAACTGTGAGTTTTGTGGACAAAAGGACAATTTGCTTTAGGTAAATTCTGTCAATTTTCTATCTTCATTTCTAAAAAAAAAAATAAAATTAAAAAGCCCCAGGGGATATGATATAGGAAATTCTGCCTAGTTTTGTGGCACAGATTTTGACAACATATGCTTATATAGATTATTGTGGCTTCTCTGCTCTTGTGCAGCAGGAGTTTACAGGAATGTCACTGCATTTACTTGTGCACTGTGAGTATTCTCAAACTATGATTTTTACAGTTGCACTGGATGTTGGGTTTTCTTCTCAATAATGAGCTACATTGGCAGCCACAGCTCAGCCACAGACATCACTATCTTTAGTTCCACTTTCATTGTAAATGTAATAAAGCGTTTATTCCAAGTGGATTCCTGAAACAAAAGAGGATCAGCTTCCTTTCATCTTTTTTTTTTTTTTTTTTTTTTTGCTAAAAACTTCATCTGTGAACAGATCCACATCCTGCATCAGTCTGCAGATAGGTTGGTTAGCCCCTTGCGGAGGAATTTCTGTGTGCAGGAGATTTCCCCCCCATTTAGATGCTGCTTTTCACTGTTGTTCTCATTCCCTACCAGTTGCACAAAAATGGTGTGCAAGAACTCTATTACTAAATGTGCCATGCTGTGAATCCATCCCAAGGTAAGTGGCAATCTGGTGTCATTGCCTTTGTCTGTGGTGAGACCCAAAGCGGGCATTCCTGGCACTGGGAAAGGGAAGGTAGGAGGTGGAGTGGAGCTAATGGAACAGTTACACTCTTCCATTCCAATGAAACGGAAGGATTCACACATTGGTGCAATCCCTCTTGGTCACACATGATGTTTTCAGAAATACACAGAAGAGATTTCCCTAAAAATGCAAGCAAGTTATCACAGAAATTCACACATACATTTTGCATGACCTCTGCTTCTGTCTTGAATCACCCAGCTTATTCAGAATTGGAGGGCTTGGATCTCTCTGGGTGGCATGTTCCATCCTGCCACAGAGAAAACACTGGCACTCACCTGGCATTGTAATGTAGGTCATGCATGTTGCAGCACAGCAGCTGAGCAAATGTGAGCACTGCCAAATGGGTCTGTGGCTGGTCCTGAGAGAAACAGCAGTTTGCTTTATTGCCACCTCCCTACCTCCCCCTTTTTTCATTTTCCCCCCTCTCCAAATTTAGTGAGGTATAAAACTCCATGACTGTCAAAAAATGTGCTGGTTCTGTTTTCTGTTGGTACCTGCTCACTTCAGAGCCTAGAGAGTTTGGATACCTGCAGCATACACAAAGTTCAGACTCTGGCTCTTTGAAATATGCACTGCTTCAATTTCTGTCCTTACATCTGTATGTTCTTGATGTACACACAGCTCTTGAATTGTAGGGAGGAGATGTTCTGCTCTGTTTTAGGCTGGCCATATATGAGACTGAATTTTAGGACACTGAATACTTGGAGCACACTTCTGAGCATTTGTATGTGAATGTGTGTTTGTGTGGGTCTAAGCAGGGATTTTATTGAGGTTTTTGAAGAGTTTTGAGTGTGGCTCTTCAGTGCAGAACCAGAATGCTGGCTTTGCAAAGCTCTTGAAAGCCTGGGGAGATGAAGCCACAAGTGATGGTTCCCTTTACTGGTGGGAATTGAGGAGACAGCCATATTAGTCAGGTAACACGGTTGACATGGAAGGTCTATGGTAGAGGGCCTTTGATATGTATATGTTTCAGTACCTTAACAGCATGTGGGACTCTTAGGACAGATAACCTGTGAACGAGACATTGAGATGTCTTGGAGGAAAACATAGAGATGAAAGCCAGATTCCTCACTGGTACTCCATGGGAACTAGGAAAAATGTTCGTACTGCAAGAAACCAAGTCAGTAACTCCGTCTCCAAGTTGGTTTTCCTCTGCTGTTCAGAAGGAAGCTGGAGGAAAGGCAGAGAGATGTAGTGCTCGTCCTCAGCACTCACGTGGCATTGTGAGGACCTGGGAATAAGTGCCATGGGTTGCTCTGTCACCACGGCTTATCTTCACAGCACACAGCTACTTCTCCCAGGGTGCAGCAGAAGTACAAGCCAGGCCTGATAAGGGGAAAAAAACAGCAGAAGTTAGCATCAAATGTCCTTTTTCATTTCAATTGCTTTCCAGGTTGCCATGCACCAAATTGTCTGTTTATTTGTCCCTGAAGCACTTAGTTTTAGTGTGTATTATTATATACTACTTTTTTTGTCCCTGTTTGGAGACAATGAGTGGGTGTGTTTGTTCTGGTAGCTTTAGGGTAAGAAATAGCAAAAGAGGCACCATCTCCTCTGTAGCTGGAAGGAAGGTGATTCTGTTATTACAACAGACTGCATCCCGGGGTTTGCCATCTCCATGCATGGACATGCAAAAATAAGAGGAGGAGCAGGGAAATGAATAAATGGAAACAGAACAGCAGTACTGAGCACCTTTAAATGTTTAATGTTATTTTCAAGGCAGCCTTTTTCATTTCACAAAGGACACTGCTGCTTGCATGTTCAAGGGCAATTCACCCATAAAACTTAGCCCATTGCCAGGATGTCACTTCCCCGTACACTACCCTGCTTTACGAATTATTGTGTCTTTTCAGGAAAAGAAGGGGAAAAGTTGTGAGTTGGATGCTTAAAACTCTGAGAAATGTACTTTCAGTGAGAGGATAATCTTCTAACTCTCAGGAAATGGCAGATGTGAACCCAACCACTGAACTTGCCCCCAGAGTGTTCTGGGCCACAATGGAACTATTTCTCTTAAAACTCTAGGACCATAATGTTTCCAGATCTTGTTGGAAACAGCAGAGAGGAAAGCTTAATTTTCATACTTGGCTATGGCTGTTTTTGTTAGGTTTCTGGTGACAGTTTCCTCACCTCCTCACCCCACCCATTATTCCCACCGGGGGACTTAGAAGGCATGCAGTGGGAAAGATGTTTGTAATTCACTGCTGAGCCCCACAGAAATATCCACAGATTGGCATAATCTAAAATCCAGGGGCACAGACATTTTCTTCTCCTGTCTCATACAGTCTCTTAGCCAAGACTGAGTCTTTCAAATCCTGTCACTTGAGATTGTATCATTCTCTCTGCTGACTTTCTCTTGAAAGGAGGGATGCTTCCTCTCCAAATCCCCAAAAGCCAGAGGGAAAAGACAAGAAAAACTAGGAAAAATAGGCCAATTCCTTAGATTTTCCCTCAAACCTAAAACAGACCTATAAACCACAAAGTTGGTGTCTTCAAAGATGGACGAGCCCCTCAGGCAGAAGCCTTTGCCGGCAGCCAGGGATGAATGTGCTGGAGGGATTCAGGGATGAACCCATGGGCAAACCCTGTCTGCAGAGGGCAGAGGGAAGTGCCTGGCACCCACAGCTGCCCCACCACTGCTCTTGGTGCAAAGGAGAGCAGTGGCTGGCCCAGCTCCTGGGAAACCCACACCTTCCATTGCTGCCTATCTATTGCTATCTACTGCTGCCCTCTCAGCTGACTGCAGCTTGTGCCCCGAGGAACAGCACAGTTCCCCCCATGTTTTGTGATCTTATCTAGGGAATTCTGAATGTTTTCTTTCACTGGGCTGGGTTGGTTTTGTTTTGTTTGTTTTCTAGGACAGCACAGTTCCTGAGAGGATCAAATTAAGATGCATCACTAATTGCATTTTTTGTTCCTTCGTTGTTTTCTTCCAGTCCTCGTTTTCTTATTCTCCTGCTTTGTGGAGAGATTTTAGGTACTCAGTGACACTGAAAGCAATTTATGAGCCGGAAGAACCAGTAAACCATAGGAAACTTACTGCAATTTAGAAAAGACTGGGAAAGCAGGGAGGCGAGCAGCAGCTGTTATCACAACTGAAATAGGCTGCAGGACACAGCTGATGGTTTCTGTGGGAGAAGCAGGACTGTGCACAGATAAGCTTCCTTATAATCATCAAGAAACTAAAGAGAATAAATCTTGAGTCCATAGGTGGTATTCAAGTGGATTTCATCGTTGCCTGTTGGCTCACCCATTCTTGGGTTAAATAAATCTGGGATGAGATGGAAAATGTGCCATTTTCCCAAAGCAGGGACATGCTTTGATTCTTTTCCACTATAACCAGTCTGTAAGGTCTTGCAGATTTTTTTCCTGTATGAGAAAAAAAATAAATATTCAAGAGTGAATGGACCAACAGATACCAGATCCTTAAAATGGATGGCTTGTTTCATGTCTCTGGTTGTAGGCAGTTCATACACATCTGTGCTTCTCTGCGTGTACTTGTTACACATGAAAATGAACCTCTTAGCCCTGGTTCGTTGAGATGTAGATGATTCATTCTAATTAAGTTGGTCAAATTAGTAATTTTCTTACAGTTAGGTATGTTCTTTAGTACCTTCTTGAAACAAGACTAATGTTTCATCTATAGCACAGAAAATACATTGGGGTAAAAAATTAAGGAATTTTCCTCAGTTTTTGGAGAGCATATAGGAAAAGCTTCTTTCCTTCTTTCCTTCTTTCCAAATAAAATACTTTAAAGAAAATCCATACCCATATGCAAAATGCAAGATAAAGAAGACTAACTTGAGGGCAGTAACACAGCTGCAGGCATGGTCACATATGTAAGAGAAATTCTGTGGTAGGCAGTGTCATCCAGGTGCAATGTCAATCACAGAAAAAATAACAGAGCTACAAATACCAGATTTCGTGTTGTGTCATGGAGCAGTGAAAAAACAGGGAGCAAAACATTCCTGCATTTTTAACAGTATTAAGGGCTTTTGTGTTTCATATTGAAGAGGGAAAGGTACACTTTTAGAGGTCTGGCTTGGTTTAACTGGAGGTGTAAGTTGGCATCCCCAGCCTATGGACACTTGCAAGGTTTTCCTCATCCTGTGGTGCGCAGGAGATGAGACACAATAACCTAGCTGGTTTACTGACACCACTTGAGCTGAGTTTTGGAGTTTCAAACTGTGAGCTGAGGAAACCTTTAGTCCTATGTGTGTGTGAGTAATGTCTAATTTTTTTGGCGTTAACTAATTTTATAATTTCTCTAGAGAGCTTTCACTCTTCAGAGTCTTTATGTTCTCCTTGTGTCTGATTAAGCCTTTCAGGATTTCTATCTCTTCCATGATTTTTGGTTTTCATACCAAAATTATGGGGTTTTTCTGTATTGTTTCCCTACTTCTGTGACTCTCCTTGCCCCTCTCCTCGGCCTCTCCTCAGCTCTGTGAGGGTCACACTCAAACTATAGAGTTCCTGTGGAGCTTTTCTACAAGTCCAGACCCTTTTCTACTAATGGTTTTGTTTCAAGGTATGGTGATCTACCAGTGCATTAACCTACAGGGTGACTATTAATGTATTTGAGCCTTTAGCTCTTTGTGAAAGAAGCACTTCACTTCTAGAATGTCCAATTTAATGAACAAGAAGTGGCTTGTTTTTTTTCTTTATCTAGGAACCATTTATTTTCATTCACATTGGCTCAGCATTGACTCTCTTCTTCTCTTTACTAAGATGAGCAACAAGGAGCTTGGGAATGGTATCAGTTTGGTGTCTCCTGTAAAGCTCCTGTAAAACCTCTGTGAAACTGTGGGTAATTTACAGTGCTAGTGAGTTTCTGTGGAGAGTCTGTATGGATACTGTAGTCTCCATTCATGAAGCTGCTGCTGCTGTTCATGTTTACACATTGGACACATCATCATGAATGATAAAATGGTGCAGAGCCCTTCTGCAGAGTCCTGAAGTGCTGGCTGCCCCTTCCTTGGCCAGCACTGTGGAGATTTCTGCAGCAGCTACATGCCATGACACTGCACGACAGCTCCTCTGAGAGTCCTCTTCCAGCTAATTCTTCCTCCCTTGTTGCAGACAAAACCTACCTATGGAAGCCTTCAAGGCACAGCATTTTCTTAATTTTTGGTCTGTTGTACTTTTTCTTCCTCACTTTCCCAAACAAATAAACCCTAAATCCCTGAATGTGCTGACTTGATGACATGTCTGGGCAATTATGTCACTAGTGATGTCACTGATACAATATAGATATATAAATGCATAAAGCATGCTTTTCTGGCCAGTTGCCCTGTGGAGTATGCTGTGTAGATTGACACATCTAAAGGATGTATCAATTAAAGAAACATTGAACCTAAACAACGTGGTGATGGAGGGATGAAGTTAATATGCATCTGGTTTAGCTTGCATTTGCCTTAGTGAATTTCCCAATTATTTTTCATACAAGCAGAGAATCACAGAATGTTAAGGGTTGGACTGGACCTTAAAGATCATCTTGTCCCAACCCCCACTGCCATGGGCAGGGACACCTCCCACTAGACCAGTTGCTCAAAGCCTTATCCAATATGGCCTAGTACACTGTCAGGGTTGGGTGATGCACAGCCTCTCTGGGAAATGTGTTCCAGTATCTCACCATCTTCACAGAAAAGAATTTCTTCCCCAAATAGAGCCTAAATTTCCTGTCTTTCAGTCTGTACCCATTACTCCTTGTCCTATCACTACAGTTCCTGATGAAGAGTCCCTCTCCAGCTTTGCTGTAGGCCCCCTGCAAATACAAGAGGGTTGCTATGGGTCTCCATGAAACTCTCTCTGTAAGCCTGGAGAGAGAGAGACAGACAGACAGATACACAGACACACAGAGACAGAAACAGAGACAGAGAGACAGATAGTCCTCTGGGATGCATGGTCACGAGAAAACTGAGAAAGGACCCAAAGCAACACAAGCTGGAGACTTCAGCACATCACTGGTTGGAGGATTGTCATCCTTAATTTATTGTCTCATTTCTTCACCAAGTTTCTTGTCCATCTTTGGGTTCCATTTGGGCTCAGGCTAGGTGAATTTGGCCACCTTCCCTCACTGATGTTCTCTGCTCATACTTGCTTCCCTGTGTGAAGAGCATCTCTGCCCATTCTAAGTTTCCTTTACTGTGTCACCTCTCAGCCTGGGGCTAAGCCAGGCAGTACAAGAGCCCCTGTGCTCTACTGTAACCACAAGCTCCTCTCCCATACAACTGCTGTTGGACCAGATGGTTCTCCATCAACTACTAATGCAGCTAATTCTCCCAGTCTTTATGTAGGAGCTTTCCTTATCCGAACTGAATTATGTATGTTATTTTCAGACTGTTTTTACAACCTGAATTGTACTCCTGTCCTCTGGGGCATGGGCAGCTTCCCCCAGTGTGGTATTACCAGGAGATCTTGCTTCTCTCCCTTTTAAAACAAAGATTCATGCTTATCCTTTTCCAGCCTCTTCAACCATCTACAAGTTCTCAGAGATGACCACTAATGAGCCTGTTAACAACTGTCTCTGTTAGCTCTCTAAGTACTTTTGGATTGATTTCCTCAGACTCATGTGATTTAAGAGAATCTATCCATTTAAGTACTTTCTAACCTGATCTTTCCATGGCCCCAAGCTGAGATCATTCCCTTTCATAGGTACTAGTTGTTATAGAAACATTATTGCTACTGACTTTTTTTTTTTGTAAACATTAATACAGGCAAGACATTAAACTCTTTTAACAGGTTTGCTCCTCTTCAGACATGAGCTTGTCTCCAAAAGAGGAAGCTGTTCTGAAACCCACGGCTGGCAGAGGGCAAGGTCTTGGACCAGCCTTTCAGGCAGGTTTTTCACTGTGAGTAAGCCTTTCAGTTAAATGTTCTGGCCCAGCTGACAGGACGAGCACTGAGATGTGTGCCCCGCTCCTCTTCTCACATGGCCAGTGTTCTCAGAGCAGGAGCAGGGAGCAGACAGAACCGCTCTCTTCCAACTCGCTGTGGTTTGGACTGTCCTGGAGACTGTTTGTTCAGGTGGTGCTGGATTATCATTATCAGACCTCACACTATAAAAAACTGAGTTTCTATGCTTTGAATTAAAAGAGTGATGACACGACAGATTAACTTTTTCCTATTTCACCTCCTGCATGTACCTATGCTCTTTTCCACAACCTCCATCTAATAACATAACAATAACAACAGAAAACAAAGCAAATTCACAGCCCAGGCAGGAAACTACTCATGAGCAGCCGCACACTCGGTGTTATTTTTTTATGTTGTGCTTGCCAAAACCAACATGAGACTGCCTCAGGGATGTGAAAACATCTCAAATTTATTTGAAATAAGTATTTTCTGAGGCTCTCCCCTCCTCTTCCCATACCATTTTGATGATCAGCCAGTCCATAAAAGTTTTCTGCAAACTCTGTTCTGAGGGAGCAATGTGCAACGACTTCAGCTTTGAACAGAAAGGGAGAAGGTTGTCTTGAAAACCAGTGCTATTGTTGACCACTTTCTGGATAACAGTATTCATTAGTGTGCTCCTTAGAAACAAGCAAGGTCCTTTCTGCAGTGGTTGTTTCTTGGCTGATTAAAGGGGGTGTGTATGTGTGTGTCTGTGTGTCTGTCTGTGTCCATGTGTGTGTCTGTGTGTGTCTCTGTGTCTCTGTATCTCTGTATCTCTGTGTATCTGTGTGTCTGTCTGTGTCTGTGTCTGTGTGTATCACCTCCTCAATTCCTGGGAATCTAAGTGACAGCCCTAAAGTAAGTGGCAGATAGAGAAGCACAAAGTCTTGGTCCTGTGTGGTCCTTGCTGAGCTGGGGACATGGGTGTTTGAAGGACAGACTCTGGCCACTGTGATGTCAAACATGGCTACAGTTTTGTACAAACTGAGTGTTGGACCAGCGAGACTTTTCTGTTCTGTTTTCAGCACTGTGCCTATTCCCACTGTGGTGTTTTAAACTTGGCAGGTGGATTTTCTTTGCCAGTGGAGAATTGGAGAGCAGAATCTCATTGGAATTGCATTGTGGGCATTGACAGGCTAATTTATCATGTCAGCCTTTGATGGCCATAAGTGTTTCATGAAGGTTGTCGTAGAAGTCAGAATTCGTGCACCAATTCTCAGCAGATTGCCTGCATCAGTGTTTTTTGACAGCACTGTCAGTCAAGGACTAGAAATTCACCATGGTTATTACCTACTTTTTATAAAACAATTTCCTTTCCAATTTCTTAGCTTTATTTGCTGTAAACTTTTTCTGCAACCAATAAAGCTAAAAATATTGTGATGATTAGTGAAATTCACTTAACTTCAGAAATTGATGAGTTTCAGTGACCAAATGCATCCTAAGAGAAAGGCAAAGTAGACACAACATGATTTATTAACATGGTGGTCATCCTTTATCTCAGAAGAAGACCTGTCACAGCAAAACTGTGGTGTTTCCCCTTTGTCATTTATCTTTAAAATCACATCATTCTGAGTAGTTTCATTCTTGCTAATTCTTCTTTTCACATCAGTATGAACACAGTTGCCACTCTCTAGACCCACTGTGAAGAGCCTTATGAAGTTCTGAATATAGCACGTGGAATTAGAATGCAAAATCCTTTATGTGGTTCTCTGTCAGCTCCCAATATGGGAGAATGCAGGTGAGGGCACGGCCAAAGAGGGGACAGTTTTCCTTATCAGCTGACAGGACCTGAAACCCTGGGACAGCAGTGCAGTGCTCCTGGAGTAGCCAGATTTTCTAAGCCCTCTTCATGCACTGGTGGCCAGAAGAAAAATGGGAGTATCCCCTTACATGACAGAGAGCATGAGCTTCAACTCAGGTTCAGGAGGACACAAATTTTAGGTATTTACACAATAAGTTACATATAAAATGAAGTGTTTTTAAAGAAGTGTTGTAGACGTTGGTTTGGACAAAGACATGACCTGTCCCATTTGCCACTTTTACAACAGGCAGACATTCTTGGGGGCTTCAGTCAGGACAGGCTGATGTGCAGTCTATGTGTTGTTTGGAAAATAAATGGGTTTGTTAGCATAGAGTTGGTGTGGGTTTTGTTCCACAAAGCCTTCTTGAAGTAAGATATCTAGGACAGTCATTTACGTCAACTCAGAAGTAACTGCTAAGGGTACATTAAACTCGCGATCTGATAGGAGAGGGAAGGTTGCTGAACCTGGCAGAACTGGAGGCTGGAATTTTTTACCGCATTCGGACTAAGTGAGCTCAAATACAGAATCCTATTACAACAGTGATGTCAGCTGTAGACACCTATAGATGTATGTGTGAGAAAAGGTGGGTTTCTGTGAAACGTGTTGTAGTTCACCTTTAGGACTTCTGGGTGTGATCTGAAGCCTTTTGGGTCGGGCTCACCCTCTTTCAGTCATTCTGCCTTTGATCACTCCTTGTTGTTACTGCTACAACATGCCTATCTGAAACACACCCTCTGTTAATATCAGAGATCTGGCTTCCTGGACCAAGGACTGCCTGCCTTTTGGTCCCCTTTTAGCACTGGAGATGATTCCTTGACAGGGTGAGTGGATATTGTGGCTGCCCAGCTGGCTCTTTGAGGGAGCTACAGGGCCATTTGGACAAGCCCCAACTGCTCTACAAGCTTCTGTGTTTAGTTACCCATGCACAAGGCAAAGAAGCAGGCCAGTAATGGGTACCAGATGGGGGTTTATGTGTTTAAACAAAGACACATTATGGACGATCAGAAACAACTGAGTGGCAGTTTATACATTAAACCCCAATTTAACAGCAGTGCTTGCTCCCTGACCTGGAAGAAACAGGGCAGAGAGCCCTTTGTGTTGCCCTGATCAAACGATTCCCCGTTGTCCCTGCTTCTGACAGGGTGGCATGTGTACATAAGGTGAGGGTGTCTATAGGAGCATCACTTTCCCAGCTCATGGAAAGCCTTCCTTTCAATGGGACATGGCCACAGTCAACTAGTTTTAGAGTCAAGCCACAGTTTTGGCCACCGTCATGTTCTTGTATGTGCATCTCCCTAGATTGTGAGAGTGGGGATGTTAATACATTAATTTCTACTGGTGGGTCTCTGCTGCAGAGTGTAGGTGTTTGTTTTTAACCAAACCCTTGGCAGTACATGAGTAGTTGTTATGGATCCTGCCACAGAAGACAGCATGAGTTTAGTTGTAGCTAAGCACTGTTCATCTGTATTTCTGTAAACTAAGTTGGTTGAATGGAGGATCTATCTATCCTGTGCTCTGGGTGGATGTCTGTTGAATACAAAAAATAAACTGTCAGAATCTCCAGAGGCGGTAACCTCTTGTCTATACTTAGTGTCTTGTTTGACTGCATGTACTGATGCACTCTACAGTTAGGCACTTGATACAAATTTAAAAAAATATCAAAAGAATGGTAAATTCCTTAACTTAATCTCTCAAAAGCCGAACAATAGCATTTAACCTGAACTCTGTCCTTTTGGATTATGGTAAAATAAACTTCCTCACATATTATTCTCTAATAGTATAACCTGTCAGCACATGTATCAGTCAGCAAAGATAGTGTATTATTAAAACAAACAGTTCTCTCATTAGGAATTGAACATGGTCATCACTTTGCAGGAATACATCTTCTCCTTTAACATGTGTAAACCAGTGTTTTTTTCCCAAAGTGCCCAAAATTAACCTCAGCATTTCTAAAGAGGAAAAGAAGGGAAAAACAGTTTGCTTGCATGGTAAAGTTTGCTTAGCTTGAAAGGAAGTCATCAGAATGATAGAGGAAACTCCCAGCTCCTCTGTGCATCCTCATCAGTAGAGCAATTTTGTTCAGATCAGGTAGGAATGCCTTGCCCCTTCAGTGGTTTTTGTGTTGTTTGTATAGAGTTTGTCACACAGGATTTTGTACATTTGGCTACACAATCGAAGTGTTTTCTCCACTGTAACTGTACCAGACCACAGTGATGATATGTTTCTTCTGCTCAGCTTGACTCTTCATTATTTTGTTGCATTCGTGCTGGAGAAGAAATGAAATAGATAGACTTCCCTGATGGCTCACACAATGGATGTTAGCCTCTGTCTTGATTGTGTTAAGCAGAGATGTTTCTGTTTCCTCAGATACTGAAAAGAAATGGAGGGAAAGTATGCTCATTTCTGAAGTGTAAGTGTATTGATGTCAGAGCTGCAATTCCCAGACAGCAGCATCTGTAAGGAAGGATAAAGAGAAAACATTCCTTTGAAATAAGTTCTCTCCAAGGGAAGGAAAAGGAAAACCCTCTCAGTCTGTATCCGTTAACTGTATGGGGCAAGCTATATATAGAAATGTGATTATAACTGACCATGTGTTATTGTGTACTAGGGCAGGCCAACCAGGGAAAATACCATTCCAGCATTAGCAGGATAGTCCAATGGGCTGGAGCTAATAAAGCACTGGTGGAGCATCTCATGTAGATGTCAGATGCCCAGCTGAGACCCTTGTGATCATGAAAAACATATGGGTAGCTCTTTCCTCTTCTGTGCTTGTTTTCGTCAACACCATGTTCCTCACAAGATAAAATGCCCAAGTTATTCCAGGGTTTGAGAGAGACAGGTTGTGATATTTCTGGTCCAGTGAGAAGCAGGAAGTCTTAGTTTCCTGTTTCCTCAGCAGTAAGAACCTTCTCTTTTTCTTGTGGCTTCTTTCCATCTGGTTTGTTTTTTTTTTTTTCTGTGACAATAATCCTTCTGCGTCACATGCTCTTACTGTAGCCCCCTACAAATAAACTATAAATCCCTTTTCTTGCATGGACCAAGAGCCTTGTGAGCTCAGCACTTGCAGTGGGGATACTCTTGCAAATCCTGTGATATCTGACAGATATCTGTGTGCTCTAGCTTGTGCATTTGTGATGAAGTTCTGTAATAAAGTTAGCCTTCCAGCTTTTAATGTGGAAATATGGACCATGCATGTTGCAGCCCTCCAGAATGCAGATGAAATGCAGAACCTACAGTGCTTTTCCAATTGCAGGTTTTCTGGCAGTACTTAAGATGCTCGCAGTACTGTCATTCCTATGTTGGACCATTTGCCCGCTCCCTGTTGCAAACTGACTCTCTAATGAGTGTGGACTTTGAGTGGATTTTTGGGTGTGTGGATTTTTGGGTGTGATCATGCTCTTCACCTGACTCACAGCCACAGAGGCAGCTGGCCATGAGCAGACTGTCCCTTGATAATACCTGTCTGTCTGTGAGTCCAGAAATGTTCATGCACTGCCCTGGTTGTTACCTTCACTGCTTTTCTGAGACCCATAGTAGTCGGGGATTTCTTGCAGTCATGGTGCTGCTGCAGTGTCAGAACACTATTGTGTAGAGAACCTGGACTGAGCCCCGTGGTTGTAATTGCTTCTACAGGTGGTGATGGCATCTCTAGAAACCCTGGACCTCCCCAGCCCTTTCTTTCTCTGGGCCCTGGATACAGAGCTGAGTTTGACCTTCCCAGAAATGGGTGGCATTCCAAATGAGATTTTGCATGGGGTGGATAACAGGTTTGAGGTGTTGCATTTTATCCACTTAACTCCCAGGATGCCAAAGCCACTGCCAGGCTGGAACACAAACCACAGTCAAGCTTCACACTTGGGTGAGCTCTGTTTCAGGGTTAGTTGCAGGGCTACAGTGAGCTTTGCCCCACCAATAGAGGTCTGTTTAAAACAAAGCAAAACATCTTTTTGGGTTGCTTATCAATTTTGGATCATGTGGAAGGGGGCAGTGTAATAACAGGGTAGAACAACTTGTCAGCTCTGCAATTAACATCACTACATGCTACTTAGCTCTCTTTATAGACACATAAACACATTTCAATCAGGCAACTCGTTAGAAAAATCATGACTCCTATATATATATAGCATAAAGATTTCAGGCTGCTGAATACTGCTCACCATTATTCTTAGTTTATGAAAACAAAAGTCTTAATTATGCTGCCAATAACAACAGCATCATTAGCAGCCAGATGTTTTCCCCTTAAATTAAACACACCCAAAATAGATTGTTTGGGGGCTTATGTGAAACAGAGGTACACTTTAGGAAGTTGGCATTGAAATATCAGGCTCTTTACAGGTCAGGATGACAATTTGAAGACTTTGAGGAGCTCTGCAAATCTGGCATCCCAGCCACATGCTGTCCATAGATGTTTCTCACATTGTTTAGAGTAACAGAGTCATTTGGCAGACAGGAATCTTATGTGGCCTTCCAGGACACCTCCACATCAGTGCAGTAATCCAGAGCCAGGACATGGGGCTGATGACTTTCACACCATCCCCGTGGTATTACACTGTTGGTTTATGTTCATTAACCCTGTATCAGCTGTAGTCATGGTGTCCTGGTCTGGGACTGGGATTGCAACACTGTCCTGAGCCCTGGGCAAACTGCTCATGGTGAGCAGCTGTCCTTGGTATTTGTGGACATCAGGACCTCCTGGAAAACATCCACTGCACACAGAGGGATGCTGGGTACTTCTACCTCTACATGCAGGAAGTTTTCCACCTACCTCTTCCAAATCTGCACATACCATCATGTGGATATTTGGGGAAGGGAGGAGGACTTCTAGCCCTTCCAAGAGTCTAGTAGTGGACCCTCAAAACCTGGAAGATGGATCCTTGTTGTGCAGTTTATAATCGAACTGACAGAAGACAGGCACAAGCTCCA
The DNA here is from genome assembly GCA_032173965.1 of Sitta carolinensis. Lineage (NCBI taxonomy): Eukaryota > Metazoa > Chordata > Aves > Passeriformes > Sittidae > Sitta > Sitta carolinensis. The sequence continues at coordinate 99,842,127 of CM063283.1, forward strand.
TCCTTTCTGCCTCCTCTTCATTCCCCATGGTTGCTCCTCTGTGCCTGTATGTTTCTTGTGCAAAAGTGCCATGTTGCAGTCCCAGAGACCAGTTGCCCCCACGTTCTTCTGTCCACCCCTGCTCTGAGAGGCCCCACCTACCTGCAAAGCCACCCTCTCTGTGTTGTTATTGTGGCACAAGGCAAGGGAAGGGTAGTTGGACCCTGCACTGCTACAGGTGTGGAGTGCCTGGCTGGGGCTTGGCACTGAGGGTGGACAAGGGCATGTGCTCTCCTCTCCCTGATTTATCACTCCTGGCAGAGTGGTCACAGTTGCTGTGCTGGAGGAGCCAGTATCTTGATTAACGCAGCAGGCAAGAAGCAAGTGACAGACTTCCCCCTCTCCCTGCATCTCACCAGAAGATAAGGGACAAGTGTGTCCTCTGGCTGTGCTGTCTCTGTCCCCGGGGGCAGACACACATTGCACAGCTAGAACTGTCCCACACTGCTCTGAGCAGGGGACCCTCACCCTGCCATGGCATGGTAACAAATTATTTGCACCGAATCAACTTCTCCTCCATCTTTTCCCACAGAAGCAATTGTTTACTTGTCTCCATTGGCTCTTGCATGGTCCAAACTTCAAAGTAAGGCTGCAGAGAATAATTTTTGTGTCTTATCCTTGTGGTGCAGTCTATTTTTCACAGTTACATTACAGCACTTGAAATTTGAAGATTTATCTTTACACCATTTCTGCAGCAGACATGGTATTTCTCCTGGTCTTTTCACTTAAGCCTATCACTGGTTTATTTTGCTATTTACCAAATTTCTTCTGTTTTGACAACATCTTTCTGGCATTGCACAACCCATGTGAAAATTGCAAGTATCGTAAGAGCATCCCTTCCTGCTTCTTGCTACGATGCCTTTTAACACGCAGTCTCCTTTTCCCTGCTGCCATATCAAAATATTTACAGCCCATGTTTTGCCATCATCAGACTGTATGTTTTTTAATTCAGTTTCAAAATTAAGGGCAGGGAAAATTATGATCATTTCCACATTAGTCACTCCATCCAGTTTATTTGGAGTGATGAGTGAATCAACACCCATTCTGACTTACTGTAGGGGTAAATATGTGTAATTTACGTGATTTTTGGTTGCTTGATAAAATTGTTTGCTGCTGTGGGGATGTGTGAGGAAATACTTGCAGTAGGCACATGCTTCTTGCCTTTGGTCCCTGCCAATTTCAGTTTTCAAATGCCAAGTTTGATGACAGCCTGCCTTGGAATGTAAACGGGCTTAGTAAAAGGACCTGGTAGACAGTTTTTAGAAACTCCAGGCTCCATCTCTGCATCATGTTGGGCTGCATGTTATAGACAGAATTTATTTTGTACCCTCCCTGTACTGTTTGATAAGGTGTGGCTCATTGAGAAGATGTGATCTGTCAGCAGCAAATGCCACACTTAACCCTGCAGAGGGAAGGGTCTCCTTCTGTTTGGCAGCATGAGTGTGGCAGTGGCATGGGTTCCTGCTGTCCTTGGTGCAGCCGGGGCTGGCGCATCATGGCCATGGAATATCCAGGGAGCATGGTGCACATGGTGACACCCCCAGAACAGGCATTGCTGCCATCAGGATGCCTGACTGTTCAGAGCAAGCATAGAAGTGAGAAAATTTTTGAGAAAACTCCTGGCATGAGTTAGAGCTTGTATGGAAACAAAAGATAAGCTCCCTGGAGAAGATGGGCCAAAAATGAAAATAAATTTCACTGGGTGTTTCTGTGCTGTCAGGTTGGTTCACTCCCTGCTTTGCCCTTGGGCACGGCTCTGCTCTTCACCCACGCTGTAGGTATGAATGTTTGCATTCAGAGCTCCAGTCAGAAACAAGCCAAATATTTCTCTTGGCAGAGAAATCTCTGGACCCCACATCGAGAGCAGTCATGAACCAGCACACATCATTTGCCCCTGGGGTGAGGGCTGACTCATGGCATGGAGGATTGACTAGGACTGAACTTGCCACTGATCACCAGGGCTTTTGCACAAGGCTGGTGCACAACAGCATCACTGAAGATGTTAAAATCTTCACAACTTCATTGCAGCAAGTCTGCTGAAGCGATGGGTTCATTATTCAGTCACCAGCACCAAAGCTGTGGCTGTTGCTCTGCCAGTACTTGCTCATCTGCTTTCTGGGAGAAAGCCTCTTCCAGTGGCTGAGAATGCAATCAGACAAAGCAGATGAGTCAGGCTGATTTTATATTTGTGTTTCAGGTAGACCAAGGGGCTGAAACCATGCCAAATTAGCAGCCCTGTCTTTTGAGAGAGGTCACACAAGATCTGGACTTCAAGGCATGGCTTTCATATCTGAGGGCTTCTCTAATGACTTCTTAACTAATTGACTTGACTTTGGTAGGGAGACAGCTAGTGGCTGAAAAGGATTAAAACTGTTAGAAATAACAGCTTTGAAGTGGCTCAAACCCTATTAAAATTTGGATGGCAAATTTTTTTCTAATGGTATTTTTAAACCGCTACAACCTGGAAGTGTGAGCTCTTCATGCAAAACTTTATGGATAAAAGGGAAAATCTAGGTAAGTGAAACAGAGTCTCAGGTCTGCTGCCACTCAGTTATTTGATAGCTGTTGGGTAACATGCATAACACACATATCCCACAGATTTTGTTTTCAAGAGAATATTTTGTGTTATGGGAATATTTTCCTTTTTATCATATTTCTGATCTGACATAGCATGACTCCACTGTGGTGGAGCTAAATGCTATATCATTTTCCATGGCCAAATGAAGCTTGCTTGGAGAAACAATCTGTTATAGAAATTACTCCAATTAGGACTTTCTGCAGCAAGCAAACGGTGATCCAATTCTATAAGGCTCTAAGCGAGACTGTGGCAGATGATAGTCTTTAAGTAGAGGTTACGGGAATTTTCCAAAAGAATTATTTTATCTTAGAATATGCTGATTTTTTTTCAGATGTAAAACATCGTATGGAAGCATGCTCCTTTCAGCTGATTTTCTGTCAATCACCCCAAGCTCCAGCGTGACCTTCCCTGTCAGGCAGGTTTCTAAACCTTCCTGCCAGCCAGGTTTCCTCAGAAACCTCACAGACTTACTGCCAGCTTACCTCCCCAGGGACTTAGGAAACTGCCTGAAAGATGGCATCAGAGTAAAGACTGCAGGGGCTTTTAGGGACCTCAGCTCAAGAAAATCCCTACTGAATAGTCTGCCTAAGGAAATGGACTTTATCATTTCCAGATTCCCAAGTCAGCTGGCTCTTCTGGCATCTTCTCCTTCACTATGGAAGGAGACTTGCTGTCAGACCTAGCCCTTCAACCAGGTCTCCAGGGGCTCTGGAGATTCCCTCTTGGTTTGAGTCCCCTTGTCCAGTTCATGGTCCTGGTCCTTGGTCCTGGCATGGTTTCCACTGTGGTGCTGCCAGAGCTGTGACTCTCCAAGATCTTTAGTGTACAAGCAGTTAGCTTAGCTGTTGCTGGAAATCTGGGAGAGATGTTGTGCATCATGAATGAAGTTATTCTGGATTTTAGTCCCCTGAAAACGTCTGTCATTTGTCTTTTGGCCCATGTTAAAATTTTGAAAAAGCTTGGGCTGTCTGAAAGTGTTCAGGGAGTATGAATTTGGTTTCTCAAGCTGACCCACTATTAGCCCTGGGTTCAGCTAGTATGTGCAGGAGCACAGTTTTAAGTTTATGAGTAGTTTTGCTGAGACAAGTCAGCGTATCCACTAACGTAACGCCCAGCTTGTGCTGAGCACTGCCCTGAACTGGGCCTATGGGAGTAAAGTGTGTTTTCTACAGATCACAGAGTAGGTCATAGTTTCCTCGGGGGCATTTCAAACCAAGACCTGATGGCTAATGAAAGGCAAATTGTATTATTCTAATTAAATGGGCACTCAGCTGCAGACCTCTGACACATGTACAAGGAGATCATGTCTGGAACTACTTTTAATCAATCAACTCCTGCTGGCATGAATCTGTAACAGGAACAACTTAATTAATTCAGTGCAAATGAACTTTACAACTACCCTGTAACGAGGACAGACATTATATAGCTATTCTTCATATAGCTGTATAGAGTCATGTAAAAGCATCACCCTGCCTACACAATGCACTAGGTGCTCGTGTGCAGTCATAATTTCAGTCAACCAGAAAATGACAGTGCTCTGGTCTGTGCTGAGTGTGTCTCTGGACCTCAGTACCACATATGCATATTTTATGTAGTTCTCCATCATAGCTATAGATTAAAATCTCTTCCTATTCTAAATAAAAAGTTGGAGGTATTCCCATGAATAAGATTGATTTTGTGGTTTTCTCATCTTCTTTCACAACACTATGTGTTCTCAATGTAAAAGAAGCTTGTACAGAGCTCCAGAAAGCCTCCATAGGTGAGGATCGGTGAGGGGTTCTACAGTGATGGCCTATGGATGCATCTTTTACACAACAGTTTTAGCTAATTTTGGAAAGACAAGGGAGGGCTGGGAAGAGAATAAGAGAGGAAGAGAGGGAGAGATGGTGGGAGACAAGGCAAGGCGAGAAGGCAGGCAGGAAGGAAGGCAGGAAGGCAGGAAGGAAGGAAGGAAAGAAGGAAGGAGCTAAAAAGTGAAATTCAAACAATAAAAGTTGTAATAATAGATGGGAAGCTCTCACATTTCACCATCATTTCCAAGGTGGATGGGACTGGTACTTACCCAGTCCCTTCCTGCAGTCCCTGTGCTATTAACTAACACAGCTGCCAAGCAGAAAAGGCTTGTGTAGCCTTTCTGGCAGTATTTTTTCAAAGGTGGTTTGCAGTCTTACTATGAATAATCTAGGGAACGTGGTGTAGTGCACTTGTCGTGCCCTCTCTGTGTTAACTTCTTACTGGCTTTGGTCACAGGGCTGTAAGAGACTCCTCACAAACACTGGCAGAGCCACTTCTGAGTGGCCCTTGGCACAGAAGCAGAGCTATTGGCTTCCTTTGCACAGGAAAGGTTTGTTCTGCTCCGAGGGTGTGGAAAGCCCAGGTCTGTCAACACTCCTGCTGAAGTACACAGGGTATTTCTACCAAAAAGAGTTCTTAACAGGTTTGCTGGTACTGTGCAGGCTCATGGTAATTAAAGCGACATCAGTTAGTGTTCAGAACATTATGCAAGACCTCAGCCATATGAGTTCACTTGATTTTAGGGATCAGAATCCTGTGAAAATTACTTTCAGGGTCTGTGTGTTCCAAGCATAAGGAGGGGTCCATGTTTTTCTGTAATTAATTGCTTGTTTACAGTTTTACTGAACAAAACCTGGCTTAACTTTGTGATAGGAATAATGTCTGCTGAACAAAAGCGTCCAATTAACATGGCCCAATTAAAACTTTAAAAGAAATAATCTTCAGTTAACAAACACCAGATGTACTTGTCAGGGTTATCTCACTGCTGTTACATTAATCATTTATAAGCTCTGTTAATTTGAGCACTTACTTGGTAGAGAGTACTATTGCAAGATTCTCTTTCTAAATATTATGCCAAAAATAACCACTTTCCTGATCTTGAAACTGTTAAAACATCAGATTAAAAAAGAGGGAGAGATATTGGGAAGGAAAGCATACTTCATGTTTCTTTAATACAAAATGACCATTTAACCTTTTAAACAGGTTGAATATAAGATATTTTGCTCCTTAGAAAAATCAGAAATGTTCATTGTATAGCATTTTACTGCTTTGGGGGAAAAATTAATTTACTCATCTGCTAAAGCAGCACATGTGTGATAAGTGTAGAATTTATCTGCCAAGAGAGAGATGGTAGAATTTTCTAAGAAATGTAGACCATAGCCAAGAAGATCAAATCAGTGGACAAAAAATTCAGAGACTTACTGTAGCTTTTTGCATCCTGGGCATTCATGTTAGGGGTGCAGAGTTGCAATTTCCCCTTCCAGGATTTTCCAGTCCTCTCAGCTTCAAAAAGTATTATTAAACAAAGAGACATACCACCAAAACCTCTATTCTTCCCACCTGACACAAGGTCCCAAATGAGCAGTGCAGTCAGCCTTGGCTTAAGATATCAGCTGCTTTCTGAAGGAAGGGGAGAGTACCCATGTGACTGTGTTTTCAACACAGCCCAGGAGGTAGATGTCCAGTGTTAGGTCAGATGAATTTGAATATAAAACCTTGGCACACAAAACTGGGTCTTCAGTCAGTTGCTGAATGGTTCTTCAAATGTGCAGGGTGGCTGTAGATGTCAGTGGCTGTCATTTTTTTAAAGGCTGAGGATCCCCTCTGCAGTGGGCCAGTGTATTTTGATGGGATTTGGTGTATAGCAACAAGGCTCTGAACACACCCTGCCCAGGTCACCCCCTTTGGCTACAACTCATCAGGTCCCCCCACTGCTCTGCCTGGGGGTACATCTGTGGAAACCTGAATGAGGATGAAGAATTGTTTCTGGAATGATACAGGGAAATGAAACATACAAAGTCTCTGTGGTCAGAGAAAACGTGTTCTTGTTTTTCCTTATCTTGTGAAGCTGGGCTACACGAATCCTGAGCAGACCTCTTTAGCTGACACCTCCTCATCCTCTGAGTTTGGGCTCCATGCCATTTCCAACAGTTTCACTTAACTGCCCATCAGCCTGAAATCTTCTTTAAAGGTGAGAAATACAAGATTATCACACCTCCTCAAGAATCTGTTATAAGAACAAAAAACAGTAATTGTCCAGAGTGTGCCGGGTTTGTTTTTCTTGTGTATTGTCTGAGTTCTTGCCTGCTGCCCCTTGCATGAGTCCTTTACTCTGGTTTGTCCCACTCCTTTTTGCCCCCACCTTGATGGAGTGGGGAAGAAGACCAAGTTTTGGCAAGAGATGGTTCATGGTACAAATGTCATTTCCCTCACCTACATCTCTACTGTCATTCTGCTTCTCACAGTAATAGAGCACTATTTTATCCATATGGACTTTGTCCTTTAGGGGAAAGATGACAACAGTTTAAAAATTATTTTATAGCTTTACATCAAGGCAGGATTTCATGTGGCAGTGTCTTTTGGTGATGCATGCCGTAATCACTTGATTCTTTTTCCAGAGTATGAAATTACATTATCCCTCAAGATTGGGAGAAAAGTGTATTTGCCTTAGTGTTTAATACTGATCCTTGTAGGATGGGGGACAAAGGGACTCAGCTCAGGTCACAGGTATTTTCATGCAGCATCTTATCAGGAAGACAAGCCTTCCTCCAACCAAATATATTGAAAGATATTTTACATCCTTCTAAGAGGCTAAAAATATATCTTGGATGACTCTTGCTTTAAAAAAGAGCCACAGTAGCTTGTGTTGATAAAAGGACATAGCAGATTGAACAGTAGCCTGAATTTGGTGATTGGTTTCTCTTTTTGGCAGAAATGAAGGTGTTGAAAATTTTTCTGATCTTGAACAGTGAATTGGGAGGAAAATCTGGTAGAGTCCAGAAGAGAAATGAGGGCCTTAAAGTTGGTGGGAAGCTGCTGAATGGGGAGGGAATTTTATCGAAGAAGCCTGGCTTGCCTGTGCCTCAGCTTTTTCCCACCCTTATGTATTTTGTGGTTGTATTTAAGTAATTTTCTAGTATAAGCTTATGATAATTTAATTCCTCACATTATTAACTAATTATAGCCTGTTATTTTAGATGACTGATGGATTAAAGTTCAAGTATGGAGAGTGGTGGTGTTCTTTTTTCTACATGGTACTTTTCCAAAAGGTCATGGAGAAATATATTTGCCTGGTGTTCTCTCCCCTCTCATTTTTCAGTGTTTCTAATTGTTTTGCATAGACTGAAATTTTTATAAACAACAAGTGCCAATGGTAGAAAGCACTGCCTCATGCATTATGGCACAGAGAGATACATTCTTTTTCTCACTGAACTTGCACCAGTTTTAGTGGAAGTCATACATATGCAGGCAAGGAATTGGCAGAGGTGTATTCAGGAGCTCTGCTGAATCTGTGGGAGTATTTGTGTACATACTTGTGTGCAAAAGATAGAGAGAATGTTGAAAATTGGGAGCAGTCTCGTCTGACAGCTCTGTAGTGACTTGTAGAGTCCTAATTTAACAATTTACTTTGAAAGACACTGTGGGATCCTTTTTTGGGATCCCATGGGACCTCCATTTGTGCAATGCACACTGTTGTTTCCTCTGTCTTCTCTAATAACTGTACCAAAGTTAGCATTGCCTGGGCTGTTAATTTTCAGATTAATTTTGAAGTGAATATAATGTTAATACAAATTACAAATGGACAGCACAGAAACTAGTCTTCTGATTTTTGGTGTGACAGCAATGGCTGTGGTAGTACACACTGCCCCCTTGTATTCATGCCTGGACACTGTAAGCTGAGCTGGAGAAGTTAAATTGCTATCACAAGTCATGGATTAAAGCACTGAGAATTCTCCCTGTACTTCATGTGGAACCCTCATGCCCCTGCTCCTTTGCTGACCCCACACATGAGGTGTGTTTGAGGTTAAGAACAGGAACTGCTTGCGCCTGTGAAACAGTTTCTTGCAGGCTTCCTACAGACGGAGGCAGACACCCCCTCTTTAGCTCATTTGTGAGTATTTCCTTTATAACAGCGGTGAATAGGAATATATTTTTTTACAAAATGAAGGCTATAATCTCAGCAAGTGAAGGATCTTAGATCTTTGACATGCCCGTATGATTACCATGGCAAACTCTGATCCTGGTTGCTGCACACTGCTTGCTGTTCTCCTCACAGTCTTACAAGGCCAGAATTGCTTAAGTCTATAAATTATTTAGACAGATTGGATAGTCATATTTTCTTTTTGGGAACCAATTTGATGTAAAAGGAGAAAGTGCTCTTTTAGCTCATGCTGTGTAAAGCAAAGTAAAAGGTGACTCCAGGGCAGGTGGTCCTACCTCCACTCATTTTTTCTGCTACATTCTTGCTGCTTGAGGAGCAATTGAGACTCTAGTTTGACACAGAAATCAGAATAAACCTGTGTGATCAGTTCTTTGACAATCTCATTGCGAGAGGTTACTTCCCTTTAGATGCCAGGGAAGAATTGGTGTCTCTGTACTGCTCCCTCTTTCTTCTACTGTACTCATTCATCATTTCTTCTCCACATGCTGTAACACTGCTGAGCAGGGATACTGAAAGAACATGTGCTTCAACAGTGCCCTAGAAACCTAGAGTGAGTTTTACTAATCAAAGAGCAACAGAAAAATGTTGGGAATTCAATAAAGTGAAGCCTCAGCAAGAATGTGAAGACTATGAATAAGAATTTACTCTGCTACCATCCTGAACCCAATTCTTGATTTGTTTTTACTTTTCCAAGAGATGTTTCCATTCTTTGGTTTCTTGCAGTTATCACAAAGGGATCTGTACAGCCTTAAGCAATAAGGCAATGTTAAGAAAGAAAGCAAAACTACTGAGACAGCCAACTTCCAGTCAGACATCTAAGGGGTAATTAAAATGCAGTCCTTCTGGATAGACAGTGTGTAAGAACATTCCATTATCATACCAGTGGAATAAAATCTTCTAGGGATATAAGAACTGTGGCAGTGAGTAGTGCACGTTGTCTGCTTCCCTGTTTCTGGCAACAACTGAAACTGGCGGGTTCTCAATACAGCACAGAGCATCAGATGAACATAGCACAAGTCATTGCATGCAACAACATTTCTCCTTAGTAGCAAGAGTAAAGTCACTGTTTAAACAAAGGTTTTATAATAGTGTTTCTGAGGTATTTTTTAATCTGTAAATTGTAGCCTCATAAATTTTTTTGTAGTCCCTATTTTTTTCTTTTTTTTTTTTTTCCCCAAGCTGAAAGCTTTTCTGCTTGTAAAAGTATTATCTGCATAGGCAATCAAAAGCTGCTAATAAAAGAAAAAGTATATACATTTTACAGACAAATGAAATGCTGAGATGAAACCAATCTAAGTAGCAGATTGTAACTGTACCTTCAGCACCACCATTTTGTGTATCTATAGGTAACCAATTCCTTTTATTCCCCATTATTAGCATAATTGTTCTGATCAATAGAACAACTTTTATCTAAAATCAGAAAGGTAAAAATAAAGATTTTAGCTGTGCACATTATAAGGAATTTAAAAGACCTTTTTAAAAGTACTTTTTATCCAGCTGTACTGCATGAATTAAAGGAAAATTATTTATAACTTTCTCTTTTTAAATCATTGCCTTTTCCTCTTTTTGTTATATCAAAAGCACACGCACCTTCTTACATTTTGGTTTTCATTTGCCAGGATTCTTTGATTATTTTTTTTTCGTTAATGCTGTTTCTGAAATTCTGTGCTGTGTCCATGTGCTCCTGAATCTATTAATTAGTTTTTCAGACCTACAGAACCATTGACACATGCCAGTATTAGTCTTAAACAACAGGGCTTACTGTGCACAGCATCAAAGCGTGTCCATGAAAAGATTAACCAGGGCTGGAGTGTGAGCAGGGAGATACAGATCTGCCCTGGCTCTGGCCAGCTGTGACCACCAGGTCTCTTCATTTCTTCTTCCCTTTCCCCAATTATTTCCCTGTCAGTACAATGTCATGCTTTCCCGATGTAAGTGAAGTTGGAAACTGCTGCCTTGGGAAGAGTACGAAGCAAGCAGGGCCCCACATGATCAATGACAGCACAGGCAACCATCACATTAGATTTCAGCCTTACTTGGTCCATTGAAATAAAAGTGTACTTCACAAGGCAAATATTGCTGACACAGCAGAACACAACAATATCAACTTGCTCCTTTTAAGTTCTCAGTTTTCTAAATCATTTCAAGGTGTAGAAACAGCATTCTTCTTTGTTTTCTTTTAAATTCATTCTGTGAGAAGGTCTGAATTTTACAGGAAACTCTGTAGCACCATGGCATGACAGGGTCAGGGAGCCCTGGTCGTTGTCTGTCCGCTTTGGATAAAAAAGATTTGAAACTGTTTTTTCGAAAGACTTGTTTTATCAAAATGATGGGAGGCTCTCCTGGACCGCAGGGCCTTTTCCGGAAGGCAGGCATGCATCTGATCTGTTTTTCCACCCCTATGTCAACCGACAGTGGTGCTTTGCTGCTCGGCACCATTAAATTTCTGGCAGCGGAGACAGAGATAGCTGCAGGTTTCCCTTGAAGTCTGTCCAAGCCCCCTTTGGCCAGACCCATGAGCTATGCACGGAGGGATCTCTGGGTCCCTTGGAAACAGCAAGCCTGAAACATTCCTCCAGAATTTATTAACTTTTTCTACAGCTTGACATTTCTTTAGTGGCTTGGCTCTCCTGGATTTCACACTGCTATCTTTACTGGCTGCTCAGAGCCTTTATAATTTCGTGGTTAACATTAATAACAGAATATAGAAATATCTGGTTCATATTTGAAATCTGTGAATAAATCAAGATGACATCTGTGGGTACCCAATCCCCTCCCTGGCTCCAGTACATGCTGCTCTTGGGTGGCTGCTCCACCTCTCTCTGTCCTGCCTTGGGACCTTGGCGCAGATGCTTGAGTAGACTGTGGACCCTCAGACCTTACACGTGCACCACAGCTCCTCATCTTCTCATTCTTGTGTGAGCTGTAGAGCTTTGTCCTCTCTCACACGGAGGAGGGTGTGATAGCTCACACCCCCACGATGTTTGCAGATCAGGATTCCCACCTGCTCGGCACTGCCGGGAGCTCACCTCCTTCCACACACAAACCTGGGCCCCCCCTGTGTGATAGCAGGGCAGTGCTGGGAGCCCTGGCATGGGACCACCTCTGTGAACTGGGAACACAGGACTCTCCACATAAACTTCACCGCTGCTTTTTTTGCTTATTGTTCTTCCCTACTGTGTGACTGAGCGGGACATGTTTGTTCCTTGTCAGTAAGAAAGAACACTGACCTCAGGAGGAGTGAGTTTATCAGAGAATTATCTGACCCAGTCCATGGAGTCCAGATGATGAGAAAGTTCATGGAAATATATCAGCTCCACACATCCTATTTCCCATTACAATTATTTATCAGTTGGTCTTTCCCTGAAAAGTAAAGGAATTATAGAGGATGCTTTTTATTTAAAAAAAAAATAAAATCTCAGCCTTGCAATTTTTCTGCATAACACAGAAAATTATAATTGCAGCATTAAATTCTGTCATTCCAGTCTTGTATTAACTCTGTTGGAAAAATTGTATCCAAGAAGCTCATAGGATATTGATACTAAACTCTTAATCTCCATTCATTTCAAGGAATAGTAAATCTGTTTATGTATTATATCCTGAAGATATAATGGTTTCTGTAGCAGTTTCTCTCCCAGAACACTGACCAAGCCTAGGAGCACTGATTTTTTTTCCAGAGAGGGAAATAAAATTAAGGCAAATCTTTGCAACAAACTTACTGTAAATTTGGATCAAATCATGTATATTCCCCAGTGATGTTCTGCACCTCATATTGGAATGGTCTGTTTTCTGCTCTGGCTTTTGTGAACCAGTCCTCTCCCCAAAAAGCAATGTTTTGATTTAATAGCCAAAGAATGAGTTGAAGAGGGCAAAGGGTTCCTTGATTCCAGTGAGATGAATGGAAGGCAATATGCTTCAAGGGAGGTCCCGCAGTGATTTACAGCAGACAGCAATTGTTAATAGACCAACATTAGCTTTCTACTTCTCCAATAAATGTGTCGGGTTGGAATGCAAGTGTGCAGCCCCACTGTCAGCTTTATGGCCCGAGGAACTTATACTATTGAAAGCACAACAGCTTTCTCAGCTCACATGTGTTGGCTGCCAAACTTTCTCCTTGATCAATCTCTTCCCTTGATGACCCTTCTGAGGCTTGTTATTTTCTGTGCTGTGTCCGTTCTGATCTCTGTGCATTGGTTGTGCTCAGGCCAGCGGGTCTGTGGCAGGAAGATACAGAGGAGGGCTGTGCAACAGCTTTTGTGTCTGCAAACAAAGGTCAGGGATTGCCACAGCTTGGAGCTTTCTTCGGGAGGTGTGTGTGCATGCATGTATTTTTGTGTGTCGGCGCTATTGTTTGCACAGTTTGAGTAAGAAATTGCCACAGTTGTTTATGAAAATGCCTAACAAGCAGCATAGATTATGCTGAGAGTCAGACTCCTTATTTTTCCATACTTCTTTTGAGAAGTAGGTAAAATCCTTTAAAATCTGTCAGCAGTGTTCTCTTTTTTCATGAGCCAGTGGCCTGTGATACTATTTATTATTGTGTAGTACTGCTTTCAGGTAGGGCATGTGAAGTTGTGTTGTGTCTCTGGTATTGCCCTGTACCTTCTCAGTGACTGCAGCTGCTGAAGAGGCAATACCCTTGAAAGGATCACTTCTTCCATGTCTGGGAGAAGCGATCGTTTCAAGGGTATTGCCTCTTTGCTACTGGATTCTCAGCTAATTAAGGCTCATCAGTGGAGATAGGGCATGCTGAGCTGGACCTAGTTTATTAGCAGAATGTGGAAAGAAGAATAAAGAGAATTAGAACAAGAGGGACACATGTCAGAGAAGGAAATTTTTTTTCTGGAAGTTCACCAGTGAGGTGAGAGCACAGAGTCTGAGAACAACAGCAGCCAAAGTAAGTTAGGGCAAAATAAATGCTTAAGGAAATTCAGACTGCAAGCAAAGGTGCTGTAAAAACATCATGTACGTGACAAAGTTGTTGACTGTTCTCAAGAACAGTGTCATAGTTGTCTGGGCTGGTTCCCACATACCAGTGAATCCTCCCTGCCCAGGTGTAATCTAAGGGCTTCCCTGGATGTCTGCTTTGTGTAGAGACTGAAAATCTGAAAAAGTGGATAATCCCCCAAAACAAAACCCTACTAAATCACTTCACTGCATTACACAGCTTTTCCTTTTGAGAGCAGGTAAGGTGCAGGGTGGAGCACATGTACCAGATGGCAGGTGCACTGCTGGGTGTTTTGTTCAGGTCTTCTGTTGATGGGACATGGCTCAGAGTGGTGGGCAAGTGAGGTAATGCAGAAAAGATATGAAATTACTTTTGAGGATAGTCTTTCTACACCAGTAGAAGCTCTGTATTTGGCTGTCTTTAGGGTTTTGATATTGGGAGAAGAGGTGTTTTCCTGTGGGGAGGAGAAGCAGATGAATTTGACAGCTGCTTAAACTGGAGCATGCATTAATTTTTAAAATGTTTCATAATTCATTATTTTTAGTCTATTTAAAAAAGAAACCACAACATTGTGCCCACAGATTCACTGAAGATGTTGTATTGATCATAGATGGTGAATTACCAGAAAACAAAATCTAGTATGTCTTATGTCCTGAAACTCACTGTCACTGAAGTTGAAGCGAGAAGAAAGGAAGGGGGAAATACATAAAAAATGCAGTTCAACTTATTAATGAGGTGGAATTTTCTGATGGGAAAAATCACCGGGTATGGAGGAGGGAACACAAGTTTCATTTTCATGTTAGTAATCTATTCACTACATAAAATTGTTTAGGAGAGGTGTTTGATGGTGATAGCAGAGATCCTTTCTTGTTCTCCCCTGTATCCCCTGCCTTGTCATGCCCAAAGCGCTGCATTCCTGCATGCTGTTTGTTGTAGCCTCTGAGGAGACCAGGTTTTCCTGCCCTAAGGATAAAGGGAATTCCCTACCTCAAGTGTATTTGCACTCAGAAATGACCATGCCAAGCAGATGTGTGCCTCTGTAGGCACAACCCATTCAGAAATATTGTTCTAAATCATGGTTTTTAAAAAAGCATTTTCTCCGATCCTTGGTGCAGCTCAGCAGTAGCTCAAGCAGGATTCTGCTTGCAGCAGAGACACTGCAGTTCTGAGATCTCTTGGAAGACTACTGATAATTGAGCAAAACCCAGAGAGAGAGGAAACCTCTCCTTTCCTCATGAGGAATTTTCTAGGCTTTGCTGTACGCTTGCTGGTACTGCAATGCCCTGAGGACATGCAGTATCTAGGAGTTAATGTGGAGTTGTATGGATTAATAACTGTTCAGTTTTTAATGTGGCAATGTGAAAAAAAAAATCCTTAATGGGGATTATTGTCTTGGTTGTGTAAATATGTAGTTAGCTATACTTAAAATGCATTTTATCAGCCTCTTTGGAATCATTGCATTCTCTCATGTAAATATGTATTTAGGGCATTTTTAAAATGCAGGGTTTTGCCCTGATTATGTAAATATGCTTGTACACTAAAAATGGCAATTTCTTCTTTGCCCTCCAAGCCCCCCCTTTTTTCTTCTTTAAAATATGTAAGTCAATTTCATGCTTAAGAAAGTGAGAAGTGCTAGTACAGAATGGCTGAGAATATTTAGGGCAGGTCCTACACAGCCCTTCTCAAAGAGCCTGTCAGTCCACCTAATAGAGCTATCTCTGCATTCCAGTCCTTGTTTTTTGCTGAGCCCGTTCATTAGGACTGTCAAAACTACCAGACTGGAAATTACTAGGCTGGCATTTTGGGCACAATCGACACATTTTCTGTACCTTGTGAACTGGAATACAAAGCTTTCTTTATAGAAATATAATGTTCTGCTAATAACAGTACAGATAGTAACCATAAATTTCATTCCTTTATATCAGCGAGAACTTAGATTCCTTTATCTTGTCTTCACTTCTATTAATCCCCTTTTTTTTCAATATTATCATGAGTCAGTTCATTCTGATTAATCGTATTAGTCAAATTTCAAGAACAAAAGGAGCAATTTTTGCCACCTGGGTGGAAATAATTTCATTTTTCTTAGCTGTCCAAAAATATGTAAGATGTCCTCTAGAGACAGTGGAGAAAGACCAGTACCTCTAAAGAGTGAGGCAGCCCATCCTGAAATAGGTGAGATAAACTCTCTTGGGGAGTTGTGTGCTTCTTTTGACTAGGGAAAGAACCTAGGCCAAGCTTTTAGGCAGGTGAAATAAATCCTGTCATTTCTGCTCACTCAGTTTTATGGTGCCTAAACTCTATATAGGGGCAAGGGCTCCTCATGGCTGCCACATGGGGAGGATTCCTTTGGCGGTACACCCAAAGGTCCTGGTCTCTGACGATCCAGAGCAGCTATGACATTGATTGCAAAGTGTCACCCATGTACACCTGGGTTTCCTTCCTGCCTGCCTGCCTGCCTGCCTCCCTCCCTCCCTCCCTGCGTCCCTTCCTGCCTGCCCCTGCCTGCCTGCCTTCTCAGGTACAGCTTGCCATTATTTCACCCCAGGATGCAGTGAGAACATTTCCAGAGGTTTGGGAATTACTCTGAGTCCTGCTGCTGTCAAGCCAGCAGCTGGTGTTCGTTGGCACTGTGCTGCAGAGAGAGCTGTGTTTGCACAGTGCTGTCTCTGCCCCGTAATTCCCGAGGGACCCACAGGACCCACGCTGGAGCCCCAAAGGCAGCTCAGCTGCTCTGCCCACAGATAACTGAGTGCACTGTGGTTTGCTGCACTGGTTGGAGACTTTATAACCTGTCCTGGTGTTAGAAGAACTTTTGTTATAGCATATAAACTCCATTTTTTATCCACAAGATAAAAAATGAGGCACTCATCACATCCATCCCATGTTCTCTTCTGTGTTACCTGCATGCTTTTTCAGTTGCACTTGGCCTGGTTGCTTATGTTCCATCTCTGCTTTGAACATATGGGACTATAGAGAGAGGGGAGAAATTTATGAAGAGAAGAGAAAAAGACAAAACTAGGAAACTAAGAAAATGTTTATTAAAAAAAAACCAAACCAAAAAAAACTACAATAATATCTTCTTTAGAGACAGGCTTTGCTGCTGCTGGCATGTTTATTCACTGGGGTTTTCCATCATCATTTCCATGTGGTGCATTCTGATTGCTCACAGTTTTGCGGATTTCTATCCAAGCCTCAGATAGCAAACATTTAATCTTGGGAACTCCCTTTCTGTTCTCTCCTCTTCCTCATAGTATGGAGTGAGTTAAATAAACAAGTTAAATAAAATTTTGTTTTCATGGTGAAGGGAAAGGAGGGACTACAACTGACTGCATTTTGAGTCCAGCAGGCGGATCTTTAGCTGGTGTAAATTTTTACAGCTTTAGTGACTTTAGCAAAGCTTTTAGCAACATCCAGTGGCTGAGGAACTACCTCCTGGTTTTTGCTTTCTCTGTTGAAAGCCTGCTGGGAAGCCCATATTAGCAGCCAGATGAGAGAGGAAGAATAAGACACAAAATATTTTTTGTGGTGACACAAAATAATTTTTGTCATTTTAAACAGGAGATCATTGAGGTAAATGCCTTCATCTTGGAACATTTAATTTATGGTCATTGTCAGGTGTTGTCACTGAATCAAGTTATTCTGCAAAACAGGGCATCCCCATGCTTTGATGAATAGTATTTTAACCAGGCAAATGCACAGGCAAAATTTTGTTTGAAATAGAAGAATGGTGGGTGAAGGAGAGACATCCTTTCAATTTGTTGTTTCTTATAGGTTGCAGACTGGAAATTATGCCCACAAAGCTGAGAGCACCATCTTTCATAAACAAATCAATGCATATTTGAAAAACCCTAGACATAAGAAAACCAATTACTCAATGGAAGAATCTTTATGTTGGCTTGGTGGCCCTTGGATGAGTTCAGAAGAATCTTTTTGTAAGCAGAACATTCAGGATGATAACTTCCTTGCTTCAAAAGAGAAGAATTGTGGTTGCCATGAGAGTAAAGACCGTTCCATTTGAATATCAGCTGCTAACGTCCTTGGAAATGTGCCCTTCAGCCAGCAAATACACTTGCTTTACTACACTGATGGTCTTATTTCTGGTGGCTTGAGTTCAGATATCAGTGGGGAATTCAAGCTTATTTTTGTATTCAGGTACATTGCTTCAAAAATTTTAAATCTAACTACTAGAAAGACTTTTTTTTTTTTTTTTTTTTATCCTGGGAAAAGGCCTTCTTTTAAAACTGTTACCACCCAAACCAGAGAATGCAGTTTTCAGATTTGTTGATACCTAAGCTAGATACTGGTTAGTAAATCCTACTATTTTCAGGGTATATATTATGTAACAATAAACTATCTGTATGAATTTAAAATGCTACATTTAGATGACTTTTTGAGTCTCTGTGGAACAGTTCTTCAATGGATTAGGAGAACCATTATTCAATTTATTAGTGGGAACACTGGTGTGGTAGTGGTGAGCTGGACAGAAGATTTAGTAGACTTACTTTAGCTTTATTCTCATAAAGCATCATTACAGTGTAGGGCTCAACATCAAAAATTCCTGGTCTGCGATAACTATGGGAGACCTAAATCTCTAAAAGTTAAGCTAATAGAGTATTTCTCAAAAAGGAAAGGGAAATGTATTAAGGTAACAAGAGAACCTAGAGAAGAGAAAGAATGGATAAAACACGTTGAAGAAGTCCACGTGTGGCAATAGTCATTGCTCAGGTTCAGAGAGACATCTTTGAGGATCCATTGTTTTTCTTATTTGCTGGTTTTGTGAGAATGTTTGCTGCAGTTTATGGAAATGCAGACTACTAACAAATTGCCTTGAAGACATATTTATTGAATGGATCTATGAATGTTTGCCGGGTGGGAATGAATGTTACCGCTAAAGACAATCAAAGCAAATGCAAGAGAACAGAAATTCATCCTGCACCTTTGCTGAAAACCTGGTGGGATCAGCTTCAGGCTGCTCATAGCAATGGGCTCAGATTATCAAGTAGTCCCAAGATCAACATAGTCTCCTGGCCAGACACATGATACTGTGCTTGTAGGTGACCTGTTCCCCATCCACATTTCTTCATCTGATCTAGATAATTTATTATTTGGTCATTATCTGGTTTTTGGACTGTAAGAGACTACAGAGTATCAATGTCCTGATTCACAAAAGTCACTCTTAGGCACAGTTCTGAGTATCACAAAAAATTCCTGTAACTATTGATAACACAACTTTGACAGTCATAATTAACAAAGCTTATTGTTTTCATTAGTTTCAGTAGGATGTTGATGATCATTACCAGGGTGGGTAGGAAGGGGGAAAGGAATGTCAGGATTTTTTCCTGTTGCTTTTCTTCGGAGCTATGCCTAGTAGTAACAAGGCTGATAATTTATCTTTCTTTCCTCTGTATGGCAAAAGTTTAAAGGTTTTCTAGGGAAAGGAATATCACAGAGTGACTGGAGTAATTCAAAATCAGGATTCCTTTGTGGGAGGTATCATACCCATGCCGGGAGGGGGCCATATGACTGGGACTAGGTGTTCTTTAAGGTCCATTCCAAACCGTTAACGTTCTATGATTCCATGATTCTACCTCTGACTCACTGCTCCCCAGTTGGCAGTTACCAAAAAGGTGTCTGCAAACGGGGCATCCAGCCAATGTCAGAGGAGGGGAGTGAGTCTTACTCACTATTATTAGTGAGTGTTACTAATTATATTAATAAAGCATAATTAACTAGTTATTAATGAACGTCTATTAAGCAGTTTGAGATTGAAGATTTTACACAGGTGGACAACCAGTTTATGTGTTCCTGTATATCATTAGACATCAACAAGATCTTCTCAAGGAACAGAGGACCTAGATTTCACTGTGTGACTGTTCACCAAGGCCACTCCATTCTCTGTCTAATCCCAAGACAGCTGAGTTTTTAAGTCTTCTGTTTAATTCTGCTAGGTCGGAAAAACAGAATGCTGGTTCTAGCTCTGCCCATGCTTGTGGCACTTTCGTGGCTGGTGTCACAGGGATTGACTGAAGCTACTCCTCAGAGATGAGGAGAGAGTGAGAAATGTGAGTTTTTTGCATAAATTTCAGGAATATTGTGTTACCTCTCCCATGTCTGGGTGACCCTTTCTCCTGACATGGGATTGGACTTGTGTGTCCTTTCAAAGTCCAACCCAAAATGTTCTATAATTTTATGACATTGACTTGCCACTTGAGCCTGGACAGGATTTTCTGCCATTTGAGCTGTAAACAGCTCCTGTGCAGGAAATGTTAGCCAAGTGTCAGATTAACTGAATTGATAAGTCAGCTAGAATATCATGTCAGATAAACACAGCAAATCCTCATGTTAGCTGTTATCACACATAGTATTCACACTGATCTGGTTGGTAGGTGGTGATTGCCCATCTGTGTTACCTGCTGGAGAAATTTTTTTGGAATAATGCCACTGTATTAGAAGTAAAATCCAAAGATGTGGTTAATGGCTGCTAACAGGTGTCTGTAAAATCTAGGAATTGAGCCAGCTATTGTAAATTTGGGAGCCAACCTAATTTGTACCAAACTGTTACAGAAATATTGAGCTAGATTATTTAACTTTTGGATTTAGGCATTGGTTTTATGTTCAATCATTGCTCAATGATGTCAGCTGAAACTGAGGGAGAAGTTCATCACGTGTTTCTCATTGGGTAAAAGATAGTAGGGCTGTGAGTATACTAGAAAGAAGCAACTCCCATGAAACCCCCAAGGACATTTGTGTGCTGGAGGGGAGAACATGCCAGAAGGCATTAAGCAACTGCCAGAAATTTTAAGAGCTGATAGAGACTTCAACAAGAGGATACCTTCAAAATGTTTGATCTCATTTGGACAGACTCCAAATGGTAATGCTTACCTGAGCTGATCCTCACCATCTTCCTTCACCATTGATAGAAAGTTACTTGTAAAAGCCAATTTCATAGGACAGCTTGTTTAGAGAAATGCAGTTCTTTGTAGGTTAAATTATAACCAGACTAAGTGTAGCTGAAGTCCCTGAGCCTGCAGTCTCCAATGAGTTGGGCTGGTACCAGCCACAGGAGACACTGCATGCAGGAGGAAAATGGATAGCAAACTGAGTGTGTCCTTTAGTGATGTGAGAAATAAGCGCATCCCTGGAAGTCATCATGTCTCCAACTCTAACCAG
The DNA here is from genome assembly GCA_032173965.1 of Sitta carolinensis. NCBI lineage: Eukaryota > Metazoa > Chordata > Aves > Passeriformes > Sittidae > Sitta > Sitta carolinensis. The sequence continues at coordinate 99,862,818 of CM063283.1, forward strand.
AGAGGCAAATGCATTTTGAATACTGCACAAACACAGTGGGAAAATGTTGTCCTTGAAAATAGCCTTCTGATTTGTTTTAGTATAGTGGAGTCAGTTCTCATGAATTTTAAGATAAACAAGAATCATGTTTGCATTCCTTTGTAAAAGATATCACCTGATGGACTTCTTAAGTGACCAGTGGAGATGGAGAGGTGGGAACTTCTCTGTCCAATCTCTGATCACTGTCCAGAAACTTATATATGAGGTCAACAATAAACGAGAGACTTCCTTTCTTCTTCTCTACCTGAACACCTGTTGTGTGTGTTACTGTGTTTCTATCTATGTCACAGTATCAGGAAAACAGTTTCTTCTGGAGAAACTTCAGACAGTTGGCTCTCGGTAGGTCTTTGAACAACTGATGGAGCAAATTTTGTGTGCAGTGGGTATCTGACTGGGAATGACAAGTTTTCTCTTCCAAATTACAGGCAGGAGGGTGATGTCATGCTATAATAAGGCATGCAGACATACTGGGTCAGAGATTGTGGGTTCCAAAATGTAGAAAGAAAGATTCAAACATGAAGGGCAATGTGCTCCACTGGAATTTTTATTCCAGAAGCAAAGACATGGTACTTTGCCAATGTCCTAAAAGCAACTGCATAGACGTGAGGCCTTTCAGATTTAGGCAGCATTATCTCAAATCCCATTTGAAATGTTTTGCTGATTGTTTCTTTTACCATTTCCCCCCAGAAGATTAACTTGTGTTTGGGTCCTCAGAAGACATTTTTGTGAAGCTGCTAATTGCAGAGCTGAGGAAAGCGGGTCACACGGTACACTCAGCACTTCCTAATTAATACACAACAGCACATGCTTGCATCGAACTGGCTGCAAATTCAGCTCTGGCTGACTGAACGCTAATGACAGCACCTACTCTAATAAGCCAATACTAGTAAAGAAAGCAAAATAGCCTGTTAAGACCCCAAATGGGTGATGAAAGTTCTACATCATCCAGATCTTTTAATGTAATTGTATAATGGCACAGACTGGCACTCAGCCTACTAGCGTCCATTTAATTAGTAAATAAAACACTCTAAAGGCCTTGGCTATATCATGACACACTTAGAAATCCATCTGAAAGTTCTTGGCTATATCCAATAAACCCAACCAAAACTTTATGGCTGACAGTAGAAGGCCTTGTCTGAATGTGCATAGGAAGATGTGCTTTATTTCTGCATTTCTTTAATTTTATGGCATGTCTTAGATAGCATTTCAACTGCTTTTCCATATATTTAAAGGACCTTTGTTTTTGCTATATTGCTTTTGAGGCATTTGGAGCTTTCTCTCTTGTGATGTCCAGATCTCAGTCTGTGACTTATACGGAAGGCAGCTGTGCTGCCCTATGGGTTATGCAGTTCACAAAAGGCAGCTTCTGTTGAAAGCTTTGTAAAGCTGCAGAGGGGCCATCCGAAATGCTTTTTTTGATCAATTCTGACAAAAAAAAATTGGCTGGAGGATATTGCCAGCCCAGCACTTGTTACTGTAACTAGCCGAAACAATTTTTTTTCCTGCAATGTTTAAGGCTGTGTTTTCTTTTCAACTTAAATTTATTTGACCTCTGTAAAAATTCTGTTGTGAATTTAGAAGATATTTAGCTACAAACCTCAAATATGTTTTATATTGTGTTCTTCTAAACCATAAGAAAAACTGTTTTGTTTTCCTTCCCTCAAAAATGCTGACCCTGAATAAATAGTTCACAATTTCTTTTTTTGTCTGTGATCAAATTAATCTGCATTTTCCCCTCAGTACCGTGCTGTGCCTATACTTTTCCAGAGCTGTTTCCTGCCACGCCCTCAGCAGCATTAGCGATAGGCAAGATCAGCACAACCATCTCTGGTGGCTTCCCCTCCTGGGCAGGGCAGGAGCTGAAGCATGAGCTGGTGGTGGCTTCTGCCCAGCTTCAGGCAGGCAGTCACTGCTCTTGCCAGTGGCTGCAATACTTGATTTTCTGCTGCAGAGATCCCTGGGCACCATGTCTCTATGGAAATGGCATTACCTGGGAGATGTCCCAGTCAAGGACAAATGTTTTCAGCTGTAGTGTTTCTCTTAGGATTAGCAGCATCCCTTTGCCATGGTTATGGCAAGTTACTCTGCCAGCCCTGGGAGCCCTCAAACCTGTTCCATGGGGAGCTTGGTGACATGTTCTTCTGGTCCTATGAGCTATACATTTCAGATTTTATGATATAGTTGGAGAAGAATGGTTGTCATAGGATCAGCAGAATGGCTGAGGTTAGACAAGACTTCTGGAAGTCATCTTGTCCAATCCTCCCTGCTCAAGCAGGCACACCTACAGCCAGTTACCAAGACTGTGTCCAGTGGCTTTCAAATATCTTTAAGAATGGAAACTCCAGGGCCTGTTTTTCCACAAATCATGTTTAAGGGCTATGATATTATGGCATGAAGCTGAGTCATGAGAGGTTTAGGTTAGTTATCAGGGAAAAGGTTTTCACCCAGAGGGTGGTTGGGCCCTGGAACAGGCTCCCTGGGGAAGTGGTCACAGCAGTACGCTTGTCTGAGATCAAGAAATGTTTGGACAATGCTCTCAGGTACATGGTGTGATTCCTGGGGTATCCAGTGCAGGGCCAGGAGTTGAACTTGGTGATCCTGATGGGTCCTTTCCAACTCAGCATATTCTGTGATTCTGTGATTTAAAAGGCAGGTTCACCAGGAAAGGGGTGTGAGGGAAGGTGGAGGGAAGGGGCCACTGAGTCTTTCCACATGCCAACAGCTTTGCACTCTGGTCCTACAGATGGAGCAAGGGCATTGTTGCCCAGATGTAACACAGCAGACACTTCCAAGGAAGGCTGTTGAGAAAGTTAGAAAGTAGTTTCAGAGACTGTGACTACATTAGCAAGTAGCACATTGCAAAAGGAGAAGACCAGTTGGTGCTGAGAATTTATATTATCACCATATACACTCTCACAGTTTACTGTGAACTAAATTTAGTTTGGTACTGGGGAGCTGCATGTCCATTCGTGGTCAGAGAACACTGAGTGCACTCTTGGGAGATGTCTTCCAAATTAATTTCAAGGTAGAAAATACCCAGTTCAAAATCTCCCACTCTCTGATGTGATCCAAAATCTGGCAAGTGAAAATGACAGGCAGATTTGCTTTCAAACCATGCCCTTAATTTAAGCCAAAACAATAATGTAGATGCACCCAGAGAGGACAGCATCTCTTTTAGATGTGTTAGGAGACAAGAGGAGACACAGACATTGCTGAAGTTTTCCCTTCTGTGAATGATCATTCTTTTGGGTTTTTTTGGTTTATTTGGTTGGGGTTTTTTTTACTTTATAGGAGGTTATGAGTGTCTGAAAGTGCAGAGGTCAAAATGCTGGTTGCTTGGGAGCAATGTTCCTAGGAATCTGGCTGCTGTAAATTAAAACTATGTCACCATTGTAAAGCAAGGAATTCTCAAATAGGCTTTAAAAATAGACACAAGGCATTAGTAAAACAAGTTTGAATTGAGGCCATGCTGTTTGCATCTTTCAAACTCACCACTGTGGTGTATAGAACTTGAAGAATCTCACTGTCAGATAACCGCCACATGCTGTGCATTGTATATAACTGGAGCGGAAGAAAAACGAGACAAGCACACCCTTTGTGACTTATATTTCTTCAAAAAATATTTCTCGCTCTTGGTAATTAAAAACTTAGAAGTTTGAGGTTTAGATCTGCTTATTATTGTAGGGTTGCTGACTCATAACTTTTAAAGAACATGTAAACAGTTTCTCATATTTATATATTTATGTATATATATCTTTTCTATAATGCATATGAGATTAGACATAGATAGATAGATAGATAGATAGATAGATAGATAGATAGATAGATAGATAGATGATAGATAGATAGACAGATAGATAGATAGATAGATAGATAGATAGATAGATAGATAGATAGATAGATAGATAGATAGATAGATAGACAGACAGACAGAGGGACTACTACAGAAAAGATTGATTCATTTTAAAGTGGTAAATAGAAGTCAAACTGCTTCAGTTTCTCTTTGATGTCTGTTTGACCAAGAACTTTTGAAATTTTAGCTCTTTCTAGATTAGGTCCTTCTGTGTCCTCTGTCAAGTAAGACTACAGATCAGCAGTACTTTGTGGTTTGCCATAAGGAATTAGTAAAGAATTGAAGGTAGAAACTGAAAGAAAGCAGGCTTAGATTAGATACTAAGGAAAAAATTCTTTTACTATGAGGGTGATGAGGCACTGGAAAAAAGTTGCCCAGAGAACTGTGGATGCCCCATCCCTGGAAATGTTTAAGGCCAGTCTGGATGGAGATCTGAGCAATGGTCTATTGGAAGATATCCCTGTCCATTCCAGGGGGCTGGAACAAGATGGTCTTTAAGGTCCCTTCCAACCCCAGGCCATTCTTTGATTCTGTGAGCCCATGAAGACCCTTTCTCACTGCCATGGGAATGCCACGATAGCAAAGGTTGACACACAACTTAGAGAGTTTTTGTTTGTTTGTTTGTTTGTTTGTTTGTGGTTTTTTGTTTGTTTGGGTTTTGTTTTGGTTTGGTTTTGTTTTTTGTTTTTTGTTTTTTTCCTCAAGCGTTTTCACTCTGTTAAAAGAAAAAGACAGTGGAATATGCTTACCTAGGCTTTGCCACTGCAATATTTTAAGTCATAGGAAAAGACCAGTATCTGGATTTTTGAATCCCACTGGACAGTAAATTAACTGAAAGTTAGTTAATAAAATCCACACTTCACCATTCGTGTGGCAAGCTGCCTTTTAAAAATGCTCATTGGAGCTGTCTATCACTGCTGTGTTTAATCTTCCTGGATTCTGAAAATGCTGGCCCTCTTGGGATTCTGGATGGCCTTTTTCCTGATGTTCTGAATCCCCTCCAGAATGTGAACATATCTAACAAAATCAGCATCTTAACCAAAACAGTCTCATAACTGAATAAGGGGCCTTACACCACTGTGTCTCATAGCATCACTGGAGTGACATAAATAGAGATGAGCAGGATTCAGCCCTATGCTGATTTCAATTAGTTTTGCAGTTTTCTTGTCAATCTGTTCGTATTGCAGCCTACATGTAGAGCAGTCTATTTTCTCCAGTACTTTAACAGAGCCACATTAATTATGATGAGATCCACTTGGGTGTCTATTAGCATTAATTAAGGGATTGCAACTTTCAGATGAATAATCTCCTGTCTTCAGCAGACCCTGAACAGAGCTATCAGGTACATGAAAGGTAAAAAGCAAAGGACAGATGAGGAAACATTATTTTTCCAGTATAAAGACAGTAGCTGATCCTGTTCTTTTCCTATCTTCTCTCATGCTAAGAGACGATAAAAGGTGAATTATTTTCATTTCAGTTTATTGTCAGATTTGCATCTTCCTTTTAAAAAGCACTCAATCCTAGAAACAGTCAACTAGCATTGCTGAAAAGGTACACTTGCAAACGTGTTCTTGTCAATTAGTGTTCATCTGATAAACCTGATTATTTCATCCTTGCTGATGGCTGTCAGTGGGGAGGAAAAGGAGAACACTGAAGGGTGAAGGAAATTTTGGCATAAGGAGAACATGAAGATATGCTGAGATTATTTCTTTAGTATTTCTCCTAAGTATGTCCCCTCTCAATGGACCTCTTCTCTTGCCCTGCTAAGGTTATACCTAAAGATAAAGAGCTGTGCTCATTTATCATACCTGGCATCTGGTGATTTTTCATAGGGCTGTGGCATCCTGCTGGTAACTTTAGCACAATAACTCCTTGCCTTCTACTGCATTGCTGGCAAATATCTAGGTCAATGCATCCATGCAAAAACCTTAGTGGGATTGTTCCTAGACATGGTGTAAAGCATGATTGGTATACTCATGGAGATCTTGGTATGTGCTTGCTACATCTGTTTATCTTGCCCAGTGGAGTCTGTAGGCTCAGACTGCCTTGGGGAAATTCTCTGACAGCCTTTCCAGCTGGATACATCACAGTTATCTTACCCTCAGCTTTAGGAAAATAAAGCCCTCTTGCTGGGCCTGTGGTGCTGTGATTAAGAGAAGGGCCTCTTTTCCTTTGTGGCATCCTTGAAGAGTATCCATCACATCTTGACTTTTGGCCTTTCCATTGGGTAGCAAGCTGTGTACTATGTGCAGTAAAAATGTGAGTTGTTTTTTCATTCCAGCAAGGGTATCTGTGCATGCTGCACCGTAAATTGCCCTGTGCTGGTGACCTTGCAAAAACAGCATTTGAAGGATTGTTTATACACCACTGGACAGACATACTTTGCCATTGGTACCTGTTAAAAAGACACCATGTGGGATTTACTACTGAGTAACACATAGAGAAACCATTCCTGTTGTCTGTGTTACTCCTTTCACATTGAGAAACGCACAAAATTCATCTCATTTTAAGCAGGGCTTTTTTATTTCAGTTTTACAGTTTATTATTTTAGCTTATCTCTCCTTACTCATCCGATCCTTTAAGATCCTGTCAGTTAATTGGATTTATTTCCCATTTTAAAGGGTATTCTGTTATTTGACTGTGCTCTACTTGCAGAAAATAAGTGTAATCAAATACGAAGCACTTGAGTGCCTGAAAGCTTGTCCATTTTTGCTAAATCTGGTCTGTGGGACTAATTAACATTGCTGTTTCAAGCTGCTTAGCAGCACAGGCAAAAATTATTTTTGCTACTTCAGAAGTAAAGACTTCTTGCAAAAATGGGGCCAAAGCTGGGTTAAGAGTTGAGATGGGGGAATCTGCAGATCTCTTACCCCTGTGGGGCCTGGAGGACTGAAAGCCTCAGCTCCATCCAGAGAAGAAGATGCTTCTCACTCCTTTTTTTTTGAAATACCTTCCATGTTTGCCCACTGCTTTTGTGAAGTGGCAGCCACTATGCCTGGCCAGGGCTCTACATGGTCAGTAGAAGGACCAGGGCCATTTCACTCCTGCAAGCAGGGTGGTGTGTTGCCCTCGGAGACCAGCCACTTTGCCCCAGTCCACAGTCAGCCTTCATATGCAAAAAGAAATTACTTCTGCTTGCGAAGTCTTAACTCTGTTTTATCCCAGCTGCAAGAGCAAACTTAATCAACTCAGAAGAGACTATCTGAGAGCAGCTGTCTGCCAGAATTGATCTAACAGAAAAGTGAGAAAATGATATTCACTACTTTATGATCTACTGGGGCAAATTCTCTAAGTAGGTGGTCATGCCAAAGTGTAGTCTTCTAAAAAAACAGGTTCTCTTATTGATGCCCCATATCTTGAACATATTCTGAGAATGGAGGATTAATATTCTGGGAATTATATAGATCAGAAAACAATGTTATTTGTTACTTGTTCAGCTTCATAGAGATTTTTGTCTCTAGCAAAAAGAAAGGGGAGGGGGTGCAGGGGTGTATTACATGTGTAGCATGGCATGCATTCAGTGCTGCAATGATGGTTAAAAATTCTTTGGCCTTGGAAAACAGCCTGAGGGATGCAATGTTATACTTCTAACAGAACTGCAGCTTCCATATGAATGGCACGGCTGTATCTTGACTATGTTACTGATTTTCTCAGGATTATTCCAGTGAAGCAAGTGAACACACTTGGCTTTCTTACTACATTCTCAGCAGCAAGCCGTTTGCAAAATACCAGTTTTCAAAAGAGTTTATCCTATCCTTTCTAATAACTATGGAGTTCTAAAAGAACCAATGCCAGTACATGCTAAACCATTCAAATTCTGGGCCCAAGACAATGGACAAACAGCTCAGACCTTTGGGAAGAGTTAGAATTAAGCAGTGCTTTCCAGCACTGGTACAACCAACAGATTGAAGAGTAACAACACTAAAAATGTTTTCAACTTTTAGAAGTGGAATGTTCCTCCTAAACATAGGTTTGATATCCTAGCATTTATATAGCACATAAAGACAGTTGATCTAACTTTCAGCCACAGGGCTCTTAGAGGCAGGTGAAAAATGTTCTGTGCTTAGGAAAAATTTACTCTTGCCTTGATGTAGGTGCCTTGCTATGAGTGTAGGCATATGTCTTAAGGTGTGTCATGTTTGTAAGCTCTTGTTTGTTGGCTCAAATCAGGCCAGCAATTCACATACTCCTGTCTCTCTTCCTAGTGCTGAAGTGTTGACACTGACATTTTAGACTCATCTAACACATAACTTCACAGAAAGCCAAAAGATGCTCTGGGCTACCAAGTGAAATCCAAATGAACCTTCATTTCCAAACACACTGTATGCCTGCAATGGTAGGATAGGGTTAATGTCTTCCCAGAGTGCTTGAAAAACCCAACTAGAATGGTGCTTCATGGTGGAGCTTTTTTAAAGGGCTGAATATAGGAACACTTTGGAACTGTTTCCCCCTTTTTCTTTCTCTTTAGACAGTGTGAATAAAGTGAGAGACAAAAAAATCCTTGTTTGCTGTAAACTGTGATCTAGAAATTGAGGGGGCTGATGTTGATGCTGCTGGCAGTGTGTTACAAATGTAATTTCTGGGCTGGAGTTATTCCAGTAGTGAGGGTCCTGCCATTGCGCTCCCAACATTAGTGAATATCCACGATTGTAATATGCTAAAACATAATGCAGGCATTCATAACTGGGTGATAGGAGAGGTGGAACAGTGAGAAATTTCACCCAGTGGCTGCTAATCCCATTGCCTTGTCCTTGGTTGATGTTTGGGCTGAATTACCCTGTGTTTTGGGTACCTAACTACCAAAGGAGGGTGTCCTCAATCATAAATTGCTCCCAACTGAAATTTCTATGACTCTGTGTTCCCTTTGAACAAATTCCAGTTTCAGATTTAAATAAACAATATTCCTGAGGCTGGAAGCTTTGTCAGCATTTGCCACTGACAAAATCAAAATGGTTTGCAGGGAGAATAACAGGGAAATTTATGAATTGGGCACCTTGAAAAAGGAACAGGGAACACAACATTTTTCTCAGTTGCAGGAGGAAGAAAAAGTTTGATATTTGTTCTGGAAACAAGGGAAGGAGAACTGGATATCTACAGAAACATAACTTAATTGCTTTGAGACATGCAGGTGCCAGCCTGGAGGAAGAGGACCCAGAACATATTTGCCATATTCACTCTGAGCCAGGTCGGGGGGGGGGGGCATCACACTGACCCAGCATTACCTGTGTGATTAATGCTGGAACCATATACTTCCTTTTTATTCCACTCTAATCTGCTGTTCACTGGTGCTGGCAAATTTTTGTTTTTATTTCTGCTAAATAAATATATAAATAAATAAATATTGCAGCCCAAATTTTTAAGGCAGTTCCCTCCCTGCCTGTGTGCAGAGGACTGCAGATCTGTGTGCGATATAATGAAGGCCTAGGGGAGAATATTAGCACTTCTGAAAAGAGCTCAGGGAATTCTGGTTTTTGCTCTGACAACTGAAGGCAGAGGAGAATTTTTCCTTTCATGTTTGTTTTCAGTACATATAGTGATTGAAAGCAACTTCCTAAAGAGGAGAATAGGGAAGGAGTGCTGAAAATTTTTAGAATTTCTAATCTGCTGCCTTAATTTTGCTGCTGCTGTACTTTCACATGGAGTCAGAGAGAGGAGCAGAAGATGGGATGCTGATTTTGTGGGTATGGTTAGGAAAGCTCTGCAAGAGAGACCACCTTGGGGAAGGAAGGGAGCTTCTTTGGCCAGACCCAGCGCCCCCAGTGTGCTGAGCCCCGTGCAGGCAGACACCAGTTATGGTAATACCACCCCAGGGCCACCCTGCTCCTCCCTCATCATCCCCAGCCAGCAGTTGGCTGAGCTCCACAGGGCTGGGCCCAGGGATAGGAGAGGGGAAACACCAACAGGAAAGAATGGAAAAAAAAAAAAGGGCAGGATAGGCTGGCAGCTATCTTTTGAAGGAATGCTCTCATGTGGGCTGGGTGGATCCACCTGGGTTCAGTTCAATTCTTCATCCTCAGAAGCAAGGCACTCAAATTCACCAACACAGATGGAGTGGAAAAGATTTTCTGTAGCCATGATGGCACATCAAAGCCAGATTCCCTGTAAAGCAGGTCACTTCTCTAGTACCTGCACATTAGACTCTCTTCTTATTTTTTTAGTTACTTAAGTGGCAATACTCAAGTGTCATGAACCCTGGGATAAAATAAACCTGACTCATTCCTAAAGAGAGGAAGATAAGGCAGGTTTCTGCAGCACTGCTGCTTGGCTGGTAGTAAGAAAGCAACAATATTCAAAGTAAAGCTTTGTGGACTCCATAGAGCTCCGTAGAGCCTGCTCAAGCCTGTTTCAGTCTGCAGTATTTGTCAAGAGAAAAAAACAGTCAAATACTTGTTTGCCCCTCTAAGTGTGGTAGCTGGATATTTTAGAAAAAATTATATTTTTATTATTAACACTGTAAGGATGAGATTGACTGGATCCTGTTCTTTGGCCATGGCCATTCGGGCCCTCCCTACCTGTGTCCTGCAGCACTGGGTACCCCATAAGCATTCACCTGGAGAGGGACCACAGTCCCCTGATCCAGTTGCTGGCCCACCTGGAGTTTTGCAAAATCTTAATCCAAAACACCTTTCCTGGCCCAAGTCACAAAGTGTATTAAGAAGACCCTCAAGCAACTTTCAGATCAAGTTAGGACTGGGTACAAAGCCCCTCTACATAACTATGAATCATGCCTTGAGTTTTGGTTTGGCCTGAATCAGGCTATCTGCCCCATCCTGCTGCAGAGAGGAGCTCAATTCCCAGAACTAGTCTGACACCTTCCTTGGCAGAAAATAACTGAGACAGGGTGGCCAAGAGACCTGAGAGAGCCCTGTACCTCCCTCTTGCTTTGAGCTACGAATTGATCTACTTGTTTTGAGTGATGTTGATCAGGATGGTTATAACCTCAGACCTGCTATTAATAACCTGCTATTAATATCTCCTTGGCAATCATGGAACAAGGTTTCCCTCCACTTGCTGCCTTTTGCTTTATTGGACTCTTGCTGAGACTTCCCCCTTCCTGCATATAATCAGTCCATGTTATCACTTCCACATGCAAATCATGTGTCTTCAGTATGCAGTGCATTGGAAATGTGTAACTGTGACTGCTTGATAAGAGAGGTGACAAAAACTTCACATGGAGTTGGACGGGATAGCCACAGTTGCCCTCACCTTTTGCATCAGGTTACTTGTTGAATAACAGTTCAGAAGCACGAGCTTGGCATCCTGAAACAATTCACTGCTTTTAGCTAGTTCTTAATGAAAAAGGAAGAACAATGGTGCATGTTGACATATACATGGCACAGACAGGACTAACAACAGCCAGTTTATCTTTGTCTCCCTCACTGCTGGCACAGGTTTAAAACAAATACACACAGAAACCATCCCAGGCACGTGTGCTCACAGATGTCTATGCACGCAGGCATGGTTTAGCATGAAGAATCACTTAAATTAGCAGGATTATAATTAGTCTTTTTAATCCTTTTGCTTTGAACAAACAAGCTTTAATCAGCAGACGGGAAGCCTGTTTAAAACCTGAAATATAATCCAAGGTCAGAAACTAAGGGTCACCACCCCTGACCGTGGACTGAACAACCAGGTGTGATGAAGAGTTGTAGTGAAAGACAGCCTCTCCCCTAACACCAGGCACCTGAAGGGCACCATGGCCAAGCAGGGATGTGGGGCTCAGCATCTCACAGCAGCCTCGTGTTTGTAGAGCCCTCAGGGCTGCAAAGGCAGCCGCAGATGGGGCACGTCAGCGCCTCACTCCTCAGGAACACGGCAAGCAGCCATGAAGAGGAGGGGTGAAAAAAAGCAGGAAGCTTATAAAAGCAGTTCCCCTCTCCAGGGATAATTGGGGAGGGGTTAGAGTTAATTAGTTTATATGGGTAACAGAGGTTAATAGGGTTCTTGTTTTGGTTTTTCTCTTCCTTTGATGGAGTGTCAGTTGTTTAAAGCTTACAAGCTGCTGAGATAAAAAGCAAGTTAAGCATGTGATCCAGGTGTTGCCAAGAGTTGAGGCAGAAGTGTTAAAAGAAAAAGCTTAGAAAGCTGGATGGGGAGAAAAAAAAAAAAAAAAAAGAAAGGAGGGAGTGCATGAAAAAAAAACCAAACAAGAAAACCCCCTCCCAACCCAAGCCTTGCATTATTTGTGAATCAGGTGTTTAACTAGTGGACAAAAAAAATTGCAAGAGCAAACAATGGAGATATTAAGAGCAGCCATCCTGCATGTCACTTTATTGACATGCACAAAAGAAGTGCTGTACAGCTTGCTGTTCCTTATCAATAAATAGGAGGAGACTGAGAGTTCAGTGCTTGTTGCTTGAACTGCACAACTGCTTTTTATGATGTGCCTAGAGTCTGACACATACCTTGCAGCTATATGAAAAGCTTTCTCACTTGTGTCAGATCTTGAGCAGGAGCCTTCCAGAAATTCTGGGCTCACAATTAAAGCTCTGGTCTTCCCCTTGGCACCATGAGGATGTGAAAATAGACCAGAATTTCCTCATGATGCTGTATTCTTATTAAAGTCAGTAAAGAAAGTCAAAACAGCCATAACAAATTATTCTGCCACCTCTGACTTGCCGATTCCTACATGTTCCCCCAGTTCCTGGTGTCACTAAAGTTGTAGTGACCATCTCTAAGCTCCATTCCTCCTTTATATCCTGCCATCTCTATTCCTGTTTATATTTACTGACCACTCTTTTCCACTGCTTCAGTCATCACCTGTTTAACCTGGAACTGTAGATAAGAAGATGACCAAGTTTCAAAACCACTTCTTCACAGACACACCCAACAAGTCTCTGCTTAGGAGCATCCGTTCACCTTTCACTCCTAATTTTAGCACATCAGTTTAGTTCATATTTTTTGGGAGGGGAGTTTCCACACCACTTTTCTTTGTAGATGTAACCATCATCCTTCCTAAGAATTTGGACCACTTGCAAAAGCAGAAATCACTCTTAAGAAATGTGTGATTCAGTGCCCTGCAACACCAACAAGGGTTGGAGGGGAAAACGCCCAGTAAGCCAGGCAAACAGCTTGTGCAATGTAGTAAATTACCAGCAAATGGCATGAAGGTGTTTTGTCCTGTGTATCATCAAGTTCTGAGGTATTCAAGGATGCCCTGTTGGAGCCTGCAGCATCAGGAGGAGAAGGGCAGTCTGAGGGAGCCAGTTGTTGAAGGAGATCCATGGGTATACGAAGGCCCTGAGTGCTCACATCACCACTGTGGGAGAGCTTGTTAGGAAACAGTCCTCTTCTAAGCTGCACATAATGCTGGGTGCTACTATTTCCAAGATATTTTGTAGACAAGCCTCTTGGCTGTTTTACAGGAAACATCCAGTAGGAAGCTAGCATAACCTGCTACTGCTTTTAGTACTGCCTGGAGAATAATTTAAAAATATTCCCTTCAAGAAAGAGCAAATAGTACAGCTCTGTATTCAACCTTGCTAAAAAGTGAGAATTGGAGCATCTGGTCCCTGATGTTTGTGGCCTGTTCCAGTCTTTCCTAGGACATTTATTTAGTACAAGTCAGATGTGGGGAAGGAGGAGGAGAAAGGATTCCTCTCACAGTCAGTGAGAACTTGAAAATTAAGTCCTGACATCCTGTCAAATGCATCTGCCCAGAGTCGTGTGCTTCACAGATCACCTTGCTCACCAGGTTATTAGTACAACAGTGTGGTCACTTCTGCTGCAGCCTCTCTTATCTGTCTTTTGCCCTATGTTCCTGGAGCTGAGCAGCCTGGTGGAAATAAATACTCCAAGAGAAAGTAGCCCTGAGTTCATAATACCCAGATCTGGAATATCTTTGGAAAATGCAGGAGTATATTTACCATCAAAGGCAGAGGGTAAAAGGTGGAGAGGCAGTAGAGAACTTGTTGCCACCAATCAGCTCTTCATTCTTTTGTGGAGAAAGCTTCAAGTGTGAAGGAGCACTAACCCAGAAAAAAGAGCAGTCATTTCCACTTGCAAAAATTCTGTTTGGTACATGTTTATGAAACTTGTCTCGCATATTCTAAAAATAGCCTTGCAGGAGCAAGTCTTCAGCTCCTTCCAGGAAGCCCTACATGTTCCAAGCATAGAAGCACAGCTTAATCCTGATTTTCACAAAAAAAGAACAATTATTTTTAGTGCTTTTAAAAATAGACTTTAGTTGCCCAGTGTTGAGTTGTTAAAGAAAAACATGAAAGATGTATCACTTCAGAGGAATGTGGCACAAGTTGATGGGTTCTGAATGACCAGAACATCTGACAGTAATAGAGTGGTTCAGATGTGTCAGGAGGTCTAAAGATAAAAATTTCAGGCAAGGCTTGTGGGGCAACGATCAGATGAAAAAAGGGGTCTGAGGAACAGTGATGAAGGGTGAGACAGAGGAAAGGGACATGATAGGGAGCAGTATTGAAACTGTGCAAATAAGAGCAGACCCAAAGCATAATGCCATCTTCTGGCTGAGATGCCAGATATCTTCAACAGGAGAAATGTTGCCCAGCTAATTGGATAGTTATAAGGAAAATAATTGGGTATGGTTATGTCATTACAGAAGCCCAGTTAAACTTGGTCCTAGTGAAATCAAAAGCCCATCTCTCATGTACTTAAATCACTCATTCGCTAGTACTGTTTCCTGTGGTTTGTAGATGGGTCTTGGAGTACAAATACTTTGGAAGCATTCTTGTTTGTTGTCTATTTAAACTTAATAGATTTCCCAGATTTCCCACCTACTCTGCACACACTGAAGCTTTTGCAAGGAAGTCAGGAGTGGTGGCAGTTGTCTTCTGCTTGGAGTGCTAAAGCTCAGGAGAAAGGCTAAATAACTGAGAGATCCAACACTGGCCTAGCTGGAAGGACCCACCAGAAGCATGGCCAAAAAGAGCACAGCCTCAGCACTTGAACCTTCTTCTGTGGGTTTATCTCCAATAATTGCCTTAACTCTCTAGCACTTTGACTCGTTGCAGGTTAGTCATCTGGGTGACTATTGCCTTTCAAAGGTGTCAAAAATCGTAACGTATCTTGCTAAGAACACGGAGGAAGTCAAAAGGAAAGCAAGAGTTTCCTAAACTGACTTTGCTGATGCAGAAAATAGGCCATGTAACTACAGTTCAGCTCTTATTTAGGATGATCTGTATCATATATTTGTAGCTTGCTTTTTCCAAATACAATGCTTCAGACAACTACCTTACTAGTGTATACTTCCCACGCATAATTTTACTGATCTGCTCCAAAGGATGCAGCTGGAAGGTCTCAATTTGGCTGATATGCCTTGAAAGTGATGGGATAGAGCTCATCTGTCAAATAAAGCTGAGAGAGATATGAGATACTTATCTCTTACAGACAAAACACCTGGCTGTCTGGCTTTGTGAATGCTTATTTTGCAGATTCAAAAAAATACCAAAAAACACACACACAAAAAAAAAACCCTCAGGAAACCCCCATCAATTTCCCCCAAATCTAAAATAATAATATTTCTATCTCATTTCCAAGAGCCTGTTTTACAGAATGCAGCTTAAATTCCATGGAAGAAGTGGTGAAGAATTATCTTCTTTTTCCATAGTTCTAAATATGTTTAATTACTATTCGCTTAAATATGTTTATATAATATTCACTTGTAAACTTGTGAGCTTTTCCTCTTTTTGCAAGAGTGTGTGTGTGTGTGTGTGTGTATGTTTTCAAGCGTTTTTAGTCACATCATTCAAACTAGGCTGGGTACATAAAATCCCCCTTAATAATCTAAGTTGTCAAAACTAAGAGCATTTTATAAATTATCAGTAGAGCCTCATATTGAATAATGATGAAAATATTGAGATATATTTGGTCTGCTGCTGTAAACATGCCTTGCATATGACTCAGCAAGTGTAGTTTTTGTTATTCTTGCCTTCTGTTTTTCATGCAGTCCATTGCTCCTACTCCCCCAGGAATATGAATTTTGATATGAAGTCTCTGAAAAGTACAGTGCCTTATGAAAACAGGACTTTCTTATAAAAATAGGACTGACTCACTGAAACATAACTCTGTTGTAACTAATGTGGGTAAACAGATTCCTTTCTAAAGGGAAGCAGCTCACTCAAGGAAGGACCACCCCTGCTTTCAAAAATGGGCAAAGCTCAGTTTCATACTCATACTTTCATACTTTCAGCTGTAATGCCTGTAACTTCTCCATCATGAGCTGTCAGTAAGACAATTCAGTCTAGAGCATGCAGTTAATGAAAAAACAGGATTTTGTGACATCTGCTGTTTGTGTTTCTTTCTTTGCTTTGCATTTAATGAGCAAAGACACAGAAACCTCTGAAACAGAAGTAGCAAGCTGCAGCAGCAAATTAAACAGGAGAGGATAACACCACCTCCATAGGGCCAATAAGACACACATGTTGATATTGGTGAGAATAGAGATCTATACTCAGAGCTAACTTGTGCCCCAGGTTTAAACCAGCATCACACCTAAGGCTGGACATTAAAAATCCCATTGGACTTTCCAGAACCAGTAAAGGTAATTCTTTGCCCTATAAATGAACAGGCCCTTTGAATTCTTGCAGTGTTTTCCTGGTGGCTCACTGCTCAGCCACAGGGCTTGGTTCCTAGAGGCACTGAGTGCAGGCATCTCTCCTGGGTGGTGTGTTAATCAGCACTTGCTGTAACATGGAGTTGCAGCCATGCTCTTGAAACAAAGATCCTCCCTTGCATCTTCCCAGAGTAACTTATAAGCAATCACTGCCAAAGTTTTGGAGGCAAGCTAAATATTAGACATCTGTAAGCTTAATTGCAAGCTGGAGGAAGGCAGGCAGGAGGAACTTGGAGCAGTTCACTAACAAGCATCATTGTCAAACCACTCTAGCTTTGAAAGGGAACATTAAGGTGTCATTTACTCTGTGCCCTGGCTTCCTATAGAGCACTGCTAATGAAAGGCCTCTTTGTGTGTGCGGTCACTAACTACAGAGAACAGTCAAAGACTTTGTGGACATAACCATAAAAAAGAGAGCCTGTAGGCCAGAGCCGATCCTACAATTAGCTCCTGTCTGTGTGAGTGGAAGCACCTGCTCTTGCTGCGGTGCTTTTCAAAACCAGAGACTTTTAAACCTCTGTCTGCTCCAGGGGTTGCTTTTTCCATTGAATGACCTGCCTGTGTTCCCACGCGTGCACACGCTATATTCCATGTGTGCACGTATTTTATTCCAAGCTCGGCAGAAAACGCTAAGAGAAAATTGCAACAAGCCTTGCATCTTCACCCACACACTTGCTGAGGGCAGTGTGCTGGAGAGGGGCCACGCAGACTCTGCAGATGTGGCTGACAATCCTACAGATGTGTGGCCATATGACATGAGTTTTTAAACATCTTTGCTGCTGCTGGCTGTCCTTGCCGTGGTCGCAGCCGTCGGTGACAGGAGAAGGAGGGTGGAGGCTGCCCATGGCCCCGCGCTGGGGCTGTGCCACTCGGGCCCTGCTGCACGGCACAGCTCGGGCACACAGATTGCAGCTGCCCTGCCCTCACGATGCCAAGCAGGGAGATGATTCTGATGCTGATGTTCTGCAGCTCGGGGCTGCAGGTATGGAAAGGACTGGGTTGTGAAACAGGGGGTTGTCAACCCTTGGTGGCACATGTATCTCAACGCATACGAGGAAACAGCTAAACAAACTTCTACAATGAGAAGTTACACCTGTGTTAAATATGAGTAAAATGCAAGCACAAGTCCATTTTTAAGTGTGCCTGTAATGCATACAAAGGTGACTGAAGAGAAATGAGTGTAAAGATGCAGATGTTTTTGAATTTCAGCTGTTGACATCTATTTTGATACAAATCTGTTTTCATGATAAATAACTCAGTACCAACTCACACTTTCCCTAATTGTCTGAATGCTTCAATTGTTTGAGCATTCAGTAGGTTTTCAAACCCCTGAAATTATTATTGCTCTGTAAATAGTGAGCTGCATGTTTAAAAAAAGTCAGAATCATTGGAAAATCAATCTTGCCAAAAGCTATCTCTTCTAAAAATCAGAGTTAATTTTAAATGTGTTGTCAGCTTACTGTGTTATTTTGCCTTTGATTGCCAGGAGAATTTAGCTTTCCAGTTTCAAGTGAAATTCCTTTAAGCAAGTAAGGTCTAGGCTTTATTATCAGATAATGTCATTTGTAAAAAAGATCTAGCTATGCATAGCAGGCAAATCTCTGTCTAAATGGACAGCATATAGCTCGCCATAGTTGAATAGTACATCTGCCATCACAGGTTCCCTTCCTTGCATTCAGAACTGGGCAGGCTGGACTGACTTCAGGAGCAAATTCCTGGGCACTTAAATACACTGGGCAAGATGAATTTCAAATCTGAAATGTCTGAGGATAAAAATAGGATAAAAGTGAGGTTAAAAAAACCCACATTTTGGTGTCATGGAAGAGGATCTTTTGCTTGCTGTAGAGGATGCCTGAGCTTGGTAAAAGCTCAGCAGAATTAAGAGAAAAGACTTTGAAATTTGCATTACATTATAGCCCATCTGACTTTATCTTCATTTCAATGGATTTTTTAAACATGTACCATAACCCACCTGTCAGTGAAGTTGTTATTTTGCAATTAAAAAAAAATTAAGACTCTCCAGTTCTACTACAACAACAAATTGGTAGTAGAAGGGAGGGAATAAAAAAAGCATTTATTGCAGTAATTGCCTAATGCAGTTGTTTATTTAGCTCCTGTGGTGTAGCATGAATTAGAGGGCTGTTGCTGAGGGCTGTCAGTCAGAAGAGAGGCAGGCAGGCAGGCAGGAAGGCAGGAAGGAAGGCAGGCAGGAAGGAAGGCAGGAAGGAAGGCAGGAAGAAAGGAAGGCAGGAAGGAAGGAGAGCTCTTACAGCTGGTGGCCTTTCACCTCTGGGAACAGAAGCTCAGTCTGTCATAGGGAACTTGTCTACACTTTGATGGCAAATCTTCAGGCAGGAGAAGCTTTGAATTGGGCAGCTGAGAAGATGTAGGTCAGAGCTGAGGCAGTGATGGAGCTTGCCGGAGGGATCCTGTATTGTTGTGGTTTGGTCACCCCAATACTGTATAGCTCAGGAATTGGCTAAGTTGGTGTGCAGAATACTCCCGAAACCTTGGAGTGTGGAAGTATACAAGTTCTGCAGTAGATGGGATTTTAACCAGCCCCATGGAGTTTGGGAACATATATAATCAACATCATGGAAAAGAATCCTGTACACCTTTTTAAAATGTACAGTGATGTGGATCCCACTGTTATCCACATTATTCTGTATTTTCTTAGTCTTCAAGTTATCCTCCCTTTGCTAGTTCATGTACTTCTTAATTTTAGCCATGTATTTTCCTGAGGGCAGGCTTTAGTCTATCCTTGCTAGGAGTAAGGAAAAGAGGGGTGAGGAAAATACTCTTGGCAGGCACTGCATTGCAAAGGCTAAATTAAAAAGTCCTGAGCATTTTTTCATGCAAGAGTCTCCTTGTCAAGCTCAGAGGATTCTCCAAGTCCCCTGTGCTTTTTGCCTTTCCAAGTGGCTGCCTTGCTGGCAGAACAAACATGCATGCCTGAAAGAGGGCTGAAAGACAGCAAGCCTGGGTATTTTCATTTTAAGGAACTAACCAGGGTTTGCATTTTGCAGCTTATTTCCCTTAGTCAGACAGGCTTCTTGACTCTACTGCAGGCAGGACTACCAAACCTGTGACTTCAATAAAAAGCATTATGGACCTTCTAAATGCAAAAGACAAACATGAAAAGAGACCACAGTGGCTGTGCTGTCTTCTCTACAGAAAGGTTGGATCACCTGTAAAGCCCACCCCTAGTGAAAAATGGTGTATTTTGTGAGAAATAGCCATGATGCTGTCAGTGCAAATGCAGTCTCTGTTTCTGAAAGCCAAGCAGCTTTGCAGAGCTCTTTGCCTAGATGCCATAACTGGATTTCTTGGCCTCATGGAGTGGTGAGTCCCCGTGCTGATCACCAGATACACAGGAACTCACAGGTTATGAGATGTATTTCCCTCTGCAACATTTATTCTGGACATGTCTGCTGGTTTCAGCTCCTTCTCCACCACAACCCATTGATCTATTGGATAGATGTGGAAATCATTTCCAGAAATGAGCATGTCATCTGCTACTGTTTGCTGAAAGGCATCTCTCTGCTCTAGAGGGAATTACAGCTTCCATCTGCTCCCTAATATGAAAAATATGTCCAGGCCCCCATGCAGCAGGGTCACTGTGTTAGCAGGCTCCCTAGACTCCTGGAGGTTCGTGAGTGTAGACATTTGATTCAAGGAAGTCAGGCCACCGCTCTGCAATTACTTCATTAACCCACAGATAATCAGATGAAGGGTGGTCTGAGATTTGAAAATCCAGGCTGTTGAAACTCTGAAAGACATCCAAATTCTCTTTTAGCTCTGTTTTGTTTAAGTACAGCCTGTGCTTGAAGTTGAGAAATGTTAAGTTCTGCTGGGGAAATGCTTTTATTGTACATTCAAATACTACATGTTATCCAAGAGGAGAAACTGCCCCAAATCCTTCATCTCATGCATGCTGGAAACCTAAGTGTGCATATTTCTTACAGCTTGGTGGCTGTAACAAAGAAATTTGAACAGAAGACTGATGAGGGGCTTGTGCCACCACATTCTTCCTCTGTCCATGCATCTATCCCCACCACTCACCAGGACCTCTCTCTGCCTCTGCTGGCTTATTTGTGTGATAAAGTGTTTTTCTGGTGTCTGTGGCTTTTAAACAGGAGCTCCACAGCAAATAAAGGAATTAAGGTAATGAGGAAAAGCCACTGTTTGGCCTAATAACAGTACAATTAGTAATACTAAGAAGCAGATGAGGGCAGGCTTCTTGTTTGGCTGTAATCTTTTGGCATATCATATTTTAATTACAGACTGTGCTACCATCTGGAATATTAATCATCTCTTGCTGTCATTCTTCTTGATTATTTTGTCCAGAGAGAATGATGTCCACCTTTCTTTGTAGTTGTTTAATTTTTTTTCTTTTAAACTGGCTACATTATTTTGAAATACACTGTAGTCATTTTGATGGATTAAGCTTAAGTCAGACACCAGTAACCAGAACTAAATTATTTTCTCTTAGTTCCATACATGAAAAGAAATGTTGGAATTTGTTTTGTTTTGTTTTGATTTTTAAAATTAAATTCAAAATTCACTCCTTTTCTTTAGGATTGCTTTAAGTTCTTTGCAGTCACTCATTTCATCACTAACAAACACAGCCAAGCAGAAATAGATAATTTTTAGAAAATACGTCAATGAAGTGATTTCACTAGCAATCTGAGAAGGAAGAAAAATCATAATTTTTGTTTTTGTTAATTAAGCAATTGCTAAGAACTCAATACCATGAGGGGGATTGTGTAACTAGAGAGCAATTAGAAAGAGAAATGAAATAACTTGAAATAAGATAAGACTGCAAGTGAAATCTTGTCTCTAAAACCAAATTGAGTTTTATTGTTGGTTCCCTATTGCTGATGTTGAAGGGATGCTCATTTTTCATGAACATTTAGCTGAAATTCATCAAACTGCAGTATGCTCTTGAGAACACTGATACCAGAGTCTAGAATTAAACTATATGCATCTAGATATTAAATGTGGGTTTAATTTTTACTTTTAAATGTGTGTTTTTACCTTTACAGAATAAAAATCAGGACATTGCTCCATGATTTTTTTTCTCATGCTGAGTGGGCAAATCCCTTTAAATGTCTGTGCCTTAATTTCCCTGAAAAATCCATGAATAATGCCTGCTGTAGGAAAGAACAGAGACATTACCATTGTTTTGAGATCTTTAATTAATTTACTTGTCTAGGCAAAAAATAATCTTTTTGTGTTGACTTTATTCCCTGTCTGGTTGGTGCTCACGCAGATGGCAAAGTTTGCCACTTTGGACAGACTCTGCAACTTGCTATGCTGGCTTCTTCTCTTCTCTTCTCTTCTCTTCTCTTCTCTTCCTTCTCTTCTCTTCTCTTCTCTTCTCTTCTCTTCTCTTCTCTTCTCTTCTCTTCTCTTCTCTTCTCCTTCTCTTCTCTTCTCTTCTCTTCTCTTCTCTTCTCTTCTCTTCTCTTCTCTTCTCTTCTTTCTTCTCTTCTTTCTTATTAGAAAGTCTCCTTTCTCAAACACCAGTCAAGAAATTTGGAGGTGACACTGTCTTGGAAAGAATTAGAAAAAGCAATGATATCCATGAGCAGTACTAAACAGGGAGACAGGCAGGCCTTGCCAGGTTAGAAAAAATGCACAGAAAATAACAAAGTGAGATTTGACTTGTTAAAGCACAAGTTTAAGCTCTAGGGAAAAACATGAAACACGGTTTTGATGTTTTGAAGTGTGGAACACAGTTGTGCTAAAGGAGCACATGGGAAGCTGGGCAGTGCTTCACTGACTGGCTTCAAAGAAGATTTAGAACATAAAGCATTATGGACAAACTTCAGGACCCAGGGAAAGAAATAATTCCTGTCTCCATGAGACTTATTTTGTAACTAGAAGTTTGAGGTTAGTTCCGATCTGTTGTTTGCCAGAAAAACAGAGGTAATTTGGTTAGCCTCTAGTAAAGGGCAACAAAGATGGAGCTGGAAGGGTGTTAGGCTGCTAGTTGTGCTTTGCAAGAATTAAACCTGGCTTGCTTGGCAGTGCCACAGCAGAGGAGGAGATGCAATAGTCTGTGCCTGTAAAACATGTAAAGATCAAGGCAGGAGAAGATTACTCACAGAAGTAAACAGCAATTCTTCAAAGGGAAAAGCATCCTGATTTTTCCTGTACTGTGCAATAATTTCCAAAAGCAATACTGAAGAGAGGGCTGTTGGAGCAGTTCACATCAAACGACAGCAATCAGTGAGTGTAAAGCCTCTTAGGCCCACACTATATCTGGTTTACTCTACTGAAAACACTAGAGCAGCTCCAGGCTCAATGGACGAAACCCTGCGTGAGTCACAGCTTGACCCATTTTCTCTGCTATTTATGGTAAAACAGGCTGCCACACCTGCCATAGGCTGCATGCTGTTTATGGCTGGATTGGAAGCAGTGGCATTCCTGTGTATGTGACTGTGTTTCCACATGAAATTTGGGTGATGGATAGGGGATGGCTGCCTTGCTTCCTGCGGACAAGGCAGGGCCGTGGTTGTGGTGGCGGTGGCGAGACCTGCCTGCCGATGGCTGCCACATGTGTGTCCTGTGCTTGGCATGCGTTTGGCTGCAGTGAGACTGCATGACCTGCCCTGAGAAGAGCTGGTGGGGTGGACTGCACAGCAGGACAACAAGATGCCATGGTCCTCCCTGACCATGTCCCAGATGTCAGAGGTTGGTCCAGGAGTGTGCTACCCATGGTCCTCTTTTGAGTTTTGGCACAAACTGCAAGTCCTGTGGACATGAGGTCCTCAGTGATGTTCAGCTCTGCAGACTAGCTCCCACTGCCCTGCAACGCTTGCCTACACAGAGTCCAAGAGGAAGTTCTCTGAGGCCCACGTGCCTCACACAGGTAACAGCCATTGCTTTATCTAGAAACAAGGCAGAAGCAAATGCTAGTTCAGTGCCCAGCCTCTGGGCCCAGCCTCTGGGCCATGGCTGCTAGTCACTGTGCACCAGGATTTCTGCTGAGGTAGATACGTTTCGGGAGAGTTAACTGCATTTCAGGAGCTCAGCAAGACAGCTGGAGCAAGTCATAAGGATGGTTGGTCACTGCTGACTTCGCATTTGGACTGGTGATTTAGAGGAAAAGCTTGATAACACTTCAGGATTAGCCAAGGCATTCAGCCTTCCTTCCCTCCTTTTACTCCAGGCAGGGAGGCAGCACCATAATAACATGAAGACTATAAATACATTCTCAGGAACTTTTTTGCTACTCGTTTGTTTATCTGTCAAGTTATGACGATGCAAACATGGGCAGTGTGGGTAAAGAGGTAACGGGAAGAAGGAAGAAAACCAAATGTACAAATTATTTCAAATAACATGGGAGCAACTTCTGTACTGGCAAGAACATTGTCTGGAGCCATAGGCTTTCATTTCAGCATGCTTGATGTATATAGCTCATAATAACCTACATAGGAAAACAGCAGTGATTTCTGGGACCAGGAATAAATTTGGGATTAAAGGGAGATAAATATCCTTGGCAGAGGCAGTTGAGAAGTCTGCCTGTCTCTCTTCAAAACAGAGACATCAATCCCATTCTGTGACCTTTCCAGCAACCCATCCCCAAATCCCTGGAAAGGGATGCTGTCTCTGGCAGGAGGAACTTGCCCCTCCTGATTTTAGGAGGAGAACCAGTAATTGCAGTGTGTCTCCCTTTGGAACAGGGCTTTGGTTTGGTGGGTGTGTTGTGGGATTTTTTTGCTTTCTAGAAGCTGAGTTGGCAGTTTCTTTCGGATTATGTTTATAGTACCCTAGTGTGCTATAGCTGATAAAATATAAATGACGGAGTCAATTCTGAAGGCAGTAAAATAACTCTGGTGCTGGAAGTGCAAAGGCAAGTGTGCTTTTGCTTGGTGAAATATTTGTTGCTTTTCCAAAGAGGTCATTATTTCAATTTTCATGTGAATTTTCATCACTTAACGGAATGTATTATTTTGCACATTTGCATGGTTTTTGAGGTAAGTGCCAGAACATAATACTGAAATAGTGCTCCTGCTTAATCCTTCCCATGAACTGTGCTGCCAAATTTGTTCACTCAGACTGTGGAGGCAGGCAAGGCAAAGGTTAGACACCACCAACAAAATGGGGAAATCCACAGTTTACACAAATGCAGAGCTTCACAGCTTCAGAAATTGTTGGTTTCTTTGCTGAAGCTCTCATACTGCTCCATGTTTGGGTCTACTGGAGCTTGGAAGCTCACTTTTGTTTGGATTTACCAAGTGAGTGATCATCTGGGGCTAGTTTCCTTGACACATGGAGATATGGGATTCCTGCTTGCTGCTGGCTGATAACAAGAAGGGATGGGTTGTTTCCCCATCCCATAGAAATCCCATTACATTCAGAGGTTAGCAAGTTTTAAGGGAAAACCATATTTTTTCCAAGACAAATTGTCATTGGAAGGAGAACACTTCTCTTTACATCCAGTTCCAGCAGCTCATCTTGGACTTTAATTTAAGGTGTGGATCATATTTGAAGGATTTACCAGATTATGCCAAACCCAGCATGGGTTAATTCCCTTCGCTACTGACTGGGAAGCCCAAATCAATCTTTTCCTGAGATGCATGCTATATTTAGTCAGGAAATGATAAATAATGCTATTTGAAGTACATTCTGCTTCTTCCCCTTTCCTTCCCCAATCCTCCTTCCTCCAAAATAACTACAAGGTATAAATAATTTGTATGTTTAACCTGAATATTCCTTGCCTACTTAGGTGTGCTCGTTTTCTCTCCCTACACAAAAAGTCACTAAGTGGGTTGAAAGTTGTTATTTTATTGATGTACAGTATAAATAAGTCACACTACATAAGATGATTTGCAGTTGTGTGCATGCGTGATTCTCTGTCCTGTTTTCTTATCTGATGTGCCTTTACCACTTGAACTATTCACCCTAAGAAGTGAATTCAGTGTTTGATATTTGGAAGGAAATGTTTCCACCACAGACAGAAAAATCCCACTAGTTGCTATTGTGTGTTTGCCGTTTCTTGCTTTGCTTCATAATTGTTGTAATGTCTGCATTTTTTTTTTCCCAAATATATAGATTGCTGCCTTTCTGGAAAAACAGGATTGTTTGCTTAATTAAACATTAGGTAATGATGACATAAGAGATTTTTAATTTGTTTCTCATCTATGGAAGTTTTGTAACAAAGAAAAATGTCTTCACCAGTAAGAGGTTTTTTTCTGTGGAAGCAAAACTCCTTCCCTTTAGCATGCCCCCAAAGTGATGGTATTGATTTTGAAATCACAAGAAAATCTTTATTCCTTTCAAAAGCCATCTTTTGCTGATGGAAGTTTTCAACAGACTCCCATAGGTGCAAACATCTTTCTCACCATCACTTGAGAAATCCTGATAAAACCAAGGATTTATGATCTATGAAAATATTTTAGGCCAAGAGTTTTTAATGGAAATCACAGGAGACTGGTTGTATGAGTTACTCAATAACGCTGGCCTGCAGGATGTTTGCATCACAGCAGCATAAGGAGGTTGTAAATCAAAGGAGAGCTGAGCTCTGTGTTATCTTCTGAGGTTGTGTTCACAGGGAGCCCTCGTGCAAGCACCAGAGCTCATGCAGGTGCCAGGGGAGCCATTTGGGAAGTGTTGTTCGGCATCCAGAGTTAAGCATAGTCTTATCATAAGAGGGAAAACGCCCAGACAAATCATCAGTTTTCAGTGTCCATTATTCTGTAGAAGTTGCCTTGCATGCTTATTTGCTTGTTTGTTTGTTTGTTTGTTTGTTTGTTTATCTATTTATCTATTTATTTATTTATTATGATAAAAGACCCCCTAAAAAGTTAAACATTTTTGTATATACAGAAAAGTACTGCCTGGCTGCTTCTTCGGGGTATTAAATGTTGCTGTTTGAATTCATCTTTTGAAGGCCAAAATGGACTTGGGAGGAGGGGGAGGAATAGTGCTAATGGTGTTGGGACAGACACTTTCCTACCTGGAGCCTAAACTGAAAACTTGGGGATTTAAGAGCCTACTCAATAGGGTTATTTGCCAGGAAGCAGGGAGAATGAGGAAAAGACTCCACTCAACTGCCAAGGCTGTTATTCATCTCGTCTAATAGGAGGTCCCTGAAAGTGAGTTACCTGGTCTAGGGTTCTCCAGACGTGGTCCAGAGTCAGGACAGAGCTATGGATGCATCTGGGGACATATTCACTCCACTGTGATGGAGGTGTCCCAGGTGAACCATGGGAGTTGCCCTCCAAAGGTGCCTGTCTCTCTCTTCTTTCTCTTTTCTCTCTTTTTCTCTCTCAGAGGAGTCTGGACAACTGGATTAGAGTAGGCACTTCACTGTTAGACAACTGGTGTCAGATGAACTGAATTGCATTCATCAGAAGGTTTTCAACAGGGTTTAGTCCTGTGGAGGTATGGGACTAAACACCTCTTAGGTGTTTTCCAGAGGTGCTGTAACATGTCATTTGAGTGTCCCTGAATTCATGGGTAGCTGAGTGTCTGTCCTTTTTGAGGAACTTACCCATATACATACATATTTGTATCCTGTAAAGCATCCATCAGGACCCTTCAGCATGCACTTCCAAGTCACTTGAAAATCTGCCTCTGATACAGTTCTGCAAGCATCAAATTATGTATGTCACGTCACCTTCTGCAGCAGCTTTTATCCAACATGATCCACTGCCTAAAACTGCCGTGTCTGAAAAGCCATCAAGGCAGGAGTAGCAGTGCAGGTCTTTAGCACAGGTATCAGATCTCATTGGAAGCACAATGTTTTAATTTAGGAACTAGAGTAGTTCACTTTTCCAATTAAAATTAAAAGGGAATGTTGTTCCAAGGCAGCTTGATTTGAAGAAAAAAGTCAAAAGTCATTTAGTGAGAAATATCATCAAGATCTTTAATGACCAGTGTTTTCTGGGACATCAGCATTTATTTATGGTTGGGACTTCAGCAGTTCATCCCTTCTCTGAAGAAAGACTGAATCCACAATCATTAGTTTACATTCAATGTCCCTGTCACAATCAGTATTTTAAATTAGGTATCTGAGCACGTAGCAGCAAGCACAGAAATACATTCTTCTCCACAGCCAAGTGTGAGAAAGAGCTGAACACTCAAAACTCCTGTTGTAGAAAATGGACACCAAGAGGATTAGTGACACATAACAAATGCTTGCTATTTAGGGCACTTTCCAAAGTTAGCAGGTTTTTGTGGACTTACAGCCATCAGCTGTAATGTCTGTCTGGCTGGCTTGCTGGCTGGCTGGCTGTCCAGCAGAATCTGCTGCATAGGTAATCAGTGATCTTTCATGTGAACACATGTGCAAGTGAGTATAGTATTTGTAAATTCCTAATTCAGTTTAACAGTTATTTCTGTAGGGGGGCGGTTGTGATCAGTATGACTGTCAACACTGAATCACAATGCCTTCCACCTGCAAGTTAAAAAAAAATCACCATTTTCACTCGCTTCAAATTTATTTGCACTTGTTACTGTACTTTTGTCTTGGATTTTCATGTGCTATTATAGAAAAACAGACTCTCTGCCTCTGCAGTTTCCTCTCCTTATCCTCTCTTATTTCCAGTAACCAGAACAGCACCTTTGTACTGCAGACAGGTACTGATGGTTAGCAGGAGGGATTCAGCTTTGCATTGCAGATTACACAGCTGCATAATCTCCCCTCTAAGAAGCACAGTGATATGCAGTCAGCTTGAGGAGAGCTGGGAGTTTGGTATTTCTTACCCATTTTCCAAATCTCTTTCATGACTCTAAAGAGATGTGAAGAAAGGCGTTAAAATAAAAAGGAAGCAGTTTATTTTTTAATTTTCTTTTCTCCTGATGCTGCTGAGATTGCCAGTGAATATTACCTGAGCAGCAGCTAGCAAGTTTTTGCAGGAGTGTGTTGATGGAGCAAGTAAGTAGCAGCAGCTCTGAATAAATCATTTATGTGTGCACTGCAGACTGTTTCAAGGATTGGCATCAACGGTGGTGCACTAACAGACAAACAGAGGAAAAGGCTTTCACCCAACTTTTTATTGAAACCTCAGAGGAATAAAACAGGTCAGCGGTGAATATTAAATTACATTTTGGCCATCTTCCAAAGTGATCTGGCCTAGTTAGGAAACATCAAGAAGGAAGAAAGCTTTGCTTCTTCACATCCTGATTTCTCCAGGGAGGAGAGAAAGGAGGTCTGCGTGAAGCATTGCAAAGGCAACCTGATTTTATAAGTCAGCAGTTCTTCCACATGCACAGAGACAGCCCCATGCAAATCCACACACCAGCTGCACACAGTTTTCTTGCAATTTTGCAGCAATATTTAGCCCACCTGCTTTTCCTTAATTCCAACTCCTATATTCTGATGAGTAAGACTAGATCAACAGGGTGTTCAGTTTTGCAAGGCCATCAGTACAGCCCATATCAGACAGGGCATAATGTGCCTTTGCTGCCTTTGCCTCCTCGGACAGGATTGGTCCCCTACTGGAATGTGTACATCTCCTTGTCTCAGCCATGTGAAAGCCTAGCAAGGCTGACCTCAGTGGAAACTGCCACAGAGATACTGCATGGAAGTACCACCCTCCATTTTCTGCATATTGGATGTTTGTTCAAAACATACAGTTTCTTTCAATAAATGATATATTTTTAGTACAAGCCTGGTTATTTAAGGATAAAGGAACAGTGGAATTAAACCATCAGTACCTGTTGGCTGTCCCATGAAGAAAATCTATTACATGTTAATAGGTAAAAAGCCACAAAAAGACACAGCAGAAGATAGAACTTTTAACAAAAAAAAAAAAAAAAAAAGTTTGCCACAAAGCGAACATTTTTCTGATACACATCTCCAGCTAAAATTTGGAAATGCCACGGTGGGGCCAGCTGCGAACTGTATTGCTGTGCATCTTACTGAGGGTACTGGTGTTTCCCCCATTGGTTAGTCACAGGAGCCTGGCCAAGGGGTCAGCCTCAGGAGAAGGAGGTGGCAAGGGGCAGGGGACACCCTGATCTCAGCTGTGAGCCATCCCACAACACATTTCCATGGTAGTGCTCTCTAAGCACTGTATCTTTCCAGTCTGGGGAATTTTACAATGGCAGAAAAGATTTCACAACTGATTTCATTGTGTTGAACACATGATTTTCTCTGGGGTAGCAAAGAAAGGACAGATTTAAAAAATTTTAAGTAGCCCTCAATAATTTCACAAGCTCAAAGATGGCTGCACCACATGAAAGTTTCCATGCAGAAGTCACAGAGGTGCCAAAACACCCAGCTTTCCCTCTGCAGCCAATCCAGTCTCCCACTTCTCACCTCCCACTGGGAACCAGCTGTGCACTGATGACCATGCCAGGCAAACGCGGATATCTCCAAAGCTTTAGGGCTGTTTACAGTCTTGACCAGGTTTGGGTGCTGGGCTTCCTCCCTGAGGTTGAAGGGCAAGCTGCTGAGCCACTAAACCCCCAGTTATTTTCCACATCTGGTTTGATTCTCTGCAGATAAACAGCAGCCTTGCCATTAACAACAAAAACTTAATTCACTGAGGTTTGTTCAAGCACTGAGAGCAAATATTTTTCCTGTGCAGCTTGGGGTCATTTTAAGGGAAAAACAGGGCTGGAGGTATATCACCCCTTTAAAAATTATTATTACTTCCTAGAGAAAATAAAATTTAAAGCACCTCTTCCTTCCATTTGTGAGGTTATTTTTACAGAAAAAATTGCTGGCTTTGAGAAGGCAACTGCTTTGTGACTGACTTGGGATCAGAGCACAGGATTTGAATAAAAGTATGGATTAATTTACCTTTTGTCCTTTTTTTTTAATTAATGAAAATGCTCATTCCTAAGTCACACCTCAGTAAAACCCTGTAGAAATGCTTGATCTGTTTTTCTGTTGCTCCCTCTTGGTGCCAAGACTTACATGCAAAGGGAGGGGACAGACCAGCCAGCAAGTATGGCAATTATAAGTCTTTTAGGAAATGTCCGTGGCTGTATAAGCTGCTGATTTCTCTCACTGCTGCTTGGAAGGCTGAAGCCTCTATGTAGGTCACATTCTCCAAGACTGCTGCCTCCCTTACAGCCAGACCTGCTGTTGACTTGGGCTGTCTTAATGCATCAAAGAGCCTCTGCTATGCTTCAGCTCACCTTCTGAACTCAAGCTGCATCGCTCAGCTCTTCATGTAATCGCTGAGGTGGGTAACCTAACCAGCGAGCTTAAGCATTAATCACAGTCTTTCTGGTTCCCCAGGCAGAGAAGGAAATTTCTCATTTTACAATCACTGTTGTTATTTTTAAATCTTTGAAATCTCTCCCTAAACCTGTTTTCCCGCCTTTGCTGTTTTTTTTGTTTCAGTGTTTCATAACCTAGATACCATTATCAATGATCATATGCAGTGTGCCAAAAGAGGCAGATAGGATTTTTTTTTTAATTTAAAAAAAATACTTTTAAGAGGAGAAATGGAGACCCAAAGAAAATAAAAATAGGAATGCTTCTGGAGAACATCTCTCTCTGCTGCATGGTGATAACAACATCGGAGGTGCTATTATATGATGGAGCAGCCTATTGAACAGCCAGTGGGTTTGGGGTGGGGACTACTCTTTAGCTGAAAATGACTTCGTCCTCCTTGCAGTTCTGCACAGAATCACATGCAGACGTGGGAATCAGAATCAGAGAGGCCGGAAGCACACAGCTGACACCTCTCAGGAAGCCTAAGGAAGTAATGCAGAGGGGCACAGGCTGGTTGCCTCTCTTTCCTGCAGTTTGTCTTTCTAGCATGGCAATGCCGAGGCTTGTGAGCAGTGCAGGGTGTGATCAGGTTCTGATCCCGGGAGAGTGGCTGCTCCCTGCTTGTCCCTGTGGCCTGCCCAATGTGGCCCACGAAGTCATGGTCACAGGGCTGGGGCATGCGGCCTAGAAATGGCTGGGTTTAATCACATCACTGGAGTTTTCTGACCTCTTCCTTCCTAGAAAATTCTACCAGCCGTGGGTTTTCTCCATTTTTTTTCTCCCCCCCTCTCCTAGCCTTGGCGGGAATGTTCCCCCGTGTCTTCGCCGTTTGAGCAGCAGCCAAGCGAGAAAGGGGAGATGCTCCAGGCCAGGAAAGCGTTAACGCAGCACAGAGGGCGGGAGGGGGATTACTGCTGCCCACTCCCGCCGGGGACGGGGTCGAGCGGGGATTAGGCGGCCGGAGCCCCGGGGCCGAGCCATCTGCGTGCTGCCAGCGCCCCTGCCCCCGGCGGGACCGCAGCCTGCGGGGCACACCGCAGCCGGCGGGGCACACCGCAGCCTGCGGGGCACACCGCATCCTACGGGGCACAGCCCAGCCTGCGGGGCACACCGCATCCTACGGGGCACAGCCCAGCCTGCGGGGCACACCGCAGCCTGCGGGGCACAGCCCAGCCTGCCGGACACACCGCAGCCGGCGGGGCACACCGCATCCTACGGGGCACACCGCATCCTACGGGGCACAGCCCAGCCTGCGGGGCACACCGCATCCTACGGGGCACACCGCATCCTACGGGGCACAGCCCAGCCTGCGGGGCACACCGCATCCTACGGGCACAGCCCAGCCTGCCGGACACACCGCAGCCGGCGGGGCACAGCCCAGCCTGCGGGGCACACCGCATCCTACGGGGCACACCGCATCCTACGGGGCACAGCCCAGCCTGCGGGGCACACCGCATCCTACGGGGCACAGCCCAGCCTGCCGGACACACCGCAGCCGGCGGGGCACAGCCCAGCCTGCGGGGCACACCGCAGCCTGCGGGGCACAGCCCAGCCTGCGGGGCACACCGCAGCCGGCGGGACACACCGCAGCCTGCGGGGCACAGCCCAGCCTGCGGGGCACACCGCATCCTACGGGGCACACCGCATCCTACGGGGCACAGCCCAGCCTGCGGGGCACAGCCCAGCCTGCGGGGCACACCGCATCCTACGGGGCACACCGCATCCTACGGGGCACACCGCATCCTACGGGGCACAGCCCAGCCTGCGGGGCACAGCCCAGCCTGCGGGGCACACCGCAGCCTGCCGGGCACAGGGTGCTCGGAGACGCGGGGCCGCCCTTCCCCGCCGGGTCTCCTCGGGCCACAGGAAGGATGCTTTCCCCAAGGCCTCTGCGTAGCTCGCCGTCCTGCTCAGATGCCTCCTCCCTTTCTTTTTTTCCATTCCCGCAGCCAAAGCAAGCCGCAAAACTTCCACTACCATGTATTATCAAACCTGATTTACAGAGTGCTCAGGCTTCTCAACGTTTGTCTTCTGAGAGCTGGCAAACCTGCTTGAGTATTTAATTATTATTATTTTAATTTTTGTTGGAGCATTTTGTTTGAGACTTTTTTCAGTGGAGAGCCCACGAAGCACGCAGAGTGCCCACCGGGCAGGAGCAGGGAGCTTGGGCAGCTCCGGGCTCGCTGCTGGCCTTGAGCCCTTCGCAGACACCACTCACCCCCCAAGGATAGCTTCATGGGGTGGTGGAGAGACCTAAGACTGGTCTTCATGTAATAGCATCTGAAATTCAGTCAGCCTTCAGAGGCAGCTGAATGCACTTCTGGTTATTTTTGCTAGGGTCTCCATCTTTTTTTTTTTTTTTTTTTTTTTTTTTTTATATGACTGTGCCGATATCGCTTAATTGGTTTGGTGTTAATAATCTGCCGTAAACCTTTTCTGATTTGTTTGGTTCTGCTACTAGGGAGAAATAGCTCTATTTGTCTGCTTCTTGCAGAAAAAAAAAAATGCAGACTTGGCAGAATTTTTTTTTTTTTTTCAAATGAAGCACCAAATTAAATAAACAAAGGAATAAGACCCTGGGCAAAATGCAGATTCAGTCAAACTTTTTCTGCATCAGATGCATGATCAGTTTAATAACAGAGATCCAACTAAATGCTCAGAGGCAGGGAGATAGCAGACGAGAGGGTTAGAGTGGAAGTATCAGGGCTTGATGTGTTTAGCTTTGCAGTTAGCTCTTTCAGCACTTTTCTCCATGACTCAAAGTGTTGGTAGGATAAGGTTTGTTTTTATTAAACCTTGTTAGTGTCAAATCTATTGATGCCCGGTAAAGATTACACTAATGTGTAAGCCTTTTGGGGCTGGTGTGTGTGCATGCATGTGAGGCTGTGTTACAGCAAATGCTGACAGATTAAAGGAGAGGTCAGAAACAGATATCACTTAACTCTCTGGCCACGGCTGGTCACTTTAAAACACTGTCTGTGGATGGATGGCACCCAGTGACAAAAATGTCAGGCATCCAGATTTAATCCCCAGCACACACACACCCCTTTTTATAGTCCCCCTGAAAATAATGCATGTGCCTTCTGCTGTATTCAGCACAGCTCTTTTCTTTGGTCTGATGCTATTGCTTTATAGTGACACCTCCCAGTGGCACTCTGCAACATTTCACTGAAGTCCACACAGAAATGCTTCTTGATAGGTTCATGAAACCAAGTGCCGTGTTTGTGTAAATGACACCTTATAAAATTCATCAAGCTTAGTGGGTGCCTTCTTCACAGGAATTATCCCATTCCTCCCTCTCCCAAATATTTGGGTCCTCCATTTAATAAGAATTAAAGTAGTTGGCATTATGGCACAACTTCTGCAAACATAATAACATCCTGTGACTGAAGATAGCAATGTCCCATTCCAGATGTTCCTGCTGTTAGCGGGTTTGTGTTGTGTAGAGCAATCTCCCTGCTCTGTGCAATGGTGTGCAGCAACTGCTAGCAATATCCAGGGGCTCCACAGACCTGGTATATCTAACTTAAATACATCTCACTCTCTTAGACCAGGGAAAAACGGGATTTGGGCAGATTGAGATGCCATCTAGTTATGGTAAATTACATGGTTCCCCACTATCAGCTAAGCTACCTCCCCCCATCTCTGTATTTAGTGGTCTCTACTTACTTCAGTTTAAAACTTCCCTTTTTTACTGTCTGTCACAGAACGACGGAAGGGTAAGGCTGGAAGGGACCACATTAGCTCATCTGATCCAACCTCCCTGCTCAAGCAGAATTATCCCAGAGCACATGGCACGGGATTGTGTCCAAGCAGTTTTTTATTATCTCTGGTGAGGGAGACTCCACACCCTCTCTGGGCAATCTGTTCCAGTGGATGGTTACCTGCACAGTCAAGTTCTTCCTGCAGCTAAAATTTACTGTGCATTAATTCCTTGAGTTATAGGTGTCACTGCTTACCATATGGGTGAGTGTTTGTAGGGCACACACTGAAGCATCTCTGCAGATACTACTTGCTAAGTTATTACAAGCCCATTATACCCTTAACTAGAAACAGTCTGTAAAGCTGTTTTTGTTTTGTGTAATAGGGACTTTTTTTGGTTCAGCTGAGTTCAATTATATGTCAAAAATATATTCGTAGAGAAGTAAATGTGTAATAATAAAACTATTAAAGGGATGCAGACCCTGGGACAGACAGACCAGGCTAGTTTTATCTTTAGCAGCTCATTTTGAGTTCAGCAGGAAGGGGAAAGGTTCAGTCCTCCTGAAGACATGGAACTGATACATAGCAAACACAGCCACTCTTACAGTAGCTCCTCAAGGGTACCTGCTGTTGTGAACTGTCTTCCAGAACAAGTAGGGATTTTAGAAATTAATAACATGGTGGTTCTTTGATAAATCTACTTTTCCTGTGGGATAGAGAATCTACACGAAACGGTCAGAAAGAAATACCATGTGCTTGTCAAATTCCCCATAATAACAAAGGCCTGTGAAATCAGTTTGCTCCAAACCAAGGAAGAACTGCATCCCAGTTAAACATGAAGGGTTTGTACCATGACTACCTACCATTTAATAATGCATCTTTATGTTAATTGATGCAATTTGATCTGTGGACCATCCCTTAATTGTAAGAGATGCCTTATTCCTCCAGTGGTTGTGTCAAAGTCATCCCCATAGCAAAAGTGGTGGGGTCCATGTGGAGCTGGCTAAAATATGTGAGAGAGCTATCAGAATTTGACCAGTGAAATTCAGAAAGAAGATAGGCACAATATGAAACACAAGTCTGCAGGCTTCTGTCTGCCTCAAGCCAGCAAGTACAAAGCAATTCAGGCCTGCTGTCAGCTAAAGCTCTGGCACAGCCCTTTGACATGACTATGTAATGCAGCAAATCTGTTTCTCGTCATCTGACACTCCTCCGAGACCTCTTGCTATGCTTAGCTGAGAGCTTTGAACGTCCTTGCTTTTGTTGGCCTCTTATGAAGTCCCTCAAAAACACAGTCGATTTGATACTTTACTCTGCTGTTGCCAATTATCCTGGCTGTTGTTGGATAGCAGAGAGGTAGTAGCAGCTGGTGTAATGGTGGGTTTTGTATTAGTGCAGTCAGGGTAGCAGAGCAGCAGTTGTGCTGCCTGTGCAGCTCCTGGCAGGGCATGGGCAGAATGTCAGGACACCACTTTGCTCTGCTGGTGCCCAAGAAAAAGAGCAGCATGGAGGAAGATCTCCAGTTTATAGCCCTCCTTGTGCTGCAGGAGCCCCAGCTGCAGTCCTTTTACTTCTTGGGGTTTTGGGGCATTTTCCTCATCCCCTACACAATGTCCTCTGGAGCTTTTTAATGCTAGGTGCAGAACAGGAATACAGGTGCCTGTCCTGCTGACCATGGCTTGGGGCATCTCAGCCAGTGAGTGCTAAAAATGCTCTCAGTGTTGCCCCTGTAGATCTGTACTCACTTTCATAAACAAGCAGTAAATGAGGAACAGAGTCATCTTCTTCCCTCTGAAAAAAACTCATGTTTGGCCTTTGGATGCCTCTTACAGTCCCTACTTTAGGAGAGCTTCTACTTACTTAAAGTGGGAATGCACAGGATGGCACAAACCTGCGGCTGAAGCATGGGCAGTACTGGCATCAGACCTGGAAGGAGGTTGCTATGAATGCCCTGCGTGCTTATTCTTTATCCCTGCAGAGCTTTCAGAAAAGAACACAGTGTCCATGTGCGTCTCATGGTAAGGCAGGAGCACAAAAGTGGAGTGGTGTGCAGAAGTCACCCTGGCTTTGGGATGGACTCCAAAACTCAGCTGCAGTTTCTCAGTAGCACAAGTGCAAATGTCAGACATCAATAAGATGGAGGAAATAAATGTTTTTTGCAAACTGGGAGAAAGGAAGACTCTTCAAAACGCTTTATTTCCCTTCTTACATAATTATATACACAAGTAGTCAGGAAGAAACTGTGATTTATGTCTTGAGTGCACAGTAAATCACTGTGAGAGCCCATGCCCTGTCTGTGTTATACTCACTGGGAATGGCCTCTGGCCACCAACAACCCAGTTGCCAGAGTGTTCTGTCTCTGACACTCACCGGCAGTTTGGGCTTGGGCAATGAATTTTGAAATGTGATTGTCCTGTAAAGCTGGTTTGGAGAATACGCCGTCAAAGAGCCAGCCCATGGCTGGAGGAGATGATAGCAGGTCCTGGCCATGTAGAGTGGAAAAAGGCATTGATGCCCAACATGCAGTGGCTGGTGGCACACACACACGTGTGCCTTGCTGGCTTTGGAAAACTGCTGAAGGAATAACGGCTTGTTGTTTTGGGAGGGCATATTCTCAACTCCATAAATACACCCAGGAACAGACACTCCAGCTTTGATGAGTGTGTGGGACAGTCTAGAGACTCTCTCTGGTATGAGTGATTAACACACTGGATGAGATATTTTGGCCCATGGAGCTTTCCAGGGGTAGTGTACAGGATGGACAGGGAGACCAGTGCAAAGCTGCCAGCACAGTGACTCCAGTCCTTGCACTATCCCTCGCAAACCCTGCGGGCAGCACTATCCTTGGGGAGAGAGTCCTGCTGCTGACAGTCCCTGGCTTTGGGCTGCAGCATGTAGGATATTCCCAGCCCTGACAGCTGCCCTCCTGTGAAAGGACAGCCTAGTGTGGGCAGTTCCTTGGGCCAGGGAGTGCAGAGCCTGGCTGGAGCATTCAGGAGAGTTGGGTAATGGGTGCTTCAGCTTAAAAGCTGCTAAGCTTGGAAAGCTGCATGAGGTATCTATAGCAGACACTCAAAAAAGCAGTACAGGATGCATTACAGGTGTCTAATTCCTTCCTGGCCCCAGCTGCTATACCAGGGTTCTATTTTGTGTCAGCCAGCAAGCCCTGTACAGATGTGTTGTGTACTCTAGGGCATCTCAAATAGTACTGGACACCTTTGCTTAAACAACTGAATCCCACCTTAACTGGTTTGCTTAAGATCATGTATAAAGCCTCTGTGATAACTGGGACCCAAGCCCAGACCTCTTCACAGGCTATCTGGCATTTTGATGACTGAAATTTGCCCTGTCTTGAGAATTAACTATCCACATGGTGGGTTTGGTTGGATTTATTTTCTGCTTTCCTCATGTTTTGAATAATTTGACTAGCCAAGGGTCATTAAAGGAAGTTCTGCAGTGGGTAACAAACTTTTTTCCACAGTGTATGACATGTACAGGGAAAAAGCCAAAGTCTTTTCACCTGCCTTTATTATGCTTTGTTTATTTTTGTTTCAGCTTTCAATATCATTATGTCTTCATAATGTGCTGGGTTTTAGAGGGAAATGCACATGCTATTTTAATATCCCTGTGCTGAATCTTACCCTAACTGTGTGGCTGCTTTGGGTTGTTTGTTCTGTTTTTTGAGAAAAAGTCCATGAAAGCCTTCAGCATGAAAATCATATGAGACAGAACAAGGGGGAGAGAAACCCCAGATGGAAATAAAACCCCATGGGGAGGTGTGGTTTAGGAAAGCAGCCTCGTGTGTGGCAGAAGTGTCAATAAGACAGTTCAAAAATTCCTCTGGCATGCAGTGGGTGCAATAAGGCTTTCAAACTGGCTGTTTAATGTGGGGCTTTCTGGGGTCTAAAACATTTCCATGCTGCATACTTGGAGCAATAGCTGACAGTCAGGACAGCCTGGGATCTCAGCTGTCATTTTGAGAAATTAGTGGGCTGCTGAGAAAAGTAAGAAAATGAGAGGCCTGGAATGGAGAGAGAGGAATAAATTGAATTGGGATGCATGAGCTCAATAGTTTGTCATACCACTTTGGGTGAGGCTTGTATGGAGTAAGAAACCTGCTGAAAACAATTATCTGAAAAAAATTGAAGCCACTCAGATTTCTGCTTTATAAGTTTCTCTGCTGATTTAATCCTGTTCCCCATCCGTTCTGTGAGTGCTGTGTCCAGTCTAATGAGGCCCCCTTGGTTCATCTTGTTTGGGCAGCCGTCCGAAACCTCTCCTATCGAGAAGGGCTTTGTCAGCCCCAGAGACTCCCGAGGGATTTGGGGGCAGAGAAATACAGAGTTCAGAGGAGCAGCAACTACTTGTGAGAGTTAATGAGGGGAAATGAACTCATTTGTGATACTTGTAAACTTGAAACCCAGTTACAGGGAGCATGAAGAGGGCCGGGGCATCTGGCTGCTTGTAACACAGATGTACTGATCTGGGAAGAGGTGAGCTGCTGGCTCTGGAGCGCCTGACTGTGCACAGAGCCCTGTTTCTGGTTTAAATGGGATTCCTTTGAAAAAGAGTCCAAGTCATGATAAAAAAATCTATGTGCCCTTTCCAAACATCCTGTCCCAGAGCTCAGATGCTGACAGTGTGCTTTGTATCCTAATGGTGCTTTGTACTCTCAGCTTGTGAAGCCCTCTGAGCCTTTAGCCTGGCTTCCCACTGTGGCTGCTCTTCATGGAACAGCACTGATTTACACCAGTCTAATCCCTTACCTTTGTGACAGGTACTGCAAAGAGCTGTAAGTACTGTCAACCTGAAAACACTTCATAGCCCACTACTCAGTGTCTCATGCTTTAGGCAACTTCATTGCCACATTACATTTCAGCAATTTAAAAAGCAAACTTGGAACAGTCAAAGAAACTATACTGGTTTGTTCCCAGTCTTTCCCTGAGCAGCATCCCGCTCCTATACTGCTTTCTCTTTGATCCCTAAAAAGCCATCTATGGCTTTAAATAAACTGTAAGTGGGGACATGACTCTGCTTGATGTCTGGTCTGCAATGGAAGTGAAGTGTCACTTCCAATTTTGTGTGGGTGCAGAACAAAGACTCCTGTGACCAATCCACTGTACAGTGCACTAGTTTTGTTTGAACAGGGAGCTTTGGTGAGAAGCATATTTCAAAGGGCCAGGGAAGTAGATTTTAAATGCTGTCAAAGAGAAATGATTTTACCTCTTCTAATTCCCATCCATGGTACCTTGTGTTCCTGCCTCATGGGCACCGTGCAATAACCTTGCACAGTAGGTGGAGCAAGGCAGCTGGAGCAGCATGCCAAGGATGGCTTTGGCTCTGTGGGGCTCCATCCCTGGACATGAACTGGACCATGCTAAGTCAACCAAGGGGCTGCACACAGGGCTGTTTGCAATGGAGGAAGTGTAGAAACAGAAGGAGACACTAAGCAGACTGCAGCACTCCTCATTTACAAACAGCAATGCCCAACCACATTGATCTAACCAACTTCAGTCACTCTTGTCAATACCAAATGAAATGGCCCTAGGTCTCTGTGGGATAATACTCTCTGTGTAGCTGTTTCACATTTTTTCAAGACAAGTGCAACAATCAAGGAAGGGCTTTATTAAAATTAGTCCCAGATTTACTATGAATAGGAGTTTAGCCAGGTTTCATACATGCTAGCAGAAAAAAAACTATTTTCCTATCAAATAACAAAGTGGTTGAGTAAGGAATTGAGATAAATTGTTGGGATGACTTCCAATTGTAGACTGTGGTGAGTAAATGAGGTAGGTCATGCCTCCCTGACAGCCTGGGTTTCAGTTTCACATCAGGCACTTCTGTATTGCCGTGTCTGTCTCTTCTGCACCATTTACTTCATCTACTGTACATACATCCTTCCCTCCCCCACTTCCACTCTCCCTTGTACATATTTAATCACAAAATCTCTCTGCTATCCTCGTTCCTTATATTTGACATGTGCTTTATCCAGGCTTCTGCCTCTGGGAGCTGGTCCTTGATAAAAAGGGACAAAGCAGACCATCAAGCTACCATGCTTTGTACAAGGCTTTATTTTTTCCATGTGTCAAAATTAAATGGCACTTGGGATTTTCCCTTGGCTTGTCAATATTTTCACAAAATTCAGGGCTGTCTAATGAAACTCAGGGAAAATAGTTGTGCAGTGACATTCCCTTGAATGTTGTTGTGGTGTCACATACCTCTCTGCAAATTATTTTTTTTTTTTTTTTTGCTTTTTGAAGATTGATCCACAAAGAGGATTACTATCACTGATCACTGCAGCTCTGTCACTGCTGTTGCACACATCTACCTCAGTCATCAGCCTGCCCAAATAGGCTCCTGTCTTTCAGACTAAGCATTTTTAGCATCCATTTAAATGTTTAACCTATAGAAGGCATTTGGGGCATTCACAACCTTGGTCTCACTGGGATGCAAGTGGGCATCTTGGGCTCCATCTGGGACAGAATTTCACTACTTTCCAGATGGAAGTGACCACTGCAGACTCCCTTTCTTATGAAGACTGCTCATCTCTAAAATGAATGGCCATCCATTTCCAGGACATGAAGGCTCAAGGTTTTCTGCTTTTTCTCCTTTCTCTGAGGTGCTCATGGCTGACAGACAGAATGTGGGATCAGTACATCTCTCTCTCCCATTTGTTTATGCACATACCTCTCTTCATTTTTCCACAGCATCAGTGAGAACAGGGATAAAATACAACTGTTCTCCTATTACACTGTCACAAAGACAAGAACAGACACTGAGTTTATAAGCTATTTTTGAGCTAAAAGCAGAAGATGGTCAGAGCTTTTAAGAAGAGATATCGTGTCCCTCAATCAAAGGCACATGTTCAGGTGCTTTCTTTGTCCCATTTTCAGTTTTGAATGGAAATTTCAGTAGCAGACACAACTTTCAGAGATTCCCAGCCAAGTGCAGTAAGACTGAGAAATACAGGATCATGCATATCCTTTCTAGGTTAATTTCTCCCTGCCTTTGCCACAATCATGTCCATCCTTGTTCCAGCTGCCTTGGCCACCCTCTCCAGCACAGCCAGAAGCCCCAGATGGATGGCTCATCCCTGCCACCGTGTGCTGGCATTTTTCTGGTCAGAGTACAAATACAGCACTCCACTCACAGGGCAAATGATAAACTATTCCTTCATATCTGATGGATGAAGCACATGGATATGTAGGAATAAACACAGAATTTCCACAATTGTCTCAAACTCTGTGTGTGTTGAAAGGAATTGGGGTGGTTCTCCTGGGGCAGCAGATGGCAAGCTCACTTGGGGATAATACCCATTGGATTCTTGTATTTGTGGCCACTGCTTATAGAGGTCACTAATCCTGAAGCTTGGCTGCTCCCTGGGGGCCACTAAATGCATTGGTTTGGGGTTTGGAAATCAAGCACAGTATGTGCTAAGTGTTCTAACAGGAAATTCATGTGTTGTATTTTAATATGTATTACATCTCAGACACTTGACAAGACAGGCACATAGATGATGAATGTAATTTGTCAGTAAAATTCAGCAGATATATCTTCAGGGTTTAACTCGATATCAAAGCGAGAAGGCAGCATTCAAAGTAAAGCAGTGAAAATTACACATCTCAACTATTTTCCATGAAGTGATAGTAATTATTAGATAAGTAATAATTATTTGTGCCGATGCAGTCAGTACAGAGTGATAGTTCCCTAGGTTGTTATTTGGGCTTGTGGGTAGAGCTTGCTGTAAAATGCATATAAAATACTATGGGATTACTGCAGTTCTGACATGTTTTAACAGGTCAGAATAGGGCAATTCTTGCTGGATGGTTTGCAGGCTTTTCAGATACCAGTTGTGCTAGGACAATGACATGGTTACTATTTTAGACAGTGGGTTATTTGAATGTGACTTGTATTTCTATTCACGTTAAAAAACCTTGTGGTCTTTTCAAGCAGTTATTAGTCTGTATTATAACAACTGTGTCTATAGCTGTTTGAAATGCAGAGCCCTGGCAAGCAGAAATATAGTTTCCAGGCTAAGAGCAAAATACATTAAATAAAACATCAATATTTATGACACAGTCAGTAGTTCTTCTGAAATAAACAAGAAGAAATTCTTGTGAAAAGGGATCAGGAAGGCTGCAAACACTCGTGAAAAACAGTAAACATAATGCAGTTATGATATAAAGCTCATGTAACTCAGGACTCAGTTCTTCTAAGAGCCCCAGCACTGTCACCTGGGGCTAAGCAAAAGCTTCAGACGAGTTAAGTGAGTGATGCACTGTTGGAAGAAAGAAGGGTCAATGAGAGGATCCTGTTCTGCAATTCTTGTTTGGCAGCTGGCATACAAATACCCTGGCAGTTGAGGCATTACATTTCTCTTCTCTCCCTTTTTTTGTTTCCATTTCTCACATTCCATAGAAGCATCACAGAATAAAAGAATGGCCTGGGCTGGCATGGACCCTGAAGATCATGTCATTCCAACTCCCCTGCCATGGGCAGAGACACCTTCCTCTAGACCAGGTTGCTCAAAGACCCATTCAACCTGGCCTCAAACACTTCAAAGTATGGGGCATCCACCACCCAGCTTCTCCAGGCAATCTCTTCCAGTGGTTCACCACCCTCACAGTATTCTAATCTGAACCCAACTTCTTTCAGCCTAAAACCATTCCTTGTCCTGTCACTACATGCCCTTGGAAAAAAATCTCTTTCCAGCTTTCTTGTAGGCACTAGAATTGAGGCAGATCGATCTCTCTGGAGCCTTCTCTTTCTTAGCCAGGCTGAACAGCCTCAATTGTCTCAGTCTGTCCTAATAGGAGAGGTTCTTCAGCCCTCTGATCATCTTCGTGGCCTTTCTATGGACCTGCTTCGTGCTGCAACATATGAAAAAGAAGGGTAACACCAGTAAGGATGTCCAGGGTTGATTGAGTTGTCACCTCTTGTCACAAATGCCAATGATGTTCAGCTCCTCTGAAATGGGAGCGGCAGGCTGGAGTAGCCTATTTTTAGGGTACATGCAGCCAAGTGGAGCAGGAAGGAAAACAGATGATGAAATAATGGCACTGAGATTTCCTATCAAAGGAATATCACTGTGTTCTGCTTCCTTCTCTTGTGTCAGGTCACCAGAACTGGTACCGGGTCTTATTTTCTTCTTTCTTTCCTTGAGAAGGCAAACTAGAGAGGAGGCAGAAATATTCATACTGCTCCTGCTTAAAAGCTAACTTTTATGTGGTCCAAGTCAGCTTTGAAATTGAAACCTCTCTGGAATAATGAAACAGAAAAGACTGAGTTCCTATTTAGACTGATATTATTTGGCTGAGGGCTGTCTTTACTCAAGAGTAATTTAGGGAAAGTGACAGACAGCCATGACCTT
Organism: Sitta carolinensis; assembly: GCA_032173965.1. Lineage (NCBI taxonomy): Eukaryota > Metazoa > Chordata > Aves > Passeriformes > Sittidae > Sitta > Sitta carolinensis. The sequence goes on from CM063283.1 coordinate 99,906,553, forward strand.
GATTCACTTTGTAACAGTTTAGGTTGAAATGGAAGAGTATTGAAATTTAGATTTTTTCGAAATTTTCAGGGACATCATTAAAGAGGAGGACTTTCCGGTTTTCCTTTCAGTACGCTCTGTGCTGTTAAAAATAGCAGAGGAAATAGATGTGTGACATTCATCTGATGACTCCTTCGTGTCTGTTACCAGTCTTGATTGCATTTAAAGACTGGTCAGAGCAGGAAAGTAGTCCAGATTCTCAGCTTACCTCTGAAGGATTCTCAAAATGGGAAACACCCATTTACATGATAAAATACATTTGTTAAATTGTGCTTGTGGGAGGCATAGTACTAGAGGAAAGAAGATAGTGGAAATCCTGAACAAGGTGCATTTGCTAAGGCAAGTGGAGAATTTGTATAATATGGAACATATTCTGCCCCATTTGCTTTGGAGGTACCCCAAGGTACACTGAAATGCATATATTAGGGCAGTAGTGCTACTTGACAATCATTTATTTGAGAATTGATCTTCAACTCAGTCACCCAAAAACTTGAAACAATCTGAATTCACCAAGTCAAACAGTTAGATAGTATCAGTATAACAGGAGGGGGAATGATGGCAGAGGTGGGCAAGCTTCTTTTTTGTCTGACTGAAAGGATTTCTGCCTTTTTGAGAGTTCTGAGAGCTCTGGATAAAGTTCCAGCCCTAATTTATTTCTGTTGGGATCTTTCCACCACCCAATCCCACACTTTGTTTGCCTGTTCTTTCTTACAGGAATGAGTTTGTTTGCTTTCCTGCAAAAACATCTCACAACCAGGAATGAGCATGGAACTTGTCAGGTCTGGGAGCTGTTATACCCAGCCAGCAGTCTGCCAATGTTCCCGTCTGTAGATTACAATGCCATTGCTTAGGAGAACCAAAATAAAACGAGAAGGCTGCATTCAAGGGTTTCATCAGGAAATAAAATCCATAGGCATTTGAGCTCCAAAATGCTGACCCATGAGAAGCAGATTTAGGAAGGGAAAACAAAAACACTAAATAAGTTGTCATATTAACCAAAGAAAATGAAGAAGTAAGAAATTCATGTGGATTTTTAGACTTGTCCTTTACTCTCTGAAATGTTTTTTGCCTTTTCAGAAAATCCACAGGACACTCTTCCCTTTCCCATTGCAAGGGGACCACCACTGGCACAGGGCCAGTCAGAATACATTCTCAGTAAAAATTTTATCTGTCTGTCCTAAATGGGAGTGGCACTTATTTGTTTTTTAACTTTTAAATTACTTTGTTCATCTTAAATTTGTATGTATATAATTATATAGAACATAATCTGTCAAATTTGGGGAGGGAACTCAAAATGATGGGGAATGGATGCAGGGGACAGGCAACAGCAGGTTCACATTTTTTCCTTAAGAAGCTGGGTTAAAAACTTACTTCATTTAGAAATGAAATATGAATGTGGTGAATTGGCACACTTCTTTTTTGTCTTTTGATCTAGTATGTGATGTATAATCCATGTTTCTCCAGAGATGATATTGATGCTGCTATGTGTATGTAGGATCCCCCTTGGCTAATGTGATATCCCTATTAGAGCAGATAGAAACCTGAGTGATGAGTGATGGCAGAGGACATGGTCTTTTGTATTTATCTGGATGTTTGCAGTGGCAGAGCTTCCAAGATGGTCCCACATCCCTGTCCACCACAGTCATTACTCCTCAGTCTTGGGCTCACACTGCCCTTTCCAGAGACCTCTTCCTGCTGCACACCTGGAGAGGATGAGTGCAGTCTGATAGGGCTGTAATATGGAGAAGAGGACCTGCAGAGATATTTGCTAAAAGATGGAGTGGGAGACTCTGTAGTAGAAATCCTGCCTTTCATGAGCATGTAATGTTGTTCTGTACCAGCTGACAGGACATACCAGGTTTTTAATTCTGGCTCATTCAGAAAGGCTCTGGTGTTTGACAAGAATGTGTTACCAGCCCACGTGCAAAGCACAGGTCTAAGAAAGAAAGGGGAGGGAATTATTAATAAACTCTGAAGACAGGGGTTTTACCAACTTCCTTCAACTTCCCACTGACTCCCTGTCTCTAGCACAGATTTTCTCTGGGACCTGATGCAGCAGCATGTTCCTAATTCAGAGGGCTGATGGGTGTTTCATTGTTGAAAGACCTTTCCAGTCCCCCTCTGTGTGAGACATTTCTAGCTTACAAAGCAGTACCATTACATGATGCATGTGACATACCACCACCCCTTTTAGAGGAGGTTTGAGTTTTGTGTGAGTTTTGTGACGCATGTACAGCCCTGTGTCAGATTCTCACCTGCAGTCAGCACTGCGGCGAGGGGTTACACTCGTGTGCAGGCTGTACAGACAGGTAGCACAAAAAACAGCCAGAGCACATTTGCTAATGCAGTCGTATCCTGAGATCACAGAATCATTTCAGTTGGAAAAGACCTGTACGATCATGGGGTCCAGCCATTAACCTAACACTACCAGGTTCACCACTAAACCACGTCCCTAAATGCCACATCTGCACATCTTTGAAATTACTTATCCCATCGGCCCTTTTACTTGTGCAGTACTTGATACGTCTGCAGCTTTGCTGGAAGCGGGGAGAGCTCCAGAATGCAAGTCTGTGTTTATATGTGCATGCAGCTCTGTGTCTGTATAACAGGTACGCGGAGGCGTGTGTTATACATATGCATGTGCACACAGACTCCTCTCTCCTGGCAGTGCCGTGGCTGCCGCTGCGAGCATGGGAGCGCGCAGGGAAGGCTGCCGAGCCCGGGAGCCGCCATCCCTTCCGCAGCACTGCTGGGGCTCGTCCCGGCCACCCTGGTAGCCGCTGGCTGCCCCGGGGGTGAGCAGGCTCCGCACAGTCCCCAGCGCTCTTCCGAGAGGGAAAATGCAGGTAAGGGGAAATTTCCCTTGGCAACCGACAGGCCCTGCGCTGCGGCTCCTGCAGCCGCCAGTGACCAGGGGTGACCGTGTTTTCCAAAGGCCCCCCTCAGTGATGCTTGAAAGGCTGAGGAAAGCGGAGTATTGGGAGCGTGTGCTCTGGATCTTCGCCGCTTGGCTGCTTTGTAGCAGACGGGAGTGCTGGCCGAGGGATTTTGCTGCAGCATCCTTCCCAGTAGTCAGGGGGGAGCGAGGGAGCTGAGAGGTGAATGATGTGTACCAGGGGAGCGCTCCCGAGGTGGCTGCTCTCTGGTGATGCCAGTGGAGCTTGCAGGGATAGAAAGGAGACTGATCTCAGCCCTGCAGCTGTGTCTCCTGGTCTGCAGCAAGAGCAGGGTTATTAAATCCCGAAGGCACTGTGTAAGAGCAAAGTATTTTCGTAAGAAACGACAGTTGTTCAGGAGCCAGAATCGCCTGGGTCCTCCAGATGACCTCATCCCAGGTAGCTCTGCTCGGGATCCTTTTTTATTACAGAAGTAGAGTTGGTGTCTGATGATGTCACACTCAGGAGGAGGGAAATAAAAAAAAAAAAAATAGGAAAAAAAAAGATAGATTGCAGTCCTAATGCAAGGAGGATGCAGCAAACCACAGAGAGTCCTCTCCTCTAAGGAAGATGAGGTGAAAGGCAGAGCCCTTTGGAGGGTCTCTCTTTCCCTTCCACTTCAAAGAGTAAGACTGTCTGCCTTCTGTAAACGGAGCTGGTTGTGTAATGCATTATACATCTCAAGGTTAGACCTCTTCTGATTTCTTAATGGAAAGACTATTTTATTTCTCAGGTGGGTGCCAGTGGGGGTGCTGGAAAAGCGCAGAGACGCATCCTCCGTCCCACACTGACACCGATGCACACAGTCAGCTGCAGACCGAGAAGTTGCTGGAGAGGAGTGAGGACCAAATCTGGAGCCAATGCAGGGGGAGAGGAGCAGCCTCAGCTTTTTTAGCAAGTGAATGGGGAGGGGGAGGAGGGTAGTATGAGCAGTGATGTCATTTTTAACTGATTCCTCGCAGATCTGGGGAGTGAAGTTAAAGGAAAAACCTGCAGTCTCAGAATGGCTCTCAGCCTTGACTGGAGACTTTAAATGACTGAGGGTCCCCACAATGGTAATTAATTTTCTTTCCTATGCAGAACTGTTCTGTTATTTTGGGTCAAGCAGAGGGCATTTATTCTCTCTCTCTCTCTCTCTCTCTCTCTCTCTCTCTCTCTATATATATATATATATATATATATTATATATCTTTATGTTTTAAGGGTTTGACTTCTGTTGTTGCCTCTGGTTTGTTAAATACCTTGCAGGTTATTTGAAGTTTTCCTGGGTAGTTTGAGAATTTTTCTCTGATGTGGTAATCCATGTAATTACAGGAGAGTTTAGCATGCAGCATTTTTGCTACTCATCAGGAGGGGAGATGCAGAGGTTGCCAAGCACACAGCATTCTGCACAGGAAACGTACTTTTAAAATCACAGGTGGGAAGAAAGGGACTTGACTGGCATTTGTTGTTGTAATGGATGGCATTAATGTTGCTTGTAGGAGGCAGAAAGACTTCTGGTCAACTATATAGATAAAAATGAATTTTGCTTGGGTGATAATTTCTATGCTTTTGATTGGCAGGTTTTTATTATGAGCACTTTAATTCTAGTGGCATTGAATGGAAAATGTCAACAGATTCTGGCTATGTGAGACTGTGTATATATGTATAGTTCTTCATGGCATGTATTAACCACTTGTGTGCCGCTTCCTCCATTGCATTTGCCCTGTTGCTGTCTTCCATAGAAATCAGTGGGATGCCAGGCTGTGCTGTGGACAGAGGGTTATTTTGTCTCTGGTTCCTGGAATCAGCAGAAGCAGACAAGCCAATTTTTAGATAAATAAGTTTGTCAAGACAGGTCCATCAAGGGTAAAGTGTCTTAGCCCAAATGACAGGCAGTGAAAAGCATTCCCAGTTTATATTTCCAAGTATTCAGCTACTGGTATCACTGGTGCAGTTTGGGTTTGTGGCTGTTGTAATGATGCTCAGTCCAAAAGCAGAGGCTGTAATGCCAAAAGTCCATTTGTGTTTTGAAGACTTGTCTATGGAAGGCTAGTCTATGTGGCTATCCCACATTCCTACCTTGGGATCCCATTTCCCAACAGTGAGACTTGCTTGTCTTTTCACCCAGGAGAACACTCGAGACAGCTGAGGAAGCCAGACTGCAGATTTGCTTACTAGGAACTTGGGATGTTCATGTCATAGCCACAGACCTCCTGCTGTAGTCTGTCATGACAACTGTGAGCTCAAAGATGGGAGATCTGGGCTGAAGAATGAAAGAGGCAGAAAAGAAATAGGAACATTATGATTCCTTCTGAATATGAAATGTTCCTTCAGGAAGCTTCTGCTGTGGCTGAAGGCTTTAGGAATCCATTACTGCCCTAGAGAAAGCACTTACTGAAGAGTAGCTGGGAGGAATAAGCCTCTCTTTTAGAAGCTATTGTGAAGATGCTGGCAGCCATCACCGGGGCCATTTTGGGCTCGTCCCCCTGCAACATGCCATGGTGCAGAAGAAGAGTAAATCTGGTAACCTCTTCTGCCAGTCCTTAGTGTTAGAACATGTAACTCAGAGACAAAAGCCAGGCTTTAAAAATGGCATGCTCCTCTCATCATGGTTTTCATCCAAATGTATGCTTGCCTTAATTAACAGTGCTTATGTGAGGAGCAGTGTGCCTGGCAGGTGGAGGGAATGGTTAATAGGCTGTACTGAACTAGTCACCATGGTATATGGAAGCTTTCCGTCTCCGAGTGCCAGGCTGAATCTGCTGCTGTGGATAGGCAACTTCATTTTCCTATGATTTTAGCATGGCATCCTTCACCAGAAAGAAATAAAGTATTTTTTTTAAAGGAGAGGAAAGAATTGTGCATCTGGAGTAAGCAGCAGTTCATCATCCTCCTTTGGGAGCTTAGGCATTCCCACTTCCCCGACCGCCTGGTATGAAACTAGTTCTGGGGTTTGGGCCAGGACACTAGTTCTGGCATTTTTATCTCAGCTCAGTTCATCTGAGGTGAGAAGTTGCAAATTTATGGCACTAGAGATGGAGTCTGATATCCAAAGAAGAGGGGAGCTGCATGTGACTGCAGCCGGCGTGCCCGCTTCTGCAGCCATCCCCCTTAGGAGCCGGCTGACTTTGCAGCAGGGAAGGTTAGCAAGACCTTTCCAAGCACGGAGAGGAATAAAGCACTGGGACAGGCTCCTATGGAGCTTATAGGATGCCCTTCTTATTGGCTTTTTAAGAATAATGAAATTGGGGTGAACTAAAAATACTTAGTCCACTTTACAGTAGTGGAATTACACTTGGCTTTGCATTTTGGCATTTTTAGGACAGGTTTGGTCACACGTCAGTCAAAATTCACTAGGAAACATTTTCTGTGTCAGGAGGTGGGTACCTCATTTGCTGTTAATTTTAGCTGTGTTTCAGAGTTGGAAAAGTCACAGACCAGACAATTCTCATATGGTGCCTTCCTGCCCTCAATTTCTACTGCAGTATTAGCCTCACTGAGCTCCTACTACCAAAGGGATGAGAATGGTTCAATGCCTCAGACTGTTCAGCTGTAAAACTTGTGTACTGCTACTGTCAGCAAAAGCATTATTGATGTGTCAGTGATGGACATGATTGTTAGGGAATGGGACCCAGGGCACAGACATGACTGCAAAGGTTGCAGTATCTTTCTGGACTTCAGTGAGCTTTGAATTTTACCATTAGTTGGCAACTGTGTTTACTTACATCAGGCTCTAGGGAAAATCACACTTGGTTTGGAGTGGTCTCTTGGAGAGTACTGGGGCTGTGGTGTGTTAAGGAAACAGACCGCATCTGAGTGATGTGCTGACCACTGCTCACAAGGAAGCAGCACATTTTTCATATGGTTACTGTGACCCAGTGTGACTTCCAATTTACACTGTAACCCTTCTGCATGCTTATGTGGTGGAATTTACTGTTCCAGTTGTTCTCATCTTTCATGGTCTTCTCAGGGGAGGACAATATACCCTCCATGAGAATTAATTCAAGCTAACAGGTGTGTCAGAGAGGTATTTTATGGTGCATGCAATGGTGTTCAGAGTTAGAGAAGAAGATAACAAAGAAGAGCAAGGCTGGGTACCAAAGCCCCCGCAGGAGGCAAAAAAATAATTTTCAGGGGACGAAATCACATCTGTCCTAGGAAAGGATCCTTCTCAGAGATGCAGAAAAAGTGCAAGTAACTCGGTGTGAGTGTGCTTGTGGAAAAGAAGGAAAACAACTTCCCAGACCCAAATTTAGCATTTAGTTCAACTCTGTGCCTGTAACCAAGAAACACTAAGGTCAAACGTCTATTTGCATTTATGCCATTGTCATCTGAGTAATTATCTTTCCCCTCTGGCATTGCAACAGGGTAAAACTGAAGTGGGTTTGGACTGAGGTACTCTGGTAAGTCAGAAACTAGGTAACCTCCATGGCTTGCTAGCAGGGCCATCTCCTCTCCTTTGGGCTCTCTTGGTAGGGTAGGCAGTGGTTATATTCCTCTGGGATACTTTTTTTAGGCTACTTGTCTTTGAAAAATCTTTGTAACTATCCACATAATGTGGATATAACTATAAAGCACTGTGCTGTTTTCTGCCAGTAATTGAAGGAGGGAGGCAAGGCAGTGGGAAAAAAGGTGAGTTCTGCACAATCTCTTCTTGTTTCTTGAAAGGACCAGTGTTTTCTTCCACTTTGCACAACAGTGCTGCATATCATTTACCTCATAATGATAATAGTATATAATCTTCAAAATAGTGATAATCTTCATATGCAACTGCAAATTCTTCCCTGTTTTTAGTGCAAATTTCATTTGATGGCATCAGAAAACTGTTTTTTCATGTCCCTGCCTATTTACCCCTACATAACCTCACTGACAGCTATGAGAGCCAAAGTTCTGATAAGAAGAAATGTGATGCACCAATGTCAGAATATGCAGGTTCACATCTCAACCGTTACACCTCATTTTTTGTGTACCTGACATTTTTTTCTTTTTTTGCACAGCACAAGCAATCAAAATTTATCATCCAAATTAAGACTGTAATTATATTTTGATAAAGATCTGGCAATTCAGTGAGAGTGAAATTTAAAGGGTTGCTGGGATACAGATGACTCTGGATTATGGGGAAGCGTTTGCATGTGGAATTCTAATAAGACGAGGTTGTTCAGCGTCCTTATCTAGACTTTTCCAATAGTGTCTGATAACACAGACAATCAAGTACTTGTTTCTTTGCTATTATCTGGCAAAGTGATTAAAGATACAAAGCTGCCTTTTATGAATGAAAAGGCAACATGCTCAACATGGAGTGTCACAGATGTGTCCTCCTGTTGGTACACAGGAAAAGTGAGGGGATAGAGTGCTGACCATGCCCACACTACTGAGCCTACCAACATTAACTTTTCCTGAGGTTCCCTAGGGTCTCAGGATTGCCAAGAAAGCGTTGTGGGTCCAGGCAGTGCTTTCCTGAGAGGTGTGAGACCTGACCAACATAGGGACTGCTGGGAGCATCCATAAGCAGGGCTGGGTTGTCACTGGTGGGGCGAGAGTTGAAGGACATGTCAGGGATAGGTGGGGGATATCAAAGTACACTACAGTTTGCTGTCCAGGCAGGATGGCCACAGAAGTAATGGCCAGAGAGCTGAGGGAGGTGCCAAACAGCATGATTGAGCCCACTACTGCCAAAGGGAAGGTTCTGGCTCCCATGCAGGTACCTTCTACCAGTCCAGCAGATGAGTAACGCTTGACCTCAGCACTGCAATTTGATGAAGGAAGAGCTATAGCACTTTCTCTAAGTGTCTGGTCTGGATGTGGCATTAATTAGTCATTACGGAAAGTTATTGCTATTCAATAATGTGGCCTGCTGACAAGGTTTATTCACTGCCTGTGCTGTGGTAGCACTCACAGACCTTGGAGGGCTTCACCTGCTGTGCTCCTGACACCCTGAAGTGTGAGCCAGCTGATATTCCACACCTGTATCCCAGGGTTTCTGCTGTGCAACTGGCCAGCAACAAGGCCGGCAGGGTTTGTGTTGTCACCAGCTACACCCCTGCTCCAGACTGCCTGCTTCAAATACAAGCATGCTAAGTAAGGGAGGCTGCTAAGGGAAGGATCAATTTTTCCTTGTACTTAGTTTGTCCCAGACCCTGTCTCAGCTCCACCCTACCAAAACCTTTTTACTTTGAATGTCTTAACTCCAAATGCTGAGATGAGCCTGCAAAAATTGTTATAACCTGTCCAGTGGTTTAGGAACTTAATTGTAGCTCATGGTTGTATGTTTACTACAGATCAGAACAGTTCTGTGATTTTACCGTTTTTTCAATTAACTGTGAAACAGTGAGTGTGTCATATAACAACATAAAAAAACAAGGTTTGGTGGTATAAACTGAATTCCTGCTGAATGGAATTCCTCCCAGGTTTTTGGTGACTGAATTTTATTTTCAAGATGTTGTTTCATGATCTATAAGAAAGGGATTTGACTTGCACTAGGGCAGTTTGAATGCCAGGAAGAGCAGATGTGATTCAGGAGGTCTGGTTTAATGAGCATTTTGGGAAGGCAGACTACATTGGATATGCTGCAGCTGCTATATGAGAAAAATTACTGTAATACCTTGAATAGCCTTTTAAACACAAGGAGTGCAGTGCTTCAATGGTAGTCTTCTCAAATTCAACCTACACAAACAGTAATGTGCTGTCTTCTTCCTGCCATAATGTGCATGGACATGTGATGCCGACCTCAGACAACTCCAGAACTCCAAGGTTATAGTCCAATACAAATCTTGTGATTTTCTGTAAGCATCAAGACTTGCCAGAGCAGAGGCTCAGTCACTGGATCGGTATCACCAGCCTGGGTCAAGTAGTGCTGGAAAAAAAGGTGTTCATCCTGGAAGCATGCCTCAGGATCTCCAGTTCTGGCATGTATTGAAGGCTCAGTACTTGTTCTTTGGAGCAGTCCAGGACTGTCCTGTCTTACATCCTAAATCTGCCTTTCCTAATTTTTCACCCTTTCAATGTTAGAGAAGTCCAGAAAATACTTGAGAGGAAAAAGGTTTGATAAGATCTTTCATCTTGAGTTGTTCTGTCTCAACATTTGACTGCCTCTTTCTGCCTTGGCAGTGCCAGGTGCCTATTTGTATCAGGCAAAATAAAATTAAAAATAAAGAAATAAAAAAAGCCTGTAAGTTGTACACAACTGCATAAATGTAGCAGAAAGTGTTTAGCCTACTCAAAAACTGGCTGATATATCAGTTTGGTTTACTCTAGTCCCATGCTCTGAACTTGCACTGGGTTTCTGCTCTTTACAATTCCTGCAGTTTTTCCTCTGCGTTTTCTATGGTGCCTCTTCACAACACCTACACTTGATAGCAGCTTTTCAGGAATCCATCTCCTCTGCCCTGATCCTTTCAGTAAGGTTTCCTTGTTTTCCAAACCAGTCATCCTGCCCTGGGTTGGCCTTGTTGTAGTCTCTGATCCTCTCTGGAGGAAGGTGATTACATGACCTCGTCAGCTTGCGAGTCCCATGTGGTTTCTAGTGCCAGCATCACAGTGAAGTCTCCATGGGATTATTGGAAACTTTTTTGGAGTCAGGCACCTTGACCTTCTGGCAGTTATTTAAACAGAGGCACTGTGCAGTTGGTGATACCTCCAAGAGATGCAATAAACTTTATTTATATTATGAATTATGGTCTGTGAGCTATCAGAATAGGATGTGCAAACGAAGCAACCCTGAAGAGCTTGAGACCCCATGAGAAGGGTTTCAGCTTTTCTGGGTGGAAATTTGTACCTCCTGGGAAGATGTACTTACTCAGTAGGTCAAGTGAGGAAGCTCAAGGGGCAGAAGTTGCTGTCAACGAAGCCAAGAGTATAAACTGTAGTGCCCCACACTTTAAAATTCCTTTCATGTGGTCTGAATCTAAAAGTTTGTGTTCCCCATAACAAGTCTGAATGAATATACTGAAGCTGATTTTCTTCACAATTCATTTCTGCATGTGCAAAGGTATGGCACAAAGCTCTGAAAATATGTGATGTTTGACCAGTAAAACTGTGCCAGCCAAAGCCACTGCTACCATTTGTCAGTATCATGTACCTTTTTGATGAATATGGGGTTGCAAAGAGTAGACTGACTGCTAAAATGCAGTTCTGTCATCATGGCTGCAGCTGCTTTGCCAGTATAATAAAGACAGTGGTCATTTTGTTACATTAAAACCTGAAGAACTTTCACAGTTTGAGAGTCGGAAATAACCCCAGATAACACAGCTGGAGTTAGCTAGACCCTGAATTATTTCCAGAGGATTATTGCTTCATGTGCACAATACACTGCCCTGTATTGGTTCATGACCTCCCAACACAGTGCTACAGAGGTCCTGCATGCAGTGAGTTGTCAGATATGTTGTTGGGAGATATGAGTTTGAAGCTTAGGTAGCAGTGTTTGTCATGTTGGTAGAAATAATAGGGCAGGGCAGGGCAGGGCAGGGTAGACTAGACTAGAATGTTTTCAATTGGTAGGACCCTCCTACCATGATCATCTAGTCCAAGTGGAATATTGCTACTACAAAATGCAGAATTAAGCTCTGGTCATCATCAGCTATAATCTTAAAACCAGTGTTATGAAGGCACCTGGCTAGAAATGTTGGGTACTGCTGAGATATGTATCTGATGGACAGCTAGCCCCAAGTCTCCCTGGTTTCATGTTAAAGGCGGATTAATTACCTGATTATTTGAGCCCCCATCAGCATGGATGGGCATGATGACAGCTGAAAGGCTGGAAAATTTAGAGCTGTAGTTCAATGGAGCTTCAGCTTGTGGCAGTGGATCTGGGTTGAGTATGGAGTTGGCTGGAGGAAGAGGCATTTTTATCCTGTTGGGATGAATGAATCAACACAAACCAGGCAGTGACAGCACTGTTGCAAAGTTGTGCTTTCTGTGGTAGGCAATGTCATTTTGCCCTCAAAACAAAGGGCTTCTGAATACAAAATTACCCTGGGGATTACATGAATAAGCTCAGCTTTGGGCACATATTTGTCTCAGTGGTTCATGAATGGGGTGAGAAAGGTGTTTTTGCCCACAGTCCTTTTTCAAGGTTTATTTCTGTGAGTCATGTCTGGCACTTTGGTTATCATTGGTTTCTTCTGGCTGCAGTATTTCTGGAGCAACATCATCCTACAATCACCAAGTGTCTACAGAAGGGCATCAAAGGGGAAGCAAGATGAGTGTCTTTGAGCCATCCCTTTAGCAAATGTTTCCCTTAGTCATGAGTTATCGTGGATATGGCTGCAAATTCAGTAGGGAGAGAAAAACTTTCTTAAAACCTTGAAAATTATTCCACTGTCCTGTAGAAGTATCTGCAAAAGAAGTTGTTGTATGACTCTAAATGAGAATCTTCAAAGTTTAGATATGTTCTTCTGATGGGCTGAATTTTCGTTGTAGTTTTCCCATCCCAGAAATATGTATAATGGTTAGCCAAAAATAGGGAAAGTCATACTAGCTGTGTGGAGGTTGCTCTGGCCCTTGTGGAGTGAAGAAGCACTGTGGTATTTGTAGTGTTTCTGTTGTGCAATATTACAAAGACAGAAGGAATCAGGGTGTTAATAGATGGGATGATTCAAATGAAAAGCATTCAAATTAATCTTCACCTAATGCCATTTTCTTAGCTAAGTGGTGGTTGCACTTTTTATGTATTCTTTCTTCTGTGCTCTTGCACAGAATCCCTTTTTTTCTGGATGCAATAAAAGTATGTTAAGTATTACAATACCCAAACCTCAGAATTTACTGTGTAACAAAAACCTTGCCAAGCAGACCTCACCCTCGCTACTGTGAGAAAATGTACTGCATCCCAGAGGAAATCAATACTTACTAATGTGAATAAACACAAAGATGAAATTATCAAAGTGGCAAGTGAGGGAAACAATCTTGATATCTCAGAATTAGCTGTATTTAAATGCAGCAGTTAAAAATTCTTGAGTGAAAATGACTCTGGCAGATGATCAGTGAAATCTTGTGTCTTCCCATGCCATGTGGGTCTGGCCTCTGGTGGAACCAGGCAACCTGACTTTTTTCTATACTGACCATGGAGGGTTAATTTTGAGTAATGAACCACCTGTTTCTTATCCAGTGCGGTGCTTTGGAGCTGCTTGTAAATGGCAAAAATTAGTTGTGCTGCAGGACCCCTATTTTTGTGGGTCCAAAACTGCAGCCTGGGCAGTACAGATCACAGCTCATGGAGCATGTCCTAGTGGGGTATAAGGACTACTTTTATCTCTAAGAGTATTACATTAAACAGACCCACCAGTGAGATAATCCTGGACCAGCACATGAAATGCAGGGCCTGTAATTGTATGTGCAAATGCTTAGCATAAAAGGGTGATTTCTGCTCTTAAGACACACAAGTAGAAAGACCACAGAAAAGGCTAGGAGGTCCCTGGCAGGACAACAGAAGGCCAGGAGTTAATTTGCACCAGAGCAGGGATGTGCCAGCATATCCATGTATCAGACTAACTCCATCCACAAGCAGCAGCCCAGTCAACCAAGACTGAAAATGCTGTCTCAGTTCTTACCTTTTTGCTGCATATCAACATCTGAATTTTCTCCTTTTTTCTCTTTTCTTTTCTTTTTTTTTTTTTAAGGTCAGCAGCAGAGGTAAGACTTTGTTTTCATATTCACTGTAACATCCTTATGATACTTTAGATGCTACATAGAAATAAGCAGATGGCAGGGAACTGGATCTGTATTTGTATATAAAATGTCTCTGACTTATGAACAAGATCCATATTATAAAAAAAAAAAAAAAAATGTTGGCTGGGATGGCTCCCCCTCCGCCTGTGCTGGCAGATGCTACGGGAGTTGAAAGGATGTGAGGAGCAATTGCCACCTCCCCCCTCCACAGATCCTGCCAGATCAGGGCTGTGCTGTATCCGTGGGTGTCATCTGCCTTTCACTGTTCAGCATGTACAGCATCTCAGCCTCTACAGCAGTCTGGCACCTCTTCCAGCACTTCCTTTTTTTAACACCACTTGGAAAATCCATCCAGAAAGAAAAGGGACAGGCAAGAGAACGCAGTGAAGTGGGAGGAGGGTAATTAGGGCCAGACCTGATGTCCTGGCATAGCTGGAGGATCCAGAGAAGTCAGGTTCAGTCCCATGACTCAAGAAGGACAGAGTAAGGACAGCAAAATTGCACACCTGGCCCAGCCTATGGTGTCACGTTTATGAGTGTGTTTATCTCTTCCTTCATAAAAGTGAATATATTTTGTTCAGTTTCTCAGGCAATGCTTTACCTTTTGAGTTAAAACTCACTTTATGCCTTGGTAGCTGGCCTGTCTGTGACCAAATTTTATACTTTACTTTGTCATGAAATATATTCAGCAATTAAATGTGAGAACCCATCCATAGACTTTGCAGACTCCAAGCAGGCAGCCCTGCTACCCCATAAAGATGATATCTCCCCTCTTGGTGCCTGGTGGTGACAGAGTATATCAGAACAAGACTCCTCACAACTCCTCACAGTCCTCCTTCCACAGTGAACAGAGGGGGACACGTGCTTCTAGAGGAATCTTCAAATCTCTCTGAGGCTCATTTGTACTTAAAATCAGTGAGGAGCCTATCTGTTAGCTACAGAAATTCTCCAGGGAGACAAATCTCCCCTGAGGAAAGTTACAGTTGTGATTACTTTCCATTTTCTGCTTCTTTATGTTTGGAAATATTGTCAGCTTTGCTCATTGTGAATAAATCTGAGTGTCCCCAGAGTGCCCTCTGCCCTGATTCACCATTCCACTTGATACACGATACATTAAGGTCAAATACTGTTTGCTACTCAGTGGCCCCGCTTTTAACTTATACTTCCTGCATGATAACTTTAATGACAATTCTCCCTTCTCCCAATGCCCTTCTCCCAATGCCCTTCTCCCTGCTCTCCTTTGTTCCTTATTCCTTTCCTGAGTGTGCTTCCAAGTTTAATTTATTTTCCTGTGGGGTTTCTTCCAAGAAGTTTATTTCCTGCAGATTAGTTTTATTTAATTTTCATCACTGCTTACAGCTGAGAGTTTGAAGACTTCCTGCCCAGTGTTGCTGTCAGTGCAGTCATTCCATGGTGGCATTTGATAGTAGCCAGTAGGTGTCATGACACCTGACATTTCTGCTCTGGTTTTGACTGGATGCAATGAAATGTAGCCATTTCAGCCATGCCTTCTGGATTTCTTCTTCCTGTGCAGGGCTCAGTACACGGTCATAATAAAATGTATGCCCACAATTACAAAGTAATCATTTTATATGAACAATAAGGGAGCAATTGTTTGCCACTCTGTGTATTTGCTGTGCTAAAGCTAATGTGTTGAAACCTGCCTTGTACTGGGTCCAATGCGTGCACAAAGGCAGAGGAGTTACAAATGTGCAAGAATTAGCTGTTTGCAGCTATGTTCTGGATGACAGCTCTCACCAGAGTGTGGTCCACACCCCTGCAGCCTCTGACAAACCCTGAAGCTCTTCAGCAGATGTGGCTTTTCAGAAACCCCGTCAGAACTCAATTAGGTTTTGTGCGTGAATATGTGGCTTAATAGTATAAATGTGAGTATAAACAATAGGATATGGTTTGGGCTCATAAAGCCATGTTAGTCATAACAATGAAGCTTAGCCTATGTTATGATTTTTATTAACACCCTACGACACTCTAAAAGAAGTAAATGCTTTAAAATTTATTTTAGCTTAAAAGTTTTCATGCTGCATTTATGTACTAGTTGCCATTGGCTGTGATGTCTCACTTGCAGTGGGAGTTAGTGGGTCAGTGTGAGCCGTAGGGGCTCCCCAGCTGGCATGGTTACAGGATTGCACCTCTGCAGGGACATGCAAGGGGATACAGCTACCAATGCTCACCTCCTGGTTAAATCTGCAAGATGGCATTTGCCATTTGAGGCTTGTGGACCATTTGAGGGAAGCAAGGGCTTGAAATACAGTAGAAAAAACAGTGCAAGTCTGAAGAAAAAAATTTAGTACCTAAGGTGAGTAAGCTGAGAACATGTTATTCATATAATAACAACAGTGGGAAAATAATTTATCTTGACATAAGTTACTCATCATGCAGTCTAGATATACAACATCACTGGCAGAGTTTGAAAATGTTGTCTGGATAAGTTTCTTAAAAAAGTAATCCAGTGCATCTTGGTGTCTTTGTATAGAAAGTCTTTTTGTCTGTGTATAGAAAGTACTGTAAGTAATACAGGCCATTCCGTATAGTGTAACACATCCATGTTTTATGGATTAAGGGTTAATTTCAAACCCAAAAGGGCTGGAGGGGGGAGGCTGCAATTCCTGAGTAAGAGCTGGTGCTCTGGCAGTGAGGGGTGCTGTAACTTGCTTGGCATCACAGGGTGGGTGGAAGGGACTCACAAGAATTCTTAGGTTGCCTAAATCCTAATCAGGTGTTTTCACTAAAAACAATTCCCTTGAGAAAGTGAAATCTTTATTTTCAGGCAGCTCTCCTTCCCCTTACAAAGCAAAAGGACTGTGTTTCCTATTGTTTCGACAAATGAAACTCTGCATTTCAGCTGGCCTTGTTCTCATTGTGCTTCTCTGAACTCTTACAACCCAGTTTGCTGTAATGTTTCACACAAGTGTCCTGTCAGAAGTGGGACTGGGGAAGGACAATGTGGAAAGAGGACCTTTCTCCTGGCCCAGAGCAATCTGGTCTAATGAAAGGTGTTCCTGCCCAGAGAAGGGAGATGGAACTGGGTGAGGTCACTTACAGCCCAGTCCAGTCTGTGGTTCTGTGATCTGTGGGCTGATTCAGATCTGAAACTGGGCTTCAAGTAAATGTCTTGGAAGGCCAGAGCCAGGCCAAACATCTGAGGAGGCTGGTAGTGGAGGACTTGGGTATTTACTGAGATGGGGGAAGAGTTGTATTGAAAGAACCCAGAGCTATGCCATGAACTGGCTGTATCTGTAACTTCACCCCTGTGCCAGCCAGTCCTGGGCCACCACCAGAGTGGCTTCCAGAGAGACCTTGTGGAGGAGTGTGTGGGATTTTTGTTGCCTGTCCCAAGAAACACACTGCCTTACCATTCTGGGGAGGAAGCTATTCAGAGATAGAGATACAGAGACAGAGCCCGGTCTCCCAATCTCTCTGCAGAATAGACTTGGAGCTGCAGGAGCAGAAAGAATATTTCTCTGGAGGAAGAAAAAAAAATAGTTGCTTTTGGTCCCCCTGAAATGCTTGACTTTCTGTCTTCCCCTGAAGAGCTGCGAGTAATTTGAAAGGACATGTTGTAATAGTATTTACATTGTATTGGTATTGCACAGTGGTTACTAAATAGAATTGGAAGAAACTGTTGCTTACTTCAACTTGCATTTAAGGGTCATCCAAGGCACCAAGCCAAGCACACTGAAAAAGACTGATGGGAAGGAAGAATTGTGAAATATGAGCCACCAGCTCTACTCCTAACACATGGATTGTTGTTCCTGACTCTTGGGGGTTTGATTCCTCAGCCTACAGGCAGTGCCAGTGGAAGGGAAGTGGAGCTCAAGTAATTTATTTTCTGTGCAAACTGGCATCGTTGATTGTAAATGCTGCTTCTGAGACTCAAGAGAAGGTATGGAGATTTAAGTCTTAGAGCTTGGATGGAAGGTTGTAGTTTTTGAAAATTTCAAGGAAAACCAAAATACATTTGCTGTACTTGGAATAAGTCGTCTGAATCTTATCTTCCCATATGGCAAGCACAGCATGTTCTTTGTTGAGTGTCATCTTCCAGTGTGCTTTTTCAAGGTTCATGATGTTTTACTTATGGTCTCTGGGTTCACAAATGTGGAGAGATTGTTCATACTGTGGATGCCGATGTGGAAATAGGTGCTGCAATGACCTGCTCTTCTGCTCTTCTTGAAAAGAGACTCAAGAAGAGTCTCTGCTCTTCTTGAAAAGAAGATGCTCAGCATAGGCTCAAAAGGCTATTACTTGAAAATGACCACTTTAGGTGCAAATATTCATACAGAAATATGCAGGGGAATTGAATGTTTTGAGAAGAAGAATAGGCAGGATACCCTAAAACTGCTACCAAAACCCAGTTTGACCTACTATAAAATTGTCTACAGGATGTTTTTTTCACAAGATCCTGAAGATAAGCATTAACTAAGGTAGGTAGAATAGTAAATGAATTTTGTAGAGCTTTGTTCTTGAGTGCTGGCATCATCTTGACTGATCTGAGAGCAACATCACAGTGAACAGCACACTTTTCTGTGATAAAAAGGAGAGCATTATGGTGACCTGCTGGAGCAACTCAGGCAAGCTTAGTAGTGATTTGGGCTGGGTCAGTACAGGAGAAAAACAGCAGAGCAGTGTGAGAGAATTGCAAAGGATGTCTAAAAGCATACTTACAAAGTGTAAGTTACACACAGTACACTGCTGGAGATAAAAGACTTTATCTTTCTGCGTATCCAGAGTGGGAATAATGTGAAGGGTCAACATGAGAAGAAGTCTGTGTTGACAAGCACTGAAAGTGTGTCAAATTGAAAGAAGTGCTTTCAACTAATTAAGATGCAGGACTGAAAGGGCTCTCATGAGACACTGATTTCAGTCTTGCTCTGGAGTGTGTTTGTGTACACAAATACATAGACATGTGTGCATATGTGGGATGTCATATTATCCCTGCTGTAACAATCAATCCTTACCATTACATCTAGTAATCTTAAAACAGTTCTGGTTTGGGTTTTTCTCAAGACTGTTCATTCCTTCACTATTTTACTGGCTAGTTAGCTCTTTGTTTTCTCATGGAGCATGACAGCAATCTGAATTGAATATGAAATTAATATTGCTGCAGAGTGGTTGACCTAACAGCAGCCTTAAGCTTGCCAGGCAGGACTGCCATGTTGTCTGCCTTTTCTACCATTACCCTGCAGGGCATTCTTGGAGGCTGTGTAAAGCATAGGCCTGAGAACAGGAATAAAAGGAAAATAAGAAATTACTGGCTAGAGAAACTTCACAGGAATGGAGGCTTGAACATATAAAGTACTCTGTATTTCTAAGAGGTTAGTGTCTATCCTGCAGTGACAGCTTTAAAATACTTTGAAATACAAAGTTCCATTCTGGCCACTGCGACATATTTGACAGTTAGGAAAAGCAGTTTAAAATATGTTCAAACATTAGCAGCAGTGATTGAAAGCAGCAAAGCCAAGAATGGGATTAGCATGTGGTACTCTTCACATAAGTGCATATTGCTTAACAGCCTAATCTTCTTACGTGTCTAAGAACCACACGCCTCCCAGCCCTCTTGAATTATGTCTGTTGTGACAGTCAACCAAACATCAGGTGAATGCAAAATTCAGGGATCTGCTCATGGAAATGACATCCAAATCATATGCTTTCCAGTATTTTAATCTGTCCTGCTACCTGAATGCCAAATATGGATGTGGTTTTGCCCACTTGGCCTTTCTTCTCCTGAATAGCTATTATTTCCATGTGTAGCATAATGCAAGGCAGAAAAATGCCACAGGGATGTGCTAAGAAATTGCAATTGAAACATGAGAGGTTTCACTGTATTGGCAGGAAATAAAACAATACTAAGAGCATAAAAGATTGTGGTCTTTCTCAACAGATTCTGCTGTCAGTGAGGTTTCTGCCTTTTTGCTTGAGTTTGAAAAATTTGCTAAATTGTCTGCCTATGAGTACAGAACAGAATAATAATTGTACTCATGCTGTTGCCCACATGTAGCTAAAGACTTAACTTGTTTTGTCATGTCTCCCCTCCTGTTTTTCTGGAGGGCAACTGCAGCCTGCATTGACATAGTTGTGCTGGCTTTGATTTGCATGTGCAAGTGCCAGTGGCAGGGCAGATGTGGTGATCCAGGCTTCAGGTACAGACCAGAAGCCCAAACCATCTCTTGGGGTCTGTGTCACTGGAGCTTTCCACTCACATCCATCCTGAACTCAGGTTGTAAAACACAAAAACTCTTCAGAAATACTCTCTATTTCTGCCCTGATAAAAGCAATAAGAAATAATGATGCACAAGGCCATTACAAACAGCCTTTTCCATCACAGGCTGGCTCCCAGAGAGAAGTAGCCAAGGAGCAAACCACCTAAAGTGGGTCATCAGTCACCCATGGCCCTGTGACAGTGGACACTGTGAAGACTGAAAAGGAAATGTCTGCCCTGAACAGCACCCTCACAAATGCCAGAATACACCAGGAAAACAGGAGCAAAAGATGTGGCCAAGGATGGGGGCATCCTATCCAGACCCTAAACAAATCCCAAAGATGTACTTGGTTGGTGAGGAGACAGGGGGTTTGGCATGCAGTTTTCTTTTTCACTGAGTTGAGTATCTCTTGTCTTACACAAGAGATGTGCTTAGAAAGCTCTGTGAAGACCTGCCTCATTTCTCATTTGTCCCAGGGAAAATGGACCCCAGACAGCTTCCCAGCAAAGAGAAAGGCTGGATAGCACAGGTAGGGTCCTCAGCAGCCTCTGCAGTACCAAGGAACCAGAGTGCCTGTCACATTCCCATCATTTGATGTCCCTGGCACAGCAAAAGAGCTTTAGAAGAGAAACCCATCATTGTCAGGCACGGGTCTGTCACTGATTTGGTGGGGAAAGAGCATGGCATCCTGCCCCTATCAGGGTGACCAGGGTTTCCAGGGGTACTGGGGTATGTCCCAGTGTCTATCTGCAGTCACTTGGTACTTTTTTCTAGAGGTATGAGGGAAATTGTATGCATAACCATGCTTGTAGGTGCTGGAAAAGCTGACAAGCCAGTAGCCTTATTTACAATGAACAGCAGCCCCACCAACAAACTCCCTTTGCATGGGCGCTTTTCAATTGTTAATAAAGATGGGACAGGAAAGTAGCTCATCCAAATAGCTACTCACAGTTCCTGTTGGTGGAGTTTGCCATTAGCAAATAGGGAAATGTCTGGGTATATGCATGGTTGGGAGGGGACACAACTGTTGAAAACAGAGTGATTGTCCCACCTCCAAGGAGCTCCAGGCTTGGTGTCCCTGCTGGGTAAGCCTGGCACTCTCTTTGCCATCACTGCGAAGCAGCAGCCACAGAGGGAGCTGCTTTGAAAGTACTGAGCTTGCTGATGGATGTGGGACATGAACAGCAAAGAAGCAACTCTAGATTTTTACCAGTAGGCTTGTAGGCTTAAACCCCCTGGGTGCTCTAGTGGTTACACGAGTACATTGGGGAAGTGTACATTCGAGACATACAGGGCTATAAATAAAATTCACATCAGACTCAGCACTTGCCTCAATGAAACATTTATGCACTAAATTGCATTATGAAGTTGGATGTGCTGCCAGGCTGCTTAGTCTTTGAGATAATCTGGTCTTCCTTCAGAATTAATTTTCTTGCAATGTTTTGCACACAAACACAGCAGGCAGTAACTCACAGCTGACCTGGGCAGTAGCTGAGGAAGAAGCTGATCACGTCGAATTCTGCTGCTGCTGGCATAGGCCTATTTATGCAAAGCTGGATGAACATTCCAGTTTCTTATGGCATTGAATCACACAAGAAAAAGGCACCATTTTTACATGAAATATCTAGAAAAACTGGCATATGTTAAAATGACAGGTCAACCACCTTTATGCTGGAGAAGAAGGGCTTTTCTATGCAGAGCCAGGCATGGGACTGCTGGCCACAGCAACCTTTGGGTGCATCCTGCACCCCTGCAGCAGGGTGTGCAAAGAAGTGGAGTTTCACTCAGTGCACAGCCCCCAAAACTCCTTCAAGGGCTTGGCTCATTACAGCCTCTCTTAAGCATAACTGGGCTCTGGAATAGGCTTACTCACTAGTCTGATCCTTTTTAATTTTGGATTTTGTCTTTTGGAATCTGGATACTTTAATAAGGATTCAGCAGTTGCCAGTTCAGCTTTGCCTGTGCAGAATTCAGGGCTGACAGCTCTGAGTGCTGGCCCTTAACATGTAGGCAACTTCCTTGCTCGTGGCTCCAGTTCCCTCCAGGCTGCACACTTTTTCACACCTTACAACAAATCATGTTTTCTCTCCAAACCAGGACACATAAGAAATTCTTATTTTTCCTTTCTTCCCCTGACAGGTAATAGCAACTATAATGCAGATAGAAATAAGAGAAAGTTGAGAAACAGGAGGATCTGGGAGTGGGGGAGGCAAGTGTTTATAGAAGCAGACGGACTTGTGGGGGGAAACCCCTGGATCTATCAAATAAATAGAGCAGAAATCTTTCTTGCTTGGCCTTTGTGGTGGTATTATTAGAACAACCACGCCTGAGTGCACTAAAGCTGCACAACCTTCAAGCATCCACATCCAGCTCTGCTATGGCAGGATCCTTTTTCTGCTTGGCTAAAAGAGGGAAAGAACGAGAGGACGTGAAGTCAAGAAGGGTCTGTAAATGATAAATATGATCAATAAAACAGCTATTTGGAAATCTTCAAAAATCTTCTCATGAGAAGAGCCATTACTGTATGTCTGTTTGACATTGGTTGTTGGGAAACCAGCCAGTGTTAATGGATCTGCAGAATGGAATGGAGAATTAATTTAAATGGTCTCTTGTCGTTTTGTCACGATGCAAGACAAAAAAAAACAATTACTTTAACTCAGGAATTTAATGAAGTAATAGTTTATACGATTCACTTGTAATTGTCTAAATTGATAAAAGTACACACTAAAAATATGTTAACTGCTTATATCTAATGCCTGAAATGTAGCATTTCCTATCTCTGTATTGGTGCTTTTTTTCCTCATTCAGTGTGATGTCCAGCTGTTAATCATTTAAAGACTGTGACTCTACAGTTTCTATATTGCTTTATTTATTATGCAAGCTATGATGATGCTGAGGGGCTACAGCCACGCGCAGGCTCGGCATTGTAAAAACAGCCTGCAGTGTAAAACACTGAGTAAAGGAAATGCTGGCTGAAAGAGATACCTTATCCTCATTTCACAGAACAGAGATACAGGGAGTCTTAATATTTAACGCCAGCTCCAAGCAGAAGCATATGGTGGAGCTTTGACTGCACATTTCTTCTAGATCTCAGCCCAGTGGTCTTTGTCTGCTGAATTACCCTGCCACAGGGTTGGCTTTTTTCTTTTAGTGGAAGTAAGAGATTCAGTCCTGTGAAGAAAATTAGATGTTTGGTAGTCCTTAAAGCTCACAGTCCACTCCTGCGGACTCCTCCAGCTTCAGCTCCCAGAAATGGTGCCCAGTTCCTAGGGGCAATCAGTGAGGGCCAGGCAAAATGTCATTGCAGAAGAACAGGCAATGTGCAAAGGACAGGGAGGTACATGCAAAGGACAATGTGCAAGGAATGAAATGGAAGCAGGTCCTTCTTTTGACAGGCTTTTACTCACTGATTAGCTTTTTCCCTCTTTCCTCTTTCCAGGCATTTTTTTTTTTTTCAGAGCTTTGCTGCTCTGAGGTTGGGACACTGTTCCTCAAATCCAAACTACTTGCATTCATTGTGAGTTTATACTTATTTATCCTTGGGCCAGCACTGTCCTCCACCCTACCCTGCTGCTCCCTCCCTCTGAGCTTCTTCCCCACTACAGGCTGAGAACATTCATCCACTTGCAGCTTTCTTTGCCAGCACTTTTATTTTCTATTCTGGACCTCCTAGAAAATCCACTCCAGCTTTGAAGTATTTTAAAGCATTGGTCAGTTCAGTGAGTATTATGCAGTATTTCTCCTTTCTTGATGTTAGGGGGTATACTTCCTGTTACCATGCGTCAGAGATCTTGCAGGGAAAGGTGAGAAGACATGGATGAGTGCTGGCTGGGGCCATAGCACAGGGTAAGCTTCTTAATGCCCTATCATTTGAAGATAAGCAATGTATTTGTGGTTTTTCTCCTGGGACAGCACTGTGCACAACTCTGCCATGTCTGCTGGATAAGGGAGACTTGTTGGGTGGCAAAGAGGTCATGCTATTTTATCTGTCAACAGCAACACATGTCTACAACAGTAGGTGTGTAGCAGAGCTTGTTCATTTTTAAGTTTCACACAAAGTATATTAACCCAACTCCTACTCTTACTTGTAAAATACTGTTTCCAAGGCCAAAAGAGCTTTCTACAAGCTAAATTTTGCAGCAAAATCTATTCTAGTCTGATGAAATGTGTAAAAATTTCGTAAGTAGGTAAAACTTTCCACTCACTGATTTTCATCACAGACAACTACTAGCACTTCAGTCAAGACAGATTTTTCTGAGAGTAGGAAGGAACTGCTTGTGCCTGCCTTCTTATTAGCCTCCAGGGTACAATTTGTGATCATGAATATCACATGCCCTAGGCAATACAAAGAATGGGTGGGGTATCATTACTATTGCATACAAATTTTTGTCCTGAGCTGAGATTCCCAAGGAGGAAGTGTGGCTCAGAACAGGATCAGGGCAAGTTGCTTTGTGTCTCAGTTCCTTGTATGTAAAACAGACATAGTGCTTTGTTTCCTTCAAAGGGGTAAAGGATGTATAAAATCAACTCGTGCATGTGAGGTATTTCCCTCACTTGTGGTGGTAACAGACAAACCATCAAAAGCTCTGCCTGTAATTTGGCAACATTATGTTTTTGCAATGTCAAAAATGTAATTAGTAAGTCCTCATGATGAACAAGCACTGACAGGTTGCCATCATTCATCCTCCAACCTTCTGCCTCTATCATTTTTTTCTCCCTTGGTGCCATTCCTTGCACTGACACCATGCCAGTAGCATGGAGCAGCACTACAAATGCTGAAAATGACTGAAATCCCACCTGCAAAAGTCCACTGCAAAGCAAAGCAAGGCTCTCTACAGAACAGAGAGTTTGGGTTGCCCTAATTTTTGCTGAAGCTTTGAGAACCTGAACTTCAGCAGGTCTGTTCATCCTATCATATCATATCATATCATATCATATCATATCATATCATATCATATCATATCATATCATATCATATCATCATATCATCATATCATATCACCACTTCCATCATGAAACCTACAAATTATGGTGAACTGTTTGGGTTTTTTTTCTAATCAAAGAAACTGATAGTCTCTCATTGTCCCACACATGGCAGCATGGTTCCTAGGCTTCTCCTCTTCTGTCTGCTCCCTCCTTCTCTAACTGTACTTTCCCAGTTCTTTCCCTATGCAAAGCCCTGCTGTGCCTTCAGACTGAGTGAATGTTGTTTTGCATTAAAGAAAGCAACAAAACAAGACCAAAGCATTTCCACCAGAGAACCATTCTCTGCCATGATGCACTGGCTACCCCTCAAAAAAGGGTGAGAGTGCAAAAGCAGGAAAGTAGATGACAGCCCTGAAATATGCAAAGGAGAGGAGTGCGGGGCCAGTGGGGGGACCAGTGTGAGGCACACTGGTTCTTTGGCTGCTAACTGGGAAGGGAAGCCCAGGAGGTACCTCCTGTGCATGAGGGTGCCTGCCTGTGTCACACTGTGCTGTCCTGTGAACAAAAGAGCTGCAGCAGCTCCTTAGCATTAGACTGGAGTCTGTCTGTACCAGTGCCTGTGGTAGACGGATCAAGCACAGTGCTATACCTGAGGATGTGCCACCTACTCTGCCGCATTGGGTGGGCTGAGGATGAGCCTGCTCCCTGCTGCTGGCTGGGGCAGGGTGGCATCTCCCATGGCCCTCCAGTCCTGCTTTAACCTTTGGAAAGCTACCTACTGTGTTCTCTGAGGCTGGGAATAGGCCACGGGACTCCCATGAGTCCCAGTACTCCTGAGAAATTCTCTCAAACCTTTAATGGACTTGATTCATATAATTTTCAGAGGCAGACTTGTGGGATTTCTGTTTAGAGGAACTGAAGTGTTCCTGTCCCTCAGAAGTCCCTGTCTGTTAAAGGAACCTCTTTTGATAGGTGACAATCAAAGTCTCTCAGCAGGGCTAGCAGTTAACGTCAATCGTCACGCCTTGGAAGGCAGTGAACTAACAACCTGTGTCAGAAACTAGTTGTGTGTAACATGATGTAGTGAAAGAGCACATTGGCAAGAGAATGAATAAATGGAAGACCTATTCTTCCCACTGCCTTTCCTCAAAATGTCACTGTGGAAAGATTGTGTAGCTTCTTTGCATTTTTGTTTTGCTATCTATAAAATTATTATCCCTTTGGTCCATTTATATAAAAAAAACTACAGAGTATAATTTCACCTGCTTGCCTCCATAGAGCCATTTACAATCTGGTAAAAGGGCACTGCCTAAAGGCTAACTGGTATAATATGATCTGCAAACAGAGAGAAGATAATGTTTGCTGCTATTTGATGGGAGTAAAGGTGCTGTAACAAAACCAGTGCCTGTTCTTGACAATGCTGTTCCAAGCAGGAACCTTTCCTTTTCAGCTAGGTTGATGGAAAAGAGACAAGAAGTCTTATGTTGCACTCTCTTTTTTTTATCTTACAGCTGTCTCCAACCTTGATGCAGAGAGCAAACTGAGTGTCTATTACCGAGCACCTTGGCATCAGCAAAGAAACATCTTTCTCCCCTCCACGAGACCGCCCTGCGTGGAGGAGCTGCACCACCACGCCAAGCAGCACCTGCGAGCCTTGCGCAGAGGTAGGTGCTCCCCCATGCTCCAGCTCCACACACATGACACCTCTCCATGGCCCATTCCATGCAGCAGAAGCATGATCAGGCACAGGCACACAGAACTGTGGGCATTGATCTACACTGGGACTGAGGTACTCTTTCTGAGAAATCACAGAACTGTAAAATCACAGATTGGTTTGGGTTTGAAGGGACCTTAAAGATAAACTAGTCCTGACCCCCTTCACAAGGGCTGAAAATGGAGCCCAGTGGTATTAGTCTCCACAAAAACTGTTTCCAAGAATGATACTGGAGGATGCTTGTGTCCTTCAACAGTGGCAGCTGAAAGTCTGGTGATAGATGTCCTGGACAGCTTGGAAGAGTTGGGCAGGTCTCCCCTTCCCAGACTAGGGCACATTTTCTGACATCGTGTAGCAAAGCGTAGGCCTGCGGTCTCAAAGCAACACAGAGAGGAAGCAGGAGCAACAGGGTCATAACCAGGCTCCTGGATTCCTGCTGTAAAGAGAATTTACTAGATGCAAACATCTGGATGGTCCTACAACAACACATTAAATGGAAGGCAAAAGATGGGGAAAGGTCAGTTTTTCACTGGGAACCTAACCAAGGGAAAATTATTACCAGGACATAAGACAAAGCAGGCAAACAAGCCTGTCTTTCTTCTGTGCCACATGGAGGGAGAAAATCCATGCAGGTCACCCTTAAAACGTTCAGCGGCAGCCTCCTGTCTTGAAGCGTTTTGCACCAACAGCTCTAATTGCCTTGCTCATTTATTACTGTTATTAGCGTATAATAATAATCGATTACTTAGAACTGCAGAGCGTCTGGTAGCTGGATAAGATGTTCCAATTAATGACCACATTTGACCATCTCAGCAGATTTTAGGTCAGGAACACATGGTGGATGCAGTATGTCTTCATAGCATGGCAGAGAGTGATAACAGTCAAATTGCAACTGCAGTAGTGCTGGAGTAGAGCAGTTCTTTTCTGTTCTCAGCAGCTCGGCTTTGAAATTGTCCCAGAACCAGGCTGATCTTTGCCTGCCATCTTGTGGGCAGGAGAAATCTTGACAGCAGCATGGGAAGGCAGCTCCAGAAAATGCCTCATCATTTTAAAGCTACAAATCTCAGTTTTGGCAATTTCCCATCCTCCAATATGGCAGATGTGCAAGTTCTGCAGGAAGCTTGTCATGTGCTGCTTTATCTTATTTTCCAAGTAACTGTGTATATGGGAATGAAATTTTAGACTGAAATTTACTTTAAACATGTTTATTGTGTCTCAACTATCTATCAGAATTTCATTATCTGTTTAACCAGGAGCAATTAAAACTAAATTTTAGGTCAGAAAACAGCTATGCAAGCAGCAAACATTGTTGACTGGACCACAGCTAGTGGAGCAGGGGAATATATTATCTCCTTTCAGCAGCACTCCATGCAAACAGCAATTATCTAACTGACACCTAAAATCAGAGATGGGACGTCCATGAGCATTCTCCCATTCATTTGGAAGGTTCCAGAGACTTGGGACTGCTGCTGGAAGAGGACTGAATACTGTGAGTCCATGCTGAATATAGACTCCTGTGGGCCTAGGGTGGATAAACATCTTGACCTTCCCAGGATGATCTCCTTCATGCTGGAACCTGAGAATTACCATTGCAACAACCTTCACGATGTCAAGCCAATGCTCAGGACCTAGAACTGCCATGCAGCCAGGGAATAAAATCCCACCTGGAGCTGCATTTCTTTTTTGCCTGTCAGAGTGATATATTTTATATAGGTAGAATGCAGGCATAGTTATTACATCTCAATATTTCAAGGCAATAGGAGCTGCAGGTTCCTGTTGGAAATCAGGCCTTGGGTCTCAAGTGCCTAGAAGGTAGCTCTAATTTCTTTTGGGATAATTGGTATAAGTCTCATCTGGAGACAATTCAGCTGCAGCATATATGCTGGGAAGTGTTGGATGGGTATTGCTCTTCTGGGCACACAGACATCCAGTACAACAGTTGCAACTGGGTTCTTCTCTTCCCCCGTACCAGTCACTGGGGAAGAGAAGAACCTTTGTCTTTGGAGTCCAAGTAGTGGAGTACTTGTCCTGGAGTACTTGTCTCTGTTGTGCTGTTAATAGAGATATTTGTGTGTTTTTAACACTTTGAAAGACTTGTGTCTTCTTTCTCATCCAAAACAGAACATCGAAGCCGAGGTGATAACAGAGAGCAAAAAGTCCAAGGCCCCATTGCTGTGGTGGCTCCCCCCTTTCCTCCTTTCCCTGCAATCTGCAGCCAAAAGAGGCAAGCGATAAAGGACCGGCATTTGCTACCAGTAAGTCTTTCACTACAGCTACAAATACATTTTTAGCATGGTGGGACCTAAGTGTGACAGTGCTTCACAAGTGCCCTCTCCCCAAAGCAGTTCAGGTACAACAGAGCTGACCTTAAAGACTGTCAGCAGCATAACACAGGTCACAGCTTCCAGCAGCCAGCCCCAGGGCAGCTGTTTTCAGTCAGAAACTTCTTATTTTTCACCCGTGACCAGCACACATAAGCTCTCATTCACACACACCTCCACACGTCCTCCACATTCACCACTCAGGCTGCAGAGGTAGCACTTTGAGGAGCCTCCCATAATTTCAGAAAGTGCTGTAATTTCAACCCTTGCATTAGCATTGGCAGGAGCCAAGAGCTCAAGGGCTTTGAGTGCTGGCTTGAGACTTTTGTGTGTGCAGGAGGTTCAGGACCATGACCCCAGCTACAAGAAGCTACACTTTCTGTAGTCTTGTTTTGTTCATCTCCATGCAGTTTTTTAAATGTTTCATGTCTCACATATGTCCTTACAACCAGCCAAGCAGAAGACCTGGTCCTGTATGTCTGTGCTGACTTGCCACTACTGCACTGATTTGAAATCAAGTTAGTGTTGATAATATGGTTATTTATCACTGTTAAAGGAAATGTGCTAGGTTGACAATTTTAACTCTTAGGTCCATAAATCCCACTTGCTTCAGCAGGACTTTGTTATTTCTGTGTTTTACTCATGGGAAGTGTCACAGTAGATACATTTTGCCCTGTACTAAGAGCCACTGCCATTATTTAAAAGGTGTAAGTCAGACCTGGACATGGCTTTTAAGTGAGGCATTTGTCTAATGCTAGCCCTCAGTCAGGTAGTAATAGATCTGTTCTGCCAGTTCAGGGACACTGGCATCTCAAGAGATGCTACACCTATGAGTACATTATAAGCTCAGTAATGATTCAGTAACCACACTGAAACATCACTTACTTAGCTTAAAAATCCAAGTGCATTCATCCTAATCCATTATATTACCCAAATTTAAATACTATAATGCTAAAGCACTCACAGTGTAAAACACTCAATGTAAACAAGTCACACATGAGTCCAGGGACCAAAACATCAGCCAATCAGTCCATAGGAAAAGTTTTGTTTCAAAAACATGAAATACATAATAAGATTTGCATTAGTTTGACCGTTCTGGCTTTTTGGCTGCTTATCTGGTTAATTTTGAGGATAGCATCACCATCACTGCAGGCTTTGAACAGGTTAAATTTGCAGACCTTATGATTCAAAGTAGATATCCTGATGTCAAAGGACAGCATAGAAAAGAGTTTGAAGAGAGAAAGAGAAACAGGATTACTTGTTTCTTCTTTATAAATCATCATCAAAGATAGTGCTGTTGTAGAGTCATTGAAAGGTGAAGGGAAGGTGATGCCATGTTAAGGATCAGAACTAGTTACAGATGATAGTTTGGACAGGCTATTGGACATAAAGCTCTCTTAGTATCAGATGGGGAACAAGGCATCTCTTTTGAAATTGCATACAATGCTTAAAGGCCTGAATCTTTGCTGTGTTTGGAAAACAACCAATGCATTTATACATTACTTCCATCTGTGGAACACAAAATAATAACAAATAGTGAGCAACACTCTGAGTCCTGTATTAGTTGACAGAATTAAGTCATGCTAAATGCAGATGTCTTGGCTGTATCTGAAAGTCCACCTTTTCCTTTTCAAGAAGGAAAACATTAAGCTTTGTGCCCACCCATTCAGACCTCCTTTTGGAAGCTGACCAGGTTCAGTGTTCCCCTAAGGAGAAGCAAACAAGAGCAGTTGGAGGACTGTTGTTCTATTGATTTCAAGGCATCTGGCAATGTTCTGCTTTGGAAATTGCAAATACACCACACCCAGAATACTTTGAAGTGCCTTGAACCATTTCTGAGAAAACCCCTTGTTAATGGGGCTACTTAAAAATTAAAAGAGAATAAGGCAAGATGAAGCTGCACATGAATGTTCTGTCTGGCAGAGGTTAATCAGAGATTGTTACAAGGCACTGCAACAGTAAATAGTTAATTGATATTGTGCCAGCCTTCATGATATAATGAAACCATTACAAGAGAAAGTTGAGAATGCTCTTATTGTCTAGCTTGCTCTTTTCGGCATAAGCATTTTTTGACTGGCATCTGCAAAAGTTTATCTACTGCAGGGACTGCTGGTAATGTTTGATATCTGATTCCAGTTGATGGTATCATCTAGTCGTCAAACAACTAAAAATGCTAAATCCACAAGAATTTTTATTCATGGCATAGCAGTATGTTGTGTATTCCACTCTCCTGATGCATTGGGAAGGTGCTAAAGAGAGCAATACTACACAACCAAAAGAGCCCCTTTTTGTGTTTCTTTTAAATTAGGAAAGGGACCAACAAGAAGCTGGGAAATTTTTGAAAGTTACAGGGTCTGACCTTTCCAAACTAACTATCTAAGTTAAATGCATGTATTAAGATACTCTAATAAGAAACTTTATTTTGAGGAATGTTTAAATTACCACTGTGAATCCTGTGGGAACTACCACTGCTGAAAGTTACTGAGAAAACAGGTCACTGATATCTGAGTCAAGGTTCCCTATATGTGTACCTTTTGACTGCTGCTACCAATTAGGTAGCTATGAGCCCTTCCAAAGATCTTGCATATTGTATAGTTAAACTAGAGAAAATCACAACAGAAGAAGATTCACTTTTAATCACAACTCTGTTTTACAGGGAGAAAGATGCCAAAACCCCACAAATTCCAAGAAAGGACAAATTAATTCAAGTTCAAAGCAAGTAATGCCAGTAAAAATGGGTCTGGAAAGACATTTTGGACAGTTCCATCACAAGATCATTTTGTTGTGGAGAAAGAGTAGAGAACTAGAAATGGAATAGGCTCTTTCATGTCTACTCTTATTATAGGAAATTCCCTGATTTGGGTGATGAAATGCCCACTTAGCCCAAAGGCCAGAAGGAGATCCTTCAGGAAGGAGTATTAGAACAGGTCATGGTTTATGCTGTTTATTGTCCCATGATTTAATCTTCCAGTTTCATACAGAGTTCCTGGGCCAGAGATCAAACACAGAATAATAGCCACCAAAGAACCTCTCTGTGTTGACTGTGAGACTTATTTAATCCATTTTTTTTTTTAGCAAATTTACACCTTCAGCCTCACAGCATCCTGTGACAATGACTAAAAATCTGTAGGAAAATGTAGCTTTTGTTTCTTTCAAACCAAATACCTCATAATTTCATCATATCCCTTCTGGGTCTCAGACTATGAGAAACTTTGCTATGAGTTTATGAGAAACTATGAGAAACTAAGCATTGCTTTCTCATTCCCTTTCTCCATGCTCCTCATGGTTTTGCAGACATGATTTCACTTAACTTTCCTATCCAATCCAGTCATTCATTTCTAAAGCTGAAAAACTGGCATACTTGGTCTCTCTCTACACTAAAGAAATATACAACCAAACACATTTTAAAGTATCACTCATTCAGGCATTTTTGCCAATGAAGAAGAGGAAGAAAAACCCAAACCAAACTGAAAATAATCTGAGGAGAGTATGAGTAAATTATGGACTTGCTAAAATGAAGAAAATATTTCTTACACGTGTTCCCATGACAACCCTGCCTGTAGCACTGCTGAGGCCAGTCACTGAGTGTGAAGATGCTGTGTCATTCCAACTGCATTTCAGACTTCTTTTTAATTTTGTGTGCATTCTTATTTTCTTGGGTTTCCTCAAGTCCAGCCAGCAAGGCTCTGAAATTTGTGTATTCCAGTTCACAATGTTATTGGACCACAGTTTCTCAATCCCTGTGTGGCACAGCTATTATAATAAAATCAAGGGGATGGAGCAAGGAATTCAGTATTAGGAAATTTACACTCACAATTGCACAAATTTCAGTGTCAATTTATTCATAATTATAATCTGAGCAGGAATCTAGGGGACAAGAAGCAGGAGGGTTTTTTCCAGACAGGGTTTTTCTGTCCCTGAGGTCTCAGTTAGAGCAAATGTGAAGGGAAAATAATGCATTGGGTAATTTTATTCCATCTCTTTGCCATTTTAAAAATATTCCCTATGGTCTGCTTTAGGACGCTTTGTACAGCAAAGGGAAGGAAGTACAACTGAATATACTGACTTTCACACAGTTTTGTGCTGAAGCCAGATGAAGCCTCAGTAAGAAACAACTGAGTTAAGGGACAGGCATGAGTTGGTCTGCACTTTCTATGTGCAAATCCTGCCTGAAGCTGCTAGAAATAAAACCTACCTGACTTTATTTATCAGACTGAACTCGTAGAGCACCATTTGTGCAATAAGCCTAATACTTGCTACCCCATATTGTGAGACGTTTAGTTTTAACCTTTGTGTGCTGAAATGCCACGTGTGGTATGAATTCTGTCATGAAACATGTCTTAGTTTTGTCTTTACCTTGTCAAAACACCGGAGCCATACATTAATCGTTAAAGGATTGTCAGTACTTTAGCTGATCGCATTTGTGATGCTCCAAAAGAAAAGAAAACACCCACAAGCAGGTAAAATAAAAACTTGAGGAGAATGAAACACACAGAAATATCAACACTGGGAGCAGACAGGTGAGCAGGATTGTGATTTGCAGCAAAAATAGCATGGCCAGAAATATTCCTGTTATTTTCTCCTCAGTATCAGTTGACTGTGTAAGAAAGCTGCTGTATAGTTACAAATTTCTAACTAAGCAGTCAACAGTGTTCTGAAAATCCTGCAAAGCTGGTAGCCTTTTATTAGTATTTCTTCTTCTTTCTCTAGACCTTCAGGTTTTTCTTTCATGTAAATAAATACCACTTTCCTTAACTCCTGTGAGTTAAGGAAGCAGCAGGCTCTCCATTTCACAGGCAGAACAAGGGATACACAGAGGTTTCTATCAGAGCCCCAGGAGTCAGTACTGTACTCACATGAATGTGGCATTGAACACTAGTTCACATTTATTACATGTTGCCTTTTCAGTGCATGAATGACTGTTCTTAAATGAGATGCCAAGATGTACTGTACACCTTATTTCTGTGCTTCCATAGGGTCAAAGCAAACTGTATGCCTATTCTGTTTGCTGGACACAACAGAATATATAAAGCTTGCAGATGCTGAAGCAACATGCTGATACTCTTCTTGGGTGAATATCACCCACTATATTCATAAGGTTACCCTGGGAGGGAAATTTCCCCCACCTACTACAATAGAAGCCTAAAGTCAGAAGTAATATTGATCCCTTATGCTTTCTGTCAGCTGGAGCTTTTAGGCAGCAGGAGTCAGAAAGACTCCTCTGAAGAATAGTGCTGTGTAGCAGCATGCACCAGCCACCTCCTGCCCTCACCAAGGCTGTGCCAGCCCTGTGCTGCTGAGGGCTGTGATTGCCACCTAAATCTCTTGTGAGCTAACACCTTGCCTGCCTGATCAAACACAGCTGAGGGGGAAGGAATCAGCTCAGCCAGGTCTAAATTCAACAAACATGTTGAGGATAAATGCTCTCGATGAGGCTTTAACATTCTCAATCTTTAATTAACTGAGGAAAAAGTGTTCCTTTATTCTTGGGTTTGTTTTTCCTATCACCTTTGCACTGTGTTCCATATGCCCTGTGCACTAACTTCGAAATCCCAGAATCTCCTGTAAGGCAATCACTATAGATAATGAAGGCTGGGTACATGATATAACACAAATTATGCTTCTTGAACCAGTCTTTCTTACATGATGAAGATGCTGAACAACAGTCATGTGTCAGACCTTTGGAGGATGGAAAAGAGAAGAGGGGCAAAAGTGGCATTTTTGTCCTCTTATTGACCCATTGATTTCCTTCTCCAGATCCCAGCTCTGGGACAATAAATGAGGCAGACTCATAAATTACCAGGCTGGCAAATTTGTAGATTTGCTTCTTTGTCACTGTCCTGATGATATTTTAAGCTTTTAATTCATTAAAACGGTTAATGACGAGTCATGATTTACATATGTGCTAGTAACGCTCTTCTTAAAATCAGGGTGAGAATGTTCAGGGGTGCTTCATCTCAGCCCAGGTGCTGAAGGAAGGTGAGATGAATTGCTCCTCAGCAGAGACACTATCCCTTTCTCTATAGGGGAAGCTCTGTTGGCTAATCAGACTTGGACATCTGACTATTTTGTTGTAGTGCACAGAAACCAAAGACTTCCACACTGATATGACATGGAGCACTGAGAAATCGGGTCAGGTGCATATGCATCAAGTTTTTTACTGCAAGGCAGTTCCATGAGCACAATGGCACCTCTGCAAGTGAGGTTGATGGAGTAGCTCAGAAAATAAAAATGTTCCTCACATATGTCAGTGACAAATCCCTATTAACCCAATTATGCACCAGTTTAGTTTCAAAGCAATTTTAGCCCATTAAAGAAAAATGCACACTTAAAAGTATTCTGGCTTTGTATATAATAAAATCATTATCACTGTTTCTGTTTGCCAAGCACATCCACACAAAAGAAATTTACTTTTTAAACTGCCTAACTTCAGATTTGCCCATCAGACCAGAACAGCCTTGGGCTTATAATAATAATTCCTTGCTTAATTACCTTTTTACTCAGGACATTTAGAGATATTCTGGTTTTCTGAGTGAATGAGAACTTCTGAAAAGCACCCACTCCCTCCCCCAGCATGGAGGTGTTGAAATGCTGAGGCTGCTGCTCTGTGCCAACATGGCTCAGCTGCCCCAACGACAGGCACCACATGGGAACAGGCACTAAGTGACTTCAGGACCCCTTGGCAAGGCAGTGGTAGCACCAGCTTTCTCAGGAGCATAACTGTGACAGCAGAAACTGAAATGTTGCTGGTCACCTTCATTTTTGTCCTTTCTCTAATGATAGGAACTTACCTAGGAAGTTTGTCCTGCCATGCTTAAGCAGGGACCTGAGCCTCTGGCACATCAAAGGATGGCTGTAGGTACGTGGAACCAGACAGGTGTTTTCTCAGAGGCACCTGGCAGAGTGTCACACAGGTGAGGTAGGAAGTGCTGCACTGATAGGACAGACAGATGGGTAACCATATCTTGCTTGTTCTGACTGTAGCCCACACTGCTATCTCTGAGACTAAAGTTGAGGTCCTGCTGTCTCTCTCCTGGACAGATTTTCCCCTGAATGGCTTGTGCATGTAGCTGTGCTTGAAGCTTAGGTCAGGAGGTCCCTCCTGTCCTCTTCTCCTTGTGCACAGACAATCACAGGCCATGGGATATTGCAAAGATTCTTATATCCTGAACTCTTGTCACCTCAGTAGCATTAGTCTCCCTGTGTCCTGACCCTCCCCAGCAATTCTCTAGCACCTTCCATGAGGAAGCTGAATTTCAAGCATCCTGGTTCCTGCAGTCAGTCTGCTTAGAGCAGGTGACTGAAAACTTGGATAGAGGACCAAGCGTGGTATCATCCTCGGGTGTCTGAGGAGTAAGTAGACCGAAATTGTTGATGTATTCAGTATCTCCACAGCTTTGTTGCATAAGCAGAGGTGTTGCTCCTGAGATAAGGACTTTCCCCAGATTGGGAGAACTGGTTTTCCACTGGCCTGGGCAGAAACTAAGCTGCTGGAATGTTCACGAGGAACACTTCTCTTTTGATTTCCTCTGCTCTGGTCTCCTATAAGCCTTTTGGACAGCTCATCTGGAGGCTTCCCTTAGGCATATGGGAACCAGGGAAAAGCAGGAGATATTGTATATCTAGGAAGAGAGGACAAGATGCTGGATTCGGCCTTTTGAGGCTCACTGCAACTCTTTGTCTTGAGAGGAGACCATATAATGCAAAGTCTTTCAAACTGAGGTTTGTTCATCTGTCACAGCAGTGTTGATAATGATTGATAATGGCTGGGAGGAAAAACTTTCATAGAATTATTTGGCATTATTAGTCCGCTAACTAATGCCTGGAGAGACAATAACTGCTACCAAGAAACACGTGCTAGGGATTTCCAGAGTTGTCAACAGACCTGTTTGCTTTATCTCTTTTTTTGATTTCCTATTTTAAAAGAAGTCAGTTGTCCTTCACGCCTTCATTTTGAAAACTGGATATGGCCACAAACAAAACAGAATTTCTGACAGAAGAGGATTTTGGAGGTGTAGGGATTCAGCAAGATCCAGGATGTTTTGGCCATTGCTATTTGTCCTTTCAAGTGTTACAAAAAGTGACAAAAAGCCAACAGACTGCAAACTTAGAGAAATGATGATGTCATCAGAAACGCATAGCAATCAATGTATTTGATACATCACTGTCAGCATCGTTACTTATATCCATTTGCTTAAAACTGAAGAAAAAAATTGAAAAAAATTCCCTTATGTTATGAAATAATTTACATTTATAATGCAATTGGATACGTATCTTGCACTGCTTCAGCTCCAGGCAGAACACAGCTTGAGTTACCAAATCAATACAAGGCATTCTTGGGACAATTTAATCATGTCTGTACAAGGAGGCTGAACCAATTTCACTGCAGTTTTGTCTAATCCAAGTAAGCAAAAACAGCACAGACTTCACAGGGGTCCAAACCAATCTGTTGTGGGGAATAAACCCATCAACAGGAAACAGGGTGAAAATCTCTGCTCATTTTGGCACTGATGCTAATTTATCCAGTCAAAAATTATGTGCTTTTACAAGAATTGTTTTGTGTATGTTTTTAATTTTAATTTTTTTTTTCCACATTTCACATTTATAGTTTAACAGCACCCGTTCGCCCTCCCCAATTGAGTGTTGCCACATGACCCCCTGGAGTAGAAAGGTACTGGAAAAACAAGCAATCCCCAATTAATAGCCCTGTCTCACTCTTCTCCCTTCCAGATCCTAACCCTTCCTCCTGCTTGCTTTTCTCTTGCTAACTTTACTCGTCTAAAAGAAGCCATTTCTGTTTTTCTCATGTCAGTAAGACACAATAATAACAATTTCCCCCCTTCTTTCATTCTTCACACCTTGGATGGGTTTCAGAAGCTCAAGGCAACAAAGCTGCCTCCCCCTCTTACCTCCTTTAAAAGGCCTGAACTCAGACAGACTCAGTAGTGTTAGCAATTGCATTTAATTCTCTTGCCATGTTTTGCAACTGCCCTTTTTATTTCCTAAATGGTAAGAAATGGTTTGGACAATGCCACACCGACAGCAGGTATTTATTCTCTGGCCACTTGGTGATACCACCGTTTGGAGAACAGGAGCTCTGGCAGCCAGGGTCACTTTGCCTGCTTTGTCCAGCACTTCTTTGTCATCCAGGGAGGATGAATTCGGCAACAAATGCAGTGTTGTGTGTGTGTGTGTGTGTGTGTGTGTGTGTGTGTGTGTGTGTGCATGAGTGGGTTTTTTTGCATGCATGCATCAAACTTAGGGCGGGGGGCGGGGGGGGGGGAGAGAGTTACCTAGGAAACAAAGTCTTTTGTGCTTGAAGTTTATACGAGCTATTCACGTCTGCCGGGAATCGGCACAAAAGCTGAAGGCAGAAAGAAGGCTGCAATGTTTGACTGAAACCCTACGTGGGAAAAAGAGGGGTTTCTGCGGGTGGGAGAAGAGGAAACGTGTGTTGTCTTGGGTCTGGGGGTGCTGCAGGAGGTGACACTGACGAGGTAAGTAAGTGCCCTCCAATAGTTTAAATAGTAGCTGCAGAGTTAAGATCGTTAATGCTTTCAGGGCAGGGACGTCAATGCTGTTTGGCAAGCCTGAGATGGTTAATTCCCCCGGGATTTGTGAGGAGCCTGGGCGGAGGAATGGCAGAAGTACAATGGCAGACAGGGCATGATCCTGCGGTGTTCAACACCCACCTGCTCAATGCTCTGCCATGGCAATGTAGAGCAACGTTTTATCTTTGCCTGTTTGCTACCGAAACTAAAACTGGCAAATAAAGTGTAAACAGCAAGCATGAAGGAGGGAAATCTCATAGTTAAGCAGCTGGGAATTCAAGACTGAAGAAAAAGCCGGTCTGAAAGGGATTGCACTTCATTTTTAAAAAATGAGAGGCAGACAGATGTCCTGAGCTGGCCAAACAGTTCTCACAGCTTACAGAAGAATGTATTAATGGAAGAAGGGAGGGAAATTAGGCAGAAGGTAAAGGTAAGTGCTTCTCCCCTCTGTCCCTTCCAAACAAAACAGAAACTTTATTTTTTTTGCAAACAAAAAGATCCCCTAAACCCAAGCTGGCAGCCAGCATCACATGAAAACATACTTGCTTTATTTCTCTTGCAAGACAGGGTATTGGGGGATTTGTTGTTTCTTCCAAAAGAAAACAAAACGTCTGTGTCTCTTTCATGCTGTTTACTTTTCTCTCTGCTTCATCTTCAGCATCTAGTACTTCTTGTAGTATGCTATAAAATATCCATGGTTTCTAAACAATCTTCTGAATTTCTTCTGGTGGTGGCTACTGTTTCCTTTGGTTGTTATCCCCCTGTCCCAGAACCATCAACACCTGCCACTTCCCACCACTATGGGATGAATGGCTGTAATGTGGTCTGCTCTTGGTCTGTGTTTGTACAAATGAAATGCAAATGGTTATTCTGAAATATGGAGGGGTCTTCTTTAAAACTTTGGACCTTCCAA
The DNA here is from genome assembly GCA_032173965.1 of Sitta carolinensis. NCBI lineage: Eukaryota > Metazoa > Chordata > Aves > Passeriformes > Sittidae > Sitta > Sitta carolinensis. The sequence goes on from CM063283.1 coordinate 99,945,815, forward strand.
TGCTTGAATTAATGGTTCTATGAGGCCAGTTGCAGTTGCAAATGAGAACCCACATGTCTAATGCTTGCGGTAACTGAGAACACGCTTGCCATGGCTATGCACGAATGCAGGATGTGCCCCTTCTGACAGAGGAGATGGCCTATAAATGTCACTGTAAATGTGCTGAGTTCCAGTATGCTGAGGTGTTTTTCGCCTATTAGCAGAATGTTAAGTTTCCACTGGAGAAGGCTGGTGCTGTGTGACTTACTTAGAATGATTCCTTCCTGCATCCCTGTAACTGATTTCTGATTTGTGTGTCTGCTGTGTTTCAAAATTAGTCTTGTGTGCCTGAATGGGAGACACTGATGTTGAATGTATTCATTTGCAGTCCCATCCACCAGAGGACGAAGATACAGATGTCATGTTAGGGCAGAGGCCGAAAAATCCAATACATAATATCCCTTCTACACTGGATAAACAAACCAATTGGAGTAAAGCACTACCTCTCCCAACTCCAGAGGAAAAAATGAAACAAGATGCCCAAGTGATTTCTTCTTGCATTATCCCCATCAATGTCACCGGTACAAATCTCTTCTATTTCTTTTTGTATTTATTGCATGGTTCAAGGGAGGTCAAATACTTATTTTGTTTAATTTATTTGAAGTCACGGGATTGTGCAGTCTGGGTGCAAAGACCCTAGCTTGAAGATTTAGTTTCTGAAAGACAGTGGGCTAAATTCATCCCTTATGCATGACTGCTGGAGTTGCTGAAGCCACATCTAGGATTAATTTGGCCCATATTTTCAGAGTCATGTTATATGGTGTAACATAAGCCTAGTTCCCTGTATAAACAATGTACTTTTGTTTTGTATATAACCTACAGTCTGTATTAACAAAGACCTCAAATGACTTTTTGAATGTAGCTGACTGAAATAATGCAGAAAGACACCAAAATTAATCATATGATTATCATGTGTAGCAGGAGAAGAGAAAATAGAGAATGTAGGCTACTATTTGCAGTGCTTTAAAACATGCAAAGCATGAATGTGTATCATGCAAGCCATCACTCTGAGATCTCTTTACGTGCAGCTATGCTGAAGGTATAGTAATGGTATTTTCTTTTATTTCTATAACATTTGGATATACTGGACTAGATTTATTTGAAGGAGAACTTGTTTATAGAAGTGGCAGGTATATCACTTATTAAATGTGATAGATTACTTATTTCCAGAATCAAAAATCAGGTTGTTTTTCTCTTTTTCTCTTTCTTTCCTTCCAGAGGGCTATGGTAAACATAAAGTTGATCTGAATTTTCCTCAATAGTATTTTCAAGTACCAAGTTTTGATTAACTTAAGAGCATAAAGTGGGCCAACTTTCACAGTTACAGATTTCAATGTAAACAATCAGAAAAAAGCAGGGAGCTTTCAGTTAACTTTCATTCTCCAGAGAAAGTATTTGTATTTAATTCTATTTTCCCAGTAACTGGGCGGTTGGGGTAAGGTCACAGCCCCTGACTTCCCATTGTTCTTCCCCGTGTCTATCAGTAGTGCACAAAAACTTCCTGCAAGACAGGCTGTAGGACTCACCATGATGCTGGAGAGGGTTGTATGCCCACAGTCCAGCTTCAGCTCATCTTCTGGGCTAACAGCATCACAGTGACAGGTCCCCATCTGCATGAATCCTCCCAATAACAGCAACACAGTCCCAACCCCCCTCTGTCCTGGCAGAGGAGGTGACCCTGCACAGTGCCATCAGCTCTGCCTCCCTGTGGAGGTGGCAGCCAGGAGCAAGAGTCCCTTTCTCAAGACAGTGCTCTGGCCACAGGAGGACAGGCAGCTGGGGGGCAGAACTGTCTGCTCACACCCTGCTGGGCTGCAGGTTGGGAGCCAGCTGGTCAAGGTCGTAGGTTGGGCACTGCCCCTGAAAATCCCCATGGAAAGTCATGGATAATGTGGCATATTTCCATGAGGTAAAACTGGTGATACAGTGATGCTCCTTCTAGTTTCAATATAGGACCCCAACTGGTGCAGGCTTTCTAACAGGGCTATTGTCGCCTAGTGCAGCTAGAGGACAGATAGGTCTGGGACCAATGTTAACTTTTCCAGTAATAGCCATTTTTGCCTAGACTCCACCTGCCATACATTGGAACCAAATTTCCACTGATCAGTTTTACAGATCAAGAATGGTATGTAATCTTCTGGATGTTTATGTGTATCATTCTCATTAGCACTAATGGGAATAATTTGTATGCATCACGGGGAAGAAATACCCTCTTCCACTTTCCTCTCGGAGATGACCCCCGTGCATCTGGCACACAGAGCATGTTCAGCTAACTCACAGTTGCTGGAAAACCAGCAATGATGCTGATTAATTTTTTGTTTCAAAAAGTTTGCTTTTAGTTCTCTGTTTTTGTTTTTTAAGCTTCTCCTAACCCTGAGAAATGTTCACATTTTGAAAATGATTGTTGTTGGAGTTTACAGCACTTTTGTTCCATATTAAAGAAAGTTCTTCCTCTGCTTATTCCAGGGGCATTGGTGGTTACAGGACATCTGTCTGAAGCCTCTATTTCACTGTAGTAGATTTCAAGAAGAACTTTTACAAGAAAGTTACTTTTTAATGTTTTACATTGTTATGTAATGTAATATGTATGTGTATGTCTGTGTATAATTATGTTTTCTATAATTATACGCTACTAAAATAGAGCTTCTTATAGGATTTTTTTTCCTTTTGTTTGCTTTAGTTTGTTTGTTTTTCTTAAGATTACAAACCACTGTACCAGCAATCCTTATGTAAGTGTTTTTATGGACCTGGCACATTTTTTCCAACCTGTCCCATGTCAACTTTAGAGAGCATGAGTGAGCATACAGTTGTGCAAAAAGCCAGCACAGATGGGCACTGGACTTCTGGTCAGCCTCCTTTTAACTCTTTTTTGACTACACAGTGTAAAATCAAACTGAAAGACACTTCCCTTTGCTAATGTCATAGAAACGTAACAAAACCAATAAATTCTCATTATTCTATATGAAGGGGGTCATAAACAAATGTATTCAAGAACTTGTGCTTCTAAATCTAAATTGAGGGTCTTGATTGCCTGACCTGAGCAGAATCCCACCGTGTGCTGTGCACATGGGAAAATCAGGCCACTTCCTGATGTATGCAAGTAAATAGCAGCCCCCCATTAATGTCACTCTTAGTCATGTGTCATTGTCACAAAGAATGCTCTCTAAACTTGCACAGTGAATTGGCCCCATTTTAGCTGTCTCCTTCCTTTTTGAATTGTTAGCTCCCTTGGCATATTGGTCTCCTAAGAAGCACCCAACTACTGCAATATGGCATTATAACCTTAAAACGTTTTCTTACGCTTAGTTGCTTAAAATAAGTCAGGCTACAGCTGAACAGATAATGCTTTGCAGAGAAGTTACTGTCATTATCCCTATGACAGATGGATAAATAGCTGTAAGAAAGATGCCCTGCTACCAAGAGTTCTCTATTTGCCTTCCTGATTTTCTTTTCTTTTTCTGTTCTTTTTTTTTTTCCATGCCTTCTGTTATTTTTGGCAGACCAGGCTGCTGAGGGGGAGCTGGAATTAGATGTAAAACTGTGATATACTGTGATATAATTTACATAAGAGCTACATAAGGGCTCCCTTATGTTTATTCACAGGCTTAATCCAAGCTCACATACCTCCACTGTGTTCCAGCCATGAAAATTTGTTTACTATTTCTAAAGGCTAATGAGACCTATTTATGGGTTGCAGGAGTTGGTTTTGACAGAGAGGCTAGTATACGCTGCTCTCTTGTTCATTCACAATCTGTACTACAGCGGAGACGAAAGTTGAGGAGGAGGAAAACCATCTCTGGCATCCCCAGAAGAGTGCAACAAGAAATAGGTGTAGTATAAATACAAATCTTCCATAGATAGCTTTCTAACCAACTTAAATTGCAGGGATATAAGCTGGTAGTTAGCCTTCCAAAGAAACAAAACCTTGAAAGTGTAAATGCTTGTGGAGTTTAGGAATGACATGTTTTGTTCTTTTGATTTACGACAGTAAGAAAAGCTATATTACTCCATATGGCCTTGAAGGACTGGAGGCCTTACTAAGTAATATAGATGTACGTGTTCAGCTCTTATTGTGTAAATGTTAATCAGTTCTTTTTTTCTTTCTCATTTTATTTCTGTTACGAACCCATAGTTATGTGCATAAAAAGTAACTAGATTAAGTGAAAGTTTTTTCTTGCATCAGGGAGTTTAAGGTAAAGAACTGACAGATGTTACTCCACAAAGTGATGATGAGTTGTCACAACAGCTGGGTAACTTACTTGAGTGGTTGAATATCCACCATAGATACAGCTGCTGGTACCCTACAGGAGCTTTGCTAAACCTTCCTTTTATTTATCACACTCCTCAATTCCTTGCTATTATTCTTTATCATCAAGAATTTTGTCTTAAATCTACCAAATTACCTCACTTTTTGTCAGGGTAAATTAGGAGCAAGTCTGCTGGGGGAAAATTCAGTGTGAAAATATATCAAGTCAAAACAAAACTATCAGAATTGTTATTTCTTAATGTTTATCTGCATCTGAAGATGGCTCTGGTGTTTCAGTCGGTTGCCATGAAACTTGATTGGAAGCAGAAGAAATGTGTTTATAATAGGGAATAAGCAATCAGAGAACCTATGAAAGAAAGATCCTTTTGTCTTGTAAATATTCTTGATAGTAAAGAAGCAGATAATGGAAATTCTGAACAGACAGGTAGGCAAAACAGAATTAATTTTAGAAGCTTATGGAGTGTTTTGTCCAGCAGCCACTCCTGAAAACTTTAAGTAGCTGAAACAGAGTCATAAAAACTGAAAACTTAGTATTTGTCTTAGTATTTAGCACAGCAAGCTCAGTTCCATATTGAGAATGCATTGCAGAAGTCATGTTGCAGGACTAGAATTTCCTTACCTCACTGGCAGGAGGTCTGCCTTATAAATTCTTTATACAAAACTTAAATTTGGTTGAATGCTCAGAAAGATTAAAAAATGAGGAATACAGCAGATGCTGTACTGGGTTGCTTCTTGGGTTGTTCCGCGGGTTGTCTCATGCGAGGAAATGTGGAGCTCTCTCCCATTCACCCAGCTTTCCATGTGTCCTAGATTCAGACGAGTCGCCAGTGGCAAGAGAGCGCAATGTGATTGTGCACACAAACCCAGAATTCTCTGGCTCCAGCAACAGGAGGTTGGGGACCCGGGACTCGGAGTGCCAGACAGAAGAAATCCTGATAGCTGCTCCCTCCCGGCGACGGATCCGTGCCCAGCGGGGGCAGAGCATTGTCGCCTCCCTCTCCCACTCCACTGGCAACATCTTGGTGCTGGCAGACAACGGGGATGCGGTCTTTGCTGCTGCCGTGAGCAACCGCATCCGCTCACGGAGCCTTCCTCGCGAGGGCGCCCGGGCCAGCGAGGGCCATCAGGATGCCACCACCAAGAGTGCAGGGTACGAAGCAGAGCACTTCCTAGCTGGTCAGGAAAGGATCCCGAAGAAGGGGAAGGAGATCTTGAGCAAGCAGGGTTCACAGGAATGCCAGCCCATTGGTTTAACTTGTCCTCAGCACCTGCATAGCCCTGAACACAGCATCAGTGAGAGGGGAAGATCGCGGCTATCAAGGATGGTTGATTCAGGCAGCTGTGAAATTTCATCCAACTCAGACACCTTCGGGAGCCCAATTCACTCCATCTCCACAGCAGGAGTCCTGCTCAGCAGCCACATGGACCAGAAAGACGATCACCAGTCCTCCAGTGGCAACTGGAGCGGGAGCAGCTCTACGTGTCCTTCCCAGACATCTGAAACCATTCCTCCTGCTGCCTCTCCTCCTCTAACAGGCTCTTCACACTGTGACTCCGAGCTGTCACTCAATACCGCACCCAATGCCAACGAGGACTCCAATGTCTTCATCACAGAGCAGTTTGGTGACCACGCAGACAAGGTCAGGGGCCACAGGGCGAGCTCCTTCACGTCCACTGTGGCGGATTTACTGGATGACCCCAATAACAGCAACACGAGTGACAGCGAGTGGAACTATCTGCACCATCACCATGACGCCTCCTGTGGCCAGGATTTCAGCCCTGAGCGCCCGAAGGCAGACAGCCTGGGATGTCCCAGCTTTACCAGCATGGCCACCTATGACAGCTTCCTCGAAAAGACCCCCTCTGACAAGGCAGACACTAGCTCACACTTTTCTGTGGATACTGAAGGATACTATACCTCCATGCACTTTGACTGCGGTCTGAAGGGTAATAAAAGCTATATTTGCAACTATGCAGCCCCAGGCTCCGAGAGCGGCCAGACCGGGAGCATGACTTCCAGCCTAGCTGACTGTGCCTGGCAGGAGTGCGTGAGCCACAGGAGGCAGGCACGCCAGTGCATCTCACTGAAGAAACCAAAGGCAAAGCCAGCCCCACCAAAACGCAGCTCATCTTTGAGGAAATCAGAGAGCAGCACCGACCTTCCTGACAAGAAAGAACCAAAGATCGGTGGTGGGCAGCACGTCTCTCACACTGCCAGGGAGATCAGGGAGATGAAGCTGCCCCTTGAGTTTTCAAACACACCATCCCGAGTGGAAGGCCCCAACCTGCCAGACAAGCAGGAGCTTCCCTGGCCAAACCAGGATGATGGCGGGTTAAAGGACACTCCATTTGACACCGCCAATATCCCCTCCTTTAAAGACGAAGGTGCTGAACAACCTCACTATGCAGACCTCTGGCTTCTGAATGACTTGAAATCTAGCGATCCTTACAGGTCCTTGTCCAATTCAAGCACTGCTACGGGTACTACAGTCATAGAGTGCATCAAGTCACCAGAGAGCTCTGAATCCCAGACGTCTCAGTCTGGGTCACGAGCTACAACCCCATCCCTCCCCTCTGTTGATAATGAGTTTAAGCTGGCCTCCCCGGAGAAGTTGGCAGGGTTAGCCTCACCTTCCAGTGGGTACTCCAGCCAGTCAGAGACGCCCACCTCTTCTTTTCCAACAGCTTTCTTTTCGGGACCATTGTCTCCAGGGGGGAGCAAGAGAAAGCCGAAAGTTCCAGAGAGGAAGTCATCGCTGCAGCAGCCACTCTCAAAAGATGGCACCGCCTCAGTGAGCAAAGACCTTGAACTTCCGATTATACCTCCTACTCACCTTGACCTAAGTGCTCTTCACAATGTCTTGAGCAAGCCCTTTGCTCACAGGCACCAGCTGCATACCTTTAGCCACAGCAAGCAGAGCGCAGTCGGGGAAGCCCTGCAGCCCAGCCCTCCCTCTGCCCTCGCCATCACACCCTCCGTTCTCAAGTCTGTCCACCTCCGGGCAGTCAATAAGCCTGAAGGAGCAAAACATAAAGGCAGTACCCCAGACCTGCTCTGCATACAGGAGACCACCTTGATGGCAAACGAAGTCTCTCCAGGCAAAATGAGGCCGCTCTTAGCTAAGAAACCAGTATCACGCCAGTACTCTACAGATGAGGCCATAATGCTGTACATTGACACTTCCCCAGCAGAAGCAGGCCCTGGAAAACCACCTTTAGAGAAAAGCTCCTCTTTTGGCGGGCAGAATAGCTGTGAGCAAGAAGCTGTAACTTCGGCGAGCATGGGTCTGGTTGAAATCAAACCTGGGAAGGACCAAACGCACCTGGCCGCTGAACACTTACCAGAAATCTCTCTGAATCAGACATGTGCTATCCCCATGGATGGATTTCAGAAAGGCTCAGCTGTCCCCACAGGTGATGATGAAACAAAGAAACCTGTCCAAGGAGCAGAAACAGTGCTTGATCTTCAGCAAGTGCAGGTTCAGCAAGAGCTCTCTGCAGGCAGCAAGGGGAAAGTGGAAGCTGGGCCTCTGGATGAAAGCCCAGCCCAGACTGAGGGTCTGGCCATCACCTATCAGCACCAACCCAATGTAAGCCACCATGTGCCTGGGAGTATCAGCTATGAAGCAGAGATGGCAGCAGTGGATTCACTCAGTGAAGAGGCTTGCAAGCAGGAAAATGATATCACATCAGGTATCCCAACCAAAAGTGCCTCTGATGACCACAGAGCAGATGACACAGTGGGCGGCGCAGACGAGCCTTCACTGAAAGGTCAGTTGGGAATTCTTTCTATGTCATACCCAATCAGGCAGCTTTGGACAGGCTGGTAGTGGAGACAAAGCAGAGTGGCACATCAGCTTCCCTCTTATGGGTTTAAGCATAGACCCCCCCATGTCTGTTAGCTGGCCAGCCAGCCAGCCCAAAGCTATTTACACTTCTCCAAAGTATTCAGACTGCATTTCTGATAATTTATCTCCTCTCTTCTGCTGCACTTCAGCTGAAAAGATAAAAGGGAGGAGCACTGGCCCTGGGGGGAGGAGCACTGGTCTTGGTACAGGAGAGTTTGATTATCACAGCTATGCTGTAAATGGGAGATCCTGTGTTCAGCTCCTTTTATGGGCTCCAATATGGAACAGATGTGACTTTTAGATTACAGGGTAAAGGCTGTATGGTATTATCACCCACTCAGTTGTGAGCAGAGCTGTGGACTCCAACTGTTGCAAAGTGCAGTGGAGCCTGACTCATAATGTGGCTTCTCTCCTTTTTAAGAGTCTTCTCCAAGCGACGAGTCCATCATGTCTCCACTGAGCGAGGAGTCACAGGCTGACACTGAGGATGTCTTTGTGTCTCCAAATAAACCCCGCACTACTGAGGATCTGTTTGCAGTCATTCACAGGTGACCTAACCTTGTGGCAATGGGAAACGGTAGCATGCATCCCTGCACAGTTGTCCGCTAACAATAGCTGCAGGATGGTTATTCTATGTTTAAGTCCTGTCCGCAAACTACGTTCTTTAGTTAACTCAGCTTAGTTTTCTGAAAGGCAGCTTTAAAACATGCTTTGTTATGCCCTGGAGTGCAGTCTGAGTATCTTCATGGCATGTGTGGGGTGCTTCACAGATAAAAACATCACGCTGTTCTAAGCAACATACATGTCTTCAAAGAAAACCAGCTGCAGTGGTTCCTGTCTTCTGCCTACCAGTCCACCAGCTCTATTCTGGTGAATGAGTTGTTGCAGGGAGAAGGATACGAGAAAGCATCTCTTCAGTTTTAGAGTACTTTGTATTCAGCTGAAATTTGGGATCACAACTAAAAATGAAGTTTTCTGATACTGAATAGACTATGCTGCATATTATTATTACCTAAATTTCTGAATGTGTTGTTGACTCTACAAAGAGCTGGTTGTGCATACATTGTCTTGGAAGAGCTGGGTAACATTGAGAGGGACTCTGCAGCTCAGTGCCATGAGTCACTGATAGCCTCCAAAATTTTACAGAGGGATTAAGAGCACTCTGGCTTATCATGCTATATGAAAGCATCTGTAAAATTCCAGAACAGCTCTAAGCATTATACTACAGAAATAATATGAAAGAGTTTTCCTTTGTGTTTTTACAGATCAAAAAGGAAAGTTCTTGGGAGAAAGGATTCTGGAGACCTTTGTGTAAGAAACAGATTGAGAGCTTCGTCTGGGACCAGCAGCCAGCCTCCCACCAGCAGCACACTGGCCACCAGCAACATGCCACCAGCCAGCAATGTGGGCACTCCCATTAGCAGTCAGAGGTCCCCTGGGCTCATATACAGGAATGCCAAAAAGTCCAACACATCCAACGAGGAGTTTAAGCTACTGCTTCTTAAAAAGGGCAGCCGATCTGATTCTAGCTACAGGATGTCTGCCACTGAAATTCTAAAAAGTCCTATTTTGCCGAAGTCTCCTGGAGAGCTGACGGTGGACGCCCTTCAAAGCATGGAAGAGTCTCCTCCCACAACGAACCCTGATGGATTATTGCCGCTCTCCCCCTGCTCCCCCAGGGTCAACACAGAAGGATTCTCCTCCAAGAACTTCCCCATGTCGGCATCCTCGCGGGTGGGGCGGTCGCGGGCACCGCCGGCAGCCAGCAGCAGCCGGTACAGCGTGCGCTGCAGGCTCTACAACACGCCCATGCAGGCTATCTCCGAGGGGGAGACTGAGAACTCAGACGGCAGTCCCCACGACGATCGGTCTTCTCAAAGCTCTACATAGGCTCTGTGGGCACCAGGGCCGGGCTGCCAACACCACTCGAGCTCTTAAGGATGTCAATGTAAGAGGCCAATACTGTAGCAATCAAAAAAACAAAAGAAAAAAGAAGAAAAAAGAGAACAATCGCAGGGCAATATCAATGCTTAGATGTGCTTGTATTTGGAAGATGGTGGGGAAACAGAAGGACTACAGCTGTAGCTATTTATTACATTACATTTTCTAAAAGGATGAAGATATGCTATGCCTGTTCTGTTTTCTTTTGGCTTCATTTGGTTTATCCCACTCTCATTTCTATTGTCACTGTAGATTTCAAGGCTATTCACTTTCCATAGAGTTAAAGGTGACTTTGGGTGGGTTTTTTTTTCCCAGAAGCTGCCCATCTAAAAACAAATCCTTCACTATAGTGCTTCCCTAGGGAAAAAAAAAAAAAAAAACAAAAAACAAACAAACAAACAAACAAATGCTCTTGAGAATTGGTATTTTTCTACACTAAAATGAGCTGAAACAAACTTTAGAAGAAATTAACAAAACATATGTAAATATCATATTTTTGATAAAAATCTGTAAATAGAATTATCGAAAAGTGGACATGGCAAATGATTTACTGCATAACATCTTTGTTTATAGAAGACAAACAAATTCAATTGTAATAACTGTATTCTGTGAATACCATTTTCATATCAAACATAAAACATGGCCACCAATAACCACTTTCAGTGTGATAGGCCTGAAGGATGACATTGAGCAGTGGAAAGCAGGAATTTTCCACCTTAGTTAAGGAAATGGAAAGGCTGACTGTGAGGGGATTAAAGAAACCATTTGTCTTTCTTAGGCAGCTCCAAAGAAGCTAACTGGAAAGCACAGCTGGGAGGATTACCGTGAGGATCGTTGGGAAAGATGAGTGTGTTTCTGACAGAACAAAGCTGGGTCTGATGCAAAGCCCCAAAGGGTCCCACCCCACAGCCTCCCCTGGGCCTTTATTCTTGCAGGGATTGCTTCCAAGAGGATAGATGTGAGAGGAAACAGTACTTAACTTTCATATTCCTATTAGGCTATTGGGATACATAACACAGTCATAACCTGGTAACTATAATCTTTAAACACGGTTAGTTTCTGGTTCGTAAAGGAAACAAATAAATTATAAGCATGCAAGAAGCGCTTTCAACTTATCAGTAAATATCTGCAATGAGTTTTCAGTGAAGCTTTCTCGTTGTGCTGATGAGATTCATGCTACCTAAATATTTACAAAAATGACACTGTGAAAACGTAGCTGGGAAATAGGTATGTGTATGCATTATTTATATTCATTTCTGAGCTGGGAAGGGGAAAGCTCCAGTTCATTGTGCCAGCCACGTACAGTAGGGATCTTGTCTGGGTTTTCCAGAAACACAGAACAGGGTGAGGGACTGGGGTGGGGTGGGAAAGGAGACAAATCAAAGTAGCTGCTTTGATACAAATGAAGGCAGGGAGATAAAAGCTGAATTACTTGAAGTTACTTGAATATTCTCATCTTAAAACTGCAAGAACCCCTGAGTTGCTTTATACTTTTAATTTTTAAACAATCAGGACTGATTCTCCTTTGGGCCACCACAATTTCCACTGATGTAGCCCCATCTGTGCTACTTAGAGGACAAGGCCCTCTTTTATCCAAAACTGATGCAGTTGGTATTGGTTGCTGTAGGATATGGTTAGCAAAAGAGGAAAGGTTAGTGCAGAGAAAATAGTGAAGGGGGAATGGGGTGTGCAGTAGGACAGGTAAAGTAGGATGGCAGAACGAGCATTCTTTGGTACAAAGAAATTGGCTAAAAGCTGGCTTTAAGCATAAGTAAAAGACTGGGAGGCGGCATGTGTGATTTCGGTTTTCTGGGGTTTTTTTCTTTTAATCATGTTAGGCATGAAGCTGAGAGTTATTAAAAGAAGGGAGGTCATGTTTTAAAGAGGAAGGTTCTACTTAAAACTGTTACAATTTTAAGGAGTCAAAGCAAATCACAATAGTTTAACATAACCAAAATGTTATTCCCCAGAAGGTTCACTGATTTTGTCTAGTGCTTACCACATGATATGTATTATTCAGAGTTTCCTACTGTCCTTCTGTGTAGCCTGATTGCATTCAGTTGATGAGGTAGAGTCACTGTGCATGTGATAGGTGTGTTGGGCTGAGGGATGGTCCATCAGTTGAAGGACTGCAAAATCATCTAAAATAGTTTTTAAAAAGGTAATGGGAGAAAGGTTTTGGAAACAAAAGGCTAATCACAATAGTAGCTTAGGTAGGAAAATAAGTCTGAATACAAGTGAAGTGAATGAATGAGAATGTTTTAAGAGGTAATGTTTAACATATTACAAACCACCTTCTGGAGAGTATGAGAAAAGCTAGTTTAGGTAATGGGCAGAAAATCCTTAGTTTGTCATCTTCAGTCATTTTCCACAAAAATTTTACCAGAAGCACTTTTACAAAATGTTTAACAGTCCTGAGTTAAACAGTCATTCAGAACAGTACAGAGAATACAGCTGAATTGACTTTGATGGCACCACTTCTTATTACCAATTAATAATTTCACAGAAACTCTTAAATAAATATATACACACTAGGGTTTTTTTTACAAGAACGACAAGGCGATACTTCACATACAACACAAACACAGAACAATCCCACTTTTGCTTAATTTTCTAATTTACATTTAGCAGATTGAAACCCAAACAGAGAGATTCTTAATCCTCTATGAAGAAAAGAGTTCAGAACAAACGTGGGAGTCAGAGGAGAATGGTGGGGAGCCTTGTAGCATTGCAAGCGTGCCATTAAGGTACCAGAGGACAGGCCACAGAGCAAAGGGAACATCACTCACCTCTTGAGACAGGGTACAGTACATGCATCAGCTAACTGCTAACTGTCATTTCAAACTATTGTTCTGTTGCTTGCACTGATGTTATGAAAATGATTTCTTAAGTTATACAGCTGAGTTCTGAAAAATAACATTTTCCCTTTTTCTTCTTGGTTTCTTTTTTTTTTCTTTTTTTTTTCTTTCTGTTTTTGTTGTTCTTGTGGCAGCATAGAGGGCATGGGATAGTTGTAGCAAATAAAGCATATGTTTGCTTTTGCCAAAGGTCAGTGATTGAGTGCATTTGCTGCAATGGTGGCAGATAGAGAATTACTGTAGGTTATGACTTAAAGAATTTAAAAAAAAATTAAGAAGGTTACAGTGTAACTATTTTGGTACTAGCACCAGTTCATGCTGGCAGAAAAGACAATGGTTTATGGACTTGCATCCATTTTGTATTTTTGTAATATTTGTAAATATGAACTTTTTAAATTGTTGCAAATATGGTTTCTTTTGTAAAATGTTTTCAAAGTTTACATTAAATCCAAGCCTTTGTATATTTTAGAGCTGTGCAACACTTTAAGTCTTGTATTTATTTTTAGTAAAAACAGTGACAGTTTCATTGTGAACCCCTCTCAAAAATGTGTTGGAAAAGTTTGATTTCCTAGAAAGTGTGTATAGAAACTGCAAATAAACGTGACTGCAATTAAATCACATGTTCTCCTCACTTTCTTGTAATGAGACATGAAGTCTAATCTACAGACTACAAGTATGCTATTTCCCAAGGTCACCCTCAGCATATTACACATTTCAAACCTATTTAATCCTGCTTTCTCATCAACTGATTTTTTTTCCATAAATTGAGTAAGGAAAAACGTCTATCCAAAATGTTACTGACTTTAAGTGCCCACTGGTACAACTTTGCCAGAATCTAGCAACTGCTGAATTCACCCCATGGCTTTTACAGGTAAGAAAAGGCTAAGAGAAGGAAAGCTGGGATGAAAAATGAAGAGACCACTACTACTTCTTCATCTGGCAAAGGAAACAAATTGCAACACTTCAGACTCAAGACCAAGAGAAACCAGGGGCTGAATCTTATCAGATAAAGCAAGCCTTAGGCAAAAGGGAGGCCACAGATTATGAACACAAACTTCGAAGAGCAAAGACTACTTCATTTTAAAATGACTCAATTATCAGGAGATTGAGACATTAGAACACGGAAGCTAAGTGTTTAGACAATAGCCCCTCGAAGGTCTCTTTGAAAATGGAGATGAAAATGACACTGGTTTTAGCTGTCGTCTTGTAAGTAGGTTTGAAACGCTGTACTTGGTGCTTAAAAAATGCTTACGGGGAAAAGGCTGAAATGTGCAGGTTTGGTGTTATAGAGAGCATAATAAAAGAGTGACTTTGGGGAATGCTGCTGGGCTATCTGCAATGATCGTTTGCAACAGGATTGCCCTGATGATGTGATACCATTACAGTAGTCTCCAAGTGTGACTCAGTTGGCTAACATTTAACCAAATGGTCATATAGTTCATGATTATGTAGATAATTTCTTGTTGTCTTGTGTGCTTTTCCCATCCCAAAACCACAGGTAAGCAAGATATTTAGGAAAAGCTAAGCCCATAGGGGCAGACACAAGCTGATTTTCATCTGCCCACTGTACACTGTATTTCTTTGTGCTCAATGAAGACAAGACTAAACATTAGACTACATAAAATATACATGGTGGTTTTTTATATATGCAAGATATAAGGTCCCAAGAGGGAAATCCTGGACCACCTGGTCTGAGATAGCCACAAAATGTTGGATCCTAGAGTGCAGTCATGGACTGCCTACTCAGAGGTACATTTGGGATACCCTTGAGCTAAATTCTAAATTATGGTGAAACAATGCCAAACAATCAATCAAAAAGTTTTATTTATAGCAGCAACTATTTAAATCTTATGATAGATTAAACAGCCTGTGGCAGCAATTATTTAAATATTTCTGAACAGCACATGGCAACAGCAATTTCTGAACAGCCTGTGGAATGACCTCTTCAGAAGAGGATGAAAGGAAGAAGGAATCCACTATCTTGGATCCCACTGTAGTCTGTTTTGAAATATTCTTACTCTCTTAATATTCAATACTCTATCATGGCAGGTACCACCAATCAAATCATAGTATAGCCTAAGTTAAAATCGTTCTATACCTGGTTACAATTTCCTTGATCTTTTCAAGGACTATTGTCTTCCATTAGGTTACAACAAATCTGTGCTCACAGATTATCCTACTCTAAGACCACCCTGGCAGTAAAATTCCTGTTGTTGTATTGGATAGACTTGGGTTTGAACAAGTAACTGAACCATCACTTCAGCACTTTTACTATGCTTTCTCCAATAGACCATCCTACTGCTTCGGACTCAACAAAACCTGAAACTACTTCCGTGCTGACCAGCACTTGTTGTTTTCTTTCTGATTCCTTGTAAGGACTTACATAATCTATATGCCATGTGTCCCATAGAGCCTTGATAGCTTTCAGATGAAGATGGGGGTCTTGCTGGGGGTGGTGGCGAAGGCATGCACTCCACAGCTCATAAGTCACTGTCATCCCTCAACTCCCAGCTTCTCTGAAAAAATCTTTTAACTCCTAAGTGGCCACATTTTTAACACATTTAACTCTTGCAAAGGCTCCCATTTTTCTTTCTCCTCTCCTGCTGTTACCACCACCACTGTGAAGTACCAATTTAGTTTGGAAATATAATACCTCAACGTTGTCTAATTTTATTTCTTGAACCATGGTTATAAACTGTGATTTCTAACTGTGATTGTAAATTTGATATTTGATATTGTTGGGGGGGTTAAGAATTTTCCCATTTGTTGCTAAGACCAGTACTTCAGAGAGACAGAGGAGAGGCAGGAGTGCAGCTAGCTGCTACTCTCCTACCTGAGGGTTTTTTCTCTCGGGAAGGGCAGAGTTACCAAGAGATTTTGGGCTGGGGGAAGGGGTTGGGTTTAGCCCCTAGCTCCCTCTCTCTCTTGACATCAGAGGGGAGACAGGCTGAGGTTGCTGTGCGGAGAATTGGCCACCACTGCAGGGTTCCATCCCCTGCTTTCTTTTCCTACTGTGAGTGGAGCTCTGTCCGTAAGAGCAGCTGTAGCACTGGGGCCTTATTAACACTCCACCTCACTAGTAAGGATCTACTCACCATCTACTCGAATGCCTCAGAGGAAAACCCAACACCCTAAACATCTCACACCCCCAAGGGAGCCTCTCCCAGCCGTGTTCAGGAGCTGGGCTACTGCTGTCCAACCCCGCCTTTCTCTGCCACTGCTCCGAGTTTTTCACTACACTGTAACCTGCCTGCCACAACACCCTATGGCTCCTGCTACAGCTGTGGCGTTTCTGATACATTTCATTTACTACTACAGAATCTGCTCACCTCCGCCGTTCAAGCTTGCTGCTTCCGAGGTTCCCACTACAGCTCATTTTGCTATCCAGAGGCGCACTGGGACGGCTGCCCCGGGGGTTGTAAAGGAAGCCCCTTTCTCCATCCCTTCCACCTGCTGCACCCGCCACTACCGCATGGAGTGCAGCAGCCGAGCTCGCCCCGCAGCCGCGGGGGAATCATCGCCCCGCCCGGGCGGCAGCGCCCTGCCGGCTGTGCCCGGAACTGCTCCGGGGGGCAGTGCCCGCGGCCGGGAGCAGGCTGGGGCCGGGCGGTGGGTCTGCAGTGGCGGCTGACACTGCTGTTTGTTAGCCTTGTTGTACAGTATAGTATAGTATAGTATAGTATTCTACAATAAAGTATTATAGAGTAAAAGACTGGTAGTCCTTTTCCCGTATTTTTGACTGAAAACCTCTTAATTTCAAAGTTAGAATAATTCGGAGGGAAGGGAGTCATATTCCCCATTCCAAGGGAGGTTTCCACCTTTCTTGGTAGACACCCATCTTTCAAAACAAGACAGATATCGAATGGAAAAGTAGCAAAAGGACGCATGCCCAAAAGATGTGACGTGAGCATGAGCACAGGCAGAAAGTCCTCATGAAGGAGAAGGGAACGCTGAGGACTGTCTCTGAGCAAGCATCCCCTTTGGAAATAGAGAAGGGTTCTATCTCTGGGGACATTTTCTGGCAGTGTATCAGGGGAAGAAAGCACCCACTACTAGACTCTAAACTACTCCCCCAACAGGGGGGCAAGCCCTTGCTGCTGGGGGAGGACTCTCCAGACTATCCAGTAATCTTTCTCGGGTGATCAGACTATAGGAGGAGCTACGTGTATATAAACAATTATGGAGTGTCACACGAGCCTGCCAGAGTCTGCTGAATTCAGTCCCTGCTTGCTCGAGGCTAGCTGAGGCCTGCCACCTACTGACTGCCCAGCTGACCCTCTGAGCCCTGTGTCTAGCCTTGCTCCTGGCCCTAGCCATTGCTCTCTCTCGCCCCACTCTTCGCTGACCCTTCTCACCCAGCCTTTGCTCCTGCTGCACTTGTCCATGGGCCTGCTCTCCTCTCCAGCTCTTCCCACAGCTGTGTGCACACAATACTGCTGCAGCCTGACACAATCCTACCATGATCCTACCCGCTGCTCTACTGCCTTCTCCTGCCTGAGTGCCGACTCACTGAGCATCCCACCACTCATTGACATGGGAGACATGCTGCCTGCAGAATGGGGAAGTTGCACCTCTCCTCCCAAGAGCTGCACAGACTCCCCCAGCTTGCAGTACACACAGCACTGATGGCAGATTGCAAAGTCTTGCTGGTAAACACACTGTCTCTTTGTCTCTTCTTCCTTCCTTTGTTTCTGTGTTCTCTATCCTCTTCTCTTACAGCCACTTACTTTCACTCATTAATAAATTGTTCACAGATACAGTATTGACTTTGCTTGCATCTTATGTTACCCTAGGCATTGGTTTAAAAGAATCCCTCACACTTACCCATGGTAGACAGTTAATGGTGTCAGAAGTGGGATCCTCTGGTGAAATACATCTGTTTTGAATAGCTTAGGGTGGAGGGTAGAGAGAATTGGAAGAGTGTGCTGGACTACATCCTTGTGTTGCAGCTTAAAGCAAAATCTAAATGAGGAAGGGGCAAAGCAGCCATCTGTGCTGTTCTAGGGGCTGCACTGCCTGCTGCCGTGGAAGAACAGGTAGCACGGGAGTCGACAGATGATGGTAACCAAGTCCCTGCAGGCACTGGTGCAATCCCTACAGATTTGAGCTGCAAGCATGGAAGGGAGGCTAGAGAAAGAAAAGGCACAGAATAGTAACTTACAACAAGTTTTATGAAAGGAATTAGTGAAGGGATCCAACACACCAGTGGATGCCGAAGCATACTTGGAAAATGCAGGAACCAAATTGGTCACTCCATTTATCCATGGAAAGAGCTAGCAGAAGTACAGCTTCAGGTGGACACTGTGCTCTGTGGGCACCCTTTACTAAAAACAGAATACCTATATGAAGATGACCAGGATCAAGTCCCTAACATTACTTTAAGGAAGTACCATTTATGGCCACTGAACTGGCAAAGCTAAAAAAGGATTTTGGTCACTACTCCAGGGAATCCGAGACAGAGTAGGTGTGGTGAGTATCTCGGGAGGGAGACAGGAGATGGAACAGTTCCTTCCCTCTGGTCACTAATCCAGAGGTAGGCTTGTTAGGGCAGAGGATTAAACCCCCTAGAAAGCAGCAACCCACTCACTATAGAGGGAACTACTGACCACCTGGTAGAAAGCATCCAAAAAGAGGCATGCATATAAATGCTGCATGACTGCAAACTGCAAACTTTCAGACCCCATGATGGTGCTGGTGGACCCTGAAAGGATGACCCCATTGAATTGTGGGCACCCCAACTCCCTGAAACCAATTGGCATTCAATTACAGAGGGAAATCCAGCATTTAGTTCTCCTGAAAAGAATCACTGCTGCTTTAGATGGACCTACCCACCTCCTCTGCAGATGATACCCCTTCCCAAGAAGGCCAAGTGTGGACTTGGGGAGAGGTTGCCCAGGAATTAATAAACTTTGAACTGACCACCTTTGGGCTCTGCTTGCTGCAGAGAAGCACACAGAGAAACTGTTCCTAAAGGAATTGCAGAAGAAAGATAGACTGGAGGACTCTGAAATTAAAATGACGGTAAGTCTCACCCCCTCCACTGAACATGGAAATTAATTAAAGGAAGGTACTCCTTGGAGACATCACTCCTTCGTTGTAGCAGAAGTAGCTAAAACAAGTTACCTCAAGAGGTATGAAGAGTGGAACTTTGGAATTTACTTATGTAAGATGCCCCTGGAGAAGACCGCTCCTGTGCTGCAGTGTGTTTGTTGAACTGTGTTTGCTGCAATACTGCTTGGAACTGCAAATGAAAAGTCTTTGCTCTGGACTATGGATCACCAATCTGATACTAAGTGTGATGGTAAATGTAGTTATAATATATTGTTTACATGTTCATGGTTATTTGCCTTGTGTATATGCTCGGCGGAGCAGACTGCCAGCAGCAAGATTGACAGGAACCTTGCCTGGGGACACCCAGGTGGAACTCAGACAGCCTCAGTAATGTATGCCTTCCTTTGCTTAGGTTTTCCTGCTCCATTGCTTTTGGGGGGTTTAAATGGCATTGTTTTAAAGGACTATTTCCCACACTAGATTTCTTTTGCAGGGGGAAAAGATTGTGTGTAGGTATGAAAGAATTTCCACTAACAAATCTAACTGACATGTGGAGCGACGTCCCTATGAGAAGTAGCTCACTTTTCCATAGAACTGAAAGAGGACAGAGTTCTCAAGCCAAAAAAAAAAAAAAACTATTTATTGATTTCACTGATTCAGCTGAGTCAGGTGTATCTCCCCTCAGAGAGGTAAACACAGACATCTCTCCATAGGCATCTTGGTAAAATGGCAACCTTTTTATACCCTTTCACAGCCAAGAGTGGTTCCTGTCCCCTTTCTCATTGGTTGGATACTCAGGGACTTACACTCTCTCCTGAATGCACACTCTTCTTCTTGGGGTCCTAATTTTAACTTTATCAAGATGTCTTCAAGGTAGTTGGAGCCCAAAAAATAGAGCCCCTGACACCCCTAATCCTGGGCATCATTTCCTGATTCCATCATCTGAAAGGTTTTAACCTCCCTCTGTAATTCTGGACATTCTCTTTTAAAATATCCCACCTTTCCACAACTGCAGCACTTCTTGAGACCTGTCTACCAAGTGGTCATCTCCTGTCTTCTTCCCTGGGGCTTCCAAACATTCAGCTGAAAGCTTCTTTGTGCTACTCCTCTTCCAAGTCCATTCCCAGGTTGCTACTTTATTACTGCACATTACTAATGTGGTCTACAGTGGCCACCATTAACTTAGTTTTATTCTAATGTTTCTCATTACCTCTCCTAACATAAACCTTTTGAGCTTCCCTCAATAAATCACTCAATTCTTAATCACTCCAGTCCTTTGTTTTTCTCCAATTTCTTCTCTATATCTTGCCACACTTCAGTAACAAAACTTACTTTCAATACTTCCTGACCTGTATCACTTTCAAAACCTATTCCTGAGTACTGCTGAATATTCTTCCTAAGCCTCTGTAACCAGACAGCGGGTGGCTCATCCAACTGCTGTTTATTTTCAAACAGCCTCTCAAAATTCTGCTCCTTCTCTTATTCCCCTAATCACCAACCTTCTGTTGTCTGGCACATTTTTCCTTCCCTCAGCTGTATTCTGATCTCAATTAGGTCTAAATATTGGAAATTTTTGTACATCAGGTGTTCCCCCCTTGAACATCAAGTGGATTTTCTCTTTCCCAAATTCTTATCCCTGTAATTTTTATCATTTGTCTTCCCTCTGAAGTAAATAAAGTCCCCAAAATAGATTGCATTTCTTCCCAAGTGCAGATATTTGGAGCTAAAAATTGATCTAATTGATCTGCCAACCCCAAGGGGTCCTCTAATATGTTACTAGGTTTTCTTTATTAATTCTCTTACTTCAGTGATAGCAAGAGGTACATTCACAAATCCTACTAACTTTGGAGCTCCCTGCATAGGCATGTCTCACAACAGAAACATGAATATATTTGCATTAACTTTCGAGGTGGTTTTTGAAGGGGAATGGGAAATTTTGAATGTCTTTCTTCAACTGTGCTTTCTCTGTTATTCTAGTTCTCTGTGACAGCTGTTCTGCCAGATCACGAGATTATACCATTTCCTTAAAACCAGCCCTACCATATGGGCCCACCATTTCACAGGGACCAGCTATGCCACATGGATCCATGATTTCATTAGGACCAGCCCCTTTCCATCTTTCCTTGTCATTATCACTCCTTTCCTACTCAACAGCTGCATCTTCTAAATTCATACATCTGTAAGGCAGGTAGAGAGAGGGGTATGGTCTAAGGGGTACCATTTTTCCCTCTTTCTCTCTCCTCTAGTCTTCAACTCTTTAGTCCAGGCAGGCACACGGCCAATAACACAGTCCACACACACTTGCCACAAATAGCAGCCAATGCACAAGAAGCAGGAAGGGTCTTCTCTATGGAGTTCCAGCAGGGTTTATTAAGGCCACAGGCTGAAGGGGTCCAGGGATAGAAAACCCAGAACAAAGGAGGGTCCAGGTTAAAGTACAGGGCAAAAGGGGGCAGAGCAGAGCATCACAAGCCAATGGTCTGAGGGTACAGAAGCAGCCGAGAGGCAGGGCAAAGGACAATAGCCAATGCAGGGGGGCAAAAGACAATGGGGAGACCAGGAAGGGAGAACTTTCCAGAAATGGGACTTATATGGATGGTAGGGGTAGGATAGGCCAATCAGCCAATGAGAAGGGTGAAACTAGGGTACATTAACATGGTGCTGCAGAGCACTATGGGGGAAGCCCTTTTTCTCACTACTTGTTGGGAGGCATTCCAGGGTACATGCTTCCGGAGCATTACCCTTGAAGCCTCCCTGGTGGGCTCACAGGCCTCCACAAACATCCCTTCCAACAAGCAGCACCATCCCCCTCTTCTGGGTCCCAAGGTTCTTTTGCATTCAAATATAGACCTAAAGCCTAACATATCCCATCTTCCAAGGACCTGTATCTGGGCCAATATAATGGGTCTGGTCTAATAGGTTCTTTAGTCCACTTGAATATATAACATTGAATCATCTTTTTCTTCTCCTTTTCCTGAGTAGAAGACAGCTCCTCCTGTCCCCAGTCTCTGAGTATCCTCCCCAAAGGACTGTCAGGAGGTATGCTTGGACTGAAATCTTTCAACCCTGCTCCACTCCTCTTAGTCTTCCTGCTGCAGCTATTTCTCATCTCACAATATTCCCACAGGACTCCTCAAGTGTGAGGAAGAGCTGAGGTGTGGGGTTTGTGTCTTCAGCTGAACCTTCAGAGCCAATGCTCCTAAGGTGCAGATTGCCTCATCACGTCCAGAGTCTGGGTTGAGAAGCAAGAGAGAGGCTCTCCAGGTCTGAGGTTCCAACCAGTTTATTAGGGTTGAAGGGTAAACAGGTGAGAAGAGCTCTGTGCACAGGATTTTATACAGCTACAAAACAGGGGGTGCGTACAACACATTGTCCAATAGGGATAACTCAGGGTGGAGCTGAAGGATTGAGTCATGGGTCTTTGGACAAATCAGGATAGATGGGAGGAGGGAAGGGGTCACGTGCACCAATGGGATGTTGAGGTTTGGGTGACACCCCAGAATGCCCAGGGGGAGGGACAGTAAAGGGATTGGCTCTGGGGAGGATTGGCATGAAAGGAAATGGAACAAGAGGTTGGGTAACAGTGATTGATAGGGAAAGGACTGGAACAGAGGGCAGGGAAAAGCCATAAAGGAAAACTGGTAGGAGGACACAACTTTGTGAACAAACCAGCTTGGGAGTGAACACGGGGGGAACAGGGGAACAAACCATTAACATCAAATTTTAACAACAACTGAATGAAACTAAAACAAACACGAGCCACATGTTCGCTTCATCTCTTCACTGGCCGTATCCCTTGTGGAATGGAAGAACTGCAGTTAGAAGGACTCCACAGTCACCTCAAAGGCAACTTCTTGTCTCAAACACACACACTTATTCCTGCTCCCCCCCAGGCCACAGAAGTAATGCTTAACAGTCACTTTTCTTATGGGGGTCCCATGCACAGATGTTACCAACTATCACATGTAAACTCTCCCTCTCTTCCTTTCCCTTTTTTCTTCTAGAGTTCCCTATCCAGGTGTCACCTCTATGTCCCACAAGGTACAACAAGTCAAGGGCTGCTAAACTCAGCAGCGCGTGCCTTTGCCCATTCTTAATGTCCCATCTTGCAGGGCCAGAAGTTAAGGATCCTGGACAAGTCTCCAAATTTTAAGAAATAACTAATTTTCTGAAAGAATTGAGAGGGGAACAAGTCTTTGAAGCAAACATTATTTATTAGTATCAATTAATCTCCTCTAAGAGGTTAACACACACTTCATTAAAATGGCAAATTTTTTATACCCTTTCGCGGCTAAGGGAGTGTCCCCTGTCCCCTGATTGGGTGCTCAGGGACTTACACTCTCTCTTGACTGCCGACCCTTCCCCCAAAAGCTTTCCCCTCCCCTCCATCCTTCTCTTTTTTTTTGGTTTTATCTTCAACTTCGCTTCTTTACTGGTTCCCAACACCACTTAAGAGGTGCAAGAAACCACATCTAAACTATAGGTAACAAGAAAGAGAAAACAGAATTAACGCTTTTCCTACTTCTACTCTGTACTCCTTTTGGGCTGAAGCAAAATGCTGTTTCATCTCTCACATCAACCAGAAAACTATTTTTAGGTGTACTATGAATCTCTAAGGATATGGTGTTCAACACCTAAGCAGTTAAGTTGATTTACATATTTAAAAGGCTGGCACTGGAGTATTATACTATTAGTAGTATTTAATGTTCATCCTTAAATGTTCTCCTTTTAGGAAGTACCTCCTTTTGGTATTCATTAAAGCTTTACTCAGCAGCAGTCAGATGCCCTACCAGCTGAAGTATCCTCTATCTCTTACTCTGCTACTTCACTTCTTAAGCTGTTTCTTGGTACCCCATTTAGCCTCTGCAGCCTGTCAAGACCTCATCCCAAATCATTCTTTTTTGCTTCCTTACCTCGTTACAAAATGTTGACCTAACATAACAAAGTTCCTCTGTTTCTGTAGAAAACAAAAAATACAGGGAATTCTGGTTCTCCTGTTATGTTTTAACAGATGACTGCTTAGAGTCGTTGGGAATTAGAGATGTGACTTGTGTAATCAGTTTCACTTTTCCTTCTCCAAGAATCTTTGGTCAGCATCTACACAGCATGACTGACATCTTCTGGAATATTATAAAGGATTCTTCTGTAGATTAGGATCATACAAAGAATCAGTCATTCTTCTGTAGATCAGAAATAGATAAAGACAGTATCATTTCTTCTAACAGAATATTACATGTCATGCACCTCCGATTCTGCGCTTTGAAGCACAGAGAAGCTAAAATTCCACAAGAACTGCATGATTTTACTGCCAAGACACTCGAACCTTAAGATGAGGAACTTTCAATACCACTCTGTACCTATCTTAAAACATTTGGGGTTTGTGTCCAGACTGTCATTAAATTAATTTACAAATAAACATGACCCAGAACGTACCAGGTGAAAGTATACAAACACCAGAAAGTGTGACAGTACTGATGCCTAAAAATTTTTGCTTACCATGAATTTCTCATGTACTTGTAGCTTTGTAGACTGCTAACACATGGTTGTAGCATCTAGTACTCTTCCTACCCTTTTCCTCTACTTTTTAGAACAGTAAGCTAACCCTTCTACTACATTCTTAGGATTCTGTTTAGTCTTGCATTTTAGTCCAGCAAGGACACTTTGTTTTGCACCATACATTGCAGCCGTAATAAAATGGAAGGATAAAAGATCCAGGGGAGGGCTCCAATGGGGCAGAACCTGGGGGGAAATGATCTAACCGCTCTTCTAATTTGACAATATCTGTTAGATACACTCATTAATTGATCTTATAAAAATTGTACAAATCTGATTCCACCTGTGCCCATAGCCATGGGGGCACCTGTAAGCTTCCATTCAAGATCTTTTTGTATTATCTATATTGTCTGGAAAGTGTTTTTCTTTCTCAGGCAACATGAGTCAGGCAACACTAGTGCCTCTCCACACTGTAAATGCAGCAAAATTTGGTTGACTAATAGATAATAGTGTGGAGAAGCTGGCATTTTATTGACTCTGTGAGGAAACTTCCTCAAAGGGTTCAGGTGATAGCAATTCCATCAAATGAGGAAGAAAACTTTGTCTTTAAGGTCACAATTAAATATATAGATGAAAGCAAAACAAGTCTACTAAACAAGAGTTAGTAGATACTAAAAGTTGCTACTAACAAGAGTTAGTAGCAATCAGCTGCTTCAGCTACTGGCAAGGTTTAAACGTCTGCCACCTCTGGCTGAGGAATTTGTAGTTTGTAGAGTGAAACCTACTGATAATGAAACTGAATGAAACCCAAGAGTGAGTAATTTTATTTATCACATAAATAGTAATAACAGTGGTTTAAAGTAAACTACATCATACAAAAGTAGCACATATCTTGGGAAATATAGCTTGGATTTACCCAGTGGTCTGGGTTACCAACCTTTCCAGTATGAAGGTGTGGCTCAATGAATAAAATATTTCTCCTGAGATTCTGTCTACGGGTCTGGCAACTGACAATTCAGAACATGTAACATTATTCAGAAATTGTGCAGACACATACAAGTACTGGATCATGCAAAGAACTTGAAGCCTCTACTGCCTACACCACAGAACGCCTACATCAAACTCCGACATCAGTAGCCCCAGATCACTTCCTGTGTTAGTGCAACAAGCAGCACTCAGTAAGCAGAAGCATAAAGCAAGATACAGATGGTCTAGAGAACGCATCCAGTCCACAAAATGTCAATACAATAAAATTCTACTGAAAACTCTAAGTCTTCTGAAACTACTTCTGGGAATCATCCATGTGACGGTGTAGCTCAAACTAAGGAAGCACATCAGCATAATGTGCTTGTTTGGGAGACAAACTTTATTTGCCTGACACGGAGCTACATCAGTCTATATTTGGAGAAAAGTCGACGTGTAAATTACAGTAAAAAAGCAATTATTTTTCTCATGAAAAACAGAAGCATGGTGCACATTACTACAGAATCAGAATAACCATTCATCTTTGCATTTTGAACACTGGATAGATAGAGTGTGAAGATGAAAGCCCTTTACAGTTCATATTGCAAAATTGCATTTCACTTCTACAGAGGATAAGGAATGGGTTGACTCCTCAGAAGACAGTGATACAGAAAGCGATGAATAGTTTGGAGACAGATCTTTCTCATTTGATAAGAATTAGATACTTCAAAATAGTGTCTCTTGCACCATGTAAGTGAAACACCTTTGTTAATTAAAAATGTTACAATTAAAAAAAAAATAAGGAGTATTGGAGTCAGAAAGAGAGATAGACTGGTGGAACCAAGGTTTGACCTCCCTGAAACAGTAGCAGCTACCAAAAATAATTCAAGATGAAGGGGATCTATCCATTTCCTATCAAGAAGGTAGCAGTTGCAAAGAAAGGAGCAAGAGAGGGTAGTTCATGCTCGGGATAGCAAGCGACACCCTTTTTCCCCCACCTCATCCCCCCAGGTCCCTCTGCACAGGAGGTAAGAAGTTTTGAACATGGAAAACCACCCAAAACCTGAAGAAAAAAGGTCCAGTTGCACCAAAGGTGCCACCACCATCTGAAAAGAAACAAGAAAGCTTGTGGATAAGAATCTCAGGCCAAGGCAACAAAAGGAATCTTGTGATTGATGTCAGTAGCAGCAGCTGTGGATGGTCAGATGCTGCTGCCATCCTGAGAAGCATCTCCATGGAAGGAGCAGTGTCAGGCAGACCCGTACCCACACACTCAGGCAGGCAAGCACACCACTTGCTGCACACACATACACTACTGCTGAGTCAAGAGCAGGAAGCATCTTTGTATGGATTTCCAGTGACAGTTCATTTCCCATACACTGAAAAGGCCCAGGGACAAAGACAAGAAACATCTGAGGGTCCATGTTTAAATAGGGGGTTGCAGGGGTGGAGCAGGGTCCAGGGTCCAATGGGCATACGGGCATTTGATGCAGAGGTTTGGCAAAGGACTAGGGAAACCAATAGGGAAGCTGTGAAGGAGCACTGCACCAAATGGGGACCAATAAGGATAAGGGAAAGGGAGAACATTCTAGGGTGCAAACATGTAAGGTAACGGGGCTGAACTGGGAGAACCAGGGTGACATCAACTGGGTAAACCAGTAAGGCTTCAAGGATTTGCACGTGCCTGTGAAGGCCCATGGGTGAGACACTCCTATTGCTCTAACTTAAAGGGGGATTTCCCTTTGACTATCTCAGCCCTTTGAGGGCTGGGTAGTTGAGTTCCTGGCAGGCTCCCAAGCCTCCAGAGATGTCTAGTACAAGCAGTCTGATCAAGAGGAGCCTATTGACAAAGTCTTTTTGCTTCAGCTACATAAGGCAGTGTGCTCACATACTCTTGTTCTGGAAAAGTAACACCACAAGCTGCAGGTGGATTCAGGAGACTCCTGGACAGTGTTGTCCAGTACACCCAGGATCCCCCACAACACTTTGATTTTGCCCTTAGAGGCATGTCCCTTCACCCCTTAAGACCCCTCAGCTCTATGGTCTCTCCAGCACCTGGCCAGGATTCCCCTGGTCCTCAGCAGCAAGTTGCCCCACGGTCCCAGCTGTAAACATACCCCTGACTCTGGGACCACCTCCCTACTTGCCAGACCATCCAGTTTTACCTTCATTAGTGCTCACACATTTACTCACACCTGCACTCACTCCAGAACTGCACCATGGGCACATGGGCCCACTGACATGACTCTCATTGCTGCACTCAGACCCCCATACACATAGGTATGCACATATCCCAGAGAAAAGCTGGAAAGACATTTACTATCACCATAGTCTTGTTCCTCCCCAATTCACCTCAATCCACTCCTTTCCCTGATTTTTATTAATTTCCTACACAGAACTTTCCACGCATCTTCACTTTCTTTAAACGCTCTTAGTTGAACCTGCAGGGATTGCCCTTCCTTGGCCTTGCATAGTGCTGCCGAACTGTACTTTCTTTTGCTACAAATGATTCAGACCCCAAGTGGGAATGAGTTATAAAAGTTTTATTGAGAACTAATAAAAAATCCACAAAGCAAAAGGGACAGTGCTGGGGACATGGCTAACATGACATGGCATGGCCAGAGGCCTGTCCACAAAATGGTGGCTCTGCCTTTTATAGCCCATAAGTTGCATCAGCTTAATACATATTCCAACATTTTCCTTATATATCTTCTTTGCCATCCATTGGTGGAGACCTTCTTGCAACTTGACTGGAGGCAAGGTGTTGTCATGCCAAGTCTCCCCACAGCAACAAGCTTCCCCCATTCCCGGCTGCCTCATGCAAGGGGCAGTGTACACAACCACCCCCACATGTCTCTGACAACCAGGATTATCTGGTGGCAACAACACAGATGGAAGAAGATAGGATTAAAGGAAGAACAAAAAAGGGGTTCAGAAACAACCTACCACAACAGAGTCACACATCAAAGAACTTTAAACCTTTGCAAAACTTCTTTTAACACACATAATATTCATTCCTCATTTGCAAGAGCCAACCACCACACTACACATCTACAACACTTTGACCCAGCAGGCCACTTTGTTGTCCCAAGGCATGAGCACATCAGGTCCCATAACCATCCATACCTAATGTTCTTACACTGTGTCACTGTATTTGGGACATTGGAATGGGCCCAGTTAGATAGTGGAGTCACCTGGAGGTGTTTTAAAACAGGCCTTAATATGACTTACTGTCATACTTTTGTCTATAACATGGTGTCAAGTCATAGATTGGGCATGATGCTCTCAAAGTTTAGCTTTTCCCAACAAATTAATTACTTGATTTTTTCCCACCACTCCCCAAATATACACCCCCAGTAAGATTCGTGTGCCTCCAGGGGGAGCATGAGGACATGCATGGGGTATCTGGGCTGTACATCTCTTGGACCTGCTTATCTCCAGCCCTGAATCAAAAAAAAAATAGGGGGCTTTGCAGGCCACCAAAGCTCAATTTGTTGGTGTGCTAAGAGAACCAGACGGCTTTGCACCCTGCAACCTGGTGATGTGAATGGCACAGTCGACAGGCTCTGCCCTTGCGCAGGGCCCCAGACAGCAGCTCAGCAGCCCCACGTCCCGCAGGGGCCCAAAAAATCTGCATGAACCGGAGCTTGCTGCCCTCAGCGTGGCCTCGGCTAGCAAGGAGAGTGGCAGCGCCAGGGAGACGAGAAGGGCGCGGAGAAAGCCCGGACATTTTCAGGTTCCTCGAGAGCCGCGCCCCGCAGCGTACCTGCGGCGGGTTGCTGGGGGAATGGGCCCGCCAGCGGACTAGCTGCTGCCACAGCGGGCCAGCTGGCTGGCTGGCTGCTGCGGGAACGACAGGGCTGCTGTGGGAGCGGGCCGGCCAGCTGGCCGGCTACGAAGGGAACGGGCGAGTTCTGAGGGAGCGGACGGCCTGGCTGGATACTGAAGGAGCGGGGCAGCTGGCTAGCTGGCTGGCTGGCCGGCTGGCTGGCTGGCTGGCCGGCTGCTGCGGACCGCCTGCTCGGCTGGCCAGCTGGCTCGCCCGCTGGTGGACTACTACGCGGCAGCAGCAGCTGCTGAAGGAGCGGGCAGCACCGCCCCCGCGCTCCCGTTTCTCGAGCGCGCCCCCGCTCCCAGCGCGCAGCCGCACTGCTCCAAAACAGTTTCTTGCTCACGTCGGAGAAGCCGCTTCCGTTTCCAACGCCGCATTCCGGCCACACCTGCCCAAGCCCGAGCCCGAGCCTGAGCCCCGGTTCGCTCCGCCGCCCGAGGAGGACGCCGCGCTCAGCCGCCTCAGCAAGCCATGTCCGAGGAGGGTAAGGCTCCCGGCCGACCGGCCGGCTCGCCCCGCCGAGGGGGCCGGGCGGGACGCGGCGCCGCCGCGGCGCAGGGAACGCTCCCTCATCGTTCGCAACAACACCAACGCCCGCTGCAGAGCCGGCCCGGCCACGCCCACCGCGCCCGTCGCTATTCGCCCGTTCCCGCGCGGCCGGCGCTGCCATTGGCTGCCGCTCCTGCCCGTCGCCGGCGCGTCAGCGCCAGCGGGGTTCGCGGTGCGGGGCGCGGCTCATGGCGGCGGCGCTGCGCCTGCTCGGCCCCCGGGGATGCGGGCCCAGCGCGGCTCAGGCGCCCTCCCCGGGAGTGCCTGTGCCTGCGGCAGGGCTCTCGGGGAAGTGAGCGCTCAGAGGTAGTGTGGCCCGGCCACAGCTTGGTTGCCTCAGTCCCAGTGTTGATGGTGGAGGAAGCTTTTGCTTTCTGTAGTCCTCAAATGGCCGCTGAGCGTAGTGCCAAAATGTTGGGGAGGCTGCCGTAGAACAGCGGAGTCTCAGCTTTGACAGGTTTCCCCAGCGCTGCAGTTACTCGGATACAAAACCTGAGTAGGAGAGAGATTAATGATGCTCTTAAGGTGAGAGGCCCGACCTAATCAGTTATCTACCAAAAGACACAGTGCATAGTGCAGCTTAAACGTCTTAGACTAGACACCTTGACTTTGGACCAAAACAGGTCTATTTCTGCTGGTTACATGTTTCATCTTGCTATTCAGAGGAGTGATGTTTATACAGACTCAGTTTATGCTCATTTCGGATTTTGCTGTCACAGACCTACTCTCTAAAGAAGTTCCAGTTGTGTCTTGATCAGATGTCAAATTTTCTTGTATGATTTCGTTATTCAAGGAGCTTTTCTGGTTAAGAAAAAGTTCACTGGGCACTTTGCAAGTGTCAACATGAATTAAAGGGGTAGGACTGAGATGCAGGAGGGTGGGAGCACAGCAGTTGTGATATAATCTTTATTAAATAAATGTACACAATGATGTGGTTTTGCTCCTTCTCCTTTGTTCTCAATCCTTCAGTTTCCTGGTTGGCTTTTCCTGTAACTCAGTAATCCTAGTAAATACTAAGCCTGTACTAATTCCTGGCAATAGAAAAGATATGCCATTAATAATATTGTTCAATCAAAAGGTATAGTATGAGTTCCAATCTTAATAAACACTAAAGGTCTCTGTGTGAGAGTGGTTTTACCTTGATTTTCTGTGATTTTATCATCTCAGTGATCTAAATATGACATGTGGAGGTACAGGAAATCTGGTTTTATTATTTTGCTTCTCTGTAGTAATTGGTTTGTATGAGCTTAACATTCATTTCTGTTGTCTTAGTTTGTTGCAAATTCTGACAACAGCATTCTAAATTAACTGTCAGTGTTCAGAAGCTGTTGTTAAGCATTTTATCTCTGTTAGAGCATTCTGGTGTCTCTGATCCATGACAGTCTGAGCTATGCTAAATTCAAGGATGAGACTTGAGGTGAGTTCTACCATTTTTTTCTGAGTGCAGTATTTAAACACCTTTGTAAAATCTGGTTTGACTTAGACAGAGCTTCCATGGCTGGCTGTTGAACCTGGAAGTGTTGAGATAATGTTTGTGGAAATAAGAGAGGTGTGTCTAACTGAACTCTTAGAAAATTAAGAAAACCCACCAGATTTCTGTGAAAAAATTTTAGTCATTTTGCAAAAGCGCTCCAGGAACTCCGTAGCAGAGGCTGAGATAAGATGTGGTACTAATTGATGCTTTCAGCCATCTCTCTCATCAGCCTCCCTTTACCATTCTATACTTGATGGTCACTTACATTTTTGTTTCTGCAACAAATGAGAGCATTCATCAGGAAATGTCTGATTCAATACAAGTCCTTCCTTATTCCACTGGCTTATGTGATGTATTTTATTAGTAACACATTGGGAAAAAAAAAAAAACAGTCTGTTAGTTTGTCTTCAGACTTCAGCTGATGATCAGATCTGGTTGTATTTCTGTGCTTGTAGCTCTCATTACTGTAGGATGTACAAAGCTGCTTAAAACTCTCAGTTCTGTCTGCAGTGAGATTGAATTAATGGGCAAATAATTACTTTGAGTTTTGGTGGGATGATACTAGCCGTGAAAGACACTGGTGTCCCTGGGCTCTCCCTTGTGTTAATTCACTTTTTTGTGTATGTTAGTGCAAGTGTTATGCCATAAATAGCACAGGATCTAATTATGATCCAGGTTAAGGCTATCTGTCTCTTCTGTTGTGGCTTAGTTTCAACCCAGGTAAGTTCTTTATTTATTTGGGTGGGGTTGCTTTGCTTGATTTGTTTAGATATGTAATTCAGAGTTGCTAAAGAGTTTTTTTGACCTTTAATGTTTTTCCTTTCACTTCTGTGTTTGAAAGAGTTTGAGGTTTTTTGTTGTTTGTTTGCTTGAGTTTGGCTTTTCTTGATGTTTAGTACCCATACATTTTCAAGTCCCAATTACTTTTAAATATATCTTTCTGTTGGTTACTGGAAATAAATTCTTTGTGATGCTTGGCTTTACAGTGCTGCATAAAAAGCTGTAATTTAATATAGTGCAGAGTTAGACACAGATTTGGACGATTTTGAGTGCAAATAATTCACGTTTAAGTGCCTTTAACGTTCTTCAACCTGATGATTTTGTGCAGAAGTGAAGATGATCTCCTGATGAAATAATTTTAAATGATGAATCTTAGAAGTTAAAAAGATCACCTCCAATCTTGGCTTTTTAATATGGTCATTTCACTGGACTGCTCTGTCTATAAATGTCTTTCTGTACAATACACATTTTTTAATTAACTTCAAGTTTATAGCATATTTTGCTTTACTGAAAATTCTAAGTCATAGCTTATATTGTATAACTCAGAGTATGCATTGAGTCTGAAAAGAAAATTAGTTTGGTTATGTTTTCTAATTTTAGATGACTTTTACTTCAGTTTTCAAACAGAAATTCAGAGTTCTAAACTTATGACTTGATCCAGTGATTGGATAAATCAGCCGATTTGGTAAGTTTTCCTAATGTGCAATCCACTTGACAGTAAAAGCCATGTTTGAAATATGTAAACCTAAAATATTTTTTTAGACACTTTTAAAATTTATAATTTCCTTTCAAGACTTGCTGGAAACATCTAAATATCTATGTCATGAAATTTTCTGTCAGTGGAGTGAGTTAATGTATATAAATTACTAAATTGATGTGAGAAATGCCGTTGTATCTTCAAGTCAGAAGTAAAAACACTGAAACCCTTGATGGCTTTTTTTTTTATTTTTTCCCCTCAAGAGCACGAATTAATCAATTAATCCATAGAATTTGGCAGTTTGTGGTTTCTGCCTGAGAGTCAGAGTTGTATACTGTTTGGTGCTATGTATGTATGGTAACATTCCCTATTCCTGGCACTTTAAGGAAGTATCAGAAATATTTAGAATTGCTTAGAGGACTAAGTTGCAGTGTCTTTCAGAATATGAATAAATAGCTGGATATTTTTCTTGTCACAAGTTTTTGAAGGTGTGAGTAATAGTCTATATTCTAATATTCTATAAGTAAACTTTGTTAAATCCTCAACAATCTTACAAACAAAATATTTTTTATCAAATATATATTCCTTTTGCTAATGAATGTAGTCAAATCTACAGCAAAGACATTTAAGTTTGTCTACTGACTTCAGAGGCCAGGCAGCTTGAATGCATTAGGGAAAGGAGAAAGTAGTTGGTATAAAGCAGGTGAGTCTACATTCTTGGAGCTGCTTTTTTATTGTTGCAGTGTGACCAGTCAAACTAATAAGCCTTCCTGGAAATGGGTGGTGGTTTCTAATCTCTGAGGTTTTTTGACTGTCCATGTGTAAGTGCTGTTCTGAAGACAGAATAATTTCCTTTCTGTGTGTGAAAGCAACTACGTTCAGCAATGGGTGATAGAAATTAAGAGGCCAGGGGATGAGGAGGATCCTGGCCATCACCTGAGAGGTTAAAATGAGAGATTACTGATTGTTGCTGCATTGCTTCCACATCATTGTAGAAATGTGTTGTAGGTTTGGGGTTTTGTGGTTTGGGTGCTTTTTTTTAACCTGAGGTGGTTTTCCTTTCTGTATTTTCCTGGTTGGTTCTTGTTTGTTCTCCAGATGTGAATTGCTGCGGCAGGCTTTTGAAACACTTTCTGCTCAGTCCACTGCACTGTTGAAATTCTGATTTTGAAACTTTAGGGAGGGTGGTAGAAGGTATGGAAGACCGAGCCTTGCTTTCAGTATCAGCCGGTTGTAGAAGCTCTCCTAACTTCTGATCATACTGGCCTTGCTCTAGTCCAGATGGAGCTGCTTTGACATTACCATGTCTTTGCTGTGTGCTGGTTGCACAGAATTTTCCCTGTTCTATACTCATCATTCTGTCTGCTGTAGATTTGAGTGATGTAGTTGCTGATCAGGTAGGGTTGTTTTGCTTGTGTTATTTGAGTGAGGCATGAGATCTGTGGCAAAGATTATGAATATACAGGTAAATTCTGTGCTTTTTAGGGTTGCATAAATAACATGCAATTTGCATTGCTTTGTCTAGTTACAGATAGAAGGAGGATTGCAGGACAGCAGAGACCCAGCTGTAAGTAGGGCATTTGTCAGACCATGCACTAATCTGGCATCCTGGTCGGGGAAATTGGCAGAGAGGATTCTCATCCCTCCTGCTTCAATGCAGATGCACTTTTACTGACTCTTTGTTAATTCTCTCCTGAAGTAGGTAGAATACTAAATGATTGTCAACAAAAACAAATTGTGCCTGTGAGGCAGTTAAATAATTCAGCACATGCTAATAACATAACTCATGTTAGCCTGAACATCACTGAAGTGTTTTGCTAAAAGCCACACCTAAATTCATGAGTAAGCCTGTTGTTTACTTCTGTACAGCTGATGAAACTTGGCTGAGAACTGTTCTCTTGCTGGCAGCCTAAGCAGGATATCCTAGAGTGTGTCCTCAGCTAAACTCTTTTGAACAGGTCAGCTCCGACTCAGGTAGCTCTTTGGCACACCTAAAAATGAAGCTCTTGACTGTGTGGTAGTTGTTGGGTGTTTCTGAACAGACCATCAGTTTCTTAATCTGATGACAGCCAAATCCAAACCCTGCTGTATTATGTCTTTTTAATTTGATGGGAGTATTGGCCAGAGGGAAAACTGAATGACCTGTGGATTTCAACTTCATTCTTACCTTTTGGTCTCTCTAAGAAATTGGAAGAGAGCAGGATTTAGAGGGAATTGATTATGTGAGTGTAGAGACCCTGACTGTTGTTCCACTTGTACAGTTCTGATTCATTCCTGGAGCTCAGTTCAGGAGGTCATCCTGTGTACTGAACATGGCAGACAGAGACCTTGTGGAAAATACAGCCTGTGTTTCGCGTACTTAGAGTGTCATGCATGTGTGCTGGCTGAATTTCAGTTTTATGCCCTAACTTGATAAGGTTCCTTCCATTAATTTGTTTCATCAAAAATAAATTACACTCTCTCCCCAACCCTGTCAAAAACACTGGATCTAGTAGTAGTAACTATATAATACAATTATTCTGAAAGTTATTTTTCTCTTGATGCAGTGTGTTTAGTTGGAAAAAAATTTGGTACTAGAGTGTTTCTGCACAGTATTGCATTGGGAGCCAATGTTTGGATTGATCTGAATACCAGGATTTGTAGACTGGTTTGTTTCAAGTGTATTAAGAAAGTCTTAATTACGAAAGTAAAATTTCAAGACCAAATTAGTATTTTTTTCATGCACTTGAATATGTAAAGAGTGGAGTTTGTAGAAGTGCTTGTTACTGGTTTATAGCTGTTGCTGTTGCAGCTGGACACTTCAGGGAGAACTGGGTACTGAATATTTTCAGAAATCCCACCAACTAAACTAAAAGTAAGCTGCTTCCATTCTAGTGTGTGTTAAAACCTCAGTGTCTATGTTTAAAAGTGACTTTGCATTTAGATGCTGAAGCGAAGCCAAATTCATAATAGCCTGTGGTACAAACTGAGATAATGCAAGGTGTGATACAGGGACTACAGTTGTCACCTGATAGGCAGAATTGCCTGCAAACTTACGTGTTTCTTTCTGCATCTGCTAATAGATTATTTGTGTGTGAAGACTGAGGAAGACGAAGAAGCAGTCATTATGGACCATGGAGACAATGGACTGTCCACACAAAGCTGCATGCCGTTGCAGCAGAACTCTGAAGCAAACAGTGCTGTTCACCACATAAGTCAACTTGCCTATGGTAATTACCATTCATTTTTATTGTGATCTGATAGTTAATGGCTAGTTTTAATGCCAAATGTTCTGTGCTTTTGGATTCAGTACTTTCAGTATTACCCGTATCTTTAAACCACGTTTTATTAGAAAGTTACTTTATAGAAATTGCTTGGCAGTACCTTTAAAGAAAAGTGCCTTTTTACTTTCGAGGTCCTTATAAATGGTGAGCCTGCTAAAATACATTTTAAAAAGACAACTTTTTACTTACTTGTGAAGGTAAGTACACGTAGGGATAAATTAAGAAGTAATTTGGAAAATAAATGTCGTGAAAGAACCTAGCCTAAAAAATTTTAGATAATCTATCCATCATAGCTTAGTACTGGAGATGCTGATGTGTAATGATAGTAAGATGGTTGTTCAAGATGATGAATTATTAGTGGTAAGTAGCAATTGTGATTGTCTCTAATTTGCTCTGTTTATTTTAACATGCAAGATCAAAGTCTCTCAAGAAATCTTACCAATGCTTCATTGGCCCAAACAAAAATTCTTCACAGCTGTTATGAGCATTTAAGTCTTGTAGCACTACTGCCAAGTCAGTGAGGAAAATTACTGTAGCTTAAGTGAAGTGTTTGTTATCTTTGGGTGTATTAGAATTAAAGATTGTCTAGTTAAAATGAAGTATAGTGAGATCTATGAGTGAAACACACCACAGAAACCTGTGGTTACATCTCAGATGTAACTATTGAACTTTGAACTGAAATTCACTCTGATTGGTTTTATTCAACCACTGTCTTAGACTGGTATCTTGTAGAGCAGTGCCTTTCCTTTAGATCTCATTCTGTCTGTCCAAATGAGTTTCTTCTACATTTGTCTTGTATCTTCTTGCCTACAATAAGAAGCTGTCAGAGCAAGCTCAGTATCATGCAGATACAGATCTAGGTCCTTATTTCTCCCTGTATGCTGCAGAACACATTTTATTTTATTTTATTTTATTTTTACTTAGCCATTTATGCTCACAAAGTCAGTATTACTTTTACTGGTGCTTTTTTTATATCATTATGTTTGAAAAAAATATTAAATTGAATTTATAATTTCTTATGTCAATTAATTGGATAAATAACTGTTTGATTATATGCTGGTAAACAAATTTCAAATAATCATGCAGTCTGAAAGTTTTTAAAAAAAGGGTGACTGTGCCTGTTTTTACTGTAGTGAAATGTTTAATGCAGTGGGAATCTTTCTGATGTGTTTTGCTTTCTCTTCACTTTTCCAGGAGGTGAAGGCTTGCCAGTGCTTGCTGATCAAATGGCCTCACACATGAGCCATTCTGCAAC
This sequence comes from Sitta carolinensis, assembly GCA_032173965.1. NCBI lineage: Eukaryota > Metazoa > Chordata > Aves > Passeriformes > Sittidae > Sitta > Sitta carolinensis. The sequence goes on from CM063283.1 coordinate 99,983,125, forward strand.
GATGCAGAGAGGAAATGGTCACAGCCCTGAAAAAATGGATTTTGTGTTTTTGCATAATAAAAGAAAACGACTTTCTCCTGCTGTAGTGGAACACAATGTGGTATGTTTCACCAAACAATAGCCCTTCGTTTTGAGACCAGTTTCAGTGTTACTTGGAATATAATTTTTATTTTTGCTGTTTTGTGGTGATTTAATGACATCCCACTGAAGATGCATTGGATATCTATGCATAGAGGCTTTAGCAAGTCTTTGGCCTCCTACTCTGCAGTCTGTCCAGATGATCCAGAGTTGCCCTATCCCAGGTGCAGAATCCTGCACTGTCCTTGTTAAACTTCATACAGTTGGTGGTTGCCCAGCCTCTGATTCATTCAGATCTCTCTGCAGGGCCTCTCCACCTTCAAGGGAGTCAATGGCTCCTCCCAACTTAGTGTCATCAGAAAATTCAGTCTCTCTTCCAGTTCTGTGTCCACGTCATTTATGACAATGTTGAGAAGCACAGGGCCCAAGATGGAGCCCTGCAGAGCCCCACTAATGAGAGGACCCCATTCTGAAGTCACTGTAACCCTTTGTGCCTGGCTTGTGAGCCAGCTGGTCACCCATCCCATGATGTGTTTATCCAGCTGTGTGCTGGACATTTTGTCCAGAGATCTTACAAGAAGTATCAAAAGCTTTACTGAATGCCAAACAGATTACATCAACTGACTTCCCTTGATCAGCTAGGTGGGTCATCTTGTCATAAAAGAAAATAGACTTTGACAAGGAGGACTTTACCCTGTGCTGGCTGTGACTGACAGCTCAGTTGTCCTTCAGATGTCTTTCAGTAACTCCCAGAATAATCTCCAAAATTTTACCAGTCACCAGATTCTGCCTGTTGTAAACAAAACAGAAGCATCACCTACCACTCCTCCCCCCAGCCTTCCTCTTCTAAAATAAAACCTGATCAGTTAAAAAAAAAAAAAAATGCAAAGAAAACACCACCAGCAGATGCATTAAATCTGTGATGTGTGGTGGATGGGATCTGCAGCCATCCAGTAAAAGGAAAATGTCAGGATTTTCCAGGTGGTGGCGCCGTTCTTCCTGGTTAAAAGCAGCGTGCAAGCCGTGACAAAACTGCCTCTTCTAGAATTTTTTTACAGCTTGTGCTTTCAGTTATACCCACTGAATTCTCATAATTTGGACTCAGAGGTCTTTTCCAATCTAAGTGATTCTGTGGTTCTATGATTGCATATGCTTGGCTGTATAGTACATATAGTTAGATGAGAAAGTTCTGCCTTAGAATAAACAAATAAAAATGCACATTATTTTTCATTTATACATATGTATGTCCTGTTCCTCTATCACGGTAAAATTACTTGAAGAAACCAGGGGTCTGAGACTGCTACAGCAGACCCAAGGTCAAGCTGATAAGGAAACCTTGTCTGACTGTGAAAGTGGAATATGTAGGGAGTCAGGCAGGGCACCTGAGCCACCCACTGCAAAGGGGCTTCAGTCCCAGCAGTTACAGTCCTTGGGTGACCACCAGAGTGTCTCCTGCATAGTCAGACAGGAAAGTTTCCTTAACACACCAGTACATAAACAGATGACTGTGGTAAGTTTTGTTTTCTTGGCCCTCTTATAGGCAGGGGAGGGAATTATAGCTACAACCAAAAGTGTCCAAGTTGGAGTCCTAGGAGAATTCTTTAACTTCTCAGAACACTAAATGTTAATTATGTTATTTCCCAGATGAGAGCCAGGGAAGAAGAATATGAAGATAGCGACAGTGTCGTTTATGAGTATGAACAAGACTATGAATGTGTAAGTGAATTTTGTTTTCTTTGACCGACTTTGAAAAGCTGCTTTGGGGATGCGTGTTTTGGGGCAGACTGAAGTAACATGAGAGATTTGAAATTGGGATTTACTTGCTTAATGTGATATCCTAAGTCTGTGTATATATTAGTACCTTACACTTTAATTTTTTTATTTTTTCTTTTTTATATTATTGTTTTAATGAAAAAGGAAAGCATTTTATCGGAAACTTCCTATACTGGATATCAGCAGAATCCTCTTATGGAGATCCTCAGTTATTGCCAGGTATTTTTTTTCATTTATATCTGAAATGGCGTTTAAAAAATTTTAATTAAACTTAGGAAACATGGTATTATAAACTTGACAACCAGTGACATGATCTTTTCCAGTTTTTTACTTGCCAATTGCTCGCTTAACTGCAATGTTTTCAAAGTAAAACTAATCTGCATATTCTCTGAACTTTTCATAAGATTAATTTTCAAATATTAAGCTTCAATACAAAATGCAAAGTTTAGTTATTGGGTGGAGCTTCACAGTAATGGGAAAGATACGGCAGTGTTACACATCCAGCTGTTGAAAGTACATATTGCTTGCCAAAAGTGTGCCAAAAATCCTGCTAGTGTTGATTTTGTGAGTTCTTTCCTTTTGATTTCTGAAGCGATAACTGGCAAAATTGAAAATAACTGCACTGAAAATTAAAAGCATCCCATGTTTATTCAGGTGAGCACTTGTGTGACTGGAGTCATTCAGGCTTGATGGAAGTCAGTTTCTAAGGGGTTTGTAGCCAAGTGTTAATGTCTTCTAAGTGTCCTTAAGCATTCAGGAGTGCTGTGGAAGGAAGTTGGCTAAGTTTTAGGGAGGGAGTTCAGCTTGTAATTTAACTTTCTTGGTTTCTTCAGGTTTAGGTTGGGTTCTTGTGAAACAGTACTGTTTTCAGTCTTATATTTGTTGACAGGCTATGTATGATGCCATTCAGAAGTTGGATAAAAAATTTGACCTGCTTCATCGTAAGGTCTCAGAAATGCAGCATACTCGCATAAAGCCATTGTTGCTCAAACCTGTGAGTATTAAAGACCTAAGATATTTATTTTTGCTTTAATTCTCTAATTTCCTCTGATGCTTATTTTAAAAATCCCTATCCTTTCAATAAGATTAAAATTAGTAGCAAAATAGTAGACTTAGAATCTATTTCAATTCAATTACTTGAGATTTCTGGTTATGTGCCAGCTTCAGTTTCCTGTGTTATTGACTGGTGGCCACAGATTGGCAGTGACACACATCACATTCAGGATGCTGTGACAGATGCTGTAAAATTCTATTTGTATTGGCATGAACAGAAGTAAATTGTGTAGGTACATCTTAAATTTCAGTATATTGCTGTTGCACGTTTTTGCAACATGTGTTGTCTTATTGGTTTCTGCAGTTAGAAGAGAGTTTAAGCATCTGTCAGTTCAGATCTAAGTTCAATTGGCTTACTGAACTTAGATCTCAACAGTATGCTGTCATATTCATTGCAGTATAGAATTTATTTTTTTTAATGGAAACTACTTCTTAATAATTTTTAATAATGTTTGATATTGAGTACACAGTATTCATTTTGTTCCTAAATGGTAAATCTAGTATTAACTAAGGAAACACAATTTTAGTACTTCTAACAATGATCTTTAAAAGGAAAGCATAACAAATGATTTTTGAAAAAGGTCATAAAATCCATAATGACATTTTTTGTCATCAACACTACAAAGCTTTTGATGTGGCAGAGATAATTTTGCTGTCAGGAGATGCCAAGACAGCACTGAGGCCATTTGCTTTAAGGGTGAATGAAGCTGGATTTCTCGCACCTGTCAGCTATCAGTAGGATACTAGGTTTTATTTGGTGTGTACTTTTATTGTTGACTCCAAGCTTTTGCTTTCCACACATCCAAAACTATGAGTTTTAGGGAATAAACTGATCTTTTCACCTGCAAATGAACCCTATAAGACCTCTGTGCTCCTACCTTCCCTCTAATAGGTGGGATGGCAGCTGCTTTAATGTTTGGATTTTTGGGTTAAAAGTGACCTGCACAGGTTTTTTTTTTCTTTTTCTGAAGGATTTTATCCCTTTAAAGATTAACATGCAATCTGCCAGCTATTTTCTTAGGTTCTACCATTTAAAACTATTAGGTTCTGCCATTTAAAACTATTAGGAATGCTGTTGGGTTTTTTTATAGCTGTACCATTGGTGTACTTTGAAAGGCTAATGGAATGATTTGGGGTAAAGGTACTTTATTTTTAGTAGATGAACTCCAAAAGCTGGAGAAACTGACAGACTTTCAGATACATAGGACTTCCTTAAGGTCATATTCACAAGGGTGAAATAGAATGAGATTTCTCTAAACAAACACACAAATCCACCATAATTAAACAAAATAAGAAAAACAAATCCACATGTCATCTACATTTGGTGGCTCTTGCACAGTGATTTGTGTTTTTGAACTAGAATGCATGCTGTATGATTTTTAATAAAAGTATTTGAAGTGATGGAAGACATAGCCCATCTCTCAGTTTGTCCATCTCAGTTTCTTTGGAATTTTAATTGTAGATGAGATCTGAATGTTTAACATTTTCAGCTAACAAGTGAAGAAATAAGAGAAAGTGGGGTTTTTTTTCTTGTTGGAAAGGAGCTAGTGTGGCAGCTGACATGTCCCTTGAAAATTCATCAGCCAGTGACTGGGTCAGTGACTCAAAAATTTATAAGTTTATTTTGCCAATTTGCTTTTCTATAGAGGTCTAGAAAGTAATTTTGCCACCACCCCAGGGGTAAAAAAATTTGAGAAACGTTGAAGCTGACCAGATAAAATCTTAGTGTTGCAAATACAAATTAGAATAGAAGGCAGTAGAGCGAAAGAGGGAAGGCTAAAACGTGGTAGGTCTGAGTTAATGACAGAGACTACTTCAAGGAAGAATATGCTACTAATAGCATAATTATTAAAATCTAGTTTTCCTGGTTTGCTAAAAGAAAAAAAAATCAGCTATGTCTAATTTAACATTTTAATTATTTTCTGAATCATGTTTGCAGAAACCAGTTGGATTTACATACAGAAGTTCCAGTCATTTGCCTGCAGGAGTACAAAAAAGAGTACAAAAACACGTGGAAAGGGATTTAAGTCTTCATCTTTCTTCATCAGGCCAGGGAAGGCCTAGCCCAGTTGTAAGGGTTGCTTTACAAAATGGCCGCGTTCAAGTCAATTCCAAAGTAAAACATGCCCAGCAGAGTTTTCAGCTTGAATCTCAGCAGCTTGTTGGAAGGCAGAGCCCACCACTCCCCACTATAGTTTCTACACATTCATTGCATTCATCATACACAGCAAATAATGGGATGCCTGACCTTTCACCACAATCAAATCTTGCTCCCAGTGTTGTGGAAAGCACTGTCAACATTGCATCTTCACCTGTGGCATCGCCATCGATACCAGCACCATCTGAGCTCAGTCAGGAAAATAATGCTGTGGAGTTGAACTACAGAAATGCATCTGAGGATGTGAATATGAGTGAAGAACTACCATCTTCTTCAGTCTTCATCAGTCCTAGCTTTGGTGAGTTCCTTTGTGATAAATAAATACTCAGAAACAAAGGCTTTAAAAAAAAATGGCTGTTACTACCACAAGCCTTTGATTTACAGTAGTTACTTTGGGTTCTTTTAACTCTAGGCTCTTTTTTTTTCTCTTAATGTGCCTTTTTTATTCTGTGTATAATTCACAAGTAATATGTGCATGCTATCCATGTGTTGGAGGAGGCAAAAGAGATTGCCATTAAAGCTAGGTGAGGCGTATGCCTGTATGCATGTTTTAAGAAAGCAGCTTACCTGATCTGTGTGAAGGAAATAACTGTTTTCTTCTTGTGGGGTATTTTATCCATAAAACATCCTTTCTGTACTCAAATCCTCCAGAGTTTGGTTTCTTGAAAAATACTTAATTCTGAAGAAAAACAAGAATTCTATAGATCATTGCATTGTAATAAAGAAGCACATATAAAATAGCACTATGTATTAAAAACTAATGCCTTTCTAAACTGTAAATGCCCTGAGTTATGTGCAAGGCTCAGCTATGACTTCTTTGCTTTTGGTCTAAAAGATACATTTGTACAGCTGAAGAGCTGCATGAATAGTAGGTGAAATATCCAGATATCTGTCTAAAAATATGTAAACAGTTTATGATTTAGCTGTTCTCTGTACGGATATGCCACTCTTTGTGAGTCAATGTCTTGAAAACATACACAGTATCTTCCCATATATAAAACAGGCCAGTGTGGACATTGTGGACAATTGGGTGTTTAATGTATTTTCTTTAATGTTTTGGTTTCAGTTAGTTATGCTGGTGATTAATATGAATCAAAAACATATTTCTGTGATCATTCCAATTTGAAGCTGCTTTTGTAAGTGCAAAGATAAGTAGTAATACACAGTAGAATTAACTGAAATAGAGAACGTACTCTGAGAGTCAAGAGAAAGAGTTTGAAAAAATGTCCTGTTTTTAACAACTCACTTGGGATTTTAATTTTTTTTTCTTTGAATGTTTTTGTTTTACAAAAGAGTTTGTTGGTGACCCAGCAAGAAACGTAAAAGTTCTTGGAAACCATTTGGTGAAGGCTCGGCAAAAGACTAAACCCAAGTATGCAGCGCGCCACTTGGTTCGTGTCTTGTTCCCCAAGAAAACTTTATTGTGCAGCATTATGGGAGTGAGTGCACGAGGGCGCAGGACATTGGATCCTAACAAAATTGCTGCAATAAGAGGTATGTTACCTTTCAAAATGCACAGATTTGCTTCTTTCATACTTAACGATGTTTTGAACTTAAAAGGAGTGCTTTTCTGTATGTTTCTGGCTAATCATGGTCTGGCAACTGGTGAGCAGATAAATGCCATAGTGGATGTGCTCCACTCTACAGTATCTTTTTGTTTTGAAAGTGGTTTACACAGATCCCATGGCACATATGTGTTAAAGGTTTAAAATTGAGTGTGAGATTATATAAGTTGTGATATAGTTGCAGCAACAGCCCTGTCTCTGTTCTCTTTGGGGGGATGGTATTTGTGTCGGTTATGGGGTTTTTTAAAAAGTTAATATGATAAATCACACATTTCTCCTAATTCTACCAGGAGATGTTAAATATAATAGAAGCATTATTCACAACATCTCAAAAAGTATCACAGAACATCTTGAATTCATAGTGCTGGTTATTTTCAAAACATAAGTCTACTATCGTTATTTATTGATGGAAATCTAAAGCTTATAAATGGAGAGCAGTAAACATGAAGCCTTAGTTAGCTTTCTCTCCCTTTCTAAATTACAATACTTCTAAATACTGGGCTTTGTCATGAAACTTAAAACATTTTCTGTATTTTATATGCAGAGTTCCTTGCAACTAACTTTCCAACCTATGATTTGAGCGAGCATGGAAAAGACTGGAAAACTTGTATCACAAATGTCAATTCTATGATCCGCTGTTTACGCTCTGAAACCAAAGCAAACTCAGCAAGTTCTCCTAAGGTGATGATTTATAAAGTACTAAGTTTCTACTTTTTTCTCAGTTAATTATTTGACCATCTCATGATACAAGTGCTGTATTGGAAGTTGCTTGGGTTCTGTCTCTGTCTTGCTCAGCACAGAAATGCTGACTGCAGCTCTGGTTCCATGTGGGAAATACTGGAATATGCCGTTTTCTGCTCTGCCTCTTCCAGCTCCTATGTCCAGAGTTCAGTTAAGAAGTGTTCAGGCATAGGATACTAAAAGGAGAGCACTGCAAATGTTGCCCAGAAGTAGTGTCAAATTTGATTGGGAGTTTAAACAAGTAAGCACTTGTTTTCGTAGGGGATTTTTTTTTCAGATATATTCAGTCATGAATTTCAGTTTTATATTTACTGAAACATCAGTCCCAAAACACCTCCAACTACATTTACTTCTAAAATGCTCTGTGCACATCTTTGAATAATTATTAACTGTTCTACCTGTGGTTTTCATGATAGAAATTCAGGAGTAGCTATATTGCAAAGATCTGAAATCTAATTTATACTGAATGTGAAGTAAACTAGAACGCTAATTAGAAAACTGGTAGGATTCTCTCAGTGTGTTTACTAACCTCAGTAAATGTTTCAGGAGACAACTGAGGGGAAAAAAAAAGTGTCCGATGCTGCTGATACATCTCATTGTGTAGATTTAAATTATAAGGAAGATAGTGGAGACAATTCTCGAAACTCTCAGAAAATGACCGGCTCAACAACTGACACATTGCAGAATTCAGAATTGGATAAGTTTGCAGAAAATTTCCACATATCCTCAGTCAAGAAACAACAGTCTTTGGAACCTATGGGTAAACGAAGAAATTTTTGTTTTCTGGTGTTGCTTGTTACATTTTAAATGGTCAGCGAGAGCAAAAGATGGTAGTGTAGGTATAATTGCTTAGTAAAGGGATATTCTGAACTATGTGAGTCTTCTTTTTCTCTTAAGGTAGTCATTTGGTATATACATAGTAAGTCATTTTGGAAATGAACAAGATCATTTTATCTGGCAAACAGAATATATGTTTGCATCTACCAGTGTCCCATAATGCATATCCACTGTGACATTGGGAAGTTCAGCTTCAGTTACTCTGTTCAGTTGCCCAGGCTTTTTTCTATTATTTGGTAGATATTCTGCCTTAAAAAAGTAAGTTAGCTCAGAATATCTATTGAATGGTATTGCAATTTCAGAAGAAAAGGCACACCTTTCTGCAAAACTGACTCTTTAGGACAATAAAAAACTTAAAGCAGCCTTTATAGTTACACATATTTTAATGGAAGTGTTCAGTATACAAATGCATTGGGAAAAAAAATCCATGTACAGCATGTGATGTTTAGAGACCCTCAAGGAAAATGAGCTGAGATTAGTTGCCCTTTAAAGTAATTTATTCAGTTAGGATCACTTTGGAACTGCATCAGATCTGTTCCTGCACCCAAGATTTGTTAGTCAGGTCCCACAGACTTCTTTATGTACAAAAATTTTGCATTTTTTCTTATTAATGTTTGCAGTGAAGTCAGGTAGAAGTAGTTAAAAATATTCACTCTTTTTCTGTTTCCTCTTATAGGATCTAAGCACCACTGAAATAGCAGAACTTTTATTTGTTTATGTACTTGGAAAAGCATCATTTTTTCAGATGAGATGAAACAAGTTAGAAAGCAGTAATTAATAATGCAGTTTGCATTGCTGAAGACATGTCAGAAGCACTGTTCATGGCTGTAAACCAGGCAGGGTGTTCTGGCTGCTTGGCCATGTGTCTGCAGTGTTTCCTGTTAGCAGCAGTGTTATGGTTTTGCTATGGTCTTTCCAAACGAGTAGTTTCTGGGTGAACATTTTGTGTCAGTTTTGATTTAATACAGCCACTTTGAAGCATTGTCAGTGTTGGATGAGTAAAATATCTTCCTTCCCTCCATGACATTTTCTCTAGAACCTCTTGGGAGCCCATGGCGCAATGTTCAGTTGCCTTTCTCCGTCATTTACGTCGCTAAGGGGAAGACACGGCCAGAGTTGTCAGCTCGCTACCTAATTCGTCACATGTTCCCTGAAGATGTGCTGGTGAAAAGCAACGTGTATGGTAGTCTTGATCGTGGCATGAGCCCATTGGATTCCAATAAAATTAATGCTCTAAGAGGTAAGTGAGAAAATCTCTGCTAAATCATAAAATGGGGAAACTAATAAAGAGTATTAACTTTGTATCCTATGAACAAAGCATGGAGCTTCAGAAATCAGTCTGTGAAACTATTCTTACAGGCATTTCTGCAAGCTTTGGAACAAATTAAGAGGAAGTAGATGAAGTTATATTTTAGTAACCCTATAAATTCTCCACATCATGAACCTGGTTTGTTTGGGAAAACCTAGTTGTCTTGACATTGGCTTTAAAGGGCAGTGCACGGGGAGATGGGAGCAGTCCCTGAGGAATCTGGAGGACTTCAGAGATAATTTCTTGATAATAGAAATGTGTATTATCTGTGTAGATGAATCAGAGAACAGAGATGTCATGTACAGCAGGTAATGTCTCCCTTCCCAAAAAGGGCTGTTGTGTGATAATTGGTGGTCGCATTACCTGTCGAGATTATGAAATCATGGGCCCCGAGGTCCTGAGTAGAGTTAGAAGGGTCTGAGTATAGGCTCTGTAACTTGGGAGAGTACACTTTGACATATTGGGGAAAGTCACAGATGGGAGCTTGTGAGAAACAGCTCTGAATAGGAGAGAAGCTCAGGAAAGTTGTCAGATCTTTAAGAACAGCCTTCTGCAAGCACGCAAGAGTCCATCTTGATGTTTAGGAGAACACAGTTATGGGGAGACAGGTTGGACTAAGCAGGGAATTCATAACTGACCCCTGGAGCAAAAAAATCCAAGTGGATTATGAAGTGTAATTTAGTAACTGTTATGTTTTAACCCATCAGGTTGCTAAACACCACACAGGTGCTTGCTCACCTTCTTCCTCCCTGTCCTGTTCCCCTGTCCCACCCACTGGGATGGGGGAGAGAAGTGGGGAAGAAGGACTGCCTCTGAGGGAACAGCATTCATGCTAAGTTAAATGGAGCTGTGAATCACACCCTCTGGGGTGATGTCTGGGCATAGCTTGAGGGACAGAGCATGCCAGAAACCATTTCCAGTATGGTAGGCACTAGCCTGGGAAACTTTGCCACATAAACAGCTCTACTTATATATATATATATAAATATATATATATATATATATATATATACACACACACACACATACATAGACATGCAGACATTTTGTTTTGTGACTTTTTGAGCTTTAGAAGCATTCAAAAGCTCTAGTAAGTGTGTCTTAAGACTGCAAGAACACCATGCAGGCCACAAAGCAGATAAGAGACAAATCCTGTGTGTTGTGGTCGCAGCCAGACCTTGTCACTTGGCTCTGGAGCCAGAGGACAGTCCCTTCCCCCGTTTCCTTTAACATAGCCTGATTGGATACCAGCACCAGCTCCCTGAATGTTACCCTGCAGAGCAGGAAGGGGCCCTGCATAGCTTTACTATAATCCCCAAAATCGATCAGTTTTGGTGAAAGAAAAGATGTAGCTTTGAAAGCTGTTTTGTGGACCGTGTACAAAGGCTCTGTAGACCTTGAACAATTCCAGTTCTGTGCTGTTCCTCTGAGGTCAAGTATTCTTGAATTTACTGTTGGGGATGGAAGTGAAGAGAGCCTGGCTGCTGCTTCAGCCAACAGCTAGCGCATTCTTTGTCAGCATAGTTTATAACAGGAGCATGTTAAGGCACACTTACTCTCCCTTTCACCTCCTCCTGGATCAGAGTGAAGAGCAAGAGCACAAGTTTTTATCACAGTTACCTTCTTCCTTTAGACCAAAGTTTTTCTGGCAAAATGGGTTTCCCGGTTGTAACTACAAGTTAAAATATTGACTGTAAACAATGATTCTATATTAGATTTTTACTTGCTGGTATGTGGAAGAACAAAGCTGACACAGTATTTGCTAGGTGTATCTTTCTTTCTACTATGAAGGTAAATATAGATGTTAATCAGAGAAGGAGAAGCAATATTATTGCCTTGATTTGAAATTACAGATGAGAATTTCTTTTAGGTGTCTATTTAAGTCTTTTATGGAGTTGCTTAGAGAAAATATGTAATTCAGCTCTGAAGGACAAGCATTCCTCAATAACTTTAAAAAACTATTTTTGTTTTGGTTTTAAACTACTCATTTTACATACAGAAGGGGAGAAATGTACCATAATCCTACCATTTTTATGTCATTGCTACCAAACTCAAGTGTTTGTTTACTGATCTTATTTGCAGTATTGTAAACAATGATCTCTCTCAACTTTTCTGTAACAGTTGTTCCTGTGCATCTGTGTTTGAATTGCTGTGCTTAATTTTAGCGAATATAGTTATCAGAGATCCTCTGAAGGAGATCTTGGTCCTGCCTAATACTGGTCATTCTGAAATGGAGCCCAAGATTTCTTTTTGCTAGCTACCACATTAGAACCTGAAGTTACTCAGCACTTCAAATGATCAAAACCACACACATGTTCACATTTTCTCTTCATATTTTGTATTTATGCTTAGACCTTTTTTTACTCATTTTCAAAAACAACAGAAAGGGGGAAAGCAATATCTTCCCTGCTTTGCTTTTCAAGGCTTGTAATATGCCTAGCTGTCCTGGTTTGGTAGCATGCACTTGTTTTAGCTTAATTACATCCAGAAAGAGTGTATAGCTTGCATAAATAATTGATAACTCACTATTACATACTTGCTTATTTTTAGACTTTCTTCAAGAGAATTTTCCATCCTTTGATCTAAATGAAAGTGGATTTGATTGGAAGGCATGCGTGGCTGCCATAAACAGCACAATCCGCAGTCTCAGACATGAGCTGAAAAAGGCAACATCTGGAATGCGCCCGAGAGCCCCGGCCACACCGCCCTCGGGTGCAGAGTCCCCCAGAGGATCCCACTTCCGTAAAGCCAGTGGAAAGCATCTCTCGGATTGAAGGTTTCTAGTATCTCAAATCTTAATTTAGCAGGTTTTTATTAATTCTGTGTAGAAGCCTGTAATATTGAGCTGTTCTATTCAACTGAATTGTCAGCGGCACTGACAGGGACTTGGTGATGATCTCAACCTCTGGCTCCCCTGCAGGTTGTGAGGGCCCTCCTTTCTTACCTGATTTCATTTTAGACTTCCTAGCTTCCACAGGGGCGACTGCTGCTGGCTGTGGCTGCCCTTGTGGTTCAGCTGGAACCCGGCTGGTTGTAACATCTGTGGGTTCCACTGCTGCACCATCAGACGCTTCCTCTTCCAGGCAGGGGGAGGATTTCCCACCAGTGGGGGAGGTGTATTCTTTCAGCACTTGGCCCATCTCACATACCTCCTTCACCAGGGCACACACCCAATCCGGCTGGTTAATTTCTGGGATTGGCTGTGGGGCAGGGGCAGGCAGTGGGGCAGCATCCCTTGCCCCTGGGGCAGTGTCAGGTTCTGTGGCAGCAGTCCTGTTCTCTGGGGTAGGTGTCAGGGTGGTTATCCAAGTCAACCTCCTCTTATCTCTGAATGCTAAATGGAATAGGCTTAACAAGCATATCAGCAACACCAGCCACTGGATGATATCATTAGCATTTAGAGAAAATTTCAACCCTTCGAAAACTGGTGGGGTAGACCCAAAGAGCTGGGTGAGGGGTTGAGAGAAAATTCCCCCTGGTGTTGTTTTCTCACAATAGGTGCCATTATTAAAATAATCCCAAAAACATCCAGTTAGTGTGCAATAGCTCTGAATCCATGAGCTCTCTTTCCAGAGGAAGGTAAAAATCCATTAATTCCTCACCTTATAAACCCACAAAATAAACTGAGTAACAGCCACAGTAGCCTTAGTTATGGGACCCATGTTTAGATAAGGGGCTGCAAAGGGGAGAAATATGGCCATGACCACGTGCCACCCAAACCAGGGTACGCTAGACAACGTGATTCCACCTAATGAAGTTCTTAAATTCAGCACACACAAATGAAATTGCCCAAGAATTGTTACCCTTTTTTTCTCTCGATGCCCTTGGGCACCAAAATCTGTCTTAGTTTAGAAGACAGGTCTCAAACAGGATCCTCTCCTGGAATGGAGAATGTAAGCCTCCTCTCTTCAAATTGTTATCATTTTGGAATTAAGGGGTTCTCAGGCAAAGATATGAGGATAGGGATAACAGTTCTTTAATTGTGTTTAGCAAGGCAAACAGAACAACATTAACTATGATATGAACAACAAACAGAACCAAGGAAACAGTCACAGTTTTCTCTGCCGCTGGCATCTTTCTCCTTTGGGCAGTTACCATCACAAGCTGCTGGAGTGAGGAGTCCTGAGATGCTGGAGATGTATCAGAAGCTTGGCAGCGGTCGCTGGAGCTGCAGCAAATGTCCCGGCAGGGAGGGAGTGCAGGCTATGGCGTGGAAAACACCCAGAGCAGGAGCGAAGGATCAGCGGGGGCAGAAACTGCAGCGGCGGGACAGAGAAGGGCGAGATTCAGGATTGCTGGGGCACACACGAAGAGACAGTGGCAGGAAACCCCGAGCTGAGCTCCAGTGGTGCGGGTGAAAGATCTCCCCGAAGTGTGAAAACCACAGCCTGGCTGTTCTCGAGCCAAGAACTCACCAGAGAGAAGTGAAGTCCAGGTGCCCACCCTCTCCCTGACTTCAGCCACCTTTTTTGTCTCTTAAGTACCCATAAGTGCCCAGTAATTAGTTCCCTAGCAACTTATGGGAAAAAATTCTGCCGGAAAACCCAACCCCCAACAAGCACTAAATAGCATAATTTCATGAGACCAGAGTTAGCAGAAGGCTTGGGAGCCCTAACTCTGCATAAGTAGTGTTTGTGCTCCTCAGAAATTATTTGCACTGTTCCCTGTAGCATTTGCAATGTGCTCTCTCATAAAAGCATCTTCTTCTCATGATTCATTGAATCTGAAAGATTAATCCGATTAGATAAGATGCACTGTGCATCAGTTTAGCAGAAGCAGATGGAAAAGAGAGGAAAGAGTGATCCTCCATGGAGGGTGAATCATAGCCAGCTAAATTATCTCATTATATGTAAAGAATGAAATTTGCTTTGACAATTTGATATCTTCAGCAAAAATATCAGAAAGGAAAAAATATTTTTAATTGCATTTAGTTAACTTGTTGTATCTGGACTTGATGATCTTTGAGCTCTTTTCCAACCTTAATGATTGTATGACCTCTCACATTTTTTCCTCCTATATCAGTGTTTTTTGTAGGATAAGAGGTAGACAACAATATAAGTAGAGCTGGTAACGTATGGGGGAATGATGCCTTAAGTTTTAGCTTTCATGTTATCCAGATTCTATACTGCATTAATATATAACTCTGAACTCCATTTAAAGTGTTTGCAAGTTCTCTTCACAGTTTAGACAAAACAATCCTTTTCCAGCCCAAGAACACCGTTGCAGCTTCAGGCCCAAAAAGTATAAACAACATAATTGAGGAGGGCAATTTGGAAGGATAGGACTTCATAACCTGAAGCTGTAATTCAACAAATAACCCCAATGTGTAAATGGACCAAAACTTATGTAAGGGTGAAAACTCATGACTGGGGGGCCATCTTGGGTGTAGCCTTGGCCAGGCTCTTGTACTGCCCAAGGTGTATCCTTTGAAGGCCTTTTTAATAAATACTTACTTTATTCCTTTAATTCTGTCTAGCCTCTGTTCAAGGTTGCCTCTCTAGGCATCAGTTATACTGCTTTGCTCTGATTTCACGCTACAAAAAGGACAAAATAACATCCAAAACAAACAGTCCAATGGTTGGTTCTGTCTTTCCGTAATGAAATTTAAGGAAAAGACTTCTTCAGGATTCTGAACTCCACCATCTCATGGTTACTGCAGCTAAGGCTTCACATTTTTAGCAAATCCCTGTTGTAGATGTACAACAAATTTTTAGTAAATTCTGTTGTAGATCCAGAAAAGCACCTGTCAATAATAAATGTTCATGCCTTTCTGTCCACACAAGACTAAGATTTATTAGTACACTAAGTTATATATTTAAAAAAAATAAGAACTAATTTTAACAAACTGATTTTCAAAATCACTTGAGTGTTGAACTTCTAAAAACAAATAGTAATTAATTACCGTATATATTCAATTTCACATCTTGTTCAGTTGTGTTTGTAAGTTAGAACTCAGTAACAGTAACTGTACAGAAGTTAATGGGGTGTTTTATTGGGTAGGTTCTTTTGTTATTTGTGGGGGTTTTTTGTTTGTTTTAAAAAATGGAAGTAATCATAGAATCATAAAATATGCTGATTTGTAAGGGACATATCAGGATCATCAAGTCCAACTCCTAACAGTGCATATGATCATCCCCAAAAATGACATCACGTGCCTGAGAGCATTGTCCAAACACTTCTTGAACTCTGTCAGGCTTGGTGATGTGACCACTTCCCTGGGAACCTGTGCTAGTGCCCACCCACCCTCTGGGTGAAGAATCTTTTCCTGACACCCAGCCTAACTCCCCTCAGGACTCAGCTTCAGGCCATTCCCTCAGGCCCTGTCACTGGTCACAAGAGGGAAGAGATCGGTACCTGCCCCTCTTCTTCCCCTCATGAGGATGCTGAAGACCACAATGAGGTCTCCCCTCAGTGTCCTCCAGGCTGAACAGACCAAGTGACCTCAGCTGCTCCTCACATGGCTTCCCCTCCAGACCCTTCACCATCTTTGTTGCCCTCCTCAGGACACTCTCTAGAAGTTTCATGTATTTTTTGTATTGTGGTGCCTAAAATTGTCCCCAGCACTCGAGGTGAGGCCGCCCCTGTGCAGAGCAGAGCAGGACAATCCCCTCCCTTGCCCAGCTGGCCATGCTGGGCCTGATGCCCCCAAGACACAGCTGGCCCTCCTGGCTGCCAGGGCACTGCTGGCTCATGTTCAACTTGGCATCGACCAGGACTCCCAGAGCCCTTTCCACAGCTGCTCTCCAGCCTCTCATTCCCCAGTTTATGCACAGAGCCAGGGCTGCCCTGTTCCAGGTGCAGAATCCAGCCCTTGGCCTTGCTGAACTCCATACAGTTAGTTGGTACAAGCCTTTCTGTTCTGTGTTTTTCAGCATCAGTCACACGCTCCCAGTCTGTACTGGCTGACTGCTATGTGAACTTGCCTTGCCACTTGTGTTGGGTCTGAGTGCAGTCTCAGACCCAATTTCTCAGAAAGTCCAATTGGACTCAGAAGTCCAATTTCTTCACAGAAGGAAGCTTCTTGGAAGACTGGCATAGGGAGTGGATTTTACCTCTGAGAGTTGTGGAAACTGTGGCTTCCAAAATAATGCCTGTACATAACAGAAATTAAATTTAACTAAATGTGTCCTCTCCAAGGCAAAGGTTTCATAGTTTATTTGTTATCAATAGGATAAAACAGCGAATTTACTCATTCTCATTTCAACTTCTGTTCATAACAAGCAGTCTTTATTGTACAGAGTATAAGACCAGCTTTTTAATTGCAGCTTAGGATATGCAATGGCCTTATCAAATATAAAATCAGTTGGTAATTTAAGTTCTTCCTGTCCCCTCCTTGCAGAAGTCCTCTGTAGGATTCAAGAAAGAGACTGAATTTCTGATTTTCTTTTCTTGGTAGAAATGTTGTTCTGCAAATTTGGTTGTTCTGGTGTACTATTAACAAATTCTTTTGTAACTTGCTATAGTGTCCTTGTTGTAAATGCCAAGAACTTTGTTGTGTGTAGATATTACTAGTTCCAAACCTCAGAAAAAGCAAAAAATGCTTATATTTTTCAGTAGTTTTATGAGTTTTTTTCACTGCTCTTCACAGATTTTAATGGTAGAAAGGTATATTTATTGAATGACATCTTGCACTGAAATCTTTTAAGTGTGGTGTATACCTATAGCTTCCATCTTGAAAGGAAAATTGAATAATTGAAGTAGAAATAGTTTTCTTGTTTCTGTTTCAAATGTGTCAAACTTTGCTAACTTTTATAAAGTACAATTAAAGTATTTTGCTCTTAGGAATAAAGTATTTTACAAATAAAACTAGTATATAGCTCTTTGACTACTTATGCGTGTCATAAGTATTTCTTGCGTCAGTTCAAGTACAGTTTCATCTGAAAAGATCCTTCTGATGTCCTTTGAAAAACCAAGGCTTTGAGAGATCTTTGGATTGAGGTGAGATGATTTTGAAATTTAGACTGCCTTAACAGTAAACCAAAGCAAACTCTTCTGGACTTGGCTTGTCAGTTACAGCTGAGTGTGAGTTATCCAAAACAGAGCTTTCCACAAAAGAGTAGGAGTTGAGTCAAATTTTTAAGGAAGTACTTTAAACTGATGGATTAGTAGATGAGGTCTTGTTCATGCAGTGGAATCATTTTCTGTGTTAGTCCTTGTTCAGAGCATAAAACAGGGCTGTCAGGAGGCACTGAGGGTTCGCTGCCAGGTGCTGTGGGTCCCTGGATGTGACCTAAGCCATGAACAGTTGGTTGCGGCACTTCGTGTCCTGCTCCCGGCCCGGCCACTGCCGGGCCCCGCAGCACGGCAGCGAGTGCCCCGCCAGCACAGAGCTCGGGGCGTCCTGCTCCCGGCCCGGCCACTGCCGGGCCCCGCAGCACGGCAGCGAGTGCCCCGCCAGCACAGAGCTCGGGGTGTCCTGCTCCCGGCCCGGCCGGGCTGGGCCCCGCAGCACGGCAGCGAGTGCCCCGCCAGCACAGAGCTCGGGGTGTCCTGCTCCCGGCCCGGCCACTGCCGGGCCCCGCAGCACGGCAGCGAGTGCCCCGCCAGCACAGAGCTCGGGGTGTCCTGCTCCCGGCCCGGCCGGGCTGGGCCCCGCAGCACGGCAGCGAGTGCCCCGCCAGCACAGAGCTCGGGGTGTCCTGCTCCCGGCTCAGCCACTGCCGGGCCCCGCAGCACGGCAGCGAGTGCCCCGCCAGCACAGAGCTCGGGGTGTCCTGCTCCCGGCCCGGCCACTGCCGGGCCCCGCAGCACGGCAGCGAGTGCCCCGCCAGCACAGAGCTCGGGGTGTCCTGCTCCCGGCCCGGCCGGGCTGGGCCCCGCAGCACGGCAGCGAGTGCCCCGCCAGCACAGAGCTCGGGGTGTCCTGCTCCCGGCCCGGCCGGGCTGGGCCCCGCAGCACGGCAGCGAGTGCCCCGCCAGCACAGAGCTCGGGGCGTCCTGCTCCCGGCCCGGCCACTGCCGGGCCCCGCAGCACACGGGGCCAGTCTGGCCAGCGGCAGAGCGGTGTGTCACACAGGAGCCAGCGCTGAGCGGGACTGGGGACGTGGCTGTGGGGGGGACTCTGCTTCCCGTGCCCAGGAAGGGGTTCAGGGGATGGGGCTGGCAGGGCCGGCCTGCCGAACAGCCCTGCAGGGGTGAGCGCCTGGGCCCAGGCACAGGGTGGCCAAGACGGCCAAGGCCAGGCTGCCCAGGGCTCCCGGGAGTCCTGGTGCACCCTGCAGGCTCCGGGCAGAAGTTTTTGCCGGTTTCAAGGTGTGGATGTAAATAACCCATCTTACAGCTGTGTTCAGCTTGTATAGCCAGAACTCAGAACAATATCAATACTTGCTATTTTCTTCAAGCGTTAATTCAGATAGTCATAGGACTTTAGGACAGGCTGCAGAAAGAGCTAAATATTTGTGCAGTTCTTTATTTGCTTTTTTGTGTAGACATGGCAATGTGATAATTTTGTAAGTCTCTTGCATAATTACCATTTCCTTTTGTTGGGTGTACGGTACGATGATACTTGTGTCTGACATGAGAAATCTAAATGTCACTTGAACTACAGGCCTATGTAAGTGTTTAAATTACAATTTCAGCACAGCTTTTTTCTTAGTATTTCCCCCCAGCTTTCCACCTCAAGTGGTGAAGTGACGCTTCTGTGTGTCACACTACTCCAGGAAATTCATTTCAGCACTGGAAGAAGGTCTATCCCTCAGGTGGATTGAAGGGCTATAGCACCACCTACCGAGACCCAAAAGTTTTTGTGAGAAACTGAAAACCTCCCTGGATGAAACAAACACTAAATATTCTGACACAGTGATGCTGTTTCTGAGAATTTGATTGGTGCTCTCACTGGAAATTTGAAGTTTCACTTCTATGTCTGCTTTATCCATTTAAGCTAAATCTTCCCATTTAAAAATTATCTAATTTGAGTTGGGATTGTTTTTTCAGTGAGATGTTATTTTTTTTTTTTAGTTGCTTTTAACATCATCTGTAAATCTTTTACACATGTGGCAACTGTTCACATACACTTTTGTATGAGTAATAAAATGTGAGAGTGATAGAACACCACGTTCAGCATCCTCTCTTCTCACAGCCTTAGCAAATTCTTTGGCATTTAATCTGGTATTGTGAACTCTTCAAAGGTGGTGTCTGCTTTGTAGGCCCCATCACCTTGGTTTAACCCCAGCTGGCAACTAAGCCCCATGCAGTTCACTCACCCCAGTGGGAGGGGGGAGGCAAGTCTGAAGGGTAAAAGTAAGAAAACTCATGGATTGAGATAAAGACATTTTAATAAGTAAAGCAAAACAAGGAATTCATTCACTGCTTCCCACAGGCAGGCAGGTGTTCAGCCACCCTCAGGAAAGCTGGGCTCCATCCTGTGTAAGGGTGCCTGGGGAAGACAAACGCTCTGTCTCTGAACATCCTCTCCTTCCTCCTTCTCCCCCAGCTCTCTAGGCTGAACATGATGCTATATGGTGCAGGATATTTGTACTAGTTTGAAATCAAACCAGTGGGAGATCGTAAGTCAGAATTATAATTTTATAGGGAAAAAAAAATTTAAATAAATAAATAAATGCAGTAGTACAAGAACACCGAAAAAGACAGAAATACAACCTGACACTCTATGGTGGTAGCAGTCCAAGCAGAGTGGTTCTGATGAAGCAGTGATCCTGTAGAAATAATGGGTCTGAAGATCCAGCAGTAGTTCTTGTCCTCTGGGAGGCCAGTAGGCAAATGCTACTCTGGTGTTCAGAGACTCAGCTTATATCCAGGCTGGAATGCTTGGTTCCTCCCTCTGGGCGGAGCATCTCACGATGGGATGGTGAGTCATGTGATAAGGCCTGATGGGCCCATCAACAGGAGATAGTCCAGAGTGGGGGAGGCAGGGAGCACTGCCTCACCTGGTTTCAACAGTTCATGAAGATGGTGATAGAATATACTTCAACCCAGGACAATATTGTAGTCTGAGGCTCCTAGTTTCTGAGTTTCTAGACTCAGTTTCTTTGTGATGTTTTGGTTTAGGAAGACCTGGTTCTCACAGGCTTGACATAAACATTGCAAGTGTTATTGTAACAAGAGTGATGTTTTGGATTCCTGTCTGTAGGACAGATGTTCTCTTTCTGTTTTGATGTGTCTTTCTGTTTTGGCCAATGGGTTGAAGAGTTCTGGCACTCTTCTGACCAATGAGACGGCCTGTTCTAAAAATCTATAAAGGGGATCAGTTTTTGAATAAAGGTTGAAGTCAGGTGAACTTGCCAAACAAGGTTCATGTCGTTTGTCACTTGCCTGCAGTGACAGGATATCCCTGTGGCCAGCTGGGGTCAGCCGTCCTGGCTGTGTCCTCTCCCAACTCCTTGTGCACCCCCAGCCCTTTCACTGCTGGGTTGGGGTGAGGAGCTGGAAAGGTCTTGACTGTGCAAACGCTTCCCAGCAATAGGGGAAATGTGTCTGCATTATCAGCCCTGTTTCCAGCACTAATCTGAAACACAGCCCCATGCTAGCTACTGTGGAGCAAATTAACTCTGCCCCAGCCAAAGCCAGCTTACCACCAAGGAAGAGAATTTCAGAGCCATCAGAAGGCAGCCATAGGCCTGGGAAATTTCCAGACTCTGTGAAGCCACCACAGGTAATCCAGAGGGACATCTTTCTGCCTGTACTGTCTGTCAGGTTTCAGAAGGTGGTATAACAATATTGTAGGCTAGAAGACATTTTAAAATATCACCAAGTGCCTCATTAGGGACAGGAAAAGTTCCACGGCAGAATAACAAACGAGCCCAAATAAGGAGATTTGCAAATGATTGTGTAAGAGTCTGCAAGGAATGGGTCTAAATAAGCTGGATTTTGACATCAGTTTTTGTATTGCATCCTACTTTTGTTGTTGTTGCCCAGAGCATCAATCTTCATTCAGATTTGACAAAAAATGTTCTGAAAGGGATTGGCTTGGGTTTCTGATCCACGAGATAGTTCCTTTCCCTTACCAGCTCCACAGGCAGGAAGTTTCAGAAGGAAAGGGAAAGCTGTTTAAGTTGACACTGAGGAGGATGGGGGCAGATAATAGATTCATATTTTACATTCCTGACTTGCATACTGCTATGCTTGTTTTAATGCCTATAGGAAAGGAATGAACAGAGCAGACAAGTTTTTGGACATGAAAATGGAATAGGTAGGCACCTTTTTTTCCCCAGTTGTCAAAGAATGATGGAAACACTGAAGAAATTAATAGAAATGCATTGCTGGCATGATTGGTTTTGTTTAAATGTTTTTGCAGATAATTCATTAACTCTAAGTAAGAAAAATATAGGTTTGGGGTTTTTTTAAAGAAACCTTAAAAAAAACCCCAACTAAAACAGATGCCACAAAACAACAACATAAAACTCCAACAGCCTTCTGCCAGTTCATCTAAGAGGTCAAAGAGAACACTTCAGTGTCCTATTTTCTGTTCCACTTTTGCCACTGCTCAGAAGGAAAAATTAGTTTTCTACTTTATGGTTATGACCTTCTTGGAAATGAATTCAGCCACCGAAAGCAGCAATTTATTAAAATGTGTTTGTTTTCCACATATTGCAGAACACTTAAATTCCATTAAGATAGTTTTCCATACAGCATTTTTTCCATCCTTGAATGTATTTGGATTATAAGTGAGAAATACTTTACTGCTGTGTAGTCTCATGGAGGTGTTAGTTGAGCTTATTTTGTCCACCCCTTTTTTTTTGTTTAAAGAATGTAATTTTACAGAACTACACTTTCAGCATTCATTGGTAGCACAGATAAACAAAACAAAATATTTGTAAAAATCTTTACTTTCCTCCATGTAGACAGTAAAGTGTTTTCCATGGAGAACTTGGTTTTGATGTAATTTCTTTTTGTCTCTTGCAATTGTAAAAACAGTAAAAGATACCTTTACTATGACAAGACAATAGAGATGGCATGTTCTTTATAAAAGGGGAAAAAAACCCTACCACATCCCAAGCATTGACATTTTTTCTATTTTTGTGACTTTTCTGAATTTCATTTAAAATATGCGTTTGTCCTAAGAAAGTCTTTTCTGAGAAACTGTGAGTAAAATCTAGTCTTGCTTAGTCTGAAAGCAGATCTTGCTTGGCTTTGGGTTTATTACATTTGAGTCTATGGCCCAGTTCTGCAAGCATTTGGATGTGTAGCTTCTATTTATGATTTCTCAAGGTAGGAAAGATTAACATATGGAAACAGAGTTGAAAGATCATGCAGATAATTTAAAATAAAATTGTAATAACTCATCAAATGGTCACAAGGAACAAATGTAGGAAATGGGTGTTGCAGGCACTCTGAAAAGCTTTGCATATTTAGATTTTCCTTCATCCTTGGGGTTGCTGACCTTGTCCCAGTTGAGTAACACACTCCAGTTGATAATTTGCCATGGGAGCTTACACAAAGACCCTGGACTCTGAATAGCAGTGGTTAGGTGCCTGCACAAATGCTCTTCTTCTGACTTCTGTGAAGCAGGAAGAAGGACCAAGAGGAGTGACAATGCTTGAGGCTGTCACAAATCTCTGCTGAGGGAATATGAGCCAAAGCACTGAGACAGGCAGTAGAAACATGTCCGTAATCCAAAGTACTGAAGATTATATTTCTGCATTTTACAAAGCAGTTGGGATTCACTGGTTGCTATTGTGACCATGTTCTTAGATCCCTATTACAGAGGGACCTAACACATGGTTTCTACTGCCTGTCTTAATTTCTCCAAAGAAAGTCTATTCAACTAAATGTCAGGAAAATGACAGTGATCATTAACAAAAGCCACTGATTTGCAGAGTAGAGTGATGCTGAAACCATGGCAAGTAAGCTTTCTGGCCCAGGAGTCATTTTATTTCTGTTCCTATACACAAAGCTTTGTGTAAAGGGGTTTCTGAGCAGAAAAGCCATCAGCACTACAGTTAATTACGTATATTCTGGTCTTTATTTGAAGGTCTGACACAAACACAATTGAAGCTGAAAGTATTCTCTCTGCAGATCTACTGGACATAGGCAAAATTATTTGAAATGTAACCACATAAAATTCTTGAATGTATAGGCATTTTTAATATATAATTTTAAATTTTATATGGGTTTTGTGTGAAAAAAAAAATTAGACTAGAACCATTTTGAAATGGCTTTTGTAATAATATTATGTCTTCAGCCAGGGGAACAAATGCAAATGCATCTCATCTCCAGCTGCAGATGAGATGAAATGTGGAGTCCCTAACCCTACATGCACACTTTGAACACTTTTTTTTTCTTTCTGCTGACAACCTTTTAGCAGCATCCCTCAGGAGGCTTATATTATAAAGTGTAATCTATCTTCTGTTTGACGAATTCTACAATATTTAAAGAAAAAGTGCTGAAAGAAGCAGACTTGCTGCTGAACTCCTTGTCCTGAATCAATTTCCCAGTCCAGTGTGCCTGTTAACTGCTGAAGCCCTGCTTATCCTTATGTTAGGATTAAATATTCTATATGCTAGAATGCAGGAATTTCCTTTATCTAGTGTCTCCTCACTCTGACTCCCTCTTTTCTGCCTACGTCCTGTAGCCCTGAGCGACCCTTCTGTCCCCACTTTGGCACAGAATGAACCCATCCAAATCAGCCCAACTGGAGCAGTTCCCCACTGAAATGTCCATCTGATTCCCTTTTCTCCTAGCTCCACGGCATACCTGGCTACATAAAAGCACTTGGTTTTTTGAACATGGATCACTATTTTTTTTAATATTCTTTCTGCTAACTTGGGAGGATCAGCTGGGAGAGCTGTTAAGAAAATACAGCTTAGCAAGTGGTGACTCAGTAATCTGTATTGTCTGGTATCTTCTGACTTGCATCAGAAATGGAAGAAAAATAGCAGAATCTGACTCCCTGGAGACTCTGAGTTTGGTATTTTGTGTTTGGGTTTGTTTTTTTTTAATAAAAGCAAGAACATTTGTTGGTGACTGGAATGTCTTGGGATATTACACTGAGACCATATATTTTTGTTGAGCTTCAGTAGGCCTTCTAACTGGAAAAAATGCACAAAAAAAGAATTGTTCAGTGAAAAAAAGGAGAAATGTTTTTTTATATCTGTGAAAGGCATTGCTTTTTGTATGTGATTTCTTCTTCTGGAATGCATTGTGAATGCAACTGAAAATATACTGCAAAGGACACTGTGTAGAAAGATATAGCCTCAAATAAACTATGTAGGAGAGCTTTCTTAAGGAGCAAAAAAATTATGAAAGGGGAAAAAAAATACCTCCAGGCCTCTGTTTTGGAAACAATGCAAATTAGACTACATTTCATTTTTGTATGCTAGCCATCCCTTTCACCAAAAAGAAAAAGTGGTCCCAACCTTTTCTGCAGTTAAAAACATTTCAAATGTGTAATATGTACCCTTCTCACTTCAGCCCATCACCACTGTCTTTATTCTGATGTGCTGTAGAAGGGAATTAATCTCCTTACAGTTTTTTTTATCTTTTTCCTTCCTATATTCATATGTTTCCTGTGAGACTGTGAGCCCTCCTATCTGTATGTGTCATAAAACAAATATTTGAATTGCATGTCATATTAAAATAGGCCTTTTGAAGAAAAGTGCTTTAATTAACATTTACTTTTATTTGCAAAGGAGCACTGAAGATCCTTTATATCTGAATATAGGTCACGGTTCCCAAAGAATACCAATGACATATGAAAACTCTGATATTGATATATTAGTGTCACACTCCCAGCCTTATTAATTCTGCGTGGTTGTGAAGCACTAATTATTTCTATTAATTTCGATTACAGTAGCGTATGGTGACTGCAGCAGAGGTGTGAGCCTCTAGTAGAAGGTGAGGGCCATGAGGAATGGCCGGTTTTTGCAGGAGCCAGCCTTGGCTGTGGAGGGGCAGTGGGGCACAGGCTCTGTGCCTGGCACAAGGGCACTCTGAAGCCTTTTGCAAGGAGACACAGGAGTCTCCAGCCAGCGAGATGGTAGGGAAAAAATGCAGGCATCTCCACGGCTTTTGTAGTGATCATAGTAATTGGCAGATAATTGACATGGGCTGTGGGACATGGGGGAGCCCATGGAGCAAGCCCTGGATTCATCCCCTGTTGCCTGCAAGGAGCACAGACACTGTGAGGATTTCTTCCCATGTTTGCATTGAAAATCTGAAGCTGTGGGGATTTATTTCCTCAGGTGTTGGAGATAGAAAGGGTAAAAGTAATGAAAATCTGCTAAAGACTGCAAATAATAAATTCCTCATATTCTCCCCCTCTTCTCCAAACCCCTGGAGCATATGAATTCATTGGCCAGATAAGCAGGATACTTTATGCACTTGGCCACACAATCTTGGTTTGTATCCAGGGGACTTTACAGGTGTAAAATTAACCACAGGAGAGCTCTTCTATTGCTCACTGACTGTAGTGCACACATATGGAGGACTACAAGTGAAAAATAATTAAAACAATATTTGAGTACATGCCTGTTCTCTCATCTTATATGCGCAACACATGTAAATCAATTTTTTTATATATACCCTAATGCAGAAGAGTTTTTAAAACATAGTTTTCTCTATGAAATAGCACCTTTTTGAGATAATTTGCCTATGCTGAGAGCACAGCGGTGTCCAGAAATGAAATGCACACAAAACCAAAGGTTTTATTGCTTGGCATGAACAACAGAATACCTTGGAATGATCCTGTGAAAATACTGTGGCAGACTTCTCTAACTTGGCTGCCAGTGCCTTTCCATAGCATACCTCTTAAAAAAATAAATCTGGATTTAACTGATACTAAAAGGTCATGGTCCATCAGCTACACTAAAATGTCTTAAAACCTGACCCAATACACACCCATCCAATAAACCAGGGAGGCTCCTTCTGAAATTTTCTTCTATCCAGTACAGAAAATGTATTTTGAAGTTCACCTAGACACACACTTACTCAGCAGACCAGAGTGGCTCCAAATTAAGTGGGTTTTTTAATGAAAAAGAGCCTCAAAGCTTCCTAATTATATCTTTTTTCTCAAGAGATAGGAACAGCTGCAAAGGTGTCCTTCTGATTTCTCTGGTAAGTAGCCTGCATTTTATTTACTTATTAAGACTATTTAACACTCCTGAAAGGTGCCAGTTTGAGAGCTGAAGAACATACAATTCTTCATTTTTTCCCCTCTTTTTATTTTTTATTGAAGTGGCCAGAGCTACTGTGGCACAGGCAGCTGTGTCATTAGCTTTCCTGCTGTGCCTTGCAAATTCAAAAAAGAGAGAGATTCAATCAAATTTCTCCCTCGAGTGGGAAGTGTTGCAGAATCACTGAAACTGGGGTGGGACCAAGGGAAGAAGAAAACAAGAAATACAAATATCAGGGACAGCAAAGTGCCAGGGGAGAGAGTGTGGGTGGACAGAGATGAAGCACAGCACTACCAAGGAAGGCAAGGATGTGCCTCCGAAGATGGAACAGACCCCACAGTAGCTTTATGCAACAATGACATGGCAGATCTACTCCCACCTCAGATGCTGTTCTGTTGTCTCAGTTTTTCCCCACCTGAATAAAAGCAAATTATGCTTCCCTTCTGACAGCACTGTGCTTTTGACTGAGGATCTAGAATATGTTGCTTTTACAATAGATTAATATGCATATATATCATTGTATTTGTGTGCATAGTGACTGAGGATTTCTGCCCCAGTGTTTGCCATCATAAATTACAGTGAAACTGCTCCAAACTATTAGTAATCCACTACTGGCAATTGCTCTGGGGTGGGGGGCATATCACAGCAATTACATCTGCAAATATGGTGTGGGTTATGTTCTAGTAGCTCTTATTTTTTCTAAAGCAGCAAACAAAAAGAAACAATACAAACCGCTGCCTGGTTACAAATATGAAATCCATTAGATCAATTAGTGGTAGGAGAAGGAACATTTGGATCCATATTTTGGGTCATTATCAAATCTGCTTCTTACATTTATTGCAGTCAGCTTAATCTAATGCCCCTCACCCAGTCTTGTGTGTGCGACGGCAGGTGTGTATATGCACAGGCACAGAAAACATATCCATTATTTGCATGCAGAAACACAGCTGGTTAACATTATTTCAATAGCATGCAGGCATGTGTCAAATTTCATGTAGATAAGTTCTTTTTAAACATTGGCTTTGGAGATTGACCTCTCAGAACTATTCCCGCGGCCCAACTTCCTACCATGAGCATCAGCAGGAGCAGGTTTACAGCTCAGCTGTAGCTGAGTGCAGGTTTGCAGTATCTTACAGCTCTCCTTTAACTTGGTTTGATTTGCACTGCCATTCCTGGTGGGATGGGGCTCAAGTAAGTGAGCTGAAGCCAAACATGGGTTCTGGCACACTCTGGTAGAGCTGCAGGAGCCTGAGTCAGTGGCAGGCCACTACTCTGCCAAAGGCCAGGTAGATTAAAGACTGTGCTAGTCCACATCACCATACAGCTGTACCCCAGAGTGTGTTATAGCTAGCACAGCCCTGGGGCCAAACCATCCAGGGTCAGCTGATCAAGTCTGGTTATCTGACCTTTGCTCAGGGAATGAAACCCCCGTTCTTCTCAGGCCCCTTGGTTTGGATGGGAACAGGACTTCCCAGGTTTCTCTTGCAGGCCCCTGTGCCCCTTTCCTCTGCTTAGGGTGACTTCTGGAATCACTGTGAATTGCTTCATTTTCCTCTTCCATTGTCTGCAGTGGGGGAAGGTAGCACAATATCTTAGAGACAGTATTGCTAGAGATGATCTCAGAGTACAAGTGGAAAAAAGACAGCAGCAGCAGGCAGTTGGAAGAGGAGAATTAGGCAGCCCTGTCCCACATCCAGAGCAGGGGCAGAGTATGAGGCTGGCAAAAAGATCAGTCTTGCACTGTCTCTCCTTGGTTTTAAGTGCCCAGTAGAGTTCAAGTCTTCTTCATAATGAAGCAGCTGGTCAACACCTGAAGGCAGTTTACTTAAATCCTAACTGGATTATTTTGGGAATCTGACTGGGTGCCAGACTGGCTGCTTATGAGGAAGTAAATACTTAAAAACAAAATGTTCAAGTGTTTTACCCAAGCTGTGTATGCTGGCAAAAGGGAAAAAAAATAAACTAAGTGTATGGGCCAACAGCAACCCAGCTTGACTGGAATGTGGAAGTCATTCAAAGGAGAGACACACAAAATGTGGGTGAGGCACAGCAGTGCGGAGCAGTCTCTGTCTGCCTGGTCATCCCTGCTGGGCCTGCCTACCACCTGTATGACTTCCCCCTTATTTCGAGCTCAGTCATCCTCCCACCTTGGAATAGCACTGTCAGGTGACAGACAGGAAAAAAAAACATCAGGTTCATGTTCTTCATGAAATCCAGATAGCAATTTTAGTGGATGGAAAAAACAGGGGTGGTGGATCTCCACCTCCAGATGGCTTTTGGAGTCTGGTTAGCACACTCTGATGGTACCAGAGCAGCCCCTGTGGGTACTACCCAGATAGGAGGAATGATGGGGCCACACGTGCCACGTCACATAGCCATAATTAAAGCTTCTTATGTCATCAGGGCAAGTAGTGAGCAGGGCTGGTCAGGCTTCAGTAGGCCATTTGGCCATACTTCTTGAAAGGCACCTTGGATGTGGAATGCACAATTTTTACAATGTCATGTTAATATTAATGTAAGTGCAAAGAGAAGAATTTAGTGCCCTCATGGGAAGTGGGTTTGAAGCAATCAAAAAAGGGCAAGAACAAGGACCTGCGGGCAGACAGCTGGGCCAGGGAAATATGTGCCAGTAATGGACTGACAGGAAAGCCCTGTGCCTAGTCTTGAGGACAGAGTAACAGCTGGTTAAAAATGATCCTTCCAGATCTAAGTCTGCTTTGCCCAAGAGCAGAACAGCAGACCATTGCTGGCAAAGGCAAATTCAGTGCTTCTGGCCATCATCTGTGAGGGAATGATACAGATGGTGAAGAGAAACCACAGGGAGTCAGAGCAGGTGTTGCATGAACCACTGAAGAGCTCTTAGCATCAAGGCATCTATAAGCATGGGAGGAAAGACATTTGCAGGAACCACTGCCTGCCTCCCACCTCCATTTGGGAGCAAAAAATGTAGGTTTTATCTAAGTATTTTACACATGGCTTTGCTTTTTATATTTGTCTTGGACCTTATGAAACCCGAACAAGTAAAAATTGGTGATGTGGTCACGTAGGGAAGTCCTCACATGAATTTCTTGTGTCTGTGTGAATCCTGACATCACTTATAGTACTACAGGAGAATGAAGAGTTCAAAATCAGGCTGGGATGCAGACATGTGCATATTCCTGGTTTTGTATTCCTTCTGAAGTGTCTGGAGGAGGGGGTGGGGGTATGTGTTGTGCTGGATAAAATACTGCAACTACTGAGCTGGAGCTCTGTTGGTCTCCGCACTTCATGCCAAGCCAACACCTTACATGCCCATTGACTGCTATCACCAGCCATAAAAGCAGTCCTGAAGAAGGCAGCTGCCTTCTCTGCTGGGATTTAGATCCCTTGCCTCTGAGAGCCAAAGTCCAATGGCAGCACATAAGGCTCTCAGCCTGAAGACCCCTGTTGTGATAAACACCCAGTCCATAACTAAGTCACAATATCTTCTGGTGGATGGCAGTGGGAATGCTAAACTTAGCTGGAAAGCTCTTCATGGCCCAGGGAAGACCTGGAGCTTGCCCATGGCCTCATGGCAAGTCATCAGGGGAGGGATGTGACCACAGACACACAGGAAGAGATGCCCAAGTGCCAACAGGGACATGTGGGTGACTTACAGGGAGAAATCCATTGCCACCAGGGCACCACCAGTATCAATACCACTGGCAGCACAAACTTTTCAGTGACCTTCCCCTTCCCATGCCATGCTTATAAATGTTGCCATCCAGGGCTGAAGTGGAGGTGGGCTTGCCCTGTTGAGCAGAAGGTGCTGCTGAAATTGAAGCCTGACTTTTCAAAATTCTACCTTCCAGCAAGTTTTGCTCTCTGTTTGCTTCTCCTGGTAGCTGTGCAGCTTGTGCCTGACTCAGGCAGATTCTCCATCCCCTGAAAACAGCTTTTGAGCCAGGAGCTGATGCGTGCTCTGTCCTTGCTCCCACTTCCATACTCATGACAAGCTCTCCCAGAGCTCATGATCACTCCAGCCCCACAGCCCTGCAGTGCCTATCTGCTTGAAAACATGTGTCCATGGAGGAATACTAATAAGCTGATTCCTTATCACCCCAGATCTGCAGGTAGGAAGGGTTTCCTCTTTCTCTCCTGCTGACTCTCAGATTGCTGTTTTTTCAAGGCACTGCTGGTGTGCGCTGATTTGAAACGGAAGAGGGAGGTCCCTCTTTGCCATTTTTTAATTGGTTTCTAACCCATTTGTGCTTTATTTCAGCTCAAAACCACTACAGCATTTTCTCATCTGTTATGCCTCTCTTCAGTGATGAAATTGGACAGAAAATATCTCCTGTTAAAGTGAAGGGCAAAGCTGGGAAAGAATGAAGGGTGTTAAACACAGTGTCATGAGCTTGAGAGCCTTACCATGTGTTTCTCAAGCTGGGATGCCTGCCGTAATACTGCCTGAAACACAGCTTTCCCTTCTGGCCCACCAGCAAAGTTAGGGCCCTTCTTCCCTATTACAAGTGGCATTATCTGTGAAATGTCACAGCCCAAGGAGTACAAGCCCCACAGCATGGAAAAGTTTTGTTGCAGCCCTCATAGACAGAGACACAGAAATCCATCAGAATATGTTTCATCATCTTTCTTTTCTGTTACCAAGCCCTATTAATGTAATAAACGACTGCTGTCTTTGGAGTGAGCTCCTGTGCTATTCATTCAGGGGATTTAAATGTATTTTCTCATGGCAGTACAGGCAGGACTACACATGCACTGGTCTTGGGGAAACGAGGGTGTTCCCAGCAGTGGGGTTGGGACACATGACAATAACAGGGCCTGGAAATGGATGTGCTGGAGGCACCTCTGTCATTGCACTGCTGCAGAACAGGGTTTAGCCAAGGACAAGTTTCTGACTAGCACTAGAGATTCAAGATGTCTGATCTCTTCAAGGTACATATTTCAGATCTGATCCCAGGCCTTTGAACAAATAGGACCATTCTCTCAGGCCCTGTCTTGGGCTTTCAGGGAGCAAAATGCCCAGGAAGCTGCCTCTCCTCATGCTCGATCCCTGTGAAAGCGAAAAGTCTCGTTCTCCATGCACTTGATAATGTGGTCCCTGGGTGCTGCCATAGTAAATCTCCTGCAATGTGCTTGAATCCAAGGCAGGATATGCTGTCACTTTTCTTGATGAAGAGTTCCCGTAAGCTTGTTCTTGAAAATTGCAATTATGAGCCTGCTTCAGCCACCCATGCTCTCTGCAACAGTCAGCAAAATGCGTTCAGATTTAATGTCAACAGCTCCTGGTGCAACATTCCTTTGGGGCAGAGATGAGCAAAGAGAAGAGGCAAAATCTGCTCAGTCGTGATGATTCTTGTCCTGTCCTTTAGCAGGTCATGAGAGCACAAAATACCCATCTCTTCAATGAGGGGAGAGGGTAATGAAGCAGCTGCAGAAGGAGGAAACCAAGCTGGAATGGGGATGTCGGATCAGATGTTAATGCACGTTGCAAATAAATCAATGCACCAGAAAGTCATTCCCACCATCATGCTCCACCCATCCCAATACTGCCTAGACTTAAAACTTGAAGGTATATCTGTCCCTCCAAACTTAGTGCACTGTTACCTGAGCAAGAGTTTAAGTCCTAATATCACGATAATGTTTTCCTATTTCAAATTTGTGTTTCTTGGTTGCACTGGCCCAAATAGTTGGGTTGCTCTTGCCACTAAAACTTTAAAAATATGCCCCTCAGTGCACACCAAAATACTGTGCTTTGGAGGCAAGAAAAAAAATACTGGCAGGTAGTGGCTTTTCTGAGAAAAAAAGAGTGGAAAGCATCTACAATGATAATGTCCTTCTAGGACCTGACTGTGAAAAGGTATGCAGAAGACCTGTTGTGTCCCCTACAGACTGACACTTGGACCCTCTGTCAGCAACACCATCTTCCCCGTTCAAGTCACCATAGTTAGTGACTATAGCATGCCTATTTAGTTGCTCTTGGTCTGTGTAAACTCAGTTTTTCCATTAAACCAGCAGTGAGTTGGCACACCTTGCCTTTTTCCTCCATCTTAAGTCAAGACAATGAAGCCACAGGGCACACAGTAGTATTTTATTTCCTGTGGGGAGACGTTGTTGCCTGAGGAACCAGTTCTTTGTTTAAGAGTAGCTTTATTAAAGGAGAGAAGATTGTGGGGATTAACCCCACCTCTTGCCATTTCTTGGGACAGTTTACCAGGGTTCCATAATGGGGGAATGCAGGTGGGATCCATTTTTACTTAAGAGGTGCATAAGAACATAAGTCCCTGAAATATCCTTTCAGATTAAAGGCTTATCAAATTCAAGAACTGCCAGAAGCAGACACCTAGAAAGAGTATGCAAAAAAAGGCTGCTGCAGCATCACCCTGGTCCTCACCCACATTTTCTGTCTCCATCTACTGCAAGACTTGCCAAGCTAGAGGCTGTGTTTGTGATTCATTTTCATATATCGCGATAGGCCCTCCCTTGGGAACTTTTCTAGTCCCTTTTTCAGTTGCTTTGAGCCATTTATGGCAATGAATTTTGCCACAGCTGTAATTACACACAGTATGAAACCAGCTTCTTCTCTGTGTTAGTTTTCAAATCTGCTGCCTGTTAGTTTCATGGGGTGCCTCTGAACTCTTGTGGTAAGAGAATAAAATTTGCTCCCTGGCCACCTTCCCCACGCCAGCTGTGATTATTCTGCCCTCAGTCACAAATTGCATCTGCCATCTCTGCTACTGCTGTAAGAGAACAGGGTCTTGGTTTCTTTATTCCTTCTTCAAATGTAAGAGATGATGTGCTTCTGATCACCCCTTCATCCTTCTCTCTAACCTCTCTATTTCCCCTATATCCCTTTTTGTAGAGGCTGACCAGAACTACATACAGTAACCACGGTGTCTGTGCTGTATTGTTTTCTGGACAAGTATTGCCTACATTTTTCCTCCTGCATGTACAGCACAAGAGCAATGCTAATTATTCTTCTCTGCCTGCTGAAAACTAATAAGAAGATAAGTGCATAGCCTGTTGTCCCTTTCACTCGCTTGTTCATGGAAGTTGGTCATGGAAGAAGAATATACAAGTTTGTAGTGTTGGTTACGCTCCCTGGATGCTTAATTCATTCTGGTAAGACACCGAGGAGGTGATTCCGCATGCTCCAATGCAGGCTGGCCTCACAAGCATTATCAAAACCCAGTGAAACAGTTTAGCTTTCCGTCACAGTCCAGAGTATCTCCAGGATTTACAATGCTTTCAAAAGATAAAAAGCTCTGACTTTCCTCAGGAAGGTGCTTGAAATTTCCTGAAGAAATTTTAAATATTTCTGTTAATAAATTTAGCCTAGATCCAGCACAGTAAAACATTAAGCATTAAACATCTGCTGAACAGGAAGAACTATTAAGAATGCTAAAAATGTGTAATCCTGTTCCTATTTAGGTCTTCATTCATCATGGCAATTATATGTGTGCATTAGTGCTCTGCTGCATTAGGATCTAAGTACCTACATGCAATTAAATGCTGTGCTGAACTGGGTCCCAAAGCCAGATTTTAACCTATATTTCTGTCTACTGTATACCTTGGGTTTGTGCACTGAATATTTATTATTTGAAAGGATGTTTTTCCATGAAAAGGGATTTATTTAAAATATGTCACATGCACTCTTTTAATGATTCCAGCTTGCACATTTATTTTGTGATGGGAATAATTAATAAGGTTTTATGTATAAATATTTTAAAAATAGGTTCATCTCTTGCTTAACCACTTCACAACCATTCTAGGCAGCAGTGTGTTTACAGGTTTGGCTGTGTATGCATCAAAAATCCTGAGTCTATTTGTGAAGTAAACAAATAAGAGTTTCACATGGTTTTACTTACATATATGTTGAATTTATTATAAAGATTACCTGAAAAACAGGATAGAAGCAATTTTAAATCTCATCTAATCCAATCCACTGTACTTTGAGCTATAAGCTTGAGTGACCATTAAGATCTACAACAGCACAAAGGCTTCAAGAGAAGACACAAACACTGCTATTTGCACTGGTGCCTGCAGCTATCTCTGGTTTCCTTGGGTTTGCATTGTGAGCTTATTTAGCCAGGAATGCTTCTTTTAGCAGCAGCATCTGCAGCATATTGAATATTGGAGCATGTTGCCATCCATTCTGCTTTCATCCAGTTGAGTTGCTGGAGTGAATGAGATGCAAAGAAGTCCTAAGATTTGCCCACACAATGAGTCAGTGGCCCAGTTGTTTTAAAAAAGAGAATAAATTTTATTTCTCTTTGCTTCAACAACTTTATTGCAAAGCACCCTTTATACACATTAGACTATTTCTCTTTTTCAGAAAGGGTGGGTATTCACGGATACCATTTATGCTTCCACTTCCATATTTGATCATCACCTTTCCTGATGGAAAAAATCTTCCCTAGGAATTACTAATGAAATGTTTTCTCTTTGTTGTATGAAGTCAGTGGGGAGAATAAACTAAATAAGTGAATTTTCCTTGGCACAAACGAAAATACGCAAATTATTGTTTGCATTGTCTATTATACAGTCGCATCTTTCCTCTCACTTACCAGACATGGTGTTGCTGTCTTCAGAAGTTTTGTATACAAGACCTGCCAGTTTTTCAGATCAGCCAACGTGGCCATTTGATTGAATGACTACATAACATCTGCTCTTGCCCTGTAACTACCCAGCCATTTACTCCTAAACCTTTTTGTCTCATGATTTTTCTCTATTTCTTGTGTGATTTGATGATGATGATGATGATTTCTAAATGGAAATCAGAATGTTTTACTGTTTATTGGTCTTATGTCTGTCTTTTAAATTCAATTTTTTTTAATGAGGCTGGAATTCCAAAGAGGTGATGGACTCATACCAATGGATGGCAGTATCTGCATCCTTGGAAATAGAGCAGCAGCAGCAGTACATAACACCATGTACTGGCATACCAATATGTACAGATTTAACTTGATAACCTGATAATGCCTCAAGAGACTTGAGGGTACCCACATACACATTAGCTGCAAATATGCTTTTCTTCCAAAAAACTTCACTGGCTTCTTGGGGTTATTTTTTTAATCTCTCCAGAATAGATTTTAAGACATTCATCATACACCATCAGGAGTTGAGTTCAGCTGCAGTATATGTATGTGAACTTGTGGTCTGACCCACCCTGGGCTTCTCCTTGGCAGGACCAGCCCTGCTTATCATCTCCACTTGGTGGTAACGTCATCTTTGCTCTGTCCTTTGTCACCAAATCACTCCTCAAAACAGTAAGAAATAGCTGAAATTTGAATTGGAATTTTCACTTAAAGGAATCCAGTGAAGAGGTATTAAGCTATTATGAGCTGCTTGGTTACTGCTATTTTGGGTGACAGTGAGTGAACTCTCTATTTGTTAATACTAATACTGTTGCTTGCCACAAGCTGGAAGAAATGGGCTCACACAATGTGCTTTTTTTCACATGGCATCCCACACTTCCAGGCTTCCATGGGAATATATGAATAAATCCAATTAAAACATTTTTTTTCCTTTTTTACTCCCACTCTGTTCACCAGATGTGCCAACTCATCCCAAGCTTTGGTTGCCAGCCCAGGCTTCCTTTTTTTGTTTATTGAGTTATCCTCAGTAATGTGTGTTCCCTCAGGGCCAGATCCTGGATTCACTTAGAGTCCTACAGCCATGGTGCTCAGTGGGTGATGGCATTCATGTGGTAAGTGGGTGTGGAGCTGGGAATACATCCTTGCCTGTGGGGATCAGTCAGCATGTCCATGATGATGCATGAAGTGGATCAGAGCTGGTCACCCTCACAGGCTGTTGGGAATACCTGCCATAGCTAGCAAAAATTTGCACAACTGAGATCATATACATTTTCATTAATCTTAGTGAGCCTTAAATAAAAGGAGCACTGCTGGCAGCTCTGATTAAGAGCTTTCTATTGATCATAAAAGCCTAATGCTAAAATGAATTGTTTAATGTTGAAGAATTGAGATAACAGCCAAATAATTTGATTTATCACAAAACCAAGACACAAGAAGAAAGAAAATACTTCAAATAAGAATGCTACAGTCTCTGTAGTAGGCCCTGAGCTAATTTCAGGCAGATCAGGAAAACAGCCCAGCCTCCATGGCAAAGTCTGCACCACAGTACAAAGTGGTAACAGCCTCTCGATGCCTGATGAGTTCCTTGGACAGCACTACGTGGAGGAAGAACACTTGAAATGCTTTAGCCTTGCACAATAAATCCATTCCTCTTCTGCGTGTGGGTGTGTGCACTTTCACGTGCCCCCACTATAATAGATACACATTCTTATGCAAAGCAAGAAAATTAATATAAAAATATTATATATTGTGTGTGGAATTCACCCTGCTTGATAATTTCAGCCATCTGAAAGCTAGGCACTTGAGCTGGTTGTTTATACTTAATAGCCTGTATTGTTACCAGAGAGAAAGCAGCTCCTTGTTGAATACGACTTTGAGGGGATCTGACTCACCTTCTGTACACTGTTTAGGGAGGGAACCAAGGCTCCTATTAGATGCCTAGTTGTTAGATTAAGGTAGATACTGGTGCTCCTCAGTGTGTGTGTGAGGTGATAGAACGTGTGAGAAATAACACAGTGATGAGCTTGCAGAGCTCCCTCACACCAAGCAATCTGCAATTGTTGTGGGTACTGGATTGCCACCCCAGGCACAAAATGCACTTGCAAATACCCTGCCATATTCTTGATAATGAGTAAAAAAAACAGAGCCCCTCTTCTGACCCCTGCTCTGACTACATTCATGCTTCTCAGCAACAATTTTTTTTCAGCATGGTGGAGTTCTTTGAAGGGTTTTGGCCATTCAGCAGCAGCCCTGTCTTTGGGAATAAGGGAATAAGGAGGTGGTAGACAAATCATTTGGGAGAAATGAGACATATTCCAAATTTCTCCGTGCCTACTTAGCTTCCAAAATGTCTGCTCTGGCTCTTTTAGCAGTTAAGCATCTGTCAAGTTGCTCTGCTCTAGCCAGAGCTTACAGTGGCCAGCCAACTGCAGGCTGGGCAGTGGAGCTGTACCAGGGAGTAAGGCAGGGACCTTGCCTATGAGTGAGCTGTGCAGAAAAGGATGGGAGAAGCCCAGGGGCTCTTTCACTTGTCAACCTGAACACAATTACTTGTCTCTGAGTGGACAGAAGTTTACAAAGGAAGCACGGTGTCTAAAGGTGTGTGCCAAACATGGGGAAGTATGTGCTGAGCCTGAGAGATGTTCAGGAAGCACAGCTTAGAGTACAGGAAATTCCTCTGGGGGAGGGAGTGTGAGTGTGTGTGTGTGTGTGTGTGTGTGTGTGTGTGTGTGTGTGTGTGTGCGCGTGTGTGTGTGTGTGTGTGTGTGTGTATGAGTTGCATATCCTCCTAACCATTGTTAGCCTATGCATAAAGTTTTTTCACTGTGCCTTTTTCATAAATGTGTTTGTATGTCTCTCTGCTTTTGAGCACATGCCTTAAAAACAAGTGCATATGCTATTTTAGTCTGCCACTCAAATTCTCCTCCTAGTCTCCCACCTGGTTTATTTAGGATTTGTCCTGTTTTGGTTCCCACTTTATTGGTTGCACTGCTTTTGCTTTTTCCATATACATGAGTTTGTATAGATGCCAGGTAACATCAAAGATCCTCACAATAATTTCCTCCTGGAGATCTGCCAGCAAAAAATAGGGCAGATAAGAGCTTGTCCATATACTGTTGTGGTGGAATTAATGTTTCTTGTTTTTAAGCAGGAACTCTGGTGTAAAATCAGCCTGGTTCTGTTCTCCTCCACAGGAGGAAGAACCTTCCCAGTTTTCACTGTTCCCTGGATACTTGTTGAGTCTGTCTTCAAGTCACAACTTTCAACTACTGACCCTTTAAATTTCCTGGCATGGACTCACATAATCTCTTTCTGCTCCTTATAGCCTAGTAGAGATTGACTCTGACAGCACTGCAATGGTTCCAGCTTTGCTTTTTGGTTATGGTTCTTTACAGATTTTAGCCTGGCTTAGTCAG
This sequence comes from Sitta carolinensis, assembly GCA_032173965.1. Lineage (NCBI taxonomy): Eukaryota > Metazoa > Chordata > Aves > Passeriformes > Sittidae > Sitta > Sitta carolinensis. Next base: position 100,021,697 of record CM063283.1, read on the forward strand.
AGGAAAACAAGTGTAGGGGAAATTCTTATTTAGTGTTAGTGCCCTTGGTTTGGTAGCTGTGCCTTCTCAGGTCATCTAACTGTGGAAGAATTTGCATTTGCAAATAAAGAAGTGAATGTTAAAGCACAAAGGGAGTGTTCTTTCTCCTCAGTTGTTTATGTGTTTTGAAGTTCTGAATTCTAACATGTTATTCCCATGTGAATAGGAACATTTCAAGCACTATCTGCTTGCTGTGATCCCAATAAGCAGTGTATGCCACTAATGGAGTCCCTAGCACATTTTTGGAAGAGGACTATATATGGCATATGGCACAGAAGAATAATTTCATAGTAATAAGCAAAAGCCAGTCATTAGCAAGAGACTGCTTTGTAGCTAATGATGTTATGGATAATGAGGCAAAGAAGAACCTGTTCTGAGTTCTGGGAAATACCTGATTTCTCTCCTCAGCAGAACCAATACCAAGCCTAAAACACCCTTGATCCTTTGATAGATTTTAGGGAAGCTGTAAGTGCTCAAAGACGAGCTGCAGCACAGCTTTGGGAGTGGGCTGTACTGCAGCTGGCAGAAGAGCTGCTGGCAGCTTTACTACAAAGCTAGGCCAACCTGAGCAGCAGAACAGAAAACCCTGCAGGTGGTATGGCCATGCAGTCATTGCCACTGTGCTGCTGTCCCCACACATCCATAAGCAGCAACTGCTTGTGTTTCTGTGCACAGCAGTGATAGCATGTCAGAAGTAAGAGGCTGAATTGTTGTCGGGTTGGTTTGAGAGAGGGTTGTTGGTTTATTAAAAAGCACTATCTATCTGAAGAATTTTTTTATAGCCACTGAAAGATCAGAAAGGATATGAGTGTTCACAGGCAGCTTTTTGAGTGTATCACACTTCTGGCTTGCAAATATATTTGCAGTTCTCTATAGTCTGTGAAGGAAATCCTGCTTATTTTGACCAAAAAGAAAAAAAAAAAAAAAAAAAAAAAAAAGAATGGGGGGGGAGTAGGAGAGGAATCAAGGGAGAAAGAGATATACAGGAGAGAGGAAAGAAGGAAAAGAAAAAAGAAGGGAAAAAATGAGGGAGAGAAGGAAGGAAGGAAGGAAGGAAGGAAAGGAAGCAAGCAAGCAAACAAGGAAGGCACTAAAAAGAGGGAAAGGTTGGACCAACTAAAACAACCTGAAAAACCCAGCTGTTGGTGATCTAGCTCTTAAGAAAAGAGCTGGCACTTGAGGATATGCTGACATTTGTCTATGACCATGTATGATGGTCAAAATACTTAAAAGTGACTAAGGATTTCTTGTGCCTCAGTTCCCAGTGACAGAAATACCAGGCTTGCAGAGAACTGCATGCCCAGAACCCCCTTACAAAGCACAGGTACTGCACACTCAGCCGTACTCCTCCCTGGGCAGCCTCAGCCCACCAACAGGCTGGGTTAATGACCTGTCTCATGTCCTTCCTGCCCCATTGCACACCAAACTGGGACCTCTGTCCCCCTGAGGGGGACAGCTCACACCCACCCAGACTGGTGGTTCCCCCTAAGAGCCCTCTCCAGCCTCCTACTTCAGCACTGAACCTCCCCCATCAGAAATTAGGGATTTGGGTTTTGTTTAAAACTAAAGCCAGCAGCATTTTCCTATGGCCCTGCCCCCCTCAGATGCCCTGTCTTGCCAGTTGCCATGCAAGGGGGTCTGCAGGGCCAGCCTCTCCCATGGCCCGGCCACCAACAATTCCCCACATCCTACTAATGGCAGGGCCTCCCTCAGGTCACCAAAGGCCACATTAAATTATTATTAATTACAACAGGACCAACAGAGGTGACAGTGTAGAGGCAGCTGCCCTTGGTGGCCATAGGAGCTGCCTAGCTGCCCACACCAAAGGGCTTCCCCAAGGCTTCACACCACACACCCCTGCAGAGATATGGTTCCCACACAAAATACAGCTGCCTCCAGAGCAGCTGTTCTGCAGCTGCTGTCACCCAGAAATTTCCACAAAAAACTCTTTCCAGCAGCACTTGCCTGGGGTACAGAGCCACGGCAGGGTGGTGCCTGCACCACCTTCCTTGCTTCAAGCCACACTCAGCAGGAAAGCTGAAATGTCGTGATCTGAGCTCACAGGACGGGCTGGTGGGGAATTTCATTCCCCCTCTCCGGAAAGCCCAGGCCAGCCACTCAGCAAAAGCCACCCCTGCCCCCACCGTCTACTCCTGATGAATGAGCTGCAACACACTCAAAGGTGAGAAGGCCCAGCCAGACCCGTATCTTGCAAACCTTGGCAAAACTGTGGTAAAAGCTGGTGAAATAGGCTTCTTTTTTTTTTTTTTCACTGTTTTGTTCATGTTTTGCAGCATGCCTGAGCAGGTCGGAGTTGAGGGGACAGGCCGTGGCAGAACTCTGAGCCTGGTGGGGTGGGAAGGAGGGCAGGCATCAGTCTTGAAGCTTTCAAAGGAATGCTGCACTGCTCCTAGAGTGATGTCAGGCCACCTTTTCTGCTCAAATTATAATAAAAATAAATACAGCTAGAATGTGTGGGCATGGTTTGGAAAAGGATAAAGGGGACATTTCAACATTGGTCTCACTGAAGTGGAAATGATTTCTGATAGCCAGCTGGAAGCTGGCACAGGCACTAGGCTGAAGTTGAGAGTTCATGCAGCTGGGGTTTCATAATACCAAATTGCTAGTCTTTCATTTATTACTTGAGTCGAATCCTAAAATCTTATTTATATGATTAGTCCCTCTGGGCCATATCCTTATTTCTCTTACACCAGACTGACTCAGAGCAGGGGGACATCTGTAAGGCAAAGCCTTCTCATTAAAAGGTCCCTCTAGAATGGAAAAATAAAAGCCAGCTATGGTAACGTCCTCTAGCCTGCGGCGAGGAGGCTCAGACCAACACAGAAACGAGCTACACACCAGGCAGCTCTCTTCAGCAGAACTAGCACAGCCCTCCAGAGTCCTCCATGCCTTCCTTCTTCAGATGAAGGTTTAGTTCAAGTACCTGGTACTAATCATCCAGGTCATTAATTTTTTTTGGCCCAATTTACATCAAAACCTGCTCCCCCCCTCCACACTGAGCAACATGGCAGCCATTACTAGGGAATTATTTTGTGCAGAGATGGCTGGCTCAATAGCCTGGCTCCTTCATTTGAACCCACAGCCATGGGGACATTGTGATGAACAGCTCAGTGTATCACATAGTATGGATTCAGTCATTTTGCTGCAGACAGGTCCAGTACAGAGCAGTGGGGGCAGAAGGTTTTGCATCATGCTTGGCCTGGCGACCAGGGGCTGCTGGCAGAGCAGGTGCCCTTAGCAATGCAGTGTCACCCTCCTTTATGGGCTTGGAAAATGGCTATACCAGGTGGGACACCAGGAATTGGAGACCTCTCCAGCAGAATGATGGGCAGAGAGTAGGGAGGCACATCTACTCTAATTATTAGTCTGGCAGAGAGATGTTGCAGATCATGGAAGGCTGAGTTTGTCCATCCATGTGATGAAGCACAGGTTTATTATTCATCATAAAATCAGGTTGGAAAAGACCTCTAGGATCATCAAGTCCAACCATTAACCCAGCACTGTCAAGTCCACCATTAAACCGTGTCCCCAAATGCCACATCCACATACCTTTTGAACACTTCCAGGCCTATTCCAATGCCTGTTCACTCTTTCAGTAAAGAAATGTTCCCTAATATCTAACTTAAACTTCCCCATGTGAACCTTGAGGCCATTTCCTCTCCCACTGTCACTTGTTATATCAAAGGAGAGACTGACCCCCACCTTGCCTCAGCCTCCTTTCATGTAGTTGTAGAGAATAATGTCTACCCTGAGCCTCTTTTTCTCCAGGCCAAAAAACCCCAGCTCTCTCAGCTGCTCCAGGTAAGACTTGTGCTCCAGACCCTTCACCAGCTTCTCTGGACACACTCCAGCACCTCAGTGTCTTTCTTGAAACAAGGGAACCAAAACCAAACACAGTATTTGAAGTGCAGCCTCACCAGTGCCGCCACAGATGTACATACTGCCCAGGCAGCTGAGCCCAGTAAGCAGAATTTTTTAATATGGGGTCAGTGGAAAAGCAATTCCTTCAGGCTTGATTCAGGGCCTGGCAGGAGTCCAGCACAAGTGTCCCTGCATGTGGTTGTCCTGCATATCTAATCCTCTGTCTATCTACAACACAGTGCAGGGCTCCTTGCATCTGGTGGAGTAGACTCTGTTGTATTTTGATTTCTGAGCCTTCACCTTAATCAGCAGCTCCCTGTAATAACAATGGAATGAAAAGGCAGAGAAGAAAAGGCAGGAGAAAGAGGATGAAGTGGAAGGAAGTGGCTAAACTTACTGCCACACAATATGTACTCAAATGAAGGCAACCTGGTTTCCGGGAGAAGGCTTCGGAGCAAAAGTCTGCAGAATCAAGGCTGCAGTGCACTTACTCATGGATGTGAGAGGCTCTCAGATCTGAGGCAGAAATTCCCCAACATAAACGTTATGCTGGGGGAATCACCAATTACTCCTGTTAGCACCTGCAAGCAGGCATTTTAACAAAGCAGCATTCTCTCATTCTGTTGAAATGCACAGCAGATCCCGCCAGGCTAATTAAATACCAACCCCTCTCTTACAAATAAGGGCACTGCAGAGGGTGTGCTTGAGCTCAGCCCCTGCACACAAAAGGTGACCATTCCCAGGTTGGATTCCAACAGGAAAATAAAGACTTCCAGCCACAGGGATCTGCTCTGCACCTGATGCCACTGCGCAACTCACTTGGCAAAGCAAACCCTCCACCAACCTCCCTCCCACCCAGCCCCACTGAGACTGCATCTGCCTGCCCAGACTTAATGGGAGCAGGCAAGTTCTGCTGGCTTCAGCTTCCCAGGCACTGCCTAATTGCAGGGCAACACCATGTGCCACAGAGCAGTTTTGTTTGTCAACGTGAAGGGTTTTGTGTCCATTCTATAAAACACGGACAAAGTGCGTTCAGCACAGCGTGGTACGATGTGCAGCACAGTGATGTCGCCTGCACCTGGACACCTCTGGGACCCGTTACCCTTGCTGAGGGTGGGATAAAAAGTACTTTGTTTTATGCCTGCATTTTTGAAAGCTGAGAAGAGCGCTCAGGGATTTCTGAAGCTTGAGTTGATTAGCAGTTAATGATGTGTGTCCTGAGGAAAAAGTAAGATTAAATATTCTGCATGTATTGAGCAGGGCATTTTAAGCTTGAGATTTATAGCTATTTTGTTAGTATTTCATGAAGTGTTTAGGTCTGTTCAACTCTTGGTTACACAGCCGTTCAGTATTTTGAACACTCATTTTATGCAGACATAACTTAAACAACCAATGCTGTATGAAAGTGTGTAAATGCATGTGTTGTAACTGCACATTAACTCTTGGGAAATGCTATTGAAAAAACAGACACACATGAGTAACTTCTTCAGCAACCCACAGATCTGTGCTGAAGTGCTTCTGCCTCATCCCAGACCCAAGACCAGCCACCTTGAGCACTGCACTTTCCAGTCTGGGAAGAATGATGTGGAGAAGTTTGTCCTCTTTGCTTATTTCCTCAGCCCTTGCCACTCTCTCTTGACTCGACTCAGCTGGAGTTGCCTTACACTCAGTTTTGAGCACTGTTCTGCACTTTCCCATGAGTTATATTTCTGAGTTATGTTGCCTATTCATGGCCTCTACCATGCAGGTGCATCCCAACACAATTGCCTTGGTGTCACCCCACAGTCCTTGTTAAGTTTCTGTCCTTGGCCCTTGGAATGTGGTGCAACCTTCCTGCAGGTGGCTGCTATGCTCTTACTACTTACCTGTTTTGATGCTTTCCTTCCTGAAGACATACTTCTGTCACATTTCCTCAAGGAAGTACCATCCGTCATCCATCCATCCATCCATCCATCCATCCATCCATCCATCCATCCATCCATCCATCCATCCATCCATCCATCCATCCATCCATCCATCCATCCATCCATCCATCCATCCATCCATCCATCCATCCATCCGTCCGTCCGTCCGTCCTCCATCCATCCATCCATCCATCCATCCATCCATCCATCCATCCATCCATCCATCCATCCATCCATCCATCCATCCATCCATCCATCCATCCATCCATAAGAAAGGCAAAAAGGTGGTGGCCTTTTCCAGTCTCTAAGGAGAGGAACAAATTTCCTAGAGGCTCTCAATTTCTAGGAGCTTGTTTCCATAACAAGATGAAGGTGCTTATAAAAATGTACGAGATCAGCAGAGAGGCAGTGCAGAGGTTTCAGGCCTCACTAATGAGTCTTGGAAGGGCACTTGGGTTGCTGAGCTGTCCTGATTCCTGTACACCATCCTTTCACTTCTCCTGTTACCCAGTCTAAGCAGATTCAGTGAGGCATATGTAGGTCAAGGCACACAACATCCATAACTTCATTTTGCCTTGGAGATGTACTGCAAGATCAACACCTAACACATCATGCTTAGCAAATGTTGGCAATACAGTGCATAGAATGAGGGCCCTAACTTTTTTCCCTTCACTTGAGGAAATTTCACTCACACAGTACCATGTGTGCAAAAAAGTAATTGTTTGCCAGCATATGAAGTGTAGCCAAACAAGCTAAGTTTAACACAAATTTCAGATTCTACATGGCTATTAAGAGTTTCCAGTTAATTGAACACTCGAGTGACAAATGCACACAGGAACATTTGAACAGATAATCTGCTTAAAATCAACCTTTCTACCCCAGGGAAACCCTAGGGAAATAGTTTAGAGTGCAAGTGCGTGGAGTATTCCACAATATGTAAAATTTATATCTCATGCTAAAAATGGCTAAAACTAGAACTGGCTGAAAGAAATGAAGCAACACATCTCTCAAAAGTTCTTAACTTGAATATATGAAGTCATAAGTCTGTAGTGCATACACACTGTTAAAACTTGTGCATTATACGCATAGACAGAAAAAACAAAGCAACTAATATTGCTCAGTAGATGTTCCATGTTATTACAGTAATTTCCAATATGGAGCTCATACAGATTTTGTTACCAGGATAGCTGTGAAAACCTTCCAACATTTTCTCACCCCTCTCACCTCTTCCAAATGCGAAGGTAAATTTCTAACTTGCAAGAGGTACTATAGATCTGATTATAAATTGGCTCTTCAGCCTGACTGAGCCCACTCTGTGTGGCCAGTGGGATTAGCAGAAGTCAGCTTAAGTGATTGGTTTTTTTAAGAAGAAACAGGATGCATTGTATATATGTGAGCCTTCTGAGGCAGCTTAGCAGAAGCACAGCAGCGCTGCCAACAGGGATAATAGCACTGCTAAAAGGTACGGCATGCATTCCAAATGCATTCAAAATACTGATGGCTGCATCACTGCTTTTCTTATTTTTCTGAGGGACAGACACCAATGAAAACCTATAAAGTAATAGTTTATTTTCACTAACATCCTCTTGAAGGAAATGGGACTTGGTCTAGAGTTATCTGCTAATTTGGAAGAGAAAGGTATTTTTAATGCATTGTAAAACAATCATTTGAATTGCATTTTAGCTTTGGTTTTCTCTAAAAGTCTAAAGGTCGTGTTCCTGCTTTACTGTAGGACTGTATCTGGTGTATATCCAGATTCACAAATAGCTAAAGAATAAAAATTCTTTCTTTGGCAGCTGGAACAAAGTGTCTTAAGCAAAATCATGTGTTTGAATCTACATCCAGACATGGGTCTTACTAGTTCAGGTCTGGAAATTTCTTCTACAGTCAGACAAACATTGCAAGCCATATATTTTAAACAGAGCACTGGGCTTAATTTGGATTGCTTTATCCATACAAAAAAAAAAAATATACATATTCATTAAAATGATTTTTAGATCATTCGAACAATAAAGTTTGAATCTAAAAGAATAAACTTTCATGGTTAAATTGATTTGGCTTTTTAGGAGCCCACTTCTTTAGACAGACCTTTCAACTTCTAGAGCTGGGGATGGAACACTTCTTCAAGCAGCAAACTATTGTACATGTCAGAGTTTGAAAGCATTTTTAAAGCAAACTAAAGTGAAGTAACCTCAGATATTATCACAAACTCCTGTCCTTTTGAATTAAAAAAATGGTTCATGACTTACTATGGATTTCCTGTGAACATGTTTATTGAGTGATAGTTTTACCCAATATTTTGATGGAATATCAAAATTGTGGGTTCTTCTACCTGATGACTTTTTGAGATGCACAAATTTCAGGGGTCATATGGTAAGACTTTTTTCTTTGATTGGATGAATAAAACATCTTATATAAGTAAAAAACAAACACCACTAGTGAATGAGGTGCTTCTGGCACTTGGAAGACTACTCATTCATTCTTAAAATTCATGCCACTTTCCCACACAAGGGTTGTCACATACTTGGCAGTGGTCCAAACAGTATAAACCATAATCTAGGAATAAAAGCAAATGAATTCAGGTCTTTTAGCTGCAAAAATCAGATTCTGAAAAAAAAAAAAAAATTCAGCCATTTCTATTAACAGTGTTTGCCATAAAACAAAACCTACTTACACAGATGGCTGCATGTTAGTTCTGGAAATTTTTTTAACCCTTAACTCCTGCATTTTATCTTCTTTTGTGAGTTTGAGTCAGACCATCAATGTTATTTTCATAGAACTGTTTGTGTTCTAATTAAGCAATAAAGAGCAGACCCTGTCCTGGGGATTAAGAGTAACTTGGAGTGTTGACACAAAGCTGAGAGCCATTAGTGACACCTGGCCATTAATTTCCCAGGAGATGCTAGTGCCAAACTCATCAGGGCTGTTTCTAACAATCCTTGCTGGGTTTTTAATGGGGAAAAACATATTTTTTACTTTTGGGAAGTACCAGAGGGCAGGCAAAATTACGACAGTTTACCATTGAGGAGATGACAAGAATAAAGGGAATATGGATGACTACAACAATTATCTGTAGAAAAATAATTTCTTATTTGTTAACCCACACACTCATTCCCACAGAAAGCAGATACTCAAAATAAATACAAATCTGAGAGAAGAGGTAGGAGATATTTTCAGAGCTACCAACTTCCAGTACACCAAATTTCACTAGATGAACCAAGCCGACTTCCAAGCACCACGACACTTTCTGTTTATCACTTTTAACACCACTTCCATTGCTATTGCTTGATAGCCATATAGAATAATGATATTAAAAGCTTATCCAATTAATATATTTATGCTTTATTTGGCAGAGAAGGAATGGTGGGTATATTCCCATCTAAGTATTTTTGCATCCCTTCTGGAAATACATTAACCATTCCCATCCCTTCCCCCGCCTCCTCCATGCTATTACAGCACCTTCATCAGAGACAGCCTTGCATCGCTTCTGGGAGAACACTTTCACTAAATTCTTACAGGATATTAATGGACGTTCTTGTATAGTATTGCCATATGAATGTTTCAATGACCTAGATAAATGTGCATAATTTCCTTTGTGTGTAATGGGCATGAGTGTTTAATTATGACAAGTTGTGACTTTTGTAGTTTATCTCTGCCCCCCAGGGAGCCCTTGAAAATGAAATTTCCTTTTCCCTGGCATGCAGCAAGTGCAATTTTACAATAACCCTACACTAAAATATCATAATCCATGTTGCTTCCTCCTTTTTTCCTCCACTTAGTGTATCCAGAGGAGTCCAGACACTAAAACTGGAGTTATGTGAGATGGTGAGTATTTACATAAAGCAGAAGGTTACAAATTAAAAGAAAGATTTAATGGAAAATGGACTGCAAGACCGCAATCAGGATGACTTTTTTTTATAAGCCACTTGAGTTACTGACCACACATTAATTCTGAGGTTAAGTCCATTGGTTAAACTAATCACTATTAATCAATGAAGCTGTTAATCGAATTGCTGAGAGCACAGGACCGAGTAAATTGGACAGCTGGATAATCTCTTGGGTTGACCAAAAATACAAAAAAGTTTGCATCCTCTCAGAAAAATAAGCAATGAGCTAACTGGTTTGCATGCTGTTTGCAAATGATATCTGCAGCAACATCAAACCCTACTATGCCTTATTTTTAGGGAGTGTTTTTAACCATCTCCTGTTTTTCTGCCATATTCATGTTTTTGCCCCTTGCACCCTGTCTCTGTCATAAGTACATGTGCAAGAGAGGATGGAAAAAGCTTGCAGTGGAGAGGTTTCAAGTGGAGGATTGATGGCCAGTGATTGTGAAGCCAAATCGCTCACTATATTTGCTTTGCACGACACTATTTCCTGCTGTTGTTTCTCGTTACAGTAGATAATAAAAAATGTTATAAAACCCTCTTAACAAGAAAACAAAACACAGATGGCATGTTGAATGTAAAGTATCTGGGGATGGCAATCAACTCTGGCCTCAAAAGCTATTTTGTTCCATCCCAGTTTTCTTGAGAAAGTGGGAAAGGGACAGCAGGAAATGCTGCACAAGTTGTTGGAGTGAACTTTGCCAGCTACCAAAAAAGAAGTGTTTGCTGGGAAGCAGCTATATCTGTTGAGGGGGAACACTAAGGGCCAATGTGTAATGTTATTATCCTCTTATCTGTTGAGGCCTTGGTTGGCAGAGCGACCTATACAGTATTCTTTGGACAAACTGGTAGACAACTATTTGAAGACCTGCACATTTTCTAAAAGAAAGAAAATGCATTTATTATTTGTTATATAAATTCTGAAAATGAAACATTATTTAGGGCTTTAAGAGCAGATGATGCCTAACAGAAAACTTTTAAAATCATCCCACTGGGAAATACTTTTATCATGCATCATATTTTAAGTCATTCTCCTCCTTTGTTCTTTGCTAATACAGATAGTGAACCAGATCTGGAAATCAACTGCACAGTGCATGTTTGGCATAACTTCACTGCTGCCTTTGCTGTTTGTTTGCCTGCCTTTGCAGCCCAGTGCCACAGAGATCCACTGGAGTCAGTTTCAATTCAAAGGTCCGTGCAATGAATGCACTCATCTGTTCCCAGGGCCAGCCTTTCAGAGTGCTACCTGCTGAGGGAATATTATCCATTTGCTTGTGAGAACATGAAAACAGATAATGACAGATAACAAAACACTTATGTCCTAGTTCTTGCTGGCAAGCGAAAAGCAATGGAGCATATCTTGAGGGAGATTCACGCCGAGATGCTTTGGTTTTATTCCCTGGTGTGAACTGATGCAGGCCGTGAAGGCCACTGCAATTTATGCTGGCTGCTTGAGGCCTCTCCTTTTCCAGCAGGCATGAATTTCACTGAGCAAGACATCAGCTTCCACATTTGCTGTGCTGTGCGTCTTCAGGCCTCCGAGGTCTGGACGGAAATAACTTCCTGATGATAGATATCAGCATCTGCATTTGGGTACATATTTAGGAGTATCTTTCTGTCACTGTTCCACCATGGGGGCTGCCAGTACTGCCCTCAAGTGGTCCAGACCTTTTGCTCAGCAAAAGCCGTAGGAAGAAGAGTGGACTGAAATTATCTCAGTTGGTCAGAGCATGGTGCAAATAACACCAAGGTCACAGGTTTGATCCCCATATGGGCCATTCACTTAAAAGCTAGACTTGATGATCCTTGTGGGTCCTTTTCAACTTGGAATATTCTGTGATTCTGTGAAGTTGGAGGAACAAACAAGAGTCTCAGCATATTTCCTTGTTCCTACTGACAGAGGATATTGCTTTCTCACCAGACATATCCTGAAAGCACTGCTATGTCTCTGAGTGGCTTGCCAGGGTACAACAGACAAACTGATTAAATGCAAGTCACAAGGGTGTCTTTGAAGTGTCTTTGAAGCTGGCATGGATTTTGCCTCTACTAGTTGGGTATGGAAAATTCACGTCAGGTGAATGGCAAAGCACTGCACAGAGCAGAAGAGTGAGTGTCTGTCATATCTCCTGAGGACAGATGACATTTCACTGGCTTTGTGTGGCTGCAACAACATCAGACTAGAATCCACAGTTATTTTGATGATGTGTATGTTAAACATCTACCTTACTATTCTGGTGTTACTCACTACTTCCCAGCGACTCCAAAATATCAGAGTTCAACACACTGGTTCTGGCTATGTGGCATATTTTAGGCCCTGTTATTTGAGCATTATATGTCATTTTTGAGAAGCAGAACAGATCTGAGTATGGGAAACATTTGCAACGTTCTGTTGCACTTGCCTGAAGATGCACTTACCGAATTTTTCAATGGTAATGGTGTTTCTGACAGTCACAGTAGACTCCTATTCACCGTGAGGCCAAGTAAGGGTCTTATCTGCCAGGGGGAACCTGTCAGGGGCTGTGTGGAAGGAGATTACTGAGTATTGCACAGAGGCTGAACACTGCAATGAAATCCTCCAAGAGCCTGTGACTCTTCTTAATCATGTCCTGTGTAACCCTATTTCTCTGAAGTATCTAACACAGATAGACAAGTGGATTGGAACTCAGAAATGTTGTTCCTGTCTGTTTGTAGCAGGGCTTGCACCTACTTGCAGCTCTTTGAACCCTGTCCAGGATGCCACAGAAATTCCCCACGGAAAAGGTGGTTGGAAGGGAAATGGCCTCAGTACATTCAGCAAGGGCTGTGACACATGCATCCAACACAATTTGTTAGTAACTCTCAGCTGGCCTGCTGGGGTAGGGGTCTGTTGTGAGTTGATGCTTCTGTGAGGGGTGTTGTACCTTGTGATGATCAGTCTGTGGTGGTAAGATACTGGAGCAGCTGTGGGAGGGTCCTATAGTAGTACTGCAGACAGGCACAGATGCAAGCTGGTGGCAGCACAAATAAGGCTGATTCCATTTGTCCACTGTGGACTGTGAATCCCCCATGAGATGGCATGTGCTACTCAGGAACCACCACAATGACACTGATCCCCTGCACCTGAAACGGTGATGAGCCTCCCAGGAACATCAAATTATGGACAAGCCTCATGTCAGGCCCTCTCTGATGCTCCAGCACTGCCAACAGGCTGATGTCAGAACTGCCTTTTCATATTTCTTGTCAGACAAAACATTTGTGTGCCTGGAGTCATAGAAGGAAGCCTGGAAACAGAGCATGTGAGCCCATGGGGTCTTAAACAGCATATGAGGTTTGGAGGTGGAGTGAGCACAGCTCAGTTGAAGCTGAGCTAGGAAAGAGAAGAGGGAGGTTTTGGTCTTTCTTCAGTAAGGCAGACCTGGGTAAGAAATGGTCATCGGAGAGTCCAGAGCCTGTTCCTGCAGGTACCAGCTATGTACCTGCACAGGGCTTTCTTACCAGCAATGGAAGCCCCCAGGTACTGCTGCAATGCACAGACCAGCCTTCCCTTGGACACAGGGTGAGCCCGCTCCTCTTGCCTTTGGTGTAAATTCTTTCCGTGTGCTTTCACATCGGCCATGTGAGGCTGCACAGGCAGTGAGTTGTGTTAGGCCTACTGCATAGTGTTAGAAGGCCTTTACAACATGGAAGTCCAAGAACCTGGACCTCTGGGCATAGGCTCTTACACTCTAAAGCACCAGTGCAGCAGGGCTTTGTCACCACAGGACACGACCAAAATATCTTTGTGGGGTTAGCAATGAAGGCAGGAGATGCATTTGGCCTTGGGCAGATGACTGAAGATCTGACACCTCATTCATATGGAGGACAAGAACCTGAGTCTCTGATATGCTGTTACCTCACCCTTTCCCTTCAGATTCCTTTTCTTCATCTCCTCTGTCATTTTAGGTCTGTTCTCTCTGCCACTGCTGCCTTGACTCATAAAAACATTTCAGACACAGCTTCATTGAAGCTGTATGTGCAGTTTACTATGCTCTGGTTGTTTTGATCAAAAGGTGGAGGTTGTTGGAGAATTCAGAAACATTATAAGGAGGCACGGACTCATGGCATTCGTTCATGACAGTGGCTTAAAGCCTCACACCCATCCCCCAGGAGGCAAGTACTACTTTCACCTCCTCCTCATCTGCTGCTCCAGTCTGCCAAGCACCTGGCCTGTTCCTGGGAATTTCCCAGTGCCATTAGACCTATCCCCAGGTCTGCACTCCTATGTACAGATCTCATGGGTCCAGATCATAAAATTATAGGACTTACATGAAAAATACAAAAGTTGGCATGACTACAAAGCACTACATTTAGTACTGTAGATTAGACGTTTATATTCATGTATATATGTAAATAAAAACAGACCTAGAGTTTTGTGCTGTGTATTTCCAGCAGTCTGTACACAAAATCAGAGACAGTTGTCTCTCAGCAGATTAAAAATTAGGATTATTTGGGTTAACCTTGGAACAACCTTGGTTGTTCCTTGATGCATATGCAGTTCAGTTTAATAATAATTTTGATGGTTTTTTAAACCAGGGCTATTTTATGTTCTTTGACACAAATGCAGGGCTTATTCTTGACTTTGCTTTTAAAAGCTTCACATATGTGTGTGTGTGTACTTGTGTGCTTGATGAGGATAGCAGCACAGGCAAAGGAAGAAAATGATAGTGTGTGAACATGCATTACCTTCCCAGCAGGGAAGGGACTTGCCCCTGAGGGTCATGTTGACCTCAGGCATTTAGAGAGTGAGATACCTGGAAATTTCATGTTGAACAACTACAGAGACCAGGAGGGATGACTGGAAGGGGCTGGATGCCCAGACGTGGGCTGGGAAGCAGACAGTTGAGGAGTAGCACCAGGCAGCCCTGTCTGCTGCAGATGAAGCTGTGCATGCACACCCCTCCTCCCCCATCTCAGAAGGCTGTGATTGCCTCTGTAAGGAGTTATCAGGCCAAACATTCTGAATATTTTGCTGGGGAATACATTTTACTTAATTGAGCGGAAAATAAAAATTACATGGACATGGAGAGTTTATAACAATGCAGAGATAGGGGAACACGTGCTTTTAAAAAAATTAAAGCCAGAAGTCCCATTGCTACATGCAGTACTCAGGGTATAAAATATTTGTAGGCATTGCAAAGACTGGAGCTTGACATGGCTGCATAACTTTGAAGGGCTGGCGATTCCCTTATAAAGAATTTAAGACCAATCTGATTTGAAGCTAATTCATTTTCCCTTAATTTCTACTCAGCTAATAGGAAAAATGAGGAAAAAATAAAGACAGTACAACAGGTTCTGTGGTAGAGATACACCACATTTTCCTCAGAGATGACCGGACTAGGTTTCTGATGTTCTTTGATGATGTAGGAATAGCAGTATTTGGATAGAAAATCTGTTGGACTTATTTGACAGCAAGACTGTGTGCTTCTTCACAGGATCATTGGACAGCCAAGGTTCCACAGTACCTCTGAGTTTATCTAGCCTAACCCTCTTGTTCAATTTACCCTTTAAATAGTAAGTGTGTATTTCTCACCTTGTAGGTCTTTAAGCTCTATGAATAAATGAGCTGAGAGGGAGAAAAGAAAGACGCTCCCCACCTGTGAGTGGTGATGAACGGTGATGAAAGATCTCTAAAGCTTGGTCTTGGAAGTTGTGGTTTATTGTAAAGGGCCTGGGTGCAGGGGGCCTGCTTAAAGCTGACAGCTGCAGCTTGGAGCAGGCCTGAAAGACAGCGGGGAAAGAAAGAGAGAGAGAGAGAGAGAGCAAAAAGATAGAATGCCCGAAATTCCCATTACAATACAATAAATCATCTTCCGTGCTGAATATTCTAATTCTCACTAACCAATCTGGTACAAGATACAAATCCTATAGCATTTACATACAGCCTATAAGAATCGTTACATTACCATACTGTGTTACATTTTAAACCCTAAAAACTGCTCTTTGGACCCTTTCTGCCAAGCTAGTGGGGTCTGCTCTGACCCTTGGACCTGTCTGCAAGCAGAGGGTATTGTTCAATCAAGAAGAGATTACCTTCAACCAGCCATACCATTGTTTTCCAGTTGTTCAATAACTAAGGCTTGGTATCTCAAAGCTGGCTTTCATTCCAATCTCACCTATAATTTCTATATTCTCAAAATCTTTTGTCAGGCAATCATATTTATAAGGTTTTCCTGTTTCATCCTCCCCAACACCCATCAATTTGCAAAATACATTAATTTTTCTCTTTCTACCAGAAGGATGAGAAGCAGACAAAGCCGATATTATGTCCTAAGGATTCATTTGAGGGTGAAATTCCAGCCATTCCTTAAAATACTGTAAGGCATACATCGTAGTGAAGTGTGTGCAGTGAATTGTGTTCCATGAATAGGAGCAGGGCAGCACCGGCTCGGGACAGGGGCAGTAGTCCCTCTGCTCCAGAGCCTGTCATCAAGCCACGGTGCCTCGTTTTTTCCCATTCTTTCCTGCATGATAATGCTCTACATAAGCGGCTACTTAAGGTGTTTCTACATCTATTCCCAAGTAATAACCATGCTTTGTGTGCTGTCTGTCTGAGAGCTGGCATTAGGGAGAGACCACCCTGACCATTCATGGTGTGGTTCTGAAGGGAGGCTGCATTAACATTGCTGGGGGCTCTGAAGGCTTGAGTGTCTCTCTGCTGTGATCTTCAACTAAACACACTGGCGCTGCATTAGGAGGGCTCTGGATTTTTTTACATTTCATCTACTTTATCTGTTTGAACACAGATATACCTTTCATCACATCCTCTTGCACTCAGAATGTCATGATCCACTTTCCACTGTGTGCATCCAGATGGCTTTTACAGGTTAGATTTCGCCTGATGATTTTTTTTTTTTTTTTTTTTAGTACAAAGATGTTGTTTACTTTAGGCACTAAGAGTGCTGAACTAGGATATTATTTTCTGTTTGTAATAAATGTATCAAAATTTGTGCTCTTATAAATATGATAAAAGCACAATGGTAGGATATATTACGAAAATCCACCGAGGCTGGTGTAAGCCTTGCCCAAGGATTGGGAAACCGGTTAATTCATTTACTTGTAGTAGACACAGGAATCCATTCTAAATTAGAATCTCAAGAGGGCGTCTTCCCAAAATTTCTCAAGCCATCGCTGGCCAATAATGGCCACTGATAGCTAGAGTAACTTAATTCCGGTAAACCACTTTGCTTATCTCTTATTCCTGTAACGTGTTTTTCACATGTATTAGCTCCTGGGTAAAGTATTGTTTGTCTCAAGCAGAATTTCTCCAGTAAACCACTCTGTATAATTTGTTTTTCATATGTATTAGCTTTTGGGTAAGGTATTGTTTGTCTCAAGGTGATCTTATCCGAACTGGAGACAGGATTCCTCCAACGCTAGACAGAAAACACTGGACTACAAAGCTGTCCCGGACATGTTCGATTCTCCAACCATAGACTACATGAATATTTGGAAGAAAGACAAAGAGACAAAGAACACCTTGCCCTGAGCATGAAAAACTGTATAAAAACCACTCGGCACAGAGAGGAACAGAGGAGATTTGATGCGGCAGAGCTAGAATCTTGGTTCACCTAGCATCGAACCCAGGCTTGAGGCTGTATCTTTGATTGTGGCTATCAGCGACCGAATTTCGGTCTCAAAATAAAACTCCATTTTCATTTTTATTAATTCAACTTTATAGTTTTATTATCTATAACATGTTGAAAGTTTTACTTTCCTAATCATGGCTGAGTGACTTTCACAGACACATCCTTGGCCACTGAATAGTGGCTCAGAAGCTTGGTAGCTGCCTCCTTTCCTCCAAAATGTGCAGCCTGCTGTGGCTGCTCATGGCGTCTTCATGGACCGCAGTCCTCCTGTCAAATGCAGCATCAGAGCAGAAGAGGGACAACCTCTCTTGGCACACAGCTGCAGCTCCCAGAGCACATTCTCAGTATCACAGGGCCGCCATTTACTACCAGGTCGTGTCTCCTGCTGGTGGCATGGGAAGCTTGGCTGTTTTGCCTCCCTGCCAGAAGGCCCGTCAGCTGAAACCCAGCATGGAGTATGTCTGAGGACAGGGAGTTTGTTCTGGTTGTGTCCTCCATTAAGTAGTTAGTGAAATGTATGATGCATTCAGCTTTTTTCTTATTACACTCCATAATTGTATTAATAAAAGGTATTTACCCTTCATTATTTTCGTTCTCCAGAGGATTACTGAAGACAGGATATAATTAATCCAGATGCTCATATGAATCCAGGGAGGTTGTGTACAACAGCCACTGTCTTCACTAAAAGTAATTGCACACATTCACCGCAGTCCAACCTCTATGGCACTTTAAGAGGAGCATGTCTAATTCATGAAAGGGAAGAATTGGTTATTATCAGTATTATCTGTAGCACTCTGGTTTAATTAAGAGTGTTAAAGAAAGATAAAAGGTAGGAGAGAAATGCAGGAAGATGAAATGATTTGCCCAAGGTCACAGAATGGAGATTAGCACCTGCGTCTTTGCTGTCCCAGGCTTGTGCCCTGTCCATTAGATCAGGCCTCCCTTCTTGATGATCAAGTATCTTGAACACCCATGTAAACTTCTCAAGGAGAAAAGCAAAAATGTCTCAGTGTAGTCAGATAAAATTTTAGCAATGCACAAGACATCAGTGGAATTCATTAAAAAGAATATTTATTGAGAAGCAATGTTAAAAAGGAAACACACTTTAAAGCAGTCAAGGCAATGAAATCCTGCTTCAATTTGGAACTCATATTTTTGTAAAACTAATCAATTAGATCATTCTCCTAATTTAGAGTACTTATGCTTTCAGCTACATTTCTGAGCTAGGGACAGGCTTTTGAGGATTCACAGCTTCTGAAATAAAAATAATTGGTTTCCAAGGAATGTAAAGTGCTAAGGAAGTAACCACTTACCAACCTATTCATCCAGGAGCAGTTCAAGGAGCAGCTTTACATATCTGGGCATCTGCAAGATTAAAAAAAGATACAGTTCATTAGCAGACAACAATGTTAACACTCAGGTTACAGCCAAAAGGACAACGCAAGCTCCTTGGATGTTTTAGTAAGGATGCCAGTATGAGCATCATTCCTCTGAGAAGCTCTCGTTTAAACACGTCCCTTGGCTCTGTGCTCTGCTCAATCCCTCCTCCCAGATCTCCAGGAGGCCCCTGTCCACTGAAGCAGCCAGTGTCTCTGCCTTGTCTCCCCCTCTTACCCCTACCCCACAGGAGATGCCAAGGGACTGCTGAAAAAGACTTAACCTTGGGCCTGGAGCCAGCTCCTGTGTCTTTCTGAAACAACGTGGTGAAGGGAGCAATTGAGGGATGGAGATCTGGTCCTGATGGCAATCTCAGTATGGGCAGTAATGTCTAAAAAAATCAGTGTCATTCTCAAAGATCTTTAGGGAAATCTAGATGGTAGTTTTCCAGCATGTTGCTTTGTTGAAACAAAAGTTCTAGAGGTGAAACCTGCCACTTCTGAGGTGGAATTTCTGTCCAAACTGTGGAGGGGCTCCAGAATAGCCAAAGACCTGTTCAGGGCAATGGCCTGGGAGACTGAGATAATTTCTAGCTGATATGATAGAGTGAGCTATAGAGTGAACCAAAGCCAGCCTAAAGGGGCTAATCCAAAGTACCTATGGATACAGTGGGTGTGATTCCTTTGAAACTGTCACACAGGTCTAAGTGAGCTGGATAGTTAAGGTACCACTTGCAATCAATCAGGGTTTGGTACAGCTGCCTAACCATGGGTGTCTTTAAGAAGTTTCATCCACATGAAACTGGCAGATGTGGTAACACATCTGTGGGTGACCTGTGCTCTTATGGGCCACCAGCTGGGGTCCTACTGTCCCTATGGAATCTCAGCTGATAACAAACACTAATGTTTAGATAAGAATGGAGCTTCTTGCTGCCTTTTAGACACTTTGATGAGGAAAAGTTAGACCGTGTCAGTCTGAAAGGCCGACGTGGGCACACCTTTCTCTCAAACACAAGCTCATTTGATGTGCCTATCTTGGCAAGCCCTGCTGCCCAGCAGGGCCAGCAGTTTGGGTGCAGCTCTCTATTGACACAGCTGTGAAACCCGCCCTTTCTGGCAGTGAGGTAGATCCTGTTGGGCAGGGACTGTCCACAGCACAGCATAGATGCATCCTTTGTTTCAGGCCTCTTGTTTAAATCAAGTGAAGCGAGGCCCTGAACTTTGGGTTCTCATGTCCCAGGCACCACCCACACTATCATGTCTTTGCTTCTGCAGGCTCTCTGGAGAGGCAAATCACCTCTAGTACTCAGGAGGTATGATTCTAAACCCCACTGGCCACTCTACAAAGAATAGCTGTCTGGTGGCTCCAGATCAAGGTGTTGTGTGCCATCTGAGTTGGATAGGTTGGTCTGTCTTGAGCCTATGGAGTCAGTGGAAAGGATCTGTTAAAATTTACCAGGCTGTGGAATCCCATCACGTTTTTAAATGGAAATGCAAAAGAAAGCACAAAGGCTTGTGCTTTCACATGGCCTGGTTTTAGTGGGTATTTAGCATAAGTGACTGTTAAGGCACTTTATACCATATAGGAAGATAAGTGCCTCCAGGGGTAAAATCATAATGTTTCTCTCTCCCTTACGTTACTTTTTATGCTTAAATGACTATCTACTTCTGGGGAGGGGAAGAAGGCAGATGACGGGAAAGTTCATTTAAGATATACATCTATCAAATGGGCTGGGTGGGCTAATTCCCTGCACTGCTAAAGCAGCAAGACTACAGCTCTTCCATCCAATTCCTCACCACCACAGTGCAAGCAAAGACTGCCCTTGAGCCTGCTAAAGCCAAGCTGCTTGACAACACTGAAAAGCCCACAATTCACAGTCCTTTTTTTTTTGTATGATCAGGATTCAATTCTTGCTTGAATTTAATAGAAAACGGATTTGAGTCCTATAAGACTGCAGTACAAAGCTACACTTCAGTGCTTGCTTCTGGTTGAGTACTTAGTGAATGTTTTCTTCCTCAGAGAGAGGATTTTAAAATCTAAACCAAAGAAAACTTCATTTGAAATTTAATGGGTTAAACTGAAAACTCTGGGGATTACACTGACCTTGAGAAGGTGATAAAGGAATTGCATTTTTCCTTAGATACTTGAGCTAAAGACTCATTTTATCATTTCCACACCTCACAAAAGATGTAAAACTGCTTCCTGGTACTCATTATAGCTGCCATCCCAGATACACATATACCCAAATTTTGATAATCTTACAAAGTCCAAGGCTTCAAAGTTCAGCAGAAAGAGACATGGATAACCCAGCAGACTCTCCTCAGGAATCACTTTTTAAAGCCTTATCTTTTGCAAAAATCCACTTGAGTCAAAACATTGTAAACCATTTGAAAGTACAGTAGGTACACTACATGCAAGAATTAATCTTGCCTAGGAGCCTAGGACTTTGCTTTTCCTAGATGTGCTTGTGTGATTCTTTGCCAAAGCACCATTCTATTCCCAAGATTCTGGATTAAATTTTTTACACTTTTTTATTTCCAGAATTAATTTCTTCAAGGCACTTGAAGTGGGCCTCACAAGATTGTCAAAAAAGTGTTTGTGTTATGCAGAGTTCTGTAATACTATAAAGTACCTCAGGCATCTAGATACTAAGCAGTGGGCACCTTCGGCCATGAAGGAGGAGCCAGCTGTTCCTGCAAGGTGAATGGTGAACAACGGATTTATAAGGGAAACACCAGAAATGGAGAGTGGGCAGCCAGACATACACTGAATGGAGAGAAAAAAGATGGAGGTACATGTTTTTCCAGCTAGCACACAGGGAAGATGTCTGACCTCACTGTGCCTTACCCAGTCCTGACCTTTCTGTTACCATGGAGTTAGGAGTGCATGATGGACTATATCTGAAGGAAAACAACAATCAGGCTCCCCTCCAAAACAGCCAAGAGCCTCAACGTGGCAGTGTCTATCCTGCATGTAGGAAAACTTCATTAAGGTCCTCAACCTTGCTGATTGAGAGCAAGGGCTTAACAAACCCATCTCTTCATCATTGTTCATGAGTGCCCTTAAAGCCAACACACATAGTTTTCCTTTGGAGCACTTCATGATGCTAGAATAGAGGAAAAGTAGGGGATTAATTGCAAGCCATCTTACCTCTCTTCAAAATGAACTTCATGAAAGCCACCTGATGGCTTTCTTTGGCAGGGTGGCTGCAAAGCAAATGCACAATAGCTGTAGTAGAGATCAAATTCACAATTTTTCCTGTATTTCTTTCTCACAAGAGTACTAGGGAGACATGAGCTAAATGGTGCCCTTGAAAAGGAGGTATATATCTGGTTAACAAACTTATTTTAAATCAAGAGATAGCACTGAACTAAGACAATGAAAAACATCACATCTGAAGGAGAAACCTGCAGTTTCTGTATCAATTGAAAACAAATTGAATTATTGATATGTGATCTAAACAGTAGCAAGTGATGCTTCTTAGCTGTGACAATCCCTGTCCTGTGTCTTGTTAACACGTGACAGAAGAGACCATTATAGCTTTCTACATGACTGTGGCAAGACCTTGGCTGTTTCCAGGCCTGGGAGATTCAGGTAAAGAAAGACAGATACATTACAGAGAAAACAAAATGCAAAAAAGAAAGTTGTGAGACATCTGGGAAATTCAACATGGGTGGGTGGGTGGATAGATGGATGGCTGAAAGGGAGGGATGGATGAAAGGGGAGGAGGGAAGGACTGAGTAATTTGTTTCCTGAAAATGAATACTGAAAAAATGACAGGAATCTTGAATGTCGTAAAATGTGTATAAACTTGCTGTAAGTAGGATGTTGCTCATTTCTTCAACATGACCAAAGGCAAAACAAGAAATTATCAGCTTAAGTTGCAACATGAGAGATTTAGGTTAAATGTAATGATTGTTAAGAATTGGCAGGGAGACTGACTGTGGAGCAGTTTAGCACTACACGAGACACATATCTCTCAGTAATAGATATTCACTCCAGCCTGAGGACAAGAGGATGGATTAAAATTAGCTGACCTCCTGAGATTTAAGCTAAGCTTACCTGCCTATGAATCTACAAAATGAAAAATAGGCAGTTTGCAAAAGAGGTCTCATCTTGAACCAATATCTCTGAGGGATCCTGCTCTTCCAGTGTTGCTATTGGATGGTAGTGTTTTAGGCCAACTGCATCTGCAATTATTTACATAAGTTAAGCAGACATAAAAAGCAGCATGTGATGTTTTTTTTTTTTTCAGTGTAGTCTTTGTTTTAAGCCAATCAATTAATTTGTTATCTAATCTCTGTTCCCCTTCTTCCTTGGAATTAGTTTTAATATTTGAACATGTTAATAAAGAATTTTAAATAAAAGCTAGAATACATTTCATTGTAAATCTCTTTGTTTTGCAGAAATGTACTTTGACATTTTGTCAGTAATTAAACAGCTTTTCACAGGTACTTTATCTAGTGCAGTATTAAAGGCAAGGTCTTGTTGAAATAAGAAAAGTGTACACAAAAGTATGGAAACCCCCTTTGCATTTCAGGATGGAGTTCCTGCTTCTGAATGGAACCTGGAATTTTATTTCAGAAAAATAATGCTGTTTTTTTCTTGAACAATAAAATTTGTTCTTTTTGTAGCACAGGGGATGTGCAAGGAGTTTCTTTCAGAAGGTCTTATAGAAATGCTTATAAAGGATACTATTTTTTAACAATTTTTTTTGTTTAGTCTTTGAAGGAGTTGGCTTCTCAGGTTTGAGAACTCTGCAGGTCAGATAATGAAAAGTAATTAACTCATAACCCATGATTTGATAAACATAGTCTGATAATCTCTAGGAAATGCAAAAAATGCATTCAATATGTGTTCTCACATGGCTCTTCCTGGAGTGTTAAAAATCCAGGTGCAATATTTCTTCCTAAAAAAAGGAAAAAAAAATCAACGATCCCTACAAGGTGCAGTGATATATTATTAAAATTAAATTCACTGGAAAATATATAATGATAGGCTGATTGAATGCTCCCTACTAGTTTTGAAGGCACTGCTTGCCAAACCAGCAGTATTTCTATTCCACTGTGTCTCATTGGTGTCCCTGTAATGTAGTCACCAAGTGTGTGTCAGACCATTGCGATTATCTACTTGGAGCTTAAGCACACATGAGCATTTGAGTTTGGACATTCCTTGCCCTTTCCTGCTGACAGGGCCTTTCATGTACAGTGCTCTGAGGTCCTTCTGTTTCTGGCTGTAGCAGCTCTGAGGTCAGAAGGCAGTTTGAGCCAAAGGCAGTGAACTGTAGGTGCACACACCTTGGTACCTGAGTGGGCATGAGGCTTCTGCACTCCCCTTGCAGGCAGGACGTATCCAAGGTGGGAGGGAGCTTGGTAAACAGGGCTGTCCCATGTCCCCCAAGATGCATGAGGTCCAGACCTCCTCTCCTGCTGCCACTCTAAAAAGGCACCTTGGCCATGTCTCCTGTGTCAGCCTCATCTGAACACTCTGGACATGCCAGGGAGTCCAAACTGGCACGAGGTATCCAAGATTAAACTCTAGTGCATAATCTGGAGAGGAATTCATCTGAGCTGCCCATGCTGTCTCCTTTAGAATGAGACACATTGCTCCCCACCCCCACTGACTGGATCTTCACTAATGGAAATTTAGGCACCCAGCTCTGATGTGGAGACCTATCATCAGAGACCTTAACCTGGACCCAGTCCCTGCTGTGCCTTTGAGATTTCCCTGTTACTGTGTGAGCACTCAATGATAATTGCTATGGCTTCTGAAATTACCCCAGCAACCCCTTTCTGTACCTCTGTCAGACCTTGCCTGTTCTGCTGACTGGAGGACATCTAAGTGATCTAAGTGTTCTTCAACATTGGGATTATTTTCAGTAAAGGCAGAAATTGGATTGCTGACTCTTTTCCAAAGAAACAGGAGCCTGGTTATGACTGGCACACAAATAACAAAAGGAAGCCTTTTGAAATTAAAATTAAAGCTGAAACAGTTACATATCTGCAGCTTTTTTTTTTTTTTTTGCTTTTTTTTTTTTTTTTTTCAATTAATAGTAGCTAAGTTTCAAGGATGTCTTTCTTTCTACACTCTTCCAGCCATTTGTTTTCGCTTCCTAAAAAGCTCTGTGTTGTTTCTCTCCATTATTTAGCAGTTGCTGTTTTCCAGAACAGAATGGCTGTGCTTCAGGTCTTGGCAGGAACAATCCCTTTTTCTATGCTTCATGCTGTTTGTGAAATGCTTTGGGAAAGTTTCCACTGAAAAGCATTGTGGAAACGCAAGCTTATTATTACTGCAGTGGGGAATAACAGGTTCGGCTGTCGACTCATTCTGCGAGCAGGTGCCAAAATCCTGCTGGGAAATACTGATGGATTTTGCTGATTCACTGCTACAGATGGGATGTGTTAGCTGGGCTCTGTGTATCAGGGGGCTGCAGGGACCTGCCTCAGCTCTGCTTAGGGGTCTGGAAGTGGGAAAGTGAGCAAGTCTAAGATTTATACTACAGTAGTGCATAAATTACAGGTTTTCAGAGCCCAGCTCTCAGAAAAGTGGATGGGGTTTGGCCTTCCTTTGTGCCTTGGAGCTCTGTTTCGAAGCAAGCTGAGAGAGCCATCTGCTTGCTGACTGCTTCAGGGCCGAGCAGTGCTTGTCTCTCCTCCTCCACCTCCCTGTAATTGTTTGCAGCATGCTGAGCTTATCCCACCTCTCTGCGTGGGCCCAGGGCCAAAGTTTAATAGATCTGCAGGTGCTGCACTTTGCAAGGCCTGAGTGCCTCACTGCCCACCACCCTTGGCACAGGGTTCTGGGCTGTCTTGAGAGGGCAGAGGATGCTGCAGGGGAAAGCAGGCTGAGGTGGTTGGAGTCTGGAACACAGCAGGGTCTTACACACTAACGTGACCTCTGCACAGCAAATGTGAGGAAGCTGTATAGCAAGTAGCACATCTGAGCTGAGCGCCACTGGCAGTGCCCAATGCCAGGCTTTGCTCCCTCTGTGAAGTCAGAACCCATGGAAAGTGTTGGAAGAGCTGGGTGTTTGCACACAGATCTTGCTGGACACCCTCCCATCCTTTTCTGTTGGACTGGAAGGGACATGGTCAGCTTAGGAAGTGTGGGCCACAGGCAAAACCAGCAGTGAACTGTTGAACCCTGCTCTTTAGGCAGCCCAAACTTCTGATTCCCAGGGACTGAGTGTAAGGAAGGGAGAGCACTATAAATACATGCAGGGGTATCATATTCCTGATTCCTGGATAGGTGTAGAAAATGAGATTTGATATAGAAATGTGGCTTCCATAGTATCCTGGGCCACACATAGCACTACAGTCTCAGCAGAGGTCTTGTGCAGGGCTGAATGTCAGTGCTACCACTCCTGGTACTTAAATAACTCCTGTATCGGATGGAAACAGTGAACATTTGGGAGGGAGAGGCTGGTCAGCCTTGCCAGTGAAACTGCAACTTTCTCTAGGAGACATGCACATGAGCTGAGAGCTCTGTGGGTATGTGAGGTGCTCTTGCTGCTGCTGGGTGCTGCTGGCTCCTGCATCCTGGGGCTGGGGCTGTCATGGATAGTGTCCAACACTGCAGGACACACCAGCACATGTGACTGGCCCCAAGAAGTGCCTGTGTGCTCAGGGCAGCTGTGTCACCTTGTCTGCCATTTTTTGCCTTGAGAATGGCCACCTCTATCATGCAGTGCATCCCTGGAGCCAGGGCAGGCCCCACTCCTGTCCCTCTGGCAGGCTGAGCCAGAGGGCCTGGGACCTGTGCCTGGTGGCAGCTGAACTGAGGTGCTCAGAGAAACGGGGATAACTGTGCGGGGGAGCAGCAGCGGGGACTGCCTCGGTGGTCTTGACTGGTTCTGCTCTTGCTTTTTTTCTTACTTTCTTAAGAGTCACTGATCCCTCCTTGTCTCCCATGAACAACCCTCCAAATCTGACCATGGAGCACATGGCTCTGTTGTGGCTGTCATGGGATGTGCTATGCTTCCTGGGGACTGTGCAGCTTCCTGTGTATGACTGGGCCACTGAGGGAGGTTATGGGCTGTGAAAATGCCCTGGAAAGTGGCAGGCACCTCTGCTATGGATATATGTCTCAGACCCAACAGCAATGCTTAGCAAAAGCACCTGGTACCCTGTGGAAAGGGCTTAGGTGACAATTGAATAGCAGATCTGAAAATGTCAATGTGTCTCCAGAGTGCTGTGAAACACTGTCAGTATCTTTCCTAAGGTGCAAGGAAGAGAACTGAAGATATTTCCTCCTCCTGTGTTGTTGAACTACTAGTGGGACTGATGGTTTGCCCCTAGGTCATGTTGCTTCTTCTGTTGTCCTCTCACATGGACATTCATGGGATCTGGACAGCCTGGGTACTCCCTGCTGGCACCCAAATAGTCCCAGGAGTGCAGTGCTTTGCCCCTGGCTCCTGTGGCTGACAGCCTTTGCTTGCCCATGCCCCTCTTTGTGTGGGGAGTGAATTGTAATGGCAGCTTCAGGAGAGTGGATAATGCTTCATGCAATTTTTCTGCTGAATAGGTTTGCAGATAGCAGGGACAGCAGGAGGAGAGGATGTCAGGCAAATAAGAATCAGCAGCCGTGTAGATAAATGCTGTGTCAACACAGGAACTGCATCCTCCCTTATTAGTCAGCATTGTTAAATGTATTTTTAAAATAATTTAAAAGGGAGGAGGAAAACTGCAAAAATCAGTTTAAAGGATCTCACTTAGTGTGATATTTCTGGACTTAAGGTACTTTTTCCAAAGAAGATTGTGACAGTATTAAAAAAAACTTCCTTTGATTTTAGCAGTAATAGTTACCTTTGCCTTTTAATTGATTCTGAAGACAGAATCTGCACTACTAACATTAATGCAATTAGATAGAAGTAGATCTAGAAAAGGTAATAAGCATTCATTGGCAAGAGAAAATCCTACAAAAATGGGGTTTCCTTACATTATTTAAGTTTGTCACTTTTGAAAGGAAAAATTGTAATGATGGAACATCCAGTAATCCCCCCAAAGTGTCATGGACATGTGTCAGCTGTGCCCTCCCTCTTCAAGTCTCCTTCTCCTGGCAGTCCACTCTCCCCTGTCTCTCCTTCACATTTCTTCACATGCATGGAGGAGCCAGCCACATTTTCACATCCTTGAGTATTCCACTTTTAGCAGCCATTTCCTCATTTTTCTTCATAAGGATGCACTTTTCTTGCTCTGTACTTCCATTAAGAAAATGTACAAGCCTAATAGTTACTAAAAGAAAGTGACTAAAGCTATACTAATATTTTTATGGACTCATTAAAGGTCTTATTAATATTTCTCCATATTGGAAAAATCTAATTTTTTTTTACTTGTGACATAATCAGGAGCTGTACCCTAGTTTTCAGGGGTGAAGCATTTGCACATTAACCTTTCCTTCTGCTTTGAACAATCATTCTTATGAGCTTGCTGAACTACAAATCAACCCAGGGATTTGAAGGAGGCTCGTTTTCTCCCAAGGTTTGTTGAACCCTCTCTTCATGCTTTGAACTCTTTTTCTGCATAGGTGAGCTGGAACCAAGGGCCCTTGTGGAAATGTGCCAGGCTAATGGCCTCTTAACCCTTCCATCTCTGCGCTTCCCCTGTCCTGGGGCTCTCCTGTGCCATGATGGGACTTTGCTGTCTGGGCCACAACTCTGCTCACTGGGGTCTGATTTTCAGCTGCCGTTCCTTATTTGCTTGCTGCTCTTTGCTTCCTGCTCTCTTCAGGCACTGATGTCTTCTCTGGAGGCCAGTGAAAGGACCCAAGAGAATAGCATGAAGCTGTGTCAGGGGGGGTTTAGGTCAGATATTGGGAAATTGTTTTTCACGCAGAGGGTGGTTGCGCATTAGAACGGGCTTTCCAGGTAGGTGGTCACAGCACCAAGCCTGGAAGAGTTCAAGAAGCTTTTGTACAATGCTCTCAGGACCCTGGTGTGACTCCTGGGGACAAACTGTGCAGGGCCAGAACTCTGGTGATCTTTTTGAGTCCCTTCCAGCTCAGGATATTCTATAATTCTATGCTCATGGTGGCAAGAGCTAGAAAGGAGCTCTGGGAATAATTTAGATTCTGGAGTAGCCCCAAGACATCCACATGCCAGCCCAGCACCCAGCGTGCATCAGTGGGAGAGCTGCAGCAGAAGAGGTTGTAAACTCTGCTGCTGGGATGGGGTTGAAAATGATCCCTACAGCCTTTGCCACATCCCAGAATTGGGAAGGGAGGTGAGTACCCACATGTTCCCTACCCAGGGGTGATGATTAAACTTTTAATTGGTTTGGTGACAACTGTTAGCAGCTAAAGGAAAGCAGTCAAACTACAAGAGAATAAAAGCAAATATTTAGTGAGTGATTTACGGCATGCTGGATCTGTTCACCAGTTACTGGGGATCCAGCGTGAGCAGGTGAATTAACATTTGAATGTTCACCATTGGATCTGCTCACCACTTATGGGGGTCCAGCATGAGCAGGTGATATTTACGTGTGAATGTTCACCATGGTGTTGCACAGAGCACCCCAGCACTCCTGACAGTTGTGCATGAGTTATGTCTCTCCTCTCCTGATACACCTCTTAACAATGATATTTCATAAAACCCTGGTTTATAAATTCACTGCCAATGGAAGAAAAAAGTGGCAGTCTGTAATCTGTTGTCATGGAAATCATTGGGAGGTTCGATGCGCAGAGATGCCTAACTGGGATGGGAAAATACAAGCGGGCCCGTCTTGAATTTTGCCTCTTGAATTCCTCTGCTCTGGAAGTAAAAGTAGAGGTTACATCAAAGCCTCAGGGAGTTGCATTTCCTTTCTGGACAGATGTATTTTGCTAGCCAAGAAAACTACAGCCAACTTAATCCTCGTGAATTTACTATAGTGCAGCCCTGCATTTTCTCTTGGATGCTGCTTCTCATCTGCCTTGTGCTTTCTGCCTGGGAACAGAATATCTTTTATAAAAGAATCCCACACAAGATGAAAAGTGAGACAAGGACAAGCAAAGATAAAATGAAAAATAAATGTTAGAGGAGGAGAGTACAGAGAGGCAATATTCCATTTACACTATTATGGAGGTTTTAATTTCCTGAAAACATTTTATATGCCAGGCAGGGACATGAGTGAATGGCAGTCACATTATCAGGCCTCTTATCAACCTTGATTTTGCTCAGCCTTACCTGAATGGATTATTTTTTCAATAGTTCAGTAACTAAATTAAAAAAGAAAAAAACCACCACACTTTGGTTCAGGATAACATACGATTGTTTTTTCATTATTTCTTAATTCACGTGAATTTTAAAATAAAAACATCCTCTCAAAATAATGCATTGATACAATTCATTCAGTAACTGTCAAAGCAAAATATCAAGAAAGTATCAAAAATGTCTCATTCTTACATTTTTCCCCATCTATCCATAATACCACTCAGTGCATAGTTCTCACTGGAAAGTGAATTTTTCATTTGTTCTGCTTATTATTCATCTAAACAAATCCTGTGTCTTTCTATTGTAGTTATTTAATACACAATGAGTTGCCATTCTGCCGCTGCAGTGATAAATCCTTCATCCCCTTTTATGGTGGCTCCGTAGGGGCCAGCAAGACGCAAAAAACATTTTTTTTTTTAAGAAGCACTTGAGGTCAATTCCTTGAGGGATGCCAGGACATGGAGGCTGAGGTCACATAGGTGATGGCCACCTGGGAGTGCTGGTCAGTAGCAGCGTGTCACAGTGTCACAGAGGGGACAGCGCCATTGCCTGCCTGCCTCTCCTGGCACTCTAACAGCAGAGCTGGAGGACAGGATTTATGGCTCTGCAGAGGATTCTGCAGCATGGGACATGGGCAGGGGATATCCCAGACACTCTTCTGACTGAGGCATTGTCCCTTAGCCCACCAGTGACAGCAGGGACACAGAAGGAACATATTCCTGACAATTTCAAGTTGAACCTTGAGTCTGGACTTGTGAAAAGGTGAGCTCTCATTTAGCCACACAGCATGGGCTGGGTTTCATCCTTATTAAAGGGATGAGAATGCAGTGGGACCACTAGTCCCAAATGTGGCACCAAAGCTAAGTGGCCCTGCTAGATCTGACCATCTGGGAAGGGGGCAGTGAGACCCACATGCCTCCAGGTCTCCTGATTATCCAACTTTCCAGGAATGTTTGGCACTAATGCAAACCCAGGAGCACACCTTCCCTGCAGTTTCTTTTAAACACTTCAGCTTTTCCATGGAAAGATTTTGTATTGTATTGAATTGAAATCCACCTGGGTTTCTTTCCGGTCAGTACTTTAGTACAAGGCTTAAGTAATCAATATGTAATTTTCACCAACATTTTTTTTCACACCTGTTTTTTCCCCTTGCCCAGCTATTGTAGTGCCATCACCAACTAACAGTCTGATTGTGCTCCCTCTTGCCGTGATTTATGTCTAGGAGCAAACATGGAAAGAGAACTGCTTTAGGAAAGCTGTCCTTGAAGTCCCAGTCCACAATTTTTATTTTTTTTTTTTTTGAGGAGATCAGAAAAACATAAATTGCAGTATATCTTCAAAGTGTTTGGGTTGTTTGCCCCATGACTCATACTGACTTTAATGGGAGTCACATGCTAAACTCCCATGCAACACTTGGAAAGTTTTAAAGCGCCACTGCTTTGTGCAAGAGTCCTGAATGAAAAGTTCCCTTTGTTTTCCTGCTCCACAACACTGGCATTGCCCAAATCCCATCCCTCCAGTAGTAAAGTGCTGGGATGGAGTGAGAAAAATCCAGCTGGGGAGGCAGTGCTTTTGCCAGGCTTCCCTGGCTCCTGCCTGCCATCTCTCCCCACCTGCTAGCGCAGCAGGCAGGTGAAATCAATGCTGCATCAATGCCTAGGAAACCCTGCCAGAGCCCCCTGAAAAACAGAGACAGGCTGATGATGGGTCTAGCACTGAGGTATTTACATTACCTCTCCTATTACTAGTGCCTGCTAGTTAGCTACCCTCTTTTTTGCAGGGTTACACGTATTTTCAGTGGTGCCAGTCTCTCCCTTGGTAGTTCCCAGTGAGGCTTCCTGTTATGGAGCCTTGAAGTCATTGTCATTATCTTGCCATATTGAAATACAGCAATATAGCTACCATGGGGAAACAAAGGGGGAATTATGTTTTCTCTTGAGAAAAGAACTCACCTGGCAAGATGCAGAGTTCTTTCAATTTGAACAAGAAAAGAGCAAAATCTCCTACCCTTCTCTACCCTCCTTCCCTGGAACAGGTCATGTATTAGTCTGATGTCAGGTCAAATGTCTGAGTGTGATTTAGAGGGCTAAAAACCATGTTAAAGCAAACTAAGAGCAGATTGTTCCAAGTTAGCACACATGGCTAATCCTTGCCTAGGACTAGGCAGCCTAGGCACTGCTGATATGAGAATCTCTCCGGGTTTCTTTGAAGTATGAGCAAGTATATTAAAGTGGGAGGAAAGCACCGACTCCTTCAGGTGGTGATTTGTGTTTATTGGCTGTGATTTTTATGAGTTGGGGAAAGAGGTAGAAATGCCAGCGTATGGTAATTGAAATGTACGGGGTTGGTGTAAGAGACTGTTTCACGACTAAGGGAAGGTGACAAAGCCCTTTCAGAGGAGTGTTTTTCAGCGTTCACTAATGTTGCTGCATAAAGGGTCCTGGTGCTAATGCTACCTTTAATGGTGTAAGTGCAAAGCCGTGAATCATCCACCCAACGATTATAGCAATACATCCTCGGCCACTCAGAACTGGGACCCTGCAGCATTTTAAAACACTTGCTTTAAAAAGCCTTTCAGTGCTGTGGGTGGGTTGAGGGATCCGTACAGACAACACCATCGGCTATATCTCCCCTGGATTACTTTGTTGGCTTTCTTGCTTTTTGGGGTGTTGCCTCATCCTAATTAGGGTGGGAAGCAGAGGCCGTGCCAAATAACAACTGGCCCATAGCGGTTTCCTCTGTCTGCCATTGTCAAGCCACATTCGCTAGTGAGTTAGGCATGCCTTGAGCTGGGAAAGAAAAAGCACATGGGATGTAAATCTGGCAGTCCAGGACCCCAGTGAGGTTCCTCAGTGGTTTCAGCAAGCCATTTATGCAAGCAGGAGCTGCAGGAGCGGGTCTCAGCAATACACCTTCAGCCTGACAGCGACAGCAGCGCTGCAGTGCCTTCCTGTGCATATGGCTATTTTTCTGCCTGGAAATGTTGCATAGATAGGACTGAGGATTTGGATATTTTTCCAACAGCCCAGCTGGCATTTTGTCTCTGCTGGATATCCAGAAATGCTGGACAGAGGGCCACTGCCTTTCAAATAAATCATCTCCACCGTGCACATGCCATGAGGGCAGTGTGGCTGGGATGTTTATCACACAGGCTCTCTCCTACCCTGCAGATGGCCTATACAGATGAAGTAAATCAGCCCCATCCTGACGTGCCCGATGCAGCACATCTGGGAAGCGCGTGCTGGGAAGGCCAGCCCAGAAGCGCTCCCTCCCCAGGGGCTACACACAGGCAGCCCCCCCCCCCCCCCGCACTACTGGCCTTCTTGGCCCAGCATTCAGAGTCTCACCCTGCAGGGAAGCTGAGAAGAGGCTGGAAATCTCTTCATCTGTGTTATTTTCCAGCAAACGTTTCTTTAGCCATCTCTCTTAACAAAGCAAGAAAATGAGCGAGGTGCTGGCAAAGTCTAGGAAGCATCCCTGGGTGCTCTGCCCAGCCCCCACACTGCATCCCCCAGCCAGCACTGAAGGACCACTCATCCCATCCCCTGCTTTCTCCTTCCTCATCCCTAAAGTCTGGAGAGACTGTCTAAGGAACAGAGTTTAAACAGCCCTGTGTGGAAGGAGGGCTGGCATGAAACCAG
This sequence comes from Sitta carolinensis, assembly GCA_032173965.1. Classification (NCBI taxonomy): domain Eukaryota; kingdom Metazoa; phylum Chordata; class Aves; order Passeriformes; family Sittidae; genus Sitta; species Sitta carolinensis. The sequence continues at coordinate 100,055,219 of CM063283.1, forward strand.
TCCCATCTGGAGGTGTGTGTCTCAAAATCAAGATGTGGGGAGGAGGGGAAGGGGAGGCAGCAGGGAGGAAGGGGGTGGGTTTGCATTTGTCCACAATGACAAGTGCCAGTGCAAGAGCAGTGCACTGAGGGGCAAAGGCTGGAGGTGAGGTGGGTGCTTCCCTGGGATCCCCTCTGCACATGGACCTGAGGGAACCCCCTGAAGCCCTGCAAGGCGCCTGTCAGCTTTCACTCCCGTGTGAAAGCACAAATTGCAGTAACCCCTTCAACTGGAGGGCCAGTGAACCCTTTGCTGCACCAGAATCCCAGCCAGGACATGAGGATGTGTCTTCAGTCCTCTGGTCAAACCTTCTGAAGGTACAGCTCAATATGGGCAGCATTTGCTTGTATGATTGGTTTCTTTTTATTTCTTCCTTCACATACTTTTCTAGGAAATAGTCTGCCTGACCTTGACAGCTGGCTAAAAATTTGGTTGCACGGTTTCTTGGCACAACGTGAAGAATTTGTCTGAAGCAGACTGTTTCATAGGAAACATTGACTATTGCCACCAAGTTTTTCGAGAGGGAAATGTTGAAACATTTGGAAAAACTACAGCTATTTGTGGTCAATTGTCAGTCCTCTTGCCGTGCTGAAGCCTCCCCCTACAAGGCAATTATTTTAAATACTAGAATATGCAAAATATTTGGATAGTCGAAACAAAATCATCAGTGGTGTCCAAGTTAAATGGTTTCAATGTTTTAAAAAAAAAATCTATAGGCAATTCTCAATATTCATTGGTTTATTAGTTTTTAGAATTAAAACATTATGTCGAAATTGTGCTCAAATTACAAATATCAGCATAACGACCCAGGGATATCAAATAAAATCAGATGTTGGGGACTTCTCATAGTTCCTCACTGTATCATTACAGCACTTGATTTCAGGGCATCTCTGCATACATGTGAGGGAAGTATCATCATAGTTGTGTGTGTGTATGTTATCTCGTCAGATATATAACCAGATTTAGGAAGTAGGAGATATGAAAGGGACCTCAACTCAGCCAAGGGGAAGACAGGCACACTGTATTTCTCACTTTGTTGAAAAATTGGAAGAAATTAATGTTTTGAGTAAGATAGTGAAAGTAGCATCAGCAGCGTATGATCAGTAATGATCAGTAGATCATTACTATTATTATTATTATTAATGTAGAACCTGCTGCATGGACGCCTAGTAAGGTGTTCTCCTTCTTAGAGAGGCCTAACCAATGAGGAAGGAAGTGCTTTATTTTCTGGATTAATGCATATTCATGTCACTAATGAAAGAAGGTTTTAGTAGAAAAGGCTGAGCTCATCCTGGAGTATATGGATCCCAATGGTTGGATTGCAGTCCTAGGGGATGGGCTGAATCCTCTCAGGCAGACAATAGATGTCAGGTTGGGTTTCCAATAAATATTGACTGCTCCCTGAGGTAGACTGGGCACAAGGAAATTTTGCAGGATGTTTTGTGAATCCAGATTTTACTCCCTCAAAAATTAGCATGTTATTTTTTAGGTTGTTTTACTGAAATTAAAAATTATTTTTTCTTGTTTTTACTTTGGTGAGGGAAACCAAAAACTATTTAAAGTTGATCTGGCCCTATATTTAGATTCTTCTTCAGATCATCTGATGAACCAAAAGAATAAATTAAAAAGTTAATCAAAAGATACTCCTGTAGTGCTACCCTGAGCCTACAGTGCTTGTCAACATATTTCCTTTTAAAGATGCTAACTCGTTTCTTCTCCCATTTAAGTATGTTTTGGTGTCCAGATACAAACTGAGAATCTATCACATCCAAGCCTACAGTTTGATGACCAGTTATTTCATTAACATGGAATAAATGGAGAAAAAAAGTCATTACTCTTCTCTTGGTCATACCTGGTATCCTCCATGGAGGTATTTACATGTGAGAGAAGTTCATTGGCTTAGCTAGGATGTTTATTACTGTCCTTTGTATAATAAAGCCATCAGTCAGGATGGAAGGGGGCTAGGGAGAAGGGAGAGCCAAATAATTGCAAGAGAATTTATGTGTAGATAGTTTTATATTGCTTTCCTTTTATTTTAAATGTTGATTGGAGTATGAGGTCCAATAAGATATACAGCCCTGTAGCCATACACATGTGTTGTTATAATGCAGCCTTTCATTCAAAAAGGCTGGCAATGCTTAGGGTGGCAGATTTATTGTGTGTACCGCAGGTTAAGGATCATAGGTCATTTTGCAAATATCCTTTTCAGGTGTCTGTAAATTCCTGCAAAAAACACACACAAAGTGCAAGAACACTCAGAAGAGGGTTTTTTTTATTACTTTCTTGACTCAGAGCCCAAATGAAAATAAGATAAACATGTCCTTACTGGGAACACTGGGAGCAGGTTAGCCTCTCAAAGGTGGGAGTTCTTTGCTGTCCCAGAGGGCTGCAGTACCAAAAGTTATCTCTTCCCTGCACGGAGGCCTCTATTTCATTTCACAAGATGCCAGAGCAGACTATAAACATCCTCACTCATGAGAAAAGTCTGCTTTTAACTCCTGTTCAGACTATGTACCTTCACCAAGTGGTAGCACAACCAGCCTGACCACCTTTTAAAAGGCTGTCCTCACCCCACTTCCCACACATTCAGTGCTTAATGGGAGGCTTAACTGTATCTAGCCTGAATTTTAAATTATTTTTGATTGCTTATGCAGATGATCAGGCAGTAACTAATGTGGGGCCAGGCATGCAGGGCTGGCCATGAGCATGGTTTTGAGGAGAGCTGCCAGCCCCCTAGCAGAGGGGTGCCCCATTTCCCCAGGCTGGCTTGGCCACAGGGCAGCTCTCTATCATCTGCAGGGTCCCTGCTCAAAGAGCTTCCTTGGCACTGGCCAAAGCCAGCCCTGGCAACACTGGGGGCTCATCGTGGTGCCAGCTGCCCTCCAGTTTCACCAGTTCGGGGCCAAAGGTGCTGCAATGAGTCATGTGCTGCCCCCTTCCCTCAGGAGGGGAAGGCTCAGAGCTACTCCAGGAGATTTTGTGGGCTCCCCTGCTGCAGGTGGGAAACTCCACCAATTGCAATTCCCTTTGCACTTCCCAATGCAATTCCCAGAACGTTTCCAGGGCACTTCCCACTGTGATTCCTTTTGCAATTCCCACTGCAATCCCCAGCAGGACTCCAGGGCTGACTCTGCTGGTCCATCACTGGGTTCTATCTCAAGGCCCATGGCAGTGGCCAGTCCTGGGAGATGAAAAGGACCCGATGACTTTTTTTTCTTAATGTAAGATCTGGCAGCTGAGCTAGCCAGGGGCATTAGTAGCATAACATGAATAATAGTTTCTGACAGAAGGAGGTCACACAGCCCATTTCAGTCTGTCTACCTACGTGGAGGAAAGAAGCATGACAAGGCAGGAACACTAAGTTCTTGTCTGAGGTTTCTGACTGTTCACTGTGCTACTGTAGATCCTTTGGCACCCATTCAAGCTTCATTGCATGTTAATTAGTGTAGCTGGTAAGACTTCCTTTTCTAAAAAAAAAAAAAAAAAAAAAAAAAAGAGTTGCTGATGAGATGCCTTAGTTCCCTTCCAATATAGGTTTTGGCTGAAATTGTGGAAAGTCTCCTTTTTCTGTAAAAACAATGTCATCTTACTCAGTGGCATGGCTCTATATTCACCAGAAGCAATGGCTTTCATCAATTAATTGCATTAACCATCAGTTTGATAAAGTAATCCACACAAATAAAAGAAAGGTTTTTTGAGCACTTTGACACCAAGTTATACATTCTGAAAATATCTGGGGTTTTGTTTCTCAGCCATTCCTTCTTATAAGTCAGTATGGCATTCTTTTTCCTGGATGTTCGTGTCTTAACTGGATCTCATCAAACTCAACAGGGAAACCTTGCCTGGCCTGAGAAGGTATTTTGTTTTGACCTGATGAAGATGATCCCAAGGTGCTGACAGGTGGTATTCTCAGCATTCTTACATGTGGATTTATCTCTCTGCACTGACACTCCTTTCACTGTGGTGACTTGGAAAATAACATTTTGATTATCAGAATCAGTATTTTGGCCAGAGGGGACCCTCTTGCCTTGACCCAGTATCCTAGTAGATGCTGTGCCCTCCCTAAGGTGGATCTTGGCTTGGTGCTGCAGCACAGCATTTCTGCCCCTTCCTTTCTATGCTGCTCCTGTGAAAGAGACACTTTTCTTGATCTTTCATGTGTGGCTTTCATTACTGCGTTTGTTGTTTGTGTTCATTTGTGCCATGCTCCGTTCTGCGAGCCTGTTTTTCTTTAGCTTCAGGGTTATTTGGCTGTGTTTAACTGTACAACTCCCTTGTTACATCGTATTGGCTTGTCACTCTAATGGGATTTTATCACAATCAGTAACACCTCTCAGTATCCTACATTTTGATGCGACTTTGTTAAGCACTTCCTTTCTAAGGTGAAGAGCTGGAGACATGACTCAGGGCTCATTATTTAAAGCATATATGAAGAGAGATAGAGATTTTTTCCATATAGTACTTTTAAAAAATAACCTAAACATATCCAACACTAGATTGAAGAAGATGTTGCACACATATTTCATATCACCTTGTCTGTTTTGAAAGGGTTAAACCCAATAGATAAGCCTTCCCTTACCTCTCAGGTATTGTTGTTTGGGTTGCAGGAAAAGCTGTGCATATCTTCTGCCATCTTCAGCCTTCTTCCCTGATCTCTGTGCTTGGGCAGCAGAGGGCAAAGGTGTGGCTGGGAGGCTGCAAAGGGCATTTTCATAACATGCAAAGACCCTGTGAACACAGTTCCCCTCCCTCTTTTGCTCTAAAACACTGTCTTTTTGCAGTACTGTGAAGAAAGTTGGGGGCTTTTATGGTAGTATTGGGTATTAATGGCAGCACAATATTCAGAAGAGTGGAAAAATGTCAGTGGAGAGACACACTTCAATCCTCATCACTAATATTTTATATTTCAGAGAAGTCCTAAGTGTATTGGTAATGCCAATATTAGAGTTATTACACTTCATTCAAAATGAATCTTTATTTTAAAAGGAAAATCCATGCTGAAGCCAAGTTTTGAGATGTCAAATTCTGTAGCTGTTCCCACTTCTACCACAGTTAGAGAAACACTTTACAATGAAGTTTTTGAGATGACCTGCAGAGTTCAGGTTCCTGGAGTCTTGCTGTGATTCAAAATCTCCAGACTCTTTTAGAAATCACCCTTTATTTGCTAGCCCACTGTCTTCACTCAAGCAAAAATGTGCTTCATTCATTTCTTTGCAACTGATCCTTATTTAATTTGGCAAAGAGGAAAGTGCAAGTTGGTTCAACTTGTTCGAAAGTGATGCAGCATTTTCTCAGTGTTTGCATTGAGCCGTGTCCTTGAATTTGCTTTGTCTGATCAGCAGCCATTTTTCAGCCCAACTGTACTTCTGGCACAGCCAAGTTGGGCTGGGAATGAGCAAAGCCAAGGGAAGATCATGTCTCTATCGAGCAAAATGCCTGGTTCCCTAGCTACAGACAAAGATGTGCCAGAAACCCTAGCTTAAGTGAGAATTTTGTGCTAAGCACTAAGGTCACTGTGACCTTCACAAAGATTGCTTCATGCATTTTTATTTCAGTAGGTGTCAACAGCCGTGCTGAGATAGCTTGGTTTGTGCTGCAGCCTGAAAAGGGTAGGGGAAATTAGACACTTTGCATTGGCTGGGGTTTTAAATGGAAAAGTCCTGCTCTCTTTTTGTTTGTTCAGCCTAATACAAATCTGCTTTTGCTTTTATCTTATCATGACATTCAAATTCAGAAGCAGAGCTCAGGAGCTCAGCAGGGCAGCACTGACTCCAAGGCAGACCTCTATCTGCAACCTTTTGAGCTTGCCCTTTAGCTGCTACCTCTTGGTTTTGTTTAATACAAACTAACCCCACCAAGGCACCTGCAGCAGCCCAACCAGACCACAGCCTTGTCCCTGAGCTGAGCACCCCAGCCCATCCCACCTGGCCGAGCATTCTCTCCCTCCACCTGTCCTTGCCCCAGGGAGTGGCAGGCAGGTCTCCTCGCACTGATCTGAGTCCTCTGTGGGACAGAGTGGGCATGAAAATAAAACTAGAATAGCAAGAATAAGATTTCATCAAAAATGTTGGTTGGCAGAAGGTTCAGCCTCCCAAATCAGCTTGAACCACGAATCGTGTCACTGAACTGCACAGAAGTACCTGGCTTTACCTGGCTTGCAGGTGCAATAACCCAAGAGGTATGAGTGTGCTGTACTGGTTTCAGAAAGCAAGCAAGAAGCATTTCTATCGAGCACAATCGCAATAAGTGAATGTTGTTTGAGAGCATTAACTCTTTCCAAGCTGTTTGATTTCCCCTTACTGCCCTGCCTTTCAAAATTATCTGTCCTCACTGCATAAGTATAGCTACACAGCAGTAAAACAGGTAATAGTATAAAAAACCCACAATCATAATGTTTTAGCATGAAATGTTGAAAGAATTTCTAGGAACAATGCTTTGACCGCTTCAAACGGAACTGCATAAGTTACAGTTTCTCTTGTGTTTGCCCTGTTCCATATTTATATAGCACTTTTTTTTGGCATGGGCATTTATGGAAATTGTATTCAAAAATGTGCCTAAGGACTAGTGAAAAATCAATCTTACAGGAATGATAATTCCTGCTGAAACATCAGTATGGCAGGAATCAGGAGATCAGAAATGGTGTCCTATGGTTTCTGGGTAATGATGAGCACTTTGCAGCTTTCAAATATTGAACACCTGTAGAACAGTGTTTGGAATCAATTGAGCCTCTGAGTTTAAGATTTGCAATGTCATTCAGATAATGAAGTTTATTTGGAGGACCTACAGCCCACTCTTTCACTATCCACAGGTAGAAACAGGAGACTCAGTCCCTCAAATTATTAATTGCCAGCCACCCACTTCTCTCAATTCCAAAGGGTCTGTTCCATCTGGAAGTAACTCTATCTGATTGCATCCTCTTCTGATGTGTGTCTGGATTTTCCTTTCATAAAATAATACTCTTCAGCACTGAACACGTTATCATTGCACTGTATCTCTTGACTGACTTTTGGTACTGGCATTTAAACTAAGGGTATCATTCACAGACACAATTAAAACAAACTTATATCCCAGGTTTTTAAAAAAGAACAACAGCATGAAATCAAGTATTACAACATGCAGCAGAGAGGTGGATCTGGACATTGAAGTTGTAATATGACATTTTCCCATTCTGCCATTATTACCACAAATTCAGCTTGCAGTTAGTGAAAACTGGCTACTCTGTAAAATTGCTGTCTCCTATCAGTCCGGTTTCTCATAGGTTATTGAGCTCAACCCTAGCTCAATTAGATGCAATTTGACTCCTTTAAAAGTAAGATTATCTGCACCATTAGTTCTAGGTGAATAGGCTTTGTATTTCTGGGGAGAGCTGGCAGAACAAAATAAAGAATTTGGGTTTTCTACACCTCTGGTAAGAAATTGATAGAACTTTGGTCTACATTATCTATCAGCAATATTTTTTGATACAAAATATACATAATGTTTTTCTCTCCTTCCTATCTCCTTGCTAGTCTTAAATGACCAGAATAAAGCTGCTGCTTTGCAGAGGCCACAGGCAGAGTATTGCAAGCACTGGGCATGATGACTCTGGGGTCAGGGTAGAGGTTAGGAAAGGTTTAGGACATGTGCTGTGCCTTGAGGACATCCAAATATGTTTCTGTTTATTTTTACTTGCATATTTCTTATTGTAGCATCTGACTGCTGCATCTAGGACATGAAGAGTGACAGTAACTCCGATGGGTTAACATTACCCTCTGTGATGCAGGTAGCTCAGGTGAAGTTTTAGTTGTGGTACTTGGCAGCATTGGGTTAATGGCTGGACTTGATGATCTTAGAGGACTTTTCAACCTAATTAATTCTATGATTATGTGTTCATCATATGTACCAGGCCCATTCAGAGAAAAGGAAAATTGGTCTTTTATATTGTTTTTTTATCCCTCTCACACCAGCTCTATAGCAGTTGGTGCAAAAGACTCATATGCTTGAAAAATTGTACTCTTATCCAAATAACCTTATTTTCTGTTCCACTTAAGATAAAGTAACTTTATCTTTTCTTAAAATTAATTCCAGTGATTCTTCCTCTTCACCTGGGCTTCCAGGTTCCTCATACCTTTCTCCAGTCTGCTCATTCATCTGTTGCATAGGTCTTCCATCTCTTTATCTGTGCTTCATTATAAACTTCTGATTTAAGATATTTGCCTGGGAAAAAGTTGGGGCTTTGACCCTCTGTGTATTACTAATAGTATTACCTAGTAGAAGTACAATGTAATAATACCTTTCAATAATATGATGAGCCAAGGCCCCCTTTGCCTCTGGAAAATATTGTCCTCTGCTGTCTTCATTTGTTTGGTCTCAACTCAGAAAGGTTCTGGGCTTTCTTTGGGCTAGCTAAGGACTAGCTTGAAGGAAACTCCCTGTTCATGGTTCCTCTTGATGTTCAGCAGCCTTAGGCCTGTGAGGGGATGAAGTTGTGACCCTCTCCACTAGGATTTCCTCTAATGTCACAATCCAGAGCTCTGTCTAACCTCTCAGAAGAGAACGCCAAGGAAAAGCTGTCTCACATCCCCACCATCTCCTTGCAGACAGCCTCGGAGGTCGTCCTGTACTTACCCAGCTGCTAACTTTGTTTCCTGGTATCACCTCTGCTTGTTTCAAATTTGCTTCCAGACTGGGATATTGTGCCAGTTCCCCTCCCAGGAGGACTCCCTGGAGGCACTGATCCACCTCCTCCCACCTATCTCCATCTTTACTGCCTGCAGCCCAGATACTAGACAGGGAAAGCAAGTGAGTTACACAGGGAGAAGCAGTACAGAAGTTGCAGTTTCAGACTCCAGGAAAGACAAAATTACTGAACACACACCTGTGCACAAAACCTGCCAATAAAGCATGGGCTAGTCCATGCCCCTTCCATCACCCTAGACACTCCCCTTTGAAGTTACACCCTTGCTCCCTTCAACCATTCACCCCACAGCACTCTGATTTCTATGACACTAGCACTGTATTGCTTTACATTTAGGTCTCAGAAAGTGCTTTGTACCATGAAGAAGTTATCTCCACTTGACTGAAATCTTTCTGCAACTACATATTGCATCCAGTGTTTGCAGTCACTGATCCATTATTTGTAAGAGGGACAAATCCTATCCTTTTCTTTTCAGCTGGATGAAGATTTAATGTCCCTTCACTGAAAGAAAACATGATAGCATGAAAGATTTCCAACCATTTTCTAGGTTATTATAATTATTATTATTGTCATTATTATGATTATGATTACTATCATTGTATTTTTGTGTCTGCTCTACCTGGGACATTGTAGAGCTTGTGCAGCCAACATCACTCAGCCTGGCTGTGTTTTTTTTTGCAGTGATGCTGCAAGAGAGGGGAAGCATCTATTCCCTCTATCCTATTTTGTTAAAAGGCAGTGCATTTTATGACTTCTCCACTCCAGCTGCAAGGATTCACTGCCAGGTGCTGGAGCTTATTCCCCTCTCTCCTTTGCCTGCAGAAGCAAACCAGCACCAATCTGCAGAAGTCACAGATAAGATGTTAATCAAAACCATAGTGGGGAGCCAAAAGTAGTTCCTGGAGCAGGAAACTCTTTGAAGAATGTACATGATCATTATTTTACCTATGCATTTAGTAAACCCACCTACATCAGAGGATGTGGGAAAGAGGAAAAGAGCATTATATAATCAAGTCTAATGTTAGTGGCAGTTTTCCATAAAAACATAAATTCTCTTGGAGTCAGTTGCAATCCCTTTCCCTGCAAAGGCTATTTGCTAAGTGAATGGAAAATGTTCATTTTCCATTTTAGGTTAAAGCGTACATGTGTGTGTACATGTGCATTTAAATGTGTATGCATGTACACAGAAAGCCAAGATCTTTTACAAACATATCTTTCCTAAGACTACTAAATATCCTGGTGTAAGATGAAATATTTTCTTTAAATGATCATAAAAAGGTGTTTCTAAAATGTCACCACTTATATAATTTTCCCAGCTTGCCCCACAGTTCACTTCAGACTGAAACTAATTTAAATTACTTTGTAGCTCCCAGCAATAAAAGGAATTTAGTAATTTGCAGTTCATTTGCCCTTGCTATTCTTGGAATCAGTATTTGAGGTTGTCCAATCCTTTGCATTAGGAAATGTGTGTAGTGCAAGTAGCAGTCATGTCATGCCTGGCAGATTTTGCCAAGGAAACTATTGGGTTTTGCAGCTTTGAAATTCTGGGGATAATTGACGTGTGTTCCATTCCCACAGAATAGCTGCGATTCTCGTCACTGCCTGGCTGTGGATGAGTTTAGCGAACATTGTATTTCCCAAGTGGTGGTTAAGCTAACTTAATTAGGGAAGTGCCTTTATCCCAGCCCAGACAAAGGCTGCCCTTGATGGAGCACTGTTGAGAAAACAGCTCTGAGGCGAAGGCCTTATGAACCAGACACACAGAGGTATCTCCTTCCTGGCCCTGAGCCTCTAATGGAGATGAAACCTTGGGGGGAGGAAATAAAAAGTAAAAGAATGACCTTTCTAACCTTCCCAGACACTAACCAAACATGACCCAAGCCTAAGCATATCTCTTTACCTGGGGGTACTCCAAGAGGCAAGTATAAGTATGAATCCCCTTGGAAGCCCCAACACTCCCAGTCTGTAGGCTGGCAGGAAGGAAATGAGGAGCCAGGCAAGCCCCCCACAGCATTCCTGAGATGTGCCCATGGTCCCTCACTGAACCAGAGAGTTGGAGGCTGCTGAGTGCCTTTCCCATGCTGAAACCTCAGGGCAGACCCAGAGGAGTGCAAACAAGCACACCAGCCCAGCAGATTTAGATGGCCTCTGGGGTAGAAGCTGTGCTGTCCAGGGCACCATCAGCTCTGCTCTGCTCTACTCCCCAGGGAACACACCACCACCACTGGAGCCCTGAGCATCTACCACCACACCCATCATAATTATCATTGGGCCCTGCACGAATAATGAGAGGAGAGTGCTCACCTCAGAATCCAGGGAGGATAATATGCTAATAAAAGGGAGGAGATCAAACAAATGAGATCTTACACTAATGGCTGCAAACAAACAGCTGATGTACATAAACAGCATTAGAGAGAAAGCGTAGCTCTGGATATATCAGCTACTTCTGCCTGTGCTGTAGGGTTCTTTCCATTTTCTCTCTTACTTATTCAGTGTACAGTCATGGGAGGGAAATATGTGTGTAAGGAACCGTTACCATACTGGAGTTTGTTTTAAAAGTGAAGGTCTCTTACCCAGCCTGGAAAGAGCTTTGTACTCTCAGAACTCCCCAATGTTATCAGAATACAAAAGCCTGTGTTGTCACTGTCTCCATAAAACAAATAAACATGTTTTTTCTCCATTTGTCTTAAACACATTTTGTTACACTAGTTACTCTCAAGCCTTAACTCTCAGCAAAGGACTGAACATGCCAATCCCCCTTTCCTGTGCCAAGCACAGGATCAGGAGGTCAAGGCTCCAGGAGCTGGCAGTGCAGAGCACTTTGGATGTCTCATCCACACCATTGCTCAGTCTGAAAAACACCCCAGAGCTCTGCCCACTTTCTCATTATCAAGAGAAACCAGTTCCTCCATGAGAATTCTGGTCTGTGCTTCAATTCAATTGCTAATCTGACAGGTCTCTATGTCCTACAGCAGTGATAACCTGCACATTTGGGTTTCTGAGCATGAGGCTTAGTCCTCTGGAATTAATGCACCCTATTTTGATAACCACACATGTGGAAAAATACTGGGAGTGGGAGGAAAGAAGTAAAAAAATCTGTGGAATGAACTTAACCACTGTCTTGAAAATGTTTTCCTGGAGAAAGACATGCAATGCAATGAAATTTTTGCTTTTAGCTGAATTTAAAGCAAGTAAAGCTGCTCTTCTTCCTGAATTTTTTCACCTTTCCTTCAGTTTCCCTCTCAGGAGCTCTCCCAGGGCTGGGAGTCTCTCTATTGCCCATCAGCAGGCGTTCCTGAGTGTCCAGTATGTCCCCTCAAGTTATTGGAAACCACAGGGTTTACCTTCCCATTGTATAAAGGTACTTTGGGACCAAGGCTTCAAGCAAACAAGAAATGGCATTAAAACAACTGTTGTGGATTGTTTTAATTTAATTTTTCCCAAAACAACCCAGCAGCAACATATGGCTCTCAGTGAGATCCTGCTATTACACAGTTTGGCAGCTGGGCTGATGGAGACATAAGAAGATCGGGCACTTTGCAAAAGCAGTGTGTGTCAGCATCTGAGAGTGGGGAAGAAAAACCAAGCTCTGGGCCCAGTTTCTTCTCTGTATTGCTCTTGGCTCCCAGGACTTAGCCCTTGGGAGGGATCCCAGCTACAGAAAATGCAAATAAGGTCTTGCCACAGATAGAAGACAGCCTCAGGGACCAAAGACAGTGAGCTTTATCAGCACTGCCATTTCCATAATAAGTAATAAATGTACCAGCTCACAACAAGACTGTGATAAGGATTTTGTGGGATGTTTTCCAGTCATGTGGAGTATAAGACTGTAATTATTGAATCATCCAGTCCAGCTTTTTGGAAGTTGTCAGCTACTGCACCCTGAAAATTTACATAAAACTGAAAATACTGGTGAGGTCAGAGGGCTCAGACCTGAAGAACAAAGTCTGTGTCATGGGCAGAGTGCACCCAGTGCTCCCCTGCTTCAAGTACCCTGGTACTACACACCCCAGGATGCTCCAGCTGAGCCAGCCTCAGGCTTTAGGGTACAACTGAGGGCTTGGCTTTAATTTGGTCTTCTCTTCTAGCATTTGTTTTGTTTTTTCCCTGTTCTGAAAAAAAAATTGTTCCCAGCTCATCATGTTCTTCCCATTTCTGCTTACAGGTCTGGGCACAGCCATGGTTACCTAAGCAGTCAGTGTTCAGTAAGAAACCTGAGAGGAAAACACATTTTGGTGATGCACTCTGAATTTCAAGGGAATTATATCCCAGCTAAGAGGAAAGGTTTCTTTTACTGTCTGACTCCAGTGCTTTCACACAAATGGAGACAGTTAAACAAGTACCGTGTGGGGTCATCTGCTTGGATTACATGCTCAGCTTACCCTGGTAATGTGCCTTGGCAGATAAGTATCTGATCATCTTTAGCTGGACAGCTTCTAGTTGCATGGCAAACTACCTTGCCAAGTGTGTTTTACATGATAATGATACGTCCTTTGCCAGTACATGTACTTTGTATTAAAGTTCGTCTTTGCTGCCTTGAGCACATCCTGTTTGCTGATTCCCTCAGGAGTAAACCACTGTGCACCCACTGAACAAGATATGCCTGAAAATCAGTGGGTAAGTGATTTGAGAGCAGTGCTGCATGAAGGGGGAGATAGGATGAAGAAAGGGCCAGGGGCTCCTGATGCTGAGCCACACAAACTGCCTTCCTCCCTCTGACTCACCATGTGCCACCGTCTGGAAAAATTACTTAAAAATTATTTTGCCTCATAGTTAGATGGGCAGAGATGCAAGTGCTTTGTCCCCTTTCAGACAGGTGCTGACTGGTGCCTTCTCTTTATTTATGGTGACTTATATGACACCTCACCCTGCACACTCCTGAGCTCTGTTGAGGTCAGGCCAAAAGGCACACATGCCCTCATGCCTTCCTGACTTGCATATCAAAAAAATAAACACCTCACAGCAAATAGTATACCTTGTTCTTTGACACTGAATTGGTAGCTATGGCAGGAAAAATATCTACTTCATTAATTCAGTGCCAAGCTGACAAAGGTGCCAAGAAGCACAGGGAAAGATGAGATTTGGTTTCTGGCAGAGAAATCCAGAAGCTGCTCACTGTATGGATAAGTACAAGTGGCCCTGGAGGTTAAGGTCTCATGGCAGTAAGTGTACATATAGCGAATAGCTCTATGAAGCCCAGTGATGTATTCAGATGGTAAAATGTGGCTGCTTCTGCTCAAGCTTCTAAGGTTGGTAGTGGTCTGTTGTGTTCTGCAGGCACCTGGAGCCATTGGAGATGCAGCACAACATCCCAAGAAGTATCTGTGGTCACTGCTTTCCTCTGCCCCTGTGGCAGAGCAGCCAGCCTAGCAGAGCCCACTGAGAATCCCCAGTGGCACCAAAAGAGCAGCGACTCCACACATCCTGTGTCTCACATTGCCAGGGCCTGACCTCAAGTGTGCAAGCATTGCCTCAGCCACCACAGTCTGTTTTTAAGGAATGAGATTTCCTAAGACTATCGAGCTCAGAGACTGCCACTTGACCTCTAAACAGTATTCTTGTGTTGGCATGTTAAAAGCTACAGGCAAAAAAATATTAATGAAAGACCTTTCCTGACAGATGGTTTCCTTATTCAGAAGTCTGCCTTGTAACTCAGAGCTTGAGTACTGCAAAGCTGTGGCTTACATTTGCACACCATGACTTCTACATCACTGAACACTATGTGATTTTTTTTGTGTGAATTGTTAATAAAGTCCTACCACAGAAAAAGCAAATCTATTTGCTGTCTGTGTAATTTCTGCACTTACCTCAGCTTGGGCAGTAAGGACTACTAAGAGCTGCTTGCTTTTCCTGCTCCAATTAACTTTCAGGTTTTTATTCGCTAGTTCTTGTGCTCACTCAGTCATTGCAAGGTTATAAGGATTAAAAGAATTACAAGACATTTGTGGTCTCAATTATTGGTGCTGTTATTTTAAAGCTTGCTTTAATATCACCTCAGATAAACACTTGGGCTCTTTTTCAGGCTGGGAGAGGCTGGGGGAATTGTGCTGCTTTCAGGTCTGGCAGCTGCCAGCAAGGCCTCCTGTGTCATCCCCTTCCACTCTCACTTTCTTGTGGTTTCCCCCTGCACAGTGCTGAAATACAGTGTTTTGTTACCTATTAAAGTGTCACTCTCAGCAATATTGTGAAGCTATTAAATTCTGCTAGATCATCTTTTGTGAAGAAGAGGATGTTGACAGAGCAGAAGCCCCATCCTTCAGCTATTATCTGGTATTCAGTGTCCTCCAATTAGTATGCACAATAAATCTAGTCCAAGACCCCCCACTGCTTTATGTAATTTCTGTATTAACCTCACTGCTTCTCAACGTGTTCCTATTATTAAGCCATTTAAAGACTTCCCTTCATTCAGTTACAAGAGCTATGTCACATTGTCCTTTTTTCATCTATTTGCATATATTTCCAAAGGTTCACTTGACATGATGTCTGTTGGTGGCGGTTAATTTTTTAATTAAAGATTATTTCCAGTATACTTTCTTTACCCCATCCTCCTTACATGTGTTTTCCTCTTCATCTCTGTCAGATTGTAATGGCTGGATTGAGAACTGATTGATTGTCATTTCATGTGTTCAAAAAGCCAACGCTTTAAGGCTGCCTTGGTAATTCTCAGTTTTGTGACAATCCTGCTCAATGTAAAATGTAAAATTTTTCTGGTGTTGCATTATATAATCTCCTCTGTTGTTCTTATTCCATGGGGTCTGGCAGGAAATAGAGTCAGGAGTGTGCTCCTTTCACTACAACGCCTCAAAAGCCAGTGGTTCTTAGCTCACGGGGAAGGTTGGGAATACAGATCCAAAGATGAAGCTTAGGTTTTCAGCTCAAGGAAGGCTTAAAATTACTTGTTTAACTATAACTGAACTATACTTGTAATTGTGATAGTTTAGAAAAACACTGATGGAGGTGCCAGATGTTAACCACTGGGTTTTTGTTGAGGTTGGATTTTATTTTTGGTGGTATTTTGCATCCTTGAATTGTTTTAATTGAAAACTGATAGAGTTGGACTTGTACAGTCTGGAGAAGAGACAGCTCTGGGAGGACCCAACAGCTGCCCAGTGCATACAGGAAGGTCATCAGACTGGAGCCAGGGTATCTGTGGTGGGGTATGGTAGGAGAGCAGATGTAGAAACAAGAGTCAGGCTGGTATGAGGGGAAGTCAGGCAGTGGAGCAGGTTGCCCCACAAGCTTGTGCTGGCTCCATCCATGAAGGTTTTGAAAACCAAGTCCTGAGAAATCTGGTGTGATGCCAGGGCTAGCCTGACCTTGGGGTAGGCACATCTGGAGGCCTGTGCCAGACTATCCCATGGCCTCATGAGAAATTAAACACTTGGTTTAAGTGGGATCCAGACTCCAGGCAGGCAGCTTGCTGCAGTTTCAAGACAGAAAGGTCAGTGAGCATCCAGGTGCCACTCAACTCTCAGCTGGGTACGTACCTGGCTCCACGTACCCAAGCTGGGGATGAGGAGGCAGTGGTGTGTTACCATACATCAAAAGATGCCTGGAGCCACATGAGCACACCTGCCTGGCTGGGTGGCTGAACCCCAACAGTTTCTCTATGACAGGCCATGGAAAAGATCTTCCCCAAAGAAGAGGAGAAGATGTGGAGAAAAATCAGGAGGTAATGGTCTCCTGTCTCTTTTTTCTGCAAGAAATGGAAAGTTGCTTCACCCTGTAGTGGTAGCTTGTGTGTAAGAGGGAATGTCCTTTTGCCTCTTCTTTTCTCAGCCACTTTTCTACAAAGCTGTGTACCTCTTCAAAGTATAATACATTTTAAAAGCTGTGGAAAACCACAAAGAAGGAAAAATAATTGGAAAATAAACTCTATGTCAAATTCCCCACACACACACATTCTGAGCACATTAATGTGAAAACGTACAAAAATATTAAAGTAAGGGAAACCTCAAGTAAAGCTTTATAGGAGAGTTATGTAAAAGATAAATTATATATCTTCTTCCATTTTATAATTTTTGGCAGAGGAATGAGAAACCAGGAACATTTATAAAATTCTACACCTATCTCTTTTCAGGTCATGCCAGGTACTATGCCACTGTCGCATATCCAGTGTGTGAAACCCCTGCATTTTTTTTTCCAGAGCTCAAGAAATACCCTTTATTCTCTTCATAAGTAAAAAAGCTGATTTTTAAACTGAATAATTACTAGAGAGTACAATGCAACACCAGCAGAAAGCGATTTACATGGACTTATGCATCCTAATCTAAACTCTCATATCAGAGGTGATTTTGAAATCCCATATTAGAAGGTGGATAGCAGTGGACATGGCTTTCTTTGTGCTCTCAGTTTTCAAGCTAGGTTACTGGTTTGGTTTGGATTTGAGACATCTATGGAAAGGGTTTTACAAATCTTGAATAGGAAACTCGCATCTTTCCTCCATTCAGGGGTACTCGGAAGACCTTGAAGCTATCCCAGAGCACAGGGCTGGGAGGTGCTCCTGCCAATTCTCCCCATCGTCACCCTGACTGGAGCACCTGGATGTGGGCTCTGATTCTCATGGGCTTGCTTGGAAACAGCTGCAGAAATACCAAAATATGTCATTTCTCATCCAGCCTCTCCTTGCGCATGGCTCCACACTTGCAGCCGGCGGGGCACAAAGCAAACTGTCATGATGGCATTAGCTTTGTTAGACTGGCCAACCCTCCCAGCCACAAAACAGCAAAAAAAATCACCCTTGGTTTTCTGGTCACTTTCCTGGCCTGACAATCAGGAAGGCGACACAGAAGGTCCTACATTCATGGTTGTATTGCCAGCTGGAACATCAGGGACCTCAGACTATGGGACCCAAGGAGGTGCTGCTCAGTGTTAACCAGCTGCTGGTGGAAGTCACCTGCTTCTCTAGGGAGGCTGGCTCCTGGCTCCTTCCCCTTCCACCTGCCTGCAGCTATTAAAGGGCAATTCCAAAGTGGGAAATGTTGACATGACAGAGACAGAAAAGAAGAAAATGGGTAATTGTAAGAGATTTAAATAACTCTCCATTTGAAAGTCTTTCCACTTCCAAATGGCTTTGGCCACTGCTGCCTGACAGGTTAGCTTGTGCTGCAGCTGCATCCCTGCAGAGCCGATCTTGCTCCTCTGGGAAGGGATGGTTGGCTTTACATGTCCAGCCCTTCCAGGCATTTCTGTGCTATATGGAGATGAGGAGAAGAGCAACTGCCATCCCTTCCCCAGGAGCTCATGTTCCCTTTTTATTCTAGATTATTAAAATAAAAGAGCATTTCTATCAGCTATGGTAATCTGCTTGAGAAACAGATGTTTCTTAAAAACGATGGTAGAAGCTTAAACATCTATGATGGGCTGATTCCTAATTCCCTGATTGAAAGCTGAAATTATCTTCATGTACTTTGAAGAGGACATGGTATTTGTCTCCCTGGGCAGGCAGCACTCTCCAATAAGCCCCTGAAAAGGCTGAGTCTTTAAAAGAATTTTTATCCCTTGGGGAAAATGCCTCTGGTTTATCTACTATTAAAAAAAAAAAAAAAAAAAAATTCACAGAATTAATTGATTATGGAAATTTTAAAGTATAGAAGATGTTAGGTTTGGTGACCAACAGAAGCTTACTGCCAATAGTATAAGTTGAATTTTATTGCTTGCTTTTCTTCATTTTTCTGCTGGCTTCTAAGAACACCTGACCAATGTTAGTATCTAACTACAAATGAAAGTAACATGTTGTAATCTCATTACAATAAATATACATGTCAAGCTAACAATTTTACAAAAAAGAAAAGTCCTATATGTGTATGGTAGTTAATAATTGTCTCAGAAAAATATCTTTTGGAATTAGATGTTGTGAATTTATTTTCTTTTGCAAAAGTTGTGTATGTTGCCTCCATGAAACACTACCAAGCTTGTTCTCAGCATGTCTTTCTAGCAACATAAATTCCTGTCTGTGAGGGCTGAATCCCATTTAATCCATGTCCATCACACGTGTGAAGTGGAATGGTCTATAGTTATGAAGCAAACTTGAACAAAAAGAAAGAACATTTGTTGCTTTGTAACCAGTTTAAATACACACATGCATAATGTGAGGAAAAAGGCTCCTGTAAAAGAGGATGTATAAGCCACATAAACCTGATAGGACCTCCTTTTCCTATCTGGATTTATCCCAGTAATGTTTGTATTATCATAGTGAAGATTGTGGAATTTCCCAAATTTGGGGGTCTGGCTTTTTGACTTGGGTCCAGAATAAGTGTTATTCATCCCTTTAAAGTAACTAGGAGAGCCCTCTGTCCTCAGGAAACTTGGTGGCTGGCTTTTCTGCAAAGCAAGTCACTGCTACTCCACCGTGTCTGAGCACATTTCAGGAGTGCAGGGTGTGATTAATAGCACCTAAAAATGGCTGACAATTTTACAGTTTGAAATGGGAAAGAAAATCTACCTTAACTGCTACATTTCCTTTGTTTTATTGGTGGGACTGATGCTTTTTGAGTGGCTACCTGCTCCAGGTCTGGTTTCATTTAGTGGTCCAGGTAGATGGGACCTATCTCTCTCCCCAGTTCATCTCCCTCCCTGTGTCCCCCTGGGGTGCCCTGCCACACTGCCTGCAGCATCCAGCCTGTGTGTGTTCAGCTCCTACTACAAGAAAATGTTGGATTGCAGCAGTGTGGGAGCTCCTGGGCTCAGGAGCAGTCAGACAGGGAGAGAACACAGGCAGGAAAAATGGAGGCAGGAGGCTAAGTGGCCCTGGGGGTTCATAGGAGATGCTCATGGCTGCCCTGCCAGGTCTGAGTGACAACAGTGCCCTTGACTTGCCTACTGGGATGAGGGCACTGCATCCCCAGTGCTCTATCAGCAGCACTCTCAGTGTCTGCCTCCAGAAGAGGTGGGGGAAAGCAATTTTATTTCACACTGTTTTACATTGGGTTGGGGTTTTTTTTCTACTTAAGTGCCCACCCTGTACATGCAGCACATGCCAACGGGTGCAGGATGTTCTCTAGATGTAGGGCTGCAGCCTAGCATTTCCTCAGAAAACAGCCTGCTGCAAACACATCAGACAACCTCCTCTGCCCTCTGTCCTGATATCCCAAAGACTAAACAGAGTCTCAAGATGTACAGAATTACCTCTAGAGCCTTGGTCCAGCATGCCAAAATTATCACCATGGCTATGTGGGAAGAGCAGCAGTGGTGCAGCTCCCCTGATCTCCCCAAGCAGAGTTGCTGCTGCAGTGTAGTGGAGGCACTGGGGCTTGGCCATCCACCACTGAGTGCCCTTTGCCACGCTGGCCATACGTCTGTCTGGGAGGCACTGCTGTGAGGCACCACCATCTCAACCCACCCACAAAGCACCATGATAAGGACAGTTGCCCAGCATGATGGTTTCTGCAAGTTCTTGCTCTGCACTGAGCAAGCTGTCTCTTTTAAACTCATCCAGGCAAGAGAGAGACTTTCCTCCGTCCTTTTGTGTCTGAGGCTGCAGTATGAAATCCCACAGAGGGCTAAGAAATCCTTTTTTTCTTCATGCATATAATGTATTTCTTTGGCTTGAACTTTCCCCATTTAAATGCTGCCTGGTGAGTGCATTAAAAGAAAAAGGAAAAGAAGAAAGTCCATGCAAAATACTTCCCTGCACATGTAGTCCTTCCCCAAAGAGCAGGTGAGAGAGAGAGCAAACCACATGTGACAGAGGTTAGTCACATCACTGAATGCACTGCTGGCAGGAGCCAAGCCAAAAAGGCAGTCAGGGAACCCCTACAACATTGCTGCCTTAGTAGTTTCAGCTTCCAGGTAAAGATGCTGCTCCATATTGTGGCACATACACAACTTGCAATTGTGTTTTCTTCTGCTGTTCATGTCAAGGGAAGTAAATTTTCGAGATTATTAAGATACTATTTATTTGCAGAAAGTGAATTTTTTAAATAGCAATTAATAATTTTACTGACCAATCTATAGTCATTTATATTTTTGTTATTTATCTTGTGTGCTATACAGAGCTAGCAATTTCCTAACTTGAATGGTATTTTGTGCAAGGGTGTATTTTGGTTTCTGCTGCTGTGTCAGGCTAATGCCACTGTTGCTATGGTAATGGTGATGTTTGAGACTGCTTTGTCACCTTTGTCCTGCTATTTTTTTCTTTAAAAACAAATTCATGTTGTGGAGGCCTGGAAAGCAGGCAGAGGGTTTGCTATGGAAGCTCAGTCCCTTCTTTTTTTATTTATAATAGATTATAAAGCAGTGTGGCAATGTCAGAGATGAATAAAGCCTAAAAGCAGCAGAACTCATCAGATCTGCTGAAGCCAACCTCCCATATAAATGTCACTGAATTTTCCCTCTATGGCAGACCAGACATCCTGGCCAAGACTATTGCAAAGTCTCCCATCTTAATTAGACGATGTCCATAACTATCATCATCCTGTGCAGTTTCATCCAAACTCTTAGAAATTCTCCATGATTTAGAAAAAGTCTACCAAATTTTTATCAGCTCCACCATGACCTCTATCATTTTTTCAAAGCTGACTCATTTCCTGCCATTCTCCCTCGTTCCCAGGTATCACTCTCAGGACCATGCTTTTACTTCCACTTAGCCCACAGTAAAATGCATTTTGTATGTCCAGGTGCAGCAGGCTGTGTGATTCAGCCAGTCTTTCTGCTTTATTTACGCTCCTGCCTTTCTCTGGGTGTTTTATCAGCAGTGATTTCACATTTATTTCCACATCACTAACGAAGATGCTGGGGAGCAGCTGTGTGTGACACCCTGAAAAGCCCCAGCAGCAGCTTCTGCACCTGAGGATATGTCTATTTTCTTTGCTCAACATGTCACTCTACACTGGCATTTTCCCAGTGTGGCAAAGCTCTGGGAAACATGAAGCAAGACACAGACTCCTCAACCAGCTCTGGTAGGACTGCTGAGGTTAAGCAGTTTTAAAGTGTGGATCTCTAGTGGAGTTACTGCACACTGTCCTTGATTGCTGATGGACGGACAGCACCTACTCCAGCATTCCAAGCTTGGATTTGTACTTAGCATACATGTGAAGCAAACTGAGCCCGAGCCCTTGTTTACTCCTAGAAGAAAACAAGGAGAAATGCTGAAGGTCAGCTGGACTTCTCAGGCACCCCAAGTGCCTGGCACTCACACTCCTTTCCACTGGACTGGGGAAGCAAATTTGGAGAAGGAAGCAAACCAGAGCTTGTCCTTTGAATGAAGGAATACAGTGAATCCACCCCATAAAAAATTATGAATTCATCCCTTTCTGAGGACAGGATAGACCCCAGTTCTCTCTGTGGGCAGGAGAAAGGGGAGGTTCAGCAGGGGTTGGGTGGCTGTGCCAGTCCGCACACAGCTCTTAGGTGACAGCAGGCTGCAGTTAGCCTCCAGAGGAGCATGGATAGCTCTACAGGAGCAGCCAGCATTGCCCATATTCTCACTGAGCCAGGTCTAGAAGTCATGAAGGTCTAATTCACTTTAAGCTTTATTTTGTGCTAGGAATTGCTGGTGTTTTCTTCTGAACCACATAGATTTCTCAGCCACAAGACCTTTCTACAGCATCATTTCTTTCTCCGGCTCTCTGTGTTGTGCTAGGGTAGCAGATAGAATTGCAGGCACAGCATTAACACAATTAGCCTGTGGGGCTGCAGCCCACAGAAGGGTATGTGCCTGCTAATAAACCTCCTTTGCCCCTGAGATTCTTTGCCTCTGCAAATATAAAGGGGGAGGATGACTTTCTGGCAGAGGGTTGGGGTCCAGGGTATTCCACCTGTACAATGTACAGTGGTAGCGAGCTTATTAAAAAAGATCGTTTATCATTCCTGAGCCATTCATTTGAGGCAAATTGAACAACATGGCAATTACCCCCAAGGTTCCCAGGGACCATTTGTGGTCTCTTGTGTGCAAATGATACTATGAAACTGTTTTGGAAAGCAAAAGAAAAAGAGAGTCTTTATGTCCCTCGCTATCTCAAGGCCTTCTCGCTATCTGCAGGCGGCGTGGCTGCAGGGGACTTTGATGTTTGTTACACGTGCAACAGGGGCATTGGCGGTGCCTGCTTTTATAGCACCAATACAATATTAACTGCAGCAGTTTAAGATAGCCTGTAAAGAAATCTTGAGCAACTGGCTAAGTCCAGAGATACAGTTACCGTTGCTGGTGTGACATTTCGTCCTAATGGGATCAAGGCCACCGTCTGCAATCCTCCCTGCCTCTTCCTAAAACACGGTCGGCAGTTTTTAAGCAGTGTTTGTTCCTCAAGGACTCATAAAATCAACTTTTAAAATGGGGAAAGGCACAAATCATCATGAAGGTCTGGTTTCCAGTAGTTTCTGCTTTTTCTAAAGCTTTACTGACAACTGAAGAAAAATGAGGGTTTCAGCAGAAGTAGTCCCTTCTTTTTCAAGAATGTAGAAGCCAGACAATGATAAAAAATAATTTAAAAAGCCCTCTAAATAATTACTTATATCACTGCATAAATGCCAAATATATCAACTGTGTTTTTTCTTCTATGTAATTTCTGAATAAATGCCAGGATCATGAATATCAGAGCTACCAACACCACAACAGCTTTATTAGACTCAGGCCTGCCTGCATCTTAAAATGAAGACCACCTTTAGGGGACAGCAGGAGGAAAAATTCTCTTAAAATCCATCAGATTTCAAGAGAGGTTTTATCCCTGACTCATTTGTAGCTGTACCCTAGCACAGGAGAACTAGTGGAGAACTCAGTTTCTCCAGATGGTTTGCTGAGTGTACTGAGCATCATCAGTAAGCAGAGCTTTCCAGCCTGATGAGCTGCATAGGACAAGAGAAGGCTGTAGGGATGGCCATGCTGGAGGACACCTCCACCACTCCTGCTGCAGCTGGTCACCCACTCCTGGCATCAGGTCACCCATTCCTCTGAACATCCTCCCAGGCTGCCTCTCCCTGTCAGGGTGGCTGTGTCTGGAGGACCCAGCCATGCTGAGGGCAAACCACACATCTGCCAGATACAATTCTCCTTTTCTTCAATCCTTTCTGCTTGTTTTTCCTATCCAGGAAGGAGTAAGTCATGTTTATTATTTGTTTCATTTATTCCTCTCTTACAAATCAAACAAAAAAGGTCAACAGTGTTATTTCACCCTATTTGCTTCTTTAATGTTGAAGTCGTTGTTGCTGTGCTTTTCCTGGCTCTCAGTGATTGACAGCAAAGAGAACAGCTACCTGACAGGTAGGCAAGATCTGTCTCCTGGAGGTTAGATGCAGTGTTGTCTGCTTCCCTCTGCTTTTTGTTTGTGGTATTTATTTTTTTTCTTTCATATTTTTTCTTTGCAGAAGGGTAAGGCAGTGTTTTGTTCCTTTCTCCCCTTCTCCTCCTTCAAAGATGGACTGAAACTTGACCTTCTGATTGTTCATCTCAGATGCTCTCAGGAAAGCTCCGAGTGGTAAATGAGGTTCCAAATGCAGGAAGAGATTACTGTATTTTTCTTTTCCTTTTTAAAACCTTGAATAGATGAAAATAGATGGTAATCAACAAACCTGTGGCTAGAGGAAAAATCCCTTTAACTCACATTTTACTTCAATTACATTCAGGACAAAGAAACACATTGCACCATGTGCATGAATAGATTCTTTATTATTCAAAACAAGCTTCAAAGAGCATTACGTCCCCTATAGAAAATATGCAATCAGTGTTTAATTCAATGGTAGGATGCAAATTTAAATTCCCATAAGGGGAAGGCTGTTAATGCCATTTAAATTGGTTGTAAATTACAGATAATACGCTTGAGACCCGAATACAGATTAGGAGAGTGTTGCTTTACGAATCCAGCCCTGCTTTGAACTTACTAAGTATTTATTTATGGACAATAAGACAGTGCGGTCTTGTTTACACCTATATAGTCATCTGACACAATACATATGCAGAAAAAAAAGTATTTTGTTTTTAAAATATAGAAGCTGTTAGCTCCAGTTTGATAGATTGGTTGTGTGGAGATGCTTTTTGGTTGCAACCATGTCTGTTCTCCTCTCTCTCTGCTCCAGAGCCATGTGTTTCTGTATCTTATGAATCTCACAGAAATTAGCCCAGAGCAATTGCCATTTCCCTATTTTATTAACAGTGGAGGGAAATCCTGGGTACCTAGTGTAACCCATTGGTGTGTGCTTGGAACACCAACCCTTTGCGGGGCTCAGAGGCTGCTGCTGCCTTTGCTGGGGTTGGTGCCTTGGTTGTTTCACTATAGAAGGTCTGGTGTGTCCCTTCCCATGGCCAAGGCTGCCATGGAAGGAGCCTCTCAGCAGGAGTTTTTATGGGATTTTTTGTTTCCAGAGAAAGCAATGTTCTGTGGCTTCATCCTTTGTGCACCAAAATAATCATTAAAAACAACCGATGCACTTTAAGACCAAAGTGTTTAAAATGAGCTGTGTGTCTCACGTAGCACAACGTCTGTTTGCTGTTATTTTCTGCAGTGTGTTTCTTGCCCATTCTTTGTATAAGACAATAACTTGTAGAACTGAGATTTGTTATTTTGTAAAAGGCAACTAAACAGTCATTTGAGAAGCAGCTCTGCAAACCACTGACGGTATGAATAAGCCCTTCTGGTATGGATCCCATTAAGGCCACTCTAGAAATGTTTTGCTGGGCTGTGTCATGAGAAATTTTGAAGCACATTTCTTTATGCTTTATGTTCCCAGGTATATCAATATTTCATCAGCACATTACAAACTAAGTAAAAATACTTTGCATTGCAAAAGCACCTCGCTTGGTGGTTAATTTACTTTAAGGCAGTAGAGTTTACATCCCCAGAGTCATGGAAAAGTAGCCATTGCTCTCAAACACTATTTTACAGAGCGTTTTTTACTTTGAATATGTATATGTGGGTGGGACAGTGGAGGGGCAGAACACACCTCTTTTAATTGTTTCTGAACCTTCTGGCTACATTATAGGAAATGCTTATTACTCAGTTACTTGAAGTTTACACAAGTGCTTGCAGGTTCATCCTAAGCTGACTCCAGAGAGGAAACCATTTACCCACCTTGCCTTCTTCCTACTGTTTTCAGGCCCATTCAGTTATCCAATACAGATGAAACACCAGAGCATCTTGTACTTTTCTGTCATCTTAAGACTCTCACTGCCAACAGAAATATCTTCTTAAAGAGAATATACAGGCTTTTGTCTTAAACTGCTGTGTACGCTAACCAGCTCATGCTGCTGCAGCCTGTAGTGGGAGAGCACACAGGTCTTTCCAGGAACTCCTGATCCCTGCTGAGGTCTGGACACCAGTTAGTGGATGCAGGGTAATGGCAATGCTGTCGCAGAAAGATAATTTCATTTTATGCAGGGATTATACCATTTGTATATTTCTACTTGTTTGGGCGCTCTTGAAACCTGTTTGTTGCTCTGGCTAAATCATTATAATGGAAGAAACATATCCTGTAATTTATCTCAAATGACTTCCAGCTCTGCTTTAAGGCCACAAATTTCCAGAATACGACCCCCCATCTTACACTCCTGATCTGCTCCATTTATTTCTAAATTCATAAGTGTACCTATGTCTACAAGAAAGTGCATGTGGTTTACATCAGCCTTCATCAACAGAGAAGCAGTTCTTTTGGTCAGGTTATAAAACCTATATTAAACAGCATTAGATCAAGAATAGGTACCCATTGGACTCCACTAAAACCACACTATATGGCATTACCCTTCTCCACTGCCAAGTTTTTTTCAATTTCTCTATTCACATTACTCATTCTTCTAAGAGGAGCTACGCTGGTTTCACTTAGTGCTCTTTTTTCCCCAAACACAAAAAATGTAGGTACTTTATGGCAATACTATCTTTTGTGACCTACAGATGTGTGATTCTACTAAAAACATGCTATCAAGTATATTTGACAAAACCTGTTTATTATAAAGTGATGTTGATTGGCATTACTAATGCTCTCATCTTATAATTTCTTTTTATGGATTGCATCCCCAATCAGCCTTTCCCTGAACTGTGCCTGGGATCAATGCCAAGATAACCAGTTCAGTGTCTCCTGCATCATTCCCTTGGCTTTCTAAAATATTGTACAAAACTTTCTTTTAAGGTCCTCTTGGTCATCTTCTTATTTGCTTTTTATTCCCTTCTCCTACTCTCATTTTTGCAGGATTTTCCCAGGGCTTAAAGATCTTAAAGATCTTAAAGATTTAGTTCAGAGGACTTGCCTGCTTTTTTTTTTTCTCTCTTTTTTATTTTTTTTTTTATGTTACTCTTGGGTGCAAGCTACTTAGGACTACAGATTTTTAATACTTACAGATTATGAATAACCACAGTCTAAGATTTCAGACCTGTATATGCTACATAGAGACAAGTACTTCTCTGATGAAATTCAAACATCAATACAGGTTTCAAGCTGGACTCTTCCAACACATTCAGGGTCAGTTCAGCCTTTGCTTCATACTTTTCCTGGTTGTTTGCACCAGTTCAACATGAGCACACCACACTGCTGAACCATCCTGACATTTATTACTGCATTTTCAGCGCTGTCTTCTGGAACCTGACCATACTCTGATTGAAGTAATTTTGGTTTTTAAACTGAATCATTAGGATTAAAAGCAGGGGAATTTTAGGACACAGGTTCTGAAGTACCCTGGAACCTTTAAGAGCTAAATTTCCTAGGCTTCTCTGAAGAATGATTAAACTGTTTCATTCGTAAGAAATGCTTATGTTATTTTCAATTCCATGTCCACATCATGGTCCAAAGTGAACATCACAGCAAGGAGAAAGAGAGCAGTCTTGTTCAACACGTGTGTGCTAAGGTTTGACCTTGGCACATGATGGGCTTGATTCTGCACTGTGTGTCACATTGATTTGCATTGCAGGACATACCCAGCACATTATTGACTCAAGGTGCCAGAATCACCTTCCCCAAAATCTGGAAACTTTTATACTATAGTTACTTAACTGTCACATTTAATTAAAGCCTCACAGAAGCAAGGCTGATAGACTGACTACTGTGTCACGGTGGGATTGCTCCCAGACGTGACAGAAATGAGTCCCCTGCTGTCCTTCACCCTGCACACCTACCCCTCTCACCCCCTTTAATCACGCTCTTCCCAGCATAATTAAAGGAATTTCCTCCTGAGCCTTGTCAGCTGCAGATATCAATTTACAGCCTACATTTGACCGACGATTTAACATAGAATGGAACTTCAGAATGGAGCTGGGGATATGCCTCCCGCCCCCTCTGAGTGCTGCTGCCCTATCCTTCTCAGGTCATACAGGTGCACCCAGCCTGCCCCCATCTCCTCTCCCTCTTACACAAGTCCATTCCTGGGAAGCAGAGTGGAGCATCCCACAGAAAGGCCAGGTGCTGGTGCATATCCCACAGATGGAACAGATCAGTGTAGTAGGGATCAGGGAGGGCTTAAAGAAGAGCTTAAAGCCTCCCTGGATGCACCACCTGGTAGCCCATTTCACTGTGCACAAGGCTTTCTAGTGTTTATGACTTCATACAGAAAGCCAAGTTTGCTCTTCAAGTTCCTGTGTAAAATATATGTAAAATATGTGTAAAATACATATCACACAGGTAATGTCAAGAGACTTTGGGCTATATTCATAAATGCTGTAGTGAATCCCTAAAGACACAATAAATTATTGCTTCAGAAGTAGCTTCATTCACCTGTTCCACACTAATGGGAAAAGGACAATCAATTTTTCTTTTTGAAATGCCAGAAATCCTAAACTTATGAAATTTCCTGACAGTCCCTATATTTGCACTGTGATTTTATGAGGTTGTATCAGTTGACCTTCCCCTTTCAGAGTTCAAGCATGTTGAAAAAAAGGAACTGTAATAAATATAGCCACAGACAGATTTAAGCACACTCTGTAATCCAGAAAATGGAACTTATTCTAAAGGCAGCTCCTTCTGAATTTTCAGTGAAAGAATTAATGGCATTACCCATTGAAATGGAATTAAATGGAGTTCAGAGGGACAAAGTTTTGTTCTGTAAAAGCCTCTGATTCTGAGCCAGCATTTTAACAAATCTTTAAAGACGAGATAATAGAAAACTTTTGTTTCATTGTTTGTGTTCTACTAAAAGAAGGGGTTTAAGAAATAAGGAGGGAAGTTGGTGGTTGTAGTGCCCCAGTGACCACCTGCAAGCCAGCCATCACTCCTCAGCGCTACAGCCATGTGCAGCTCAGAGCAGACTGTGCAGACATTCCTCATATCAAAGCACAAACATTGGTCTTCAATGTCCTTTAGCTCTTCAAGCTCCTTCCTTCTGTCCTTGGTCTGCTTTTATCTCCTGGAATGCATTTCCCCGTCAGTCACTTTCACACATCTCCCCCACACATAGGAAAATCCTTCAGGATTTGCAAAGCCCATTGTTCCCATCTTTTTAAATTTCTCTTGAAAACTTTTCCTTAGTTACCACACCTGCAAATCTCTCCCATCTGAGGCTGGTTAGGCAAATAAAAGTTGTGACTTATGTCTTTCTGCAATCCCTCTTCCTTTTATTGCTCCCCCACTTTCCCAATCCAGCTATAAGCAGATTTTTCCCACCCCTTACACCCTGCAAATGTGCGGATCTCATGGTAAGGGGACCCTCCAGTTCACAACCCACCTACAAGGCCCTGAGCCCACAGGGAATTTGCACAGTGTATTCCTCTGCCACTCCCACTGTGGAGCCAGAGCAAGTGACCTGGCAGCGTATTGTGCCCCTCCATTTTCTGCAGGCAAGCTCTCAGCAATCAAGCAGCTAAATATACATCTTTTTGCAAAGTTCTGTTGCTATTATCATTGCTCACAAATGCAACTTTGTACTTTGGTTGCTAATTGCAAAACACTAGGTGTTTCATGGAAAAGCCAAGATTTGGGCAGTGAAGCAAGTCCAAGCAGGCTGCCACCAGGCCACTCCCTTCAGATGTCATTCTGAGGAAGGCACAACTCCAGCTACCTACCCTTATTTCTGAAAATCTATGGGTCAAAATACTTTTCAGTGTCTTGACAGCAAGATTGTGTGCCAGTAAATAAATCCTGGTTTATAAAACTGTATGAGGAAGAGGGAAGCCATTTTCCCCACTGTATTTCATCCCTGTCCCTAAATATGCAGCACACACCACAGATATGGAGGTGAGACCTCAGTGATAAATTGCAGAGCAATGTGTTAAATGAATTTGTATTGTACCCCAAGAGGTTCTCCTGCCCTCTGACTTTTATCCCATCTCTCAGGATTTACTTCAACATTCCTTTGAACAGCTACCCTTTAAAAACAGAAAACTAAACCAGGAAGGTCACTATCACCTAAAAAAATCCAACCCACTCACCCATTAAGGTTGTTTTTTTTTTTTACTTCGAGCACACAAGAATTTCTACAGATCACTACATGGCCATGTGGCAAGATGAGAAAGATGTAGTGTTGGACCAGCTACCAGTTTCTTTAAACATAACATCACATGACCCTAAGGCTTTTATCCTGCAGCCATACAGAGAAATGCTAAGAGGGAGCAAAGAACTGCTGTTTGGACATGGCAGCCTTTCACCACAAGCATGGCACAAGATGGGAAAGCAGAGAATCTGACTGTGCAATGTTCAAATTTAATCTTTCAGGGAGAAAAATGAAAGGGCCGTGGCACTGGGAAAGAAAGCTTTCCTGTTTCCTAGTGACACTCCATTTAGATCTGGAATAACTCCCAGAAAGGACTTTAAGTATGAGAGACCTTTGTTTTTGAAAACACAATTTTGGCTCATTTCAGAGGGGTTTTATGGTTTTCTGTGGGCATGGATAACTGGATTCATGACAAGTCCTTTTGTATCCTTTATCAGCAGAAGGATACAGAAGCTGTCACAGTACTTTTACGTTTCCAAGCCCACATTGCTCATTTTTCCCTAATATGTTTGATTTATGTAGCATCACCATTATCCGATGTACACATATTTTCTTTACATTAATGTAGCACAACCCACAATGTCATTTACTTGTGTGAAGTCAAATTGTTTCAATTATATTTGTTCTCTTACAAAGAACTCTTTTACCTCCTGTTGTGGTTTAACCCCAGCCAGCAGCCAAGCCCCACAGAGCCACTCACTCATGGCCCCGCCAGCGGGATCAGGGAGAGAATGGAAGGGTAAAAGCTGGAAAACTCATGGGTTGAGATAAAGACAGTTTCATAGGGAAAGCAAAAGCCACGTATACAAGCAAAAAAACACTAGGAATTAATTCAGTGCTTCTTGTGCGCAGGCAGGTGTTCAGCCATCTCCAGGAAAGCAGGGCCCCTCCATGTCTAAGGGTGACTTGGGATGACAAACTCCATCATTCCAAATGTCCCCCTCTTCATCCTTCTCCCCCCATTTCATGTATTACATGATATCATATGGTCTGGAATATCTCTTTGGTCAGTTTGGGTCACCTGTCCTGGCTCTGTCTCCTCCCAACTTCCTGTGCACTCCCAGCTTCCTCATCAGCATGGCAGTAGGAAAAGCAGAAAAGGCCTTGGCTCTGTGTAAGCCCTGCTCAGCAGTAACAAAAACATCTCTGTATTATCAACCCTGTGTTCAGCACAAATCCAAAACACAGCCCCATACCAGCCACTGTGAAAGAAAGTAACTCTACCCCAGCCAAAACCAGCGCACTCCTGCATTAGACCTCATTGCTGTCAGGATCAGAAAGTCTGAGGGCAGGATGTGTCATCTAGCCATGACCATGAAAAAGCAGATAGCAGTGAATTTGTAGTAATATAGATAAATATCTCATCATTTAAGTGTGTACCACTATTAATCCCAAGAACCAGCAATGAGATATAATGGAAATCATGTATTGCATGAACCTATTGAAGCTGGCATCATCCCTTACAAGTGATGACACACATAAGCTGTTGTCAACGATTTCTATTTATGTTGCAGCTAAATATCCTCCAAAAGGGTGTTTGACTATCACAATCAAGGCATGGAGCATAACTCAACAGAGAGGCTGATGAGCCTTTGGCACTTGTTTCCACAGAGTTCTTCTGGAGAAACTGGTTGTTCACAGCCTGGATGGGTACACTGGATAGGATCTGGATAAGCTAGACCATTGGGTTAAGGCCAATTGTATGAGGTTCAACGAAGCCAAGTGCTGGGTGCTGCACTTGGGCCACAGCAACCCCATGCAGTGCTACAGGCTGAGGGGAGAGTAGCTGGAATGCTGCCCAGTGGAAAAGGACCTGGAGCCAGCTGAGCATGAGGCAGTGTATGCCCAGATGGACAAGAAGGCCAACAGCAACCTGGCCTGCGTCAGCAACAGTGCAGCCAGCAGGAGCAGAGCAGGGATCGTCCCCCTGTACTTGGCACTGGTGAGGCCACATCTCAAATCCTGTGTCCGGTTCTGGGCCCCTCAGTTCAGGAGGGAAATTGAGGTGCTGGAGCGAGTCCAGAGAAGGACAACAGAGATGGTGAAGGGAGCAAAAGTCTGGTGAGTAGCAGCTGAGGAAGCTGGGGTTGTTTGACTGGAGAAAAAGTCCAGTGTGGACCATATAACTCTACAGAGTTCCTGCCTGAAAGCAGGTTGTAGGCTGTGGGGAGCAGCCTCTTCTCTCAGGTGACAAATGATAGTATGAGAGGAAATGGCCTCAAGGTGCACCAGGAGAGGTTTACATTGGAAAGCAGGAAAAATAGTTAAAGGGTTGCCAAGCACTGAAACAGGCTGCCCATGCAAAAGGTTGAGTCACCATCCCTGGAGACATTTAAAGGAAGTGTAGATGTGGTGCTTAGTGGTGGACTAGACAGTGCTAGGTTGAGGGTTGGACTTGATCATCTTAAAGGTATTTTCCAAGCTAAATGGTTGTACAGTTCTGTGACTGCATGATGATGACTGTGACCTGAAGTCATGACAGTTGGCTAGCAACAGGATGGGTATTTTGAGTTTTCTTCCCTGTTATGGATCAAAGAGAACTGGAGCCATGTGATTTCCTTACTGCTGGGGACATCTGTGTCCTTGGAGAAGGGTGAGATATACTTCAAACATCTTTAATAAAAGCAAATTATGATAAGCCATTCTCCAGGCAAGGGCTGTAAATACCACTGTGTATATTGGCTTTTAAAATAGAGACATTAGCCAGAATATCTCAGACTGTGTAATTTAGTGTCTTTTATCATTTCATCTTCTAGTTACAGTACCAAAAGGAATGATGTCTGGAAGATAAATTTAATATGCAGAAGAAAATCCCCCACTTAAAACATATTTAATACTTGAATGGTGTAATAGAAAGGTCAGTTTTACTATTTTTCAAAAAATGGACTTAAAAACTCAGTGCTTTCTGAAAAATGGCTGAGTTTTTGAAAACCACCTATTCTTTTTCAGTTTCCAGATCTTTGCCTTCTTCAACGTCATGGGTAGAAAAGTTATTGTAGTCTGAAAATCCCAGTATATTTTTCATGACACATTGGTGTGCAGAAATGGGTTAAGCAGTGGGTTGTTAAACACAGGCTACAGAAATGCCTATTTCCCAGTAGAATGGAGGATGTAGACTTTACAAGTTTCTAAGGTGAAATTATAACAATGACTTTGACTGGTCTTGAAGCTCTTGTACTGAAGCAGATGTTCATACTTTACCTCCATGTGTGATATAGCTATTGAACAAAATTAAATGGCAAAACAGACACAGTCAATATGTGATGTATGCAATTTGATGACCTTATGGAAGCAAGGAGGAAATCAGACTTCACAACTCTTAGTGGTCTTCTCATTGCTTGTGAAAGGTTAAGGCCAACAGGTGAAAAAGATTGGGAGGTTATATTGAAAACAGGGTAGTCTGAATGAAAGAAATATGTACTCCCTGCCATGCAGTCTATAGGCAACCTGTAATTATCAAAACAGAAACCTGCTTTTCACATGGCAAGTAGGAAACAGACTGTGACAGAAAACAAGGACTATGGCAGCTTTGCATTTGTATTTCACTTAAAGAAAATACAGAATTAAGCCAGGAGAAAAGAGCATGTCAAATTAACCCTCTCTTAGAGGCCAGGAAAATCATTCCAGTGACTGACAATGTCAGCCATGTCTGTATGTCCTGGAGGATAACCAAACATGCAGAGGCACAGCAAGTGAAGATAAGGCCAACCAGCAGGACCCAGGAGCCACCCTAGGCATCCTGCTTTTGGTAAGACTTGCAAGGGAGATTGCTGAGACACTGAAAATTCTTTACCTTATGAAATACACTTGCTGAGGTGTGAGTGATAAATTATCCAGAGATAAATTTGTCCTTCTGATCTGCCCTGCAAATCACAGTGAAGTGGCAGGAGTGCAGTGTTTGCTTGGCTGCAGAGCATGAAGGGGACTCAGTCCCCCATGCCTCCCAACACAGTGGGCCAGATCCCATTTCCTCCCACCATCCCATCTGGTTAGGTGCCAGCACTCCAGGCAGCATGTGCCTTTGACCAGAAGCCAGACTCCCTCCTTGCAGCAGGACTATGCATGTCCTGACTTTTCCTGAGCTGGCCTCTGCCCTTGTTCGTGGGCCATCCTGGCTGGCACCCTACATGCCCCACCTGGTTGTTCTGTGCATCAGCTTATCAGTGCTAGGTACCTGAACCACACAGGAGAAATTTGAAGCTGTCCCTTACCCAGGCAGTGTAAGTGGCCTGAGGTGCTTCAGTCCTTAGTCTCTCTATGGCACCTAGAGATGCCTTGAAGAGTGTGCGTGAGAGTCTGTGTGTGTCTGTGCAGGGTAGCTGAGTGAAAAGAACAGACTTTTGGGCTGTGTACTCCTGTCTGAGACATACATATGTCATCATGCAGAAGTCACCCCAGAGATAAAAAAATATTCCCCATAGGAATGCGTAACCAGAAATATGCGCCTTTACCCAGCCTGTGCCTCACCTACATACAGGACAGCAGCACTGCTATTTCCCCAGCTCTGCTGGAAACACCTTTGCTCCCTGCTCTTGGAAGAGCATTAACACTTCCCAACTGTTACTCTCAGCCATTCTGTGCCTGATGGACCCTCCCAGGTTTCTCTGCCATCCTTGTAATTTCTGACACAGGAGCCTTCAGCTTATGTCAGCAGTGCTTGTCCAGTCCCTGAGAGCAAGACCCGACGTTCAGCACTATCAGGTGTCATTTGCTTTCTATTGCCCTGGCTTTCAAGGTCATGCAGTTTTCCTGCATGGTCAAGTGCTGCACGCTGACTGGGGTCCCCATTCCAGCCAACAAGAATACATTTTTAGGAGGCTACTGCAAATGTCTGTTTACCAGAGTGAGTCAGGATATGACATTAGTTCCCAGTGTGTCTCCCAGCTCTCACAGCATCACTTCCAGTTCACACACCAATCAACTCTATGCTT
Organism: Sitta carolinensis; assembly: GCA_032173965.1. Taxonomy (NCBI): domain Eukaryota; kingdom Metazoa; phylum Chordata; class Aves; order Passeriformes; family Sittidae; genus Sitta; species Sitta carolinensis. Next base: position 100,090,206 of record CM063283.1, read on the forward strand.
CTGGAGCACAGGTTTATACTGTAAGGACCAAAAATGGCTCTCCTGCATCAGCATCCATGTGGAGCTGTTAACCAGGCAGCTGAGACAGCTGGTGAAGACCTCATCCTATGTCTGGTTGAGGTGAAATGGATGTTGTAGGCTTTAGGAAGGTTTTTCACCAAGTATTTTCCAAAATAATGTTGATGGATGACTGTTAAAGCAACTCCCCCCAGTCTGTACCCTTATGTGTTTTCCATGGGGGTTAGGGTCCTTCCCCATAGCACCATTTCAGGGTCCACATGTAGGAATGTCAGTGTTTTGATCAGCCATCCTCAGCACAGGTGTAAAAATCCTGATTTAAGACTAATTATGGCAAAGTAATTATTTCTGAGCCACTATGGCAGGCAGTCCCAATTAACTTCAAATAGGATATAAATAGTGTGGGAGAGAAAACCTTCTGTAGGGGGAATCCAAGCTAGAAGGGGCCAAGAAGAGCCCAGACACAAGCAAAATAAATAGGAACCTTTCCAAACAGAGGATAAGGTTGTGTTATTTCTTCTCAGTTTCCAATAACCCAGAATTCTTGAAAGAAGGCAGACAGAAGGTTGGGCTTTCTCCGCTCTGCTGCAGATGCAAAATGGCTTTTCAGTAGCCTCTGTCAAGTAAAATAATATTAAAAATTATCTTTATTAAAGTTATTTACCAAAAGGTGGCTCTACTATTGTTTACAGCACCAATATTCTGGTAGCTGTGTCCCCAGACATTCATGTTTGGCACGTTTTATGTTCTCAAGAGAAACCCATCAAATGGCAGATACCTAAAGGAAATCCTGTTTGATTCCTCCCTGGTTTAGTCTAGGCACAGCCCTTTGACAAACGTTTCATACCCTTGGGTTTCCTCCCAGTCCACAGACTTGGGATGCTGGGCAGTTGTATTTTCAAAAGCTAATCATAAAGATGTTCAAGAAGATTTCAGACTCATTAATAATGTTTTACAGTGTTATCTCAAAAATAAAACAACCCTACTTTCCTCAAACATTACAACTAACTTTCTGATTTTAATATACATTTGTCCCATGGGGTTTTCACCCATTAAGATAGATTAAGTGACTATTCTAATGTACAATAGCAGATTTTGCCCTGTGGTTTAGTGGCTGGCTGTGGTTGACTGATACCCAGCCCTCTGAATCCCTGCTGAGTATCTAAGCTCTATGAACTGCAGTGAATGCATTTAATCTACATAAAAAGAACACAAATTGCATGTTAGCCTTTTTGAGCCCAGTAATCAGTTTTACAGTTTACTTGGTATGCTTCTCCGCAGTCCTAGTGGCTCCAAGGAGGTTCCAAGGATTCTTCCTTTTTTTTTTTCCCTGCCCATCTCACATAGAAGAAAAGTGTTTGCATTTTGATTGTGCTCATTCCCTGACCCCTGTAATTTAACCATTGTTCATATTTAGTGCTGACTGGAGTCCTGCGGGGCAGCTGATAACAATAATTTGTAATAAAGCATATGCAGGCTCTATTTTTTACCCTTGTTTTCCTTAATAATGCGAAATTAAATTTATTAATTAAAACAGATGAAGTAAAATAGGATTCCAGGGCTGCCAAAATACATGGATTATCCCAGCCTCACATTTAGGATGATTATAATATTTGGCACGTATATAGTGCTTCAAAGTAGCATCGCGGTTAATCCTTACCCCACCGCCCCTCTGAAGTGTGTTGCTATTCCTCGATTTTCAGTTGAGGATGCCCAAGCAGAGAGGTTAACTCCAGAATGAGCCAAAGGCTGTGCAGGCACAGGCGGCTCCCCGCAGCACAGCCCGCTCTCTCCTCCCGCCAGGCGTGATTTTGGGTGATCCGGAGATTACCGGGAAGGCTGCAGGTCCCCGGAGTTTTGCAGGGCGGGGGATTTGGAGGCGATGTTCTGAAACATGCTTGGCGGCGGGGGAAGGGGGGCTCGGTCGGTGCTGAGCACACCCTGACAGGACTGACAGCGGCTTCCAGGGTAGACCACGAGGGGCAAATCGAGTTGTTCGTTTGCCAGCTGCATCATGCAGATGAGGAGTTCATCACAAAATTATTATGATCCCAAGCACATACATGCTCTTCAGGACTCAGATAGAAAACCAAAACTAAATTAACAGCTGGGAGAAAATGTGCAAAATGCTCTTTTAGACCAAATAGTTCTCTAGCAAAATGTACATTTAGCTAAATATTTTGTGGGGTAGGATTGTTACCAATATTGGTGAGATGAGAAAATATTGTAATCTTCCATCTCTGCTCAATTTCAGCTCAGATAGTTTTGATATTTTTTTCTGTTTTCATACACAAATATCCTTTGGTGTGTGAGTGAAAACAAAAAGGAAATTAAACACACCAAAACATGTGTCTTGGTAGCTCTGCAATTTATTTTGGAGGGGTGCTGGATTTTGTGGGATGCTTCAAGTTGCAAGTCTCCCTGCTGGGGCTCAGGGCTGCTCTCTCCCCTTGCACTGGAAATTGCAGAATGGCAAAATCCTGGCTACTGAACATGAGTGTGTACAAGCTGGGATTGAGACTGTCCATGGCAGGTTTTCTTGTTATGATTCACGAGCTGCAAAAGTCCTTGGCTGCTCTTTGGGAGCAATAAGGCACTGACATGGGGTGCTAGGAGAATCTGTGCATGTCCCGTCCATGGAAGTGTTCAAGACCAGGTTGGATGGGGCTCTGAGAAACCCAGTCTAGTGGAAGATGCCCCTGTCCATGGCAGGAGTTTGAAATCAGGTGATCTTCTTTAAGGTCCAACTCAAACCATTGCTCCTATAATTCTGCAGGGACCAGGCTGGTGTGGAAGCATCAGACCTTGCATAAGCAACAGATTCTGCCTAAAAAAGCTTGGGTTTACCTTGTTAAGGGGGAATAAGGGGTGACCCTGAAACTGTGGCACTCTGTTGAGTCTGCTGAGAAGACTGGGGGCAGGCAGCCAGCATTTCCTTGCTGCCCTAAGGGCTGTGGAGGAAACACAGTCCAATCTCAAATGGAGACAGGAGTTGATGGTGGATGGCAGTCTCTTCCAGGGAGTTCAGCCTGGGAATTCTTCATGCACCACAGGCTACCCAGCAGGATGGGGAGATGTGGGGTATCCTTGCTGAAGGGACAATCATAAATCAGCCCATGACTCAAGCTGATGAGGAGCATAACAAGGGGTGAGAAGATGAGGGTGACTGATAGCAAACAAAGCTTATGCAACTGGGAGCATCTTGTATGGCTGAGACACTGGCTCATAACCTCTATTGGCTGTAACAAATGAGGTTAAAAGGATCATCTCCTTATTCTTCTCAAAAACATCTATCTTTGGCAGACAGTAAATTCTGGCAGCCTGAGACAGTGAATATTGCAGAGGGCTGTGAGGACTTCAGAAAGGGATTACATCTTTTTTACCCTACAGGAAATCTTTAGAACATTTGGAGGGCAGCTATAAAATTTTCCTATTTTATGTTTTAATTACATTTTGAGATTGTTAAGCTAAGCATCCTCTTCTTTAAAAAGAGAAAACTTCATGCTCAATATATACAGAAAATTAAATATCTACCAAGAACTGTTTTGGTTAGTTGTCACTTGTAAGACACTATATTATAAATAATAGGAGAGGGAACATTAAAACACAAGTTTCAACAATTTCCACCAAGAGTCCAGCAAAGAAACAGACTATAGGTGTTGACAAGAATTGCTTAGCAGGGAATGATATTGCAGAATGCAGAGCCTGTGGACGTCAGCCTTACATAAACTTCTTCCATATGAGACGTTAATCAGGATGGAGAACTGAAGGACCTGAAAACAATCAACATTTCTCCTTTCAAACCCCTGATCTTCAGTGTGAAGAGTTCATGCTCTCCCCATGTGGTGAGAATGCAGGAGGATGTGAGGTAGCCACGGGCTGACCACAGGTGGGCACATTTTCTGAGGTGTATTGGGCTGAAAACCCCACATGTCCCAGGCTGAGCCCACTGAAGGAAGTGCTTGCTCAGGGTAGAGGTGTGGGAGCCAGTGAAATGAACTTCTGAACCAGGGTAAACCAGACCTGAATGAAGCTGAGATGGGGATTCAATGGTAAAAATTAATAAAAGAAGGAGTAGAAAGTGCCCGGGAGGTTTAAAAGGATTAGTGCAAGGGGGAAGCCAGACGCAAAGGAGACAGAACTACAGATGTGCCTGCACATCTTAGATAAATGTATGGATTACTATAGTTCCTACAAACTGACTTTGGGGATAAATGAAAATATTCACAATGTTAATGTAATGGCTATATGCAAAGTACAAATGTATCTTCAAATATACTGATATGAATATATTTCATATGCCTATGACTACATATGAAAATATATAAGCATGATTCATGTATCTTTTGAACCAGAATTTGTAAGGAAGGATTGTTTTTCAGAAATGTAAACTGTATTTGGCAGTTTCCTAGTGAGATTTTGATTTTACATTTTCATTGTCATAAATGCAAAATGCATTTGCAAAAAAAAAGAAAAAAACAAAAGCTGTTTGCTCTATTACCTTTGTAGAAAGATCTAGTGGTGAAATACAGTTTTATTGCAACATATATGCTGTTCCCAAGGGAACTGCTACATGAAAGGACTTACTAGCTCTGATTAGACCAATGAGACAATCATTTGCCCTTAGCTTAAGCTAGTATGAAGCCAGAGAAGGACATCTGGCTTGAAGAACCTGTGTTACAGTCACCTGGCAAGCTTCTCTTCTCTGGTTAAAAGGGTCTAAGCCAAGGTTATTATGACCAGAGCATTACTCTTAGCTCAGAGCAGCACACTGGCTGAATACACGGGTCAGACCCACCACTGTGGCTGTTATTGCCTCGTGATGTGTTCGTGCCATGCCCATTTAACCAGCAGTGACTTCATCTGTTCATATTAGGGCCAAAACTTGCCTTAGACTGTGGGGCACAGCAAGTTCTGGATTAAAATGTCTCTTCTCTTGTTTCTAAACTGATCAAGGTGACACTGCCCTGGGAAGGTTCAGGGCACCATGCCCAAATCAACTGCAGCTGCTATCAGGTGACATCTCCATCATCTCTAGCCCACCAGGGAATGCTACTGGGCTGTGGTACCCCTGCTGCTCCCAGGAACTGGTACATGGATGCTCCAGAGACTAATGAGACCTCTCTCCCTCACGTTCTCCACAGCCCTCCCCACTGAGCCTGAACCCCCTCTGCCTACGGCGATGTTACAGTGGGACAGATCTTCAGGATGCACAACTTGGGAATGCACCTTTAATGCTGCAATACTCCAAATTATCTATTTCTTTTGGTCCCTCTAAATGCTTTTGGGATATATTTCTGGAGTTTCTTAATTTTATTTCTTTTTCCAGCACCACTAATCTTAAAGATTAACACAAAGTCAAGCAATCTTCTTTTAGTTTAAGTCACTTGCACATATACTTTCATTAACCATCTCTTGGGGAGATAATGTTTATAAGTTGAATTCTGCAATAAAAGTTTACCTCCAGTGTGCCCACTGGCCACCATAAATGACAGCACATTATTCTTTCAAGTAACATAGTGTATTTTGGACTTTAAGAAAGTGAATCTAGAACAATCCCAAAACTGGAGAGTTTATTCCGACAAATAACTACACAGAGCCATGTGGGAGTGCCTTTGGAGAGCTGCATCTGTGCTCTGCAAAAGGAGGCTGGGATCATAAGTAGAAGAGAAAATCTCTCAGTTGCATGTCCAGCTTCTCTCTCCCACCCTCAGGACTGTCACCACATAACCCTAACCCATGGTGTTTCTCATCTTGCATGGCCACAAACATATGCCTTGGCCCCTCTGGCCTTGGCAACTGTGCTGCATACCAGTTACTTTCCCCATGCCAAAAAAAAAGTCTGAACTGTTTTCCTTTCCCTGACCTTTGGCCAACACTCACTGTCCTTCTATAAATAATTCCCCACCTTTGTTTAAACTCTTAAACTGAAGGTATTTATTGCTTGTCGTCATATTCCCCAGGATTTTCCTCTCTGCTAAATATAATAGTGATCTGTAGTCACTCTTCATGTCTTACTGTCCCACCTATCCATCCTTCTATCTGTCCCTCCTGACCTGACCCCACAGACAAGAAGTGAATTTTCAGCCAACCAACAGGAACAGGGACCTTGTCTCTGGAGGGATGGGGAAGGAGGGACACAGTGGAGGCAGAGGGCAGGATTGTCATGCACAGCTTACAGAGTGCACCAGATCACCAGCATTTTCACTTGAGGAGTACTGCCTGATCCCATGGAACCCTGCTCCCAACTAGACTATTATACACAAGCTGCAGGACAGTCAAATTTCATTATCCCTTCTGCAAAACATATGGAGGAAACAAAATGTTGGAGGATACTCCAGTGACAGCTAATGACATTACTGAAATTACTATAAATATCATCTTTAATCTAATCAAAAACAGTATATCAAAAACATTAAAGCTGCAGATGCTTACTGTGCCAGGGGGGAACCAAATGAAGCTTTACAGATGTGTCATACTGTGAAGCTGTATTTGCATAATAGAAAATGAATGCTGGTTGTATCTCAGATTTCTGCTGCTTTTTAAGCCAGGGGGGATCTGGATGTTACATTTAGTGAAGATCTTTCCAGGTAGCCCAAGGTTTGGGCAGACAAACAAAAATACAAATTATCTGCAGGCCTGACAAAAAAAAATTTCTAATGAATGGTCAACTTAATCCCTCACTAATTATTACCTGGGCTACTCTGTCACGTACTTAATTAGCATCATTTCTCTTGAAAGCACATTTCACTGAACCAGTGCTGACTGCAGAGTAAGAACCAACAAAGTAACATCAATGAGCTAATTAACTAGTTAACACATTTCCTTCCTTCTTAATTCCTTCTTTTGATTTTCATTTAGCTGCTTTTAGCATCTGAATTTTCAGGAGGCTTGTTTCTGGGCAACCAGTGGCAGTGATGTGAGAGAGGCACCCTACCAACATGACCTTCATGATATTATTTTGCTACTGTAGGGAGAGGTTGACGCTCTTGTGGGGTCTCTAGCACCATGGGGAACACTTCTGGGAAATAAAAGAACAGGTGTACATTTATTAAATACAGGCAGAATCCTGCTTACTGCTGGAGAAATGAACAGAGACAGCACTACTCCCACCACTGGGCTCAGGTTTCCCCTCTGGTGCTCACCAGAGCAGGCACAGAGCTGCTTCCTGAGACAGAATATTTCCAAACTGGCAGAGCTACAACAACCCTGGGCTTCTACAAGCATGAACCAAGACACACTGACCAACATGGGCAATGAACTGCCTCCCTCAGTGTGCTCTCCTGTGTCAACCAAGAGCACTATATTGCAGGGGCTTTTGAAATCTCATTAAAAGAGAGAGAGTGTAATAACATTTTTATTTGAGCTCATTTCCCAAGAAGGTACAGAGCTAAGAAAAGAAGAACATAGTGAGGTGTTTTTGTTTTGTGTTAGGTTGTCCCCTCTCAGCCATGCCTTCCTCCAAAGATTACCTAAACCTCAGTGATGTCCTCTCCTAAACTGTTCTGGCCTTCCAGCAGCCCTTCCTCCAGACACCCTAATTTGGGTCATGTTCCTGCTTTACTCTTTACTGTCATGGAGCAGCACTTATCTCTGATAAAGCACCTCATGCAGTTGGGTTACATGGAAGGAGGTGTGGATCCAGCAGCAACGTGTTTTGTCTGCCCCCAGCCAGCTCTTTGGAAGCAGATTTCAGGGTTTTCCTGAATGGACCATGGTGGGAATATACATTATCAGGGCAGAAAAGGGTGATATGGTCCTGGTAACTTGGCATGGGCATGGTCTCTGGTCAACCCTGTGCTCACAAACCCCAGCAGGAGCACTGCATTGAGCAGAACAGCAGAGCTCTGACTTCACAAGATGCCCAAGGCTGGATTTCACTAGACTACACACTAGATTTTTACCTGGCATTAGGCCTACATGTGGCCTCTACTGAAAAAAAATAGGCTTTGTCCTAAAAGATTACAGCCTGGATTTATTTAAACTGCCATTTGCATGAAGATATTCATTAAAAAATAAAGCATCAGGAAAAGAAAGAGGTTCACTGAAAAAAGGATTTCTGTTCAGCCTTAAATTAAGTGGAAAATAATGTTTGTATTGCTGCATGGCAAATATAATAAAAGGATTTGAGATGATAATATAGAGTAAGTTAATGGCAGTTTCATAATCTAATCTGCTGTTGAATTCCAATTTTGCCAACCATCTTTCCTCCTTGGGCTTAGAAAGTCTTTGTGTTTCCATAAATTCCAGCAGATTGAAAGAGTTCAGAGTTGAAAGCTCAGTGATTTAGATTTGCCATGCTGCTAAATGCCATGGCTTAGGAGCAGTGAATAACTGCAATATGGAGTCTCTTACACACCAGGGAATCTCCTGCTCCTTGAATTGGTGACAATCCATCCCAGGGATTTGCACGCCAGCTCCCGTGGGCTGCTGCCTGCCCACCCACATTTGGATAATTCCTCAGAGGCAAAATACACGAGCAACTTTACTTTTAAACATAGCTCATTTTCTCCAGCTTCAGTGGACAACAATATCAAAAGGCAGCCCCTAGAAATGCAGGTCACATTGCATGATGCTCCTGGCCACCCCTTCTCTGGTTGTGGGCTGCCAAATTCCTCTTGGGATGATGGGAAGCAGAAAATAAATGTTGATGTGGGTCTTATGGGGACTCCCAGCATGTGAATCTGGCCTTGAGGCATGGCCCATGTCCTGGTCCTCCTCTGAGCTTTAGAGGGATGCTCAGCACGCTGTGCTCCATTAGGAGCAAGTTTGAGGTGCAGAAGCACTGCTCCGTGTTGTGTTTTTCCAGCTGCGTGAGAGGACACAAGCTGACTGTGCCTCCTAAATGATGCATTTAACTCAGCTCGACAGAAAATGTTGATAGACAGAACGTGGGTTTAATACTTTGATACTTATGGGGAAAGACTGGGGAAGGAGGAGGAGGGTGTCCAACTGTTTAGAAGGGGAATATTTAAGGAAGATGCAGAAGAAGAAGCAGTCAGCAACTGGTACGCCTAACCTACAAATGTCAGCTTTACAGAGTGAGTCAGTCTAAAAATAACCTCCAATTGTCTCCCAGCTACTCCAGCAGCACAGCGAAAGCGCAAGTGGTTGAGAAAAATCACCAGAGGGGGGAAGAAAGATTCTCTGTCTGGCTTTTTTTTTTTTTTTTTTTTTTTTAATTAAAAAAGCCTATGCTTTTAGAAATTTCTGACTAAAATAGGAGCAAATACCATGCTCTCAGAAGTCTAGATGCAAGTTAACCTTGTTTAATTGTATTCACTCCATTTATTTTGCCTCTATTTATTTTACCTCTGAAAGGCAGCATAGGCTGAATTCCAGATATTCTGTGGAACACTATAAATGTAAAACATGGATATCCTTGCATAATTGCATGAGAACTTCCCCTACCCACCCCCCCGACTAGACTCTCTTTCCATACTCTATTTTAAATTAGCGTATTGAATATCTCTCTGTATAATTTGCATACTTTCTTTTTTAGCAGTCTCCCTGCTCATTTATGCCCTATGAACTATTCTTTTCTCTTTTCAGAGGTCATTGAAATACAGGTTTTCTACAGCAGCATTAAACTAATCCGTGATAATATTTCAGAATAATTTTTAATACACGAGCCAGAAATCTGTAGAAGCTTTTTCCCTTCCTGTTGTCTGAAGCCACTGCTCCACAATATGTGCACACTGGCTTCAAGATGCAGTAAGAGCCAGAACAATGCCAACACTGTTCCATCCCTATGCACTTCCATTTGATATAGCAAACCAACCAAAAAATACAAAAGGAAAGATCTGATACATGTGAACTTGCACACAAGCAAGAAAAATGGTATTGAAAGATATGAAAACTAAATACCTCTCCAGTAATATACAGGACTGCTGCTTACCTACAAATGTTCTAGAGATGAATCATGCTGCTGCAGATTAGAGAAGCTATTTTGACCATTAATACTGCATATTTCTCTGATTTAAAGTCTCCTTTCCAGCATGGAAAGATGTCATGAGGTCTCTCCACTTTGGAACAGATTTTCCAGAAGCTCAGTTTTTAAACAATTAAGCCTAAAATGTACCAATTTTGAGGCTTGAAACATTCATCATCTACTCTGTTATATTACCCTTTTCTACTCTGTGACTGGAAAAAAAACACAGCAGGGTTTCTGACAGGGTGTCCCCATGTCTTGTTGACTCCAATGGCATTTTCACTGCCTTAAGAAAGTCAAACCTGAAAGGATGAAGCTTAATGCTGATACTGCTGAAGAAAAAGATCAGTTGCACGGATATGGAAGAACAAGTTATGAGGCAGGCAGATGGCAGGCAGATTGGAAATGCCCTGAGTCCAGAGTGGGATGATGGCAGGGGCTGGTGTCCCTCAGGAACCAGGTGCTCAGCTGGCATGTATTCCTGAGTGCTCCTCCATGATGGGTTTGGGCCAGTGGTAAGACCAGTCCCTCTTGGGCAGGACAGGAAAGGAGGATGTGTCCCTCGAGTGACTGTCCCTCATGGGGAAGCAGTGACAGACACCTCACTCAACACATGTATCCTTACACGGGCTGTACCGGGCTTCAGCGCTCTGTGGTCGCACAATGAATGCATCAGAGCCAGGGAGGGGAAGGACACTGCAGAACTCATGGCAGCAAATCACACGTATGGGCATACTGGAAAGAGGTGGCACAAAAAATTCTTCAGCTGTTAATGAATCATTTGAATCTTCCCTGGACTCACTGGAACCAGCCACAGAGATGGACTCACATCATGGAAATACAGCCAGGCTTGGAAAAACCACCAGGTTTGGGCTCCAATTGTTCAATATTTCAATGGGGCAGGAGCTCCATATGTAGCTCAAACATGCCAGATGGTCTAAAACACAAACTATCCTAAATACTCTAACACCTCTCCTGCCCTGCAAAGCCACAGAGCAGCAGGCATGCAGTAAACATGGAACTGAATCCCCTTGGACGTGAGTTAGTGACGGCAAAATTGAGTACTCGGTTAAAGAGATCAATTCTCCAGTTTGTGCAGCTAATTGGTTAGTTTTAGTCAGTGATACCTACTTTCCTGGTTCACTTAAATAATATCTCTCGGGGAGGGCTGGTGGCAGGAGGCTTTAGTGACCAAGAGCCAGGGCTGTTTTATATTTACATCATTGGTTTGAATCCAACAGAGAGCCTGATAGTGTAAGAAAATATTAGCCATCTGCCCAGTGCTTGACAGCCTTGCAATAAAACCAGGAATTGATTAGATATGAAGGTTTTCTGAATATCCCTTGCTAAGGCTGGCCTTCCAGCCATCCTTGATGAAACAGAACCATCCTCTTGCCACCCTTCCCCACTCCTATTGGACCAGTGGGCAACCCTGACAGTTTCCACCAGAGAAATTCCAACTTATTGGTAATACTAAAGGAAAAATACTGAAGAGACAGAAAAACGGCTCTGTATAAGCTGCTGCTTAATCTGGTGATGCATCACACTGTTTTTGAACTAACAGATGCCACACAGTGTCCAGAGCTCACAAAGGCACAGTTGGAAGGTAGACCTTGTCCATTGCTACATTATTGTAATGATCTTGCTTGCCAAAACAGAGTCCTGTATTTTAACATCTCCTATTTGCACTTGCATTTTGTCACATACTAAAATGCTTCAGCTGTAAAGCTAATACTTTATAGCCTTAGACCTAGGGTTTAGATAATTCCCATACATGAACTGTCCACACCACCATCAAATGTACAGGAAGTAGAAGCAGCTGTCTATGGCTTTGCTCTCCCTTTGCAGTGGCAGCTACCCCAGAGGGACTGCCTTACCTTGGGATCACTCCTCTGCCTAAAACACTGCCTTTGAAACTGCTCATGACAAACCAGTGGGCTACATGTTAGTGGCTAAAACATCTATTCTTGGTGTAAGTAGAAAAAAATATCTTAAACATGACTCACAAGGGTGGATACACCTGAGAATAGATGGTGCACTACACTCTCTGGAAGATGTTTGGCTTATACAGAATCCAGCAGCAGGGATGAGTTAGGAGAAGATGTTGTGCCTATACCCAGACAGAGAGCATGGCCCATCTCCATGCTGCTCTCCTGGGAAGCAAGGGGAAGGGCAGAATGCCACACTTTGGACAGGTGATTTGATCCCCTTTGTTCTCTGCTCTTCAGACAGAGATTCCCCCCCAGCCCACAATTGTGCACGTGTGTATTGGAGGGCACCTGCGTGCAGTGCATTTCAATAAATAATATCCCTTGCTTCTCACGCAGCTTTTCTGTGGCAAAAAGTTTGCACCACCTTGCTTTTATTGTGTGTCTCAGCCAGAAAGGTCCCTCCCACAAATGATGGACTTGCACTGTACCACCTACACTTCATCACACAAGGCAGTAATAAATGCATGGAGGAGTACTATGCCTCAGGACAATGTGAGCACTGTGCAAAGGTCACTCTCTTCAGACCTTAATTGCTCAGCAAAAGTGACATTTAAAATGCATATCATTAAAATCATAACAAATTTATTTACCTCCTTCCTTATTGGGATTGTTTCTGCATACATTACACCTTTGATATATTGAGTGCTCTGGAGGTCAGGATGTGTTTGCATCATAAAATAATGTCTTGTGGAATCACAGTGACATGGGCTGCCAGGCTCCCAATATTACTCGTGCACTGACTGCCCTTGTGGGAACTATGACAAAATCCCAACAGCCAGAGATGGCCAACAGCCCCTGAGTTTTGTAGGAAGAGTGTCGTGGCTGTTTTAAGACAAACAAGTAATATTGCAAAAGTAGCGGGCAAATAATACTGTGAACACTTTTGAACAGGAGGAAGAAAGGTGCAGGCAGAAGCACATGTGCATGTGCATCTCTGCCTCAGTTCTGAACCATTTGCTCAGTGCTAGTAGTGGGTTACACATAAACACATGCATATATCTTTCTTTCCATCATATGTATGTGTGTGTACCGCTGTATCTTTCTGTCTGTCTCAGAAGAAGGCATTCAAGCCAGTATCTTTTAGGAACTGGAGATACTGCTCATCCAACATGTCTAATAGATGTTTTGTCTCTCACTTGCCATTAGATGTCAAACACCACTTTTTAGCTTCAGCAGCCTGAAAGCCACATTCACCATGAGAGCTGTTATCATAGTACCTCTGTATTTCTATTTGCTATGACATGATTAGTTGAAGGCAGACAAGCTAAAAGCAAGTTCAAATAGGACAGAATTGTTTCAGGTAGCCTCAGTTTTCTCTGTTTCACTTATGTGCAATCATTTATTTTGTTCATGAAGTATTTACTTACCTTTTAATGTCCTTTGGAACACTTGGATTTGTGTGCCATAGAAGAGGAAAAAGGTTATAATCATGGCAAAATAATGTCAGTGCCAGAGGCTGAAGATCTAGCTTGCCTTTTTAACTGAAGATGAAACAAATCTAACCAGTTATCCGTCCATGTGCTTAGCTCCCTTCTTCTACACAGACTGTAGTGGACTGAGGAGTCATATATTCTACTAAAGCATGCAGAAAATATTTACTTGCTGCTTTACAAGGACTGAACCAAAGCCTACTGGATTATTTCCAATCCATTGAATTTTAGTTGTTTGGTTTTGGGGTTTTTTATTAAGGCTGTGAGAATGTTTTTGGCAAACAACAAATTTATCAAAAATGTAGTTTTGAAGAACCGACTTGCAGAATTGAGTCCAACTTGGTAAACAGATTTATTTAGCTGGGAAAGAAATAGAAAGCATTCATAAGAACATAACTGAGACTTTCAATGTTTTGTTTTTCTTTGGAAATTATATATTTGTTCCACGTGTGACATTATTTAAAAGCTAAAAAGAGGGGTCTAGGTTGGCTAGACTGTATAGATGAGTTTCTTCTTTCTCTTTGTTTTTTCCAGATTGGCCACTGAACAGATGTGTCCTATGTGAGAGTCTTACTCTTTTCCATCCCGTCTTCTCTTTTTAAATCACTTATACTTACTTCTTGCTGCCTGTCTTCATAATTTGCAATGCTTTTCCTCAGCATGGATTCAGTTGAACAGATTCTAGGTTACTAATCTCCAAATTTATCACACCCCAAAAATACCACCATTGGTTGGCAGCAACCTCTAACATTAGAGCCTATGCAAAATGCAACAAATCCTGGTTCTTGCTGTACTTTCATGTACTGATCTTAAAACACACTTTAAAGTAGACGAGAG